>OZ014530.1:277171991-278599233 GCA_963966105.1 Volucella zonaria
AAATTATCGTAGTTCCAAGAGTAGGAGGATCACAGATCCTCGTGGCATCGCAATAGACCAATAGGCCTAAGTGAGCTGGTCTTTCCACTCTTACCTAACCTACCAGAAACTACAAGACTGCCTAGTTTTTTCATCCCTGGCAAACTTGTCATTTTGTACAGAATGACGGTATATAATGTTCGTTGCTACGGAAAGGTCGAGAGAAATATCATCGAGACCTTTGGTGTTCATAAAAAATTACAACAAACTGATGCGTTGTGACTTCTTTAACAGTATAAACCAAAAAGTCTTACTAAACTCGCAAGCCAATAGCAGAGGAACAAATTTTAGAAAGCCTTTGCAACTACTCCCTTGACGGAAACGAATTCTTCGACAGAATTTAAGTTCCAATTGTATTGAGAAGCGACATCTTCATTGTCAGAAAAGCGTCATCTGGAGTGCCAGTAAACGTGAAACAAATGTTACAGCCATAGCGACCACCAGGCGACTATATTCAAGATCGAAAAAACCAAAAGAACACCGCAGCGACAAAAAATTAGGGGCCCACAATGGAAAGACAGCCTTTTCGACAAGAATACATTCGAGGAAATGCTAAATAGCTCTACCACAGATACAAGCGGATCAACCGAAAGCTTGTCGCATCAACTTACAGAATCGATGCGGCAATGCCCAGGAAAATAGCAAATCGAAGAGGCGCCTCATGTAACTAGTGGAACGATGAAATAAAAACACTCTGGGCAAAGTGTTTAAAAGCTAGACGTAAAGTCCAAAGGTCTAGAGGGAGAGGTAACTTCCAACAACACCTCGAAGCATTAAACAGGCAAGACGGGGGCTTACAAAGGCGATCAAAGAGAGCAAATCAAGATGCTTCAAATGTATATGCGACGAGGCGGATATCAACCCACGGGGCACGGACTACAGAATTTTTATGACCAAACTGAAATCCTGCAGGTCTCCACAAATAAAGTGCCAAAAATACTGATAACCATAGTGGAGCACTTGTTCCCCAAAAGGTTACATAACATAGTCACAATCGTACGGGAAACAGAAGTAGGACATATCCCAGCCGTTACACTGGGAGAACTGCAGAGAGCTCTTAATCGAATAGGAGACAAAAAGGCGCCATGACCCGAGGGTATTCCGAACACAGCATTAAAGGCTGAAACCAGATCTTTTCATCACAACATTGCAAAAGTGTCTCGAGGAGTGAGTGTTCCCAGAACCGTGGAAATTGCAACACTTAGTGCTACTACCCAAAGGAAATAAACCACCAGGAGGACCATCATCATATCGTCCAATATGTCTTCTAGACACAATGGGAAAGATCGTGGTCGTCGCAAAACACACCCATGAACTCGAGTCAACCACAAACGTAGCCATAGTTCAAATAAAGCAGTGGCTCGAATCTGTGGGTCTCGAACTGGCGGAACAAAAAACAGAAGCCGTTCTTATTACGAGCAGGAAAACCGTGGAATACCAGATATCCATATTCAAGTCGGTAACCAGAACATCCGATCGAAGGAAGCGGTAAAGTATAGTACATAGGAGTGATGTTAGACCACCGGCTACGGTTCAAACAACATGTGGACAACGATAGGAAAAAAGCGTCAGCGCTATAAGCGGTACTCTCCAGAATATTGCCGAATGTTGGCGGACCTGGATACGCAAAAAGGATCCTCCTAGCTAAAGTGGTCAGCTCGGCTATTTTATAAGCGGCACCAGTCTGGGCAGATACGCTGAGATGGAAGGAAACAGGCCGGAAACTGTCAGCGGTATACCGACTCGCTGCACTAAGGACAATAAGGGGCTATAGGATGATCTCGGACGAAGCCACATTTGTCATCGCTGGAATGATTCCCATCGACAATCTCGCGGACGAGATGAGGAGAATTTACCGCAGGAAAACCTCATTGCCAACTGATGCCAACGCAATAAGGAGAATGCAAGAGGAAGAAAGGGTACGTTCTATAGCCCTATGGCAATCTTGATGGGATAATGCCACAAAGGGCAGATGGACTCATACCTTGATTCCAAAAATCAATGTATGGATGAACAGAGCCCAAGGAAACTGCAACTATCACCTTACGCAGTTCATCTCTGGTCATGGCGGATATCGAAAGTATCTATACAAATTTGGCCATGACAACCCAAAATCAGGAGGAGGACGTCAAGTACGCAATTTCCCTTTGCGGATGCTTCACGGAATGGAGAGAAAATCTACCAGACCCCCCAGAGGTAATTAAGAGAATGGTGGAGTCGGAACAATACAGGCTAAATATCTGCGGATTTGTAAAAACTGTGCAGACCGAGCTACGGAGAATAGAATCTGAAAGAACAGCGGGAGAACCAGCCGAACAAATAGAAACACCGGAGTAGTATGAATTGCTTGCCACCTAAGTAACGGCAGCTCCGCGGGGAGAGTGGTAGAAGTGTGCAGGGTGTGGTTTAGGACGTAGGCGCGAGGAAAAAGGAGAATAATATCCCGTGAATCGTTCATGCTTGTAACACGGGTTATCAGTATTTCGAAGAAGATTCCACATCCTTTGACGCAAACCATAAAAAAGAAAAAAAAACGTGAAGCAAATGAATACTAGCCTTCCAACCTCGGATTTGTACACCAACGTTCATAGTTAGACCTGCTATTTTATGAAGGGAACCTTCAACAGATATGCCACAAATTTCAGTGGCATGTGCGTAGAATAAACAGGAAGGGAATTATTAGAATGTATAATTAGAAAAAAAAAATGGCGCACAACAGCGGTCTATTCAAATTTTACTGAGCCACATTTATAGACTGCATTAAAACACCAATAGACGTTAGTATGTTCGTGCATTTATTCTGTATGTATTTTGAGTCAAAAGAGGATTTCAGTTAAAGACTCCTGGACACAATTTTAATTCCAAAAAGGGTTGCAACAATTATTTACTCATTTTCAAGGTGAAACCCTTCCACATCGGCGGAAGTACATAGGGTCAAACAAAGGAACATTTTACTATCGCAAAATAAAGCTTTCCAACATCTGCCATTTTTCGCACAAGCATTGGATTACCCATTGTGCAGGTTATGCAAATTTATAATTTTTTTTAATTCAAAAAATGCACAATGCACATTAACATGCGTTGAGTGATCGTCATCTGCTGACCATGTGTTTCCTTCACTAAAATTATTAAAAAAAAAAATAATAATAAGAATAATAGTAATAGTAATAAATAACAACTGTATCTGAGCCTGAATGCAAATAAGGGTCATTAAAAAAAATTCAATCATATCCTGTAAGCAACATCAACCCATGGATAAATCACTGCAAGGATTTAACAAACTATCCAGGGGATAGTAGACAACCGGACGTGTGCTTATTTAAGTGGTAATGGAATACTTCTTCCATTTACAAATGATTTCGAATGTTGTGACATTAGTAAAAAGGGGAAAAAGAAAAAATGCAAAAAAAAAACAAGTTCGTAACTGACGTGAAGCAATTTAGTTGATGATTTTATTCATATTTTATTTAGAAGTACCATCTTTGTCTTGGTTGGATTCCGTCTTCTTGTTTTTTTTTTTTTTTTGTAATTTTAAATGTCAGCCAGTATCAACGATCCTTTATCATTGTCATCTTGTCTGCTAAAGCTGCTGGCTGGTTGGTACTGGTGATGATGATAATGACGATAGAAGTAGTGATGGTGGTTGGAGGCGTTGGTACGTAGGACTGCTCCTTCAATCCCTCTGAGAGAAGAAAAATTGCGAAACACAACCAATTTAGCCTTGAGGATTTGTTTGTTTGTTTATTTTGTTATTTATCCTGGAATCTGTTTCATTTTTAATAGAACAACATTGTCGACATTAATTTCACTTTCTCTGCAGTTTTTGCAGTCTCTGCTAGTCTACCCGTATTGCATGCATGCAATGTCATGATTAGAATAGATGAATCTTTGGTTTGTGTACCTTCAAGTACACTGCTGTCAGACAGTTACTGATTAAGTTTGTTCAAAAAAAAAACTGTCTACAACTGATTTAATAGCCTGTCACTAGATTATTTATTCCTTTGTACAAGGCCTTTTTTACGATAAACTTTGTGGCAATCTATTACATGTACTCGTAATGTTTAGTTTGGCGCCTTTTTTATGTGTGTAAATGCATTCGTAAGAAATGATTGAAACAAATGCTAAGCAATCGTCAAAATAAATGAAAATATGACACGCAGAAGTCATGTAGACGATGGCAGTAAAGCATAGTAATGATTTGAGTGCAGTTTAAAATTATGAAGGAATAAACACGGAAGAGCTGAAAGTTTTAAAGCACGGAAGCCATAAAACGTGTCTGGTTGCGGGTGACTACTTTGACATTCTTGTTTTAATATAATATAAACATTTATGGATTTCGTTTAGCAACAAATTGTTTATTGTCCAAGGTCTGCTAATTTTTACGTATACTCGCAACGAACGAAAAATACACTTAACAACGCCAAAAGTTCTATTTGTCTAGTGCCGGAGTAAGAACATTTATTTTATGATTGGCATTATTGGGTCTGCAATAGTATTCATAAACTGTTCACACAGCAGAGTAACACACATTTTCTCCTAAAAACTAAAAAGTAAGGAAAAACAGGAAAAACCCTAAGAATTATTTATTTGGTCACTCATTGCGTAGGCGTGTCAGTCCTACAGTCTATACATTTATTTCTTCGTTCTTGTATAAAGAAGTATATAACATAAAATTTCAATTCACAATTTACCATTATTTCTGTTTAAAACGAACAAATAGATGAAACACTCAATTTGAGTGGTTTTTGAGTTTATTTACTTGTCTACGTAAAATACTGCATTTTTATCAGTTATTTGATTAAATATGACGGATTTAGCACATTTGCCTTCTTATAGTTGTTGTTTATAAGAATAAATACGAAATGGCAATATAATCAATATACATACTAGTAGTTGATAGTGGATTAATCAAATATCTATCTAAGTTAGTCTTTTGACCTGCCGGTACGAATTATCACCCAACGAACGTTTTTTCCATTAGTATGTAAAGTACAAAATGACAAAGTACGCAATACTTAATAATACCCATAGCCAATGTGAAATGCAAATTTATTATAAAATCTCAGACTTAACAAAGGTCTAAGGTCAAGAGTCTGATTGTTTGTCTTTCCTAACAATTTAGAGTCATTTAGTTACCTTACTTCTGAGAAATCTAAACCTCATTCTACGATTTTTAAAATTTGTGAAAGTTTACACAGAAATTCGTGTCCTACATAACATTGTTTCAATAACTCTTAGAAATGTTACAAAATTTCCAGGAACCATTTAAAGGGAACATTTTTTGGGACGTTTAAACATTTTCGAGTTTAGATCGTTACTCAGATCTGCTACCAAAATATGTCAAGCTCTAAACGAAATCTACATGGCCCCCTACTACTTCCTATGGTAGTTGCAATAAATCTCCTCAACTCAACAAGGTTATGAATAAAAAAGAAATTTATTTGAGACCATTTTGAAAGTTAGATAAGATACACCCTGATTTCGTAGATATTATGGACAAATGACAAAGACACAAGCAGTTCAAGATTCACACGTGCTCTGGGTAGGAATTTTATGAAAATTCATCTTAAACATTGACCACAAACCGATACTAATATTATTTATTTCGAAATTAATTATGCTATTATGTAATTTGATAAGATTCCCACATCTTCTTCATGTATGAATGTTTTTTTTTTTTTATTTAATTTTTTGTAGATACGCATGCACAAGGCAGGGCACGAAATTCATGTCATTTCGATGGATCACGATTGGGGTCTTCATTGTTTTTTTTTTTTTTTTTTCGGTAGTGTCTTTCGCCGATTATCTACCTGAGCATTTTGGAGTTTTGTTCCATTTCGGTGATATCATTCGAATACGTGTCGATTGTTCGTTTTTCTTGTAATTTAATATACAAAGCAGGTAATTTCTACATTATATCAGCGATACCATCAAACCACAGCACGTTCAACAGCAGCAGCTACCAAACTGGTGTACCTTGGATTCAAAAGAAAACCTTGAATCGATGAAACCCTTTTCCCAACAAAGCAAAGGCCCACAACAGCTACGCAGCGGTTAAGGTTCCATTTCTTTGATTATATTTATATGCCCATTGTGTGCAGATGTGAAGACAAAGGCTGCTGGTACTGCTGTTGCTGTTGCTCTGAAAACTACTGCAACTACTTGCCTTGTATCAAGGGCAATCATAAATCCAATCTTCAACTACAAGCTCTTATACATATGAATACGAACGACTGGATTCTCAATCACTGGGGCAGTAAATTTTCATCCTGTCAGCAGTAATCCAGTATAAAAAGACGAGTAAAAAAAAAAGAAGTAAAAGTGGAGCAGTAGTCTCTCTACAGGCATCTTTTCCTCTCTCAGACGATGTTAAAGTCACGCTAAGTATGTTAATACTTCTCGCAGTGATTATGCAATGTTTTCTGCGAGGTGAGGGATTTTCAGATTGAATATCGCGATGTCTGGTCCGGAATTCGCCCTTTTTACGCTGCTCCTCTTTTTTCCATTCGAATGTTTCACAACCCATAAATCACTTACTACTTGCCCAAGAGAGTCCGTCCCATGGTCATGTAATAATTTTACTTATCGGACAGTACCGCCCTAAAGCATCCATCCGCACGTAGACGACAATATCCTCTGTTCAAAAAAGGGAGAGAAACTTTTTTTTTTTTGTTTTGGTTTTGCTGGAGCAGAAAAAATTATATAAAAGGACAAATGTCTCAGTTAAGGAAAAAAACAACGAAAACATGCCTCTAGACCCTGGCGAATCGATTGTGTAAGATAAGTGCCACAAATTGCCTGCGAAAGTTCACAAAAAAAAAAAAAACTATAAGCGGCACGCAACATTCGACATTTAGATGGAGGAATTTATTGGGTGAAAATTCAGATTTCGTTTGGTTGTCCATGACGAATTTTGTAAATTGGCGAAAATGCTGGAGGAAACTTTTGTGGTGATTTTTCCGTCTTTCGTGTAATGAGTTTTTGTTTTAGTTTTAGACAAATATGGAGCGTGCATAAATCACCGGTAATTTATGAGTGCGTATCGGCCGCGATGATGCGTTGAAAAGAGGACACAATTTACATAAGAAATGTTTGTGATGTTCGCAACAGATGCAACTCACAACTTATCATGTTTTTTTGTTATCATATGAGTAGTAAATCATTTAAAAATAAAGCAATTTGCATTAATAAAAAAGAATAGGTCCTACTATGCTTTCCTGCGGGATGTCATGTCAAATCAATTTTCATTGACTTCAATGACTTTAGCTACTAAAAGCTGACTCGGATCGGTGAAGCAAATAAGACATTCTGAAATATTAGCAAAACTCTGCAGATAGTCGTACATTGCTTTGATTCAAGAAAATAACCAAGAAAGTGAGGGCAAACCATTAAGTGGAGCATAAACGTAAATATCATAATCAAAATCAAAGGCATTTAAAACTAATCTGAAGGTATAATTGGCTTTGGGCTTGATGTCATAAATAATAATAATAATTCCCGAATTCGTACCACAACCCCCAGTAAGGAAGAGATTATTGCCGCGATCAAAGCACTGAAAGCCAATAAGGCGGTAAGACTTGACGGCATACCTGCGGAGCTGTTTCTAGCTGCGCCAACTGCATCAGCTGAGCTACTGTTCCCACTTGTCGGGAGGACATGGGAAGCCGAGAGGTTTCCGGACTAATGGAAGAAGGGAATGACCGTCAAGCTCCCTAAAAAAGGCAATCTAATGCAGTGCGAAAACTGGAGAGGTATCTGCGTCCTGCCTGCTGTGGTCAAGATAATAGCTAAAATCATCTTGGAGCGAATCACCTCGAAGACACACTCGACGCCGAACAAGGAGGTTTCCGCTCTGGATCCTCCTTGTCGACCACATGAACACCTTGCGGATCATCATTGAGCAGTGTGTTGAGTACGGATCCCCACTTCACCTGCTGTTCATCGATTTTGGAAAATCAGGAATTTATCTGGCGTGCCTTGCGCAGGAGAGGCATACCTGATAAATTAATAGCAATTATCAAAGCTACATATGATGGGTCCACATGTTACGCCTTACACAGAGGAAGACTGTCTGAGGAATTCGAAGGCCAAAGCGGGGTTAGACAAGGCTGCATACTTTCACCAATACTGTTTCTATTGGTGATTAGCGATGATTTGAATGCGGCCTTGTTAACAGGAAATGGAGGAATTCGATGGACTCTTAAATCCGAACTCAAACACCTAGACTACACCGACGATGTATGCCTTATGGAGAGAGAAGCAGACGTCGTTGGGCTGAAAATTAACTCGGCAAAAACAACAAGACCAAACTTCGTTCCAACGTTGAATCCGTGCTACTATATGGATGCGGTACCTGGATGGTGACCACCACTATCACGAGGAAGCTGCAAACGTTTGCTAATAGGTGCCTACGCTACATCTTAAGGACATTCTCTCTCTAATGAACAGCTTTATCAGAGAGCAGACCATGAACCTATAGCCACAACCATACGATGACGAAAGTAGCAGTGGATTGATCACACTCTCCGAAATTGTGACAGGTCCATAGCTAACCAAGCGATGCAATGGAACTCGTTTACTCAGGACGGCAGGATGCGCGGCAGTCCTAGGAGCACGTGGCGCAGAACAGTTGAGAAGGAAGCATGGAAACAGGGAAAAAGTTGGGGAGAGCTGAGGCACATTTCCAGAAACCCCACTCGATGGTGCGTAGGCATAGTAGAGGCTCTAGGATCCACACGGGGATACAGGAACGAATGAATGAATGAAAGGGAGAGGGAGAAGTTCCCACTAGGTGGTGACGTCCAAAGTTATTTTGTTCTATTTAACGGTGTATAGCCTGCGGATCGAACGCAGCATATACCACCTTCAAAACCGTATTCTGTCTTTTTTATATTCTATGAAATCGACATCATCATTGATGTCACGAATGTCAATACAGGCAAGAACAACCAAATTTCAGGCATATGATGTCCAACCACGACTTCAGAAAACAAAATGACAATGATGTACCATACACATCGTCAGCTTAAAGCCAACCATAACATCAAATGAGCTAGTATGTATGTAGATCATTTTATAGTTAGTAGACGGACACCCCAAACAAATTGAAACAAGCCTTAAAGGTTGTCATACATCTAGAATAAATGTATATTACAGAAGCCCATGGTTTTTCGGTCTGCCATATATAGAAGACCTTGGAGGGATTGATGAGATCTTCACCGTGATAGATCACATAAAGACTATGTACTTTATTGAGGACCTTTCGTCATCGAATATGGGCAAATAACCCTCCTATACGATCACGAGCATATGATCTTCAGAACTCAGATTCCTTAAACTTAAAAAAGCGTTCCTGCTGTCCAAGATAGACATTTCAAATTTAAGTAAACAAAATTTGGGGACTGCTGGCATTTACTCTGTGTCAACTGAGAATACTGATAAGCTAGCTGGATATTCGGCTCATGTTAATACAATCAGTACGGATGACCTAAATATGGAAACCATGCAGTGACCGGATACTGATAGCCAGAGTGCTGATAAGGGTAAACAAGATCACTATCATAAAATGTTACTCAAGGGTGGGAACTTCAACTTCAAAATAGAAACAAATTTCAATGTCAACTGAGTTTAAAGATACAGCAGTGATATTCTTATTAGACGTATTGTAGAATGAAAGATTTCAAAGCTAAGGTAGCTCTACGACAGTGGGACAGACTATGCTGCTCCCAAAGATATAACAGTAGCTCAAAAAATATCCCGAGAAAAGCGTAGGCAGTTTCTTGGTGATATTCGAAAACGATCAGCACAGGAGATGGATATGATAGACAAGGGTCCAGTATTCTAATGCGTGTTAGGAAATAACACTTTCTTAAATATTTGACCAGCATCCCTTGCATTACGTAAATGATTATCGACATTTAACAGAAAATTCCAAACTTAAAAGCCGAGGCAATAAGAGTGGGACTAAAGATTTATGCGTGGAAAATAAAAGCCTTTTCAATTTTGTCATGGAACTAAGCATTCCGGTTTAAACACTCAAACTATTTTCTAAGGCTATACCATCATTGTCATTGCACCTATAGTTTATATAGGGTAAATACCTCCCGCAGAATGAAGAATGAAGAACGACGGAATGTAACCATCTGAAGCGAGAACTTAACTTAGAGTATCACCAATTTACGATTTTAAAGATAGGGTTATCGAATCGCGAGTCGCGAGTCATATGGGTAGAATTGGGAAATAAAATATTAGCAGACTCATTAAATGATAGTATGTAGGCGTTGCACAATAGAAGTCATTAAAGCCATACGGGGATATGTGTGTTTTTTTTTATGTTGGTACAACTGCCGTTGACATTTCCTGAATTTTGGCGCCGTGAAATTTGTGAACAGTATTTTTTTTACACCGATTTTTTAAATGAATACAAAAACCGGAATTGGAATTTGAAAAAAGTGTCTTGGCAATGATGCTTTAAATAAAGCAGTGGTTTACGATAGGCGAACACGCTTCAGAAGCGTTCATAAAGCCGTCGACGATGACTACCATTGTGACAGGTCATCGACATCAATAATCCTCGACTGAGGATGAAATCAAAGATTAACTGGTGGTAAATTGCAAATCGACCATTGAAGAGTTAGAAGAGATGGCCCACACCTCGATCGGATCTGGCCGCGGCATTTTAACCAGTCAATGGGGTCTGAGATGTGTCGCTGCAAAACTGGTCCTGAACAACTTAACTTCCCTACAAAAAAAAAAACAGCTTGTGGACAATGCAATACATGCTTTCCGAGACTAATTCCTACCAAATATTCATCAAACATATCATTACTTTCGACAAGCTGTTAGTTTATGAGTACGATATGCAAACCAGACATCATGCGAGTGTATGTCGTGCCCCCAATGTGTCAAGACCGAAAAAACCACTTCCTTTTCCGTCCAAAAAAGGGAGATTGTTGTTATGTTGTTGTTATGCGTCATGAATTTCTTTCTGAAGGACTGTCTAAGTATTATATAGGGTGACCAGATAGCAATGATAATTTTTCCAATTGTTATGTTTCAGCAGCTGTCAAAGTTACCAATGCCATCCGGGTGTCAAAATATTCAGTAGGGTTTGCCATTTCATCACGCATCGTTTTGCGCTTGCCGAACGTGCGGAAATTATTAAAAAATATTATCAAAATTCCAGCTCAGTTGTAAATACGCAACGTGAGGTCGGTAGTCATCATGGCTTCAGCTAAAGGCAATTTGTCGCACCCTGGAAAAGTAGATTTGGGCATACATCCGTATAAGATTGTGCTGACACAAGAATTGAAGCGGGACGACCATAGACAACGCCGTGAGTTCGCTAATTGGGCGCTGGAAATGTTGGCCGGAGACCCGGATTTTGGCCAAAAAATCATCTTCTCGGACAAGGCCCATTTTTGGCTCACCGGCTACGTCAATAAGCAAAATTGCCGTTATTGGAGCAAACACAATCCAAAAGCGTTCAGCCAAGCATCAACGCATCCACAAAGATTGACTGTTTGGTTTCTTTCGAAATGAGGAAGGAGACATCGATACCGTCAATGGTCTCAGGCATAGAGCGATGTTAACCGACAATTCGTTAAAGACAATTCGTGGATTTTGCATCACTACAACGTCCCATCTCACAATGCATTGATTATGCGTACATTTATTGCCAAAAGCAAAACACGCATACCATCCGACAGGCACCAAATTCACCAGGTCTGGCTCCACGTAATTTTTTCTATAATCATCCAGGATCAGGTTCAATGTCAAGGGCATACCAATACCAATTCCATTGTACAAAAATTCGAAAAATGCTAACTGGGAAGGGAAAACTTTACAGCAGGGATTGAACAAAAACTATGCAGCGGAAAAATTCAGGATGATCTTCACTCACGCTTTTAACCAAGCATGCCCTAGGAAGATCAAGAAATACAAAAACTCTTCATATTAGTGGACTAAAGAACTATAGTCTTTTATTAAGCGCTTCCTATTTTTAAATTTAAATAAAACAAAGTGTGTGTGGGATATCATCGAAATTTTTTATTCGATTGAAAGGCCTATCGACGCCATTATGTATGGAATATAACATCGTTCAAATTTCTGGCGCGGCTTCTCTGGGTGGCGCGCATCCGAAATGTCCAATTTTCCATGATTCTGACGCATAAATCAGGCTGAATTTAACCGATGGCATGGGTTATGTTGACTTTGAAGGCCGCTGTGGTTTGTGGCTTATTCGCATAGAACTGCGACTTCAGAAAACCCCACAAGAAAAAGTCTAACGGGGTCAAATCGCACAATCTCGGTGGCCAGTTCACATCATGCCCTCGAATCGCCCATGCAAAATTTCCAATGTGGCGTTAGCTGTGTGGCACGTAGCCACCCCGTCCTGTTGAAACCACATGTCGTTGGTGTCTATATCATCCAATTCAGGCCAAATGGAGTTGGTAATCACCGATCTATAGCGCTCGCCGTTGACGGTGATGGCCTGGCCTATGTCGTTCTCAAAGAAATATAGACCGATTACGCTGCCAGCCCAAAATCCACACCAAACAGTGACTTTTTCGGGATGCATTGGACGCTCTTGGATCTCATGTGGATTGGTATCGTCCCAAATTCAACAATTTTGTTTGTTTACGTACCCATTCATCCAGAAATGGGCCTCATAGCTAAAGATGATTTTTCGATGAAAATTTGGGTCAGTTTGCAACTGCTCCAGAGCTCATTCAGCGAACACACATCTTTATCTATGGTCGTTTACCTTGAGCTCCTGGGTCAGCTGAATTTTGTACAATTGTAGTCTGCGAAAGGCCGAGATCTTGTGAGCGACGCGAAATCGACTGCCTCGGATTCTCCTACACACTCTCACGGACAGCGGGATGTTTTCGGCAGATTTTGCGTTTCGTCGGCATACGTGTGTTGGTTTATCGTTTACTGTACCAGTTGACTCAAACTGCGAATAGTCCTCTCGGTAGAACGATTATGGCGACCGTAAAAAGGGAACGCGCGGAACGTTGCCTGAACAGCCAAAAGCTCAAACTTGTGCTCCGACTGGGACAAATATAACGCCAGTCTGCGGAAATATAAGAGCGGAATCTGTAGCGCTAACAGAAAACCATGGCGAAAGTTTTGCTCCAATATTGAAAGCACAACAAGGTGAGCGAGAGTAAGGAAAGTCATGTCGAAGAAACCTACAGTAGTTGGTGATCTAAAACAACCAGATATTAGCTACACGGAATCCAACACTGAAGCTTTAGGGCTCTGTTAGAAATCCACTTCCCTGGATGCACTCATATACAGACCAATCCACACATAAAACCAGCAACCTTAGGTTAATGACAAAAGTGCAAAGGATTGCATGTACACGCACGACTCACGCCATGAGAACGACGCCAACCGCGCGTGGGAAGATATAAATATATAGCACTTGGCCACCTTCGTCTAGATCTATGCACACAAAAATCTGCAACTAAAAGCGCTTTGAGATTAAGTCAGTCTAATGGGTGGAAACCAAACCCAAATGTAAGTGAACTAGATTTATGCTCCAATACGGACTACATAATATCCCATCACGACTTTGGAACACAATTCGCCTGCATTTTCCCAAGCAGAGAGGAATAGCACACGAATGGAGGCAGGAACCGGCGGCGCCGAGATTTTCTCCCAACGATTGAACTTATGATGCTCACGACGCCTGCCGGACTACAGCAGTGTCTTCCAGGCTGAGATATTGGCTATAGCAGAAGCAGCCAAACTTGAGGCAATAAAGGCAATATCCCACGAGGATAATATTATTGACACCCAGGCAGTCGGAATCAAAACAAGGCTTGTGAAGCTCTGTTGCGAGAAGCTTAAGGCTCATAAGGTTATCTTATGCCTGGCCACAAAGGAGTGGCAGGCAATGAACATGCCGACGAGATAGTTCGAAAAGGATACTCCATAGAAAGGAAACTCTCAGATCAAAGTACCAAACCTCCACTCTGCACTCTGAGAATACAAGTGGAGCGAACGATACAATTACTAGATGGAGTGAAAAGTGACCTCCTTGACCGCCAGAATGCGCTGCTACTGCAAAAACGGTTATGGTGCCTTGAAGTCCGTTCATATTTAGGCAGACATGCCTCAGTGCGATACTGTCTTTAGTTTTGTTTTGACAGCTGATTGTTGTTGACGTGTTTGGCATAATGTTGAGTATGGACAAAAACGATTTTCGGTCTCTCATAAAACAAAACGGCGAAGGAAACAAAAGAAAAGTTGGATAAATATTATGGAGCTAATGCTCCGTCAGGTTACACCGTCAAATATTGGTTTCGAATGTTTCGTGGTGGCCGCAACTCCACTACCGATCAAGTCCGCAGCGGCAGGCCCTCCGATGCGGTTACAGAGGACAATGTCAAAAAAATACATGAAATGGTGTTGGCTGACCGGAAAGTGAAGGTGCGCGAGCTAGCAGATACCCCAAAGATTAGTACTGAGCGCACACGCCATATTTTGAACAATATTCTGCATATGAAAAAGTTATCATGCCGCTGGGTGCCGCGAATGCTCACTTTTGACCAAAAACACGAACGCGAGAGCACTTCGAAAGAGTGTTTCTACTTGCTGATGCGGAATCGGGCGGACTTTTGGCGTCGATTGGTAATTGGATTTGGATCCCTCGGACTATTATCTCTTCCCAAACCTCAAAAGAAGGCTCATCAATAAAAAATTCAGCCCACGCGAGGAAATCATCGACGCCACGGAGGAGTATTTTGCAGACCTTCCGGAAAATTACTTTTCGGACGGGATTAAGAAGTTGGAAAATCGCTGGAATAAGTGTATCAAACTAAAAGAGGACTATATTGAATAATTTAAAAAAAACATTTAAAAAAAAAATTTGTTTTAATTCCCAATTAGGTCACTTTTCACTCCATCTAGTAAAGGCTAATGAAAGGTGGAAAAACCTTCCAACTTGCGAGACCTCTATCCTCAAGAAAACTATCGCCGGAACTCAGCAAATCCATACCAAGTAAAATTGTCTTGAAAAGCAGAGCTGAACTATCTACGCTTGTTGGATTGCTCACAAGCCATAGTTCTGGACGCGCAATCAATGAAGCTCCGCCTTACCGGCCTTATCTCTGCAGAGGTTGTGGGGACTTAGGCTCACGGGAGAATACCCTTGACTTTTTGTATCACTGTTCCAGAGTCAGTAATTTAAGGCAAATAACTTTAGGATGTTGCTGCTTCCACGAGCTCTAAGAACTATCTGCTGCTTTACTTACATTTCTATTCAATTTCGCCTATGCAACAAGATGGCTTAGACCCGCTTAGGGTCAAAACGACAACCAACAGCAATCAAATCCTTATCCTCTTCCAATTCCCCCACCCGGATATCACAATGGACCTAAATAGACCTAAGTGTGATGGGTATAGAATGGACTCGGCTTTAGATATCTCATCTACCCGCCAACCTAACCTAACATCCGAGAGGGCATAATGGAAAAATCGCTGGACACTAAGACCATACTGAACATCGAGTGTCAGAAGGCTTCGAGGGCTGGATCAAACACTCCCACAAGTGTACTAGAGTCAATTCGGATTATTTTGAGGCGATATCGGGAATTAACTGGTATTTATCATTTTAGGATGATGTTTTACTTCCAGTAAAACAATTGAACATCGGAACCAAAGATAGAATTACAAAAGATGAATTTGTCAGGGCTTATATGTACAAATGAAGCAGAAGGCTGTAGACGGATATCCTGTGATGGAATGGATATCCGAAATTCTACGTTCACCATCTGAGAAATACAACAAACAAACTCGAACCAGAACAAGTAAAAATACTCTTGGATTCATAAGAACGCTGTATGACCCAAAAGAATAAAGGTGCAGTTATCACCTTAAGTACCTTAAAAAAAAAAACATACATACGAAGTGACAGTTAACCTTAACAATTTCAACACAAGGCCCTATCTGACCATCACCGTACGATCTTTCAATCAATTTTTCAGGTGACGACATAATTTGGTTCGATGTAACCAAATTTATTCAGCTGGCACCAAATGTAAATCGATTCGGTTTTATTGAGTTATAAAAAGTTAACACCCTAACAACCGAAATATCTAAATTTTAACCATAAAATTAATTTAAAGAAAAAAATCTAATGAATTTCAATAAAATTTATATCCCCATCCCCACCCTATCGGCATTGGTTTTCGCTTTAGCATGGCGTTTTTATGACGCTGTTTATTTTTGTATCGATTCCAAAAACCATTAACAGCTTAAAATTAGACAAGATGCAAACGCACAGAAACAAAAAAAAAAACAATAAAATAATAATTTTAGATAAACTTTTGAGTGGTACGGATGGTACCCTTTTCGGGTAAAAAAAAAAAAACACTATTCATCTATCCGTATGCAGTGGTAATATTTTAATAACTCTTCAGCTTTGGATATTTTTTTCTCCAATTGTTTTTTTTTTTAATCTGAAATGTTGGCTTTGTTTTCGTTTTGAAGAATTTAATTCACTTCCAATTGAGTTCACATTTTGATGGAATTGGATTCCCCCCCAAAAAAAAAAAAAAAAACATTCAGTTAAGAGGATTTGGCTTTCTATTTTGTTTTTTTGTTTTTTTCAGTGTAAACGCTGGGGTATTCTTTTTTTTTTTTTTGTAGAAACGCACTGAATGTTTGAGTGAATGTATCTTTTTCATGAGGATAATAAAATTTCCATAATTTTCACAGATGGCAGCACAGTAAATTCTTAATCCTATTGTTGTTGGTTGGATTTTACTAGTTTTATTATTATTTATTTGTAAATCACATGCATATCGTACATCGTCTGACGTATGCAAATTGAGTTTTGCAAATACGAGTATGTACTCGAATGTACGTACTGTCAATTATGACATTTCGCACATTTCACAGTTCCATTGCAGTATGCGCATCCTTTTAGGGGGATATTTCACACGTTTACAAGAGCGCTAATAAAGTGCAGAAAATTTGCATTGACACATGTCCACCAATATGTGTGAAGCATCGAAATTTTATGTTCTTCACTTTTGCGAGCTAATAAAAAGCCACTCAAAAGTTGCCACTCACGAGGTATACTGTACTCGTACCTTAAAATGTCCTACGTACCCAAACTATGTACAATACAAGTGAATGACACCGAAAATCTTTTGATTTTAAGACCGGACTAGTCTACCACCTCAGGAGTGTTGTATTGAGATATTGTCAATAACATTTTTGTTTGACGATGTTGTCGTTGCGTTGTCGTTGCTGTCGCCATGTCAACCCATGTGAGTGAATTTGAAATTTGTACCATTTTGCCTGTTTATTGTCCAAGTGAATTAACGTTTTTATTGAGACACGTCTCCCACAATCCAGTGCCGTTGATGTCAGTCGTTTTATTACATTCTCCAATGTTAGAAGGTAGCAAATGATTTTCTAAATAAAATGTCAAAGTTTTTCAGGTTTATCACTTTTGTTCGGGCGTTTTAGTGCTAAAGACCAGACAAGAGCGAACATTAAAACTTTGGATATGTGTCGTTGCACAAAAGTTTTTCTTATTACGAAGCGCTCTTTGCTGCACTATATTTTAACCTATGAAATGTGTATTTTGTTTGTCAGTGTAATCAACATAAATCTGCCGAATTGTTAAGTGGCCTGAGGAAGGTAGGTAGATGGTTGTCATCCTTATGATCTGGCGTTGAAGTTTCTCTACGCAATTGCCCGGTTGACCCTTTTCTCGATAGTGTCACGCACATTTTCGGTTTGGCTATGTGGACAGAGATTGTTTCCATGTAAGTTGTAATAAATTAGCATACAATAGATACATTGTTGCTGTGAGGATGACATAAAAGACCCGAAGATACTCGTACGTATGCACGCGAAAAGCCAATTATTAGTGGTTAGTGTGGTTTTTTTTTTTTTACTTCACTTTTACGAGTAAATGAAAAATAGTGTCGGGCAGACAAATGTAGTTGGTTGCGGTGCATAATTTACCTCTTATTTTCTGCATCGCTTACAATGCAATTTGTATGATAATGAGCAACTAGTAGTAGATAGTCAATCTGTGTTTTGTCAAACGTCAGATTTTTACAAATTTGTAGTCCGTCATGTTTCGTAGAATTTGTTGGCAAACTACTGATGGATTGTTGAGGAGCATATCAAGCCTATATTAATCAAACGTACACATTACTTTGCTTTCAGGAGTTTTAAATAATTGCTCGTCATTTTTTCTCATATCTGAGGCAGTTACAACGTTCTACTGCCAAGTACCTTGATTGGGTCCACATGAGACCTCAGTACCAATCTGCGAGGTGTTGGAAATCGGAACACATGGACCACAATAAACCAGTTTCGTGTCTGAGTGCTACCGTTTCGAAAAAGATGCATCTTTAATATAAAAAAAAAAAAAAAAACTAACTTGAGACTCAAGCTGACTTTCTCACCGAACACACATTCCCTATGTGGAGTCCACGGCGGCGTCAGGGTTCGTTTCAGCTATAGTCTCATGTGAGCTACTTCGCCACAATTAGAGTTCAGATCACTTAAAAAGTGTTCAACTAGTGTTGAAATAGAAATAAAGGCGGAAACCTATGGCAGTCGTCATACCCTCGTAGCAGGTTACTGACACGAACATATTTTTTAAATCGTTAGTGAAACACAGATACATTAGCGTCAAACCTCTCAGATCACAGAGATCTATAGCAATCTTGCCGAACTCCACGAAAATGTGATCAATGTTCCAATCCTGAATTCAAACTTCATGTGGTTAAAATTCAATTCAATTCAATTTCAGTTTTATTACAATATCTCATTGCAGGTGCATTACGGTAAATATCTTTTATGTACTTAGAATTATAAATTTCAATTCATACAAACCAATTCCATCTCCCTAAGCAAATTACCCACTACTGCTTTATTTCCAGAAGCACCAAACTGGACAACAATTCGACCTTTAGAGAGTTCGACTCCCTACTAAAATTATGCCACTGTCTCCTCATACTGAAATCATTATTACAGGCGATTTTGATATACACAATTCTGGATGGCTTCGACATTCTGGACAGACAACAACATGCGATGGACAACGAGTCTTGAATTTAGCGTGAACACCTGTCTGAATAGACTTAATTTCACGGGATACCCATATATCCATGAAAGTATAATGCCAAAGCAGAACTTGTGTTGGAGGCACAAGTTCCACAATTGGTTTGAGTCGGGGTCGATCTAAAACCTCTTGCTGATCTTAGGGTCACATCACAACAGGAGGACCTTCTCGCGATTTGGGTTTAAACCACGCTCCCTCAAGGGGCGTTACCTAAACAAGTCAGGCCCGGGCCGAGATCCGGGGGCTCAGTGACTTAAGTCCTGGTAAGGACTGCCGGTGGTCCTGCCGCCAACAAAACCTATCACCAGCCGCTTGTAAGTGGTCAAATCGTAGTAACCTTCGGTGGCGTCATCTGTAAACCGTTACGATAAGACCAGTACATTGCTCTGCCCCCACTTTTAAAGCCTGTAAAGAAGCCGTCAGGGTTAGAGTAATGTTTTACAGCCCCACAAGACCGAACCTACAGAGGAAAACCGAAAAATATTCAAACTAGGCGCAAACGACTGCAACGTCTTTATTAAGCATGTAAAATTTCAATACGAGCAAAAGCTGAGGCAAAAAATACTACAATGTCTCAAAGGTATTAACAATTTTTGGCATTCCAACTGTCAGCTCTTGGGACAATGCCAATCTGCTAGCTGCACATTTTACGGCCAGCTTAACACGTCCAGACGGTATCTTATCTTCGTCTGCACTTAGCGGCGAATCGTCAATGGGACTAATCCACTTTCGCACTCGTGTAGTGGGAAGAGTACTTAAAAGCCTTAACATTCACAAATACGCTGGTCCAGATGGTATAGCTCCCCTTCTTTTGAGGAGGTGTTCATCCTCGCTGGCAAAACCACTGCGTAAGCATGTTCATCAATCTTACTCTTTAGGAATCTTTCAGAGCAGATGGAAAACAGCCTTTGTCCCTCGCTCTCCCCATACAGACCCCTTGCACTTTACGTCCCTTCTTACGTAGGCAATGTAAACGCTGATAAAGCGTCAGCTTATGACAGATCTCGAAACACGATAACTTCTCAGTACGGGTTTCATAACAACAGGTCTTTTGGTGATTTGATGGCATGCCTGACCGAAAAATGGAACCAAAGCGCACATTAATTAATCTGGCGAAAGCAAGACAGTTGCACTTGACGTGCATTTAGGATCGATGACTCTCTTCTTCAATGAATCAGAAATTACCTTTCGGAACGTTCAATTCAAGTTGTTTTGGATGGTTTCAAATCTGATATCCACAAAAAAAATTGTTGGTGTGCCCCAGGGTTCCGTTCTGTCTACGATACTCTTCTTAATTTTTATCTATGTGTCCTACTTCTACTAATCCAATACATTCCTTTGCTGACGACAGTACTTTTTGCTTTTTATATTCGTTCTCACGTCCCTTCTCTTCGGCTGTACATATAGCGCAGACAGCAACGTATGTTAAGCTCATTAAATGCCGATATTAACAGCACAACCAGTTGACGAGCAACAGAGTGGAATTTAATGCTTCCAAAACGTAATGCCATTTACTGTCGTTAAAGTGAAATTTAAAGACGCAGTCAATATCCATGAATGGCACTTGCAACGTCGAAACCGAAAAACTTTAGATTCTCGGTGTATGTCAACGACAACTTACGTTGGAATGACTACATATTCGATGTCGCCAAAAATGCTGCGAAATGTATAGGTTTCCTCAAGCGATGTAAGGAATATTTCACCCCCTCTGATCTGGCCTCAATATATAAGGCGCTTATCTGCCCGAAATTGGAGTGCAATGCCCATATCTGGTCGGGTGCGCCCAAAACATCTCTGCACCTGCTAAATAGGATTCAAAACAGTGAGATAAAACTCATAAGTGATACAGACAATGGACGCCCTCGAACACCCACCAATGCTCGATAGAAATCGCCAGCACAACCTCAAGCCCACTTTCGGACGTGCTCTAAAATATCGTGGTTTGCTCCTAAGCCGTACAACTTGTTTATGGAATGCCCTACCGAGCTATCTATATTATAACTTGCCAAAATTTAAGACCAATATACATCGGTACTTCTCTGTTCTTCCTCTCTAAGTTTCCTTCGCCGGAGCTGCGTGCAAACATTTTAAAGATATAATAAGCCCTTGAGCCCGCGCTAATTATAAAAAAACAGAATGGGGGTTTTAACACCAAGGGCTCCATTTTGAGGCGAATAGTTTGATAAAAGCACTACATTCGAAGCAAAATCAACATAATCAAAGAGGACCAGGCCGTCACCTAATCAAACAATTTTCAACCAGTGACCACATTGTGATCGATGCAAGGAGTTTTTCTATTGTACGAGTAGATGTCCAAACGTTTCGAGGAGCCAACATTGATTCGGGTCACTATCTTGATATAACGAGAGTACGAATGCACATATCTCGGACAACGATGAAGGAGTTCAGTGAGGAAATTTGACATGGACTTGCTGCAAACGCACTGTTGGAGGCTTTGATTGAGTCCGTCAAAATCCAACAAGCAAAAGAGACACCGCATTGGCTTTGCTGGGGTATCACCAAACAACCACAATGGAGCTTTTGGCTTTATGAAGACTGCGGGCAGGTTAGGGCATACAACGCGACCGACGCTATAGAGAATGATGAACTTGCGAACTTTACGAGCAAGGAAGGCGACAGAAGGAAAATATTATGTACTTCCCTAAAAGAAAAAAAAAAAGAAAGTCCCAGAAAGGCGTTGGATGAAAAAAAAGGTACAAAAAAAAATTTGGCAAAAACTATGGAAGAGAAACATAAAGGAAGAAGGACGAGAATCGTAATCTGTGCTGAACATCTAAAGTCTTATTGGACGAATATTTCGCTGGCAGACAGAATAACCCATTCAACAGGGCAACAATTTCGTTCACTTGATCAAAACGATCCACAAAATGTGCATCGCTGCCATGGAATTTCTTCAACACAATGCGCTTTAGATTTACAATATTGCAAAAGATCGGACAACTGTTTTCATACTCTTATCACATTGACATAATTTAAAGAAATCAGTGAGCTTAGTATGAAAGAAAAGCGACAGAGGTCAGGGAAATATGTCTTCAACCAAAAAAAAAACAGCGAATACCGAGGCTCTGTTGAGTGAATGAAAAGCCATATTCCGATTGGGAAAAGATTAGATCGATTTCGGAGGCGGTAAAAATAAAAGCCAAGCTTTGTTCCTTAATAATCCCCCATAAATTTACAATTGGATTTAAGGCGAAGGATTGCGCAGGCCAAGTCATGAGGTGTACACCGCTGTCGGAAAACCACTTCTTGGCTGGACCAGAAGTATGTTTCAGTTCATTGTCTTGTTGAAATTCTCAAGCTAGTTGCATTTTCTACTTGGCGAAAGGCAGCATTACGTCTTTAAAGAGTCTGTTAACATACGAGTACACTGCTCGACAACAGAATGAGACACACCCCCTTTCCTCCCTCTAAAATTCTTGATGGAAGAGATTTAAATAATTTTTTAATTAATTTTCGTGGGCTTTTGTTCCATTCCGTTTCAATGGCGTCTTTAAGATCTGCTACGTTATTGAATTCTCGTTCGCCTTAGTAGACAGCTCTGGAGAGATATCCTCATACATTCCCAATAATTTTGAGGTCTGGAGACAATGCTGGCCAGCCAAGAACACAAATATGGTTAGGCTCGAAGTACTCTTGCACCTTCTGAGCTGTGTGGATTGCTGCATTATCTTGCTGTACGATGAAATTTTCGCCGAATCTATCTTGGTTATGATGGTCGATCTCTTCGTCTACGATCTTAAGATAGTCGTCAATTTTCATCCTGCCGTTTACGAAGTGGATATTAGTCTTAATTTGGTATGATATTACTGCCTAAATCATGACTCAACATCCGACTTGTTTTCTTCGTCTTAAAAACAACTCGTCCTTTCTCAAATCATGAAAATAATGACGAAATTATACAGGCCAATCAAGATAAAAGTGTTTCTCATCGGTGAAGACAACAGTTCCCCAACGTTTCTTCTTCTTAAATGATTTTTGGCAAAGGTCAAACGGGCGTTTTGATGACGTTGTAGTAAAGCAGGTGTTGCTTTTCAAAAGCTTTCTTTGAAGATAATCCGCTTCGGATAACACACTCTGGCCAGTCCTTAGTTTTCTGTCCACATTCGAAATCCCTGCTGATACCGCGATTTCCCTTGTTGTTGGAGTAAGAAGTTAACGCTTCTCTTAGTAGGGATCGTCGATCTGCTGGTGTCCAACTATATTTTCATCCAGGTATCCATTAAATAGTTTAAAACAACTGTACGACTGCGCTTCAAAAGTTTTCCCTGTTGGCTAATTCTTTTAATGTCTTGGAATTGCATTTGATTTAACATCTTTCCAGATCCCATTTTTAACTTTTTTTTACTTCTAAGACCTGTTTAAATACTTTCTTTTAAATCAAATCACTAAAACTGACTAACAAGTTACACTGCGAATGGAATCCGCAACAGAACTTGCAAAGTATTTATACCCTGTCTCAACCACTTGTCGCGACAAATTGCAAATTCCGAGAAAATTAGGGGAAAAAAGGATTTATGATGATTAGAATTTTCTTCGAAACTGTAATATTTGCAACACATACAGAACAAAATTATCGAGAAACGCCAAAATCATGGGGTGTCTCAACCAGCTGTCGATGAGTGTCCATCGTACACTTAATCCGAAAAAGAGACCCGACTCCATACCACGAGAACCAGCCCCACACCACCATTATATTACCACCTCTATGTTTTGAGGCCTTAATGGCATAGCCCAGATTCAGCTCGGTGTTTTTTTGGCCTGCTTACCTAAGGTGTGCCATAGTTACCACCAATTGTCTTCTTACCCAACGAGATGGAATTGGCGGTTCTAATTCGCAACGGCATTGCTGCAGCTGACTGGAAAGGATCTTGACTTAAGAGAAGTCTGATGTTGTCGTCTTCTCTTGGAGTGGTTTTTAGAGCAGAAAAGCATTATAAACCAAGTTTTGAGACCTGCCGATCATTTTGGCTTTTTGGCGTTGTCTTTATCCTTCGTCTGTTTACTTGTGAATAAACCGCGACATAAAATGTCTTAAAATTTATATCTGGTTATGAAATGGGGTTATGAAAGTCCTTAAAAATAAACTTTTAGCTGTTCAAAGCAAGTTTTGAGCTGGATAAGTAATCACAATTTGCTTCATTACTCGTCGGGGTAATTACATCCTCGACGCAGAAGATCTTAGCATTGCAAAGCTGTGAAAGATGTTTGAGCTGCAACAAAAAAAACACCACATTTCATCGCACCTAATCATCTCGCTAATAAACCTGAAACTTTGTGAACTGTGAAGAAGAAAGAATGTAATCGTATATCGTCTAATTTTTTTTAAGATCACCATATCCTTTCAAATTCTTGACGAAGCGGCCTAACAGCAGCTAGTAAGTCATCAAAAAGGACGATCTTGGCAGGTCAAAGGGTTCAGGGCAATATGAGGTGCTCCTGATATGAATATCTTTTCCATCAAACAGGATAAGTTTTGGTCAATGAACTCAGTAGAATCAACTTAAATTGATCTGTTTCTCTGTGAAAGAACACTCAATTTACCCAACATGAAAAGAATCATAAAACGACTACCAAATAACTTACACTCGAGCATAAACCGTCATGTACACTTTCAACATATGCACATATATAAACGAGGGAAAAAGTAAAACAAGTTAAACAATAAACTACAAATAAAACAGAAACATTTAAAAAAATAAAAAGTAAAGAATTATTCAGGTAGAGCTGAAGAAAAAAAAAACAACTCAAGCTCCATAAATTGTCCAAGCCAGACGCACAAATTATGATGTCCACCCCCAAAACGGCAATACCAGGCCCCGTCTGACAATAAAATGAAGTGTATACGGCGGAGCGAAACAATCCGGGAAAAAATTCCAATAAATTGCACATAGGGGCAAATGTAGAAAAATACCAGCCAGAGAAAACCAACAAAAAAAAAAGGAAGAACAGGAAACATTCTCCCAACAGAAATGCACAACTGAATGTTAACAGTTTAAGTTCCACCAGGTAGTATAGTTACAGTAGCGCAATATAGTGCTAGTGATAGTCTACGAATAGATAGCAGGGAAAAGCGTTTGAACTTTTCTCATTTCCTTTTTATGAGGTGCAAATAAAAATACCTCAAATAATAGACTGCTGCACACAATTGCAATCCAACTAACACACAAAGAATTCAAGGAAATGAAAACGATGTCTAAGAGAGTAAAAGCACCAACAACAGGAGACAGAAACCGACCTGGTGCAATGGAAATGGAGAACGGGATCGAGGTTAAGACCTGCGTCTCAAGTGTGTCTAGAGAATTTCAAGAAATAAATAATAGAAAAATACTTTCCCAGCAAAAGAGAGTACTAACACACAAAAGAGGAAGTAAAAAGGATCCAAACCAATGCAAAACTAATGTGGAAAAAAAAGGTATGGGGGATCAAAAAAGATCCAAGAAAGTTTTCCTTCTTGTTGAGAAGAAAAACACAATGTCAGACTCTCGTTATTCGAAAATGGCAAAAGTTGAAGTTCATGGCTGAAGGTGAAGTATGAAGACCCACCAGCACACCACAGAAGAGTATTTGAATTGGTTTTCATGGAAAACTTCTTGTCTCCGTATGCCAGCATTTCAGAGGTTTTAATGTGTTTTACGCAGCTTTGGCATGTATCCGTGAACATTACGAATCACACGAGTATAACAAAAAGGAGCTGAAGCGATTCATCTTTCAACTTTTAGCTGGGTTTTGTCATTAAAAGCAGTAAAGTGTGCGTGGTAGACATATACTCGTATGTAGTCGTAGAATAGATTTGTCATGTGTCATGGAAATGAAGGATGCTTCCAAAGATACTCGCAGAGAAGAACGAACAACTTTCTGGACGTGTTTCCATTTAAAACTTCTACCTTCTTTGCATCAATTCCAATACCAAAACACAAATAAAAAACAAAAATGTTAATGCATTTATGTTAAACCTCAGAAAAGAGTACAGAAATGTGCGATAACTTTTGATTGAGTTTTGCAAATAACATACGAATACACAGATAAAAATGTACGTACATACGAGTAGGTATATCTATTTCTTAAGCCAAGTAGGAACCAAAGACTTAGAGAAATAATTCTCGTAAGACACTTGTAATAAAATGGCATATGGTATTTTCTACATACAACCAACTATTGCCGTATCATATATGGTGATCCGCTCTCATGTATGTTTGTTCCCTCATAATTGAAGTTAGACCATCCCGAACTGAACGTAAGTGTTATTGCCGAATATATTGTCATTCTAGAAGTGACATAAGGCACATGTCTTTCGAACACCACTGATCACAGACACACTTTCCTCCAGTTAAAAAAACAAAAAAAAAGGTAATTTTACATCATCAAAGGAGTCAAAGCTTACCCACATTTCCCATTTCAAACCTTCGGAGGCAGACCTATCATTTTGTTGAGATGGGAAATATGCCAACGATAATGAAGTGGTTTTAAGGATTCAAACTACTTTATCGAAGAACCACGACTAGCTCTCAAAATTCTTACTGTGAAAATTCTACATCCAGCCGAGTGGAGCTGAAACTGGGGTTCATTACCCGCAAACTCTGAGCTAATGTGTAAGTAGTCCAAAAATCTAAGATACGAGGACTACATTGGCTCGGTCATATGAAACGAATCAAAGACAGAGTCTTCGAAAGAATCTCCGGTTAAAGAAATGCCAGAAAGTTCGGTACGACAGCAGGGAATTTTCAAGGATCAAGACGTCTGGAATGCAACTGAGTCACAGGCGGATATCCTAAACTGGTCGCACACATGTTAAACAAGTAGGTACTCTTAAGTAAGCATAAACTCTTAGGCCTGTCAACGTCCTCGGTAAAGGTTATCATGGACTGTTGCGGTTTTCATGAACACAAAAGCTGGTGACACATCAGTCTGGAATGCAGACAGACCAATTTGGAATTTGTGGTGTGATTCAATTCCTTCTTTTAGGAGGGAAAACATCCTTCCCTTTATGCTTTTTCATATCTTATGGTCGAATTTACAAAGGTAAATGAATTTAAGCGTAATAGCACGAGTATTGAAGATGCGCTAAGCTCAGCAGACCAGATTTCGGCTGTGAGACCCGAAATCATCGATAAAGTTCATGATTTAGTTTTAAACCATAGACGACTGAAAGGCCACGAATGAAAGCTCATCTTAACTCATCGGGTTCACTACCTTTTCACGAAGAATTACTCGTGAAAAAAAAAACTTTACACAAGATCGGTGCCGCGTTAGCAAAAGCGAAATTACATGTGAATATTTACCGATAATGTGTAAGAGTTAAGAATGAATCCGGTAGGAGTTTTGCATCTTTTTGTGACATTGGATGCAATCTGGATACAACACTATATCTTGGAAAAAAAACAGCAGTCAATCCACTATCGCTTTATTTACAAAAATCTCACACTGGACAGCAATTCGATCTTTAATGAGTTCCACTCAAAGAATTGTACCCATATATCCACATGCTAAAATCGTTATTACGGGCGATTTCAATATACACAATTCTGAGTGGCTTCGACATTCAGGACAGACAACAGCTGAAGGACGGTGTGTTGAGATCTTCGCTGTGGAAAATATCTTAACCCAGCTTATAATGGAGCCCACGCGAATACCTGACGCTGATAGTCATACCGCCAGCACCTTGGACTTGTTTTCAATTTATCACCCGCCTATCATATCAGCTAATTTATCGTAGACGAACCACACAGCTAGAGAAAAGATTCCTTTGGCAATACGTAAAAGCCAGTAGGAGCAGACTTAACAACTTCTTTAGGAATTTTGGGACACTATTCTCCTTGGAATGAAATCATTTATCCTTCATCGGATTAAGAGTATACGACCAAAAGAAAAGGAATGGTATGACATTCGGTCCTACGAGACAGAACCTACAGAGAAAAACCGAAAAAAGTTCAAATCATTGCACTTACCTCCCGTCCCTTCTTTCCAAGGTCATGGAAACCCCTATAAACCGTCAGCAGTACGGTTTTCGTAGTATGTCTGACCGATAAATGGAACCAAAGTCTACATCAATCTAGTGAAAGCGAGATTGGTTAAGTTAGGCTAAACAGGGGTGTGATGGATATGCCATGACGCAGACACTAGGCTCTAAAACAGGCCCACCGCGATCCCCGTCTCTTTGAGTCTCTTTGCGTCCTGCATCAGGAGACTGTATCATGTCAGGATTCCTATTACTGTCCTAAGCTTATCCCTGTTTAATTTTATGAACTTCCTAGATCTTTTGCGGCCAAAGAGCCTTAGATACCCAGTATTTGTGATTTTATCCTCGATAGTGCAACTCACTATGCAAATGGGTGGTTTAATATTGGCAACCTCACTATTGTCGAGTAGCCCTCCTTTTATCGCAAGCTCGTCCGCTTGTTCATTTCCTTAATACCGCAGTGTCCTGGTACCCAGCACAGTCTTACTCGGTTCTGACTGCATAGTGCCTTGAGCAGGTGTGACGTTGGTTGATTCCATCGCGTTGAGTGCGGCCTGGCTATCGATGTAGATAGTGATATCTCTTTCGGATACCGATACCATCTGCATTAGCTCAGCCCCCCTAAGGATAGCCAGAACCTCTGATTGGAAGACACTGCTTGCGTCCGGTAGTCTTATAGACACTTTTAGCTCTGGGTCTTCTAAGAAGATATCAGAACCTGTTTCTTCCTCTGTTTTTGAGCCATCTGTGAAAAATCCAATTTCATTCGGCCTGATTATTGAATTTTTTTGCTAGTCCTCCCTCTCCGGATATATTATATCATACGGGATGTCGAAGTCGACCAAGGTGGGAATTTCATCCGTTAGAATTGGATTGCCTGGCAGTAGCTCCGTTAGGGCCGTGACATGTTTGAAAATACTGCTTTTGAAAGTGAGATAGTTGCGCTTGATATTCCTAAGGTATTTGGCAGCGTTTGGCATCAGGCTCTGTTGTCGAAAATGTGTGCATGTGGGATCGATGAATCTCTCGTTCAAGAGATTAGAAATTACATATCTTTCGGAACGTTCAATTCAAGTTGTCTTGAACGGTTTCAAGTCTGATATCCACAAAATAAATGCTGGTGTGGCCGTTCGCTAAAAATGCTGCGAAATGTCTAGATTTCCTCAAACGATATAAGAAATACTTTCCTCCCCCTGATCTGGCATCAATATATGTATAAGGCATTTATTTGCCTAAAATTGGGGTATATTGCCCACATCTGGTCAGGTGCACTTATTGTTTGCAATATCGTTATTTTCACCACCTGTGCTCCAGTGCTCTACCGAAATTGCCAGCAGCATTCCGCCCTTTCAAGCCTTCAACCGTAGCACCCGTCTCGTCATGAATGCTCATCAGTATACCCTCAGTCCCACTTTAGGTCGTACTCTGAAATCCTTTCCTATGCCGTACACCTCGCGTTATGGAATAGCCTGCCGAGCTCTATATTTCCTAGTCATTACAACTGGCAAACTTGTAAGACCAACTGTGGAAATACGGGCTAATGGATCGCCTCCGAAAAAGCCGAATGCGTTTCAGCCGCTGGAAAGGTGACAGCGTCAGATTTGGGTCTCAAGGGCATTCTTCCAGTAGACTACCTTAAAAAAGGGGAAAACTATTACTGCAGAATACTATGCATCACTTCTGAACCGGTTAGTAGAAAAACAGCGTCGCCGAGCAAAAATTGGCCAGGCTGCTTTACGTCATGACTTTTCATCAGATCCACTATTCATTCCCGAAATTTAAAACTTTCCTGAGAGGGCGAAAATTCGAATCAAATGAAGAAGTCATACAGGAAGTACATATGGGTAAACGTGTATTCTGAAATGCTAGAAGAAACTCATTTCCGCGAAGGACTTGCGAAGCTGAACAAACTTTGGGGTAGGTGCGTTGAATTTCGAAGGGATACTCGTATATCGAAAGACACGAACGTTTTAGCACTAAATTTAAAATTTTTTTAAATCAATCCATGTTACTTATGAAATCATCCGTACCACACATGGCTGTTTAATAATTTAACCATTGTGAAAAGTAGTTCTTGAACTGCAGAATAGTCATGGAAATGTTTGAATTCTATGTTCTGTGCTGTCAGGTGATACGCATTCAGTTCTCTGAAGACTTCGAAGTCCTCAAAGACATTTGAAATCCTAAAAAGACTAAAACAATTGCAAGACTCTGAATTCATATAAAAGATTAATGTCAGAAGACCAGAAGTGTTATGAAACATCGATGTGTCCTAAAATTGCAAGCCATCATTTATATACGTCTTGAGTTCAAGCCAAAAGTCTTAACCATCTATTGACCAAGTTTTTCATTTTCAATATCATTTTTGGCAACTGATTCCACATTCAACCAAAAAAACTAAAAACAATTTGCGGCAAATTCTTGCAAAAAAAAGAACAATAGCCGGATTTATCTCAGCGTAAATTTATTGTTTCTAGTTGATGTAGTATCCAGGATTTATTTTTTCCTTTTCATTTCCTAAAACCCTCATCCAAAGTCCTTTTGGCTGTTGTACGCATCCTGTGCTGCATTAAATATTAAACTCAACTGCAGCCGACATCAGTTACGAGTATTGTATTGCTTTTTTCGCATTGAAGCGGAATGAATACCGAGTAAGATGTTGCGTCTAACAGTGCCATTTCTTGTAGCTCGTTATCCTTCTTCGCAAAAAAAAAAAAAAAAAAACTGAAACACAAAAAACAAATTCCGAAAGGGAAGCAGCAAAAAGAGTGAAACAACTCACATAATTCCATCATGATTCCATCAACTCAAGCACAAGGCGATGAAGCGAAAACTATACGATACATACACTTTTGAATAACAATTTGCAAGAAGATGCGACTTTGACTATATTGAAGATGAAGATGATGATGGTGGTGCTGAAGATGGTAATGGTGATTGTTATTATGACGATGTGGTCCTTAGTTTAGGGAACTCAACTCAAATGGATGTGTGTTGTTACTTGTTACATAGATACTTTAAGAAATCATTTAAAATAAACAAATGTCGTAGTGCAATGGTATTTGCTGCTCGTGCTCTCCTGATAAGGTCATGCACCTTCAATAAGTATCTCCAACTCCTTCAGTAGTTGTAGGTAGTAGTAGATAATAGGTGTCCAAGAGAAAGCAACTAGATGGTCACAAAACAAAGTTCCATGCCATCCATTGTGGCGATTGGTAAACTTATCAGTGCCATACCATCGGCTGGTTACACAGTCTGTTGTTTGTAACTTCCTTCTGTCAGTTAGACAATACCTAGTAGTACCTATACATGTACGAGTACTTTGCTTTTGTTGCTTCTTTCTGCCACTCTGTCCTCTGCTCTGGTTGTTAGCTTCAAGAAGCAACGATTTAAAATGAACAAACGAACCGACACATTACGCAGCAATATACAGTCCTTATCTGGTTTGACTTTTTGTCGAGCTCAAGCTATAGACTCCTATATTCAATCTGAGTGGGTTGTATTCCCATTCGTATTGTATCTATCGATTCATTGTGAGTGCTGTTTGTGAATTTCTGAGCGGCATACTTGGGCTTTATATTGTAGGTGCTGGCGTGTACCCTTAAGGGAATGAAATATTTAAAAATCCTTTTGTCGGACTTTAATGGTATAGCACACCATCGTCAACGGTGAACTTTGACATCCGGTGTTCTCAGGTGACCAGACATTTTTGAAAAATTCACAAACATTTTTATTTTTTTTTTTAACACATTTATCTAGTGAGAAACAGTCATCTACTCGCTTATATAAGCATTATTCCTACTTGTAACATAGTCATTGAATGAGTATCAACTCGTAGTTGGTTTGTGATAAAGAAAACGAAGCAAGTATGGGTATCAAATGACTTTTATAAGCGTGTCGGTTTCACACGTTCTACCAAAAATGAACTTGTTAAGGGCCATCATAACAATTTATTTTATGTCTATCATCGTTTCGTACTTGAACAGAAGAGTATGCGAAAACTGTTTTGAGTGTTTTCTTTTTTTCAGTTTTGTGTGGTTTCCTTTCTATTCGTTATCGTATTTACGAAATCTTTTGTCAGTCAGTTGAATGTTGATGATGATGGTTATGACAGAGCATAGAGAATATCGCACATACGGCTGGAGTGACAGACATATGGTAAATAGACCCTAACTTATACACAAAAATGTGTATAGTGTGATGGTGATGACGATGACAATGGAAAGGAATGGTGATTTAATGTGATCTTTCATCATTTTCGAATTTGAGAGATACCATTGAGAATATTCATAGATTTTTGGTATTTAATAACACGATGTGGTCGGCAAAGCTCTTATAACCTGATGCTTTGGTCGTTTTATACTTTGAGTTAGATTTGAGTTAAATTCTTCCTAACACAATATATGTGAATCTTGTTCGCGGCACTTTTTTCGACTGGCATCATTGCCAAAACTAAATTCACTCAAATTATTCTTACCCGCTTCAACTGAGATAATCTCCAACTTTTTTAGCTTAGAGTAGATTTTTTTTCTTATTTTCTATGCCCTAAAAATACACCCCTTAACAATATCATGTATTCAGCACTACCGGCAGCCGTTTTACTGTCTCTCATGCTAATTTACTATTTGATAAAAATTCAACTCAGCTCTGCACAAAAAAAAACGGAAAAAGCAATGCAGATTTGAGTGATTATTTTGACATTTGTTAATAAACTTGTCATGTCTTAGAATAGTCAATATTCAATAATATACCAGACCGAATTATAAGTGTTATGAGCTTTAAATAAAATAGAGTTCTTTTTGAGTGGTTTTTCTCCGATTTGAGTTTTTCCATTATATTTCAGCCTTAAAGAAGATAAGAAGCATTTTTTTTAAGCATACGAGTTCCTTAAAAAGCTGTTGACTTTAAAAGGATTTTTCCTTTTTTTTTTCAAAAGAGAAACCACGTTTTAATCGTTGTAGAAGTTAGCATCTAAAATTCTCCTTGTTTTTACTTTCTGTGTAAGATTTTTCTTCACTTAGTTTTGTTTTATTTTCTTTGACAAAGTTTACACTCTCAATACTCGAGAACGCATTTATTTTTCACTGTCACTTGCACATACGTATCTGTCGTTTGTTGAAAGTTCTCTTTCATTAAACCATGAAAAAGTTCCACTTGAACTTTTAGTGAAAAAATAACAATGAGTGTTTTTCTTTTTTAGCTCTGGTCTGAAGTTCCACCTTTGTCTCCGTATAAGTATTTTTTTTTTTTTTCCCAGAAAGTGTATGAACATCATCTCTTATATCAACATATATGTATGTACCAATGTGTGTACAAAAATATTGTACATTTTTAATCGAAATAGAATTGGAAAAGTGTCGAAAACTTGATTTGAGTCATGGTATGGGATTTGATTTCCTCAGTTAATTGCCCTGCATCTTTCCTCGGTCAGTATCAGATAAAAATTCGAAAATTTTCAATAAAAGAGAGCGAAGGAAAATACACATTTACGAAGAAAAGAAAGAAATTGAGAGACGAAACAAGTTTTAATTATTAAAGTCAATAACGTAGTTGAAGTCGAATTGTGGTGAAAATGTAATTAGTTTCGTTTACTTGTGGGATTAAGACCAATGATGATGCTGATGGTAGTTTATGTTGCTGTTTTACTTTGGGCTGTACCTTTTGCTGCTTTTGTGTTTGCAGAATTTGTGTGATGGCAAGCATTTTCTGAAAGGCGAAATTGACGTTGAAATTGTTTTATATGCAAGACACCTTTTTTTTTATTGAATCTTGTCAATTCTTTGAAAACGAACCTTTCGGTGCAGAGAATTTGATATTAAGTTCTCCATATATTCAGGAAAAAAAAATAACAAAATTTTCCTTCACTGACCGCTAAACTCCTCTTTGCTGCTTCTGCTTCGGTAGTCCTAAATGCATGATAACATATTTACTTAATGGGTTGAAGAGAAATCTGCTCGAAACAGTCGTGTTACAGCCTTGTCTATACCATTTATAAATTTTTTTAACAGGTATATACGTATCTAGTTTTATCCTGCATTTAGAGGGGATATTACAGTCACTGGACATCAGCCGCCTATACTCGATGCTTCCATGCAAAATATTATCACCAGCTTCCAAAGAACCCACTCCCGGAAAAGTTGTTGTTTTTCAGCCTCTCAAAAGTCGGGTCATACTTGTTTGCTCCATTACATAGTCCACTTTTGACTTGCTCAGAGTTTTCTTCATATCAGCCTAGCTATCTCACATCCATTAAACATTTGTTAGCAATGCTTTTCGGGAATTCCTTAATTTTTCGCAGGAATTTCTTTTCGTTCCTTTTCCTAGCTTGGTACTCTTTCCTCAATGGCCAAGTTTTTCGTCGCAGCTCCTTTTTGTGCGCCTTTTCCACAAACTATTACCTTTGCGCATATTTTTTATCCCGCCACTAGTTTATCGAGAGTGCATTTTCAGCCCAAAGTTGTCTCGACCAGTTTCTAAATTATTGAGCGATATCCAGTGGTGTTATTGTGGACTTAAGCTACATCAGGCGTTTTATGGTGCTGTAGTTAGGCAGAATACGCTTATTCTTTTTTTGAATGAAACTTATGATCTGCAGTCATGATCTTACTAAATTCAGCAATGAGGCTTTAAATATGATTTTGTCGTTCTCGACAAGCTCCGTCTCAAAGGAGCAGGGCATGTACATATATTCAACTCACGTTGACAAAATTCTGCCTCTATGAGAATTTCAATAGGGCGATTGCTTATCGGCTAAAGGTCGATGATCTTCGATTTGATCCACTTTGCTTCCGCGTCTTACATGGGCAGTCTTTTTTACTTAGCAGCTGTAGTAAATTTCTCATATTTTTGAGCCTAACTTGGAGTGGACTTAATATAGAATTCTCTGTAGGATTTAACATCGGGATTATACAATCTCCGAGTACAAGACTGATCTGACTTGCCAGTTCAATCCAATCTTTACGTCCTGGGGGCTTTCATGAATATTTTAGGTAAATGAAAGAAGAAGTGTAGTATTATTGAGCTGTATCACATGAGATGTCCGGTTTTATAGTAAAAATTTAAAAACCAAGATTATTTTTCGGTAAATTTTTATTGTTGAAAATTGAAAAGTGGTATGTGCCAACAAATGTACATACTATGTAGATCCTAATTTTTCTTTTTTACTTGACATACCAATAAAACTAAACAGTCTCTTTGTTACTCTCGTATCGAAAGGTTGCTTTTTTTCCAGTTTTTGCTGTAGGTTTCATATTTATTTAATCAAAATAGGACCGTTGGCATCTATGACATTCTTCCAAAGTGATACAAGTGCTGACTTTTTGAGGCAATGAAATCTTTAAAGGCTTTTATGATCTGTGCTCGGTTCCGGAAGACATTCTGCCAGCATAATGAAACCATATTGCGGAAAAGATGGTAATCCATTGGCGAAATATCAGGAGGGTACGGTGGATGCGAAAAAATTTCAAATACCAACTGCAACAGTTTTTACACCTTTACTTGTGAGGTATGGGGTCAGTCTAGCAATGTCATGCAAAAGGATCGGACCGTACCTATTGACCAACACAGATTGCTTTTCAGCCAATTTGGTATGCAATATAGTATGTCGATTTCCTAACAAAATTTGAAAGCGTTTATTGTTTCTCCTGGTTGAAGAAATGAAAAGTGGATTGGTCATTTCGACGTCCACCAAATTGTCACCATAACCTTCTTTGAGTGAAGATCGGGCTTGGGGGTGTGCTTTGATTTTTCATCTGCATCCAACTGCTGCCCAGATCTTTAACGATTATCATACACTATACAGTATCCACTTTTCATCACAGGTAACTCTATCCGGTGCAAAATCGGTTCAGTTTGGTTTCTTAATTTAAGCGATGCGCAGATTTCTAGGCGCCGTAGTTTTTGGGATGCGTTCAGTTCATGGGGTAAACCACTTTCTCAAATTTTTTTACCTTTCCCATGAGAGAAAGGTGTCGACTTATTGTCATTGGGGATACTCCCATGCTTTGTGCAATCTCCCGGACCGATTTCCTTGGGTCGGCATCCAACGTTGCTCTTAAAACATCGTCGTCAACTAACGTTTCTGGCTTCCCACGTGGTTCATTTTCGAGGCTAATATCTCCCGAACGGAACTTTCCAACTCCAACGTCGTGTAGTGCGCTCGTTTATCGCTACATCCTCAAATGCGTCATAAATGTTTTCCATTGCCAATGACGCATTATGTCACATTTTAAATTTGTAAAGGAAGAGGTTTCGAATTTGAACTGCTGACAGCATGGTAAATAATTCCACTTTATTTTATAAAAAAAGAAAATTTAACGTTCCGACACAGATGTTCACTCGAGAACTTCTTATTTCCGACTGAGCTAAAATCGGGCATTTCATGTCGTACAACCCAATATTATGGATATTAACAACAAACAAAATGAAGATTTGTCGCTACTCGGAACGAGTCACAGCTAAATTATAAAATATAGTACTCTGACGTGAACAGATCACTTTAACGAGAGGCTATAATTTGCGATTAAGTTAAAGATACAAACTAAGTTATCGCTATCCACGAATCAAGCCATTTTTTGGTGTCTTCATATGAGCGGAACTGCTGATCAGCCAGACCATGTGGCATCGAACGGAACAAGTAATAATCGGACGCGCAATATCTGGAGAATATTGCGGGTGTGGTAGGACTTCCCATTTGAGAGTTTCCAGGTAGGTTTTAACGGGTTTGGCAACATGAGGCCGCGCGTTGTCATGCTGTAGAATCACTTTTTCGTGCGTCTGCTCGTATTGTGGCCATTTTTCGCATACAATCGCTTGAAAACGGCTTGGCGGGTATCTCCTAATGCTGAAGCAAACTCTTCTTGCGTTTGGCATGAATCTTCATCAAGCAATGTCTCCAATTCAGCGTCTTCGAATGATTTTGACCTTCCTTCACGTGAACGGTCAACATCGAAATCATCGTCTTTGAAGCGACGGAACCAATCAAGGCACGTTTTTTCACTTAGAGAAGTATCTCGCCAAAAAGATTTGTTTACCATATGTCTAAACTTGGTTCACGACGTTTTCGATATGTCAAAATCGCCCAGCGCTTACTGAGAGCTTAGTTGTTCACCTAATACAATAATAATTCTTATACAAAACGTAGATGCAGTATTTCCATTAAAATATATTTTAAGAGATTTAGTAAATGAAAATTAACTTTTATTTATGTTTAACATTTTTAGTTACCATAACATTTTAAGAGTCTAACCTGAAAATAAAAATAAGAAAATATAATTAAAAAAAATTATAAAACATATATTATATAGTTTATATTAAAAAAACGAAATATTAATATTACACAGAGTATAAAGAAATATCATAGAATATGCACACACAATGAAAGAACTTACAAGGTACACAAAGCAGAATCGTACAAAATTTTACAATACGATGTTATGTATACATGGTGTCCCCTAATTCGTTGACGATAATTTGGGAAATGATCCCTGGGTATTTTCTAAGAAAAAAATCGGTGTACAGTAAGGGTCTATCTTCAATGTTGACATCATTTATAGAGGATTTAAGAAAAGACTGACTTTGGTGTACCCCGATCCATGTTAACGGAAATTACTCTGTTAGTACTAATGGTAGAAACTTCGTGTAGGACTTTATTTTTAGAAGAAATACTAGCCTTTATAATGGCGTTTAAATAAAGTTTATATCTTGTTTGAGTCATTAGATATCCAATTTCTAAGTCTGTTCCATTTTCATTACCCATGCTAATTATTGACTTTGAGGTCACTTTGCTACAGAAAATGTCTAATTAACATAAAGTTTTACTATTTTTTTCTTATGAAAGTAATAATAATAAACCAAAAAACTTTCTTAAGTTTGCACGAAAAATCACAGATTTTATGATACTTGGAAAAACCTGCAACAGGTTTTTACCTGGAAGGAATTTATGATTTTTTACCAATGTTTCTAACAACAGTCGACACTACATACTCGTAAGAGTGGTTTCCCACGAATTACGAGTACTAATTTTCCAATATTTTTTTAAAATTGCATAGCTATTAAAGAGTTTTAAAGCGTGCCCTTTTATTTGACTACATGTCAAAACCCTTATTTCCTTACCCTGTTCCTTAAAAGTTCTCAGAAGAGTTGGGTCTAGGGTATGAAGGCCTATTTAGAAAATATAACCTACAGAAATGGTGTAAAAGATTAAGAAAAAAATTAATTTATCAGTTTAATTTTTTACGCGATGGTTACAGTTGCTTAGAAACGCTATTTGAAATATCTGGATTTACAAACTAAAAATAAGCAGACGTTATTCACGTTTATAGGCTGTGCTATGGAAGTTCAACTAGTGCGCGGCAAAGATACTATGAACTTTATCCTAACCGACGACTTCCTAATAAAAGAATATTTTATTTATAAATACGTATCGAAGGCTTTGAGAAACGGAATCAGTTACAAATACACAACCGAATGCTGGAGCTCGTCAAGTAAGAAGGATTTCGGCTGATGAAACAATACTGCATGCGGTTACAACTGATCCACGACTCAGCACCAGACGCTTAGCTTTGCAATTCAATGTTTCCAGACATTAAATTTCTAATGCAGTGCATGTAGGAAATCTTTATCCATACCAACATAGCATATATCTGTACAAGAACTGCTTCCCAATGATTTGGAAAAGAGACTTGAGTTTTCTAACTGGTTGCTGGAGTGGAGCTTGGATGACAACCAGTTTATTAGCAGAATTCTTTGGACGGACGAATCTCAATTTACAAGAGATGGGATCACAAATTTTCATAATCTTCGTACGTGGGCTGCGGACAATCCACATGCAATGAGACATAAATCATTTCAATACAAATTCAGCGTCACGTATTGACAGGTGTACTTGGAAACAAGTTAATCGGCCCTTTCAAACTACCACCTAGGCTAAGTTCTACAAACTATCTGGAGTTTTTGCGAAATGATTTACCAGAACTATTGGAGGATATTCCACTGATTTAACTAGCTTCATCATATTTTCAACAGGACGGTGGTCGTGAGGTTAAGAATTGGCTAAATGAAGAGTACGGTAACTGGAGCAGTTCACTGGCCCGCAAGATCTCCTGACCTAACAGTATTGGATTTTTTTGTATGGCGAAGAATGAAAAAACTTGTTTATTCAACCGAAATAGCAACTTTAATTGAATTGGAGGATCGTATTCTCCAAGCGTCATCAAAAGTGAGGCAGCAGTTAGCATCAATAAACATTCGCAGTGCAATCCAAAAACGGTCTCTAGCATGCATGCAAAACCAAGGAGGACACTTTGAGCACTTGTTATAACTGTTTTAGTATACACATAAAATAAAAACTACCTAAGACCGCGTAAAATCATTTTTTATTCATAGCCTTTGGAGCTTAAAGCAAAAACAAACCCTTTTTTATTAATTTTAACTGCTGCAGGTTTTTTCAAGTATCATAACATAATCTGGGTTTTGTCGCATTTTCTGGAGAAAAGTGACCTCAAAGTCGAAAAGTCGAAAATTAGCATGGGCAATGAAAATGGAACAGACTTAGAAATTGGATATCTAATGACTCAAACAAGATATAAACTTTATTTAAACGCCGTTATAAAGGCTAGTATTTCTTCTAAAAAATAAAGTCCTACACGAAGTTTCTACCATTAGTACTAACAGAGTAATTTCCGTTAACATGGATCGGGGTACACCAAAGTCAGCCTTTTCTTATATCCTCGATAAATGATGTCAACATTGGAGATAGTCCCTTACTGTACACCGATTTTTTTCTTACATAGAATATGCCCAGGAATTATTTCATAAATTATAGTCAACGAATTAGGGGACACCCTGTACAACAGATAATCCCTAGACTACTCGTAACATATAAAAACACGATTTGTTGGCAAAATTAAACGTAGTCTCCTTCTAAAGTCATACAGTCATTTCAGCGCTGCTCTAACATCACTATGCTTTTCTTATAGGACGATGTGTACAATCCTTCAAAGTACGCTTCAATTTCGTTGATCACCTCTTCATAGGAGCCATATCTTTTTCCGGCTAGCATCTTATTTTTTTTTTATTTCGCTTAAACGGCTCCAAAGAGCGCTCTGAATCATCAACACGTTGTTGTTATTGGGCCGAACGCGCGCTACCCACTTCAAACAGAACTCGTAGAAAATATGATGTCGATTGATATCTTTACGATGTCTGCTATCTCACGCACTTTCGCTCTACGCTTGTTCAAAACGATTTTCTGGATTTTTTTTATATTTTCCGAGGTAACAGCATCATTTGGACGCCTAGAACGTTTAACATCATTTGTGTTTGTACGAACGCGTTTGAATTCAGACAACCAGTCACAAATGTTTGCTTTCAACGAAGCAGATTTCCTATAATACTTTTCAAGCCATTCTAGAGTTTCAACGGGGTGTATTCCCCCGTCAAATAATAGTGTTCTATCAAAATACGGAACCCGGTTTTTCATTGTTTTGAGAATATCAAAAGGTGCGTCACTAGAACTTCAAGATCTTGATGACTAATGGTCGAAATGTTATTAAATTTTTGACACGCACCGTTTAAGAGTTGGTACTAACTATCATAAATCGTATGGATATGTTATTAGAGTCGCTATCTAAGTGTCAGTCTCGGACCACCTGTTATATATGACTATTTCAGTCATTTAGTTATTATTGTCAATAACATCGGATTTTCCAAATCTACCGATATTTTTATCCAAATTAATAAGCGGTACAAGGCCAGCTTTTTTTCGGCATATTTTTCAAGAGATCTCATGCTCTGTGGACGTCAATCCAAAAATCCCAATGACGACATGGAAGTTTAACTCTCCCTTTTATTTGTGAAAATGAAGTTCCCTATTACTCATGTTTCTCGATTCGCGTAATAAGTATATTTAGCAGGTTAGCCATAGCCAGTTTTCGAACCTTAAAATTGACCTAATAAAAGCTTCGTTTTAACAATTCACAAAAAACAACACTGTTTATCATCTGACTACAGCAATTATTTATATCCCCATAATAAAATGTTTCCGGAGAATAAGTTATTTTTAATAACTTTAATTTTAACTCTTGCTTTGAATATGGAGTCCTACCCAGCAAATAAACATAAAACAAAAATTCAAATAAGAGATTCGAAACCGCAAGTACGTCATTCATCAGGAACACATTCTCCATCTAAAATCAGGTAAACATCTCTACAGGATTACACGGAAACAACAGGGGTAGGTAGTAGAATGTGGAAATCGCAATGAATGAAATATACTCGTATGTGTCATGGCAAAAAACAAATTATCCGTAAATATGTTAAACACGTTAATTAGATAGAACCTGTAAAATTTCTACAACTGGAAAAAAATAATATCAATTTACCAGCGCAAGATCGTTAAGTTATTTTGCTTATCAACTCCACTTCAGAAGTACAATTTGGAGGAAACGGAAGTCGAAACATTTTTATATACTAAATTATCAATAAACGAGTACGTGCATTGTTTTATTTCACTTGTTTACTTGTTTTATATTAAAAGTTTATTTTTTGAAACGAAATCGTCTAAATCATTTTATTATTAAAACAAAAGACAAAAATACAAAAAAGACAAATACAAAAATCTCATAAAGAGTGTTTAAAAAATCTCGGCCTTGGGTGTATTTCGTCACGATTTTTTTTGGTATTAGATACAAATACATATACGAATATACCATATATCAGCTGCTTGACTGATTTTGGTACATAAGTACTACTTGAAATTCCAACTCATGTAATCATAAATAGTGGCTCTCTGAAAACATAAACCAACCAAATTCAGATCATATTATAAAAGCTTCTACGCAATGATTGACCTCTATCAGTTGTTATTTTGATTAGAGTTGTGGTGTTAGGCTCGCCGAAAAATGTTGTTAAAGAATATTTTCCTATTATGTTTCATAATTTTGACTTTCACTGTGATCACCAACAGTTATCCTTCTCGTAATAACCGTATCGATGACACAAGACAGTTAAAAAATCAAGACAACTTGCCGACTACATCGTCTCCATTAGACGTACCAACTACTTCAAATACAACAAACATATGCGACGGTGAAAATGTCGAACTTGATGAATGCCACGTTTTAGTTTTAAATATAAATACTTTAAAAACTGTAACTGGATAAAGTCTGTTAAATAAAGCTCCTAAAGCGTTGAGTGTTTGTTTTTGATTTTTCTCTCATTTGAGTGGTTAATTGAGTGTTTTTCATTTTTCTAGCAAATATTTGCTTATTATGAGTTTTCCGACTTCCGTATATTGACGCATATCGTGCAGCATAATTTTAAATTATTTTACATTGAAAGCCGATCCCCTTCAGAAGTTTTGTAGCCCATATTTTTAAACAACAACTGCTTTCAGTATTTCAGTATTACGCCGAGAAAACTAGTTTCTTCTGGTTTTATTTCAAGTTGCGGAGAAGATTGTTATGAATTAAAGAGAATAGCCAATTACTGTTAATGTTTTTTTGTTTTTTAGTTTTTTGTAGAGATAACCATACGAGAGACGCGTTGACCTTAGCACGAATTATCTCCACAAGCCGACTACACGTTCGATTCAACTTATAAAAGCTGGATCTTCGCAATTTGTTCTCTTCAGTATTATAGATCTCATTTAAGTAACAACACGATACAATTGCTTCAACAACATGTATTCGTATTTAAAAATAGTTTTGTTGTCAATAATTTTGGCATATGCAGTGCAAAGTAATTGTTATCCGATTAATTGTGATACACACAGCAATTGTAAAAGGAATTTATCCAGAACTCATTTCACACAGGAAAAAAGGAAACATTCACATCTATATACGAGTACACAAACTTCTCCAAATGAAGAGGAAATTCTCACAACTACTGTCATACCGGAAGAAGAAAATTTATTAACTACAACACCTCCAATAGATAACCAAAATGTACAGATTATTCCGGATTCAATATTCAAAAATGAACACGGTGAATTTATAACTAGTATCGAAAAGACAAAGGAAGAACCAACAACAACTGTGAAAAGTGATAAGGATTTAAAAAGTACAACTTTTATACGGTTTACGACTTCTAAAATTGTTCAACATTACGAGTATGTATCTTCGACACCGAGGCCACATATAAAAAAGAAAAAAAAATTCCCTACAACTACGCTCAGAACAGAGAACTTTACTAGAAATACTTTTATACTCGAAGATAATTTATCTACAACTATCAAGGTTCCAGGAATTGACTTAGTCACTATTAAATCATCAATACTGCCAGATACTTCAAATCAAACAATTGAAGTTAAACCGTGTACAAGTGAAAACGAAGCCGAATGCCCTGAAATTGACAGTAGATTAAATGTTCATACTTTAAAAAATGTAACGGGGTGAAGAGGTGTTAAAGTGTTATCAAAGAAAAAAAAAATAATACTAATCTAGAGAATAAAATACAACAAATATATCTTTTTTAAAAATTTGCATTTTCATTAAGTGGAATTGGAATGAACTGTTCTAAGGCTCATAGACTACGTGACAGTCGCGCTCATAATTTGTTAGACTATCTTGCAATAACTTTCGCTGGTAGCTGTCCAGGTTAGCAAATCTTACACATTACCAAACTATTACCATTTCCTTTCATTACCAATAGATTACCATCCGATTCTCACATCAATACCAACTACTGCCAACGGGGACCGGAATCAATGAAATATCCGTCAGAAACGGCAACTGACTATACGAGTATAAGAGAGAATATAAGAAGGCACCCCGCTGGTTCATAGTCTAAAGAAAATTGCCTCGCATGGGTATCGTTCGGTCTGCCATTTATGTCCAACAAGCTTTTGCTGGACATTTCAGGTCATAGTACGGTTTTATTTATAGAATTAGGAAGGTCGACTTCCATTATTATCTGCTTTAGTTATACCAGTAAGACGTCTTCAATAGTGGCTAAAATTCGCTGATTAATTCTTTAGATTTGAGCCCCACCAACAACACCCTTTTCAGAAGTTGCCCTGTTATAACCAGAATGAACTAAAGCCTACCACTTGAGTGAACTTGCTCAAAACTTATAAATAATCTGGCTGATCACCTGTAGACTAAGGCAAACGAGAATAATTGTTGCATTGTCCAGAGTTAAGAAGTTTGACAGCCGAGCAAAGAGTTTTACCATGTACTCGTGAGTGAGCATACTCAGTACCAGCAAATATTTTAACACACGGTTTTTGGCTAATAAAATTTAAACGAATGAATATTTTTCAAAACTTTTTTCCATTTATTGGGTCACTCTTAATGGCTACAAATTGTAGAACAACTTATTCGAAATTGCTCCCAATTGCCTTCCAGCGCACCTCATGCATTGGAAAGAACAGTACTCCGCGTGCTGTTGACAAAACGCGCCACATGGGCATAGTACCCCGGCGTTAAATCCCGGACCCTACAAATTAATTTATATCGTTCCCTTGATAATAATAATAATAATAATAATAGTAATAATAATTTTCCACTGCTTGACGCGATTCGAAGACTCAATACTTAGATGTCGAGTAGTACACGCCATAGTCTCCAGAACGGACCATAGTTTGTAGTCTAATGGATTGAGGTATGGACTACCAGATAGCCACTCATCCGTGGAAATGAAGTTCCAAGTTCCGGATTTTTGAGGCATATTTGAGTCGTTTTTGCCTTTTGAACTGGAGCGGAGTCTTGTGGAAAGGTCCATAGTGTTTTGTTAAGGGGATTTGCTTGATTTTGACTTATGTTTCCGTTTCAATGCTTCTATGAATAAAAGGCCGGTGTGTCTCTTGTATGCGCTGAGTTCCACAGCACCTTTTAAGATGCGCAACATGCTGTTCTTGCTGAGGTCTATCTCCCGAAATATGACTTTCTGCTTGCGCAACGGATTTCGACGAATTCGAATTCTCCACGGCTTTGATAGCTTGTGGCATTCGCACAGTGGACAGGCGGCCGGATTTTGTACGGTCGACTATTTTACGAGTATCTTCAAATAACTTTGCACAGTTTCGTGTGATTTTCAGTGGCCGCAACATCCGAAAAATTTTGCCATTTTCCTAGCCGTATTTTTGCAGGTCAATTACAACACGATTTTCAAGCGGGCCTCATTCCACGTTTTGCCAAATAGCCGTCAAGTTGAAGTGGACACGTTCATTGCTTCTTGAGAATGAATGTGCTCATTTCATGTACCAAAACATTTGCCAGTACAAAGTAGTTTTCTTGCTTGACCACTTCAAAATATGAATTTTAATTTGAACTAAGCCTTGCGAAACTGAAGACATGGATTTCATGAAAGAAGTTGGTTTCATTATTTTTATTAACTACTCGTAGATCCCAATCCTGCAATGTCTTTACTTCTGAGAACCATAACTTATCTCACTTGTTAAGAATCACGCCTAAACAATGGCAAATCCGTTGATACACTTGCATTCCTCGACGATGAATCGGAAACATCTATGGAGGATTAACTTGATACCCACGGCAATCTAGAGGAGCTTAAACTTCAGTGGATGAAAGAAGTTCTACTAAAATATGTCTTACCTGTTAAATGTTTGAAGCTACTAACACAAAGTTTAATGACGAAGACTTCCGTCAAAAAATCTTATAAATGCTAAGCAAATCGTTAAGGAGATATTCTACAAAGTTCGAACAGAGATAAGGAAGAATATCGTGAAAATTTCTATGAAGGAAAGGGCACAGCACTACAAACCCCAACGTTTACATCATCAAAGTTATGATATTTCGCCCCATGTGTTTTCATTTCGTCAAGAATCCTTGAATTGTAGGTGGAATTGTTTCAAAGTGACTACGAGGCTATACAGTGTCTTCCAATAGGAACTTCCGAATTTTGACAGTTGATAGCGGCCATATTGTTGAGGCTGCATTCAGTTATTCAGTCTGTTTTGCTAAATCACCATGGACGGGCATAGCGTTAAACAACAAGTGCAAAAGTAAAATTGTTTATGGGTGTTCTGTTCAGGCAACGTTCCGCGCGCTTCCACCATTGTACGGTCGCCATAATCATCCTACCGAGAGCACTATTCGCAAATTTGAGTCCACTGGTTCAGTAAACGATAAACCAACACCCGTATGTCGTAAACGCAAGATCTGCCGAAAACATCGCCACTTGCCGTGAGTGTGCAGGAGAATCCGAGGCAGTCGATTTCGCGTCGTTCACAAGAACTCGACGAATTTTGCGACTTGACTTGGGCCTGCACCTGTATAAAATTCAACTGACCCAGGAGCTGAAGGTAAACAACTATAGACAACCAACTTCTTTTGGCCTGAATTAAATATGATGGCATCGATAGGCCTTTCAAACGAATAAAAAATTTCTATGATATCTCACACACACTTTGTTTTATTTAAATTTGAAGATAGGAAGCGCTTAATGGAATACCCTCTATATGTTAAGAAAGCCGTCCCTGTCCAGTCCACGATGCAATGGTTATATCAAAATCGGTGAATTTCGATCTCATAGCAAGCCTAAGGTAAGATGTAAGCTAAAGCAAGCAAGGAGGAACCAGAATCCATTTCACTATGGAATAACTTAGCCAGGGACCCTATGTATAACAATAACAGCTGCAAGGTGGATCTAGAGCCCTTCGCAATTTGAAAATTGATGCTGCAATATTGAGCGGTTTGAACATACAATCAACCGGCTTTGCTCCGCCACCAGGTGATACTAGTTTCTCGTTGCTAAAAAATAGATAGGTCCTTGCAAGTGCATTGTATTGCCAATCAGCTCGTTTCAGCAATCTGAATATATTCTTCCAATAGCAGTCGAAGAACAATAAACAGAAGTATTAGCAGTGGCTGTTTTATTCATAGGATGTCATGGTGGACACTTACCATGTATATTCCAGAGACCACGAGGTGTTGCGGTGGAAAATAATGTGGATAACCAGATTCGAATTAGAAGGAGAAAGAAACAGTATAGCAAGCCGAACAATTTATTTAAAAAGGTATCGTTGAATACCATGACGGGGAAGGTAGCAATGAGCAAATACAAAGTCTTGCCTTCGATTTTGCGTCAAAAACCCATGTCTATGACTAGGTCTTGATCTTGCACTGATACACCAGAACTTGGCCTTGGTTTTGTTATTGAACGTTGTCATAAAAAGGCGTTGCTGAATTCTTCTTTCGGTCCCTATTTAAGAAAGTGTAAACAAATGGGCAAGATCTCTTGCAATTTACAAAAGTCTTGCCTACTCGCCTTTCTGTGAAATATTCTAATATTTTTGCTAAATGTAGAAGAATATCAAATTAAGTTTGTGCATTCCGAGAATATGATATCACACATCTGAAATGAGCTGTTCAACTAATGAAACAAATCAAATGAAGGTTGCACAAGAAACTCTATAACTGGCCATGAAAACCATGATGAACTTCTTGCTCTGCGTTGCTACCTAATATTCGGAAAATTTGTTAACCCGAAAGAGAAGACTGAACGGAGGCATATTCCTAAATTTGGAAGAGATTCATTCCTCTAGTGTTGTTTGAAGTGAGGAAGTTGGATCACATATGTAATCCTAAATCTCTTTGGGAAGTACACTTCTTCGCATGCAGACACTTTGATCGATTTGCAAGCAACCCCGTTCGAAGATATTTCGGCGAAATAGAATATGTACCACCGAAAGCATTGCCTCATTGAAATGCTGAACATAAAAATCATCTTAACACTGAAACTTGGTCCACCTTCGGTAGTACTCCGGTGCTTCGTTAGGAAGCTAGTACTGGGCAAGGAGAAAATTAAAGTCATAGAGAGCGTACCACAGGGTTCGGTGATAGGATTGCTATTATATCTTCAAGATATGAACATAATATCACAATGAAGTCACGTTTGTAAGTTTTGCTGCTACTGTAAAGTACTTGCTTCGCACCTGATGGGATACTGCAAGAGCTAAGAATTTTATCCAATGCTTTTCAGTAATTAAAAATCGTAATAAATACTTAATCTTAATTATAAGTGAGATTATTATTAAATCATTATCAATTTGCTATGACTAATAATAATTAGTCCTTAACGATGGACCCTTGACCTGCGTCTTAAAAACTCAACTCAAAACCAGACAAAGCAATTTTCAACTTGAAATTGCGCATCCCAAAAGTGCTGCGAAAAAGTCTAAAATAAAAAAAATGTTTTTAAATTTTTAATAAGTTTTTTTTTATTTATTCATTCCCCTTGTGTTCTATCCAGTTAAAGTCTTCAATGTGTTTAGAGCTAATTGTGGACTCAGTAGCAAGCAATTACCATCATCATCAATATTTGCACAAGTCGTCGTTGAATTGTCATCTTCTGTTTCAGGCACAAAAGGCGGTAGAGACGGTAAAGGTGGCAATGGAGGCAGCTCTTTATCATCGCCTTCAGGAATCAATAAAGGCGTTGTGTTATCCGTTTGAACCACTTGAAGATCTGCTTGAGTCACATTTTTACCATCCGCATCGTATGCACCTCTTCCACGAGGAGCAGGAAGTGAGTTAATTTTAAAAGTTATGGCCAAAATAATTCCGGCAAATAAAAATATTTTAGTAAGAAACATTTTTAACGTTCTTGGAACAGTATTGAAACACAACTTTTCTTTAACGCAGAATACGAACAACTAAAGGCTCGAATCCATTGTGGATGAGCTTTTATCAGATGGGAAAAGTTAAACTGGTTTCAAGTTTTAAGTTTTTTTTTCTACATATATATACATAGAGTTAGAGTTAGATAGGAGATTTAAAGTGCTAATGATAGAGAGGTATTATGAATAATGGGAAGCCTAATGAAGACAGCCATCATTAGATCGTTTGATGAACACTTAAATTATGTAAGGTGGTGTCATATAGATACGGATGTTTGTTTAAGTGATATTTTGAACTTGAGATCTAGAGGGAATCTCACTCTTATATAGAAAAATCAAAGAGATTTTAACAATTAAGTATTCAAAAAGAAGTTAATGTTTAAGCAATGACAATGTGGTCGTACGAGTATGTTACTCGATGATTTTCAAATTGATTTTTTCTAGGCTCAATTGGTTATACATATAATGAGATAAGGTCATTTTCTGCTTCCACTTCCTTCTCAGTATCTTGAAACTGACTTCATAGTGTAGTTTTGGTGTTATATTGATACCTATTGTAATGAAGGCTAGCTTAATTAAACGTATATGCAACTTTACTTATATTAAATTTTCGAGAAAACCCCATATTGTAATACGCAGGTGTTATTTTCTTAATGTTAAAACTTGTAAGTACCTTGTCACGATTTTTATTTAATTAGTAGAAAGCAATCGCTTTTCCTAGAAATAAGAATCGATACTTACAATTTTTATTATCATAAACGAGGGTTTACTGCAAGCAAAACACACAAGTCGGGACGATCTTATAAAAGCTTCCACGTTCAGTTACAAAAGGTCTTGTTCAGGATGATTTCGATAAACTGACATTTAATTTTGATCTATTGCAATATACAGCCAGAACATCCATGACGCCGTAAATTTATCTGCAATCCATTTGTCTAGACTTGAACCCGCAGCTCACAACTTGATGGCTGGTATAAATGGCGAGTAATACGCGTACACTCATTGATAGCCATTTGGACTTCATCATAAAATTACGTTCGCATCTCAAGCAACATACTGCAACGGGTATTAATTAACACTGGTCCACGCTCATTACGCTCAAACGAATCATTAATTTTGTCGATTATAGCAATACCTGGGAACATGACCTTGGTTCCGAATAGTAACTACGATCAAAATGTAATGGCGGGTTCAACAGCGGTTAACCGCAAGCCAAAGTCCAATCTTCACTTCCATAATGCGTATTACAATAGCTCTATGGATCTAACGTTTACGTTCAGGCATAAACGGATTATATATTGTATATCGGATAATCCCTAGCTCCAGAATGCACGTTCTGACCTAATCGCCGATTATTGCACCAGAAACTGAGGTTGTTCGCTCACGTGCTAAAAGACGTAAGAGTCGGTTTTTTTCAATGAAGTTATCATCATCCAGACTACCAAACCTTTTTGGACTAAACCCGTCTCGTTGATAACATCTAAAGCGCTGTTGGCTTAGTACAAAGCACACTTATATTTGTTTGGCCTTGCTTTCTGACAGTCAATAGGGCCCAATGTTCTTGCATCCTGGTATGCTTAAAGACACTGGAACTCGGGTTTCTGCGGCAATATTCGTTGCGTTAACTTAAATCTGTCTACCAAATTGAAACACACAGAATAACCAAGCTGGCTTCATCTTGCCCTTGTAAATTCGAAAAAAACAAGCCATTAGTGGGTCTCAGACCACAATAGGATCATGAGAAATGAGATCGTCAATTGTCAAAGAGAAGTGCTTCTCAGGAGTTGAACTCACGTTGGGATTGACTGTGTCCTCATGCAGAGCTTCCAGTAATAGTTGGGTCTCCTGCAATCGCACCCATAGGCTCGTGACTCGCCATGTTACAGACAGACCAACAAAACGAATGTTTTGACAAGTCTCTATAATGTCATCGAACATTCTGCTGTCGCTCAACTTATATTTGGGCAATTAACAAAAACTTTTTTAAAAATAGTGCGATATCTTGGAATCAGTTACAAATAAATCGTAAGTTGCTGCTGAATATTATTCAGTATTCAGCAAAATTACCGTGAGGTATTTTTACGAGTACAAATCCGTCTAAAATATTTAATAAGCTTTGTATTGGCATTGCTATAGGGCTTAGAAGGTTTTTAGAATCTGCGTGCAAATGTAGGAGACATATCTTCTTTGCTTTGTTCCTGCCAATGTCTGCTTCAAAAATATAGTATTTCTTCGACAATATGGACAAACTATGGCAAACTGTATATTTTTGGAGTAAAAAGCTCATGTCGATAGGACAAATTTTACCTAAGCTAACCCAACCGATGTCCACAATATGTCTCAATTAAGTAGAGCGCAATATCCACTTATTCAGAATTTTCCAACCATTCAACAAGTCCACCTAACGAATAAAAACAGGGCTATGAGCCGTTGCCACCTTCATCGCACACATGGAGGGAGCAATGTAGCCTTTACTTTTACACATATATACGTATTACAGCCATTAGAATTGATTCCTGCAACAATGAGTCATGAAAATTGTAAATTTTATCGGAAACATCCAAGAGAGCCAATTTCGATATCAAAGTGTTGCAAGCATTTTTTTACAAACAAGAACCTAAGCAATTAATCTATAATTTATAAAAGTTAACAAAACTGGTCTTATCTGGAATACTTGCGGCATACCACTCCAAATAAATAGTTTTCAGTTAAGTACGAGCATATTGATCTATTATGTTCCTTTTTTTCAATTCCAGGAATTGGATCAGCCCTTAATAGTATATTTCTTTAGAAAAGTTGCTCGCCTACGTCCCAGTGCCGGACAGTTGATAATTAAGTGTTCTATAGACCCCTCCGTTTCATTGTAAAATCTGCATGTGGTTGTGTAGATGGTAGCCAATCTAAGACGATGTGAAAGTGACCCATTAGTTCTCCGTACTCCCTGTCAGTCAGAAGGAATAATTTGGCTCTTTTGTTATTATAATTCAGCAAATTTTTTAGCCGGTTAAAACCATGAAGATTATTCCAGTATTTGACTATGCATAGTCTTACCCAGTCGTTATCATTAAGACCAAATAAGGGTACGCCTTTCTTGGTCTGGTAATCCGCCTTTTCCTTGCCATCGTGATCCTCGAGTTCTGGGATTCTTACTAGTGAGAGTTTGTTCAGGATGGTGAGATTGTTTAGTGCTTTTTGACTTTTTAGGAGAGTCTTTAATCAGAACGAGTAGCAATTTATATAGTTATTTTGTCTCCTTAATTTAGTTCACTTAGTAGAATGCATACAACTTCCAATAAGGCAGTTAGGTGGTGACATCCTTACTTAGTGAAAATGAGAGGTGGGTTCGACGTCCTATCATCCCTGCTTCTACCCCTTGACTCGTTTTCAAACCATAAATATACCACCTTTGTGAATCATCGTTTAAGCACATAGGATTTGGGTTTCATCCCTCCCTTGCGGGGAAGTAGACTCTAATACCTGTTTGAAAAGCTTGGTCTAATTGGTCTAAAGTTTGAGATTTGGGAAAGGCACCTCATGTCTTCGTTAGGATTTCCAGATGGTCAACGGCTTGTTAGAAGTAGTTTGAGTGATGTATTGTAGCTTGGATGTTTGTATGGCGGATTCATACGAGTATATAAGCAGGGTGCACAATTTTTTTTTATTTTCCTTGGGAAATTGTTGCTTCCTGGGATTAATTGGGAACCCCTCTTTCCAACACTAGTTCCAGGTATTTGTCAGGGCATCTTGAGTGAAATCGCTGATGGTAATCGCATGATTGCCCCTTACGATAACAGATATATCATCTGCATATCCTATGGTTTTAACATATATCCTTGGAGTTCAGGATTTACGTGAGGCCATCTACTAGTACGAATCCACTGAGTAGGGCTTGTTCTGTCTATCTAAAGTTAGCGTTGCCAAAAGCACTCTCAGTGTCCATGAATGTGCAGAAGGGTATGCGTTTAGAGCCTACTGCTCTTTCTATGTCGTAGACCAGTGTGTACGAGTAGAGTAGTTGAGTTTCAAATATATAAACGGCGGGTTTCTAAGAGGTTCAGGCTCTTATGTATCTTGATAACGATTAATTGAATTCATTGGAAAGATTAATTCATGCCATTTAATAGTTGAAAATAATTTCCTTCACAGCTGCCTCGTACAAAGCGCATTCAAGAGGTCCAATTTTAAACCACTTTTCAGGCAATTGGGGGCGTACGTACCATAAATCGCGTATTACTCGAACAATATTGTGCTCCAAAGGGTCAATCGTTGCTGGTTTATCGGCCTAAACTAGTGACTTGACGTATCCTCACAGAAAATAATCCAATAACGTCAAGTCGCACGATCTTGGTGCCTAATTGACGGGTCCATTTCATGAAATTACTCTATTTCCAAATCGTGTTTTCAATGAAGCGATGTTCTCGTTGGTAATATGGGGTGGAGCATCATCCTGTTGGAATCACAGTTCTTCCATATTGATGTCACGCAAATTTGGAAACAAATAATCCCTATCATCGCATTGTACTGGTGCTTTGGCCTCATTTTTGAAGAAATACGGGCCATATGGTACATATATTGGCATCTGAACTTCTTGGGGATTGCTCCAAATCTGGCAATTCCCATGGTTTATGTGGCCGTTTAACCAGAAATGAGCCTCATTACTGTACAAAATTTTACGATAAAAAACCGCGGCAATTTCCTGTTGATTTAAAGCCCAATCACTAAACACCAGACGCAATAAATGTTCACACGGCTTTGGCATTCCACCAATTGTATCTCATAAGCCTTCAGACCAAGATCGGTACGCAGAATTTTCCCGATAGCGGATAGACAAAGGCCAAGTTGCTGCGAACGGCGACGAATTGATAAATTGGGGTCCTCTTCAACACCAGCTTTCGCAACCGCGATATTTAATTCCAAACGAACTGTTCTCGATCTTATTGGTGTGAGAGTATCTAATAGAGTGAATTGGGTGTGAAACTTTTCAATAATTCCATAAATTGCACGTTCAGATGACCAACGACGTCTATCGTACATTTCACGAAGTACTCTACAAGTTTCGCTAACAGAGCTTCGATGTTTGAAATAAGCTTGGCTACATTTAACTCCTATTGAAAAGTCTGACACCACAAAAAAAAAAACAAAAACACACCTTTTATAGGAACTAGTATGAGTTATTGAGTGTATACTATTTACTGGACTGGACGTTATAAATCTTTTAAAACTGCACGAGATCTCTTGAATCAAGTTGTCTTTGAAAGAATGCTTAAAACAAATTTTAAAATCATTAAAATATTCTTTAGGATATTGACCCCTTTATGACGTGCTGACATAAGAATCACTTGTTCTTGTCACATCTTGATCTCTAAGTATCCACATTAAAGCAGTTTGAAGTTTGTTATAACGGATTTACACTCAAACGATCTTGCTTAGAACCGCCTATTGTCTGCATCGACTAGTATTGTATTCAATGAATATTATTAATTCCGAAATCAATAAGATATTTCAAAGAAAGAATTTCACAATATTTCAGAGAGACATCTGGAATAAAACAAATCTTTAACCAGCTGCACAAACAAATTCCAGAAAAAAAAAAACTCACAGCTGAGCACACAAAACTCTGAAGAGAAATTCGCAAACTCTAGGTATATTTGCTCATTACAATGAGTGATGAAATATATGTTATCGATAAATATTGCATCATCTCGTGCAAGCAGATACTTGTACAAATGATTTTCAATATTTTTTTTGTTAATTAATTTTTTTTATTATTTAAAATGTCCACTCCTTGTCCGTCAAGATGGTTGATGAGATTTAGTTTCTGCAATCGGTAGAGCTCATTGGATCCCTTGAAGTACCGCATAATCTGTAGAATTTTGAAGCGGATATCTCATCGGATTCCAACTCGGGAAGATTTCCACTTTCCGTTAAGTCAATTTCAGGATTTTCGGGCGTACTTGAATCACCGATGTGTCCAGTAGAACCCATGACTACAGTGGCTGATACCAACAAAACGACTAGCAACAACAATTTTTGATTTATCAACATTGTTCTTTACTTTACGACGGTTAGGCGAGCACTAATATTTTCTCAGAATAATTCAATGCACAAATTTGTATTCAACCGAAAAGATGACTCAAAATAGACTTTTTTTTTAAAAAAAAAAACAAAATCTTATATGTCACGTAGTCATAAAATATGGTATAACGATGACAGCATCTAAAGCCACAAAACATCAAAGCCCACACTTTGCACTTCATAATTGTTGTAGATTTAATTTGTATTCATTTTATTTTATTTATTTTTTCTTTTTTTTTTTTTGAAGAAAACAAAAACAATATATGTATATTATATAAATAATTTTTATATGATCATTTTATTTATCCCAAATGTTTTGGCAATTTTTCGACGAGAGGAATCCTCCTAGTTGTTGGCTCTTCAGTGGTATGTTCCACAATTGGCTTAACATCACTTGACGGTTCAATTGGAGTCGCTATGATAAAGTCTTTGGCATCTTCTGTTGGTAAACAATTAATTGTTGCAACAAATGTCAAAACTACTATCGCCAACAAAAAAATTTTCTTTTTCGGGAACATTTTCTTTTCTGCTTTAGTCTGAAGTTAGTTGGTTAAACGATAAACTGATACTAAACTTGGTGGTTGGACAGTTGAACGCTTTTATTGGAAGTCAATAATTTGGAAACCGGTCTTGAGATAATCAAATTAATTAGATTGTCACATTTTATCATTTTTCACTGCTAATTTGTCAAGTTATCGTTGCAATTAAAGGTGTCAGTCTGTGGACTGGCCTTTTGTTGAAGACAAAAGTTTTATTTTACAATTCCTGAAGAAAGCTTCTCAGGGTCGATGTCTTTAAGAAGATGCCACCGACATTTGTGAGAACAAAGCAAATGCAATTCTTGGAGTAAACGACTCACTTCTATACTGGGAGTGGAATTATACTTCAAAGGTTGTTAAGCCTTTATGAGTATTTCGTACGTCAAGCGTAAAAATATACCCTCTGACAAACTTGCCGAAATTCGGTTTTGCTATATAGTCTCAAGCGAATTGCATTGAATTCTGCATTGGTCTTCATTCAGCGACAGTGTCAAATACCTCTCAAAGAAAGATTTACTCTCTTGGTGTAGTCATTTCCGAATATAAGACGATATCTTAGTTGGCAGGAAAACATTTCTGACGGGCACGTTTATTCCTTTACATCTTAACATATGGCGGGGTACTCTGGTGGAAAGCTAAATCTGCATAAATACTAAGAGAAACAGATGGAGTAATTTAAAGCTGAAGTCATTATCAATCTCTAACAGGGTCAACCATTTTAATTTGCGAAAAACCTCAATAGAATAGTTAGATGGTTGCCAATGAGAAGGGACAAGATCGGCACGGAAGATCTATAAGTCAATCAGTCATTTGGAATAACTAACGACTGGAGTGTTTTCCAAGCTGAATTTGCAGCATTTTTCCAGCAGCGGGACATAACCATCGGTAAGGTTACTGCTTTGTGCTAGACTAAATATTTTTATTTTCATTCCATTTATTCATTACAACGGCTCGTGCATTAAGATAAACAGTGTGTTCCAGAAAAACGTGCGCTAAATTAGTTATTTTACTCTACTCGCACACATTTTGTAGCTAAATTACTCGCGCGTTGTTTTCATTTCCTCAATATATTTCCATATTTCGTTTCTGTTCAAAGACTCCGCAATATTATCAGATTTCCTAGGTATAAGTCACTTTTCGCTAAGAGTGGAAGCAATCAACACCCGCTGCCGAAAACTATGCAAGAACTTTAGAACGCTGAATGAAATTGAAAATGTTTTCACATCTGGATCGGGAAGTATTGTTGGTCGATGGCAGGAAAGTCATAGCACGTGGCTTACCCAGCAGTACGGAGGAACGAGGAAAATGAGAGAAATGCAGCGTAGCGTATGACGGAACAAACATAATTACATATATCAATGTCCTAGCCACAGAAACAGAGGGCAGCGAACAGGTTTGATAGTCATCGCTCCAGCCAACATCCCGTAAAAAGCTTAGATGGTTCCGTTTCGGATGAGGATCAACTCAACCGATGAAAGGAGCATTTGCTACGGTCCTTATTGACTGTGTATTCGCCAGCGATGTGAACTCAAATCAAACTGATCTGCCGAAGCAAATAATTCGCACTTCCACTCCCAGTAAAGGTGAGATCGCTGCCGCGATCAACGCGCTGAAGAAGAATAAGGCGGTAACACTAAATGCTATTCCTGCAGAGCATCTGAGAGCCGCTTCAACAATATCAGCAGAGCTTTTACATTCTAAAGGCTGCATGTGACAGCATTTATAGAGACGAGCTATATATAACCATGCCAAGTTTTCGCATCCCTGCCAAACTCGTCCGTTTGTGCAGGATGACGATTGAGAATGTTCACAGCTCCGTCAAAGTTAGCAACGCCTTAACCGAGACCTTTGATGTCAAAATAGGTTTTAGACAAGGTGATGCGCAGTCATCGTACTTGAAAGATTTGTGCAGAACTCACAAGTCAACACTGGAGGCACGATTTTTCAAGTCTGTGGAACTACTAGCGTACGCCGATGATATCAACACAAATGCGAGAACTCACCAGTGTGGTCGTTGGTATTGAAACGGAAGCTGTCAAAATTAGTTTAACGGTAAATGAGGGTAAAACCAAGTATATGCTGCCAATAAGAAGGGACACAACATCGACGAACTGGACAGAACGTCAAAATCAGCAGCTATAATTTCGATATAGTTAAGGACTTTGTCTACATTGGATGTGCTATGAATTCTGCCAACAACACCTCAGAAGAAATAAAACAAAAAATCATCTTGCCAATCGTCGTTTCTTTAAGGAGACTATATAGGCCTTGATAACCCCAGTCTCAGTCATTTCGAGAGAAAAATCCTTCGAAAAATGTTCGATCTCGTTTGCATTGACGAGTTTTGGAGGAGGAAAGATTCAACGACGAACTATACGAGCTGTACAGCGACAACGACTTACTTCGAAAACTGCGCCTCAGTCGCCTGAGATGGCTAGTATATGTTGACCGAATGGACCTCAATGCTCCGACCCGCAGAGTCTTCGAATCTAACCCGGAGTGGAAACGCAGTGGTGCGCACAAATAGAAGGGGACCTCAACCGACTTGGAGTGTGCAACTGGACGCAGTTAGCTAACTGGATAAGCTTGTTAGTTGAGGCCCAGTTTCATTCCGAACTGTAGCGCTGCATACATACGTAAGTAAGTATACATGATACATTATGAAGCAAACGACTGCGAATGTAAATGACTCTATAATACTACTGACGACCCAACGAAAAAACCGACATTGACTTTGACTTTGACTTTGACAAAGGCTTTCTTACGAGTTCCTCGAACGAGTATGCGAATAATGTCCATGAAAACGTTGGCGAGGCAAGATGTTATCAAAACCCGCTGGTTTTTTCTCACAACTCAACATCCACAATTCGATCTCGTGGCTTTTTGATCAAAAAAAAGATCAGATTGATCACATATCCTAGCAACTTAACTGTGTTAGAAGCAATCTAAAAAAGATAATGGCAGTTAGTAAACAGCATCATCAATTAATCTTCTATTTCCTATTACAACTGCCGCTCTTGTAAATGACATACGCTTTTCTTATGGCCTCATCACTCCTTTGGATTTGTTTACAGACATTGTTGATATGTTGGGATCTCAATTTATATTCCAAATAGATATCGCAAACACTAAAGAAGTACTGCGAATAAATTCGACATCCATTGACATTCGACATCGCTGTAAGCCTTAAGAGACTGCTGCCATCATGATTTGACGTGAGTTTCTCTAATTTAAAGCATCGAAAAAGAGTTGCAAAGAAGTACAAGAGCTATTTGTGGACTTTAGGAAAGAGTTTAATTAAGATCATAGAAAGCTGCTTCTGCAGAAATGAGACTCGGAAACTTTACCAGATTTCATCAATAAAATCTAATTCAGCTGGATTTGATAACATGCATCCGGTTTTTGTGAAGGCTATTCTTCCTTACGTGCTGAAGTACATTACTTATCCGTTCAATAATATTCTCATGACTGGTAATTTTCCTACAACTCCTCTGCTAAAATTATACCAGTTCCGAAGGATACAGATGAATTCAGACCAATAGCGATCTAATCCTTTCTTCCGAAGGTGTTTCAGAAAAAGCATAAATTGTAAAATACGAAAAGTCCTACACGGCAATCGTTTACTTTGTGTGAACCAGTCTGGTTATTGCCCAAAACATAGTTGCGCGCCTGCCGTAATAAATGTTGTTGAGGATATTAGACAAGCTATGGATAATGATAATGTTAGCTCTATAACGTTATTAGATTTTTCAAAGGAATTTGACACTGTGAATCATAAAATTGTATGCAATAAGTTGGGAGAGCAGTTTCACTTCACGTTGCCCTCGAGAAAATTAATTTAATCTTATCTAAATCAGAGATTTCAGGCAGTTGCTACTGACAGTTCTGTTTCAAACTTTATTTCATTAAATAAAAGTGTTCCGCAGGGTTCGATTTTGGGACCATTACTTTTCATGGTGTACATATAAATATAAACGAACTTCTCTTATGTTTGTTATACTGCTCTATCGAAATGTGTCCTGATGATGACCAGCTGCGTAAGAGTTGTATTTTAGGCCTTGTCGAAAATGGCATATGGGAACTTAATGAAGATCTAAAAAAAATGTTAGTCTGGCCAAGATCGAATGGCCTTTGTTTAAAACCACGCAAATCGAACTGCCCAGTTGTATCCTCAAATCCATCTTGATAATAAGTTTATAAAGCTTACTGGAATAGTCATATTAAGTCAATTGGACTTCTTCGCGTACTGTAGACTGGATAAGAGATAACGCCGTACAAAACAAGGGTGATCTTTGCTAAAACATTAGATATCTCAATTTTATTGTTTGGATGCGAATATCTTTCCAATTGTGACAGCAGGAGACTCAGCGTTGCCTAATAGTATTCCGCGCTATATCTGTGGTCTCAAAAGACATGACAATATTTCTTTGTTCACCAGATCAACATAAGGCCTTAGCTTGGAAAATTTATTTAAGGGGGAAACCACTTTAGACTATTCAAAAAAATCGACTTTTTTTTTATTCCACAAATTGTTAGTAAAAATATTCCAGAATATGGTGCCAAAGTTTCAAAACAAAATTGCAATTTGTTCCGATGCTATGAACAAGGAAACGGAGCGCTCGCTCAGGTGGTCCCTTATTCAGTTACCTGGCTTAATACCACTGTACTGCGGGATATGAGAGAGAGAGGGGGATTTCGGCAGAAACTTTGGAATATTTCGACAGAGCGCCGAATTTGGTCAGTTCAGCTTCGGCCTTTCTAGCTGTTGAAAGCTAGAAGTAAAAATGTCAGCCTATCCGAAAGGTGATTATGAGAACAACGAACGACTTAGTAAGCCACGTAAGAGATACTTCCACGGAAATCGATACACCAGGAGTCAGTCAGTCAGTCAGTGTTAGTGAAGATAAAAGTGCCAGCGCAAAAAAACTTTCGAATACTATCGGTGACAATGTAACTGTAAATCATCTACATTGTTATAGGCTCATCGAATTTTTCACCGTATTCACAGATCTTTTCGGACATTCTTATTTGTCGAAATTGAAAACAGAATGTGAAATTTCAAGAAACTGGAAAATGTGGCTTTGGTTTGGAGGTTGTTGTTGATGTGGATCGAGACAAATCAATTCAGGTCCTTTAGTCAACACTGGATTTGAGATAAATCGTAGGATTGTATCTGTACTGCGGCTCGTAGGTGTTGGCAGACAAGGAATTAATTTATTTTACAATTACATGGACATCGGCAATGGTAAAGCTGAAGAAACTTACAAGGGAATTTGCACTGACATCCACGCCGCTGCGAAGGAAGTGTTTGAATTTTTCTGTAAGAAAGCTGTAGCAGAAGAAAAGAAAGAGAACGAGAAACGCGAGTTTGGTGATATAAGTTGGAAAAACTTGAGAATTCAAATCACTTTTTGGTGGTACAACGCTTATAGGGTATTACTCTGGAAAAGTCATCGATCTGGTTGTACAAAGTAGTTACTGCCAATCATGTGTATATTGGAAGAAATCGAAAAATTCACCAGAATATCTAGCATGGAAAGAGGATCATGACGAAGGAAATTGCACAGAAACACATGAAGGCTCCGCGGATCCACAGTGCACTCTGTGAAAATAATGTTCTTTAGATCAGAGGAACTATATGGTGAAAAATACGGCAATTATAACAGTGTTGGAGATTCGAAAACGTTCACAGTAATTGTTAATTTAAACCCTTACGATAATGGACTGACTGTTATCAAGAGTGATTTCATAGGCTATGTGCAGAAAAGGATGGGAACTCGGCTCCGGAACATCTGGAAAGCTTAAGAACTGGGCGGAAAGGGAAAGTTGACAGAGAATTTGTTAAAAAAAAGCTCAGCACGTAGTTATGGCTTAGTGATTCGAAGAAATACAAAGAACAACGTCGAAGACATGAAGAAGGCCATAATGGCAACTTTGCAGCACATGATATCCACAGACGGCAATCCACAACACGACAACTGGCCAGAAGGAGATGATAGTTGGTGCAAGTGGCGGCATTTGGAACGGAGCCTGAAGCGCACCCTGTTCAATTACACCCCGACGTTCAGAAAGAAATTCTTCCATACGAAGATTTATCGAAAGTCGATTTTCTAACGAGATGTTTAGGCGGTCATAGGCCGAATGCTAATGAAAGTTTCAATTCGGCCGTTTGGCGATTGACTCCAAAGCATTCACATTGTGGCCTGAAAGTAATCGAGGTTACAACATTCTTGGCTACTGCGCTATTCAATGAAGGAAATTCAACCCTTCTAATGCTGATGAACGGACTGAAACTTGTAGTTGGCTCGCAGAGCTTCAATTTTTCCCAGGAAATTGATGATCGGCGCCAAGGAAGGTCGTCAAGAGGAGATGCAAGCTCGAAATGATGCGTTTAAAGAAGAAGAAGGGTTGCTAAATGCGGCTGAATTAGCTGATTAACCGGTGAGCATCATTTATTACTGCTTTAAATTTCTCGTTATCGGTACTTTTTTTTCAAAAGCGTTCTCGAAACGACTTTTCCAACTCGTGGGAATTCTACCTCGAAGAGTTATTGACCAATCATTCTGAATATTTATGTGAATATTCTTTATTCAATTACAATCCGTATGAACGAAACTCTGGGATGTTATTATTATCTAAAAAATTTTTTTTTCTTTTTGCAAAAAAGCGAAAAAACGTTGTATAAGAACAAACACCTCAAAAACATTAAATTTTCAACTTTTTCGACGAGTTTAGTTTATATTCTTAGAAAATATGTTGCTAACGAAAAAAAAAGAAGTTAAAATGATTCCAAATAAAAATTGTGACTTCTGGATTTCCCACGAGCAGCAAACTCTGATCGCGATCGAACATGGACAGCAGCTTCTAACTCCACTATGAAATGGCTTGAAAAAGTTACAATGTATACTCAAAATATTAATAAAATATCCTCCAAGTTTAGACAAATTCTGATTATTCCTTCCTGTTCAAAATATTCACAAAAAAACCCAAAAATGTGGGTCTCCTAAACTGGTTTCCCCCCTTTCGGACTCTAACCTTTCCTCACAATATGTATTATACAATCACGTCAACCCTCTTACCTTTATAACAGGATTCATTTTTCGCATTCAAGAAGAGCATGCGTCCTGTTTAGGTTGAAGCTTAGACAATACTTGGAGTTTTATGCTTTATTTCTTTTGTTTCTTTTCATTTTTAATAGTTTTTACTTTTTCTTTTATAAAATTTATATTAACTCTAGACTTTACAACTTAAATTGAATATTTGAACATTTACGGTCGCCATAATCGTCCTTCCGAAAGGACTATTCGCAGTGTGGTGGATAAATTTTAGTCTACTCATTCAGTAAACGATAAACCAACAGTTGACGACACGCAAGATCTGCCGAAAACATCGCTGCTGTCCATGAGGTAGCAGGAGAATCCGAGTCAGTCGATTCCGCGTCGCGTACAAGACCTCGGCCTTTCGCAGACCACAACTTGGCGAATTTTTCGTCGTGACTTTTGCCTGCGGCCGTACAAAATTCAACTCACCCAGGAGCTGAAAGTAAACGACCATAGACCACGACGTGTGTTCGCTAAATGGGTTCTGGAGCAGTTGCAAACTGACCCTAATTTTCATCGAAAAATCATCTTCAGCGGTGAGGTCCATTTCTGGATAGGCCATTTGGGACGATATCAATCCACATGAGATCCAAGAGCGTCCAATGCATCCCGAAAAAGACACTGTTTGGTGTGGATTTAGTTTGGCTGACGGCGTCATCGTTTCATATTTCTTTGAGAACGACACTGGCCAGGCCATCACCGGCAACGGCGAGCGTTATAGGTCCATGATGACAAAGTTATTTTGGCCTGAATTGGATGATATGGAAACCAACGACATGTGGTTTCAACAGGACGGCGTGCCACACAGCTCATGCCACATTGGAAATTCTGCACGAGCGATTCGAGGGCATGGTCTTCTCACCTCGAGGTGATGTGAACTGGCCACCGAGATCATGCGATTTGACCCTGTTAGACTTTTTCTTGTGGGGTTTTCTGAAGTCGCAAGTCTATGAGAATAAGCCAGAAACCACAGCGGCCCTCAAAGTCAACAGAACCCATGCCATCGGTCAAATTCAGCCTGATTTATGCGCCAGCGTCATGGAAAATTTGACATCTCGGATGCGCGCCACTCAGAGAAGCCGCGGCGGATATTTGAACGATATGTTATATTCCATACATAATGGCATTGATAGGCCTGTCTAACGAATAAAAAATTTCGATGATATCTCACACACACTTTGTTTTATTTAAATTTAAAGATAGGAAGCGCTTAATGAAAGACCCTTTAGTAACATACATAAGTAACACATGAATTAGAACAAGATATACAGCTTGCACTATAAAAAAGATATTGGATCTTACTGTCTCATACAGTTATTATAGTTATTTCAATAAAGAACTAAAGATAATAATATACCAAAGACAAGAGGCCCGAACAGAAGCATACATAGAAATGGGAGCGTTTTTGAGGATTCCCATATGGTTCTAAAGACTGATAAACCTGTTGGAGCATGTAGGTTTGCTGGCGAATTAATTTAAGCAGCAGAAATTGACTTAAAACTTATTCAATTAATGGTATCTCAACATATGTTATTTGATTTTCTGCAACATTTCGAATTAATCACTTGATGTCTGTACAATGTTAAGTGTGCGAAAACCAAGGCTTCGACCAGAAAATCTTTGAATCTAATTGCCTTGGCCCATTTATAGATACATATAAAAAACCAAACTTATGACTGTCAAGCATGCGTTTTTGAGTGTATTCTCAATATTTATGATGATTTGCATGTCCCAATCATTTCTTATAGGGCAGCCGTATGTTTGACTTAGAGCAAATTCCCTAAACTAAAAAAAACTTCGCGATGTTCATTCATAATCAAATGTTTCATTTCCTTTCAAACGTGACAAGAATGAAATATGATTGCGAAATTTCACCAGCTAAACCATATGCTATTCAGCTACTCTTTCTGATATCCACTTTGCTGCTCTAGACCGATTCTAAAGTTGCAAGGTTCACATCGCTTGGCCACACAAAGAAATCCACTCAAACAAAAAAAAAAAAAAAAAGACGACTCGTATAATTCGTGCGGTGTAATCGTCCACTTTTCGCTGCGTAATGAAGTAATAAGCACTACAATTACTCAACTGGTTCCCTTGATAGGTTTCTCTTTTTATTATTATCTTCTTTCTTTTTTATATGGCGAGGCTACTCATTCATTTATTCCCTTGTTTCTTATCTGCACTGTCTGAAAATATTTTTCCTTTATCTTGTACTTAGTTCTCACCTCTTGGCATTTCCTTCTCTACACATCATCATCATCGTCGTCATCAGAATCATCCGGAATGAGCATCATATTCTGAATTGGACAAACCTCCTCTTCTACTCTGTCCGTTCGAGAACCAGTTTGTTGAGTTCTTATTTACTTTTTTTTTTCATTTTATTCGCGTTCCTCCTTCATTCCGGCAAATTAAAATCGTGTATTTTATGAAACAACATACGAGTACGAGTAACTCAGCCCAGACAAAACTCGTACATTCAAAGATATAGCCATCTTGAAGCCAAAGACTTCCTTTCATGAAACAGAGAAAAACATCGTAATGTGCACGAGTATGTAATTGCATTCATGTCCGTCGTCCACCACTTGGAGAGGAAATACGGTGTAAGGAAAATGGTATGCGATATACATACATATATCTATGTATGTCCGAACATCTGTGTCCGTTTGTGGAAATGGAAAGTAAAAGTTCCTTGTCGATTTATTCTATCGAAAGTATGTAGTCAGCTGCAACTTAAGCAGAACTAGGGATTTCTTCTAATTCGAGAAAAAATCCTGACGGGACAAAATTGCTTTCGATTAAATGAAAATAAATGAAGAAACTATAATTTGTTGGAAGAGATAATGTGCTACCCTATCACCAAGCATAAAATATTGGTTTGACCGATTTTTTCTCGAAGGAAAACATCGAATTTTCACCTTCTTGTAAAGGCCTTTCTATTTTTAAAAACTAGGAATGGACAGTGTTTGATTTAAAAAAAAAAATAAAAATCCCAGCACAATCATAGCTTTAAGAGTCTACCATCATTATGTCTCTAAGTTCCAAAGTATACTTTAAATCCCATATACCCTTCGAAATGTGTGCATGGAAAAAAAAATCCAATAGTCGGGTAAGGATCCATCATCCTTGCTATCGTTACCGCCCGCCGATGGATTCATTCGATATAATTCCACGAATCGAAGAGAAATTGCTTTGAATGGCACAATCGTGTGGCTATTAATTATGTTTTTGCTCGTTTTATCCTTTTATTCGTTTTCTCATGTTCGCTTCGCAATATTTTTCCCATTGGCAATTTCAATGTCGAGTTTCAAGTTTTTTTTTTCTTTGCAATTTAAGTCGCCATTATTTCGATTCGAGTTCTTGTACTTACCCTGTCGCCGTCCCTGTCCCTTCTTCATCCACGATACTAGTTTTCTTTTTCTTTTTTTTCTTTTTACAGGATAATACTTTTGTCTTCTGTTAATGTCAAGGATTTCCATGTGCTGGTTCTGGGTTCTGGTACTTGGGCTTGGTGTAGTAGCTATGATGCTGTTGTTGGTGAAGCAAGCACATAATAAAGTACGTCTGGAGCAATTCGATTGCCCTTTTTGTGTAAACGGGACGAAGGGATGGGAAGTAATAAATTTTAATCCTTTTATTCCTTTTTTATTCTCTTCGCTCTCTCCTTTTCAGCGTATGCTTTTTAAGAAAGCTCTTATCCTCTGATACTGCCAGGAATCATACAACATATGGCGATGATTTCATGGTTCAAATTAATTCAACTATTGAGTAAGGAACGATGTGAGGCATGAATAAATATATGAGCTCTCATCTGTTTGTTAAAAAAAAAACCCTTACTCAATAGGATTTACGATATGAGCGCACATATTCTTCAATGTGTAGGACAGAGGACATATTTTAGACTACTCGTATGTCTAGGATTTGAAAAGTTTACAAGAAACGGCAGAAGATCACCTGCCTTCACCTCTCATATTACCCAAATTTAAGCCGTGTGATTAATAAGTACACGCACTCTTAGTTGAAAAGAATTAAGATTCCGAATATATTGGATTGTATTCAGTCAAACGTAAGTTTTATAGAACACATACCTAACCAGTAATAGCATTCATACTAGGAAATCCCGATTTAGTCACTGAATTTCGGGTTACTAGGTCCTACGACTCCGATATCTTGCAGCTTTTTCTATGACCTGTTAGTCTTGAAAAATACTAACTAGCCTTCTCTACACTGTAAACATGGCACTGAGGTTAGAATAAGTTCAGAGTCTATATAATATACGGTGTCAGAGACGGGGAAAGGAGTTCTCGCAATTCAAAGATATTTTAGATGGGGTACCGTAGGGAAGTGCTCTTGGTCCGATTCTATATTGATGTATCAAAATAATCAAAATGGCTTGTTCAGCGTCTTACTTTTCGGGACTTAAGTCGTAAGAAATAGCTAGCAATGACCAGTTCTGTATGATCACTGACTGACGCGAAAAACTGCATGTGCTGTCGAAGGCGCAAATAATGAGATCCACTAGTACTCAGCAGCAACGTTTAGGAAAAATCAGGCGAATCAATCAGTGATAAGAGTAGTCACCTCCTTTTTTTATCTAGAAAAGACTAAAGTAGTAGAAAACTTTTGGTACCCTTCCTGTTGATAACATTTCCAGCTAACAATGCCCGAATAAACTTGCGATCCGAGCCACGATGGTCGTTGTTTTGGTGAACAGAAGTCGGCATGTACGTACAAAAATAACTACCGCAGTGGTTTCCACGAGCACAACGATTGCGTAGAACTACCAAGGACTGCAGTTTGGGTAAATGGGTAAAGAAAATTTAGATCTTAGAAATCCGAGGAACGTAGAAATCGACGAAATCAGTGAAACTACAAACAAGTTGCTAGTTCCTTTTTGCATATTCCTAATTGGAGAGACAGGTGATGGCAAGAGTCTAATAGATACTAATAAAGAGCTATCTAAGACAGAGTCGTAGAAAAAATGCCTCTAGTCAATATATGATACCGGATATATTTTTATATACCTATGTACATACATATATTGTAATGAGTGTTTTTTTTTTTAGAGGTTTGGTGATGGAATCATCGGCCCATATTTCTTTAAGGACGATGCCGGCTAGAATGTTACCGTCAATGGAGAGCGCGACAGAAACATGATTTTTGACGTCTTCATTCCTCAATTGAATAGCATTGACGTGACAGAGCTTTGGTTTCAACAAGATGGCGCAACATTCCACACGGCGCGCCACACCATCAATTTATTGGGCGAAACATTTGCTGAGCGCATAATTAAACGTAATGGACCTGTGAACTAGCCTCCACGAACTTATGATCTCACACCTTTAGATTACTTTTTTGGGGGTATGTGAAGTCACTAGTCCATGCCGATAAACCAAAGACGTTGGACGATTTGGAAGTCAACATTCGCCGTGTTATTGCTGGAATACGGCACCAGTTGCTCGATAAAGTTCTCGAAAATTGGACTTCACGGTTGCGCTTCAGTAGAGCTAGCCGTGGCGCGCATATGCCCGATATCATATCTAAACTAATGGCATAAAATTAAATAAAGCTAATATCATATACATTAAAATTAGCTTCAAGTGTTTTATTTCATATTGAATTTGTATACCTCTAAAAAAAAACACCCTTTGTAATCCTTATTCATAAAAAAGGATTCAAATTTCCAAATCTTCTAGTTCTCAACCTCTACAAGACAAGACAATAAGTTTCCAATATGATGTCACAAAAACTTCCTTGAGCTCAATATAAAGAAATGCCAAGCCATCTCATATTCCCGGAAGTGTTCCACACTTCCTGACTAAACTTACTATACTATGGATGCTTTGGTTATCAGTGTGGGCAGCGAAGATGAGGGAAGTCAAATTTTGTAGCCAAGCACTGGCCAATCTTAGTAAACCATCAATAAGTCTTGACAACTCGAACTCAAAAAGCTACAAAGAATGCCTGATGAAATGGTGATGCGCCTCCTGCGCAATAGGTACCTAGATTAAATTGGTTTGTCTTTAGCGACGGGTTGGTTGTTCCCCTAGATTTCGTCGAAGCAAACCTCTTGTCAAATTCGAATAAGGCTACCAAATGTAACGAGAACTTTTGATCCTTCAGGCATGATTGGTCTAAGTATAATTAAATTAAAGACCCTGTTTCAGGTTTTGTGGAAGAAAAAGATACATTGGGATGAAACGCTTACAGGCAATCAACTTACGGAATGGAATGAATACATCAAATGTATATTGGAACTGAAAGACATGACTATTCCAAGGGCAATACTTTCATTCCCAGCACACGAAGGAACTGTCCAGACCTACATAAAAGGCTAGGCTACAATTGCTTACCTAAGATGAGTATTGCATTCTGGACAAGCTACAGTTTTCTTCTTATGCGCCAAAAATCGAGTCACTCCCGTGAAGATGGATGGGGCCAGTGAGTTAACCGCACACGGAGCATTGATTGCGGCCAGACTACGTACGTACTTTCAAATATATCTCAAGTTATTTATAGTTAAGTATGGCCTATTGACTGACTCTAAACGAGCCTTAGCTTATATCCAAAGGAATATGCAGCACTGGAAACCCTACATTCGGAGCCGTGTAGATGAGATAAGACGCTTGACTAAAGTTTCGCAATGGAATTGTGAAGAACCTTTTGCCTGTAAGCATGATAAACAAACACTAGTTTCATACCTCAATTCCTCAATTATTAGGCCTAGCTACTTATTACTCTAAAGAAGAAATAGTCTGCCAGTTTATTCCTTTAAAACTGAGGTAATCCTCTTCAAATTCTCTGGTCTGACAATGCTGCTTGCAAACTTATTTATACTTAGCACGCCATCTCAAAAAAAAAAAACTAAAAAATAAAAAATCTGACGCAGCATGGATTTTTCACCATGGAAAAAGGTAGTTTCGATATGCACGACTATAAATAGAAGAACTCTATTCTTAACTTTGAGATTCATATCTTTCACTGTTTAAAAAAAAAGCACAAAGCTAATTTGCACTATTTTCGGCACTCTGTTTCCATAAATCATATTTTATCAGTTTTGCAATATATTAAGTTGAGATGGGTTTAAAAAAAAAATTAAAAATAATGATAAATTAACGATTTATTTGAAATTATAACTAAAAATGAATGACAAATGAATTTTTAATTCATATTGTATTAAATAAAAATATAAAATACAAGAGACAAGGGATACAAGTCATTAATTTCAAAATATATTGTCGTTGGTTTTTCAACAGAACTTTATTGTTTTGTTTTTTTCTAGCAAATATTATCTTTCATTCATAAAATGTCGCACAAGAAAAAATCTTTTTTATTCATTAATCATTTGACGATTTTGTTGTTTATTTTTTAATTGAAATTTTTTAGTCAAAGAAAAATCGTTCGATAATTATTTAAATAGTGAACTCAAGGTATTTGTTAGATTAATGGTCGTAATAATTTATTTCTTTGAATTAATTCTTAAAAATACAATCTTTCTATTGTAGAATTAGGATAAATATACCCCAATTTGTGTTTCTCTACGTTTCACCTTTTTATTCAAATTACGACTGTCATCAAGCAAGTAGTTACCTAAACACTTCCAAACTATGTAAGTTTTTCGCCTTAACGTCCAAGGAATTAAAGCACTGAGCTCTCTCAATTTTTAATTCAATTTTAATTTTTAACGAGAGAGAGACTTTCAAACAGTAAGTACTCGGATCCCTCCTTGCTGGTTGAATAAATCTAATTTCATCAAAACGGGACGCGGTACCTCCTCCATAAGGCATCACCTCACGGAAGTCGGAATACAAAATTACCCACCGCTACTAAATACTTAAATCATGCGTCTAACCCTGGCGTTTTAGACATCTAGAAAGTCCGTCCGGTACAGTTATCGGTTTCGTATCAGCAATAAAAACAAAAGCCACGTGTTCCGTGTTCCGTGTTCTACGTGTTCGTTTAAGCGTTCAAAGAGATATCTTTTGGAAAAGCTCGTTTTTGGGTAATTAATTCTATTTAATTTTTGGATTTTTCGACGAACATTGATTTATGTCTTTATCGGATTTGTTTTTGTTTTTTTTTTTCATCAACTTTTTATTTTATCGTCATCAACTGAATTTTTTTTTTCAAGGTTAGTAAGCTTTGAAGATACGATGAATTTGGCATATTGAAATATACACTGGCAAATCTAGATCGAAGTGCACTTAAACAGTCCACTTTGTGAACTTAACGTTCACATAATAATAATTCTGCTTCAACCACGTGAACTGACAGCTACTGCAAAAGGAGTCTTTTCATTGTGTTTGCCCTTGGATGCCTCTCTTTGCATGCATACCCCAGATGATTTCAGTGGTGCTCAACTTCTTCAAACGTTTTTGAATAATTCATGATCGACAGGCATAGAATTTTAATTTTGTAACATACCTGGAATTGAACGGAGACCTCTCACGTAGGAACAGATGACAATTATGTCACATCTATCGAGACTTTCAGTTTCTTTTAATAAATTTACGTGACAATTTCCACGATTCCATATTGGAACTGTCGATGAAAGTGCCTATTAGGTGATCCGATCAATGTTCTCCTTCGAAAACCTCGACAACCAAAAGCAAGAGTGATGTTTGAAACTTGGCTAAAGAAAAAGGATTTTACACAAAAACGTTATTGATTCAGTAGGATTAGCCGTAAAGCATTTGAGATTTCAATTCAGCTATTATATTGATCATTTGCAAAAAGAAAAAAAATAATAATAATTGTGGTCCTAACGGAACTACATCTACTTCTAACGGATGAAATACCTTCCTTGGTCGACTTCGACATTCCGTATGACATAATATATCCGAAGAGGGAGGACTGGAAAAAAAAAATGCAATAATCAGTTCAAATGAAATTGCAATTTTCACCTATGGCTCAAAAACAGAGGAAGGAACAGGTTCTGGTATCTTCTCAGAAGACCCAGAGCTAAGAGTGTCTATAAGACTGCCGGACGCAAGCAATGTCTTCCAATCAGAGGTTTTGGCTGTCCATCGGTATCCGAAAGCGATATCGCTATCTATTTCGAGAGCCAGGCCGCACTCAAGGCAATGGAATCAACCAACGTCAACTCTGATACAGTCAGAGGCTGTCGCACAGTGCTCAAGGCACTACGTTGTCAGAACCGGGTAAGACTATGCTGGGTACCAGGAAGGTATTAAAGGAAATGAACAAGCGGACGTGCTCTCAAGAAAAGGAGGGCTATTCAACAATGGTGAGGTTGTCAACATAAAACCACCCCTTTGCATAGTGAGGAGCACTATCGAGGAAAAAATCACATAGACTGTCAACCTAAGGAGGTCAAGTCTTGAAGGACCCAGAGTATCCAAGGCTCTTTGGCCGCAAAAAATCTAGGAAGTTAATAAAATTAAACAGGGATAAGCTTAGGATGGTAATAGGAATCCTGAATCCTGAATCAAATTGTCATATACTGATATCTGCAGATTCTGCGGTGATTTGCTAGCTGTTGAGGACATAACACACATACTGTGTGAATGCGAGGCAACATCGCGAAGTCGAAGAAAATTTAGGGAAAAACTTTTTCGAAAACCTAGAGGAAATGACGGCACGAACTTCAAAGGCCTTCTCGGCTTTTGCAAGAAACTTGGGTGTTTCACTAGGTGGCATGGATACATCACACTCCTATTAATCTAACCTAACCTAAACTAGTAAAGCCGGTGAAGAAATTGACTCGTACTCGTTTTATTTTAAGCTTATAAAAGTTAAGTTGCGGCATGACTCCTAGCTACCTACCGTTAAAAATCGTAAATGATTTTACAGCGGTAGTACGCGGAAGTTTCCGACCGATAGCGGCACTCGTCAATAAAAGCTAGTGAATGCTAGTTGTTACTTACAGAAGTTTCAGTTTTGGACACGCAGTTTTTAGTTGACAGTCGTTTGAGTGAGTCGATGTGAGTGTTTTTAGTGAAAATGGAAAATGAGTATCGAGTTGTTATTAAATTCTTGTTTTTGAAAGGCAATACGCCTACGCAAATCAAAAATGAGTTGGACTCTGTGTATGGGGCCTCTGCACCATCACTTACCACAGTGCAACTTTGGCCAGCTGAATTTAAGCGTGGCCGTAAGAAGCTTGGAAGATGATGATCGTTCTGGACGTCCAAAAACTGCAACCACTGACGATAACATTGCTAAAGTTCACCAAATGGTGTTAGACGACCGCCGAATTAAAATGAGGGACATAGTAGAGGTTATGAAAATGTCCAAAGAACGTGTATGTTACATATTGAATCAAGATTTAGGCATGAGAAAGCTGTCCGCGCGTTCGGTGCCGCGTTTGCTTACGTTAAACCAAAAACGTGTTCGAATGAACATTTCCAACGCTTTTAAGCGCAATAAATTCGAGTTTTGGTGCCGATTTATTACTGTAGATGGAACTTGGATACACCATTATACGTCCGAAACACAAATTCAGTTAAAACTTCAGTGGACTGCAAAGGGCGAGCCGGCTCCAAAAAAAATCAAAAACTGTTTTCTCGGCTGGGAAAGTGATGGCGACTGTTTTTTTACGATAGTAAAGGAGTTATCTTAATCGATTATCTTCAAAAAGGAAAAACCACTACAGGAGCATACTACGCATCATTACTTGCCAAACTGAAGGCAGAAATTGCGAAAAAATGGCCACATTTGCAGAAAAAGAAAATCCTGTTTCACCAAGACAACGCGTCGTCTCACACCTCAGCGGTTGCCATGGCGAAAGTCCATGAATTATGGTTTGAACTGCTTGACCATCCACTTTATTCACCACATCTAGCCCCAAACGATTTTTTTTGTTCCCTCATCTAAAAACTGCGCTCGGAGGACAGAGATTTTCGTCAAATGAGGAGGCAATCACCTCCGTGAACAATTATTTTGCGATGATCGATGACAGATTAATTCATAGTGATATTACAACCAGATCGCTTTAGTGACCATTTTGATCGCCACTATAAAACTTTGAGAGAATTCTGTGAGTTTATACATAAGTTTGAAATACGAAATGTTGCCAACTATGGTAGAACCATATTAGAGCTATTTGTTCCAGTGGGGATTTCATGAGAGATCACGCATACGTCGTGTCATTTTTGTTCAGTATTGTTTGACATTTCATCATAGAAAGACTTATGCCGGCACAGCGTCTACAAATTATTGAGCTGTATTACGAGGAAGGAACGCACAATTCGCTATACCATCGAAAAGTTTGAAACCTAGTTTTCATTAGTGAATAATACGCGACCAAATACACCACATCTAGCACGTATTGAAGCAAATATAGCGATGACCGTGATGAATCGATTCGGCGCCGTTCACAACAGCTTGGCTTATCGTATGTACCAACTTCGCGTATTTTACATGAGGATCTTGATTTAAAAGCATACAGAATTCAATTCGTGCAAGAACTGAAGCCGGTTGACCTTCTGAACCGTCACCGTTTCAGTCGTTAGGCTCTTGAAAAGCTTCAAGGAGATTCTCTGTTTTCAACCAAAATTTTGTTCAGCGATGAGACTCATTTCTGACTTAATGGTGCGGAGCAACCCGAAGAGGTTCAAGAGCTGCCATCACCTATCGACAAAACAACGGTTTGGTGTGGTTTATGTGCTGGTGGAATCATCGGTCTATATTTCTTTAAAACGCCATGATAACGGACTATTTTCTGCTGAAAATAAAGCCCGTGGTTTCGGGGACATTTGGTTCCAACAAGACGGCACCACTTGCCACAAGGCCGTGAAACCATGGCTTTGTTACGGGAACTATTTGGTGAAGAGGTAATTTCACGCTTTGGACCGATGAGTTGAACGCCTAGAGGATGTGACATTACACCTCTAGGCTTTTTCGTTTCTAGACGTAATGTCAAAGTATACATAGATAAGCCGGCTACGATCGAGGAATTGGAGGCCAACATTACTCGAGTTATTGGTCGAACACCACTCGTAATGCTCGAGCGCTTCATCGAAAATTAGGAAAATTAGCCACAGTTACGACCAATATTTGAACGAAATAATCTTTAAAAAACAAATGTAAGGGATGGTTCTTTTGTATGATAATAAGGATTACCCGATAAAATTGAATTTTTTGATAGTTTTTTTTATTTTTGAAAAAAAATACCTCTAAAGAATCATCCTTTAGAATATGTGTATAATAAATTGCTTTATTCTTATACCAGGTAAACAACCATATGCATGTATGTATGTATGTTATACGAGTATGATTTTCCCATAATTTCGATTTCTACAATGCTTAACGTAACAAAATTTGAAAGGTGAACCCTTCAAGCACCTACCTTTAAGGTATCCCTTTAGTTCATAAGAAGTTTCTAAGAATTTTGTATAACTCTGCTATTAAATTTAGGGCTTTAATTATACCCTTACATCCACTATACTGACGACCAACCTTTTCTAACTTTTCGATCGGGTTTCTACTCAAATTAGTTTCTTTGTAAAATATTCACGGTGATAATTTTTCCCCAGCCGGCAATTTCAGAACGAAATGAAAATTTGCAGACCTTTAAATTGTATCCGTTCAAGCACAACTTTCGAACAAAGTTATTGAGAAAATTTTTTTTTCTTCATTTCGTTTTGTTCTTTCTTTTTTTTTTCCATTTCCAAGGACACATTGTGCCATTGAACCATAAAAACAAACTCCGATTTAAATTGTGCACAAAACAAAAAAAGAAAAGAAAATATAACGAACCGTGACCCAGTCAAGTGCAGTGACCCATTACAAAAGAAGCCCTCAGTTTCGATTACATTCTCCCACTAGTCAGAAGGTTGGGTAAGCACATTTCACCTTTCTTATAACCGAGTCCTTTCCTTCCACTCAAATTGCTACTCCCAAATTACACCTTTCAAATAAGAAAGCCCGTCACATAAAAAAGGGCTTACTACCAGTAGAACTAGCCCCAAACAAAAACCACGTCCTCTACAATAAACTACCAAATTTCTCACCACCAACAACAATAATAAACACACAAACAAGAGAAAAACGCTAAAAGGACTCAACCTATAGCGCAGAGCAAGTAACACCAGTTTGGTTACAAGCGAAAAAAAAAAAAAGATAAAAATAAATTGTCTTAGAAAAGCGATTTAACAACCCATTCAAGAGGGATATTAAAATCACCTAATGCTACGCTGTCATGTACAGGCATTTCAACGTCCTTTGCCATTTGTCTCTGTATTTGTGTACGCCTGTGTATCTGTATTATGTTCCCAAAAAGTAATTTATAAGCGCCACCCATTTAGAGAAACACAACACAACACAAAACCACGACGACTACGACGAGTATAACCCACAAAAGCTCTCTAGAAGGATCCACTTTTTTGTTAGAAACAAAACTGGTGGGGTGATACAATGTGCCGGGTTCAAAAACCTTATTAGAGTGTCTAGCAAGGATATACATAAAAAAGGATAATCATACCATGAAAATAGAGATAGGCCTTCAGATCACGCAATGAAAATGAAATCTTACCTCAGGAGGCGTTAAAGGATATCCTCTTTCGTCTTACAAAAAATAAATTACCAGCAAACACCCAAAACCAAGCAACTACCCCACCACCCATCCAGACACAACCGACTTTGAGTGAATATTAGACAAACAAGGGCAAGGTCATGCGGCATATTTTCTTATTTTCCTTTCCCGAGATATCTTCTCTCTGACGAAAACAATTTATCCTGGCCTGGTGTGGTCGGGTTTGCTCTTGTCTAGTCTGATTTGGTCCTACGCCAAGGGCAAGACTAGTGCGCAAAGTTAGGCTCTCTCATCAATGGTGGGAACAACCGAACACCCGACAAATTCATTGAGAAAAGAAAAGGAAAAAAACTCATTTGAGTGTACATAACTAGGTATATTGAGTAAGCCTATATTTTGCAGACGAAAATGTAAAGCTTTTGCTTAAGATTTACGTCTTTGGGGTTAAGGCGCATTAGTTTTATGACGTCTTTCATGTAGGAGACGAGCAGTAAGTGAAAAGCTTTTGTTTCTAATGCCACTGCCACAGGTTGAATGACAACGAGAAAAAGCCCGGGCAAAGCCCCCTAACTTGTTTATTGTTGTGAGAGGTTCTTTGATTTCCTCATTCCTTTTTCGTTTTATTGACGTTCGAAGGACTTTATCGAATTATTAATTCAGACGGTGTACATTCATTTTTCTAGAAGGTGTGGGAGGATAATTCTAATCAGCAAAGGTTGTGGAAAGGTCGTGCTCATTCATGGAGAAGTCAGGTGGTTTTTGTTAAGGTGATAAATTAATAAATTAAATACGGTGGAATTGTAAAGATGAAATTAGAGATCCGTAAAAAAGGTAACCTGCTAATTTTGTATAAGAAAACATCCCAAATACGCTTAAGTGCATCTCAAAATCAGGAGCAAATACTATGATTGAAACAACATACGAACGTTTGTATAATTGATATCTGTCGTAAAAACGTTTCATGTGGAGCCTGAGTTATCTTCATTTAGGTGTGAATCATATTTAAAAACGCTGCGAGAGAATAGCAGCATTAGCACTTCAGTATCAAGTCAATGCTAAGACTGAGTTCAATCGATCCCATCAGTAGTCGATCGAGATTCAATTAGCTCTGAATCAGTTTACATTCCTCCAAGACTGTTCGGGGTCTGTATTCAACAAGGCATCAGACACATCTCACCTTTTTCCTTCATCAGTCCTTAATCTAGAATTTCTCAGTTCGTAATCAGTAATCCGATCACCTATCTGTATCAAACTGCATCCAGTTCCCAACAAGCGTTGAATAAATCATCGATCTTAATTCATTAGCAGCTATAAAAGCTCTTATGTCACTTAACAATCGCAGAGTTTAACTAGAAATATTTAGAAAATAGTACGCAATAGTACAAAATAAGTACACCACTTTTAAAGGGATAGTTGAGTTACTGACAATTTCCAATTATGATCTGAGCTACGCCTCAATGATTTCCACACAAAATCATTTCCCTAAGACCTTCCTTACATCACATAAATTTCTGTAAATTTCCTTCCAAGACTATCTATTGTATTAACTTTCCCATAACAATCAATAGCAAGCATCAATTTTCACCATTTAAAAGCAACTAAACTGTAATCCTTCACAATCCCCTAAATCATTGAAGGATTTTCTGTCTGCTGCCCACACCGTGTCGTCGAGAATAAAAATTAGGAAATTGAAAAACATACTTTACTACTACCTCGTACAATTTCAATCGAATTCCATGCCAACTAAACCCATGTCCATAGCTAGCAACACAACGACTGTTGCAGACACCAAAAGTATCCAGCGGAACATTCAATATTGGTGGTAATAAAAAATAAGCTCTGGGTATTACATCGAATACAGTGCAACATGCCACACCGCACCACGACATGAATGACACATTCATACTATACACACCGTTGTCCTGAGACTTCTTACACTTGCTAAAAAATAAAAATAAAAAAAAGTAACAAAGTATCTTCAACATAAAAAAGGATTTTCTTAAACTCTGCACAATGTTTGCGCTCGAAAGGAGGCTGCTCCCTAAAAAAGTATGAGATAAAGGAATGAGATAAAATAGATAGAGAGCAGTATGCCACAAAAAAAAGGAACTTTTTAAACGACCATATTTACGTTTTATCGATATTAAGTGGCAAATAAATTGTCTATAAAGTTAGCTGGTGTAGCTCTTATTACCAAAAATAACATAAGGATCAAGAAGAGCAGCTATATCCACCAATAGCTACGTTAGCGAACAAGCACATTGTGGAGGGTTACTACGAGTAGTTTTGATGACAACCAAACTGCACAGTAGAGTTTATTTTTCTCTTTTTCTATTTTTTAAGGACAAACTTTCGCATCTTTAAGGACCCATGCTTAATGGTAATGTGAAATGGCTAAAGTAATCGATATATTGACAGCAATTTGTATGATAAAAGCCAAAATAAATTACACTTTGACCAATTTTTACTAAGCAGACTTTGTAAGAGCAAGTCGAGAAGCCAAAAACGAACAACTTCTTCTTTTCTTCAGACTAGGAGCATTCAAGTGATGCGGCCATTAACCAGACATCAACAAGGAGTGCGAGTATAATATGTATATGGGCGACAAGCAGAATACGAGAGACAAAAAAAAAGCTAACAAAAAAAAAAAAAAAAAAAAAAAGGATTCAGCTCTTCCTTTCGATGGATTCTTCAGTCAAGATGATAGGGATTTGAATAACTTGTAGACCTTTTTCTCTTTCTTCCCGGTCGTATGCAAGAGACCAAGCTAAATTGAGAAAAAATTGACATTTGCTTGTCATTATTTTTCGATTAACTTAAACGAAGGCATAACGGTGGGGATTTAATGGAATCTCTTGATGGTTTAAAGTGGATTCCTCCAGGCACAATGCCAATGAAAAGCTTTTGTTATATGAGAGACTAAAAGAAATTTCCATACAATTTGCAGGTTAAATATTGATAAAGAGTTCTTTATTGGATTTGTCTATTCTTTAAGGGTTTATTTGTTTTGTCCTTTTAGATACCACTACATATTCTCATCCATATTTTGGTTTAGAAGCAGAAGACAGTTTAAGTCTTAATATGGTAGATTTTCACTCACAAAGCAATACAGTGTATGAAGTTGCCACAAGGTTACCAACTGTGCCCACTGCTATTAAATTCTCTAATAATAAGAAATATAATGCAGCCCTTAGCATCTAACAACGACATAACCAATTTAATTACATTTTAACTCGATTTCCCACTCAAAATGTACAAATGCATTTAACAGCCAAAAACAAGTACAACTGGAAGGAGGGGATACATTCAGACTGCTTCCACCTTTATTGTCAAATTTCTCGGTTTCTTGGTTTCTTCAACCAAAAATATATTCGCAATTATGGTAGAACGTGACAATATTTTATTATTTTCAATTTATTTCCATGTTCCTGCACCAGTGCTGCACACGCTAGGTTCCCTTTATTTTTTTTTTCTTCACTCAGAGCAACACATGCACTTCTGGTCTTAATAGCACTTCTCTGCTCGGACGCATAACTTACCAGAAGTGAATAAGGATTGTTGGTAGTGGTTGGATTGCTGCTCTGTTTGGTTCCTTTCCCAACATGCAATGGCAGAAAAAGACTTCTGATACCACCGACCGCATATGAAATATTGAAACCGAAAATGGTGAAAACGTGTATGTGACGCTTATGGTCGGTCTATGCTACTGCTTCTTGGTTTTTTCATCATCTCCTTGTTCGTTTTGTCCTTTTCCAAAAGAGTATTGCGAGTATTTCCGTAGAAAGGAAAGTAATTTATTAAATTTTCACAAAATACTGAGACTATACTTAGAGTTCAACCACCTCGACAAGAAATGTTAAGTGGTTCAGATAGCACAACGGAGAAAAGCAAAAAAAACTGTATCTAAAAGCCAAACTTTTCACCAAAAGTCTCCGATTTTTTTTGTTGTTGTTAATCTCTTTCCTCTTTGTTATTGCAGACACTTTAATTACCCGCAATCATTTATCACATTCTTCGCGTTGTCATAATCTCCCCCTTGGGCGATTTGCATCGGACAGAAAAGTTACAGAGAAATAGGATTCCCAGCAACATTGTAACTGGGGGATGCTGCTGACGATTATGATGAACGTCGAACTTGTGGACATACAATCATAAATAATGGAAAATAAATTAAAAAAAAAAAAATATTGTAATCACGGAGAATTAACTTTTTTATCAAAATTAATGAGAGTAAAATGGCACAAAGTCTGGTAAAGAAGAAAGAAAAAAAAAAAGAAAGACCCTGCTAAGGGATGTAAGAGTAACAACCAAGCCATCCTTTAAAGTGATTAATTTTGAGTGTGCGGTAAGTTGAAAAACCATCGTTGAAATTTATTGTTATTTATCATGTTGGCATTTGTTCAAAATACTGACAAAGATTCTGTCGATTTTTAAAATTCCAAGAAATACATTTTTTGAGTTCATGGTTCTTTGCAATCGACGCTACATAAAGTTTGAGAATGATAAAAGGAAGATTTGTTGATGGAATACGAATTTTTGTTGGTACTTCGAGCTAAATACTCGTAAGTGAAGACCCAAAAGTTGGCATACAAGTGCTGATCTTTCTTTTCACTAAGGTAGTTCCAAATGGAAGTAAGATGCATTTGCAGGGTCATGTTCTAAGGATATCATTTTTGAAACCTTTTTCAGTAGACAAATTCTTGGAACAATATGGTACAGGGGTTTCTGAATCGATTGCGGCATCCTTAATCTATGAGAGGGTTCCCAGTTGCAAGTTGCAAGTTGGAAAAGGCGAAAGTGAGTTGTATAAAAATCGAGCCAAAAAAGATATTCTTATAAAGTGGTCAGCCCAGTCATGTATCTGTTACATTTTTTTTCTACATCTGACCTTCTACGCTTAAAGATTTGTTTCTCAAAGTTTTATTGTATTTAAGTACTCAAAATCAAAGAGTACCCTCCATTACTTTGAAACTCCCTGTCAATTTAATTACTCAACAAATCACATTGTTTCCAATCGAATAAATTCTGACTGTTTTTTCTGTGTCCCTGTTTCTGGGTTAACTCGATGACTTCATCATCTCCGGACATCTAAATATCATCGCAAGCACTATCGGAATAATTGTTAATGCTTATATTCAGCTTCTTACGTCTTCGTCTTAATGCCACAGAGCCGGCAAAAGACTTATGGGCTCAATAAATCTGATTAATATTGAAATAATTGTCTCAACAATCTGATATGAATATGTGTTTTCTGTTTTTTTTTGTTTTATACCAGTATGCATTCAGAAAGAGATTGTGCAGACATACTTATGACCTAGACCACCCACCGATCACAAATGAATCTGAAACAAAAACAACTAAAATTAACCAAACTTTATTGTGATCAATTGCCAAATCTTTCAAGCAGGAGTCCGTGAATGTACGAGTATCTATTTAGTATCTTAAAATATATCTTCTTCTGTAAAATAAATCACATGTTAGCATTTTTATGCTTGAGAAAAATCCAATTTATGATTACTTCGGCTCATCGAGGAAGATGACAAATCACAATGTCGCCGACGACGCCATCGTATTTATATACGTAAGATATTTTGTCAACAATGAAATAATTTCCCACAAGAAAAAGATACAAAAATTTATGATACAAAAGGATACATATTTCCCTATGAGTATTTAATGACAACATGTCATCTTTTGTTATTATTTCATGGATATTATGAATTTTGCCAATATAACTCAAATAATGAGTGGAATTCGTATAAATCTTGTTGCTCTTGAGTTAATTCGTTTTCGTTGGAACCGACCAGAAATAGACGTAACGAATTACTATTCTAGGTTAATGGGTTTTGTTGTTCTATGTTTAGGTACATTTTGTTATTGAATTACAAAATTTGTTATTGGTTTATGGTTCAGTGTTTCATAGAATTAATTTTTTGTTTAGATACATTTTTCGTGTTCAACATGAACAATGATGAGTAATAATCCTACCTGTTGGCAGCTGACGGTAGTACGGCAGTTAAAGTGATCGTAAACTTATTTATATTGCAGTTGTAACCTAGTTTTACTTAATTTATTTAAAATAATAATGAGGTTACATACGAAGTCGTAAAAAGGAATTGAGTTTCAATTTTTTTTCACTTTGCTTTTTGAATTTGGATATTATTCATGGGTAGTGCAGCGAATTCCTAAGGAGTGGCCTTGGCGATAGTAATTAAAATTTGAAATATTTAGAATAATATTTCTGTAAGTGTGAAGAATTTCATAAAAACTAGAACAAATTACTGTAGGTCAGTGAATTTTGGCACTTGTTTATACTTTGTGAAATTTTTTTGCATGAAATGTTGCAGTGTGATAGATCTTGTATCTTTGTAAGAACAGGTATTAGAAATGTTCGAATGCGAAGTAGATACGAAACAACAAATTTCTAACAAACCTTGGAACGCTGAAACATCGAGAACGAGATCATTATCGGTGGGTAGGAATCGAAAAGCACAGTCATTATTACTACGGCTATTCAAGGCCTTCTTAACGATTCTAATTTAGAATAAGAAAAAGTCGCTGTATTAATATTTATTTTTTATTGAAACAGCATCATTTGGTAGTAGATTCTTTTAGTAGCAGATTAAGATTTCTCCAGCTCAATTCCTACAAAAAAAAAAAATTAAATGGGGTTCGCCTGATCATAAAACTGCTGATCATTTTATGATCAATGCGAAGCAGTCCTACAGCATTATAAGTGTTCCAATATTCTGAACACCTAATACAGGTTGGCATTCCTATATATTTGTAGCCAAGTGGAATATTTTTTTGTAGATGCCAATATAAACGAGAAATAATTTTAGCAGCGTTGAACGGATGCAATCGTTACAAACCGTTAGAATCATTGCCGAGTTGTTATCCCTCAACCTCATCTCAAGTGCTATGCAACCGGCATCAAGTGCTGAACACCAAAGTCATCAATGTCAAGAAGCCGCCAAAGCGCCAGAGCTGATGTTTTAAAGCACAAGCAAGGCACCTTGCCTATGACGGGCTTTGTATTCTACGTGGAAAAAAAGAGCACCGAACTTTTGCTGCACTAAAAAAAAAAAAAAAAAAAAAAAAAAAAAAAAGGCAAGCAAGCGACCGAGGAAATCGAGGGGTTGCACTATACAACCCATACAATTACAATAGAGAAACCCGTCGAGATTAACAAGGAAATTTAGTAGTCGAGACAAAGTTGTTACATGGGAAAACCACTTCTACAGACTATGAAACGGCGAAGCCAACCTTAACTCCGCTGTCAGGCAGAAGAAACCATTTAACCTAGGGGATGAGCTCTAAAATTTCTGTCACACCACGACCTTCATTTAAGTCTAAGATTAAGGCAATATTTAAAACAGGCTTTCACACCAGGCGGCCTTGCTGCCGAGTTATTAAGGGCAGCAGGAGATAATATGGTAGAGAGCATACACCAATTCATTTCCATAATTTTGTAGAAGGAAGTTCAGCATGGTTTGCCCTATTCAAAAGAAAGAAAAACTTCTAAACACAAGCAACTACAGTCAGTTTCCTTAACATCGCTTAAAAAAATCCCGTCTGGCGTATTGTGCGAACGCCTGAAGACATTTATGAGTGTCACCTGTCACTGCACTGATAAAATAAAATATTCACACAACGCAGATTGTAAAGAAAATCTATGAGGTCCATGTCGAACCTCAATGTATATGGCTTTGGTACCTCTGTCAATCTGGTCAAGTTGTACAGAATGACTATTGGAAAACGCTCCTTGCTTCGTGAAGGTCGGAAGTAATCTCACCGAGAACTCTGGTCAAAAAATTGTTTACGCACGAGAGCTCTCACAAATACTTATGACTTCTAAAACAAACGAGTTACGAGGATTGTCTGAAAAGTTACGTAAAGATAGCGGCACTCGTCAATAAAAGCTAGTGAGTGCTAGTTGTGCATCTTTTGACAGTTACTTACAGAAGTTTCAGTCATTTTGGACACGCAGTTTTTAGTTGATAGTCGTTTGAGTGAGTCGATGTGAGTGGTTTTTGTGAAAATGGAAAAAATTTAGTAGCGAGCTGCCATTAAATTCTTGTTTTTGAAAGGCAATACGCCTACGCAAATCAAAAATGAGTTGGACTCTGTGTATGGGGACTCTGCCACAGTGAAATTTTGGGCAGCTGAATTTAAACGTGGCCGTAAGAGCTTGGGAGATGATGAACGTTCGGGACGTCCAAAACCTGCAACCACTGACGATAACATTGCTAAAGTTCACAAAATGGTGTTAGACGACCGCCGACTTAAAAGGAGGGAGATAGTAGAGGTTATGAAAATGTCCAAAGAACGTGTATGTTACATATTGAATCAAGATTTAGGCATGAGAAAGCTGTCCGCGCGTTCGGTGCCGCGTTTGCTTACGTTAGACCAAAAACGTGTTCGAATGAACATTTCCAACGCTCTCTAGGCGCAGTTTAGGCGCAATAAATCCGAGTTTTGGCGCCGATTAATTACTGTAGATGGAACTTGGATACACCATTATACGCCCGAAACACAAATTCAGTCAAAACTTCAGTGGACTGCAAAGGGCGAGCCGGCTCCAAAAAAAATCAAAAACTGTTTTCTCGGCTGTGAAAGTGATGGCGACTGTTTTTCGAGACAGTAAAGTAGTTATCTTAATCGATTATCTTCAAAAAGGAAAAACAATTACAGGAGCATACTACGCATCATTACTTGCCAAGCTGAAGGCAGAAATTGCGAAAAAACGGCCACATTTGCAGAAAAAGAAAATCCTGTTTCAGCAAGACGACGCGCCGTCTCACACCTAAGCGGCTGCAATGGCGAAAATCAATAAATTACGGTTTGAACTGCTTGACCATCCGCCTTATTCACCAGATCTAGCCCCAAGCGACTTCCTGTTGTTCCCTCATCTAAAAACTGCGCTCGAAGGATATAGATTTTCGTCAAATGAGGAGGCAATCACCTTCGTGAACAATTATGTTGCAGAGAAAAACGCCAAGTACTATTTGGACGGGTTAGAGAGATGGGAGCATCGCCGGGAGAAGTGTGTAGAGTTAAAGGAGACTATGTAGAAAAATAAAAAGAAATTTTAAGAAAAAATGTCCTTTATCATTGTTCGGAAACTTTTCGGACAACTCCAGCTTACATACGCTGATGATGTATCACATAAAGACAAAACTAAACAGAACATCACAATAGACAGCCTGTGCTAACTATGATAATGACCCCGCCAAATACTATGCGACGATGCTTGCCTTTTCCTTGGTCTCCCAAGGCGAATGGGTAGGAGTGAGTTGCCATGAAACACTGGGGAGACTCTTTATAAGACCGTTACCATCCCATAGCTGCTCCATAACGCTGAAGCATGGATGTTGCTAAAGGCGGATGAACATAAACGCAAGGTTCTTTAAGATATTTTTTGTCCTGTTTGCATTAACTGGCTTTGAAGGAGCAGATGCGATAGGGAATTTTACGGGCGGTACAGAGATATCTATATATCAGTTCTTTGAGATGGATAGGACTTGTGGAGGGAGCATATATCAAACCGGACAGAGTTTTTGATTGTGGTCCGGAGGCAAAGCAATAGTGATGCCCCACAGGTGGAAGAAGAGCTCTTGTAGTGTGTAATACATCAAATATCTGGAAAGGCCTGTTGCTTGAGTTTCAGGCTTCACTAGAATATATATATAAGCATTGTAATTTTGAGCTCAATGCCGTACACCGGCACCAGTACTATATAGTAACACTTCGGTGCCTGCAGTAGAGGGAAGATACGAATTTTTGCCCTTAATCTGATTACCATAAAATGCATAAGAACTACGCTCTTGAACGCTCTCATAGGGATACCAATGCATTTCTGAAGACAATTACCATAGGGTTACCATCTACACATGTTTTGACGATATTATGTTTTTGAAAAAAAAATATTGCATAAGTTCAATTTTCTATTTTTTTTTATCCATTGTAACGAACTGTGTAAATAATAAAAGCAAACTAATCCGAAGAAAGTTCACTGCATGTAAATTTATAACAATCTCCTCTCTTCTGGTTTCGGCGAAAACATCTACAGGGTCTTCCAATAGGGACTTCGAACTTTAGCAGTTGATAGCGGTCATTTTGTTGAAGCTACATCTGTCAAATTGGTTGTCATTTATTCAGTCTGTTTTGCAAAATCACCATGGACGGACATAGCGTTCAACAACACGTACAAATGATAAAATTGTTTTATCAAAATGGATCGCCATTTCACGTTCGCAATAATCGTCCTACGGAGAGGACTATTCGCAGTGTGGTGGATAAATTTAAGTCCAGGAGCTGAAGGTAAACGACCATAGTTCGCGTCCAATGCACCACCGAAGAAGTCACTGTTTGGTGTGGATTTTGTGCTGGCGGCGTCATGGGTCCATATTTCTTTGAGAACGACGTAGGCCAGGCCATCAGCGTCAACGGCGAGCGTCATAGGTCGATGATTACCAACTTCTTTTGGCTTGAATTGGATGATATGGACACCAACGATACTTGGTTTCACCAGAACAACGCTACGTTCCACACAGATCATGCCGCATTAGAAGTTCTGCACGAGCGATTCAAGAGCATGGTCATCTCACCTGGAGGTGATGTGAACTGACCACCGAGATCGTGCGATTTGACCCTGTTAGACTTTTTCTTGTGGGGTTTTCTGAAGTCGCAGGTCTATGCGAATAGACCACAAACCACAGCGGCCCTCAAAGCCAACATAACCCATGCCATCGGTCAAATTCAGCCTGATTTATGCACCAGAGTCATGGAAAATTTGACATTTCGGATGCGCGCCACCCAGAGAAACCGCGGCGGACATTTGAGCGATGTTATATTCCATACATAATGGCATCAATAGGCGTGTCAAACGAATAAAAAATTTCGATGATATCTCACACACACTTTGTTTTATTTAAATGTAAAGATAAGAAGCGCTTAATGAAAGACCCTTTAATCATTGTACATCGCATATCTTAGGCTCAACTTTCAGTGCAACATATAGTATTTGACGCAATTAAGCCACTTTTCACTGTCCACTTTCTCATGTGATTCTGTTAACAGTAGTTTAACCTCTTTTAATTTTAATTTTTTGTTTTGGCTTGCTACGAATCCTTTAGTTTCAGTCCAAGTCGTAGTACTAGTACCGCCATTGGCACTAGTTCATCTACCACGTGTACCTCAAGTTTGTCTTTGTGGCGTTTGACAGCATTCAACAACTCAGTTTTCGCCAAGTTTTCTTCGAAAGCTACGCTATTTTCTCTAAGTCACGTTTTGATTTCTTCTTTTCTGGTGGAAAGAAGACGCTGTGATTTTTTTTTCTTGAACGATACGTAGAATTATGCATCAATATGAGGGAGTTGGATTCAAAATGTTCCAAGGCATTTTCATACACTGAGGCATTCATATTGTAATGATAATCGCCGCTTTTGCTGAAAACGAAGCTTAAAAAGTCCTTCCTGAAACCTGCCGAGCTTCCGATGTGGATAATTATGAGTCTCTTTGCTTTTCCGGATGGTGATAGTTTTAAGCATTTACTTCCTCTTGTATCTTAAATGTGTTTTAAGCCAAGCATTGCACACATCTACATAAAATGTGCTTTCCAACGTTATATATCTTATTTGTCACAAAGTTCATGTTTGCTCGTACAAAGCTCGCAACAGCTTTTAAAAAGAACAAAAATCAAAAGAACTTGTGAGAATATAACCAAAAAACAATATCGGTTTGTTAAAATGAATACTGGTAACCTGGAAAACCCAGAGAATATCAATGGCGGATACACATGCAATTGATCTTTCTGTCTCCGACTTCGTGTCAGACTGGTAACACTGGGATATTGTCGGATTGTTAGAAGAGTTACAACAACAATTTCAATGTAAACCAGTAGCGCTGTAGTAGCAATTAGTAGTATTTCGAACCGAAAACTGAATGATAGGTTCTGTATTGCAGATTTTTGTTAAACACGGTATAGTACCATCGTTTCAACAAAACATGATTGATCACACTGTGAACAGATCATGTCCCTGTTCAATGATTTCGGATGCAATTTCAGTTGAGCGCCATACCACGAAAAGTAAGGCTAAACAAATTTTCGTTGGTTTAATGCATTTTGGCGAAAGTTTAACCCAATTTAATTAATATCTGGAAAAATAACTGCCTTAAAAATTGCATGAAAACTCTTTTACTGAAACCAATTCAACATCCACGTTATTGCACATGACTTGGCTACTACCTACAATTATAATTTCAGGTGCAGGTACACTTTTTTTTTACTTTTTTGCATTCTCACGATTAAAATATTTTTAACGACCTGTGTTTGAACTTTATTAAAATCGAGTTTCAGATATAGGTGGCAGTTAAGCATCTGTGTAGTAGTCATGCATCGATGACTTGGTGAGGAGCTTAATGTAAGATAAAATGCGACACCTTCAATGCCGTTCGTTGCCGCCTCAACTGCCATTACCAAGCCAGATAGATACATTTACTACACGAAAAAAAAAGGTCGAGAAACAATTTTGTAAAAAAGTAATCATAGTTATACTTTGGTGCTGCTGATATACTCACAACTCACACTCTTGTATTCCTTTTTCGCTATTAAAAACCGTCGACTTAGAAATTCAATTAAGATAAAAAGAATTTCCAATAACTCTAAGTTTGGTCATGAAGTTTATTACCGCACATTGGCAGCTACTTTGCATAAGTCAGCTTAAACGCTCAGTGGATTGTGTGTGGAATTGTCTGTATTGGCCGTCGTATGTGGGCAATAATAATATCTAAACTATTTTGCGTTGACCCCATTTATATTTGCGTTTGTATATGCATTGCATTCCCCGCCGAAGTTATGTTTCTTTACTCGGATATGACCGTGGGTGGATGATTTTGAAATTCAATTTTCATCACAACCCAGACAATTGTATACGACTACTCGTACTCATACTGGTACTTGTGCAATACCTCTCAAGCTGTGACCACAAATCAAATTCCTAAAATTACTCACAAATCAGAGCTAATCAATTTATGGTCGATACTTGCAGCGGCGATCATACTTTTCTGTGTACATACTCATACAAGTATTTCCGCATTTAAAGTATCTAAAAGGAACATAAACTCATTTTGAAATTCTACATACTCATGCTTGAATTCAAACATCCTAGACCAAGCCAATATTGTTCCTGTCACCATCAACATCAACATCATCATCATCGCAGATATCGTGATCAATTGCGAAATAACTCGCGCACACATTTTTGAAAATTATTTCTGCAATTGTTTCGAGAGAATACTCGTATTCGTACAATTTTTCACCGACCAACGATAGCTCTAAGAATAGCTTTGTTTTGATTTTGAGGGTAATTTTGGTGGGCATGTTGCCTTTCGGCTCTGGCTTTGGTCGGCCGCCAGGCTGCCTCCTGTTAATTTAAGAGGAGAACTTTTTTCCACCATTATTTAGATTCGAAAATGAGGTGTGTACGAGAGGATAATTATGTGAGAACATAGCAAAAATAAACACTAGAAAATTGTGCGAGTACACGTATATGACGATATTGAGTGTAATCGTTCTACGTAATGCCAAGTTGGCAGGCCTGTCGCTTGCGAGTACTTGCTTGACTGACCTAAGACAATTCGTTAAAAGTTAAACGATAGTTCGGGCACTGCTGATTGTTTTAGATTAGAATTGAGAGGGAATGCGGAGGTGGATATATCTACCAGGGCGTAATACTCTTGCCAAGTTTTATGTAGTATTCGTTTTATTTTTTTATTTTATTGTACTGCAGTTAACCGATATTTATGAGTCGGTCTCGGGTCTAGTTGAGTTGACCACATACACTATATAAATATATTTAACGGATGGATGGCAATGCATTTAGGGGCACAGTGATTTACAACGAGCAAGCTTTTCTTGCGACCGACCGAATGGCGGCCAATTAGGATAAGATGTTGATGGATTTTTACAAAAATAAAAAGAAAAATTGAGATACAGTGTTGCGATTGAAATGAAAATTATACGTTACCCAGAAGTTTATTCAGTGACGGTAGGACTTACCTAAAAATAAAAAAAAAAGAGAAAGTTGTTATTTAACGATAATAAAAATAAATTTATAAGTACATAAAAGCGTGTACAATTAATTCTATTTTTACAAACTGCTTCGATGACCCAGAAAATTTTATAAAGTAATTTTTACTTTCGATAATGCCCTATAAACCAGGAGCTGGTAATCTTGTTACTCTTGCTAGCTACAAGCTTAGATGCTCCACCTTAAGGTCCATTCACAGCTCAGCAAATTCCATTTAAAGGGTTAGGACACTCTAGAGGCCGTAAAAATAGGCTTTTTTGTGTGATTTTTTTAAAAAATATTTCGAGTTTACAAAGGTAGAAGTCTGTTGTACATATGATTGATTGTAAAACATAATTTTTATAGAATAATTTCTCAGATGAACTCTCCTTTTTGGAAGGTTATACGGCCATACAAACAACTTCTGTAAATTTTGAATTATGATGAGTCAATAAATTTAAATAAAGTACGTAGGATTTTTTTTGATATATTGATTCTTGGCCGAATGACGCACTTCCAAATCACCAGAAAATTGTTAATAGCAAATGAACTATATCATGTAAAAAAAAATATCCTAAGTACTTATTTTGACAAGATATTTTTAAAGATCTAGTTAAAATTGTTCAAGTTATGGGTGCGGCCAACTTGAAAAATGCGGTTTTCAGATAAGCGCATTTAAAATTTTAGGTTCAGCTCGCTGCCTACCTGGCGGCCTGTACTATATTTTGAAAAACAAGTACTTCGAGATATTTTCCGCCCATAATCGTTTTGATGTCCTAAGGTATCGTTGAAAGCAATAAAAACAAAAACAGATTTTTTGAAAAGCCTAACCGCTTAAAGACAGGCAAGTGAAAAATGTATTATTATAATATAAAAGCACAGAGCTTAATAAAAACAAAACTCAGATCCGGTTAATTTTTGCAAAGAAATCAACGATTTGCTTATTTCTCCACGGATAAGCGAATGCTCTTGGCGAACCCAACCTAACCTCAAATATATATATATATATTTTTTGTGAACATAAGATAAATGACAATTTGCATTCGCAGCTCGGTGCGATTAAATAAAAATTTAGCTGTGAATAAAATGACAAAATTTGCGAATATTCACTCTGTGAATGAACTTCTAGGTAATGCTTTCCTCCACACTGCATAAATCCTTTGGGCTGGAACATTGGTGTCCACAAAATTAAAGCCTTCCACTGTTATATTCACTAAAAAATTTTGTGATACGAGAGCTCACCTTCGACATCCTGTATGATCGAAGGATTTGGGCAGATATGCAAGAATGTGTCTCTATAAATAGTACAACAGTCTTACAAAAATTTAACTTGCCAGTGTTTCTATACCTTGATTTTGCGATCGACACAAGTGTTTTGGATGTCCGAATTAACTATGTAACATTGTTGTAGCTAGGATGCGGATAACAAGATATAACAACCTAAAGCCAGCGAATCATTCTGCAATCGCAGAAGACTACCCGGGTCTTTTCGGATCGCGTCTCCTTTATCCTCCTGATACCGGCAACACCAAACGTAGAAGACCAGTGACATCACTGCTGTAGAGTAATCAGAGAAGTCGCCCCGATTCGATGACGAGCGCAGATAGGAAAATTTAGGGAAACAACGGATGTAGAGAGCGACCTTGCAGAAAAGAACGAGAAGGGTTCACGAGCTCTACGAGCAGAGATATGTATAGAATCAAACCATCAGAAGAAAAACGATAGGGCACGAGAAATGCTGGATCGAGGCCTTAGGAAGATGCTATCAGAAAAATTAAGTTCGGAAAAAAAAAAAAAACGAACATGCCAGAGCTGTAAAATCTGAACTAGAAATCTGAAAGGTTATTTCGCAGACTATTAAACGAGAATAAATAACATCCCCTCGTCAGACAATTCAGGATTGCTGAAGCTGATTGAAGCAGTTGTGGGACACACAGTCATCTACAGCTAGGAAAAAAGGCAACAATATGCAGCTACAACCTTGAGGTACGAGTAGTAAGAACTTTTATTTAACTCGCCTCCGAAAATCACTTTTTTTTAGTTGCTGCTCCTTTGGGTATGGGAGGCAATTGAGTAGTAAAGCGCTCCCTCGAGCAGGGAAAAATGAACCCTGATCATCTCAATCCTGCAGGCAGAAGCTTGGACACTCGAAAACGGGTGGAATATGCTCTCAGTCGCTGGGAGAGAAAAGTTCTTCGGGTGATTTTCGGTCCCGACGTGCTGTACATAGTATACAGCGATGCTGAAGCGAAGCTCGGACAACCAGTCTTAGATATCTAAGTCACCTTGAAGGCATAGAGAACAGTGCACCTGCCCGGAAAGTTTTTCACTCCAACCCAGAGAGACAACGCGGTAAAGGACGACTTCATCTCAAGTGGTGCAAATATGTCTCCTGCCCCTTTATCCCTGGTTTGCTTATTTGAACTTGCCTAACTGGTGGTGCGAGATAAATAGAGATACTGCCGAAAGCACAGTCGAAAAAAAACTTTTTTTCGGTCTTATGCTAGCGTAGGTGTTATTAAACCTTTTCGTCAGTATTTTTTCGGCATACCGACTGTTCATGATATCCGAATTCACACCTTGACTACTATGAGACAGTGGTCCAGATCAATGTTTCCTAAACTCCTAGATGTGTGTTTTTGGTCTACCGTAATGTAATCAATCTAGAATATTATGATTAGGAGACCGTCATTTAGCTTTGTATTTGCTAAGATGCTCACAGGAGCTTGCAATTGGCTTGATCCCGTGTCTTGATTTGTTCCTACGCAGGATGTGTAGCTCATGACGGTACAAAGGTTGATCTCTTTTCTTATTGTGAAAATTAAGTAACCAAAAAGGATTTGGGACATAATAGTGGGACACTGTACATTTGTTGTCTCATAAGAGCCTTCCTTGGAAATATAGTTTTCTCTAGATAAGTCGCTCACTTAGAACATAGGCGCATGACTTTACCCATAAGTCTGCTCTCAATAAAAAATTTGCACTCAAATAAGCGCTGCATGCAATTGCATTCATCGTAGTGGAATTCTCTTCTTTCTTTTTTGTTATCACCCTCTTACCCATCTCATAGCATTTTAAAATGGCGATTATAGCAGCTTTATAGGGCTTAGTTGTCTCTAATAATGGCTTGGAGGATCCTAGTCTGATCAAACACCTCACGTCAAGAGCCATGGATCGTCCCCAGTAAACTCGGTCATATCAGCCGCTGTTGTTGTTTGCATCACGGCAAGTTTCTGTTTCTCATAGACTTGTGAGGATATATGGTAACATAAGGCATATGAAACAAAGCTTAGGATGAGGACTATTTTACTTCCTGAAGAGCTTCTTATTGTGACTTCCGCAATGCATATACATACAGCCAATGAGCTACCAAGAGCAACATATTGAGCATACTCGTATAATATCGAACTCGATTTTTAACATCGAAAATACAAAAATTGTAAATTTGACGTAATGTGAACCGTCTTGCCGAAGCAGCAAAACTTATTCGTGAGTGATTTACTATGTTTATACGGAAACTTTCTAGAAAAAAAGAAAAACCAATTCACCTTTAGTTGAATCCTAAATCACAGAATAAGGATTTCAAATATGGAAATTAATTCCCTTAAGCAGTTTATCCGCAGCGAAATCGATTTTCTATGAAAAGAATTTCTTCTCCTTTCCAAGGAGAGTCCAGGCCAAGGCAAGGTAAGAACTTTATTCTTTTGCAGTCTGCGAATACAGGAATAATTTATAACGTGCATTCAAGGATCCCAAATGTGATGTTTTATCGAAAGTTGCATATTCTATTATGTTTTCGCTTTTGTTCTACTCAAATTGCATTGAATAAGAAATTCGGCATCTCCCCACTCACGAAAACTAGAAAAGGACTCAAATTCCAACTGCAACTCGAAACGAAAGGAAATTCTTTTCGCCAAGAATAAGAGAACAAACTTTCTTCGGCTAAGTAGATTTTCTTCCTCTGTTTTGTTTAGATTTGCGGATAGAGAGGTACGAGTACGAGTAAGAATATCTAACGCAAGAATACCTTCCTTTTTTTTTTCTCTAGTTATGGATACACTCGCATCTACGTATAGGTGGACTACAAAATTGGATTGAATGTATAAATATTTAATTCGTTTTGTGAAAGAAGAAGGAATTTGAATAGAAAATAAAGATGTTTGCCAAAAAGGTCGATGCATGAATTTCTCAATAGGAGCATGGGATTCCAACGGGGTATATCCTTTTGTTTATTCTATAGAGAACAAGCGCCGATTGTATTCGTATTCATTCTCATCTTTGCAATGATGAAGATGATTTTGCATAGACACATAAACGTCTAAGAGTCACTTGTTGTCAGTGTGAGTTAAAGTTCTTTTTTCTTTCATGAAAATAATATAACCCTACTTTTTTGACCATCTGCTTAAATTCAATTAAAGCAAAGTGTCCTTGCGACCATACACAATCCTTTTTAATTAAAACGCACATTTGTCTTTAGATCGACAAAAAGCAACAAATTTCAACTCTAACTCAACCCTTGTTTGAGTGACATTGTTTACTCTGTTGTTAATCCTTTTCACTTTAACTGATGAAGGACTTTTTCACAGTGTCGCAATAATGGAGGGGGTGAGTTTTTGACTTGACTTCCAACGAACCGTGTCTTTGGTCCTGGCTGTTGACAAACATCGACGTAGTTAATTTTCAACAATGATTAACTAAGCGTTAAAATTGTTGCACGATATTAAGACAACAAAGTTGATGTAACCCTTTTCTTAAGGTAGACACTAGAGAGGATATACAGCTGTGAACATTAAAATAGCAGTACCTCACTACGTACTCTGTATCACTGTATCCATTAAAATGAATGTGTTTACATGTAAGTCTGATCAAATGCTAACTTTTAATAAGCAATGCCATGTGCAAATTTGTCAGCTACAATGCTAGAGGTAAGTTTAATCATTTGCGTAGTGATAGTTTTTCATTTACGTGAAGAATAAGTGCAAAACTATTTTTAAAAAAAAATCAGTGCTTGTTGATGATAATGTGAATTGTGATATTATGGGGTTGCGTTTTTTTCATTTAATTTTCGGGTGCGTTTATTTAATAAGCTTAATGAACATTAATCAATGATGTCTGTGTTCGATGACCTTCTGCCACCTCTCGGGCAATTTCATATAATATCGCCTTCATATCACTTCGTATATTTCTCTGTAATCGCAACTTGTCAAGGTGCTGCTTGATGAGGTCTTCAGAGGCTAAGGTTCTATCATTCAAGCAGTTTTGCAAAGACCGAAATAAGTGGAAATCTGATGGTGCAGGATCTGGCAGAACATCCCAACCGAGCTGCAACAATTTTTGCCGAGTGACCAAAATTGTGTGAAACACAATCAGTGGAAATCTGATGGCGCAAGACCTGGACTATACGGTGGATGTCGCAACACATCCCAACCAAGCTGCAACAATTTTTACCGAGTGACCAAAACTGTGTGAAACACCAAACCCTTACGTTTGATCAGCTTGAGACATTTCTGTGCGATGGCATTATTTAATTTCTGTACCTGTACGCTTCATCTCGCCTGATCCATTTTTTTGCTAACATTCTTGCAGACAATCCATTTTTCGTCGTCTGTGATCTTATGCTTCAAGAATACATCGTTTACTTCGTGTTTGGTGAGTTGATCGCAGAATTGCTTTCAACTCATACGATACCCAAATATCGAGCGCCTTTACGTAGCCAAGTGTTTTTAAATGGCCAACGGGCACTTTTAGAGCGGTAGCAAGCTCCCGAACCGTTTAATGCTTATTTGTTTGTCAGAAATGCTTTAATTTTATCGTCGTCAATCTCGGAAGGCCTAACGAAGCGAAAAGCACCTTCAAATGAAAAAATCACCACCACGGAATCGGGCGAAAAAGTTCAGCACTGACGTTTTTCGATGACATTTCTGCCGTAAACTTTACGCAGCTTCTCCCTTGCCTCAACTACTTTTTCCCCTTTTTTGAAGTAATAAAGCAAAATATTGCAAACATGATCCATGTTCTAACCACAATTGCAAGCACAAAACTCGACCAGACCGCGCCAACTTATTTTGCCTTTAGGTTAAGTGTTAACAACAAAACGCGCGCCAACTTTTGACATATGTCTATATACACGTCATGCTCAGATACAAATAAAAGTGGACAAACCTATCTATTGTAAAGAAAACGGCACAAATAAGCAACGACATCTGATAATCCGACTAAGAAAAGAAGGAAAGTCCTAGAAAGACAGACATTCAGCAACTCATATCCTGTTCTGTAAAAATGATGACAAATTCTATCAAGTTTGTGGAAAAATCGGGCGGCAAAACAACGCCTCAACATGACCGCAAAATTGCCCGAATCGCCAAACGGCACCCTTTAAAGTTTGTGGTTTGATTAGAAAGGAGATGAAATCGCCTGTGAGTGATATTACGGGGCGGCGGACATTGTTGAAAAACCATTCAGCAGCTTACAAAACAACATGAGTGACCCGTTCACAAATGCCGAAATATTTTGTGGATGCATGAGTCTACAATCGCGTTATATGCCGCCTTGGTTCTCGTCAATATGTCCGTCGACCACCGAATACAGAATATGAGTACTAACCGCAGTATGTGATAAAGACCGTTAAACATGGTGGTTCTACAGTTGTGATATAGGGCTGGTTTTCCCACTACATAAGATTGATGGCATTACGGGCCAACATGTTTATGTCAACATTCTAGAAAATATAATGCTTCTCTACTGCAGTGGGGAAATGCCGCTTAAATAAGCCTTCCAAGAAGATAGCGACTCAAAACCTACAAGCAGAAAGGCAAACGAATGGTTTCGAATCAATGAGATTCAGGTAATGAACTGGCCGGTTCAGTCTCCTGACGTGAGTCATATTGAAAATTTATGGGTAGATGTAAACAGACCCGTTTATGACCCGAAACCACCCAAAAACATCCAACTTTGGCAAGGGGTTCAAAGTTCGTGGCTCACTATACCAGATCAACGATTAGTGGACTCTGTGGCGTGGCACATTTTTTTTCTCAGCACATTTTTTATCAATGCCATTAAATGCTGTAACTTTGTACTGCCCTGCTATTTTAATGTTTGCAACTGTATGTGTACCGATCTGTGAGACCTGGTTCATTTTGGCCTCATTTATACTTGACCGCGTCTACATATCATACTACGATAATGAGAACAGAAAATGGCATGGGAAGATTATGCAAATAGTCAGATTGATCTAAGGGATATAAGGCACTACGAGTATCTATAACTTTTTTCAAAATAGACAGTTTCTCTGAAATCTGCGAAATCATTTTCCATTTTTTTTAATCGAAATGATTGATTATCCTTATCCCGATGGAGTTCAGTTTCACGGAATGCAACTCAATCAAACTTCTGAGTGTCATTAATCATTTCGTTGTCGTCTGTGTAGAAGTTTTTTTTTTTTTTTTTTCAACTCCTAAATGCATCTCAAAATGAAGTTATTCAAATTTTTACAAGTCTGCATCTAAGTGGTGACACTTAGAAATTATATATTTCAAGGTTCGTGATGGAATTTGAAATTATTTGAATGTCACATTAATCATTGAACGAAACTGTCTCAACTTGGTTTAGGTGACTAAGTGGGGCTTGGAAATTGATACGTTTACGGAGAAATTTATGAAATGAGAGGATAAACGGATGGGAATCAGGTTCATCAAATTAGATGCACTGAGGAAAGACGGAATTTAAATTTCTCGAATATGAAATTAGGCAAAAAGCGATCAAGCTATCTTTCTTGCCGTTGAAGTGTGAAAAGAATTATACGCGTGGTTACTTAGAATACAGTATACAGTAATCCCTCGGGAAACAATTTAAACAACGATAACTGCTGAAATGTGTTTTTTTGGATACACCATGAGTAGTCAATCACAAAGGTAGAGTTCTTGACATTTCAACACTTAGACGTTCTGAGCGACTTCATCCGCTTTTATATTGTGAAATATTTGGTTGTTGCAGCAGATCGATTACATTGTCGATTACTCAAGTGAGAACACTGATCATTAAAATCCATATTTTACCGATCAACCCCGATTTTAAATCATAAATAAGAACCAAATATGGGTAATTTTCTTTTACGAGTTTAAGCTATGTTCACAAGGCAGAAGAAGCAACTAAAGAGTTTAAGAGGTTCGGACTTTTTTTTTATATGGTATAAAGCACAGAGAAATTAACTTGATGACGATGTATTAAATTTATTTGGAAGATTACAGTATTTCATGCCATTTGATATTTCGCAATAGTTTCAGGCATATTGATGTCTAACACGGCTGACTCGCACAAAGAGCATTCGAGAAGTACAATTTTCGGTCACTTTTTGAGCGTGTATCGCGTATTACTCGAACAATGTTTAGCACCAAAGCGTCAATCGTTGATGCTTTATCGTCATAAAAGAGACTTGACGTAGCCCCACAGAAAATAATCCAATGGCGTCAAATCGCACAAGGCCAGTTGACGGGTTCATATCTTGAAATGACTCGATTGCAAAATCGTCTTTTCAATAAAGCGGTGGTTTTCGTATGGGGTGGAGTACCATGCGACACCGAATATGTGGTCAGTCAAACGTAAGTTGTGGAGAATGGAAAGTTGCAATTCATGGACAATGGCTGTGTGATTTAAATTTCGCTTTAACAACAGCAGACAGCATTGTGTTTTGGAAGCATTAAATTCTACTCCGTTAGTGGTTCCCCAATTAGTTATGCTGTTAATACCAGAATTTAATGAGTCCGGGAAAGATTCTGAAAAGCAGAGAATACTGTTGTCAGCAAATGAATATGTATATTGGATTAGAAGTAGCAGACAAAAGATCGTTGATGAAAATTATAGAGTGTCGGAGACAGAACGCAGCCCTGGGACACACCAGCATTTATTTTGTGAATATCAGACTTGAAACCATCCAAGACAAATTGAATTCAACGTTCCGAAAGGTAATTGTCGACAAAAGAGCCTGATGCCAAATTCTGTTAAATGCCCTAGAAATATCAATTGCGACTATCTTGCTTTCGCCAGATTGATGTACGCTTTGGTTGCTACGAACACCGCACTGCCGGTCATTAAGAAGTTTTCGTGTTTCGAGATATTTCATTAGCTGACGGTTTATCAGCGTTTCCATGATCTTGGTGAGAAGGGACGTAAGTACAATGGGTCTGTAGAAGGAGAGAGAGGAAGATTCACCTTTTTTAGGGACGGGCTGGAAAAATTCTGTTTTCCATCTGCTCGGAAAGAGTCCTAAGGAGTAGGATTGATGAAAAAGCTTACGCAGTGGTTTTGCCAGCGAGGAAGTACACCTCTTCAGAAGAAGGGGAGATATGGTATACCATCTGGACCAGCGGATTTATGAATGTTAAGATCTTTAAGAACTCTTGCTACTACACGAGTGCGAAAGTGGATTTGAACCATTGAAGGTTCGGCGCACTCAAGTGTAGGCGGAGACAAAGCACAATCTGGGAGTGTTGAGCTGGCCGCAAAGTGTGCAGCAAGTAGATTGGCCTTGTCCGAAGGGCTGACAGCTAAATGTTGGGATGGAGGATGAGGCAAAATTTCTAATATTTTTGACGAACGACCAAACATTTTTACTACCTTTGGGACATTGTAGTATTTTTTGCCTCAGTTTTTAGTCGTATTGGAATTTCATACGCTTAGGAAAGACGTTGCGGTCGTTCGTGGCTAGTTTGAACTTTTTTCGGTTTTCCTCTGTCAGGTTGGTCTTATAGGACCGAAAAAATATTTCTTTAACCCTGACAGCCTCTTTACAGCTCGAGTCGTACCATGCCTGTTTTTTTATTTTATATTCTTCATCCGATGAAGGATAAAGGATGTCATTCCAAAGAGAACAATTTCTGTGTTCATATCAGCAGCGGCATCTACGTCGTTATCGAGGAAACATAACGGCCAGCTAAAATTCCTAAAGAAGCTGTTAAGTCCGCTCCAAACGTCAGAATACCCCAAGACGACACTTACAGACTTTGATTAAGCAGAGCAAAAATTGCGCGACTATAATAGCATCAACTAAACCGGCACAAGACTTTGTTATCTAGAGAGCAATTGGCCCAGTAATATTGCTGACAGCTCCAAATGGGCATCGTGACTTAAAGATATCAAATGCCTGACAGTGACTGCAGTGATAACAGACACCTGAAGCAATCAATATACACTAGACTATTGGACTTGATATCAATGGGTATTTACTATGGCCAGATTAAACTTAGATCTGTCTCCCTAGAACCTCCAAACAAAGTTGTTTTGTTTTGCTAAAGAGTGTTTCAACAAGCGTTGTAGGATTTTGGAGGGCCGATTATTTTACAGCTGATGCACGCAGGCTTGACATACCATATGTTGGCATAAGCCATGTTAAATTTGCCAAATCGACCATGAAACGCTAAAAAGTGAAAGAAAAACTTCCGGGAGACGGGCGGAGCCAGGATGTTCAATGAAAAATATTGCCGCAGTAAAGGAGTTTTGAAAACGACTCAAACAATTCCATTCGTCAGCCTTTTCAGGAGCTTGACCTTAAAGATTTCGCTCTCTATGCGTACGAAGTCCAATCAACGTAAGAACTGAAGCCGGCTGATTACCGGCAGCGCCGTACATTCTCTGATTGGGTATTTTAAAACATACATGCTGACATTGATTTCAGCAAAGAAAATCTTGTTCATGGATGAGGCCCATTTCCATAATGCCACATCTGGGGCACCGAAAATGCACGAGTTATTCAGGAGATACCAATGCATCCAGAACGAATAACCGTTTGGTGCGTACGGCCACACTTTTTCGAATATGTTACCGGAAAAGCAATAACAGTCAATAGAGCAAGCTACCGAGACATGATAAACAATTTTTTGTGACGGGAGGTCAAGGATATGTATACGGACGACCTCTACCTTCAACAGGATGGTGTTACGTACAAGTCGTCAAACAACCGAACTATTGCGAAAGAAATTTCCTGGCTGCGTAATTTCATCTTTCGATGACACCTTTTAGCCGCCAAGATCGTGCTACTTAGCACCGTCAGGCTATGTTAAAGCAAGGTCTACACCAACCATCCACAAGCAATTCCAACTCTAAAAACGAACATTGCAGCCGTCATCGCCTAAATAGAGCCCCAATCGTGTGAAAGTGTGATTGTAAATTTGGAGAAAATTTTGTTCCATAAATAATCCCAATGTGTCTACCTTATAAAGGAATAAAAGTTTTATATCACAACAATTGTTCGTTTTATTCAAAAAGCAAATCATACACCCCTTGTTGGAACACCGTTCATTATTTTTTCACTTACATTGTTGAAATTATAGTAAGTAAGAATGATGCCTAACTTAAATAAATATTCGCAAATCCGATGTTTTTTCCGCTCTTAGCCTCGATTAGATTCAAACGACTACTCAAACCTACAGAGCATGACATTTAATTGGATCTCATAAAATTACCAAAAATGACTTCGAAGTTCAAGTTGTTGACATCATGAAACTCATGGAGTTAGTTCCTTTCAGCTGAGTTAATTTGTATCCTAGACATACTTTCTGTGTTGCTCTCGAATAGCCAATGTGGAGTAATTGATAGAAGATCGATAGGCCGTTGTTCTTAGTATACATGAATATGTTTCCCCAATTTCGAGGCCACAAATCTCCCATCAGATCAAACCCTGGTAACTCCATGGGTACACTCCGAGTATAGACTGCTCAACCCACACATTATTTTTGGTGACTCAGTTAATATAGCAATTAGGGCTTCGTCAGACAGTTCTCCTTGTATTTGGGAAATGGCCATAAGTCTATGAAGTTTTTTGGTTGTAGATGATTTAACCGGGCTTCCACATGACTGTATTCAAGTAGCGGTTTCTAACTCTGTATAACCGAGAAAATAAATCGTTACACGCATTTCCACAGTCCATTCTTAGAATCATGCTGGTACCGTAGCAAGAATTAACAAGAATTTACATTAGACGAACTGCTTAATTCATGAGGTGGTTTTTGAACTTTATTTTGACAAATATAACCCTGACTTTGTGTCGGAGCGATGCCTAGTCTACTAAATAGTTAGGATGCCAGAAGCATCAAGACGAGCCTGAACGAGAACCTTTTGAATGCACTAAACTTCTATCCATAACTTGCAAACTTTCGAATTGTTAGGTAGAGCTCAATGTGTATGAACACAACGACTTCGTATTGGCACATACTAATGAATGCTTTACGATATTAATAAACTGACTTTTAAAGGTAAACCAGCTTCGTTTTCAGACCACCATACGACTTCAACATTTCACTAAACTAGAGGTCATCACAAATATGTATATGCAGTCTCCCCTCTAAAAAGGGCTTATATTACTCAGATTCCTAGCCAATTACAAATTTTTTTGTTATTGCCCTATGTCTTCTTACAAAGAACGAGTACAATATCAAAGCCCCACAGGCGTTAATTTGAGGCACAGATGGACGCATGTCAATATCAAATGAGTAAACTACAATAGAGACAGAAACTTTACACAATCTCTGGCTTCCCTTATATTCGTAATCTCCATTCCATTCCTATGTTATGTACGAGTACATATGCATGATTCAATTTTTAATGAAACCTTCATGTTAGTGTTTTCGCAAGAAAGCATTTCAAATTTGATTTAACCATTCTTGATGTTCATCTAAAATTCATCAAATGCTTCCAGACTTGCAGCAGACAACGAAGTTTCTCTCTGCAAAGAGCGTCAAAGACCACAAATTTTTAATCGCATTTATTTAATCCAACAACCACTCTCCGCACGTATGACTACCAACTACGAATACGTACAAGTACGAATATAATGCTATTGCATGCGATTTCACTCAAACCGTAGACATCTGACAAAGAATCTCTGGCAAGCTCTCTGGTCGTTATATAGAATAGAGCAGTCTCTATACCCATTGCATTATCTATCACACTCAAATTAAATTTACATCCAGACAATCTTTGCAAGGCATCCGAACTCTGTGTGTTTGTAGGGATTACTCGTATACTATGTCCGAGACAAACAAACTTCAAGATCTCTTCCTCATCATTTTGAACCTATTGCTTCCATCTCTTGATCCTGTTGGAATAAAGGAATTTCCTTCCTTTGAAGAATGGTTTAATAGACTGAACGCTAAAAATCAATTAAACCGAATTTCAGACAAAAGGATATACTTCCGCCAGGTCGTTCTCTGCCATCGTCTCAAGCCCTAAAGAAGCAATTTATAATTTCCCAAAATTTGTTATGACAGCAGGACAAGATGAGAGTAGAGTAGTCTTTCTATTCGCCAGGATTAAGTACGCATTGCAGGCACTCCCTCTACTCACCATCTACCTGACAATGACAAACTCTGTATTTTAAGCCAAACTACTACCAGAGAAGGTACTTCTAACAACACTCTATTCATACAACAACGAAATTCAAGGATAACAACAACACCGACTGCAAAACAAAAAATAAAAAAAATAGAAACAACTTTCAGGATTCATATTTCGTGTAAATGTAACACTAAAGTGGGAGGATGGGATGGGGTGGTGTATGCCTCTGACAAAGTGCATGACTGACAGGAGGAAATCAAAAAAAAAAAAGCAAAAAGTGAGAAGCCAACAACAACGAAAACTACAATAACAGCAACAATAATGTCGACAGCAACAAGGATGACAACGGCAATGACTACGACAACGAAAATGACGACGAACGACGACGACTATGACAACTACTACACGAAGACGACGCGCGAGCTGGCAATAATGACAATGACAGCAAAAATGATGGCAGTAACAATAAATGTCATGTTGAAGCGAGAGAAGTTTGCATTTTCCCTAACCTGAATGAGTTCTTCATCCTCCATGTTGTGCTGCTTCTGTCGCCTGCATAACAATAGCTAGAGAACGGGCTAACGTCCTCTACAAGGACTCTGTGATAAATTTAATAATTTTTTTTTTTTCAATTTCTTAACTTTTTTTGTCACTTTCCACACCTTCCATCTCCATACACGTTCTACTTCACAAAGGATGACGAGCTGAAAATTCACTTTCAATGCATTTTTAAATTGAAATAATAATAAATTTAAATGTATCCTTGTTCGCATCCTGTTAGTGCGCTGTAAAGTCGGGTGGTGAAGAAATCTAGTGAAAAAAAAAAAAACCCAAAGAAAAGAGAACATCATCTTCTTCACACATACTCAAGGCAATCAATCAAAAGGACTCTTGAGACAATTTTCCACTCAAACCGAGTGTGAGGGAGGCGAAAATGCCAAGAAAAGAACAAAATTTGCACAGAACTGTATCTTGAAGATGTGTTTTTGTGTAAAAGAGAAATGATGCCGTCATTGTCGTTGTTGGCTGCTGCTGCCAAAGTAGCAATTGTCGGTTTTGTAGATGTTGCTCTGTTGCTATTACTGTGGCTGTGGCTATTTTATTGTTGCGCTATTAGTTATTGTGAGAGGTTAAGGGCGTAGTTTCTCTTCTTTTCTTTTTTTTTATATTATTATTTCGAAGACTGTATGCAAAATGGAATACTTAACGATTTGATTGATGGGGCAAAATACTGGCAATTGAGGTTGGTCATTTTTCAATGAGATATTTTCGAACAGGTGTCACTTGAGCACAAAAGAATATCGCACTTAAGCATTGTACAACCCCACGACAAAGATACGTATCTCCTTAAGTTTGTGAATCACAATAGCTGATCACTTTGGTGAAATGAAACTACAAGCAAATCCTCTATGGATAGCAATAGTAACTAGTTACAAGACGTTTTAGATGTGGAGATGAAGAAAGTAAAGTCTTTTCCTACCTTCATTTTATAGTTGTCAGTTTTTAAACGAGGCAGCAATTTTTAATGTCTCCTCATTTCTTGACAATATATTCTGAAAAATGTTCTCCATCTTTTGGTTCGATTGCGTTCGACTCTTATTTCCTCTGATTCGAGGCACTAACCCCCTTCAAATATTTTTATTAGGTGCCAAATTGTATGTCTCAAGTGCTTAGTACCGGGCTGTATTTCGAAGTCAGAAAATCCTACATTAAGTTAAAAAAAAAAAAAATAAAAAAACTGTCGAGGTGGGAGGATGACATAGAATTTGAACCTCGGAGCTACTCGTAAAGTGAGCAAAGCCGCATCAAGTTCGGCTTCGATTCAAGCGGAATGATTGGAATTTATCCCAAAGGGCGGCCCATTTAAAGCACGATATATTTAACATCCTCAAAAACTATCCAGAACCCAGTTTCTGAGTACCTGCAAGACAACATTTCATGTCGTTCCCACTGATTTAGTCAAATCTTTGTCTAGTTTGTAGATTCAGGGCAAAAATCATGAGACTGAGCACCCGCTATAACGAGTACGCCAGCGGCTTCATTAGCAGAAAAGTCTGTATCCTGGCACCCATATCAGAGTAATTCTATTGTGTATGAGGATCTGTACACAAGGACGTCAGAGGTTTACAAATTGCTTGGCGATCTGACAGTACGAGGGCTGTTTGATAAGTACCCGTGTTGGAAGATAGGTGACGCTACTGAGCCAAAATGAGTATACCATCATTTAGTATAATCTCTTTTAGTCCGCTTGTCAAAATTTGGTGACAATCCGACACTTTGTTTTGTTTGGCATCAAAACATTGTGTTAGTGTTTTTTTGCGACCATGGAAAAAGAGCAGTATCGCTCCGTGATCCAAAAACGGTTACCACAGAGGAATCCATGATCTCGTATTGGCGGACCCCCGAGTAAAAATTCTCGAGTTGGCTTAGATAGCAGGCATCTCAACTGAACGCGTTGGCCATATCCTGCAAGAGATTTTGGACATGAGAAAGCTGTCCGCGCGATGAGTGCCGCGTTTGCTCGCACCCAAGAACAAGCGCAATCGTGAGACCACTTCAAAGACGTGGTGCTTGGCGCTGTTTAATCGAAATCCGGCGGAGTTTCTGAGTCGTTTCGTGACCGTCAATGAGACATGGATTCATTGGTACACAACAGTGACCAAAGAACAATCGAAACAATTGGTTTTGCCCGGTGGACGTGCTCCAAAGAAGGCGAAGACAGTGCCCGCGGCCTGAAAGCTGTCAAAACAAAACTAAGCATCGGATTGTCACCAAATTTTGACAGGTGGGCTAATAGAGTTATACTAAATGATGGTACACTCATTCTCCCAATCCGAGTACTCATCAACCAGCCCTCGTATGGATCACGAAAATAGCTGTCTCTGAGCTTTCTCCATGTGAGGTCTTTTGGTTTCTTTATAGCAGTATTACAGCTAAGGATACTTAATCTGCATAAAGAGAGTTTACATTCTTCGACGTAAAGATTGATCTGAAACCGTGAATAGCTGACTGTGGATGAGGTAAGATCAGGAGACTAAGTCTTTTGATGACGCTATAGGCGGTGGTCAACCTAGCACAGTGATTATGTTCGCCAACTAAATGTCGCATACGCACCATCAGCCCCTGCAGGGCTTGCTTTAAAACTGACGACACGGGGGAAACTTTCTCTGGGCATACTTGGAGTTGATGCTTTGGTTCATCAATAAGGTGATTGCCCTTCTTTCCATTAAAAGGAACATACAAAATCTACAACGGACAAGTTGTTTCTCTAAGTGATCTGTTTCGAAAGAAACAGTAAGTGGTCTATTACAGAATTGTTAGTAATTTATAATTACATACTACACAACATGATTGCTGGGCTTTCTTAATAGTTCTACTAGCGTAGAAGACCTAATAGCGCATGTCAGCGAAAATAAATTGTTTTCCCAACAGAACACAAGTATGCTTTTACTCGTAATATGACAAACACTTAAAATATTTGTGAGTTATTTTGGGGAACATGAAAAACGACATCGATGGCCACAGGATGAATTCAAATGTCTGCCTTAATATAGACTTGTAACTGATATTTAACACGGGATAGACAGCCGCCATTCAGCACATTGTTTTCTTTGTCTCCGCTTAAGCTTAAATCATAAACTATTGAAATTTATTTTTTCTATAATAAAAACAAACACAATAATGCCGTCTTCACAGAATAACAATGCAACTCGTATTAAATTAATTACAATTATCACTTAATTTTTCTATTTGCATACATAAAATTCTCACACATCGATCATTAGCAAAACATATAGCTACTCGTAAATGCAAATTGAATTTTTCAGCAGACAACAATAATGTTCTTAATCAAAACAAATGTATCTTATAGTGTTTCACTGGCTTATCACGCAACTTTTACTAATTTGGACTTTTTATAGCTAAATAGCACGCGAATAAAATATTATTACTCAGTCAGTTGATGTCTTATTTTAGTGTCTATACAATTTACTTAACTTAATGGGCCAAGAAAAAAAAATAAATAAATAAATATCCATAAAGGAGTACAAAAAAAATGCACTCAGAAAAAGAAAGTAGAAAACCTGAACTCAACTCATTTGAATTCAATCCAATTACGACGATGTGTCTTCCTGTTTTGTTGTGAAAATCCTTCCTGCATTTGAATTGCATCAAGAAACTGAGAGATGCTGAGAATACAATTCTCTTGTGCTAAGGATAAGAATGAGAAAAAAATGCTAAACTTTATCCTCAGATTGGAATATAGTTGTTTTGAACATTGCTTGTACGAGTATCTGTACATACGTCAGTCCAAGGATAATTCTCAATGCCTTTGCGGTATGTAGAATCTATGACAAGAATTCACTCAAATTATTTCGACCACTATTCAAACTTGTTTTTCTCAGCGAATAAATAGAGATACGCAGTACTCTCAGTAAAGCACAGGATATCAAAATTTCAATGTGGATGACAGGGTATTATTTAAAATATTTTGAAGAGACCACTATTTAAGGTGATTTGGGTAATAACATACACAAGGTGGCAAACATAGCAGATTCAACGGATTAAACTGAACTTGGCATATTAAGATAGTTTCTTCGGACCCTTTGTCACTTAATTCCATTGGTAGCAAGTAAAACCTAGCAGTAGGAAGTCAAACAGAGTCAAGGGCCAGATTTTGTTTTTATTGTGCAAACACACCTCTTACAACTAATTATCATAATTTAGTCCCAAAGACAATACGAGTATTAAACGTAAGAATTAAATCACAATCACATAAATTCGAGCAGACACAATAGTGCGAACTTTAATTCATATCAATTCATTTCAGTGATGAAAAACATGATTTTAATCGAAAATAACTCAATTCACACTCAAATCGAGTGATTTCGTTTTGAATTGCTTGTTTCTAATCGAAATTGATGGAACTTTATTTATAAATCAATTCAAATATTTACATATTTACATTTCCAGTACGCAAAAGTAAAATTCTATGTGGATTAGCATAAAAAAAAAAATTTTAAAAATTTATCAATGAATCGTCTTTAACCTTCTTGTACCTGTATAATACGAACTGAGACTTCATTGGACACCACTGACAATCCGTTTTATCTAGTTAAGATCATCAAAACTGCAGGTTGATTTAACATATGCCCTCGCAACATACTCGTAAATTACACATGTTGGAGTGCTTCGAACTCCCATAAAATCATGTGGGTTTCATCTCAAAGGCACATCTCGACCACATTCTATATCAGCAAATGAACCTTCGATTTGTGTCAATGCTGTAATATCCACTAATGCGACAAAATTAAGTAATCATTGCAAACAAAAATAGAAACTATCTGCAGCATATTTTGTGAGAATAAGAACAGCTCGCACGCTGTGAAAAATATTTTTCGTGTGATCTTCATACTAGCATCAAGGCTCCACTACAGTGCAGGTATAGTGATCAGGGAGAGAAGGACAGTAAAACATTTTTTGTCAACTAGGAACATTTCGCCGATGGAGCCTCCAGTTCGTTTGAGATGTGTGTCAGCTCAACAGATGAAGCAGCATTTCGGGACAGTTCTAAAATATCTATCTATAACGATGGCATCATATCTCCCTAAGATGTCATCAAAGACATCCCTATCGAATATTTCTATGCGAGGCCAAATATTCTGGTTGAAATCCTCTGGTCAAAGGAAAACTGAACGGAATACGATATATTGTATTGTTTGAGTTGGCCAATATATTGCCTCTGGTTTTTTAGTTGCAATTAAAGATTAATATTTACTAGTGCGTACAGAAGAACAACTTCCATCAGTTAAAGAGGGTGGTTTGTTTGCTATTTAGTTTTTCAGTGTTCTGTTTTTGACAGCTCACGCGTGATTCTTGACATGTGTCAAAGTGAAACATGCTCAGTTAGCATTGCCATTTCATCATGAAAAGACTTACACCCGAACGACGCTTACAAATTATTGAATTTTATTATTAAAATTCGTGCTCTGTGAAAAATGTTTTTTATGCACTTCGACCATTTTACGGTCGTCGTAATCGACCTACTGAGCAAGCAGTTCAACCAATAGTGACCAAATTTCCCACCAATTTCACCCCAATTTCGCACCAATTTCAACTCAATTTCAAGCCATAGTGGCCAATTTGAAGAAAGACGGTGATTTGTCCATTCGTCGCCGTTCGATGAAACTGGGATTGCGTTGCTTGACTACGTAGAAGATTTTACGCAAGGATCTTGGTCTGAAACCCTACAAAATAGAGCTTAGAAAAGTTGGAGGACGATCGGCTTTTTTATGGAAAAATTGTCTTCAGCGACGAAGATCATTTCTAGTTGAACGGGTATGATAATAAACAAAACTGCAGTATTTGGTCCTATGACCAACATCAGGCAATACAAGAGCTGCCAATGCACCCATTAAAATGCACTGTTTGGTGCCGTTTATGGCCCGGCGGAATCATTGGCCCGTATTTTTTCAAAGATGCCCGTGAGAACAACGTTACCGTTCAATGACTTCGAACTTGTTTTTTGTCCAAACTGCGCGAGCTGAATCTGGTAGACATGAGCTTCCATCAAGATGGCACACGCGAATCGCAATCGTGCAATTTATCTCTCGTTTTAGATCGGTGAATTGGCCGGTTTGATCGTGCGATTTGACGCCTTTAGACAATTTTTTTATGGGGATACGTCAAATCATTCGTCTATGTCGACAAACCAGCGTCAATTGCAGTCTTAGAAGACAACATTACACTTGTTATTAACGAGATACCAGCACATATGCTCGAAAAAGTGATTCAAAATTGGACTCTCCGTATGGACCACTTAAAACGTAGTCGTGGTCAACATTTACATGGAATAATCTTTAAAAAGTAAATGGCAAGCATTGATTTATCAACTCCAATAAAAATTGTATACACTTTTGCAAATTTCCGGTTTGGTTAAAAACCAAACGGTTAAAAAGTCACCCATTATATGCACCATTATTTGGTATCTATTATTTGTGCCACCTTTCGAGCAATTTCATAATCGCCGTTTCGTCGAAAATTTGATTTCTTTTAATTTTTTTTATTTTCTACAATATTTTTTAAAATTTATTCTTTATAATTAGGGGTTACTTGTACCCTGTAAATGTTTGCACACAGCGCGGCCGAAAAGAAATTAGGAAGGAAGAAGAGACACGTTGGTCTTGAATCTTTGCAAGTTACAATGACTGAGTTCTACGGCTTAGGAAAGAATCACTCAAGTGGGCTTGAGCGTATATTGATGACCATTACGGAATGCTACTGGCAATTTCGGTTTAGCACTGGTGGTGAAAATAGCGATAGAACAAAGTAAGGCAAGAGACGTTACGCCAGTGTTCAAACGTGTAAATTGACTGTGTAATATTGGCGTCACCTATAAGTTTTAGCGTACGGTTTTAAATGTTAGTTAGCAAGTGCAACGAGGGCTTGGGGTCACCTAACAAGATGTGTCGAGTGTCGGGGACAGAACGGAGCCCCGGGGCACACTAGCATTTATTTTGTGACTTGAAACCACACAAGACAACTTGAACTGAACGTTCCGCAAGGTAATTTCTAGTCCATTGAAGAATAGAGTCGCCGATCCCAATCACATTATCGACAAAAGAGCCTTTGAAATGTATTAGAAACGTATCTTGCTTTCGTCAGATTGGTTCCACTTTTCGGTGACAAATGCCGTCGTATCACCAATAGATCTATTGCAAACACGAAAACTTCTCAATAACCGGCAGTACTGTTTTCGTGTTTCGAGAGATACATGATATTTTCCGTTCCATGTTGTTGTAAAAATCATCCATTTTAAAAATGGTTCACTTTCGTTGCGTTTCTGCAGGGAATCGCTGATGGGAACACAATCGAATAAATTTGTTTCACTTAAAATGTTTTGCAGCCAAACATCGCATCGATTTACGTGTTACAGTTTGTTCAAGTGATTTTTTACAATTGATTTCGATATGTCCAATATTTCTCCTATGTGCGTGGTTGTGTTGCGTGCATTACTTTCAATTAGAGCTTTAGTTTGGTCCACATCAATCTCCACTTCAGGCGGTGACAAAGTTATCCTCTTGCATAGCACAAATCTTCCTATGTGTTTGTGTAACATTTTTGCTTTTCCAAGAATACTCCTTACATATCTCCATTTTCAAAAGTATTTTCTTTCTAGACTTCCTTTCACATACTTTCGACTTGGACTTTTATTTAAATAAAAAAAAACCAATAATCCCGAAACAACATTTAACTCCGTCATTCAAATTTAAGTTTCGCACTTACGATAAACAGAGGGAGTTTATTGGCCAACCTAATACATAACAAATAGGCTGCTTTCGGTCTGAATTCTATTGAATTTCATTGAGAGCCCGTTAAAAGTTGGATAGCTAGAATTTTAAGCGTATTTTTACGATTAGTCATCAACACAGCTAAAACACGGGTATGTTTCGGCATTCAATTAGGTGAGCCACTTGTCTAGAATTCCTCCCCGTAAAGAAGAATTAGATCTTCAGTGGATTTGAATGTGGTCTTAGCAATGTAATTTATGCATCTTTTATTAGACGAAACCAAGAAAATGGCGGCATTTTATACATACTAAGTTGTTCTTGCTGCACTCATTACAAGAAAACATAATTCTTTAAAATCTTTAGTAACGATAAGTAAAACTGATGACGCGACAGTCCAAAGCACCTATGAAAATGTTTTTCACTTTTGGACCTTTGGCAGTGCCTGCCAAAAAATATAGTGGCACCAGCAATTATTTTTTTTTTTTTTTGCGTATTTCCTGAGTTGAACCCATACATCTGACGTAGTACCCGACGAACTTCAACGCTGCGCCAAGTCAGCCAATTTTTGTAAACCCCTTAATCCTGACATTGTAGCAGGGATATCTATCTATTCTTGTATATGCCCCTCTTCGGATGTGAATGTAACTGGAGTTATAACCTTAAGATATGTATTCTCTCGTAAAATCTCATATATGTAGAAAGACTTAAATGTAGCCACTAAATATGAGTGAAAACCCTAAGCGAAACAATTTACAAAAACCCCTTTACTCATTTACTTTCAACAATTTCAAAGCCGATTTCCAATGGTATCATTTAACCTTCTTACAACAAAATTACAAGGATTATCCTCTACTATCTTTGCGACTGTAATAATGTTAATAATTACACCTGTACACAATTCATTCACCCACTCTATCACCAGCAAAATAAGAAAAATCTACACTTAAATGAAATGTACCATGAAATTAAAGTGTTTATATCACCAGGTAACAGATTTCTAAATAGGATTTCATCCAACCGACAAAAGCATCTTTCTCCTACAATACATAGTACCACCAACCAACCAAATTGGGACTGAGAAAGATGTCGTCTGGCACTCTGTGTGTCCAGGTATTTGGAAGTAACACTTTGCATTTATTACATACAAAGGGATAATTTCTAGCAAAATTGCTACACAAAGAGGACACATGGCAAAGTGTCTGAGATAAACTTTTACAAGGTTTCAATTGAATTTGTATACTTTTTTTTATTATTTGTAATGGTAACATTAACCAAATCACTCCAATGGGAATAATACAGTATTAGTAATGAACATTATTCTCTTTTGGATTGAACCTTATATGTATGTACATATCTATGTTGGATAGATCTAAAGTACTTACCTTAACTTGATAGGAATTCAAACGTGTCTTTGGCAGTAAATTAAATGACGAGAAGTCCAACCGACGCGAAAATATACCATTACATCCAGATGTTGAGCTGTAAGAAAAAAAAAACAAAATAAATTCTATGAAATGATGCAATGATAATAATTTTCATACACACACTGTTTATTCAAAATCAATAAGACTGAAAAACATAACAAAGAGTTCAATGCAATTCAATATTTCACCTTTCTACGAACCTAAGTAGGCATCTATGTACAATGTATATATTCATATACCGCTCATTGTTAAAGGATACATCCTCAACTAACAGTTCAACAAAAAAAAAAGGCTGTTTACCTTTGGAAAAGCATTCATTTATTTGCAGTTTAAGTGCAGAGATAATATACGGAATCCTTCACTTTTAATTAGGTACTATACTGTATTGAACTTCATAAAAACCAAACTCATTCCACATGAAAAACTGAAATACCCTGTTGTAACCACAAGGCCAATCAACTTTGCTAAAATACTTAAATCAACTCTGAGTTTATATACGGCCTGGAATTCTACCCATGTAAGTACATACACTATCCATCCATAGGGATACAAATCTCATCCCATAGAGCGGGTGTTTTATGAGAGAGTAAAATATTTGAACACCAAAAGAATGCATGTAAAATTTATTTTATGAAGTGAAAGCCAACTAAAATCTCATATCATCATTAGTACTTAATATGTTTTGTAATTGCGATTGTGTTTTTGTGGAAAATCGAAAAATAATGCGCATTTTTCTGTAAAAGAGGGATATCATTCTCTATCAATACAAACATCAATGGAGATAATTTATATTTTCATAATTTATTCGGATAAATTTTTACAAAATATACTTGAAAATATAAAGAAAACAAAGGAGATGACATATATTATTAACGTATGATTGGGAACTAATTAAAAATGTCGTAGTTTCCGCATATTAATGAAAACACTCAAAAGCCACTCAACTTGAGTGATTCCTGATTATATTCATTTTACACAAAACAAAATTGAAAATGTTGAATACAGAATTTATGGTAAAGATATAATGATAAAAACTAACTGAAAATTATACAAAGAATGAACATAAATAGAGGTAAATATGGAACAACTAAGAAATATGCTGACATCGATTTTATTTTATATTCATTTTATTATGAGAGGAATAATATTTATATTCGTACAAATGCATATCAGATAAATTAGATATTAATAGGGATTTAAATTAATTGTTAACTACAAGATCGACGACACATTGATTTTTTAACTACTTAAACTGTTGTTGAAATCTGAATTAAGGAACGCTACTTCTTTTTTCTTATATTTTTTTACTTGATTTGGGGAAGCTGACTACACAATTAGCCCATAAATTTGCATTCAAGAAACAGTAATGCAACGTTTATTAACGAAAAAATAAAAATACAGTGACTCAACGCATACCAAATAATCTGACTTTTGATTACAACTTTTTTTTTAAAAAAAGATAATAGACGATAAAAGACGAAATTTTTGACATCATTATAAAATAATTTCATAATTCATTAAAAAGCAATAGAGATAGAAATTCATTTATTAACTTATTTTAATTTAACAAAAACAAAAATAGGGCACTTGATCAGTTATTAGACTTTACTAAACTAATCTTGTTCAGTATTTCGTATGTCCTCCTTTTGCTTTGAGAACTGCTGCTTGTACTCTTCTTGGCATGGATTCTATTAATGTTTTGCATCGATTTGGATTAATAATTTGCCAAGCAGTTTGAGTATGGTGCCATAATGTTAGTAAATTTGTACAATCTCCTGGCAAATCTATAATTGTAGGTTTGACTTCAACCCAAAGATGCTCAATCGGATTGAGCTCTGGCGATTTGCTTCCACGTTTTGGTAATTCGGGCTGTGTGCTTCGGATCATTATCTTGCTGGAAGACTTGTTAAAAGCCCGCCTTCCAAAATGGTGATGTATTGAGCGGCATTCATGCGACCCATTACCCTAACACATTGACCAACCCCATCTATGCACATGCATTCCCATTTCTCCACGTTCACTGACGACCATCGGACCAAAAACGATTCATTTTTGTTTTGTCCGGCCAAATCACCTTTGCCCAGTCACTAGCACTATAGTTTTTATACTTTCCGGCGAATTCGAGCCTTAATTTTTTATGGCGGTCGGTCAGGAGGGGTTTCTTTCTTTTTGCGCACAATTTTCCTAACAGCCTCAGTTGTTACAGTAATTTTATCGCTGCAACAAATCTTTATTGATCTGGACCGCATTGTCATGTAGGCCATACCGCATTGTCATGTAGGTCATACGCCGTTGCACAGTAGAATTCGAAATTGGCTTCCTTTCAGCGCTATTTTTTTCGATTTCAGTGCACAAATTCTTGCGTATTTTAGATATAGATCCCAATGACACTCCAAGTTTTCAGGAAGTTTTTCTATGGCTCATTTTAGAAACAATTAACCTTTTCACTTGCTTTTCTTTAGCTTTACCAAGCTTTTTCATCAGTTAAAAATGCTTTCTTAAACTGAAATTTAAACCTGCCTTATGTTGGATTCCAATATTAATTTTCTTTTTATAATCAAATATTTAATTTCGAGAGAAAACACTTTAAAAAAAACCCATCTTTGCAATCCTTTGTGGTCAAAATACGACGCTTCGCAATATACTGCGCCAGTCTCAACAAATTGATCACATGCATTGTCTGAGAACTTTTAAGAGTACTCACGAAATAACGGTGCATTTCCGGTCGCTTTTGCTATGCTGATTCTTAATCACTCCATTTGTTTTGAGTGTAATTGTAATAGTAAAATTGGACAAGTTAGACCGAAAAGTTGTATTTTCTTCAGATCATGTGATCAAAAAATTGAGTCACTGTATATGATATATGGTATTCTTAAAAAGAAAAATCTTACTTAATTCAATCAAGGCGTGTTGACTCATCATTAGTACACTATAGACTACGACAAGTAGTACTACTTCAACTGTGATCTGAATTGTTAATTTCATGGCTATAACTCGCATCTGCATTTGCACAGATACGAACACTTTAAGTCAGGGTTTACAAATTGTGACCATATTTAAATTCAAATGTTGCAATTCTCGTCGCTCACATTGTATAGGTATAGAATCGATATTTCATTCTAAATTAGTTAATCTATTTACAGATAAAATCTACAACAAAGTAATGCGGCGACGGAGACCTGTAATTTTTTTTTTTTTTTTTTTTTGCTCCTTTTATAGACGAAATCACGATTAAAATATCATATTTCATGTCACAATTGCGCGCCAAATGAACAAATCTCTCAAGTTAAACAGGATTGAGAGGTGGGCACTCCCGTAGCGCTATGGCAAAAAGGAGAAACAAAAAAGTATCTCAATTCTCTTAAAAATCAAATTAGTATCTTCCAGCAAAACACAGATGAGTTTAACGAGCTCGAAGAGACTAATAAATCAAATCAGTTTCACTGGTAGTGGCCAAACTGCCATCTACCCACCTACAACTATGAAATGGCACACCATATCCACACCGTCCCATCATAACTACCATCCAACAATCAGAGTCATCGGTCGTAGAGCTCTACTCGAAGCTATCCGACTTCTAGTTTCAAAGGAGAATTTCTCACCAACTTTGCCATTTCGGTCGGTCGCACTTTGTATATGTACATATGTAAGTGTACGAATATCTATGAAACGAATAAGTTTGAGTATTTTCATGTTGGGAAGCAGACCAAGGATTGGTACTAGGTGTAATATGTTTCGTGTGTTGTTTGCCGCTAAAATACTTACAGTCTCCGTTTAGTCGCTTGATTTTGGCTTCCTTTTCCCGGCGCCTTCACATTTCAAGATGCGAATGCGAGAAAAAGCGCTTTAATGTTGTACATTAAAGGTAATGTTACATTTAGATGATGTATCTGATCTGCCCGGCTGTTTGTGAATGTACGATACGATGAAATTACAAAATTCGAAATGGCAGTTTGGTAATGGTAATGGTCATGTTCTGGTGTGTGCAAAAGCGCGATGCTATTTATGAGCAGTAGTTACCCGTACTGGTACTCGTATTCGTATACTACAGCAGTCCAATCCCATTCCCAAATGGCATAAGATACGCTCCTTTCGGGGCCGGGCCAGAGAACGAATTCGATTCGGTACAGATTATTACCATTTCACAGATGGTAGCAGCACCCGAAGACGGGACGATATACATTAGTCAACAATTTTTATTTTTATTTTTTCCAAGACTATTACTGGTTTACTTTAGGCTACATTGTCACGAATTTAAGTGGTTTAAGGGGTGGCGCGGTGTAATTTGTGTAAATATAATTTAATATTTTCATCATAAAGCTTGACTATCGATAAATCGCCGATCGATGTAATATATAGGATCAATCGAAACACTTAAACTGCGGCAAATCTTTCTAGCTTAGAGGATAAAAACAGCAAGTAAATGGAAATGATGATGCAATTTCATTGCCCCAAAGTGAATGGTGAATTGATTTAGTAAGGTGCGGATAAGGAGATACGAGCATAGAAAGAAACACAACAAAGCCTCAATGCAAATTGAAACATTTCGCCATTTAATTTTGGACGTGATAGGGCACAAAATCTGCAACTGCAAAAGAAATTTAATTCGAAATTGTAATGTTATGGAGTGATTTACAACTGAGTGAAAATAAGAAAAATAAAACAAAACAAACCTAGGTACATGGCTGTAGGTATAATTTGAATCTATTGCAAAATGTTACCAGACTTTGTTCAAATTGTCTGAGGGCATAAAGAGGCTTCAGGGATTACATGTTGATTCAAAGTACTCGTTGGTACTCATTATCTTGTCAAATCTTACCTAAGGTCACGACATACCACTAAGTCAATAAATTGTAAATAAATCTTTTGAAAAGTCGATATGTCAAGCAAATACGTATCTCCTTGTATAGTCAAACCTCAACAAAGGCAAGGTCTTCATGTCACGTCATTAAAAATCAATCAGCAAGAGACAAAAGTTAAACAAACTCAACCACGAAAAATGCAAAAAAAAAAAACCTCGGACAAGGAAGAACAGAAAATAAAAATCGTCAACAAAAACCAAATAATCTTTTCTTCAATACAATATGTGAATTGTAAATAGACATCTCAAAAAATGAAAAGATAAATGTGAATGTGGATTTTTTTTTTTGTTAAAGTTCGCCAAATATACTCAAGTGTTGCTGCCTTCCCCTTGAATTTTCTCAAGTGTATAACTGACTGAAAAATAAAATTAACCAAGACAAGTAAAAAGAAAAGGAATATACAACATGTTAGCAAGGCAAGGTTGTTTGAAGATCAATTAAGCTATATATTATTAAGTAAAGTATTACGTGAAAAATATTATTTTTTGTCATAATTCCAGATTCTCTTTTAAATAAGATAACAAGCGATTAACTAGGTAATTATTATCTAGATGTCTAAATATACACCTGGATAATATGTACATACATATACCAGTTGGTATACAATTTCATCGGATAGACCTATTCAATCCTCAGGAAATTTTAAGTGACTCATAACTCCGTGAGACTTCAAAAGGAAAACGAAGCAGATGAATTTCCTTACAGATTTTGTGTGTCCAGTAGTTAACAAATTTGTCTCCATTTGAAAAATCCCGCAAAAGCCAATTGATATCGCGAAAAATATGAAGAAATACAATATCACTCAATTTGTCACTCAAATTGTATAACTATTGTAAAACGATCTGTGGTCGGCACAAGATTGCTATTTTTGAGAAATTAATGACCCGGAACTCTTGTTCTGCCTGATTATTTAGCAAAGAAATAAATACTTTTATAGACCTGAATTTGGGGCTCAAATTGTTCTACTTCTTAGACTTTCAATTCGTACCAACTAAACTTGTAGAATTTTTAGAAACAAAACGATTGATCTTCTTTTTTGCTTTTACATATTGTATATATTTTTATATATTTCATGTACATACATGAAAAATAAAGTAATCTACCTCAAAATTGATTGTTTGATAAACAGTTGCAAATTCAAAAATTTTGTAGGTCCATCTTGAACCCTCACTTTAATGAAAATAAAATCTTTCCTCTACTTCTATTTTTTTTTCGTAAAACTATGAATAAATTCCAAAAGTTTTGAGTAAATTTCTACTCGAAAAACGTCAAGAGTTTTCCAACTAAAACTTAACCCTAATACGAGTAGTTTTAATTTTCTATAACTCTACAAGGGTACTCTTTTGTCAAAGTTTATGCGAAAAGTATCTATGACAATAAAATAGGAAAAATCTCTGTCCCTTGACGGAACAAAAACTCACTTAAAATCAAAACTTAATTACATTCAAACTATTTCTCCACTCGAAAAGCACTTAGTTCGTCCACTCTAACATATTCTGAAAAGGTAACTCTTTTGCAATGTTTTTTTTGTGTTTTTTTTTATACTCACTACTGCTATTCACTCGGCTCTGTTTATGCATCTTTTTCATGTAAAGTCACGTACTACAGATACAAAAGCACCCACATGGAAGTCATTATATGGTTATACGAAAATTGCTGCACATCGAAAAGGGTTCTACATTGAAGGGATAGAAAACTTTTCGTGGAACACAATACTCGGGATGTGTTTGTTTGATTGTGGGCAAACGTGATGCAGCACCGTAATGACGGTTTTGGCGAACTAAATGTTGCTTCGTAGAGTCTGTTTTTTTTTTTTTAATTTCTCTTTTGTTCGATTGTAAATCAGATGGGATACAGTGTAAGTTGGAGAAATTGTATCTTACTGTCAGCAGCTACTGCTGAGGAAATCAGTTCATGGTTTTCTTATTGCTACAACAATTACCTTGTCCCGTTTCTTTTTTTTTTTTTAGGTCGTTTTGAATCGAGTGCTTTTGTTTATTTCCTGTCGATATCATGCTGAGTTAAGATTGCCATCGGCACTTTTGTAACGTTACGTTGTTGGATAATATAAGATTGGGGATCGAGTGAATAATGTGTAGTCTGCAGAAAAATTTGCAAAAACAATAACCGTTGAAATGAGAGATGAATAAAAAGCGATGAGGGGGGTTTTGCCCTTCTTCTTCTGGTCCCGAATTTATGTGTAGGCGGGTTTTTATTTAAAAAGGGAGATGATGCTACGGTCAATGCATTTGTTCTATTTTTTTATTATTTTTTTTTTGTCGTAATGAAGAAACTGGACTCTACGTAGCTTCATAAAAGCTCAGTCAACTGAACATTAAAGAGGAACAATTTAAATTACTGTTTTTGAATGTCATTGGAGTAAGTCAGTATTTCAAGTAAAGGACTCCACTTCTAACATTTATATGCTAAAGCAGCAAGATCTTAGATAACGGGGTGTTGTGATAAAATACGTCAAAAGGAGCACGTTTTCTACTCTTTCAAAACTGTTTGAGTACCTTTTACATTGCACCATTTGGGCAATTCTTTCAAATGTCTGTAATCCAGTGGTTTCATTTGTTGGTTTTAAAATATTGACAAAGATCGAAATCCTTCTCGACTCACGAAAAGAAGATCCTCAGAACGCCAGATTCCAGCAACTTGAGAGAGAGATTTTAAACAACAAAAGTGATATGTGTTCCGAAACTAAAATATCAAGAGATTGGTCGATTTCCGCAATGTTCAACGCCTAGCGATCAAATAAATTCTATTCGAGCACCACTGAATCGGCTGGGTCTCATCAGTGAGACAGGAAAGAACATTCTCAGATAGCACACACTACGTCTTTCCAACGTCCGTAACAAACGAAAAGAAGAACATTGGAATGAACTATACCCCAAGTACACCCCGGCTGATTTAGGATCCTCCGGTGCGTCAACAATTCAGAAACTATACCCAACCCAAAACTAAAAACAATCACCAGATACCAATGTGGATGACCATTTGAAGTATATCGGCAAGAGAAATAAAAACCACATCACATGGCTTTTAGCAGACAGCTGCAGACGGATTAAGAAACGTATCTCCAAAGTTAAATCCTGAGAGCTGAGTCCGAAATGTTATCCGTGCGAAAAAAATCATGGGTTTAGATGCAAGAAGGGCAAACACCACGTCAACACTTTGTTGCACAGGTTGAAGATACAGAAAACTGATGAAACAATGTCTCTTGTTTGTCGTGTAGACGACTTAAGTTCACTGAATGCCCATACATGCATAGGAACAAGAATACGACTCGCTATCGCTCTCTGTCATTCCCTTGAAACCAAAGTGGAACCTGTGTTGAGGGCACAAGCTCTACGCTTGATATGAGTCGAGGCCGCACTAAAACCTCTAACCGATCATCTTAGGGTCATGGCATCCAGTATTTATTGCAACTCTACATCGGGCTAAAACCAACTGTAAGACCCTTCCTGCGATTTCAGGTTTAAGCCACAGTCACCGTGACGCTCCCTCTAGGGTGACCCCGCACCCAACTTAGGTGAATGTTGAACCGCTCTGCCATCTCATTGAGAGATGATCGGCAATCAAGGGCGGTTTTAGAATTTTGTAAGACTGGCTCCAAGGGTCTGATAGCGGCCTGACTATCCGAAAAGATGCGGATATGCCTTTCAGATATCACGTTTTTCTTCAGCCAGAACAGGACTTCTTTATTCGCCAAAATTTCTGCCTGGAACACGTTACTGTGATTTGGAAGGCGGAAGGAGAGGCTTAGATTAAGTTTATCTGAAAAAACAAAAAACACCGCCGCCAACTCCTCTATCAGTCTTAAATCCATCTGTGTAGAAATGGATTAAGTTGTCATCCATGAAAGCATCTTCCTCACAGAAGGATCTAGAGCTGCTACGTGCCCGCTGAAAATGTTAAGTGAAACAGAATATCCAATGCCATGGAGCGAATATTACGTAAAGCTCCCCCTATGCACAGACTTGCTAGCCTTTGGACTTTGCTTAGTTTGCTACAAGTGACACCATGTCTTAAGCCGTCCACCCGACAACTACCTCGTAGTTGAATATCGGGCTTATAAGCGAGACGTATAGCCGGTAGGTAATTGGGTTGAAGGCTCCATTTGTTCCTTTTTGGCTTTTTTGCAAGAGAAAAGAGCTACTGTAGTTGCCTTTACTCTTTCTTGAATATTAGGTTTCCAGTTCAGTCTCCTGTTAAAAATTAGACCCAGATATTTCACTATATCGGAGAAGACTAAGCTGGTACCGTTTATTGAGGCAGAGTGTACGATTGAAATTGTATATTTCCTGGAGAAGAAATGATCAGATCAGAAGATCAGCGATCCGCCCAACGGGTTGATCTGTTAATATTTAGCTGTAAGAGTTCTTTAACGATATTGAGATGCTTTTCTGAGACGGCGCTAACAGATATATCAGCACTTCGTTGACCACTAAGATACAGAGAAGAGGCGAGTGGACACTGCCCCTCGGCTTACCTCTGTTGATACATCATTTAGCAAAAGGCGCAACCAGTTCGGATTTATCTATCCTGCTATTTAGCATAAGACTAATCAACTCCAGGAGTGAGTCATCTACCTTCAGAGTTGACAGCACAGTCAAGATTGCGGATGCGTTGATGTTGTTAAAGGTATCCTCTATGTCCAGCAACGGGACAATTGTCAGATGTGGCTAGTCAGTGAATTTAGAGCCGTTTCCACTGGCTTTTCTTCACTGAGAAAAAAGTCGTGGATTAATTCCAGATCGTACATGGATATCAATCAGTCGGTCTAAACTTTTCAGAAGGAAAGATGATAAACTTATAAGTCTGATGTCCTCTCGGACAACATTCCGGCTTGGGAATGAAAACTACATTAACTTTTCCCCATGACAAGAGAATGTGGATCGTTTCTACTTAGCTCCTCATGATATTCTCTAGCGTTGGCAGAATAATATCTGAGGACATTTGTAGCTCGGCAGATATTATATAGTCCAGCCCAGCAGACTTATATTGTTTGACGCTATGCAGCAGAGCAACTTATCTCTTGTAATCAGAAAGCAAAAGTGAGTATCCAGTAGCGGATTGAGTGATCCATCACTTGAGGTCGTCAACGAGCCGTCGGTTTTTTTTAAACAGCTAGGCCCGAAGGATTAGTAGAGAGAATTTTTCTTAGCCAAGACGGGGTCAGAGCTTTCTGTTATCTTGTCACAGAATGATCTCCAGGACTGTCGCTTTGCTTTCCTCAGTTCTTTTTTTTATATATTTTGAGGGATTCTTTAGAATTTTGCCTTCTCGAAAACTTTTGGAATTAAGCCTTGGGGTAATCATGATACTGGCCTTTCCGTAATAAGAACGTAATATGATCAAGAGTAGAAAGCTGATTCGATCTCTATCAGGCTTCAGGTAAAACGCAAAGAACTTACAATCTAATTGATCTTGTGAAATATATCGCACTCAACCTAACAAGATATCTTACAGACCATGGAGATCATTTTTCAGGACTCTCAATCCTCACAAAAGCACGTCTGACATCCTGATTGTCCCAATTGTATCATTTGGACCGTTTTTTGGAATACTGTGACTCCGATGTTGACTTGCAATTTGCGCACATTACTCCCAAGTACGATGTTAAAGAAGTCGCATGACAGCGCGTCACCTTGTCTACTACTCTTTTTAACATCAAAAGTTTCGGTGATAGTTTCACCCAACTTTGACAAAAGTTCTCCATTGATATCCTGCATAGACGAACAAGTTTGACGGGGACGCCAACACCAGATTTCGTTCTGTACAGCTCGTCTCTATAGACTCTATCATATGCAACCTTAAAATCGATGAAAAGGTGGTGGCTATCGAATTGGTATTCGGGGATCTTCTGCCAGATCTGCCGCAGAGTGAAAGCTTAGTCGATGGCAGACTTCGGGCTTAATACCGCACTAATATGAACCTATCAGATTCTTGACGATCGGTTTAAGAAGTTAACATAATACGGCTGCAAGGATGTGACATTTAATAGACTTATCCCCCTGTAGTTGGCGTGGTTCAGTGGGTCTATTTCCTTCAGAACGATGTTCCCTTGGACGCCTTAGCAGGCGTCGGTTCTGGTTCAGTTCATGACAGGACATTTTTACCTTCGGATAGCATTTTCGATCCTCATTCTTATAATACCATCTTCTGATCTTTTCAACTTCAACGCTTTTCGAACTCTATCGTTTCCCCTCGTAGAAGTTGAAGTTTGTGTGCGATGTTTCTCCTCCCTGTTGGTACATGTGGGCAGCAGCTCTCAATTTTGCTCTCGTCCTCATGTGCTGTAGGTCTCAAATACTGTCAAATTAAAACAACGAAAACCCTTAAGGAAGGACGATTAATTTGAAATTAAACACCAAAACTGTCATTACAGCGTCTTCTTAGACTGAAACCATATTTCAATTATAGAGTATCTTAAAAGACCACTCAAAATTGAATTAACTCTTCCTTCAGATAACGGCATATCCAATATTGTGTTCTGTATACAATTTGATCTTCACGCCTCTTGATAAATAACTCAAACAATAACTGCAATTAGTGTCCGTGATTAATTCATATGTAAACAGTAAAAACCACAACTTGTTCACACAAGTCTTTTAAATATCAATATTACACGTATCCACATATGTACATATTTGTATTGGTACGAGTATTGCTCATATTTGCAAGCACATAAAGGAAATATTAATCACTCCATTCGGGTTTTGTCTAAAGTATTCCCCTATAAAAAACATGACAAAACCTCACAGATCTACACGCTACATTTTGTTACTAAACTGTTTGCTAACTCTCTTACATAATAACATACGTTAGAATTTTTTTTTTTTCTTAAACAATTCAATTTATTGTACAACAATAACCTGTATCTATCCTTCGTGTGGTCGTCATATTACTTTATTCGTATTCCGCATTCTTATTCCAATTGTTAACTCTTAATTTCTAAATACGAGTAAACTCAAACCAAAACTAAAATAATAATAATGATTCACCATCGTCAATGTGCATTAAAAATATTTAATTGATTAGAACACATGAGAACGAATATACTCAACTAAGTGAATCTGCCAGTGTACTCGTATGTATCTATCTCACAGCTGTCTTTTATTGAGATAAACAAAAAGATGAAACACTCATAGTATTTACTGCATGAATATTTATTGAGTGACACTGTCATTTATCATGTGATCCGTAAGCATACTCATGCATAGTTACAAAAAAGGTCACTTTCGGATTGGATACCTTGTCAAAATTCCAATCAAATTTAAGCTTAATGTAGGTGCGGAACCATTCGAGTGGAATTTGTAACTTCATTAAGAACTTGTTTTGTGATTAAGCCACAGGACCAAAACATCGTTGACAGCAGCGTGTATCTTTTTTTTCTTATTTTTTTTCTTCAGTATTTTTTTTGCTCATTTTATAAACAAAAAAATTATCTAATCTTCATTAATTTTGTTGACTTTTTTTATTATATGCCGGTTGCATACTTAAGCAGCAAACAATCGCACACGCACATACAATCATAGTTTTATGTGTTTACACTGTGATGCAGAAGTTGCTCAACAGTTCGAGTGACCTAAGTTAAAACTTATAGTTAAGTTTATCATGAGCTTCACCTGATAATATAAAGACTTCGTTTAGAACACTCTGGTGTAAAACAGTGAAGACCCGATCAAAACCCATTGAGTGGTTTTTAAGTTATCGGCAACTAAGAGAATCTAGAATTTGCCTCTGATCCAAGATTGGTAATGTGTCACACATGATCTATGCGCACATCGAGTTTGATTAGGGATTGCTTTATTTGTTTCAGAGATTTTATCTAACAGAGTGAACCAACTTTCAGCTGAAAAGGACTTTTAAGTGAAAAATTCAAATTGAAATGGTTTGAAGAATTGGGTTTGTATTAATTAGAAATGACTCGTCACAATTACATCGCATGTAGCAAAAGTTTTCTCCTTCACTGTATGTGTTTACGCCGGTTGTTTTCTATTTACCTTCACATTCTCTGCTTTGGTCTTGTTTGTCTTATATTTTTTTTTTGGCAAAAATAAGTTGCGAATAAAAAAATAAAAATAGCAAAAGAGAAAAAGAACTACCAAATAATTTTTGCAAACGTGTGTACATGTTCTACGTGACCAAGAAAAATAGAAAAAAAAAGAAGAGAAATACTCAATGCGTTACACTTATTTTTGGCGATTAAATTTTTCCTTCTTCTGTTTTTGGAGTTAAATGTGAAAAGTTGTTTGAAACTGCGGCCACATACACACATAAATGGTTCTTATCATATGCATGCGAGGTTTGTATTTTTTTTTTTTGTTTTTTACTTTTCCTTCCCAGCAGATTAAACAGTAGAAAAACTCAATAAGTTGTTTGTAACAAGATTGTGGTTATAAAAAATATAAAAAGAAAAAGAATAAAAAATCAGCGCAGTACGTGCTCGAGAGCAGGAAGTTGAATTTTAATTGATTCAACAAGTGAGTGAAAAACCATTCAATTTAGTTGCAGGAAAAAATAAATCGAAACTACATATAAGGCACAAAGTGGGTGTGGATTTATGGTATATTTCGTTCTAGGAAAATGATCGCTGTATTGTAGTGAGCTCATAATGTGCATGCAGAGTGCATGACACTTCGTACGAAAATGCTTGGTTCACTGAGCGATATGTTCGATTTGGGAAACCATTGAGGACCGAAACCTGAATTGAAGATATAAGCTCGACACATGTATTAATGCTGCACCGTCGAATTTGATGCACTTGTCATCAAAACATCTATCAGATTTTTCAATGCAAAAATCTTGTGGCTTACTGAAAAGAAGCTAGAAACTCTCAAATACAACTGGTTGCGCTTCAGTGTAGCTGCGCAACAACGACCTTTAACAGAACACATGCTTCGACTCAATAAGTGGAGCCTTTAGATCGCTACAAGGCTATAATGACATCCCAGAAATGTTATAGGAATAACGGGGCAGAAAAGAAACTTTATACTGTGACATCTACTCTGGTTCGGTTCCACCGCCAAAGAAGGACCTACGGAAGAAGTGACGAGCATCAGGTATGTAAGGCTAAAATTACAAATTTAAACATAAAAGAGTAATGTAAAAGAAAGTAAAAGAAAAGTTGCCTGCACATTGCCATTTTCCGTTCACTAGTCCGCTTTATTGTCAAATTGAAGAAGAAAATGTTTTGTGGCAGCATTGGAAAATATGTATAATCCGAATGACACCACTTCCCACTTAACATCCTACGGCTCGACTTTGCAGGGAAGATCAACGTTATCATAGCTGCTACTGGTGTTCCACTCCTCAGAACCCACAAATCTCTCAGTATGGCAAATTTGCGATTAGCTAGGATTTACTCAAACCACCACCTTTTTGTAGCAAGAATGTGTATATTTTTAACGCAAACAGATTGATGTGGTATACTGATGGATGTTAGGTATGAGTGGTATCAGCATATAGGCCAATATCAACTTTGCGACAGGCAAAAAAGGTGCCACCACCATATTCTATATTTATTAGCAGTCATTGAAGGAATCGGAGGAGCTCATGAGTTATCAAAAAAGGGCGCTTTCGAAACGTTGATATCAAACTCTTCTGCACTTTCCCTAACTCTTAGCTCACCTGCCCACTGAGCAGGTGTGAAAAGGGATAATACCCAAAATAGTGGAGTTATGTTCAAGAATTTAACGGACTAAAAGAAATGTATAGGCTTTTCGACTTCCTCTCCAGACAATGTGATTTGAGATATGTATCACTTACACAAAATGAACCTGTGCCGATAAACTGAGTCCCGAGCCTGATAACAGGTGTGACTGCCTAATTCCTTGAAAATCTATCTTCTTCAAAATTACTATAACCCCTGAGGATATGACTAAAACCTTGGCTAGTAACCTCCTAGTTGAGGAGTCATAATTTTAGTTGCCTTCATGTACTTATAATCACAGAAGCCGTAAAGCCTATTACAGTTTTGCAGCAGAGTCAAAAATATACTTGTAAATAAGAAAAATTTAGTTTGCAGCTATTGGGAAAAAAAAGTGGCAAAGATGGGGTTAATGGTAAACGAAGGCAAAACAAGTAGGGACAACCAACAGCCGAGTAAAATTACCTTCACTATTTCAGAAGAAAAAATCTCGTTCATTTTCTCATTTGTACGTGCTAAACAACGATAGAAACATTAATCAGAAGGGTTGGTTGAGTTCAGAAGCTCAACGGTTTCTTCTTCGAGAAACGGGGGCTTAAAGGATAACATTATTATAAATAGTTAGCAAATTTGATAAGGGAGCTTGACCCGATCCCAATTATTGGATTTAAATGGCTCACGGCTTAATTGAATTAAAGGCAAAAACGACACGAGAAATTGTAACAGCTACCGTTTGATGAAACTAATGTCGCATACTATGAAAATAGATGAGAGAGTTCTAGACAGTTCGACAACGTTCCCAAAGATCTTATTTTGAAAGGCGCTAAGATCTCAAAATGTACCCGAGATTTACAGTGTGTTCAAGAAAATCGTGCGTCTAAAAAACCAATGAAAAATTACAGAATTTTATTAAATCATATTTTTTTTTTATTAAAGTATATAGTCGTATCAAATCGAATTGGGCAATTATATTAGTAGGAAGTCCTGTCATAGCTATTATTTATAATTGCTTGGCTAGACCACTAAACTTAGGCCTCTCCAAAAAAAATTTTCCCTTAATTTTCTATTGGATTCAAATCAGAACTTGGATGGCCAATCTAACATCTCTATACTATTTTCCTCTTTCCAACGCGTATGTTGGAATCGTTAACCTCTTGCAAAATCCAGTCATAATTGTTTGGTCCATAAAGGGATTCGGCTGCCGTAAGCAAACTCCTCTAGTATAATTTTATCATGAATTGTGCATCGAGATTTTGTGTGAATCCTAACACTCCGAATCCTTTGGCCGAGAAGCGTCCAAAAACATGAACCTTTGCTGGAGGTGTTTATGGTGCGTTGCAGATACATTTCATCTTTTTTTTGTCCAGGATTTCTTCCAGTAATTATAAACAAAAAAGATGGCTCATTTGTAAATATGATGTTGCTCCGATCACGATCTAGATTCTGCGTAGCCTCTATTGAACATGTTTTTGGGTTTGTGTGTTTTTGATGCCAGATCTTACCAAACGGCGTCGTATTGTGTGAATTCCTTTTCTGAACAATAGTTTGTTTCTTTTTTTGTACTTTTGTAGCCGAAACTACCATTTCCGCTGCTTGGGATTTGATTTTCCTCAAGACCAAAACATCCGAATAGTCGGCTTCATTTTTTTTCACCCATTCTGATGAACCACCAAATATTTTGATAATATCTTTTGAAGTGATGAAGTCGTAGCATCTTAGCCTTTCTTCCTGGCGCTGTTCTCTCCGCTGACAAGACATACCACATGTTTTCTTTGGTTTCCATTACAAGCCTGCCCCATTTGCATTATAAATTTGCGCAGATTGTAATCCACGTTCAAGAACTCCACTTCGGAAGTTATCCTTGAATGGATGAACCGGTGTCACTGAGAACAAAGAAACATCAGGCAGACGACGGGCCACGCAATTGGGCATCACCAGACAGACCATACAGTGAATTTTAGTGAAAGACTTACACAAGTTCCCGTACAAAGTGCAAACAGTGCATCAGTTACTCTAAAGCAATCCTGAATCTCAACAACAAAGAGAACGGTTTTGTTAAAAATCATCATGAGCGACGAGGCGCATTTCCACTTAAGCGTTACGTCAATAAGCAAAAGCTTCGTTTCTGGGGCACTAAAAATCCGAGTGTAATGCACGTAGAGCCATTACATCCACTCAAAGCCATTCACGCTGGAAGAGTGATTGGGCCGTATTTTTTTGAGGACGCTTACTGCCGCAATTGGATGAGCGGGGCTTGGTGATCATGCGGTTTGAACAAAACCATGAAACCGCACACACAGCACGAGCCACAATGGATATTGTGAAGAAAGCGTTTGCTGGTCGCGTTTTGGCAATTTTCCATTGCGAGCAAGATCGCCCGATTTAACCATCCCAGACTTCTTTCTTTGGGGCTACTTTATGTCGCGGGTTTATGCCAACAAGCAGTCCTTAAGGAGAATATTCGACAGGAATGCGAACAGCTATCACCGGAAATCTTGCGGAAAGTCATGGAAAATGCGATAAAACGGACACAAATGTGTATCAACACTGGCGGCAGTCAGTTGGCAGATATCATCTTTTCCACTTATCAAAAATAATTGTAAAGGTCCAAATAAAGATTTCCATCACTCAAAATCATTTTTTTTTATTTAGTAAAAAAGTAATTCAAAAACAAAATTGGATGATTAATTTTGCGCCACCTGTTATATGTGCTAAATATAGAGGAATATAGGGAAAAGAAAAGCGCTTATTCGGATGCGGTTTTGTCATATGCGGCAGACTTATGCAAGAAGACTTGAGCTTCCGACACGTTTACGAGCGTCTTATAACAATCCGCATCAAGGAGAAATTCACCACTAAAAGCCTAATATGCGCCCATGCCCTTACGGAAAACAAGGACGACAGAATTAAAGGATGTTTATACGAGCTCCTCGACACGACATATTAGCAAAGTCCGGCCAGGATATGAAGGGAGGACATCTTTGGTGGGGCATTGCTTATAATAGCCTACAGAACACCACGTCTGGCAACGGACTTAGGCTTATTACTATACAACGCACATGGTTTCCTCATCTCAATATATGTTACACAAGGGAACATTGCGGTCTTCGGATCATAAAACGGTAAATCAAACTGATCATCGTGCGATAGACCTAAGGCACGCCTCCAGTATGCTGGACGTCCGAATGTTTCAGGCAGCCAACATTGACTCGGATCACCACCTTGTTGCAGCCAGGGAGCGAATGCGGATTTCCCAAGCGCCACAAAAAAAAAGAACTACCGTGAGAAAATATAACGTAAAAAAGCTGCAATCGCAAGAAACCGCCAGAATCTTCGCCGAACGCGTATCCCGAAATCTCTCAACAACTCCTATGCCACTAGCATAAAATAATGAAGACCAGTGGGAACGCTGACCACGTGCCATCAGAAACGCCGTAACTGATGTGCTAGGTTTCACCCGACCACCACTAAGAAATGCCTGGTTTGAGGAAGAATGCCGGTAAGCACGTGCACGTAAACAAGAAACCTACAAAGCGGCGCTGCAAGGAAGGACAAGAGCTGCTCGTGAGTTCCGAATGGAAAAGACGTGAAGAACATCCTCGGGCACGACAAACGTGCAGCCGAATATATTGAGATGTTGTAATCCTGTAATAACGGACAGAAGCTTTACCCAGAGATAAAAAAAACGTGTCAAGGGAAGCCGTACAGAATTCTGTATTATGGCGAAGAGGCCCAACGTGCCGCCATCAGGCAGAATAGACCATTCAACTTAGACGATCTAAGCAATATCTAAGAAAAAAGCCAAGAAATCAGCTAAACCTGACGGCTTACCGGCCGAGGTATTCAAAGCTGCTGGAAATGACTTTGTGGAGAGTATGCACCAACTCATTTCTCAAATCTGGTTAGAAGAGTGTATGAAGCACCGTATGCCCGATCCACGAAAAAGGATTTCAGTATTGTGTAAGTCATTTGATAAATGATTTGTGGCTATTGTGAATAAATTGACTATTGTGAATGAGACATGACATTTGTTGACAAACTAGCATCAGAAAATTCCATTTGTTTGTTGTTTCACTTTGGCCTCATTCAAAATGGAAATTTGTTACAAATTGACGGATAGTCAATCACTCTTTGATAATTGACAATCGCAATACCAACTACTCAAATTTTCTGATATTTATCATTTATCGTTAATTTTTTGACTCCCACAATAGGGGTGTAAGTCTTCTCCAGATCGGATACAAGATTCCAACTGCGATATTAAGCGAACGTCTGAAACCCTTCGCCAACAACCTGATTGTGATCAGTGCGGTTTCAGGCCAGGAAAGTTCACAATCGACCAAGAGGTCCAAATCGATACCCACCATCTTTTCATCGATTCTAAGGCCGCATATGGCACCATTTATGGCGACGAATTATATATAGCCATTTCCAGTTTTGCCATCCATGTCAAACACGTCCATTAGTGCAGCGTCGGTAACGACATAACTGAGACCTTTGATATAAAAAGAGGTTTTAGACAAGTCTGTGCAACTACTAGCGTACTTCGATGATATTGACCTCATTGGGAGAACTCAGCGGGCTGTCGGTATTAAAATGGAAGCTGCCAAAATGGGTTTAGCGGTAAATGAGGGCAAAACCAAGTATATGCTGTCAACAAGCAGCTACGAATTGGACAGAACGTCATAATCGACAGCTATAATTTTGAGGTAGTAAAGCTACCTTGGATCTTCAATGAATTCTTCCAACAACACCTTAGCAGAAATAAAACGAAGAATCGCTCTTGTCAATCGCCGTTTCTTTGGGCTAAGAATGCAATTGAGTAGTAAGGCTATATCCCGAAAAACTAAGGGGACTCTATATAAGACATTGATCCTACTTTATGGCGCAGAGCCTATCGAAAGCAGATGAACACATCCTCAGTCGTTTCGAAAGATAAATCCTTCGAAAAACATATGGGGCCCGTTTACGTTGACGGGTTTTGGAGAAGAAGATTTAACGACGAACTATACGAGCTGTACAGCGAAATCGACCTGCGCATGAGTCGCCTGAGATGACAAGGATATATAGATCGAATGGACATCAATGCTCCGCAAGTGGAGGAAGACCTCATCATATGTGGCGCGCATAAGTAGAAGAGGACCGCAGTGCGTAACTTGAGGCAATTAGCTAAAGACCGGACAAACTGGGGGCTTGTTAGTTGCACACATTCACTCCGAACTGTTGCGCCACCTAAGTAAGTATGTAAGGATTAACTACAATAGCTGTGGTTGGGGAGAAAAATTTTCTCGAGATATCTTTAAAAGTTGAATATCAAACCTCTCTTTTTAAATTTCTGCAACCATCACTTCCCGCAAAGCCAGATGCTTTTTTATTTGCTTTGGTTTCTGTATCCAAGGTTTTTTACTTTAGGATTAGTCCACTGATAGGAAGATGTCGTCGGCGCTGTGACAGGAACCATCTAACAACCTTTTCTCTACTTCAGTTAGTAGCTCGAAACATTTCAGCGTTGTTTATTCCGGATACTATGTACATACATATGGTTGGTTTAGATATACCGTATATTTTTGCGATTGCCACCTTTACTTATGTTCAAAAACGAGTTAACAACACATCAAATGGAATAACCTTCAGCTTTTACATACTTTTAGACAATTCTTTTAAAACTTATGTTTTGTCTAACAATGTCAAAAATTTCGGAGGCATTATTAAAAAATCTTTAGATTTTCAGATCGTATGCGACTTCTACGGAATCTTATTACGAATTGCAAATTCCAATGTAAAAAATCGTCATCCCATTCCCATCTGCATTTCCTTGAATTGCGCATCAATTACGGTTGAATATTGCCCTACGAATATTGTTTTGGTCACGTTAGCGACGTTCCTTGCGAAATTTATAGAGTAGTAGAGATACGAGTAACTTTGTGTTCACGTAGTTGGATAGTTCACGTTACAGAGCGCCTGCTGTATATGACTTACATACATCAAGAGGAGGATAGGTTATTCTAGTTACTTCCACTAATACTAATAGGATTCCAGAGAATATGTTACGACACACAAGGTCCACATCGGTTTTGGCAGTTTCTTCTGACAACTACAGAGCAGACTGACATTTTCTGTTCCAAATGTCTCCGATAGATGGATCTACTCCAGTGCAAGTGTGTCAATTGTAAAGCTATTGGACGATCAAAACAGGCATCTGCACATGTTGCCCAATTGAGCAGATACCAGTTGTGAGAACTATTCAGCTGTTCTATTTGATTTTAGATTCTGTCAATATAGCGAAATTTGCAAAATCGTTTTATTTCCTCGGTCATAAATCGTTATTTATACATCCAACCTTGACCTAAATAATTGAACGTTTTAGTCGTAAATGTACGAATGACTGGAAAACCATTTTGGAAAAAAATCGAAAAGATACATATTTTAAATTTCCCTGCCCACTTGAGCCACTTTACTTACAAAAATGTGTTTTTTTTTTTCTACTTTTTGTTTCTTCCAAAAAAATTCTAGTTCTCTTTTAAACTAGGGGGCGGGGGGCAAAAAATTCGAAAGTCAATTCTGACAGCTCTGTAGCCATATGCGCAACCACCATAAGCTTAAATTGCTAACTACTTTTATTTTTACTTTTCCTTTTCGGCTATTTTGTGCAAAAAAACAAAATAACATTCTGAGTGAAAAGGAAAAGAATAACGAAACCAAACAAAAGTAAGAAACCAAATGAAATGGCGCAAAGAGAGAAAAACATAAAGAAGAAGAAAAAAAAAAACTAAACAAAACAAAAACAAAAACATCAACGAAAACGAAAAAAGGCACAAACAGAGGAGATAATAAATTTGTTTGACCTTGACATTGCATGATGTTATTTAATTTCGTGAATAGCACTTATTTTCGTTTTTTTCTCGCTTTTTATTTTTTTTTTTTTTTGTGTTTTGTTTTGTATATAACATATGTAGGTATACCCATCTATATATGTATGTAGGTGCTTGAGAGAGTGGTAAACAAGCGTCAAAAGATAGCTCGCACGCGGTGAGACCCGCTTATATGAGGGTACCGCCGTCAGATACATTTTCATACAAACATAGTACCATTATTATTATTACGTATTCTTACAAAAAAAAAAAAAAAAAAACAGAAGAGAATAAAAAAAATTATCACTACGAATTTTGGGTAAATATGTAGTATTTTTGGCTTCGGATTTTTTTTTTTAAGAAATAATATTTTTTTTTGAGTATTTTTAACAGGCTTGACTCACTTTTTTTATTTGTTCTTTTTTTCTTTTACAGACACACGGACGGGGGCTTGATAATCGGTGCTATTGTTCTTATAGATACATCACTAGTATGGAAGTTAGGAATGAGTTATAATTGGGTGAACATCTATTATTAGACCATGGGGCGGGAAGTAGGAAATAAATTTAAGAGATTATAAGGAATTTTTCATTAAAAAAAAAAAAACAACAACTACAAAGGTGAAATGGAAGTAACTAGTAGTTAACGAGGGAATACCAAAGACCACTTATTTTTGTAAACATTATGATGGATTGCGAAGCGCAGAATTGTGTATTATAAATGGGAAACGGAATAATTAGTTTTAAGCCATCTTGTACATTTTCTTCGCTTTTGGAATTCAAGTCACTGTGGCTTATAAGAATCATTAGATCTCAAGGTTGTGCTACTAATGACTGAATTTGGGATTTTTCATTTAGTTTTTGATATACAGTGATGGACAAAAAAATAAATACAGCTTACTTTCCATACAATTTTGTATTATTTTTTTTTTTTTGCTTTTACTCTTTACCGAATATCCCGCCATCTTGTGGAAAGTAGGTGGGTAGTGAGTAGAAATTGTACATATCAACACAAATTTGTTAAATGTCATTTTGTGTTACATACCGATAGTGAAGTGTTTTCTTAGTAAAAATATGGTATAAGAACTACAATATTATAATATAGTCAGAAAGCAAAAAGATGTATGTATGCATATTATTGCTATTGCTAGTACGAGTACATACTCATAGTTAAATTGAAAATTTACAGATTACACCACGTAGTTGATCGGGAATTCATTCAGAAAATTAAAACTACAAGTTTATTCATCTAAATCTATGTTGTCCCCTTTAAAGTAATCCTCATCGACTGCAACACACTTATACCAGCGCTTGATCCAATCCTCGAAATATTTTTTTATATTCGGTTTTCGGTATGTCCATCAGTGCTTCCTGTGATTTTTCCATTACTTCCTCTCGGCTGCTGAAACGCGTTCCCCGTAGTGCTTTTTTAACTCAATTGAACAGAAAGAAGTCACAGGGAGCCAAATCAGGTGAATTCAGTGGCTGTTGGATGGTATTTGTTGCATTTTTCGTCAAAAAATTACGAATAATGATGGCACTGTGCAACGGTGCGTTATCATGCTGCAAAATCCACGAGTTCTCTGGTCTCTTTCGGCGAATTGCTTCACGCAAACGTCTCATAATGCCCAAATACTGTGTGGTCTTCTGGCAAAAATTCATTACGCGCTACACCGTTGTAATCCATGAAAACCGTGAGCATTGCCTTCTTTTTTAACTGAACACGACGTGGTTTTTTTGGTCTCGGCTCATTTGGTGAACGCCATTCACTTGCCTGATGTCTGGATTGCATGTCGTACTCATAAACCCACCCCCAAATCTCGTCTCCAGTAATGATCCTTTCGATGAATGTGGGATCGGATTCAGCCTCGCAAATTATCTCTTTTGCTACGTCAACACGGTCTCTTTTTTGCATGAAATTGAAGTCTTTTGGCACCAACTTTGCTGCTACACGAAGGAAACTCAAATCATTAACCAAAATGTCTTGGAAGGATCCATAGGCAATGTTCACGTCCTCCGCTATCTCTCTGATGGTTAATTTGTGGTTATTGACCAACATTTCTTTTACTTCATCAATGTTTTCGTCGGTTTTCGATGTCGATGGTCAGCCACTGCGTTCATCATCTTCGATTGACTCACGACCACTTTTGAACCGCTCGCGCTCGTGCCACTGGTAAACAATAGTTTTCTTTAGAGAATCGTTGCCGAAACACTTTTTCAATATTTCCAATGTTCTCGCACCATTAAATCCGTTTTTTACGCAAAATTTAGTACAAGTTCGTTGTTGCAAATTTAAATCCATTTCTAAAATTGTAAAAAATCGCCAACACACACAGAGATAGATGTACTCCTGGCTACGTAAATCTTGCAAATGTCAAGCTATGACGCTAAGATTTAGAGGGAATATCAGCAACAGATTTATCAACTTAACAAAAAAAACAACTCAAATCGGAACAATGGGAGCGCCACACGGTGGTGTCCCCCGTGAACTTTTTGATCAAGGTGGTATGTATGCTGCCATATTTTACTTCGATCAATATGGAAATACAAAGCGAAAACGTCAAAATACATTTAAGTAATAAAAGAGTAACCGAATTTTATGAAAATATATTGCAATATAATAATGTATTGTTTTGGCATCGGTATCAACGCTTAATTTCGAGCCCAAAAAAACCGGCTATCGACGTTAACTATTAACAATGAAAAAAATTTGCAGCACTGACATTTTATTTGTTCAAAAAGTGGCACATATTTTGGCCTTCCCATACAAGTTATCGCTATCATGGGAAAATAAGTCTGGAAGCCTTGTCGTTAACCCGATAAATATCGTGCATTCAGTTAGCGGGTATAGGCTAAGTTGTTAGTGTAATTTATACGCTTATTGAAAATAAGCGCTGATACTGATGTCAAAGCAATACACCTATTAATTGGATTTTAATTATGTACGGCACACAGACTTAAATAAATTGGGATTCGACAATCCAATCCATTTTTTGTCCCTAAAGTAAATTTACTTAGGAGGGAAATTGATGGCATCACTAGATGCTAGCGATACTGTCGTATACCTATCATTAAAATTGCCGACAGTTTCTTATAGAGTCTGAAAAACAGATTCAGTTAAGATTTCCCTTCAGTAATTTGACTTTTTTAAAGGATATTATAAGAATCGATCCTCCAAGTATTTGCAATTATCCATCCATCACATCACTTGCTTCAAGTTTTTCACATATTATATTAGAGTCTGACTATAATGCAAGAGACATAGAATACAGAATTTTAAGAAATGATTCTACATTTTTGTCCAAAAATGTTCTTGATGAAAAAAGGTGATGGTTCTGAAATGTCTGCAGTTCAAATTCGATCCCTCTTCTTTTACGAATTTTAAATGGGACATAATGCGTCATTGACAATGAAAAACATTTATGACGCATTTGAGGATGTAGCGGTAAACGGACGCGCTTTACGACGTTGGTTTGGAAAGTTCCTTTGGGGGATTTCAGTCTCGAAAATCAACCACGTTCGACGATGATTTAAGAGCAACGGTAAATGCGGACCCAACGAAATCGGTGCGGGAGATTGCACAAAGCATGGGAGTATCCCCAATGACAATAAGTCGACACCTTTCTCTAATAGGAAAGGTAAAGAAACTCGATAAGTGGGTACACCACGAACTGAACGAGTCCCAAAAATTACGGCGCCTGGAAATCTACGCATCGTTTACATTAAGAAACCAAACACTGTATGATAATCGTAAAAAATCTTCGCAGTGGTTGGATGCAGATGAAAAACCAAAACACACCCCCAAGTCCGATCTTCACCCAAAAAAATCGACATATTGCATGACAAATTTGCTGCGTTGGTCAATAGGTACGGTCCGATCCTTTTGCATTACAATTCTAGACCCCGGTGCAAAAACTGTTGCAGTTGGGACTTGAAATTCTTCCGCATCCACCATACTACCCTGGTATTTCCCCAACGGATTACCATCTTTTCCGCAATCTGGATTTATTTCGCCGGCAGAAGGTCTTCCGGTACCGGCCAGAGGTCATAAAAGCCTTTGAAGACTTCATTGCTTCAAAAAGTCAGCACTTCTACGTATTATGTTGGAAGAATGTCATAGATGCCAACGGATCCTATTTTGATGGAATTGGTTTTTTTTCTTATTATATTGTAGTATATGGAATTGCTGTTTTACTGTTGAGCTTCGGTGTAGAAATGTTTAATAACTTTAAGAAAAAAACAATAGATTTCGTAATATCCAGGTTTTTATTTAGCATGGTCCTTCACAATTTATGTGAGCTATCTTTTGAACACAGTATCGACTGCTGATACAAAGCTGGGCTCTTTTTCTGGCATAATATTGGTCAACATCTCAGGCGATATCGCGGCTATTTCGGCTCGAATTTTCTTTTTGAGTTCATCTACTGGCTTGTTGGAATAAACTTTAAAAAGCCAAACAGGAAGAAGTCCGGAGGAGTCAAATCTGTAGATCTTGAGGGCCAGTCCATGTCACCGTTTTTCGATACCACACATTCCGAAAATGTTTGCTTCAACCAGTTCATTGTTTGGCAACAAACTGAGCGCTGTATCAACGAAATTCAGCCACATTTATGCAAAACTCGACAAAAGAGCGCGCATGTGCCACCAAGGCGTATAGACCATTTACCCGATATGCTATTCCATACATAACCCCTATACTGATAATATTTAATCAAAAACCTGTGCTTTCTAACAAAATTATTTCCTGTGTGAATTTTGGGACACCCTTTATTTCCTTTTGTATAAAGTTGTATATAAATTATTATCAGTCTGCTAGACGGCCATATGTATACATCGTCACAATAGACTTAGCATATATTTAAATATTGTAATGAGCTAATAATGAAATAAAACTCAAAGAAGTAGTTGGGAACACAAACCCAAAAACACAAAAAAGAATCGTGGCAATCAGTGCGAACGACTTAGGAATCAATCTCCTCGGAGGCATGCCAGCGCTGGTGGATTTTATGATAAGAAGAATTGCCCAAATTATGAAAGATAAGGCCCAAACAACAAAGTACTAACGTCCCAAACAAATATTTTTTCATGTTGTTATATTAAATACAATATTATTAATATTAAATAAATTTAATGGAACATTAAGTTTTATTATTTTTTTTGTCCACATCACTTTCTAAAACATGTAACACAATCTTTCCAAAAATAACCTACCTCCGTACTATTTGTAGATTTATAACTTTTCTCTGTGGGAGTGCACTGCTGGGAAATTTTTTTTAGGGACAGATTTAACTAGCATAAATAGTGTGTTAGCTTGAACTGTATTTGTTTTGTTTGTCCAACACTGTACATATGTATTTAAAACCAGCAATGAACTTAGTGTTTATAAATTCAATATAAACTTAAATCGAATACGGAATTACTACGTTTTTATAACTATTTTTCCTAAAGGCAATTGAGAGGTTTAATAAGAAGAAAAGCTTTATGGAAAAGGACTGTAATAGCTAGAAATCAGATTTGCATATTCCTAATAGAGTTCCTATTTCGAAGACACAATTTGTTATGTTATTTATTGTTTATATATTCTAATGTACAATAGTTTTGCGCCATAATCAGAATTTCCGGATCAGCTATTACAATATTTCGCTAATTCCTTATAATACTAGTATAAATATGACGGATGGGCCTTTCTAATTTTCATCCAATGTTTATGCAGCAAAGCTCTTCGCTGACGCCACAATATTAATCTATTTAAGAAAAAAGCACATGGAAATCATATTAGCAGTTCTCGAGCTATAAGCGAACAAACATATAAAGTGACAGAGAAAAAAAGCTCTTTTTTGTTTGTTTATTGGATTTTGGCGATTACTTACGTGCAGACCGAGTATTACCGGAGGCTTTTTGCTATATTTCTCCTCCTTACTTAATCTATGGAGTGCTGTCACATGATCGGTGTAAAGCAATGTTTCATTGTAGGTAAGGAATGGATGTTGTGATAAATATCTATTGTACAATGTATGCCTAAGCCACCTCATGCAAACAATTCAGAAGAGCTAGATTTCTTGCGATCGCTAATACGAAAATTAAAATGTGAATCGACAGGAGCATTGCGGGACGCCCTGCATAAAAGGATAAGGACTGCCTTAACGTTGTACGTATTTCCCAGGAAAAAACATTGACAGCATTTTACAGAACTAATGGTGTACAATTGATCCACAAAAAATGATGAAAAGGAAAATTAAAACAAATTGCTGGAGGTATTTACGAAAAAAAAAGACTACTCTCTCTCTCTCTCTCTTCATCTGGATCTGGTTTAAGAAAGGCCACATTATGGACATGCAAAATGTCTTTAAATATACAACATTATACGGCTGAAAATAAGGGGCATCAGCTTATGCAGCTATTCGTAAGTTTATTTGGTGGCTCACATCTAAGGACACGAAGATATCAATAATCGACATTACTTTCGTTGGCACTCTGAGCAACATATTGTAATGGGTCAGAGAAAAATATGTATATGTATGCTCAACGGCCATCAGGTCGTCAATTTGTCCGTGAAGGTCCTAAAGCTCAACCACATGTAACATAATTAGAAATACGGCACCCCTTTCCATCAGCGCCGGAACGGCCGAGAAATTAATGTTATCCCTCTGAAGATCCGAATTTCGATGTCCTTGTTTCGTTTTGCATAGTCATCCATATGTGGGTATATTCGTTTCTGAGTCTTGTTGGTGTTTCTTATCTGTTATTTTCATGTGGTAAGAAGGTATCATCCACTTGCAACCACTTTCGGATCTTCCTTATTACAAGAGTTTCTTTTTTCCATAGACAAGGATGAAAAATTAGATTTGTTTGTAGATTTGCTTTTAATCTTCAAGTAAGGCATGACATATCGCTGAATCGTAGTCTTCTGTACAAGAAAATGCGCTTCGTAGGTAACAAAATTGAATGGCAATGGCTAACATTAGACCTCGTAGAAGTATCATCTTCCGAGATAGAGCCTCCACAGTCGAACATCTTGTAGCTCTATTCGCTACTCCACGCCTCCTCGCTGCGACTTTTGGGTATTTCTTTGGAAATTGCGAAGAGGAGGGGACAAATGGCGAGCTTCGTGCGCCAGTGAGTCGCAACCGTAAAAAAAAAAATCCATTGCTTCAATATGCTACATCAAGACTCGGATACGGAAATATAAATGCGGTAAAAACAATGGCCTTGAGCATTTCAAACTCAACTCAACATTGCCGAATAGCAGGTCGAGAAAGTGGAAAACTTTCTATATTTAGGAAGCATCGTCTGGGCCGTCGTCGGTGGCATCGAATTCGATGCGGGCAGCATAATCGGGAAAGCTAAAGCTGCATTTGCACAAAAACCAAGCTGAGACTGTTCTAATGTACATCTACGGGTGTAGTACTTGGAAGGTTACCAACATTGTCACTCGAAGACTCTAAAATTTCGTAAATAGATGTCTACGTACGGTTTTTTTCACCGAACCGTATCTCCAACGAACAGCTTTAATTGAGAACCGGTCAAAAATCTATAGACGTCACCATACGGAGGAAAAAGTGGCAATGGATTGGTCAGACCTTACGGCGTGAAAACGGCCTTATTCCAAAATATGCCATGCAGTCAAGCAACGGAGTTGCCTAAGTAATCACGGCGAAGAATAGTCGGAGAGGAATCGAGACTACCTTAAAAGAGCTGGAGTGAGTTGAAGCGCATTGTGAATATCTGAGCGCAGAGACATTGCTGACGTCCTATACACCTTGAGGGGTGAACGGATTTAAGAAAGTAACAGCTTTGAAGCTACTCATTGTCCAAGAATTTCAAATCAGTACGACATGTTTGCCAGATATTCGGTTGCAAAACCCAATCATCGGATTGGGTCTGATTATCTTCGACTGGAAGGCTACAGGCTCCCACAAAGAGCATCTATTATATTCTATAACTGATGAACTATTTACCTGATGCGGGAATATATGTAGGCAAAAACAATATGCCACAACCCAAAAACATACCAAGCAAGGTAGTATAAGCGCCGCTTTAACGGAAATATTTTCATCTCCCAACGGATGAGATGATAAGGACCTATAACTGGAGAACTTAGAATTAACAAAAATCATTTATTATCACAAGTTTCGAGTAAGAACACAAAGAAACTTCAATGAATGGGACAATGAAACGGAAGGCACACGGATCAACAATTTTATTCCAACTATCAGTCAGTACAAACCGAGCTGCCGGAAGCTTCATCTTCCATCTTAACCAGTCTCTGTCAAGTTACGGTCACGCAAATAAATACACGTCTTACCGTTGGAAGTACACATTGTCAAATGAATTCGACTATAGCGTATGGATGGAAACTTGTACAGAAAATACAAGCTTAAGTTATAGACGACCGCTACACACTAAGATAACAGAGTCTAATCCGAGGACTGTTTTTCTTTTTTTTTTAATTTAAAATTATGATTAGATTTAATGTCGGAAATTTTCAAAACGCCGCCTTTTACTTCTTGAGAGTTTATCACGTTAATGCGCTGGAATTTTTCTTTTTTGTTGGCATTCGATTTCCATTTTAAATTCTCAGGTTTAGCACCTCTACTCGCGTCTATGTTTTTGCCACCTTTAATATTTGCGATAAAATCAAATAGCAATTCCTTTCAACTGAAATTCTCTATAAAACCATAAATGCATAAAATAAATTTCAAAAATAAACCTAAGCTAAAGAAATTTGAAAAAAATCTGTTCTCTCTGGTTCCTCTAAACCACGAAAGTTGCTTTGCAGTAGCTCAACCAAAATATCAGCAGTAAAAACATCAAGACCAAAGCCTTGAGAACAAATAAAACGTGCTTGGAATTCTACTTTCGACATCAACATCATTCTCACTCAGAAAAAAAAAAAAAAAATAAAGAAATAATAAAAAATACTAACCAACACACAAGAAAAAACTGAGACGTAAATCCATAAACAAAAATCCGCACAAGCCAAACAGACCACTCCCCAAAAGCGCACAGAGCGCGCGTTAGTAATCAAAATATCCTCAATGTCAGCGGAAGAGTGAATTTATGCGAATACTATGATTTTGTTTTCTTCTATTCTTTGCCCGGTCATTCATTCAACGAATTCGACTCCTCTCTAGGATTCTAAAATGAGAAATGCAAATCGCCAAAGCCTCAGAAAGCACGTTGTAGAAGTAAGAGTTGTTAACACTCAACTAGACCAGCACCAATTTTTTTTTTTTTTTTTTTTCTTTTTTTTTTTGTAAATAGATTCCATCACTCTAATTTGAAATTGATTTCCTCCAACTTCGACGACTTTGATTGATAGCTTCACTGAGAGTCCAGTGAGGTGGAATCTAATATTTCAATGATCCGTGACTGAGATAAAGATTTGGAATAAAATAAAATATGTACTCGTATCAAACCGCAAAGCATGAGTATTTCTGACGCAGATACCGAGTATTGTACAAAAGCCACCTGGGCTTGGAAGTAAAGTTTCATTGTCATTGACAAACACGCCTATCTCATAACCTGGGCTATGTGTACCTGCTGCAGTGATATGTCCTTGATTGATTTCTAGAGCAAGTAAATCATCCTTGAGTGTCTGGAGCAAAAAAAAAAAAATAACAAATAAAATAAATTCTTCTGCAGAAATCTTGAATTTTTCTTGCTTCCTCCACTTTATGAAAGATGATCATAGCTGGCTGTACTATCAGAATATGAATACAAACAAAGTTGTTTTACTCCATATACGAACAAATATACATATATACGTACGAGTATGTTATGTATTGCAACCGCATATCAGATACATGTATCTGCAATCATCTTGAAATGTTGAGTGCTTTATTTATTTTTTTCACGTACTTGACTTTTTTTATTTTTATTTTTTTTTTTTTTTTTGCTGTAATCTTCTCACTTTCCATATGTTTATCGTTCTTAGCATTCCTTTTAATTTGCTTTTTCTTTACTTCTTCCCAACAGGAGACGTCAACGACGTCAACAACAACTACAGCGGCGACGACGGCTACGACGACCACGACGGCTTTATTTTTCAATGAGTTTGTCCTTGGTAAAGTGCATTGCCAGTGTACGAGACTCCCATAATTGCATTCAACCAGCTAGCTAGCAATACTAGTTGTTGTAGTTTTAGTTGCAAGTAAGACATACTCGTACCTACGTACTATAAAACTGAAAGCAACTCTTTGTGGAGTTCAAGAATAGGGGAGTTGATATGTCTACGAGTATACACGTAGGCACCACACAGCACAGAACAAATCGTGATTGTTTGCCCCAATGCGTATTTGTGTTGAAGAAGAATTTCGCGCGCTATTATTAGTGCGGCTTAACTCCGATGATCAAAAGGCCGCGAGTTTAAGTTATTTGTTACATTTCCTAATGGGGGTCAATATATGCAATTCAATGGATTTGTTCACTGACAGAACAAGAGTTAATGCGATGAGACATGAAGACGGGATTTATTGGTTCTGTTTTGAATTTCAAACATCAGAGAACTCAATTTATCACGATACAAACCGTTGTTTACGAAACATAAACGATTCTTACCTTTGAGGTAATTTTGAGTAAAAATCTATTAATAAAATAGTTCAATTAACAACAATTAAAAGTTTCAAAAAACTAAATCTAAAGCGAAGTTCGAACGAATGATCATTACCTCTTACGAATATAAAGTTCAAGTATTCTAAGTCACATATTGGAAAACGTGCTTGCAACAGTTATTACTTTCAATTAATAGTTGAGTTCTGTCAACGATGTAAAAGTTATACTATATGATCTGAGAAAATTAAAAAGAAAAATAACTGAATGAGTCAAGATGTCGTTTGATTTGTCTTTTTTGCATTTATATATCTGACAAGATGTAATACTTGTTTAACATGTGTAAATCCGCTTCCCAAGGCACTGATTTAAAGTGAAGTTTATGTGAATGAAATTTTGATGGCTGAATTCAACACTTCTTTCCTTATGTAGATACGAAAAACATAAAAGAACAATTGAATTAGCAAGTTTTACGATTTCACTCAAATGCCACTCAAAAATCACTCAATTGATTTTATTTCATCTTAATGATGAAAAGTTGTAGTTTTTGATTTTTAAAATAAGAAAACACGTTATTAAATATATTTTCGTTAAGATAAAACAAATCCTGTTGATCTCTTTCCTAGAAAACGATCAATAAGAAGCGAAAATAAGAATACATTTATAAGAAACACATAAAATTTATCTTAAGTGCATTCGATATGTCAGCAAAAAAAAAATCAAAATTAACATATTAATGTTTACTCAGTTAAACTCTAAATACAAACAACACGCTCATAAAATTCAAATAATTCTTCTTTCTCCAATATCGTGTTATATTGCATAAAAATCCTGCTGTTTGCTAACTATAGACAGATAAACAGCTCTTGTATCTTCTCCAATTTAATTCAACTTGAAATTGTATAATATTCATCCCACACATTGTTTGGATTCTTTTTTAAGAAATTTTTGTTATTATCTACAAGTAAACGTACTTGTAGTCGTATCTGTCATTCATTTTATGGTCGTATCGTATCGTCTTTCTTTCATTCGCCTTACTTTTATTTAATCGGTTCAGAAAACTTTTTTTTTCTTCGGTATCAATGCACTTGTAACGTACGAGTGAGTATATAACATTGTAATTAATCTGTAGATTTTTCTTATGAAAGCAAAGTATTACAATGAAAAACCCTATAGCTGTTACTAATAGGATACAAATCTATAAATCGAACGATGGAGAAAGAAGAATGTTATCTTCAACGATTGTAATACTTGCAAAGTATTGGTCTTCCAACAATGGCAACGATGAGAAATTTGAGTAAAATAGAAAACAAAAAAAACATAAAATCCTATGAAGTGTTCGTTTAATTAAAAATTTAATTGTTACCTATTTATCTCCATCGAAATGTATAGAATTTTTTTTTTTTATGATTATAGGCAAAACAATTCGCGAAATACTAATAGAAAGTCTTAATTGTAATGTGAAAGGGAAATATTTCGACAAATTGAGATTAAAAGATATTGGATGTCTGCATTAGGTATAAGGTAGCGTGGGAAGGTTTTTCTGTTTTTAATCGGCTCAAGATCTTTTTTAGCACGTGTTGGCGGTTAAGAAACAACGAAATTATAATACTACTCGTAGTTAGTGTGAGAGTTTGCTTAGAGCTATTGAAAAAATTTCCGACACACATTTTCAGCAATATTGATCTTGGTTGGCAAAAGACTGACTTTCTATCGGTGACTTGCTCTTAATCCAGATAAGAGGGAAAAAAAAAAACCGGCATCCCCGTGAAGAGTAATGTTCAAATCATCGTGGACAGTAAAGGAAAAATTATATGGAATGATGGAAGCAATTTAGTAAGACTCACACGTTTGCGGACTTTCGGCCTCGAGCCTTATCATCCTTAAGCACTTGGCGAAAAATCTAGCGAGATTTTTATTATTAGTGGAGAAGGTCCAAGAGGTTAGCTTTCAAATTTCAGCAGAATCTGAAAAAGATTGATGTGACTTGATTAGCAAGTGGATACGTATTATTATATCCTCCTCCTATATGAACCTATTAGGCTTGTGATCTTCAGGGTTAAAATATGGTTAAAAACTGACTTGTCTGCTTTTCACTTAGAATCGGTTGTAACAAAATTTTGTCGATTTGTTCTCTTTTTTTTCAGTTTTTCGTTCAGCGTCAATATTTTGGTGCCTGTAGGCCATACTTATCTTGACACTACGCTTTTGCGAAGAATCTTAAGACTTTACCTTTTTATTAGATTGTTACTTCTTCTGTTTCTTCATCAATTCCACGTAGTTATAGTTTGTAGCCAATGAGATAGTCCCGAATTTATAGTCACTTTATTACAAAGTGGGATAGCAAGAAACTTTCTTACTTACTCATATTATTCGAGCACCTCCCACAACATAGCCCTTTTTCTATCTCAAAATATTGTAGAATATTTCAGACGGATATTTTGGGGGTCAAAGAGGTGCTATACGATAACTTCATCTGCACTGATCGCCACAATCAACCGAAAAATCCCTAGCTCGCTTTTGACAACATTGTAGAGATTTAAAAACTGTCACCTACCTCTCACCGTGATGACCAAACAGTTCATCATCCACATTTGCTGGGTACGATTAGGCTGAAACTGAATGAAACTTGACAAAAGACATCATTTCAGCCTCTTAAGGTACAGAAATGCAACTCGGTACATTCTACATGCAAATTGTGTTGAATGTCAATTCGGTTTTGACATTTGTGAAGCAAACAGAATTAGAATTTCTGTGAATAAGCAATGGATGAACGCGGAATAATCAGCACGATGTCACGAACAATTCGGCAGTGATTTTGAGATAACGTGCATTTCGTGCCCGTTTTCCTCACCGGCCGGCTCTTAGAGACTGAAACAACACGGGACCGAACAAACTCTGGAAGGCCTCGTACCTCTCGTTTAGCTGAGATCATTGCTGCCGTGACTAAAAATGTTTTAGAGGCTCCGTCGATATCGACCAAACGACGTGCCACGCAATTGGCCATTCCAGGCACGTCTCTGTGGCACATTTTGGTGAAAGACTTGAAGATGTTTTCTTAAAAATTTCAGACAGTCCATCAGCTGATGTGTATTGACCGTGAATCACGTTTAATTTATGATCACGCCTTCCTGAATCTCAACAACGAAGTGGGCGACTTTGCGCCAAAAATAATCATAAGTGACGAGGCCCATTTCCACCGCCATTAGGTAGTTAGGTAAAAGTGGCTGTTGGAAAAACCAATCCACTTAGGCCTATTGGGCCGTTGTGATGCCACGTGGATCTGTGATCATCTTACTCATGTAACCAATTTGAGCTTATGATGAAGCGTAGGCGACTGTTAACGTCTACATTCTTTAGATCGTTTAAGTCATTATAAAGGGTTTTCCATTAAGCGTTTCCTATTTTTAAATTTAAATAAAATAAAGGCCTATCGATGCCATTATGTATGGAATATAACATTGTTCAAATGTTCGCCGCGACTTCTCTGGGTGGCGCGCATCCGAAATATACAATTTTCCATGACTCTGGCGCATAAATCAGGCTAAATTTGACAGATGTCATGGGTTATGTTGGCTTTGAGGGCCACTGTGGTTTGTGGCCTATTAGCATAGCCCTGCGACTTCAGAAAACCCCACAAGAAAAAGTCTAACGGGGTCAAATCGCACGATCCCGGTGGACAGTTCACATCACCTCCACGTGAGATGACCATGCCCTCGAATCGCTCGTGCAGAGTTTCCAATGTGGCGTAAGCTGTCCTGTTGAAACCAAATGTCGTTGGTGTCCATATCATCCAATTCAGGCCAAAAGAAGTTGGTAATCATCGACCTATAGCGCTTGCCGTTGACGGCGATGGCCTGGCCAACATCGTTCTCAAAGAAATATGGATCCATGACGCCGGCTGCACAAAAGCACACCAAACAGTGACTTCTTCGGGATGCATTGGATGCTCTTGGATCTCATGTGGATTGGTATTGTCACAAATTCGACATTGGCCTCATCGCTGAAGACAATTTTTCGATGAAAATTAGGGTCAGTTTCCAACTGCTCCAGAGCCCATTCAGCCAACACACGTCGTTGTCTATGGTCGTTTACCTTTAGCTCCTGGGTGAGTTCAATTTTGTACGGGTGCAGGCCCAAGTCACGACGCAAAATTCGCCAAGTTGTGGTCTGCGAAAGGCCGATTCTTGTGAGCGACGCCAAATCGACTGTCTCGGATTCTACTGCACACTCTCACGGACAGCGGCGATGTTTTCGGCAGATCTTGCGTTTCGTCAACGTAAGGGTGTTGGTTTATCGTTTACTGAATTAGTGGACTCAAATTTATCCCCAACACTGCGAATAGCCTTCTCCGTATGACGATTATGGCGACCCATTTTGATAAAACAATTTTATCATTTGCACGTGTTGTTGAACGCTATGTCCGTTCATGGTGATTTGGCAAAACAGACTGAATAAATGGCAGCCAATTTGACAGATGCACCTTCAGCAATATGGCCGATATCAACTGTCATATTTGGGCAGTCCCTATTGGAAGACCCTGTAGAAGAAAGTTCCTAAGTGAAGTTGTCTTCTCTGGTAGAGAGCTGGACATATACGAAGAGCCATTACATCCACTCAAAGTCATTACATGGTGTGCTGTTTACGCTGGAGGAGTCATTGGATCATTTTTTTTTTTTAAGAACGGCTCGGGTCAAACAGTCGCTGTGTATGGTGAGCATGATTAGGACTAGAGAACATGTAGTTCCAACAGGACGGAGCAATGCCGCATAATGCACGAGCCATAACCAACAGTCTAAAGCAGACGTTCCCGTTTGGTGATTCGCACTGTCCCGCAAAATCACCCGATTTGACCGCCCTAAATTATTTGTATGAGGTTATTTAGTCACGGGCTTATGTGAACAAGCCACAAACCCTGACAGCCCCCAAGGAGAACATCCGTGAAGAAGTGCAGAACCTATCGCCATAAGTTCTGAAGAAAATCATTGAAAATGCCATTAAATGAACCCAAATGGTAATCAACATCACTCAAGTGATATCATTTTCAAAACATTATGGACATTTAAAAAAATTCCCACTAATCTTCTTTTTTTTTTCTATTCTAAAGATAGGAAAATAGGGTCATACACTATGGCCCACGTTGTATAAATTTATGCTGAATCTAGATGTGATAGACAAAGATAATTGTAAGTGATCAGAGGCCAAAACATGGAAACCGAAGTCGATGTTTTGCATCAGGCTCGCATTTAGCTTGCATTCCTATCAATTTCAACACCTCAGTGTCGAAAAATGTAAAGTTTGCAATTCATTCACCATCTGACAAAAACTCGGCTTGAACTTCTGAAATGTACAAATATGGTAAAGACTGTTTTTTAAAAGCTGTACCAGAGGAAGGCGTTTGATATAAAAACTTTATTTATTACGGAGAAGAATGATCCATGGCTGCGCATCAGTTGATCTAATTTTATGACGGTCTTGCTAGTACCTCACCAATAATACGCTTAATAGGGTTTGAAAAATTTGAACAGTTTACGGTATATCAACATACACCAACGACTTCACAGGAAGTAAAAATGAGCCCCGCTAATATACATACTATGTATGTGGTATGAGCATACTTGGTCAAGTGGTCGGTCTTCGGCTCCCGAATTGAAGACCGGTTTTCAAAATAACCTTGAATGATGCGAAATTGATGTTCCAGTGCAAGTCTATTCATGATGATATATCAAACAATACTGAACATAAATGTCAGAGAGCTATCAAAGGCTTGGAAGATCTACCATACCAAAGAAAACACCTTTTTTTGTAGACTGGCTGCTGTGTCTCTAGCACCATTCTATGGAGTGAAACAACCGAATTCGAAGCTCGTGCGGCTAACGGTCCTATAGACCATAATTTACCTAGGCATGCTAAAATTAAGATGATGGTTACATTAGATGATCTGTCCTGTTGGAGACTGCTCACCCTGTGGAGTTTTCAGAAAGCCGATGTAGGTACGAGAATATACCCCTCTACCTTTTAAGTCTTCTTCGCTACGGATTAGGTATGAAATAAATTCGATATAACACATGGGCTGAAAAGTCCGTGCCGTTTCGAAGAGAGGGCACCACTTGAATTAAATCCATACCATTTTCAGTACCAATCTTCAAAAGATAGGTGTATAAATTTGAGAGCTGTTGGACGATTAGTTCTCGAAATATAGCGCTGTGAGTGAAGCAACTTTTGTTATTGTGAAAAAAAATGGATTCAAAGCAATTTCGTGTGTTGATTTATCATTGCTTTTTGATGGGAAAAAATGCAGCCGATGCAAAGAAATGGCTTGATAAGTGTTACCCGGACTCTGCACCAGCCGAACGAACCATTCGCAAGTGGATTGAAAAATTTAAAAGTGGTTATACAAACACAGAAGATGATGCACGCAGTGGACATCCAAAAGAGGCTGTTTCAGATGAAAATATCAAAAAAGTCCACAAAATGATTACCAATGACCGTAAAGTGAAGTTGATCGAGATAGCTTAGGCTCTGAAGATATCAAAAGAGCGTGTTGGATATATCATACACGAATATTTGGACATGCGAAAGCTGTGTTCAAAGTGGGTGCCGCGTTTGCTCACAGTCGACCAAAAACAACAACGTGTTGATGATTCAGAGGAGTGTTTAAATCTGTTCAACCGCAATAAAGCCGAATTTTTGCGTCGGTATGTGACAATGGATAAAACTTGGCTCCATCACTTCATACCAGAGTCAAGTCGACAGTCAGCTGAGTGGCGAGCAGGCGACGAACCTCGTCCTCGGCTTGCAAGTTTATGACATCCGTATTTTGGGATGCATATGGAATAATTTTCATCGACTATCTCCAAAAGGGGCAAACTATCAACAGCGACTATTACATTGCCTTGTTGGAGCGTTTGAAGGACGGCCGCATTTGAAGAAAAAGAAAGTGCTGTTTCATTAAGACAATGCACCGTGTCACAAGTCGATGAAAACGATGGCAAAATTGAATGAATTCGGCTACGAATTGCTTCTCCACCCACCGTATTCTCCAGATTTGGCCCCCAGCGACTATTTCCTGTTCGCAGATCTCAAAAGAATGCTCGCCGGAAAGAGATTTAAGACCGAATCGCCGAAAAAGAGGCCTATTTTGAGGCTAAACCGAAATCGTACTACAAAACTGGTATCAAAAGATTGAAAAATCGTTTCAATCAATGTATCGTCCTCGAAGGCAACTATAAAGTTGAATTTTGCAAAAAATTTGTGTTTTACTATAAAACGGACTTTTCGGCCCATGTGTTATGTATATTTTTTTGGGGAACATTATTATAAAGAAAAAGATAGTGGGAAGAATTTCTGAACAACGCAATAATTACTGCCACAGAACGTCAATACCCAAATAACTCAAATCGATGTTATATATATTTTTTTAAATTTACAATCCTTTACTTTAATATGCCGGCTCCTTATAATTATTCATGTAAAAAAAAAAAAAAAACTTAAATCTTATTTAATAAAATGCCATGATCCACTTAAACAAATCGCACATCGCACTACAAATCAAAAAACACATCCCACAACGATCTCCCAGCGCCATTTAATGTAATCCCACAGAAAATTATTTCCTCAAATGAATTACAAAATACATATTTTAGCGTAAGACCAACAACACGCTCATGTTCTTATAAATTCTATTTAAAAAAACAAGTGCGCGCTATTGGCTAGCAATAGACAACAAAATTATGTCCAACTTGGCTTGAGATTTCAGGAGAATCCGGCATTTTTTTTCCTCCGTACGAGAGTACACTGCAGCAAATGAGCATTTTCTAAGGTCGAAAGAGTGAGTGCTTTTTTGTTGTTCGTTTTATTTTTCTCTGAAATTCTAAAATTAAATTTCGATATGAACTGTTTTATGATTGTGTCAATAATTCAAAAATTTGTTTTTTCTAACATTAATGGATTGATGGTCATATAAAAACACACGCTCTGAAGGGGGCGAACAGATAGTCGAATAAATTCATTAATATTCTGGAGAATAACATGCCAACGAGCGTGTATGACTGAGGGATAATGAGTGAAAATCTCAGTGGAATCTTCAATTTTATTCCCGATACCATTCTTAGCTGCAATAATTCATCTGTTAAATAAAAAATAAATTCTTTTAAATCTAGAAAAAAATTCTTTCACCATGAGTGCGAGTGATGGTATGCATGCATATATCGAATGGAACCCACCGAGACGCATGGTACTCGTACTCGTACTCGTACTTGTACTTGGTTACATCTGCTGGTCAGATGGATACACTCGCACTAGTACTTTGTATCTCGAATGCTTTTCGTTCGTCCGCCACACGATTATAGTAGTACTCATACATCTCGGTTGTGTGAAATGGAAAGTGATTTTCATTTTTATTTTCATTTGGCTAAGCTCATGGCATGTACTCATACATACATACATATAAGTGCTCCAACGAACGACCGACGTCAACGGCAACGACTATGACTATGACTATGACTATGACTATGACTATGACTATGACTATGACTATGACTATGACTATGACTATGACTATGACTATGACTATGACTATGACTATGACTAAGGCTATGGCTATGACTACGACAACGACTACGACAACGACTACGACAACGACTACGACTACTTCACTCGCATGGATTCGTTCGTATTGAGTTTTTCTCTTTTCGTTTTTTGCGCTTTTAGTCTTGCTTTTCTATTTTAGGACACACGATCGACGTTAACGACGACGACTTGAGTGTAATAAGCAAGTAATAGTGCATTTGCAGTGCAACGTGATTAGATGTGAAAAAGTGAAGAGGCGGGTGAAATTATTGCACCATGCTGCAGTTAGTTTGCAATTTTTTCTTCGCCTCTACTGTAATCAGAGAGGGAGTGTGTTTTTGTTGATGATGTCGGGGATTTGCTTGGGTTAATACAGTAGCATGTGGGGTAGGTTAGACGGTTAGGTGGTTTTTTTTTTTTTTTTTTAAATTAAATGAAATAAATTTCTATTATTTGACATAATGACACTGGCGATGCATTGGAGCGTGGTATTCTAGGAAACGATTCAGTTGAGAAGTAGGCAATAATTAATTTTCTAAATTTAATTTTATTACAGTTTTGGTAATTAGTATTGTCGACTGATTAAAAGTTATTTGTTTATTAAGAGAGAAGTAAGCTAAGACCATTGGTCTACTGGTTAAAGCTGACCATTTCTCAAGACGTGACAAGATGACCAGGCCATATGGAGTGCGATTAGACGAAATTCAAATGTGTGATATATTTAATTTGTGTTTTGGCACGGGATTTAATGGCTTCCGTGATAGGAATTTAATTATTTTCCTTTTTATTTCTTTTAATAGGACAAACAAAAATAGGAGCACGTGTAAAAGCTAAGGAATAATTTGCTTGTGGTTTTACTTTTCTGGGAAAATTACTTCTTTTGTGTTGACGTAGAATTTAGCTCTTGAGGTAGTTTTTGATGAAAAAGTGATCACAACCGAATTTTAAGAAAATAACTACCTACATACACACGTACATACATGTATGAAATCAAGAGAAAAACCAAACGTTTAATCATGCAAATACTTTGTATCTTATGACAACAATGCTATAAAATGTAGTGCAGATTAGTACACTACATTACGTAGTTTTTATTTAAAAATAGGAGCCATCGCTACTTCTCCTACGATGAACTTTAACCTCCACTCAACGGACTTTGGGCCCTAAAAATGTTTCTGCCGTATTCGAATTCAGTATCTCCTCCAGTATCCTTTAAATCACAGCAACGCATTTCAGAGCCTTTAAACGAGCCAGACATGAATGCAGCGTCTTTCACAAGCGTGTGAAATTCCAATACGAGCCAAAACTGAGGCAAAAAATACTGCAATGTCCCAAAGGCAGTAAAAGTTTTTTGTCGTTCGTCAAAAACATTAGAAATTCTGCCTCATCCTCCATCCGAACGCTCATTTACAATGACATTCCAGCTGTCAGCTCTTTCGACAAGACCAATCTGCTTGCTGCACACTTTGCGGCTAACTCAACACGCCCAGTTTGTGTTTTGTTCCCCCCTACACTTGAGTGCATCGAATCTTCAATTTAACGAATCCACTTTCGCACTCGTGTAGTAGCAAGAGTACTTAAAGATCTTAATATACATAAATCCGCTGATCCATATGGTATATCTCCCCTTCTTCTGAAGAGATGTTCCACCTAGTTGGCAAAACCACTGCGTAAGCTTTTTCATCAATCCTACGCTTCAGGACTCTTTCCAAGTAGATGTTCAACCCATCTCTAAAAAAAGGCGAATCTTCTTCTCTTTCCTTCTACAGCCCACTGCACTTACGTCGCGTCCCTTTTTTTCAAGAACATGGACACGCTGATAAAATGTCAGCTAATGAAATATCTCGAAACACGAAAACTTCTTAATGACCGGCAGTACGGTTTTCGTAGCAACAGGTCCACTTTATCTGATGGCATGTCTCACCGGAAAGAGGAACCAAAGCGTACATCAATCTGGCGAAAGCAAGATAGTTGCTCTTGATATTTCTAAGGCATTTGACAGAATTTGGCGTCAGGCTCTTTTTTCGAAAATGCGTGCTTTTGGGATCGATGACTCTCTTCTTCAGTGGATTAGAAACCAGCTTTCGGAACGTTCAATTCAAGTTGCTTTGGACCGTTGCAAGTCTGATATTCACAATATAAATTCTGGTGTGCCCCAGGGCTCCGTCTGTCTCCGACACTCTTTTTAATTTTCATTAATGATCTCTTATCTGTTATTCTAATCCAATTTATTCCTATGCTAATGACAGTACTCTCTGCTTTTCATATTCGTTCCCGGATTCACGCCCCTGCTCTGCGGCTGTAGAACGGTTGAAAAAAATTCACAAAATGATATTGAACGACCGTCGAACTAGCAGATATGGTAGACATTTCAAAAAGCGCTGTACATCGCATGTTGACTGAAAAATTGAACATGAGAAAGCTGTGCGCAAGATGGATGCCGCGATTACTCACAATGGAACAAAAACAGCATCGTTAGGATGCTTTGATCGAGCGTTTGACGAAGTTTCACAGCAATAAAGCCGAGTTTTGGATTAAACATGGGTCCATCACTTCACACCCGAGACAAAGGAACAGTCAAAACAACGGACTCACAGGGGAGAATGGGCTCCAAAGAAGGCGAAAACAGTTCCATCTGTTCCATCCAATTCAAGTTGTCTTCAGCGGTTCCAAGCCTGATATTCACAAAATAAATGCTGGTGTGCCCCAGGGCTCTTTTCTGTCTTCGACACTCTTTTTAATTTTCATCAGTGATCTCTTGTCTGCTACTTCTAATTCAATATATTCCTTTGCTGATGACAGTACTGTCTGCTTTTCATATTCGTTTAACTGACTCAGGTCCCTGCTCTTCGGTTTTAGAACGGGAAGGGCAGCGTATGTTAAGCTCATTACATTCCGATATCAACAGCATAACCGATTGGGGAACTATCAACAGAGTGGAATTTAATGCTTCCAAAACACAATTCTGTCTGCTGTCGTTTAAAGCGATATTTAAACGCTTTCGAAACCGAAAAATTTTCCATCCTCGGTATGTGTGTCAATTACTACTTACGTTGGAATGACCACATATTCGGTGTCGTCAAAAATGCTGCGAAATGTCTAGGTTTCCTCAAGCGATGTAAGAAATACTTTACCCCTCTGATCTGGCATCAATATATAAGGCATTTATCTGCCCCAAATTGGAGTACAATGCCCACATCGGGTCAGGTGCGCACAAAACATATCTGCATCTGCTAGATAGGATCCAAAACCGTGCGATAAAACTCATAGGTGATACTAATATCACTCAAATAATGGACACCCTTGAACACTGACGTAATGTCTCCTGTCTCACTTTGTTTTATCGCTATTTCAACCACCAGTGCTCTATTGAAATCGCCAGTAGCATTCCGCCCATTCAAACTTTCAACCGTAACACCCGTCTCGCTATGAATGCTGAGCAGTATACCCTCAAGCCCATTTTCGGACGTACTCTAAAATATTGTGATTCTTTCCTAAGCCTTACAACTTGCTTATGGAATGCCTTGCCAATCTCTGTGTTTCCTGGTCGTTATAGCTTATAAACATTTAAAAACATTGTACATCGGTACCTGTCCTTTCTTCCTCCCTAAATTTCCTTCGCCTGCGCTGTGTACAAGCATTTAAAAAAAAAAGGTGCAGGTACTGTTTTTTCCTGAGTACAATGTTGTAAAAAGGGATACAAACATTTTGTAGTTCAACTGAACGTTATTCAAATGTTGGAAAACAGCAAGATAAACACTCCTCATCGTTTCTTATGAATTAGTGGAGATCAGTAGCCCAGGTTTGGATAACGTCCTCAGGGGCCTACTGTAGCAAAGAGCCCCACAGTTACACAGTATATGTATAATCTGCTATTAGTGAATATACTAGTATTGGTGTTGGCACGTTACTTGCCTTAGTCGAGGCTGATACATACATGTAAGTATATGGCAAATGGACATACGGTTATGCTTCGAAGACTGTAATTTAGATCGAATACCACCACCAACACCTCACTCCATTTATACCTCATAAGGATAACATACCAAATTTTTAGCGTTCAAAAGGGGATTCTCAGTTGTCCAGCGTACACGATTTGAGTAATCTCAAATTGTACACCGCAACAGAGTGTGTTTGGTATGAAATGGCTGTGTTGATCACTTCTGTATTCAGAAAATTCGCGAAAATTGCCCAGTGACCTTAGTTTTTATGTTCCCGTTGTTCTTCCCATTTCGTACGTCTACTTTCTACTATATAGAACAAAGTAAGTCTAACTGAAACCTCGAGGGCTTCAAATAAAAAGCTTCAAATCGCACATGTCATGTATTTTCTGACAATTTGTGTAGCTGAAGGCTTGTCTATTGCTGGCTCTTTCCAAATTTGTCGAAAAATTAGCAATTTTTAGCCGGCGATTAGTTTTGTGTTGTAATCATACCGACGAATGGTCCCATACTTGCCACCTTTGCCACCTAAAGTTATGGACAACTGTATGATTAATTGAGATTAACTATTATTAATTAATTCATTAATTATCAAGGATTAATTATTAATTAAGGCATTGTTGAATATTTCTTCTGAAAAGTTGTTTGCGAAGAAAAATTGTATTAAAAACTTTTACAATTATCGTCATACTTCTGCATTTAGCGTAGCATTAATAATGTGACGTAATTAATCCAATTAACAAATATTTTACAGTAAAGTAAAACTTTACTGTTTTTATAAGACTTCGCACACCATCTGTACTGTTATAGTAACTACAACGAAATAACTCGTTACAACCATCGACCAATGTCGGAGCCAATTTTCGACCATTCTTCCACACATTTCGGCCGATAATCCGGCAACTTCACATGAGCACGTCCATCATCTCTGGCTTCCTGGCATAGATCAATGACTTGACGTAGCCCCAAAGAAACAAGTCCAGGGGTGTCAATGTCAAATCGTACGAGCGAGGTGGCCAATTGACTGGTTCATTTCTTAAGACAACACGCTAACCAAACTTTCGACTTCAGTAGCTAGATTGTTTGAACCAATGTGTGGCAAGTGGCGTCGCCCTGTTGAAACCGCATTTCAGCAATATTGAGTGGACGCAATTGCATTCCAACATGTCCGAATACCGATTTCCATTAACAGTAACGCAGGTGCCTTCATCAAAAAAACCACACCAAACAACAGATGTGTAGTTGCGTCTTTTCCCAGCAAAAAAATTTCATCAAGCATATCAAGCTAAGGGATAAATAAGGGATATATGGTACAAAATAAGCAACCTTATTCCATAACAACAATATTATCAGGTATACAATAAGGTTTCACGCGTAGAAAAAACAAATAGGAAGCATTACCGTTCGAACATATCCAGGTTTGTTTTAAATTCCTGTGAAAATGAAAATTGTTACGAAATGCCAGTAATGCGCGATTTCTCATTTTAGTGGCGTCTTTTGTGCAGTGAGAAGCACAATTTACTAAATTAAGTTAAAAAAGTAAGTTCCTATGTATGTTATATATGGTATGTATAATGGCTTCAATAATGGGGTATTCAAAACGCCACTACAAACGGCTGCTAAATAAAAATGATCGATTAACTATCGGAAGGCCAGAAAGATGCAGAAAATAATGAATTAACAGCTGTTAATCTTAATTCACACGAATTTATTGGCGTTAATGATGCAAATGATTTTGAAAATATTGAAGCAAGTGAAAGAGTAATGTTTCAGTTAGCTCATTAAAAGATAAAATAACTAATTGGCTGAGTGAGGAAAATATTTCATATGGTGCCGGAACCAAATTATTACGAATTTTGAACGAAGCTGGGTTAGACGTTCGTCTGTCAGTCGCAACATTAATAGATTTAAAGAATATGTTAATATAATAGCAGTTGAACACGGAAGTTCATGTACATTTTGGTATATCTGAAATGATCAAAACATATAACGACCTATATATGTATTGTTTCCAAGAACTTAATAGACATAGACATTAATTAACGTATTGTAGATGGACTTCCACTATTCGAAGGCTCTAGTACGACACCATGGTCAATATTAGGAGCATTTGTCAAGATGTCTGATCTTTGACCTTTTATAACATGTTAGTTTGTTGGTCACAGAAAATCAACAAATGTGAACGAGTATTTCAAAATTATTGTAAAGGAGTTGAAAGGAATAGATACATATGGACTGGAAGTGAAAAATTCTATTTGTAAACTTAATCTTAGAGCTTTCTTCTGTGATGCATCTGCAAGGGCATTTATCACTTCAACAGTGTACCATAATTCTTACCATAGCTATACGTGCCCTTTTTGCGATCAAATTGGTACCCGAATTAACAAAAGGACTGTGCACTCGACATCAGTGTAGCTCTTAAGAACAATCGAGAGTTTCAAAAGTAGAACTGATATAGATCGTCATAGCTTGCTATATAGAAATAACCAAAATATATTGAAAGGCTATGGTGTAAAATGTGTTACACAGTTTCCATCTAATCTGATGAATTTAATCGATCTTGGAGCAGACAAAAAAAAAATTAACTAAAATAATTGATAGAAATTTACAACGAACATATAATATTGATCCTCAAAAGAACAATGTATTATCGGTTGGGATTGTTGGAGTTAGTAAAATGTGCAGGAAGCCGAGACAGTTTCAGGAACTTTAAAGGTGTAAAGGTACATAATTCCGCCAATTAATTGTATATACGAGAATAGTTACATTTAAGGCAGTCCTGAGTAATAAATTGTACGAACATTATGTTTTAATAGAAATTTGAAGCCAATACTGAAAAAGTAAAATAATTGTTACAAATTTTTCAAAATTTTATGAACAAGGTGGCATTTCATACAAAGAACATACATAGATTATTGCATCTAAATTCAATTACATTGAATAGGATTAAGGGGGTAGTCTCATGTTCGATCCTCGAAACATAGATTTTTTTTTTGCATACGAGTATCTTCAAAGTTTAATAAGTTGAGAATATACTGTGAAAATTTTAGACCGATACACTAAGTCATTTTAAAGTTACAGCAAATAATAGGGGAGAGTGTACCCTGCATTTTATTTTCTTCTCCAAATTTTAAAGGCTTTTTTCTCGAATCTACTTTTTATCCGTAGGCCCAGACGGTAAAAACAAATATTCTTAACACAATATTCTACACACGAATGGTTCTGTCCGGTATTAGAATTAGTTTCTTTTATCTCCATTTTAAACCGAAAAAAACAGTCGATTATTGTAAGTTTTTTTTTATTAAAAGGCCGCCATTTTGTTATTTTTCACTCAAATATTTTAAATCTACTACGGGAGAGAATGACAACCCTACTGAAAAATAATCTTTTTAGAATTGCGATTTCTGATGATTATAAAGGGAGCAATCAGGGGGTCCAGCCACAAAAATACTTCTTTTGAATAAACCTACTTTACCTCATCAAAATGACGTTGAAATATATATTATTTTTTTTTTCAATTAACAAATTTTTTTTTGTATTATTCAATACTTAAATAATAACATATAATTATCATAAGAAGATTGTATCTCATTTTCCGCAAAAAAAAAAAAAATCCTTAAAAACCTTAAAAATTTAACCTCGAACATGAGACTACTCTTACACTAGACTTAACAAACAGTTACATATTTGAAAATTATATGCAAATCATAATATCCTGATGTAGTTAAAGTTTAAACGCCCACCCACTGTCCATGAATGGCATTTGCATCGTCGAAAACGAAAAACTTTCCATTCGCGGTGTGTGTTTCAATGACAACTTACGTTGGAATGACCGCATAGTCTATGTCGTCAAAAATGCTACGAAATGTCTAGGTTTCGTCAAGCTATGTAAGAAATATTTTACCCTCTCTGATCTGACCACAATATACAAGGCATTCATCCGCTCAAAATTGGAGTACAATGCCCACATCTGGTCGGGTGTGTCCAAAACATCTCTGCACCCGCCAGGTAGGATTCAAAACCGTGCGATAAAACTCATAGATGATGCTAATATCACTCAGACAATGGACACCCAGGAACACCGGCGTAATGTCTCGTGTCTCACTCTGTCCTATCGCCAGTGTTCCATAGAAATCGCCAATAGCATTCCATCCCTTCAAACTTTTAACCGTAACACCCGTCTCGCTATGAATGCTCATCACTATACATTCGGACGTACTCCAAAATATCGTGATTCATTCCTATGCCCTACAACTCGCTTATGGAATGCCCTGCCTAGTTCTTTAATTCCTACTCACTATAACCTTAAAACATTTAAAACTTTCATCTGCACCTCTCTTTCCTTCCTCCTTGAATTTCTTTCGCCCGCGCTGTGTTTAAGCATTTTAAGGCTACTTCAATTCCTCAAGCGCCTAATAAATATTGTACATTGGAGGACTTAAATCACCGTATTGAATTGGCGTATCGAACCGTAACACCGGATATGATCAAAAGGGCCAAAATACCTTCCTGGCTCGTTCGAACATTTTCAGTTTTCCTCCGCAGGTTCGGTCTTATAGGACCGAAAAATTATCGCGCTAAACCTGATAGTTTCTTTACAGATCGAATCGCAACACGCCTTTTCTTTTGGTTTTATACTCTTCATCGGATGAAGAGTAGAGCATCTCATTCCAAAGAGAATAGTGTATGTGATTATATCAGCAGCGGCATCCACGTCGTTATCGAAGAAACATAACGACTAGTTAAAATTTCTAAAGAAGCTGTTAAGTCCGCTCTAATTGGCTTTCTCGTATTGCCATACGGTTTTATACAAGTCTTATGCTTTTTCCTGGGTTGAAGCACATGTGGGTTTGTAGCCGTTCAATAGCGCATATTTTGCTTGTTGACAAAGTCATTTAGCCAGAAATGAGCTTCATCGCTGCAGATGATTTTAAGATGAAATTCCGAATCGGTTGTAACCATTTTCAGACCAGTTTGAGTAAGTTCGACAGGCCGAGATACTATCGTAAAACTTGCAACAATATTCTTTAAGCGATGACCAATTTCTGCGAACGCCCGGCAATGGATTGATTTGGGCCGCCGGCAACAGATGAACTTATGGCCTCAAAATTTTCAGCATTCATTTCTCTCACTGACACAGGAACAATAAGCACCGAAAATGTGGACTTTTGGATTTTTGCACCGAATTACGAATTGCGAGTGGGGTGGGGCAATTATAGCGACCGAAAATTTGAGTTAGCGCTCATTAAGTTGACTCCACATACTTACGAGTAGTTTATATGACAGCTCGTTCATTCCTGTATTGAAAATTTCAAACCGAATTGAAATATCATATAAATACTTTGAAATCGCATTGAAACATTTTACTCTCCCGCTGCCTCATCATTCTGTCACCTCCGAATTAATTTACACGCAATTCGAATTTACCAAACTGTCAGTTCAACCAGCTGTTTGTTAAACTCACTCAATTTTCTCTCGCACATTTTGGATTCGGGTTTGGTTAATTTCATATAAACACCACCCTTCTACGCGTATTGAACCATTGCTGTCATATAAACTGGGTAACAGACTTCGAATTTTGGGAACAAAAAAAAATAGTAATGACAATGCACAAAAAAACATTAAGGGTGCGTTTACATTAAAAAAAAAAATGTATAGTTCGTAATGGAAAACCTTGTATAACTGGAATATAATTTTTTTTTGTTGTATTGTAGATCCCTCGTCTTATAGCATATTCGAATACATACCTAGAGGGTATTGGTTGCGTTGCGTATTTTATATTTGCATAGGGAGCTTCAGATATGCAACTCCATCAGAGAAATTATAATTGTGAAATTGACTCACTGAGCCTGATCTGCTTCCTTTTACAAGTAAACGGCCCTAAGATTGGCTTATTTGAGTTAGTGATGGACCTTCTCTGACATAATACGCCTACATACGTAGTCCCAGAAAAACCCGACCTAACAAAGAAAACACAACAAAAATGGGGAAAAATATGTTTATTTCTCTACGTAGTCCCCTTTTAGCTCAATACACTTTTCCCAATCATGTTCAATAGCTTCAATACCCTGTTTATATTGAGATCGTCGAGCTCCTTAAAACAGCCATAATCCGCAGATTCTATCTCTTTACTGTCAGCAAATCTTTTACCTCCGAGCCATTTTTTCAATCTCGGAAATAGAAAATAATCCGTGCGGGCTAAATCTGTCAAATAGGGTGCATGAAGAAGCAATTCGAACTTTAACTCATTGATTTTGACCATTGCTATGACGGATGAGTGAACTGGTGCATTGTCTTGATGAAACATATCTTTGTTCTTCGCCAAATGCGGCCGTTTTTTCTTTATTTCATTTTTCAGACGCTGCAATAAGTTCGCATAATACACGTTGATTGTTTTTCCTTTCTGAAGATTATCAATGAAAATTATCACACGCGCATCCCAAAAAACTGACGCCATGACCTTGCCTGCAGATGGAACTGTCTTCGCCTTCTTTGGAGCTGATTCTCCCCTTTTGAGTCCAGTGTTTTGACTGTGAAGAGATGGACCCATGTTTCATTCATGGTTATGAATCGACGTAAAAACTCGGCATTATTACTGTGAAACTTCGTCAAACACTCGATTGAAACATCCTCACGACGCGACAGCGTTTCTGTTCCATTGTGAGTAACCGCGGCATCCGTCTTGCGCACAGCTTTCTCATGTCCAATTTCTCAGTCAACATGCGATGTACAGCGCTTTTTGAAATGCCTCCCATATCTGCTAGTTCACGCACTTTCAATCGACGGTCATCCAATACCATTTTGTGGATTTTTTTCAACAAATCTGGTGAATTCACCTCATTTGGTCGACCACTGCGATGTTCTTCTTTTGGCAACTTGTACGGCCTCACATAAACTCTGCCACCCGATATTTTATTGATGTAAACGAAGGAGCAGACTCCCCTAGAGTAGAATGCAGTTCCGTTTTGATGTTGGTTGACATAGCGTCGTCAAACTTCAAATTCAAGCTTTATAAGGTTGGTACTTTCTACAATTGTCATTCTTTTTAAACAACTACCGCCATCTATACGTCAGGTCGGGTACTTCTGGGATTACCCTCGTAATTTAAAGCATTTTGTATCCACGGGTTCGTGTAAATTACATAGTAACCACTTTGACTTTGTATTACACCACCTTGTGGGAATCCATCTGCCGCAAATACTGTCTCGGAGACTTATACCAAAGTGGCTGGAGACCTTTTCTATTCGGCTTTCAATCATTGCTGGTTAATTGGATGACTGATGCCTCAACTGGAAAAGACATTGGCGATGCCATAGGCACGCTGAATAGCAATTAAAGCGCAGATGGCGACTATTTAATATAGGAAGCTTAGTTCACCTTCGGTAGAACATTAAAATACAATTGTATGTACTTTCATGATTGTCTCTAGGAGTAATATGCACGCCTAGAAGCCAAGCTGATCACTTAAGAAAAGATAGGCTACTGGCTCAACTGTAAAAATTATGATCGCTTTCATTTCAGGTGATACAGTTTGAATCACTCAACTTTCCTTTCAACTTTCAATTCAAGAGAATCACTCAACTTACCTTTCAATTGTATTTCGGTATCAAGTATAGCATGCCTTCTTAAACGAATCATGGCTTGTACAGGTTAAGTTCTGTCTACCAGAGTGACTAATCTGTAAGAACGTTGTTCTTGAGCCAATGTTGAGTTTTTTTTTAGTTTGCTTTGTGTGCTAGAGCAGAATCTTATTCTAATATCCCAGGCTTGAACATGGTTTGTTGCAGGACCTACACAACGTCTTTCAAAATAGTTAGCTGATAAGTTTTCACTGAAGCGTTTACTATTGTAGATATCTTCTCGGAAAAATGAAGATTAGCTATGCCATAACTGACTAGCCGCAATAACATTACTAATGTGGAATGGTGGCGACGTTGAATATTAAATAGAATAAGATTGTGAGCGTTATTCTCCTATCGGCTGTGCATAACTTTTAATTTTTGCTTCAATGCCACTCTGAGTTAGTATCCAATGTGTCGTTCGTGATTTTTGTGAAATTTTCAGCCTCCCCGAAAAGTTTTTTGTTTTCACAGCGGTTTATGTCTGATTCGGAATTGAACTGTTTTGAGGGCAGTCGGAATCGTTACGGTGGGCCGGTTTTATCGCGGTTTCCAAATTCGCGGTACGGTTCATAAAATTATGAGTGATTTCAAGCGGCAGAAAGATATTAAAGGATGATGCAACATGGTTGTCGACACAGGAATCCAGCAAATTTGTACACGACATTGTTTCATAGATGTCTCATACCAAATACGAGTAGCAGTCAACATGAAATGGACCCGCTCAAATCATCATCCACAATGAATGCGTTAGCCGTGTACCAATAGACTAGGTCACGTTTTGAAAACCAAATCTCGTCATTTAAGAGTCTTAAGCAGAAATTTCTCCTCCGCCATAAAAATCGTTTTTAGCACGCAGTCGGTGAACAGCCTTCCAATTCCTTTTGAGTTAACAACTAAAAACTCTTCTTAATCTGTATTCAACATCAACTCCCATTTTCTTGCTCAAGCAGAAAATAAACGGGTCAAAAGCGTGAACAATTTTTTGGTAAGTATCTACATACATACTCGTACTTAATATCAAAAAGGTGGTCTTCTCGTGAAATTTACTAAATACGAACCGAAAATTTGAATAAAAAAAAAAAACCAAAAAAAAATCTACAAACCGCAGCCACTCAAAAGTGTCAGTCGCTGAAGTATCCCTCGACTGTCATTTTATATACTCGTACACAATACATATTTGTACACACATGTCTCTGCGTCTGGCCCTAAAACAATCATTATCATGATCATGACGACAAGCGACGAAACGGGAGACAACAAACTCTCGTGTTTATGTTGCGACGCACGCCATTAGCATGTGACATTTTGACATAATTTTTCATTCAATACTCTTTATTTATTTCTTTTTTTTATTTTGTTTTCTTCTGCTTTTTTTTCTTGAATTTGACTTTGCTACCGGTTTCCTTTTTTTCTTTTTTTTGTTGTATATCCGCCGCCACATATCATTTCGCAACATGCTGCTGTGTCACTACTGCTTGATGGTGCAACTGCAAGAGCAGCACCTGAGATGTAACCATGACGTATGAACATTGAACATATACGTGTACTAGTAACATCCTGTCTGGAATTTTGTCGTTATTTCAGTTTGACATGGTTTCAGGTGTGGTTTTGAGATTTTTTATGGGAACACCAGTAGAAGAGGATAAAAGGATGACTGCTAAAATACGTCGATGTAAAGTCGTCTCCAGTGTAAACATAGAAAGGAGTGAACTAGACACTTCTACTTGTATTGAACATTGGACATTTATAAAAAGAAAAGGTAGTGCCTGAGAAAAAAATCCACTGAAAAATTGTTTACTGAGAATTTGGCTGTTAGAGCATAAGATACAAGCTTAGGTTTCGGAATCCTCAATACTGAGTACACCTTAAGTGTGGTACCTAAATAAATCCGTGTGCGTTGCATGAAAACAGCGCAACGTATCTTCACTGTTCCAAACTTTGCATCGCACTGCAAATGAATCATTTTCTTCTTCAATATGTCCAACTTCACTTCGTGGCACACTTCAAAATTGAAACTAGAATTTGGTGTGTGCGCTAATGCCTTGCGTGTTTCGGTAACTTCCATACAAAGCATATGGCATGAGCCGATTTAAATAACGCTAGCAAAAGAAAAAGCCACCTCGTATCGCCTCGAATCGAGTAGATTAAGGGCTACCTCTCAACAAGATAGCCAAACAGTACCTAGAATAGCAAGTGTTTTGGTACACGGTTTCTGGCTAATAAAATGAAAACGAATGAATATTTTTCAAAACTCTTTCTTTCTATTCATTGGGTCACTCAATGACTACAAATTGTAGAACAACTTATTCGAAGTGACCCCGATTTGCCTTGCAGCACCGCGAACTCGGTCTGGCCACTCATCGACTGCAGTACGCACCTCCATCATTGGAACATTTTCCACTGTTTGGACAAGGACGCGTTTCAAAGACTCAATACTTAGATATCGAGTAGCGCAGTACATCGTCTCCAGAATGGATCATAGTCTTGTAGTTTAATGGATTGAGGTCTGGGCCACCAGATGACCAATCATTTGACCTGACAAAGTCCGGAACGTGGTTTATGAACCATGTTAGAGCCATTTTTGCCTTATGAACTGGAGCAGAGTCTTGTTGAAAGGCTAATAGTGTTTTGTTAAGGGGTCACAACGTTCTCTAATACACTTTCGCCGAGGTTTTGACACTTTTCTCGCAGAAATGTAGCTCGCTGACCCCTTCGTAGGTGGCTCCACACCAAACTATCACAGAAGCTGCGCAGTGGCCAGGTCGAACTCTCGGAACGAGCTTAGACGCATGTCGTGATGACAGATCATACACTCTATCGATTTTCCAACACTGAAAACTAACTTTCTCGCTAGTGAAAAGAATTCGTTTGTGACCGTTCTTCGCGAAAAAGGCTTACGTTTCTGTTTCAATGCTTCTGTGAGTAAGTGGTATTCGCTGAGTCCCAAATCACGTTTTAAGATGCGCGACATGCTGTCCTTGCTTATATCTGTCTCCCTATACATGATTTTCTGTTTGCGCAGCGGATTTCGACGAATTCGATTCTCCACGGCTTTGATGACTTTTGGCGTTCGCATAGTACGCGGACGGCCGGATTTTGGTCCTTCGAATATTCCACCAGTATGCTCAAATAACTTTACGGTACGATACACAAAGTTTCGCGCGATTTTCAGTGACCGCAACATCCGAAAGTTTACGACAACACGATTTTCGAGCGAACCCCATTCGATGATTGCAAACAACTGACGTCAAAAACTTTTTACGCGGTAACATTGCATAAATGTCACTTCTCAAACAGCCGTCAGGTTGGAGTGGATGCGTTCATGAATGTGTTCATTTTGTGTACCAAAGCATTTGCTGGTACTAGGTATATAATCACAGTCCGTTGGGTTCAAGGACACTCGAGTAACCCAGGTAACTACGCCGCTGATGAATTTGAATTTCTGGGAAAAAATATTAGACCGCGTGTCAACGTCAAGCTATCAATGTTCTACGGCAAACAAAAGACACTCATCGGTACTATTATGAGACTTGCATATGTAGTTATATGATCCATACTAGACCAAGAGTGCTGATCAACCTTCGAGGACTGACATCTCCAAACTGCCCAAAATAATCACGAGACACTGTGGTGCTAAAACACATGCACAAAGATTGAGAATGCCTCACAATGATCTCTGCAATGCTTATAAATGCGTTAGATTGCCATCCCTAGACAGTTACCACTCTCGAAACATAAACGATCTCTGTTCTATGAAGATCACCAAGCTTGTCAAGTACGAATAATATTTACGGTTTCAGGTGTAGTTAAGGCTCACCCAGTGTTATGAAAATGAATCTACAACCTGTCTAAGTATACCACCTCGCAGCTACGACAAGGCAAATAAACAATCAACAGCTGACTCTACTTATTGAAATGAAATGCACAAATAAACCTACAGTGAGTGCATTAAATTATTCCTTAACTTTACTCACAGACATATGTTTGCAGGGAAATTATTTTTCGCGCATTGATTCCATTTCCTAAGTATACTTCCGTTTCGAAAGTGTTTTCTTAGTAACTCAGCCAAAAGGACCAAAAATGAGTATTAAGTCGACAGCAAAATATTTAAAAACAAAAAAAAAAACATCATAGGCATAGTGGATAAAGAGGTATAAGGAAAGATGTAATGCCGTTGATAGGTCAGTTAGAGGGACCAAAGCAAGCACATCCAGTAAGGACAATACAGTAATTTGTGATTATTGTAATTGTCTGAGGAAAACAAAAAAAAAATTGTCCAGAAAAGGAATTAAAGTGTCCATCAACACAATACGACGCCGTTTGTGCAGAATCTGGCATCAAAAACAGGAATACCAAAACTTAACCGCTACTGACCCACAAACATATTGAAAAAGTCTGGATTTTTCAAGAGGACAAGGACCCCGAACAACAGAGTTGCCTCTGCACCCATTGGAAAGAGGAAAGTTGTTATATTGGCCGTCCCAAAGTCCTGATGTAAATTCAATAGAATGGTCTTTAATGAAGCAGAGGTTTAAGGGGAAAAAAATATAGCCACGATAAAACAGCTTGCGCGGCTCTTGAGGCAAATTAGGAGAAGCCTAAATTCACGATATGCGCAAAAATTAAATGAAATAAAAATAATGGTGGCTGAACTCCCTACTAATATATGTAATTGAGCAATTCGTTCTGTTACAGGCTTTAATAAAAAGAAAGATGATTTAATAAAATTCTGACATTTTTCAATGTCTTTTTATACGCACGCTTTTGTTGAACACACTGTAAATGGCTTATATATGGACTATGGAAATAGAATGGGTCATAAAGATATATACTATTGTTAAATAGTGTCCAGACGCAGTTTGTTGACCAAGCACAAAAGTTTTTAAGAAAATTTGACATCAAACTGGAGGGCAAACACATAAACCCTGTGGTACACCAGCAATTCTCTCTCAAATTTCAGACGTGAAAGAATCAGAAAAGTTTCGATAAACTATCACAAAACTTTTCTTTTTTTACAATATACATAGCATAATTTTAACGGCATTATATTTATGGCGTTTTCGGCAATACTCGTCTCGAACCCTGAGAACATTATTTTTAAAATATGAGTTCGAACCCGCGATATGCAGACATCAAAAGTATGTAAAGCTCATATATGGAAGGATAAGTCAATACTCTATCGTATCATATGTGGATACATAAAAGCTTTGCAATCTAGCATATCAAATCATGTGAGGTTGTATTCCTTCAATCAATGAGTCTCTTCGCTTGCCAGTTTGGAAGATAGTCGATTACGTTTATCTGAGCAGAATCAATGGTAAATCTACCGGTTTTGCTAGCCCTGAGCTATTAAAGTATACGATACAATTCCAACAATCCGTCCATCGTTGCCTATGAACATCCGACACTTATGTATGTCATGAGTTGTTCATCATTTGCCTGTGTTTTTGAGAAATTTCGAAATCAAAAGATGCACGCCATACTAATGCATACACACTCGTAAGCTATAAACACACTCCACTTATACTCGTATCTGAATGCAAATCATTAAAATTCATCTGAAGCGGGAAAAATCAACATAGTCAGCAGAAGAAAACAAAAAAACAAAAAAAAAAAACAAATATACTGATGACATATTTGAACAAAAACCGCCCACACAATTGCCAAAAAGAAACACTCCAAGCTAAGCAATTCAGTACACGTCCGATTTATTAAAAATACGTTTATTACTAATAATATGGGTTATGTCGATTTTTTGTTTTGTTTAATTGATATTCATAGCGTACGGACGATCTCTGACATATTTCTGGGTGCGGTACAAAGTAAATTTATCATTTTTAATTGTTGTATGCAATTTCGGAGCCAATCGAACTCTGTCGGTAGCTAAAATTGTGAGTGGTGGCTCTTTTAAAATGCTCGTCTTGTCTTCAAAGAAGACAACCAATTTTTTATTTTTTTTTTTTTTTAATTCTCTTTCAAGATTGTCCCCTGTGATAGATAAAATTTGAATATTAAGGTCACACTTTGAGACATAAATATTGGCGAAAACCAATCCAAAAAAAAAAAATAAATAAAGCACTCAATTCGAATTTTTAATCGTTAACAAATGGCAGACGTAACAAAGATTTTTTTTTTGTTTCAGTTTTGCAAAAAAAAAAAAAAAAAACAACCAGCATAACCGTGGGAACCGTAATCACATTTTATTCAAAGTCTTAGGGTTTTGAGATAATTTCCTTTTTGAATTCTTTGGTCAAAGTTTTGGGACAGATGTTAAAGATACAAATTAACGAGAAATTATGACACGCTTTTTAGAAGCGGACAGAGTTAAACTGGCTTGCTGCTGCCGCTGTTACTTTTAAAGACTTTTTTTTATTAACATAATTTATGGAGGTTCTCAATTAAATGCGAACGACACGGCAAATTGATGTTATTTATGGAATACAAGAAGGTTTTCTGTTTCCTTTTTCTTTCCTTGTGATGGCTTTTGAGTTTCTTTTTAAGTTTTATGATGATAATAAAATTGCAAAAATAAGTTGTCCGATTTCGACAAGTAGGTATGTTGTCTGTGGCAGATCATGTGTGATTCGTGTGTTGATCGAATGAATTGAGTCGGAGAGGAGTAAAGATAAAATACTTTTGCATATCAGCGAAGAAATTAGGTTTTCCCAGATTAGATACAAAAGAATGCTATCATACCTTTTACTTTTGTGTTCTTATCCCTATTTTAGCTTAAATTTAGACCTCCTATGGATCCACTCAAATTTAACTCAAATAATGACTCAACAAGTAATCTCATACGTAGAAGTAAATAATCAGAATAATATTACCCAACCCATGTTTTTGTTTACATTGCCACCTCCTCATCATATCAAAAAACATAAAAAAAAACCGTCGTAAATAAATATCCAAGTGTCGTGGCTTACACCTAAGCACCAACAATAAGCTGATTGTTTTATAAACAAATATACAACATCGATTTGAATTGCATAAATAAAAATTCCGACAAGTCAGCTAGAAGTACACATACGGATATGAGTAGATTGCGACACTAGTCGTCTATAAAAAAAAAAAAAAAGGAGACCCCATCAAGAACGCCCAGCAATATGCCAAGCATATGCCCCGTAAGCAAACATGAATACTCAACTGCTCCACTGCTTATCCTACTCCAGATCAAAGTTTCTAAGAATGAATGAATGAATGTCTCTGTTAATGCTCACGCGACTTGATTTACATATCACAGACTTACTTCGTTATAATACTGCAGCTTTGAATAATTTTTTTTTTCTTTAATTTGTTTCCAACCACTTACACAGCTACTGCCAATATATTACGACTTAAGATATAGAGATATCATCCACATTAAATTCCAGGATGATGGAGTTACATTTGTCAAGCACACAATTAAAAGAAATGCGCAAATACTCGTAACGATGATTCTGTCATAAAAGCCATTCAATTAAACTCTCATATGCACTCACGCACAAATCACTCGAATGCCCAGTACTGAGTGAAAAGGTTTTATCCGCTAAGAGGTTTGGAATTTTCATATTTATCTCGTACTGATCGTTTGTAGGGTAAAGGGATTACGTTACGACGCACGGCGTCCACCGAAATAATAAAGATATCCACACCTTGATGTAGTAAGGGCTGCAGATGGTTTCTTTATAAAAAAAAAGAGGAAAACAAATTGGGTCAAATTTGATTGAATATGAGTAAAGGAGAAGATAAAAGCGTAGATGAAGAAATGGGTGTGTAATCTGTTAATTGAAGAAGAAGAAAATGTGAGGATTACGAGTATGTGAGGATTTTATTTGTGAATCATGATCCATGTACGATCTAGACTGTGAAATCTTCACCAAAATAGACTGCGATTCGAGTAAAGTTGTTCGTCATATCTTATTGTTCATAGATCAATCTTGGCCATCGTCTTACATACATAGAATGAGTCCAATTCAATTCAGTTATCAATTTTACCGCTGTACATTAGAAAATAAAATTATCCTTGGAGTACAGGTTATATAGTGTTGGAACAAAATACATAAATTAGAAAAGAAAAAAAATATATATTTAAAAATATAAGATAAATAGAAAATTGACTTAGAATATAACAAAATTGCTTTAAATTAGACTGCATATAATAACGGCTAACCAGATAGCAATAATAAACTACTCAAAACAAAATAGGGCCCACCAAGTTATTAGCCTCTTATTTGAAAAAATGAGTGATTATATTTTTTTTTTCCTGAATATGCTTGAGGATTAAGGATTAAGAAACTGAGTGCACATAAATAGTCAAATTTTTTTTTTATTCAAATTACTCATAAAAACAATTTCAAGAAAAATTTATGAAAAAGTAAAACTTTACATATTACTGTTTTTCTGTTATGATTTGCTTAGACGTTTTACTTTGTAGCGAGTGGGACCTCCTCTGCTCCGTACGCACTATCTTAGCCTATCTGGTACACTCTCAATGAGATGTGCAACATTTTGTTCGAGCATGCGCTTCCAACAGATTTTTAATACGTTTATGAGCTCTTGTTTACTGTTGACATGGCTGTGGTTCTCTTTGAGGCTCCTTTTCCATTAGTCCCATAAATGCTCGATGGGGTAAATGTCTGAAAATTGGCATCAGAAAGGGCCGTATGAGGACGAGCATTGTCTTGCATAAAAACAAGGTCAGCGCCAACTCTCTGTGAAAATGGAATCACAACAGGTCGTGTCAATGTAGCTGGCGGCGGTCACGGTACCCTCATCCAGAATTATGGGCTCCGTTTTGCCTAACAAGCTTATGCCAGCCCACACTTGGGCCCCCAAAACGGTCAGTTCTGTGAATGCATAGGTCGGTAAAACTTACACTCTTTTGGATCTTAAGCCACCAATTAGCAAAGATTGCTACGAAATGAAGAAAACATAGCAGCTGTAGAGGTCGGTATCGTAGAAGACCCAGAAATGTTGATTCGGGGTCGATCAGCTGAATTGGGCATCGTCCGAGAGTCAATCCGGCTTATTTTGCGGTTGAATTTGGACCTACATCCGTATAAGATTGTGCTGACGCAAGAATTGAAGCCGGATGACCATAGACAACGCCGTGACTTCTTTAATAGGGCGCTCGAAATGTTGGCCGGAGATCCGGATTTTGGGCCAAAAAATCATCTTCTCGTACGAGGCCCATTTTTGGATCAGCGGCTATGTCAACAAGGAAAATTTTCGTTACTGGAGCGAACATAATCCACATGTGTTGGAGCAAGCATCAATGTATCCACAAAGATTGACTGTTTGGTGCGGTTTATGGCATAGCGTCATCATCATTTCTTTCGAAATGAGGTAGGAAACACCGTCAATGGTCTCAACAAGACAGCGCTACCTGCCATACAAGCGACGCAACGCTCGTTTTGTGAATGAGAAATTCGGCGACTGAGTCATCTCACGGCGAGCATTTATCAATTGGCCGCCGCGATTATGCGATTTGGCACCCATCGATTATTTTCTCTGGGGTTATGTCAAGTTCTTAGTCCACGCTAACAAGCCAACCACTTTGGGCAAGCTCAAGGCCAACATTGACGGAATAACGCAGCACATATTGGACCGAGTCATCAAAAATCGGACCGACCGCTTGAAGCACTGCTAGCGAAGCCGAGGCGGCCATTTGAATGATGTGCTAATCCACACATAATGGCATGAACGTAGCTTCAAAATAAAGCCAGAATCAATTTTATGTCTGACACCGTTGTTGTTTTATTTAAATTTTTTTTCCTATCGTTCTTATCTGGTCACCCTACATTAAAATACGAAAATCATCAAAAAAGATAGTAGGTATACAGAATAAAAACACAAACGTAAAAACAACAAAAAAAAAATGTCTTTAGACTGCCATCCAACGATCTCTCTCGCGAGAGAGACATGATCAAATCTTCGTAATTTGAAGATGTATCTTGCTATGGAATTGAATGCTACTTTCCACTTCCTGTATGAGCTGGAATCGAGAGAATTAAACAGTTCGCAGTCATAAGCTATTATTGATACAATAAGGGTATTTGCTAATTTGAGCTTAATATGCATAGGTGGCTAGTCTCTAGTTTTTGATAAACTAGAGGGCTCCATAGATTTTTGATGTCAGATACGTAATATGATCATTCCAGTTCAGAATATCGCGTTGAATAAGACTCAAATGTCTTTTTTTTTTACTTTTGTCACAATTTCAATGTGAGAGTTATTTAAGGCGATTGGTGGGATGTCGCATGAGTGAAGAAAATTTCGAGAGACAGGCCGGACTTTAGATTTGAAAGGATTAATGAATTATTCGTTCAAGGAAGACTGGCCCCCATTAAGCTTTACAACTGCATCTTCTATTAAACCTATTGGGCGCCTTAAGTAGACTTGTACGTCATCAGCATACATGTGGAATTTATAAATAAGACAAACATGAAGGTAAGTAATTGATGAAAATTGAGAACAACAAGGGTCCAAGTAGTGAGCCTTGAGGAATACCTCTGGGGAGTAAATAGACATCGACACGGCTTGAAGACGATCACTGAGATATGTCAAAATAAGTTTAACGGTTGTGTCAAGTAGATGAAATAAGTTAGAGAGTTTATTGCACAGAATTAACCGAGTCAAAAGCTTTGCAAAATTCAAGAAGTGTCAGGAGTGTTATGTATTCATGATCAGTTAGTTGCAAATCGGATGTCATCTGTCACTTTTAATAATGATGTAGTACAACAGTAGTTTGCGCTATAGCCTGATTGGAAAGGAGATCACAACTTTTCTTGTTTTTTAATATGTTGGGCGATTATGTATACGAGGACTTTTGAGAAGCCTTCAACTTTAAGAATTGGTATTACTCTGGCTTATTTCCAGTAAACGGGGAATACTAAAGTAGTTATGTAGTAGTGTTAAATGCGTGTGTTATAGAGGGTGAGCCAATAGATGCTGAGGATGTTGGCTGTCAATTACTGTCATTTACTGAATTCAATGTGGTTGATCTTTTTGACAGATGTCATAAAGGGTTTTACATTAAGCGTTTCCTATCTTTAAATTTAAATAAAATAAAGGCCTATCGATGCCATTATGTATGGAATATAACAGCGTTCAAATGGCCACTGAGGTTTCTCTGGGTGGCGCGCATCCGAAATGTCAAATTTTCCATGACCCTGGCGCATAAGTCAGGCTGACTTTGACCGATGTCATGGGTTATGTTGGCTTTGAGGGCCGTTGTGGTTTGTGCCTTATTCGCATAGACCTGCGACTTCAGATAACCCCACAAGAAAAAGTCTAACGGGATCAAATCACACGATCTCGGTGGCCAGTTCACATCACCTCCACGTGAGATGACCATGCCCTCGAATCGCTCGTGCAGAATTTCCAATGTGGCGTGAGCTGTGTGGTATGTGTCCATGTCATCCGATTCAGGCCAAAAGAAGCTGATAATCATCGACCTTTAGCGCTCGCCATTGAGGGTGATGGCCTGGCCAACGTCGTTCTCAAAGAAATATGGACCGATGGCGCCAAGAGCCCAAAATCTACACCAAACAGTGACTTTTTCGGGATGCATTGGACGCTCTTGGATCTCATGTGGATTGGTATCGTCCCAAATTCGACAATTTTGTTTGTTGACGTACCCATTCATCCAAAAATGGGCCTCATCGCTGAAGATGATTTTTCGATGAAAATTAGGGTCAGTTTGCAACTGCTCCAGAGCCCATTCCGCGAACACACATGGTTGTCTATAGCCGTTTACTTTCAGCTTATGGATCAGTTGAATTTGTGCAGGCACAAGTCAGGACGCAAAATTCGCCAAGTCGTGGTCTGCGAAAGGCCGAGTTTTTATGAGCGACGCGAAATCGACTTCGTCGAGTTCTCCTGCACACTGTCTCGGACAGCGGCGATGATTTCAGCAGATCTTGCGGTTCGTCGACGTATGGGTGTTGGTTTATTGTTTACTGAACCAGGGGACTCAAATTTATCCACCACACTGCGAATAGTCCTCTCGGTAGGACCATTATGGCGACCGCAAAATGGGTGAAGCGCGCGGAACGTTGCCCGAACAGAACAATAAAACAATTTTATTATTTGCATGTGTTGTTGAACGCTGAACAGACTGAATAAATGACAGTCAATTTGACAGTCCCTATTGGAAGATCCTGTACAATCTTCGGCAATTTTAGTCATGGAGTCGTTTACCACGCAACAACGGATTTTTGTTATTCAAACTTATTACGAAAATGGGTGATCTGTAAAAGTAACATTTCGTAAAATTCGTGAATTTTTCGGTCAACATAATCCAGAATTCGTGCAATGGTGAAGCGTTTTGAAGAAACTAGTTCGGTATCGGGTCAAACACCATATCAACATTCTTGGTCAGCGCGTACACACCAAAACATCACCACTGTGAGCGAAAGTGTTCAAAACCAGCCAGACTGGTTCGTCCCCGAAGTGAACGAGAACATGTTGACCGGCTATTCTTTTTTCCAAAATTGATTGAATGGTTTCTGGACGATCTCAGGTTTCAACATGATGGTGCTATCGCCCACACAAGCCATCAATCAATCAATTTATTGCGTACGAAATTTGAAGATCGCATTATTTCGGGTAGAGAAGTTGATTGACCTCCAAGGTCATGTGATTTGACACCTTTAGACTTCTTCCTGTGGGGTTATTTGAATAGTAAGGTCTACGCCAATAGACCAGCGACAATTCAGGATCTGAAACCACCAAGTGGTGACAGGAACGATGTTATGTTCCATTCATAATTGCCATAGACCGAACTTTATGTCAACAGAATCAGTCTTGTTACGAGATTTCTAGATATTTTGAAGCCTCTACGCACGTCTGCGCATCCATAAGCCTACCATTTTCGGTATAGTGTCCCTTCTTCAGACCGCACTTAGTATTTCAGCTGAGAGCCAAGGGCAAGGGCAATTATCAGGCTTGTTGATACCAGTCTTAATAGGAACATGATTATCAAAACGTTCGTCAAGTTTGGTGTTAAAAAAAGTCTTACTTGTCTGTTGACGTCAGATGTTGAAAAAATTGTATGCCAATTACACAAGGAACAATCATTACAAAGATTTTCAACATTCATGATACTAGAAGGACTCTGAATAACATTTATTATAGCATATGACAAGAGTGTAGCAAAAATAAGATCATGATATGAAAACATAGGGACAGGTGATTGACTAGAACATTTCACTCACAAGGCTTTCATCACTTATCAAATATACATCAAGTAAGGAAGGAATACGATTAGGTTCGAAATGAGTGGATTCAACGGTAATAACAAAAGAAAGACAAAAAGAGTTCATTAAGGATTAAGGATTAAGCATTTGATGAGGAGTGAAGCAGATTTATATTCCAGTCGCCACAAAGAATTAACTTAGATGCAAGATGATAGATCTATTCAGCCATTTGGTATATTATACGTGGATGTGCTACATGTGTTGGCATGTAAACAATGCCAATAATACATTCGTTTTCACCATTAAAGATCTTAATAAAGAAGAAGTCACTAGGACTGTTTACCATTGTATGAAGCAACAGGGTGAGATTTAATTGGATTTGTGACGTGTATAGCAACGCCTCCGTCTATGGAGTAAGGGCGATCTGCACGGCAAGGTGTTTTAAACCCTCTCATAGAAAAAAGACCACATTTCAGATACACATATTATATCAATTAAGCTATGCCCAAATATCAGTTTAAATTTGTCAAACTAATTCGCCAGACTTTGTGCATTATTATGGAATGTGCAAACCATTACGACTTTTGCAAAGGGTATTCGTTTTTTTCATTAATGCTGCCAAACCCAGAATTAGTGGGATCCATCATAATTAATGAAATAGAAGAAGTCAAAATAGAATGCAGTGCAAATGCAAGTATTAATGCGGATACATATAATGTGAAACCAAATAATAGACAACCAATCAGAACAGAAGTTACCAGGGTAGTCCCAGAAATACCCGACCTGATGTATAGATGGCGGTTCTTGTTTAAAAACAATGACAATTGTAGAAAGTCCCAACCTTATAAAGCTTAAATTTGAAGTTTGACGACGGTACGTTGTTTAGTATTTGCTCGGCAGCCATCAATAGTGAACGCTCTCAATGAATTTTTAAATATGGAAAATATTGGTCATCGTTATGTGATACAATACTTTGATTCTAAAGGCCTCAATCCAACCAACATCCAAACAGAACTTGATTCTACTCTGGGGAAGTCTGCTCCTTCGTTTACAACAATAAAATATTGGGTGGCAGAGTTTAAGCGAGGCCGTACGTGTTGCCAAGACGAACATCGCAGTGGTCGACCAAATGATGTGAGTTCACCAGAAATGTTGAAAAAAATCCACAAAATGGTATTGGACGACCGTCGAACTAGCAGATATGGTAGGCATTTCAAAAAGCGCTGTATGATGACTGAAAAATTGGACATGAGAAAGGTGTGCGCAAGATGGGTGGCGCGATTACTCACAATGGAACAAAAACACCGTCGCGTCATGAGGATGTTTCAATCGAATGTTTGACAAAGTTTCACAGCAATAAAGCCGAGTTTTTGCGTCGAAACATGGATGAAACATGGGTCCATCGCTTCATACTCGAGACGAAAGAACAGTCAAAACAATGGACTCAAAGGGGAGAATCGGCTCCAAAGAAGGCGAATAGATTTTCATCTGCAGGCAAGGTCATGGCAGGTAGTTTTTCGGAAGGCGCGTGGGATAATTTTTATTGATTGTCTTCAGAAAGGAAAAACAATCAATGGCGTGTGTTATGCGAACTTATTGCAACGTTTGAAAAATGAAATCAAGAAAAAACGGCAGCATTTGGCGAAGAAAAAAGATTTGTTTCATCCAGACCATGCACGAGTTCACTCATAAGTCATCCCGATTGCCAAAATCAATGAGTTAAAGTTCGAATTGCTTCCTCATGCATCCTCCTTGGCCAGATTTAGTCCCCTCGGATTATTTTCTATGTCCGAATTTGAAAAAATGGTTCGGTGGTAAAAGATTTGTCAACGGTAAAGAGGTGGAATCTGCGTGAGACTACGTAGAGGAATAAACATATTCTTCCCCAATTTTTTGTGTTTTCTTTGTTAGGTCGAGTACTTCTGGGACTACCCTCGTACTTGTACATGCGAGTAAACAAAATGAGCATGTAATTACAAATAAAAATGATTCCTGATGCGTCAAAGAAAGCAAGGAATGATAAAAAAGAAAAAGTATAATGAAAATTATACCAGAAATACGAATTGGAAATAATTGATAAATTGATGGTGTTCCTTAGATCTCCAATGATGGCCCAACATTCGGAAGAACATTCGTAAAAACAGACACAAGGATCTTTGATCTGTAAGATGGAAATAGAATCCCCAGAAGCGTGAAGGATGGACTTATTGCCCAATAGTCGCTGGCCTGATAAGTGAGCAATACAATACAATATTTACACACAATATACTATACTTGTGTATATTTTCTATATAAAGATTTGACTTACTATCCTTATCCACAAATAAATGTCCTAGTCTCTCAAGTTACCATTTTGTTAGAATTAGACTTCAGCAGGTTGGTATTACCTCCCGAAAGGATGAGGACGTAACAAAATATTTTATTCTATTTTTCGGCATACCGTCTAGATTTGAACCCAGGCTTCTTTTACACAATTGCTGGGGGAAGAAGAGCCCAATATGTATAGTCAAGTCTTTGAACATTGAAGAACAGAACAGCAGATAAGAACAATTTCGCCCAAAGACATTGAAAAACTTTTGGAATATTTCTCAAGTTTCCGCTTTGTTGCTTTTTTCATTAAATTTTGAAAGTTAACATAAATAATGCAGAGCAACGGGTGGTTTCTATCCATTTTATAGGTTGCGGCCCAGTCTTAACCCATAGCCATTTTCATTCATTTAACGTTATTTCGGGTGCTGATTTGTGGAATTTTGAAAATGTTGCGCACCATTGTGGAGCATACAATTGGCAATAAAAATTTAGATTTCTTGTTTAAAATCATGCAATAAAACGTTCCACATTTCCCACCCATTCATTTATTAATGAGTTGAGTAACAAATATCTTTTATTCTAACGCAATTCTTATTCACCTGTCAGCGGCAATCGTTTATCGCTTTGAAAAGTTTAAAATCGTGACCAACTAGTATTAATTTCATTTCCATTTACTGCTCTACTCAAATTGCAAATAGGCATAGGTACGGATAGTACTCGCCGTTCGTAGTTCGTATGCACAACTTCAAAATGGATGCATAGGTCAAAAAGCAAATCGTTTTGATTGCGCTCTAAATTCCAAATAGGTATCTCTTTAATTGCATTAATCATGCACAAACGACTCAAACGTACTCGTATCTAACACAATTCATTGGTGAAATACCGGCATGAAATAAAGAACCAAATCAGCGGTAGATGCTGCGAGAAAAGAGCATTACTCTACCCTTACCGGCAGTGTCGTCTTTTCGGCTTTTCGTTGTTGGATTGGCATTCACGATTATTCTGATTCGAATGGAAAGCTTAACATTTTCATGATTTTCCAAAATGTTGCACTTCGATTACACGCCCTACTATTTAAATCAGGGAGAAATCTTTTAATTATATAAAAAAAAAAAACCAACTCAAATCTGCTCCTTAATTTGAACTTCAATTGTCGTAGATACAAGTACATACTCGTATATCTTAAAAAGAAATAATCTGATCCCCAAGTAATGTCAACAGATCTTGACTTTGCCATTACATCGATCAAAGTCGTGCGCGAAATCTACATCAAGTACAGTTACATAAAGAGTGTAGGAATGTTGAGCACAAATAGGAAAAACTGTATCTTTCTATCTCAAATGCACTTGTCTTAAACGGTAGACACAAATACGAGTACTTCAACAATCCCAAACCAGACAATGGTAATTATTCGTCTCAATTCGATTTGCGGTTGATTAGAAATGAGTGAATGAGTTTGGAATGTTACTACGACTCAAACTACGACTTCAGCGACGACCAACGAACGTAGGTTGGATTTATAGTAAATTTTCATTTCTTAAATCACGAAGTCGTAATTTGTTGAGGTTATAGTGTAACAGCGCGCACCCGTTGTTGTTAAATTGGTCTAGTGGTTTTTGTTTTCACTTTTTCTTACAGATTACTTTAGAGGGGTCCCTTATTTGAGTTGTTATTGAGTAATCTTTAGTCATAGAATTGGGAGAAATTGAGAGAAATTCGTCCAATATCAGATACAACATTTTCCAATAGAAAATTTAGACACTGATTTCAAAGAAAAAAAAAGAAACGAAAAAAACCTTTAATAGCTTGAGCAGTAATCCGGACGATCATTCATCTGATAATGTTGACAGAAAAGAGTTTGAATGTCAATTTTTATCGCAATTTTTTATTGCTTCACACAAGGTAATTTGATGGTATTAAATTTTTTATGTGCGGCTTATGGAAGGTGCTAATAAGTACCCTTGGCGATTTGTACACTGAATTTTATTACGCCAACAGATTAGGGCTCAACATTGAATTTATTCAAGTCTCACGGAGTACTAGATCACATTTCAGTCGGATTTCGTAAATTTCCACAGTTACACCCAACCCAAGGTCGAAGATTGAGGATGTGATTAAAATCCCTTTTAAGTGTTTTTAGTTTTCATACCGATTTTGGTTACACTGACTCAAATGATAAGTTAAAACATTTCAACTAAATTCACGAATCAAAACCCCAATTAACTATTCAAGTTTCTGAATTATACAATACAACTCCATTCTAATGGTTTACTTTGTATGTTGCCTATGTCTCAATGTGATTTTTGCTGTGAATCACCCTTAGTCGTAGTAAAAGTTGCTCCGCAGTAATTTCCTAAGCGTACTCAATTATTTCTAGGAATTTATAGAGCTGGTTTAACAAGTGTGACATAACAAATTTCTCTGTGATTTTGTCATCTGAACTTAAATTTACATATACAACAAATACCACTTTTTAATAATAATCAATGCATCCCCGGAATAGTAGGTCTAGGAAATTGGAAAAGTCCTGTCATCCTTTTTGATCATAAGAAATATTTTGTATTAGGTCGTAACATAAGTATTGCGCGTTCGTTTCGGGGGTTATTTTCCAATTGCCATCATTTAATGGTGAAACAGTTCTTGAAATTAGCATTTAGGATATATTGCTGATTCAGTCTACAAATCTTGTTGTGCTAACATTATTCTAAGCATTTTTAAATGAATTTTGAAATGGATGTACCGGAAGAGAACATTCGGCATATTTTATTGTTTTTGTTCTGGAAAAACCAGAATGAAAGTGAAACCACTAGAAAAATCCACAATGTGTATGGATAGGGTGTTCTCAGCGAGTCGGCGTTGGTTTGCAAAGTTTAGAAATGCCAATTTTGACCAAAAGGAAGAAGAGCTAGATAATGAACTCCTGAAGTCCACCGACGAAAAAAATCCCACTGTTACTTAAAGGGAACTCGCAAGAGAACGTAAGCCATATGACCAACCATCGACACCTAATAAACATGGGAAAAGTCATAGACTTGAGAACATGGGTACCACATCACCTATCGCAAAATAATCTTCAGCAGAGAATCCAAACTCGCAGTGCGCTTCTGTCGCGTGACAATCAAGAGCCGTTTTTGAACCGCAGATGAAAAATGGGTTCTTTACAATAACATTAAACGTCGCTATCAATAGTCCAGAAGACAGACCAGTACAACATCCCAGAGATGGACTTCGGCCGCTCAAGATGCTACTGTCTGTGTGGTGGGACGCTGAGGGAATAATCCATTTTGAACTGCTGCCTCGTGTCAGACTATCACCGCAGATGTCTACTGTAAACAGCTGTGCAGACTTAAGTCGGCTAGGTCTGGTTAATCGAAAGGGTGTTCCATTAGTGCTATTATTCTTCTCTTACCGCGGTCTCGCCATTTACGTGCGTAGTGGTGTAGCTTACCAAACTCCACCACAATGTAGTCCCTGTTCCAATCCGGAATTCAATTTCATGTGGTTAAAATTCCATCTCCGTAAGCAGATTATCCACTACTGCTTTATTACAAGCCCCAAACTGGACAGCAATTCGACTGTCCAAATCCATTCAAAGAATTGTATCCCAGTATCCTCATACTACAATCGTTATTACGGGCGATTTCAATATATACAATTCTGGGTGGCTTCGACGTTCTGGACAGACAACACCCGAAGGACGGTGTGTTGAGATCTTCGCTGCGGAAAATAACTTAACCCAGCTTATAAATGAACCCACACGTATACCAGACGTTGACAGTCATACCGCCAACACCCTGGACTTGTTTCTAACTTCTCACCCTGATAAGTACACCGTTGATGTGCTCTCCCCTCTAGGCTCATCAGACCATTGTGTCTTATCAGCTAATTTCTTGTACACTGACCACACAGTTAGAGAAAAGATCCCTAAAAAAACCGTACGGCAATACGAGAAAGCCAATTGGAGCGGACTTAACATCATCTTTAGGAAATTTAACTGGCAGTTATGTTTCCTCGACAACCACGTGAATGTCGCTGATGATATGATCACAGAAATTATTCTCTTTGGAATGAGATCCTTTATTCCTAATCGGATTGAAAGTATCAGACCAAAATAAAAGGCATGTAAGGCACTCGAGCTGTAAAGAGGCTGTCAGGGTTAGGGAAGTGTTTTGTCGGTTCTATAAGACCAACCCGACAGAGGAAAAAAGTTCAAACGAGCCAGAAATGACTGCAACGTCTTTCTCAGGCGTGTGAAATTCTAATACGATCAAAAACTGAGGGAAAAAATACTGCAATATCCCAATGACAGAAAAAATTGTTGGTCATTCGTCAAAAACATTAGAAACTCTGCCTCATCCTCCATCCCAACGCTCATTTACAATGACATTCCAGCTGTCAGCTCTTTGGACAAGGCCAATCTGCTTGCTGCACGCTTTGCGGCTAGCTCAACATTCCCAGATTGTGATTTGTCTCCGCCTACACTTGAGTGCGTCGAATCTACAATGGGACGAATCCACTTTCGCACTCGTGTAGTAGCAAGAGTACTTAAAAATCTCAACATGCATAAATCCGCTGGTCCAGATGGTATAACTCCCCTTCTTCTGAAGAGGGGTTCTCCTCGCTGGCAAAACCACTGCGTAAGCTTTTTCATCAATCCTATTCTTTCGGACTCTTTCCGAGCGGATGGAAAACAGAATTTTTCCAACCCGTCCCCTGGTGACTTGATGGCATGTCTCACCGAAAAGTGGAACCAAAGCGTACATCAATCTGGCGAAAGTTGCACTTGATATTGCTAAGCCATATGACAAAGTTTGGCATCAGGCTCTTTTGTCGAAAATGCGTGCTTTTAGAATCGATGACTCTCTTCTTCAATGGATTAGAAATTACCTTTCGGATCGTTCAATTCAAGTTGTTTTGGACGTTTTCAAGTCTGATATTCACAAAATAAATGCTGGTGTGCTCCAGGGCTCCGTCCTATCTCCTACACTCTTTTTAATTTTCATCAACGATCTCTTGTCAGCTACCTCTAATCCAATATACTCCTATGCTGACGACAGTACTCTCTGCTTTTCATATTCGTTCCGGGACTCACGTCCCTGCTCTTCGGCTATAGAATCGGAACGGCAGCGTATGTTAAGCTCGTTAAATTCTGATATTACCAGCATAACTAATTGGGGAACCACTAACAAAGTAGAATTTAATGCTTCCAAAACACAATGCTGTCTCCTGTCGTTAAAGCGAAATTTAAACGCCCTGCCATTATCCATGGATGGCACTTTCATCGTCGAAACCGATAGACTTTCCATTCTCAATATGTGTGTCAGTGTCAATTTACGTTGGAATGGCCACATATTCGGTGTCGTCAAAAATGCTGCGAAATGTCTAGGTTTCCTCAAGCGATGTAAGAAATACTTTACCCCTCTGATCTGGCCTCAATATATAAGGCATTTATCTGTCCCAAATTAGAGTACAATGCCCACATCTGGTCAGGTGCGCACAAAACATATCTGCATCTGCCAGATAGGATCCAAAACCGTTTAAAACTCATAGGCGATACTAATATCACTCAAATAATGGACGCTCTCGAACACCGACGTAATGTCTCGTGTCTAACTCTGTTTTATTGCTATTTCCACCACCAGTGTTCCATAGAAATCGCCAGTACATTTCGCCCCTTCAAACTTTTTACCCTAACACCCGTCTCGCTGTGAATTCTCATCAGTATACCCTCAAGCCCACTTTCGGACGTACTCTAAAATATCGTGATTTGTTCCTAAGCCGTCCAACTCACTTATGGAATGCCCTGCCTAGCTCTTTATTTCCTAGTCATTATAACCTTCAAACATTTAAAACCAACGTTCACCGGTAACTCTGTTTCCATCCTCCCTGATTTTGCTTCGTCCGCGCTGTGTGCAAACATTTTAAGGGTACTTAATTCCTTGAACGCGCGAAAATTATAAAAAAAAGAGCAGACCACCTGAACACAGTGACATGAATTCGGTTATGAAAAAATTGTGCGTCGGCCTTATTCTCCAGATTTAGCAACTTCAAGTTTTTTCTTGTTCCGAAGTCTGCAAAAATCCTTTGATGGGAAAAATTTTAGATCTCGGGATGATGTCCAAGAGGTTCTTGGGGTATTCTTTTGGTCAAAGTCAAAGATTAAGAAGTTTTCTGAGAGGTGGGCAGAAGTGTTGTCTAATGAACGAAATTACATGGACGACTAAATTTGCCCATTTGGTGGAAATTAATTAACATTAAATAGACATTCAAAAATCGCAATGTTACATCCTGATATTTAATGCGGTGAGTGATAAAGGACAATCATGAGTAGTATTGTGATTTTCCACATGAAAATTTGCTCAGTCGGAAATAAGAAGTTCTCGAGTGAACCTCTGTGGCAGAACGTTAAATTTTCTTTTTTTATAAAATAAAGTGGTACGTGTGCTTGACGTGGGAGAATTTTAGGGTTCGTTATTTTTTTCTAGGAATAATTTACCATGCTGTCGGCAGTTAAAATTCGAACCCTCTTCCTTTACGAATTTAAAATGGGACATAATGCGTCACTGGCAATGAAAAATATTTATGACGCATTTGAGGATGTAGCGGCAAACGAATGCACTATACGACGTTGGTTTGGAAAATTCCATTCGGGAGAATACCGCCTTGAAAATGAACCACGTGGAAAACCGGAAACGTTAGTTGACGACGAGGTTTTAGGAGCAACGGTGGGAGCGGACCCAAGGAAATCGGTGGGCAACCGGAAGTCTTAGGCTGGTTCAAATTGAAGGTCCGCCTGTCCTTAATCTGAGCAGATATCATTCAGTTAAGGCATTCCAAGTTATGATCTTCTTTAAAAAGTTCATGTCACTCTATGCAGAGTGGTCTATTATGATGTTCTAACCCATAAATCCTACAACAGATTTCCGACCGCGTACATTTTTAATAGAAGCACATGACAATTTTTGGCGCATCTTTCCAAACTTAGCCATTAGTCATAGTTAAGGCCATACTGTCTACTGTTATCATTCGAATAAGAGATACAAATGCGTCTTCCTTAGCACCTACCAGCAAATATTGGGAACATATACATAAGAGAGGGGCGAACTTAGAACTAATTAAATTGTTTTCTAAAAATCAAACGTCTGAAACTCTGCTTTATATTCATTCATGTTCATACTCTTGTTGTTTGTGTGTTCAATGTTGTTAACAGGGCGTTAATAGTATTAAGTTCCAAACGAATAATAATCCAAAATTTAAGAAAACTGTCTCGAGAATGCAGTGAGCACTGCGGCTTGAAAGATCTATTGTGCCACAAGATACCAAATGAACCATAACTTTCCTAATAAACTTGGGAATCACTCGGATGAATATACTGTGCGATTAGTCAGTCATTAAGATTTCTCTGAGGAAGTCTACTTATGGCGGATTCACATGGTATGTGTCCTGTGGTTTCGTCGTCTTCCACATAAAGACGATATTCAGACATTTCGGTTTGTGTAAGTGATATCGAAGCTGGCAGTGTCTAGTTAGAAAGATGACCATTCTTAAGAAAGGTTCTGGACCATTGAATGGATCAACTTTCAGCTGAACCTTTTCTAGCCAGTCCATCGGCTCTTTCAATTCCTTACCAATATCCTTGTGCCTAGACATACAAAAGAGCTTGACTTTGTTCTTGTTGACTCAAAAACAGTATATTAGCACCGATTTGGAGTTAAAACAGCTTGAGCTTAATGCTTTAAGTGCTGCTTGATTGTTGTCCGTGAGTATATGGATGGAGGGTCTTTTCATTCCTCTTCCAAGAATGATACTGGCACGATCCTGGATGGCATGAAGCTCGGCTTAAAATACAATGAGACTTATTCGCAACGTTTTTTTTTGAGCCATGGATACCTGCACCTACTCTGCTGTCCTTTTTGTATCCATCGGTATACTACTTGTAACCCTTAAAGTTTGGGTTTTGGAAGTCCCATCACTATGTTGAAACTCCTGTCAAAGCATAAAGTTTTTGGTACGCGGTTATATACCGCATAGACCATATCGAGTTCAGGAATCTCTAAGATGAAGCTTGCGAAGTCCTATTGCACTGTGAATTTCATATCTCCTGTTTGTCATTATCCGACTGCGGATTATCACTTTTTCTTACACATATCTGTGAAGTGGAGTAAGGGCAATCAAAGCGTCAATGGCAGCTGTGATGGGGTAATAAGTAGTGTTTACAATGACATCTGACACGAGTTTTAGCTGAACACTACCGTGGTCCGCGGACTCATCATCATTCTCACAGATATGGTTAAAGGAGGCAATGTACTTGTGCTTAGCGCAATGACAGAAGTTAGCAGAGTTTGAAGTTATTACAGAGATAAACTGCATGCCAACTTTTCTACTGATGGACAACAAAAATTCCGCAGAGTTTTTAGATATATAGGAAAGCATTCATTTAGTCTCCCCACATTTTGGAGAGTCCTATCACTTACATTTCCATATACGAGAAACCCAATTATCAAAGAAAACCTTAGCCAAAAAGTTAGTTAAATAGTTCTAACACAATTTCAAATCCAGCCCACTTAAACATTGCTAGGCGAACTTATCTCACATGATCCTACTGGGTCGTGGGACCTGGGACCGAGATATGACTTTGCGAATCTAATTCATCAACAGCGTTTAGAAAAGCTAGTTTGACAGTTCTTAAAGGATCGAGAATGCTAGTTCGAATTTTGATTTAAGCGCAAATACAATACTTCGAACCTGCCTCTTGGTCTCTTACAAAATAGTCCATTATCTTTAAGTGGTTGTGCGTGTGAAGAGCACGTACCAAATCGTTGATTGGTTTTGATTGCAGCTCCTCGTGAAGATTAGATCTACAACCACCAACCTAACGGGATTCGTATCAAGCACTTTACGTGCACGAGAATCTGGAAATGAAGTTAACGTGATTGGCACTGATTTTAGCAAAACCTTCAATAGAATTTCACATGATATAATCCTTCTAAAATTAAATGCTCTTGATTTTCAAATAAACTATAACACGGATTCAATCCTATTTAAATGAGCGACATTACTCTGTTCTATTTAGGGCCATAGTTTCTGACCCAATTAAAACCTTCTCTGGTGTCCCTCAAGGCAGCCACCTTTGTCCCTTATGTTAATGATGTTGATTGTATCATTGAAAATCCATACATATCTGTTTACGCAGATGATACGAAAATCTTCAGACACATATAATCTTCTTCAGACTGTCTAGCACTAGTGGAAGATCTAGACAGATTTTGAGACGAAAGAATTTCCTAGTTAGGCTATAAGTTATACCCATACGCATCCTCCTATCTGATCTTTAATCTGCCTGCCCCTTAGTGAATGGGTTACATGATTTAGGTTGTATCTGTGATAAGGAACTCAATTACCGTTCTCATTTTGATAAATGTGTGCTTGGCTGGTCTAAGGAGTTTTCCAATCCTAATATTTGCAAATCTTTCTACTTTGTTCGGCCTCTTCTTGAATATGCAAGCCACGTTTGCTCACGCTACTACAGAACTCACATCCTCCGGGTAGAAGCTGTTCAACGAAGTTTTTTATGATTCGCTTTACGTGGACTTCCTGGTATGATAGCCAAAACTTACCACCATACACGAATCGGCTAAAACTTATAAATTACCAACCCCTTTCTACACATATGTTAAGTATACGTTGCCGATGTTCTCTTTATTCATCAGATCTCAATTGGTAGTATTGATTGTCCTACTTATCTCCAATCCACGTAATCCTATGTTTGTGCCACTTTTCCGGATCAATCTTCACAGAACGAATTACGGACACCTTGAGGCAGAATGTCTAGAAGTATGCTTGTGAATAATCTGGCTGGGGTTAAGCCGGGCCACAAGACAAATAAAAATATTTTGAGCATCAAGCAGATAGACCTGCGTAATTTAATCATCCAGATCTTTGAGGCTTCTCTTTATGATGGTTTTAGAAAAAAACTTGCGCTAATAATCCTTGAAGAATAGACGATGCCAACATCGAATTCTGACGTGTTATCAAAAAATTGGCTAAATTATTTGAGATAAGTTGGATGTAAAATTTTTTCAGAGTCAGGGTTTCAAAGGTCCAGGATCATACCTTCGACCAGACCTGAATATCATATATCTATAGTTAAGATCTGAAGAGGCAATTCAAAAAGAAAGTCAAATTAGGAACCATCTAAGTCAAGTTGGAAAAAAACATCCAGTAGCTCAAAAAAAAATTTCAAACAATCTCAGCTAAGCCACGGTATCTGCTTGGCTTTGCTTTTCTTTACCCATAATCCCCTTCACATAAATCTCACAAATACGTAATCCCTGTCACCAGTTCTCACTTTTTAATATGACTGGCTCTTAAAGTCAATGGAACAAAAAAGATATGAAAAGATGGGTAAAAAGGATACTAATTGTTTGTTGAGAGGGGTAAAAATCACAAAATAATTAGAAAGTTATATCAGTAAATTAAAATCAGATGTCAATGAACCCCTGTTTTCAGGACATCCATGCAAAGCATGCAACAAATGAGGGTTCAAATGTGTTGAAAATTTTTAAGTTTATACACGCGGTTTAGCTAAAAATAACTAAAGGAGGTAAAAAGTGAAAATGTGTATCGAAATAGCTTCTCGCATCGTGTTATCTTCGACACGATGATTTTAAAAATTTTATTTGAAATGACCAGTAGCAGTAATCGTACTCAACCCTGGGGTACTCCACTTGTAACAATTGTATAAGTCAATTACTAAACTGGAAATTCTTATATACTCGTATGTTAAGTTCGAAGCAACTAATTTTACAGGCCGACATTGCATCTTTTAGACTGCTTATCTGGTCTGTGTTTAGTGTTTGGACACATGTGGATACATTTTTGACTACACTGCATTTCTCTGTGCACTTAAATTGACTCCGGCTATGCCATATGATATTAAGCAACGTTTCATTTTCGTATCAACAAATACAAAACTAACCGCTAGTTGGACCATTACAAGACAAGGTATCACGTTCTTTTATGTTTACTCCTAGCAATCGCTGAGCTATTAAAAAACTTTTCGACAAAAATGCTTACTAACAATTTTGCAACTCAAAAACTGTTCACTCATCGCTGTATCCAAAAAAAAAAAAAAACACACAAAATTCGATGCTGAATTTTTATAGTAACCAAAAACATATTTGTCCGCTTTTTTTTACGATCAAACGATTATTTCTTTCTTTTACTTTTATTTTTATGTTTACGAGTATATCCCCTAATTTCGGTGTAATAAAACCGAATCAAAGAAAGAACAAAAAAAAAACCCCCCACTGACCGACCTATACTCGTATGTACTCTTACTCCTAACTCCACTCATAAAGATGGGTGATTGAGTTTAGTAAATGTCACCAGTTTTGAACCCCATACACAGTAGTTGGTTGGATGGTTGGTTACGAGTAAGTTGGTAAACCATGATGGTTGTGAATATTCTTTTTCTCATCAGCAAGACTGACTAGGGGGATTCAGGGAAATAAAAATAAAAATAAAAATTTGTTGTGCGTACAGTTTTTATCTGTTGAATGTCGCAAAGAATATCTGATAAAATTAGCTAAAGTCATGTGTAGCAAAAAGGAATGGAGAAGTTGACACAAAGCTTGAATGGTACTTGTTGATATTTCACCAGTGAGTTTTATATTTTTGCGACAAACAGTCTAAGAGATTCGTCATTTAGAAATCACTCAAAAACTCACTGAAAACAGTAGCTGCACTGAATCATGCAAATTTACACCACAATCTGAAGGAATTTCAAATGTAATCGTTCTACCAATTTGATGATACAATTCTCCCCCATCTGCTTGAATATTTTTTTTTATCAAACATTCCTTTAGACATATTTTTATTCTAATATTTATTTTATGTTCGAGTACCGCCGCAGAGTAAGGCAACATTTGTTGTATTTATACTTGGTTTGCGGTTGCTGTTGTGAAACTTCAATGACTTTTCGGTGACCCCCTTTCTACTCTAGTGAGACTTTTTTTCTTTCGTTTCCTTATTTCTATTGCGTAGAAAGAAAATGACTAATGTAGTGTCTAAAGAAAAATAAATACGAGCGTAAACATACGAATATCATTGCGCGCCCACATCCAGATGTTAACTTTAAAATGAAATTATGGCCACGGCAGGGTGTAAATGACTTCTAATTGCAATAAATTATCATATGAGGCGCCCATTGTAAACTGACTAAAATGACAAAAACAACAAATGACAGAAATATGTGTCCACAAGACAACTCTGGCACATTTGACAGTTCAATGAAAATATAAACATTTGACAGTAGCAACATTTAATTGCTATAGAGCGAGAACATTAAAAAATGCGCGCAAAACAGTTTGCCTAATCAATTCAACTTAAAACTTTATTTAGTTCATTAGAGTTTTAAAAGATATTTAACAAGTGGGAAAGTAAAAGTCTTAAAATAGCAAAAAAGCTGGTTTCTTTCCTTTTATAATTAAAATCCGAATCATATGTCGGAGAAAGACGAAACACAAACATAGTGTTTTAAAATGAAGTCAGCTTGATGGGAGTTTGCTTAAATTTGCATTGATTACGAGTACATTATTTTGTTTTTGTTGTTGTTGTCTTGTTTAAATTAATTATCTTTTAAAGGTTGTCTGACTGGAAATTTCTATCACAGATCAGATTGTCGACACGCGGTTAGCGAGACTATCATCAAATAAATTATTTGCTCTACATTTTAAGTTTTTTTGTTTTTTTTTTTTTAATGGTCACTTGTTGGCCCGTCTCTTCGTCTCTTAGCGCCGTTTTAATGTCGTAATTTTTTTTTGTAACAATAAACGTGTTTATTACCGGTTTTAACTTTAATCAGAACAAGTTTATTCTTACAATTCGGGGCGAAACACGTGCCAGAAACAAGTGCCACGCACATTTATCAAATTTAGTACATTTGAAATCAATCATATACTATTGTATATAGTACAACCTTGTTTTAGACAAATAGGTAATCGGCGATTTTTTAAGCATTTGGTTTTTAATTGTCAAAAAAAAAAAACGGAAAAATGTCAAAAGTGTGTAGAATTTTTAAATATTGACCACGACTACGTTTCAAGTGGTCCATACAGAGGGTCCAATTTCGAATCACTTTTTCGAGCATATTGGCTGTAATGTTGTCTTCCAAGGCTGAAATTGACGCTGGCTTATCGGCATAGACGAGTGATTTGACGTATTCCCATAAAAAATAGTCCATAGGCGGCAAACCGCACGATCTAGCCGGCCAATTCACCGGCTCAAAATGAGAGATAAATTGCTCAACGAATTTATTTCTCAATTGGTAAATCGATTCGCGTGGTGTGTGGCATATAGCGCAGTCTTGCTGGAACCAAATGCCAACCAGGTTCAGCTGGTGCACTTTGGGCAAAAATAAAGTTCGAAATCATTGAAGGATAGCGGGTGCCATTGACGTTAACGTTGTTCTCACGGTCATGTTTGAAAAAAAAATACCGGCCAATGATTCCACCAGACAGTGCATTTCTACGAGTGCATTGACAGCTCTTGTATTGCGTGAGGTTGTTCATCGGACCAAATATGACAGTTTTGTTTATTCATACTCATTCAACCAGAAATAAGCTTGGTTGCCGAAGACAATTTTTCGATAAAAAAGCGGATCTTAACGGCATGTATTCTGCGAACTTATTGCAGCGACTGAAAGATGAAATCAAGAAAAAACGGCCGCATTTGGCGAAGAAAAAAGTTTTCTTCCATCAAGGCAATGCACCAGTTAACTCATCCGTCATCGTGATGGCCAAAATCAATCAATTAAAGTTCGAAATACTTCCTCATGCACCGTTTTCGACAAATTTAGCCCCCTAGGATTATTTTCTATTTCCGAATTTGGAAAAAAAAGGACTCGGTGGTAAAAGATTTGCCAACAGTAAAGAGGTTGAGTCTGTGGTTGGTGACTATTTTAAAGAGCTCGATGATTCTTACTATGAACAGGGTATCGAAGCTAGGGTATTCGTGTTGAACTAAAAGGAGACTATGTAGAAAAATACTTCTGGGACTACCCTCGTATAAAATTGATTCTGGCTTTATTTTAAATCTACGTTCATGTCATTATATGTGGAATAGTATATCATTCAAGTTGCCCCCTCGGCTACGCTGGCAGTGCTTCAAGCGATCGGTCCAATTTTTGATAACTCGGTCTAATACGAGGGCGGGTCAATAATTCCGTGCATTTTTGAATTTCTGACCTCTTTACTGAAACAGCAACACTGCTCCTGTCAACAGGCATTTGTCAGTTGACTCCTGTCAAAATTTAAACTTGCTGCGTCAGTTAGTTTGTGTTTGACAGCTATTTTTATCAGACTACTCACTAATTTGAGGAGAAAATGGAAAAAAGTGAATTTCGTGTGCTTATTAAGCATTATTTCTTGCGAAAAAAAACCATTACCGAGACCAAGGCTAAGCTTTATAAATACTATGGGGACTCTGTACCATCGATTTCAATGGTAAAAAAGTGGTTTACTGAATTTCGTTGTGGCCGTACAAGCACTGAAGATGCCGAACGTCCTGGACGCCCAGTTGAGGTCTCTACACCCGAAACAATCGAAAAAATTCACGATATGGTGTTGGCCGACCGAAGATTGAAAGTGCGAGAGATTGTGGAAGCCGTAGGGATCTCGCATGGCTCAGTGGTTTCAATTTTGAATGATCACTTGGGCATGAGAAAGCTTTCCGCAAGATGGGTGCCGCGTTTGCTCACAGTCGACCACAAACGCAATCGTGTAACAACTTCACAGGAAGGTTTGGCGTTGTTTAATCGCAATATGGAGGAGTTTTTGCGCCGTTTTGTAACCGTGGACGAAACATGGATCCATCACAACACACCAGAGAACAAACAACAGTCAAAACAGTGGGTTTCTAAGGGTGAATCGGCGCCAAAGAAGGCCAAGGTGGGTTTGTCAGCCAATAAAGTTATGGCGACTGTTTTTTGGGATGCACGCGGGATAATCCACATTGACTACCTTCAAAAGGGAAGAACAATCAATGGGGAATATTATGCCAACTTATTGGACCGATTCAATGACGATTTGAAAAAAAAACGACCTCATTTGGCCAAGAAAAAATTTCTTTTCCACCAAGACAATGCAAGGGTGCACACATGTGCAGTTGCCATGGCAAAAATCCATGAATTGGGCTATGAATTACTCCCTCATCCACCCTATTCTCCAGATTTGGCTCCGAGCGACTACTTCTTGTTCCCAAACCTGAAGAAATGGCTTGGTGGAAAAAGATTTGACTCCAATGATGAAGTCATCTTGTCATTTTGAGGACCTCGACAAATAATTTTTTTTGGAAGGGATAAAAAAATTGGAGAAGCGTTGGACAAAGTGTATAGAGCTCAAGGGAGACTACGTTGAAAAATAAAATTATTTTTTTATCAAAAAATCTGTTTTAATCCAAAAGTCACGGACTTATTGACCCGCCCTCGTATGTGCGGCATTATTCCGGGAATAGCGAGTGTAATGTTGCCCTCGAGCTCGTCCAAAGTGGTTGGCCTTTTAGCGTAGACTTAGGGCTTGATGTAGTCCCACAGAAAATAATCGAGTGGTGTCAAATCTCATGATCGCGGCGGCCAATTGATGAGCGCCCTGCGTGAGATGACCCAGTCGCCAAATTTCTCCTTCACAACTTCGCGCGTTGCGTCGCTTGTATGGCATGTAACGCCGTCTTATTAGAACCACGGCTCGGATATATCGATGTTGTTGAGCTCTGACCACAGAAAGTCGGTTTACATCGCTCTATACCTGAGACCATTGACGGTAACGGTGTCTCCTTCTTCATTTCAAAAGAAATAAGATCCGATGATGCCGCCATACCGTAAACCGCACCAGACAGCCAATTTTGTGAATGCATTGATGCTTGGCCGAACACTTATGGATTTTATTTACTTCAATAAAGGCAATTGTGCGTTTATCCCAAATCGAACCGCAAAGAAGCCGGAGAGTTACTCTGGCGATGCCCAATACAACTGATCGGCGCTGCATCAACATTTCTGGATCTTCTTCGCAAATGGCCGCTACGGCGTCTATGTTTTCTTTATTTCCTGGTTGGTGGTTTAAGATCCAAAAGAGTGTATTTACGCTCAAACCTTTCCACGGTACGACGAACTGCCTGCACACTGAAGCCAAGATAACGACCGACCTCACGGAAGTTCGATAATATTTTTTAATAATTTCCGCACGTTCGGTAAGCGTAAAACGATGCATGATGAAATGGCAAACCTTACTGGACATTTTGACAGCTGGATGTCATTGACCGAAACATAACTATTTGAAAAATGATCATAGCTATCCTGTCATCCTATATAATCGTTTTTCTGAAAATAACTCAAACTGTTGACCACGATTAAGCATGCCACTGAGTGCAGACACAAATGATCAGAGCTTTCTCCCTTAAAGGAGTCCGATAAATCATTATATCTCACCATATTTGCTACTTTAGTGCTGTTTATAGAAAAAACGATAGCGCCTCTCATATCATGCAAACTCAATTTAAGAGTGCACCGAGTATAATTTTTAAAATCACTCCCAGACCGACAGAATTTTCATAATTCGAAAACGAAACTGCAGAATTCATCCCGAAGGCACTATCAGACTTTCATCTGAAGCAAACCACTCCATGTAGAATTCAATTTTCTAACTAAAGATCTTAGAAGCTCTTTAAGGTCAGCCCGGATTGTCAAAATTTTGAAAATTTTAAAGCAAGTTCCGGTGACTCCTCTGAAGAAGATTATCAGGATTTCAAACTGAGAAAAACCGTTCAATTCAGAGCTTGATTTTCCTAAAAAGACGTCATAATAATGACAAAAGAAAGAGTTTAACATTTTAGCACTCAGAGCACTTGCAATAGCCAGAAACTTCAATATACACCTGAACACCAAAGAAGAGTGGATCTAGGCTGCGCAATCACCCAGGAAGTACGTGAGAAAAATTTGGGCTACCTACCTCCCCCTGAACATATTTGTGATAAAAAAAGCGGCCAAAAGAAACTAGTGACAGAAAACGCTCATAAAAAAAAAGCGATCCGACAAAAAGCTAGAGCAACGAAAAATTAAAAGAGCTCTCGCAGTGTCCCACCCAGCTCAAGGAAATCGAAGAGTCCCAGGATAAAAACAACTTCCTGTATTTGTAAAAGACAGCTTAGAAAGTGGCAGTTAGCCCGGAACGCAGACTTTGCTTAATGATAATCTGGTCACTGGTCATCCTTTCACCAACTTTAATAACGCATACCATATAAAAGCATTCAACCCCTCGAACTCCAGGCAATGGCTAATTTTGGGACTCCACAAAGCTGATCTCTGCAACACAAAAATGTCTGCACCAGGTTTCGGAATGTATGATAGAAGCGCTAACCGCATGACTAGTGCTGGAACAGATAGTGCGTGGGAAAAGTGCTAACATAACAGGCCCCGTGATGAACAAAACGATCTTGCTGTTGGGCTATGTTGAGAACATCGAAATCATCGATCACACTCAATGTGTCATGGTAAGACTAAAAGCTTCGAATGAGAAATAATCCTATTGCATCCTTTGCGCAAAAAAGTAAATTTTGACGTGCTTTAGAAGTTCACCTCTTAAGATTACATGTTAGTTCTACCAGGAAGATATTACAAATAATTAACGTTTGGTTGGTTTGACGAGTCTCGGTTAAAAATACCCAGATGTTCTCTAAAAACTCTGATCCTGCCAGCCGATAACTAGAAATGCGGAGCTGATATTGAGGTTTTTCGAGGAAAATAAAAAAAAAAAAATACATGGTCATGCGCACGAAAAAACCAAATGGATAAGAAGATGTAACCGCGAACACCAAGATCTGCACCTCGACGTAAACACAATTAAAAAATGAAAGGACGAAATTCAGTTACTTCAAGAAGCAGAGGAAGACGAATTGGAAGCTGCCTGCGCGGGATCGCGAGAGTTAGGAGACGATTGTGTCGAAAGCCCAATTACTAAGAAAGTAAGCTTAATTTGAATATAAGCAAGTAACCTTTTAACAATGTTTGGACTAAAGACCTTCAATATGTCACTATGTAGTTTATAGGCTCTATGTTATGTTACATTAGCTCGAAAAGGAAAATTCCAGATTATAACACAAATGAAGGCAAAATTGTCAAACACCAGCCCTCAGTCAGGTGTGAAGTTAGACGAAAATCTATCTGAACCCACACCAAATCCCATTTGGCCACTTACCCAAAATTAGGCTGAATTTATATAACATTGAACGACATGAGAAAATTCTTCTCACGTCTATTGTGGGGTCCCCTATTTGGCAAGCCACCAGGTGCACCCACCCACATCTTAAAAAGCAAATCTTTTGTCGATTTCTGTGATTCTTTCTTTTCTTTATATGTTACATTCCACTCATAGGGTACTATTCATATATTCACTCATGGCTGTCCAATTGAGTTTTCCAATTTTCAAATGTTTCTTCGGATGCATTTCATAAGTGACAACCAGATTCGTATAATTACAAAGTTAGTAGTGTGCTTTTTCTAACTTTTCAAAAATTGATTCAGACGCAAACACCTTGTTTTGAAGCGCTGGTTGCTGACAAAGGCGAAAAGATCTCCCAAATAAGTTCTGCATAATTAATTGCATTTATTTTTTGTAGAAAATCTTTGAATACTTCTCAGTTGAGTCACATTGGTTAGCCATAAATTTTATAAACTAAATTCCAACAACGCCAATTTTAACTAATCCACTCGATTCAATAGAGGAAAAAGATTCAAAAAAAAAACAGAGCACGGTATGATGTTTTTGTTCTGCGGTTATGTGGTTATGGCCAGGCAAACCCTATTCGTAGAACATGCATTTAAATTAAATACAATAGAAAAACAATGATTCACTCAACCAGTCAACCCTGCCGAATCAAAGTCATTACCAAAGTTACAAAGTAACTTTCATCATATCTCATTGAGTAGAGTAGGTGGGGGTGGTATGTAAGACCTGTAATCGGAAATGGCAATAAAAATCGAAAATTGAGGTCGAAATGGAAAACTATCCGACTTGTGGTACGTGTGTGTCTTGTTTAATTAATTAATTCAAGGACACGCGCATTTAGGCATTTGTACAGCACACGTTGTATGTTATTGGATTCTCCTTCAACTTTCGTTTAAACTCTGCCTATGCTGTATTTTGTTTTCACCTCGTTGCACAGAGTTTTTCCAAGTATTCATTTGCAGGTAGACAAGCGTCAAGTCACTACACAAGTCACTACATTACACTATATAGCGTGAAGCTATTTACTTAGCGTAAAATTATTCAATTTCAGTCGTTACACTTCGTAGCACATCCCAAGATATTCACACTTCATACAACTCGTACTCGTACAATTCTACCGTCATCATCAATTTAAAAGTCAAAAACTCAGACTTAGCGCCTGAAACTATTTCAATTTTTCTGAATTGACCTAGAGATGTCGGATTTTCGGCAGTCTCGGGTAGAGATAAGGTTTCCTTGCTCAAACTGCCAAACTACTAGCTGTGGCAGTACCACCCATGTCACACACTAAAGTGTTTTATAATTAAGGTGTGGCGGATAACTAATTACACCTTCATGCCTCAGTGATATTTTTTTTGTTTTATTCTGTTCGTTTTTCTTGTTTTTTTTTCTTATTAAATAGGTAACCGAGCTATAGAAGAGTGTCAAAATGTGTTTATGTAAATCGAATGAGCGTTTGAATTGTCATTTTGCCGAAATTTCCGCATTTGTCAAAGTCTAACTACCTGCTGGTAGTACGAGCGAGGCTTATTAAAATAAGCGCGGGTAAAACAAAGAAATTTCCCCCACAATTAAACAATAGACAATTGATAGTTTAAGTAAAAATTGTTTTTTTTTTATTTTTTTCATGACAAGAGATACTCATAGATACTCGTACACATGATAAAGGAGGGCAAACTATCTGTTGAATTGAATTGAATTGTTTACGCTTCACAGAGAGACTGTCCGTATTGTGTTTGGTATGACATTAATCACTTTTACACGTTAAAGAATTACCATTAAATCAAGGTTCCTGCTTGTACTTTTATCAGCTTTTTGGCTCAAAATTGACTCAGACTCATAGATGGTTTTCAGTCATTTGTATCTTAAAAAAAGAAAAAAAAAAACCACAGACATTGGCTGTGTAAATCATTTGGGGATCATCACACTCTGTTTGCACAATCTGTAGTTAAACGTATTAGCAGAGAGAAAGATAGAATTAATTGAATAAAAAATCAATTATATGGCTTCCAAAAAGGATTTGCGGTTTCAAAGGACGGATTATATGTATACTCGTGCATACGTGTATAAGGTAAGGTTGAGTGTATTCTTATTTGTATCGTCGTTGGTCGTGATTGTGGGCTTTTGGGCGAGTGTGGATTTTTCTTTCTTCTTTTCGGTTAGTTGTTCATTTTTGTTTGCCAAAAATACAATGCATACGTAAGTAGATAGCTAACGATGACGATAGTGGGAATTTTCGTTTTGAAAAGACGACAGAAGGTAAACAAGATAGTGTACTTGTACTCGTACTCGTACTCGTACAATTTATGTGGAAGGAAGTAATTCAATTATGCACCTCTTAATGGGGTTTATTTTTCGTACATGTCGAGGGTTTAAAGTCTAGACGGTGGATTTCTTCATCAGAGTTTTAAAAGCTTTTGGAGCATTCCAACAAGAATTTTACCGAGAGGAAACGAATGTAAAAGAGTGACACTGAAACGAGGATCCATGTTATTATGACAGCCATTTCACAAGGTTCTTCTCTTAGTCCAGTACTCTTGAACATCGACTATAATGAATCGTTTAGACTCCCGAAAGCCTTACTTAACCATGGTGGTTAAGTCTACTCAAAACAAATTAAATCACAACCAACACAGGTGACAACAAATTTAAAAAATTACTTATGTCAATAAGCTTGGAGTAAGCTGGACACCAAATGAAGATTAACAAGTCGGTATCTTCGCTCATGCTTTACCCTTATACCTACAGAGTGATCCAAATCCAGGTTTCTTTTTAAAAATAAAATAAACAAAAAAGAGCGAACACTCCTATTACGAGTAGTTATCGAAGACGATTTTATTCATATATTGTAGCTCCTTCGGTTGGCTTCACAGTAGCGCGTTCTGTCAACCCAATTTTCCAAGACCTGTTCTTGGCTCTATCTTACGAATGACTCTGACGATATTCGCTTTAAGGGCTTGAATCTGGATTATCCACATAACTTCGGTCCTCAAGGGCACCCAACAAAACGAAGTCTAATGTGGTCCAATCGCAGCTTCGAGGCGGCCACTTGACATCGCAAGGGCGGCTGAGAAAACGATTACCGTACTCAGCGCGCAAAAGATCAATGGTTTGATGGGGTGTGTGGCATCGCGTCATCGTTCAGTCATCAAATCGTCCAAGTCCATGTCTTCAATTACAGCCCACATAAATTCGGTAATCATGGACCGAAATGGCATTTCCAGCAGTATTTTCGAAATCAAATTGCTCAATGATGCCATCTCTCCAAAATCCGCACCAAACTGTCACTCTCTGTGGGTTTTCCGAACTCCAGGCGCATTAATTTTATTTCGTAGCCGCCGGGATGAAAATGCGCCTCGTCAAAAAAATGATTTTTCGGCTAAATTCGAGGTCCAATTCGAACTGAGAAGCGATAATGAAGCGGATGGTGGTTTGCCTTTAGTTTGTAAGGGAATAATCCGAGATCTTTGTGCAAAATTTTCATCAGCTGATGCGCGTGAAATGTTGAGTTGTTGAGTTGAGATCGATGGCGAATCGACGTTTCTGGATTGTCATTCCCGTCAGTACGCGAACTTTACAATAGTTTGTACGTTGGAAAACTAAGTTCCCTGAACCAGATCTAAGACATAGAGAATTCTGCGTCATTCTCCATCTCAACGCCAACTTACAACAAAATTCTAGATGTCAGAGCTCTCTGGACAAGTCTAGTTCCCTGCATGACGCCCTCACCAATCTACATTAATTTAACGAAAGCCTACATAGTTGTGCATAATATTTCAAAGACAATTGACAAAGTTAAGTAACAGCCTTTTTTGTCGAAAATCCATGTTTCTGAGATCGAGGCATTTTTCCTTCAATAGATTAGAAATTACCTGCCGGAACAACAATTCAAATGGTTTCGGACGGTTTCAAATATGAGCTACACAAAATAAATTCTAATGCGCCTCAAGGCTTCGTTGTGCCTCCGTCACTCTTTTAATTTTCATAAATTTTGTCTGAACAGGAACGGCAACGTATGTTAAGCTGATCACATTTTTTTTTTTTTTGTTTTCTTCTGTCGGAACAGAGCACTCAGATAAAGATTTAGTTCACTCTTTGTGAAGTTCCTTTTAATGAAATATTTCAGTCTTGTGAAGAAAGATGAGTAAGCGCTTCAGGGATAAGGCGCCTACAGTACCAGCACCCACGCGCCGAGTACCTGCAGCCTGATGCGAGCGTAAGCCGGACATTCGCAGAGATAGTGCTCCACGGTATCGTCATCACTTTCACAGCAAGCATCGCAGGATGTTGTGTCACTTATGCCCATTTAAGTGGTTTGCAAAAGTGTAGAGCCCTGCCACGACGCCACTAATCAACCTGCAGGCTTTCCTAGAGACGGCGGGAAGCATTCGCTTGGTCTCACAGCATCCCGGGGAGCTCTGCAGTTGTGCTTATATGAAACCCAACTGTCAATAGAAATCTTAACCGAGGACGCAGGTAGACCCAGCGTAGGCTCGCGTCCTGAAAATCTCTCCTCCGAACCTTGTCTGAGAAGTTCATTGGCGATTTCATTTCCCGTAATCCCACTGTGACCTGAGACCCAGACATGGATCTCTGAATTTAGCCCTCCGACTGCGTTCAGTGACCTCTTGCATTCTTGAACTAGCTTGGATGTCGTAAGAGGGTTCAGCACAGCTCTAAGCGAAGCTTGGGAATAGCTGCAGATGCAAATGCTTCGCCCCCTCCACCGATTTTCCACAGGATTGCGTAAATCTCTGCTTGGAAGACAGATGCGACCTTTCCTAACGTTGTCGTTCTCCAGGAAGATACCAGCGACACATCCAATATTGATTTTGAAGCCGTCCGTGAAGACCCGACTACATTCCTGTCCTGGCTCAGATTCTAGCCGAAAGCAGTTTCGGGCACAGGGAAGTCGATTTCATATTTTTTCCGCAACAAGAGTTCTGATGTCATTGCATCGGACAGCAGGTCCATAAGACCAGATCATAACACAGCCGACACGCAAGGTCATTAAAACTCCAGTGCGTGTTGTATCAAAGATCACTTCTTTTTAAACGGAAGATGGCTTTGAGAATGGAGGGCATGATATAAATATCAAGGGGAGGAAGATTCATCAATACGTCTAGAGTAGAGCCAGGAATGCTGGGGAAAGCCCCCATGGATCCGAGACCAACTGTTCCTCGAAGTGGGGTAAAAGCAGCAATTACGTATTTTCCCGAGAGCTTATTCCATCAGACAACCGACGCATAGGATATAATTGGCCTTATCATAGCCGAGTAGATCCAAAGAACCCTTCTCGGTGACAGACCCCATATCTCTGCACTGCCAGAAGCACTTTGTTATCCAGGATGACACTCAAATATTTAGCTTCTTTAGAGAACTGGATGGTGATGTCTTTAAGCACTAGATGAGTCAGACCAGGTAGCTTCTTCCTTCTCGTAAAGAGAACAATCTCAGTTTTGAGTGGATTGACTGAAAGCCCATTACTAGTGCACTACTCGTCGATGACGCCTAGGGCTGTATGCGCTTCAGAGCAGGCAGACAGACAGCATACCTAATTGCTCAACTGATCAGATTCACGATTTATGACCGAAAAGGACAAAAACTACTGCTGCCTTATCGATATAGCCCACTCCGGCTTAAGATTCTTGGAGACTCTTGATTGAAAGTCATACGCAAAAGATCGCTAAAGCAAAATACCATTTCGAAATGCATAATTACTTCATATTGCGCCACGATTCGTGTCCTCGTTGAATAAATTACAACATTTATTTTTTGAAGCGAATTTCATCACTATTTTACCCTCAAAAAAGCATTCCACTGTTCGCCGATAGATATCATTCGACATTTATCATTCGTTTGTGAAACAAAGTAATTATTTCAAATCCAATAAATGTGGAAAAACATCACTCACTTTTGACCATAAAAGAAAACATTGAATCTTCCCATAAATTCATCTAACAAAGTAAATTGTTGTGACAAAAAGTTTTTTTTTTTTTGTTTTTTCCTTCTCTTCTGCTAAACTGTCAAGCTACCAAATCGAGTCACAACATCTAAATGGCATGCTGTACCATCAGATGTTTACCGTCAAATTCAGCGTCGTTTGTCGTCGTCTCTTGTGATCGTCATCTGGTCAAGCAAGCCCAAAACATACAAGGTTGTCGCAACCAAACATGGAAACACCACCATCTCTGGGGGCAGATAAAAACCAGTCTGAAACCTCAACAAACCTAAAACAAAAAAAAAACCAAAAATAAAATAAGAGAAAAAAAAACTATCTTCTCTGTGCAATTCAATGCACTTAAGTTCAGTGTTCTTTGAGTAAATGTACTTTTACGTACGAGTATGTCTGGCAATTGCCCAATTTGTCGACCATCATACCACAGCAACTGCCAACATCAGTGTCAATCGAAAAAATATTCACTTGATTGGGTAAAACAACACGTTTGTCAACTCGACGCGCGAGAAGAACAACGTTGGCAATCTATAGGAAAAAGATACATATTCGTATTCGTACAGAGCTCATCGATAAAATTGGAAAGAGTGAAGTGAACATGAGCACTCGCATACAGTATTCGTATCTGCATGCCGCCTCAGTGTCAAATGATGTGTACTTAGAGTGAACGTAATTGAATTTTTCACAAATACATGAGATGCAGATATCAGAGAATGTGAAGAACGGATTGATTGCACGCAAGACGACATTGTAGTCGTTGTCTACAAAGCCGGGTATGGCACACCAAAACGAATTTGAATGAAAGAATTTAATAATAATAGTATACTGTATAAGAGGACGACGAGAAGCACTTTCTCTTTCCCTAGACATTATAAAGTCTCTACTGAACACAGCGGAACACAAAAGGAAAAAAAAATAAACCAATATGTCATTCGTATAGACAGACAATCGCATTTTAAATTGATTGAGTTGCATGCAGCCTGATGTAGCATTTTGTTGGTTTCTTTCTTGTTTTCTTGAGTGAAAATGATGGAAACTGTTGCAAGGGTTCAACAGTAGCTGTTTCGAGATAGAATAAGGCAAGAATTGGGGTACCTCAGGGATGGAAGATGTGCCGATACTTTTTAACATTTTTTTTTTCTATTGCTAGAGAAGATGTGAAACCTAAATAGAAATATAAGATATTTTAGCCCTTAATCGCCAGTCAGTTTTAGACCCAATAGACAGCAAAGTGCTACTGAGACATCACATTAAATTCATTCGCTGTTCCTTGTAACTTTAAAAGCAACGCTGCCCCCATCTGTCAAAGACTACTGTCTAAGCCGCGTCATTTAATTTATGTGCCACAGCCATTAAACAGACAACTGTGTGAATTTTGGCGAATATAAAAAACAAAATAATTTCGTGTGACAGCAGTGATTGCTGTTGTTCAACCGCAATCCGGACGTGTTTTGCGCCGTTTAATAACATGGATCTACCACAATAACCCGGTGATTAAGCGGATTTTTCTCTGGGCAAATCGGCTCGAAAAAGGACCTTTTTGGGTCTGTCCAACAAAGTCATGGCGAAAGTTTTTTGGTATGCACGCAGAATAATCAGCATCGATTGCCTTTAAAAGGGAAAACCAATCAACAGAACGAATATTATGACAACTTAATCGACCGGTTCAACGAAATTGGTAAGAAAGTGCTCCTTCATGAATACAATCCACGGATGTACCCGGATGCTTGGTCGCCATTGCGTACTGAATTCATGAATTGAACTACGAATTGCTCCCTCATGTGGCATTTTCTCTGGATTTAGACCCCAGCGACTATTTCCTGTTTCCAAACAAATTGTTCGGGAGAAGAGATTTGGAACGCATGTTTGAGAACCTAGATGCATTTTTTTAAGAAATCTAAAAATTTGACACCAAATGTATTGAGCTCAAAGGGACCATGTTGAGAAATAAAAGTTACGGACTTATAAAGGGTCTTTCATTAAGCGCTTCCGATCTTTAAATTTAAATACAACAAAGCGTGTGTGAGGTATCATAGAAATTTTTTATTCGTTTATTATGTATGGAATATAACATCGTTCAAATGTGCGCCGCGGCTTCTGTGGGTGTCGCCCTTCCGAAATATCCAATTTTCCATAACTCTGGCGCATAAATCTGGCTGAATTTGACCGATTGCATGGGTTATGTTGACTTTGAGGGCAGCTGTGGTTTGTGGCTTATTCGCATAGACCTGCGACTTCAGAAAACCCCAGACGAAAAAGTCTAACGGGATCAAATCACACGAACTCGGTGGTCAGTTCACATCACCTCCTCGTGAGATGACCATGCCCCCGAATCGCTCGTGCAGAATTTCCAATGTGGCGTGAGCTGAATGGCACGTAGCGCCGTCTTGTTGAAACCACATATCGTTGGTGTCCATATCATCCAATTCAGGCCAACAAAAGTTGGTAATTATCGACCTAAAGTGCTCGCCGTTGACGGTGATGGCCTGACCAACGTCGTTCTCAACGAAATATGGACCGTTGACGCCGCCTGCCCAAAATTCACACCAAACAGTGACTTCTTCGCAATGCATTGGACGCTCTTGGAACGCATGTGGTTTGGTATCGTCCCAAATTCGACAATTTTGTTTGTGACGTACCCATTCATCCAGGAATGGGCCTCATCGCTGAAGATGATTTCTCGATGAAAATTAGGGTCGGTTTCCAACTGCTCCAGTGCCCATTTAGCGAACACACTTCATTGTCTGTGGTTGTTTGCCTTCAGCTCCTGGGTCACTTGAATTTTGTACGGGTGCAGGCCCAAGTCACGATGCAAAATTCGCCAAGTTTTGGTCTGCGAAAGGCCGAATTTTTGTGAGCGATGCGAAATCGACTGCCTCGGATTCACCTGCACACTCTCATGGACAGCGGCGATGTTTTCGGCAGATCTTGTATTTGTCGGAGTACGGAGTTGGTTTATCGTTTACTGAACCAGTGGACTCAAATTTATCCACCACACTGCGAATAGTCCTCTCGGTAGGACGATTATTGCGACCGTAAAATGGGCGAAGCGCGCGGAACGTTGCCCGAACAGAACACCCATTTTGATAAAACAATTTTATCATTTGCACATGATGTCGAACGCTATGTCCGTCCATGGTGATTTAGCAAAAGATGTAGCTTCAACAATATGGCCGCTATCAACTGTCAAAGTTCGGAAGTCCCTATTGGAAGACCCTGTAGATCCACCCTCGTGATTTGTGTTCTACTGTTGTGCGAAGATATGATTAAAAAAAAAATTAAGATAAATTTTCATCTCTTCAAAGTATCAAAGGTCTAGGTTGTTTTTTTTTTTTTTATAAAAATTGTATTGATTGATTGCAATGCATTATGTCTAGATATTTCTAAGGTTTACTACTAAGTAACCTCCTTGACAGCCAGAATGCGCTGCTACTGCAAAAAAAGGTTATGGTACCTTGAAGTCCGTTCATATTTAGGCAGACATGCCAAATTTCAGTGCGATACTGTCTCTAGTTTTGTTTTGACAACTGATTGTTGTTGACGTGTTTGGCATCATGTTGAGTATGGACAAAAACGATTTTCGTTCTCTCATAAAACATTATTTTTTGAGAGGCAAAACGGCGAAGGAAACAAAAGAAAACTTGGATAAATATTGTGGGGCTAATGCTCCGTCAGATTACACCGTCAAATATTGGTTCCGAGAGTTTCGTGGTGGCCGCAACTCCACTACCGCTCAAGTCCGCAGCGGCAGGCCCTCCGATGCGGTTACAGAGGGCAATGTCAAAAAAATACATGAAATGGTGTTGGCTGACCGGAAAGTGAAGGTGCGCGAGCTAGCATATACCACAAAGATTAGTACTGAGCGCACACGCCATATTTTGGGCAATATTCTGCATATGAAAAAGTTATCCTGCCGCGAATGACCAAAAACACGAACGCGAGAGCACTTCGAATAAGTGCTTGGACTTGCTGATGCTTAATTGGGCGGACTTTTGGCGTCGATTGGTAACTGTTGATAAAACTTGGATCCACTATTACACAGGAGAAAACAGAATGAGTGCCCGGCAATGGACTGAAGCCGGCACGCGTCCTCCGAAGCGGCCGAGTTAGGCTCGATGGGTCGGAAAGGTTATGGCGTCGGTTCTCTGGGATTGTCATGGATTGTCATGGCATACTCTTCGTGGACTACCTTGGAAAAGTAAAAACCATCAACAGCGAGTATTACTGTGCATTATTGGAGCAATTGAAGGCCGAAATCGCTGCAAAACGGCCTCACATGAAGCGAAAAAGATTTTGTTTTTGCAAGACAATGTGCCGGCGCACAAGAGCATCGCAACCACGACTAAAATCAATGACTTACGGCTCCCTCGGACTCTTCTTCTCTTCCCAAACCTCAAAGGCTCATCAATAAAAAATTCAGCTCACGCGAGGAAATCATCGACGCCACGGAAGAGTATTTTGCAGACCTTCTGGAAAATTACTTTTCGGACGGGATCAAGAAGTTGGAAAATCGCTGGAATAAGTGTATCAAACTAAAAGGGGACTATATTGAATAAAATAAAAAAAAAAATTTCCATTCCCAAGCAGGTTACTTTTCACTCCATCTAGTATGCTTATCTGTGACTGAAATGTGATATACACGGTGCGTTAATCAAGGTCCCAGACTGGTATTCCGAAAATAAATTGAAACAAGATATTTTAAATTTTTTGATTTTATTATTCGAAATAGATTCCTGTAGCTTCAATATACTTGTTACAACAATTTAATAAAGATTCAAATACGTGCTCTAGCGCATTTTGTGAAATTGCATCCAGTGCATGTGTTAAAGTGGTTTGAATGCCGAAATGTCGGTCAAAAAACGTCCTTTAAATTTTGGGAAAAGAGGCCGCAGGGTACCAAAACAGGTGAATAAGGTGGATAATTCAAAACACATACTTGATTTCAAACCAAAAATTGATGAACAATGAGTGAGGTCTGATTCGGTGCGTTGTCATGTAACCGACTTTCTGAATTGCGATACTTGCGTCGAATACGGCACTTTCTGGGCATCAAATACCTCAAAACTGCGAAATAATATTCACCAGTACCTATTTGATCAAGTGGAACCCACTTATTATAGATAATTCCTTTGCTATCGAAAAATGTGATGAGCATTGTCTTGATTTTGACTTGTGAAGTTTCCGACTTCTATGGCGCACTTTGATATCTAGTTTTTCGATCGTATTCAAAGTACCATGTTTAATCACCCGCAATAATTGTTTTCAGGTAGTTTGAATAATTTTTTGAAGCAACGACGATTTCTCGTGGATGATGATTGGCACGTCCTGATTTTTTTCAGCGCTTAAATGAAGAGTTGTTTACCAAGAACTGTCATATGTTTGTTATCTGACAATTAAAATAAATAAAATGATGACAGATGGTTTAAGGTTTAAGCCTCAAAAATGCATGTTCCAACACACAGATGGCACCACTTGCTGCTGAGGTATAGTTGGACATCGGGAACTTAATTGACACACTGTGATTGTAGATACCTTTGCCCTTCAGATAGAAATTTAAGAGGTACCATTCCAGCCAGTCTGTTTCTTAAGCACTTCTACTGAAACACCGAAATTTGTAATTAAATTCAATCTTACCACGAAATACCCTCCAAAACAGAATAAATACAAACAATTGCCAGCAATTAATTCACTCACCTGAAACGAGAAAAATATGAAAAAGGAAAAAAATTAACAAATTACCATTACAAGAGCAAGACAAGATAAGAGGTGGGAAAAAAATCCAGCAATATCGCTCAACAAACAACAGGGATTAACTCAAATGACCCATAACGCAAGCACTGCAAAACAAATCCTCCAACAATAATCCAACACCCACAACTAGTCGTCTCTGGCACAACCCTAGCCATTGATTTGGGAAGTGTTGCGCGACCGGCAAGACAAAAAAAAATAAGAATTCACTGTGGTAATTGAATTGGAAGTGCCACATTTTGAGTGTACTCAACTGGCACCTCCGACAACAACCCTGAGGACTCCACAAAATGATCTCTATACAGTACCACCACCACAACCATTCACCTCAGGCATGCAAAGGATGAAGAGAAGCAGCACAAAAAAAAAGGGGCCAACCAAAAAAATCCTCAATAACAATCAAAAACTCTTCTCAGCAAAAAAAAAAAAATATGCTAAGAAAATTGTTATTATCATCCGAGACGTTGTCTTCGTCGGCCATGCCCACAACATCGTCGAACTAAACCAGCTCATAATCATAAAACCTAATGACACTAAACGGGCAGGAGGAGGATCCTTCAGCAATATCCTTCGAGCTTGAGTGGAATTTGGCTTTTTTTTTCTCTCTCCCTCTTCTCCTCTTCCGATAGTGACGATTAAAATGCGGGCTTGGTTGCACTCCGCGTGCTGCTAAACCATGAACATTTAGGACGAGTTACACATCCCTCCAGCAAAAAAAAAACGAAGAGAAAAGCAAAAACAGATGCTCCACAGGCGTTGGTGTTGACATGAAATTGACAGGGAATCCATTTTTGGGTGATTCCATGTAATTGCATGACGGTTACGTGTCCACTGATTTTTCACTCTAGATTAACATGGGTCACCACAGTGCTCTGGTCTGCTTTAGGGTGGTTTCATTGGCATATCAAAAAGTCCTGTCAAAGTTGGAATTGAAGTTTCTATGTTTAATTTGTCGCGCTCAGTGAAAATTGGTTGTGAACATGCAAATTATTTTTAATTTTTTTTTTGTGTTTAGAAGAGGATGTGGAGAGAGTCTTAATTGCGGTTGCACAGTGAGTGAGACCAAATACCAATTAAGAAATAATTAGCTGTGATGGTGATTTTGACACACCAATTTAGGTGCAATGTGTACTATACGATGAAATGGTGAATGATAAATAAAAGCTAAAGAAAAAAAAAGAGAGAGCTTCTTTTTAAAATCACTAACTGAAAAATGGTAACAGACTAGTTTCAAACAAGCACGACAATTACCACTGTTCTGCATCACAATTACCAGAAACGATTTCATGGCAACATAACTTAGTAGCCAATTTATTATTTAAATAGTCACTAAACAGGGACACTACTAAGTCACGATTTTCAGGATTTGTAGGCTTCCGTCCAGTCAATGATTTCCTATGTCATCCTATAAAGGCAAAGCGACACGAGAAAGTGTAACAACTACCGTTTTATAGAGCCATACAATGAAATTTTACAAGCGAATTGTATGTATATCTCGACGACGAAATATGATTAAACTTTATAACTTCATTATCTGCACACCATCTATGGCGATCTGCAGACTGATAGAAGATAGAGTTCCGAGAAAATTAATATGAAAAAGCAGGGCAATCACAAGTAGTAACAGCCGTTAAAACAAAATTTAGTAAGAAGACCAAAATATTTAATTTACGAATCGGTAAATCAGTCGAATTCCACCGTTTTCCTCAACCTAAAAACCAAACTCTAGACATCTATTTAAAAGGACTTATTGTTTCATAGAGCGAAAAATCGTTTCAATTTCTTATGAGAGAAAAATATATGTACATAACTCAAACTTAAAGGTTTTCTCGGCAAGGTTAAAGGACAGCGACAGTAATTATCGAATGATATTATCGAATGAATGTGCCATAATTTTGGTAAATAGCATTGTGCTTTAAGATTTATATTGTAGAGAGATAGAGAATTAGTCGACAACATTGGTACTGCTTATTTAACCAATTTCCGGTCTGTTGTTTTAATGCAGCGTGAATTTCGTCGTTGTTTTCCTCGTCGTCCTGCACCATGTGCGCAAACAGTTAAGCGTTTGGCTGAACCCCTCTTGCAAACTGGATCCACTAGAAATGTCGCAAGAAGTGTCCGGCCCGTATTCCTCGTTCGACCGAGGATATCGCCGCTGTGGTGAAGGACATCCAAGATAGTCCACAGACATCGACGAGACAACAATGGACACAATTTGACGATGCATACGTTGCGTCGAATTTTAGTGAAAGACCTGAAGATGTTCCCTTATAAAGTGCAAATCGTTCACCAGTTGCTGCCTGCTAACCGTCAAGTGCGGTTAACTTACTCCAATGCTCTGTTAAACCTGGTACAAGAGAATAATTTCGTATCCAACATCATAATGAATGACGAAACCCATTTCCAGTTTTTTCGCCACAAGTTGCTGAATTGGGTTTCAGCAAAACGGACCAACCGCTCATCACACAGATTTGAACTGGCCGACCAGATCGCCAGATTTGACGGTGGCAGACTTCTTCCTTTGGCGCTTTTTGAAATCTTGCGTTTACTTGGCCGTGGCTCAACTGGCTTCCAAATCGGAAGGTTCGGTGTTCGAATCCCAGCCTCGCCTGAAAGACATATCCATTTTTTCAGTTAACAAAAATCAAGTAAGACGAGTAGTCGACTAGAAATCAACATCAAGCCAACTTCCACTAAGAATTTATTCTCCCCATTAAATGTTGGATGCCACCCATGGAGCGAAATAACCACTGAGCCCTAACATCTTTCTTTCTCTCTCTATCCCATTTTCCAAAAAAACTTAACACATGCTGAGGCATTATAAGTGTATTCATACCCACTTGAGTGTTAAGTTCTTTTTTTAAAAAAAAAAACCACAAACCTTGTTTGTATTGAAAGCCAACATTGTTAAGAAGTTAAGAAACCGATAGTTGAAAACTACTAGTTGATGTTGCCACGTACAGAGCTCGTGCGAGCATTCTACCAAGAAAGCAATTGCAACTCGGAATTTAGTGGATGTTCGAGGAAGATGTCGAAGGAAAAGTAATTGGAACACTCAAAACCAAACTCTCGCTACCACTGAAAAGGTACAGATGGTAGATATCGTGGTGGAAAATTAAACTTCACTTTTTTTTTAAGAGGTTCAGACTTGATGACGATTATTGCGTGCCATTTAATATTTGGAAATATTTTCGGGCATATGTCCACCACGGCTGCATCGTACAAAGGGCATTCTAGAGGTCCAATTTTCGACCACTTTATAGAGCAATTAATACTCGAACAATGTTTTGCGCCTAAAGGTCAATCGTTGCTGGTTTATCAGCATGAACTAGTGACTTGACGTAGCCTCACAGAAAATAATCCAACAGATTCCAATCGCACGATCTTGGTGGCCAATTGACGGGTCCGTTTCATGAAAAGATGACAAATCCTGTTTTCAATAAAGCGATGTTCTCGTTGGTAATATGGGGTGGAGCACCATTCTGTTGGAACCATAGTTCTTCCATGTTTATGTCATGCAAATTTGGGAACAAATAGTTAACATATTATCATTTATGAAGAAACAACGACCATATGGTGCCTTTTTCTGGATGCAATGGCATCTGAACTTCTTGAGGATTGTTTTCGCTCCAAATGCGGCAATTCAGCTGGTTTATGTAGCCGTTTAACCAGAAATGAGCCTCATTACCAAACAAAATTGTACGATAAAAAACCGCGGCAATTTCCAGTTGATTTAAAGCCCAATAAATGGTCACACGGAGTTAGCTTTGCACCAATTGTATGTCAAATTGCTGCGAATGACGATGAATCAATAAATTAGGGTCCTCTCCAACGCAAGCTTCTACAGCCGCCATATTTTGTTCCGAACGCACTCTCTCGTTCATGTTGATGTGTTAGTATCCAATAGCGTGAATTGGGTGCGAAATTTTTCAATAATTCCATAAATAGCAGGTTCAGATGGCCGATGATGTCTATCGTAAATTTCAGGAATTCTCTGTACGTTTCGCGTTCAGAGCTTCGAATTTGGAAATGAATTTCAACGATTTGAAATCGTTGTTGTGGCGTCAATCTTTCTTTGATGGAATGGCCAAACTGTACTGAAAATAAATGAAGCTTTGCAGCTCTAAGCGACATTTAATTCCTTTTGAAAAATATGACACCACAAAAAAAAAGTCCCCCATAACATACTCGTAAGTACGAGTAATGCGCGTTTTTTTCGAGGGTTATTTTCCAATTACCATAAAGTGCACAGAACCAATTTAATGACGAAACCATTATTGAAATTAGTATTAGGAATATATTGTACACTCAGTCTGCAAACTATGTTCTGCTAACGTCATTCTAAGCATTTTTAACGGAATTTTGAAATGCATGAATCGGAAGAGGACATTCGGCATATTTTATTGTTTTTGTTCCGGAAAAACCAGAATGAAAGTGAAGCCACTATAAAAATCCAAAATATGTATGGATAGGGTGTTCTAAGCGAGTCGGCGTTGGTTTGCAAAGTTTAAAAATGCCAATTTTGACCAAAAGGAAGAAGAGCTAGATAATGAACTCCTGAAGTCCACCGACGAAAAAAATCCCACTGTTACTTAAAGGGAACTCAACGTAAGCCATATGACCATCCATCGACACCTAATAAATATGAGAAAAGTTATAGACTTGGGAACATGGGTACCACACCTCCTACCGCAAAATAATCTTGAACAGAGAATCAAAACTCGCACTGCGCTTCCGTCGCGTGACAATCAAGAGCCGTTTGTGAACCGGAGATGAAAAATGAGTTCTTTACAAAAACATTAAACGTCGCTATCAATAGTCCAGAAGACAGACCAGTACAACATCCCACAGATGGACTTCGGCCGCTCAAGATGCTACTGTCTGTATAGTGGGGCGCTGAGGGAATAATCCATTTTGAGGTGTTGCCGCCTCGCAGACTATCACTGCAGATATATACTGTAAACAGCTGTGCAGACTGAAATCGGCTAGATCTAGGTAATCGAAAGGGTATTCTATTCCTATATAAGAATAACGCACGCCCTCATACAGCTAGGGCCACCTGAACACAGTCACAGGTTAGGGAAAAATTGTCCATCCGCCTTAATCTCCAGATTTAGCATATTTAGATTTCCACTGGTTCCGTATTCTTCAAAACTTCCTTGTATGCCAAAGTCATACAATTTTTTTCAGTGATAGCATTAAGAAGTTACGAGCGGTGGGCAGAAGTGTTGTCACATCGCGCAATACTTATGTTACAACCTGGCATATGCGAGTATGTTTAAGAAAAAGAGTCATTCATCAAAGACTAAATAAATCTGTATTTGGAGTCAAATAGACAAGAGATCACCAGTAATTTCTCACAAGTTAATAACACCAGTCTATACCATCCCACCTGTGGTATACCAACGAAATACATCTTCCGCTGCAATTTAAGCTGTCGTGTAAAACAAAAATCCCTCCATTTAAGTTCAGATACATATTTCTTTCACTAAGAACAAGTAACCACATTGCACTTCAACTACAACTATCATCTTCGTTCCGCTTGCAAGATGTGGTTTTCTCCAACAGACAAACTTTTCCAAAACAACAAGTACGAATGGGTGTATCTTGCATTGTATCTTTTCACCATGGATGTATCTTATTTACAAAACTCTAAAGTATCTCTACATAAACACCCAACCTCACATGTGCCCACCAAACATGGTGGTAAGTTCTTTTGAAAGGAATTTTTGGGGTTTTACTTTCCGTGTTTTCCTTACTTACTCACTCACTGTCTGCACTTGTTTGGGTAACTTTCTTACTTTCATTAACAAAACTTTAGTTATGTGCATAATTTGCCGTTATAATGTGCAATAGGAGCATGCAACCGCCGCCTTCAATTTTACTCTGTGGAAAAAGAAGTCCCAAGGAAACCTCAAACGAGACTAAACGAACTTCACCAAAACAAACCCCAACAAAAAGTGCACTAAGCAAATATGATGGAGGATACCGACTGGAACTGGGACTGGGACTACGACTGAGACTAAGAATAAGACCCAAACCCCAGACACACAACAGAATAGCAGACCCCATAACTGCCATACTTTCGGTTCACTTCGGCACATAAAAAAAAAGTTTTTTAATTGAAAAATTTAAACTTTGTTTTATTGATCAATTTAACAAGATTTAAAATATTATTCTTTCGACCCTTAACAAGGGGGGCGGTACTAAACACCCCCTCACTCGATTGTAGTTGGATAAACTTACAACGATGACGACGACGCTTTGTCTGAATGATGGCCAAATGGAATGGGATTTCGTGGAGTCGGTTCCATCTGTTTATTGACGGAAAACCTGAAGAGAAATGAGACTAATGCGGTTCTTGTCCTGACAGGTTATTATAAGTATGGAATTGCATACTTAACAAACAGGATCCACCCGCTCCTTGAAAAGTTTCCTCTGCAATAGAATTTGCCTTTAACTAAAGTGTAGGGCTTCTTACCCGTGTTTGTGCTCATGGTATTCCTCCTTTGGTTCTGCTTTTGTTGCGGCTTTTCTCTTCTCCTTTTTTGACAAGGTTTACGAGGTATACTCGTAACTCGTAAGAAGCCACAACCTTTCTTCTTTTCGGTTTTTGTCTATATTCTTCAGAGCTTTTAGTTATGAGCGCGGGTTTATTGCCTTTTGAGAACAGCACATCATCTATAAATTATGGTAAATTTAAATGCCAGTTAAGCACTGTTTTGGGAGCAAAGGATATATCTTTTTTGGTTCCTTTTTGTTTTTTTTTTTTTTTTTTTTGCGGGCGAGAAAAGTTTCCAGCATCAACTATACGCACACCTCGTTATGATTATGAGCGGCGATGGAATTTATGCAGTACAAGGACGAGTGTGTACTTTTTCGTAGGTATGGGTGGGTACTATGTATCTGAATCTGGATGCGCGAAATGAATGGATTGAGTGAATGAATTATTCCGCTGATCTAAGGGGAGCATTTTAAGGAAGTTTTAGTGCCCACAGATTAGTTTACTCGTGCGGGCGGGTTAAATATTTGCTTTATGTTTCTTCCTCGCTGTGGGTTGAAAATCCACACAGTGGTAGCTAAGTATGTACTAACACAATGTCGCTAAGGCGAAGTTTTATAACCAATTTTGTGGTGCAATGGAGGGTAGGAAATTGTGTGTTCTGGGAAATTCCAATTATGGTTTGCCGTGGGCATGGTGCATCAATGAATTTTAGAACTTCGAAGAGGATGTATGTGATTTCTAAAGTGGACGCTTTCCCTGCAGATCGAGAGTTAATAGGATTGCATTTAGACCCAACAAGATACACACAGATTGTGGATTCAACATTTTCTTTAAATTGCAAACAACCTTAGCCGTAATTGGCGAAGTAAAATTTAATCAGTCGTCAGCCTTCTAAAAGTAAAATCGTTCTCTTCGAGAGAGTTAAGTTACCTTCGGAAATTGCCGTCATTTTCACCCCAAAACCAAGCTAGACGACTTCAGAAGTCAACGGATCTGTCTACTAAAAATCTGAATTAACCACACCACACGTACATTAAAAGCAGATCAGTTGATACCCATCCGGGTATCTACCCGTAGTAGATAGAGATTTCTCCATCTAAACAATTGGATTGTCACGATGCTTAAATCGCGTTGAACCAACTTGGGTTTGAGTAACAAAAGCTTTAGAAAGCAGATAAGCAGGGAAACTCTCACGGTCTCGATGTCTAACTGCTCATCTGGTTCCTTGTTATGAGAGATCTTGGTAATATTGAAGGACAATGGCTTTAACTCGTTGGCCTACGTTGACTATGTGGCCATCCTGGTGTGAGCCACTACAATTGCTGAAGATTAGGTAAACTAAGCTTAGGCTACCAAGCATAATTTGGAAAAAAAAACATCGGAACAAAAACATCCAAAAAGGCATTTAGCGATACCTGTATTGCAACTAGCTATACGAGTAGTATATTAACTTTATAGATTTCGTTGTTTCAAACGGAAGGCCTTAGAAAACACTACCAGTTCTCGGACTCCACCAACGTCCAGAAAACACCCCAAATCGGAATTCTGCTATTAATCAGGTTAGCTAGCACCCACTCACTTTCCTGGATTTATACTGCAAAAGACAAAATTTATGACAGGTTTGCAAGGCTGAATTTTGAGACGAAATTCCCAATCAGAATTCATCAGAAGTAAAGGAGTGAACAAATCATCAACAAAAACTACAATAACTTTCCACCTCGATGGGTCTAAGTTGAGTACACAGCAGGGGGCCCAAAGCCGGCTACCAAATCCTAAAATTAACCGCTCCTTCAACCAAAGTAACTGCCATTCTCCAGGCCGCAATTATTCTTATGAACAGGATGTCGACGGGAGCTCAATTTCTGTCTAGACGAACAACCAGACATCCATTAAGACTCTGGACTTTTCGATAATTAGATCGAGGATTGTATGAGGAATTGAGGATTGCGAGAAACGGATCGGAGCTGCATAATTCGCTGTTGCTCCTCTTCGTCAGAGTTCCATTAAGCACGGTCAATAGTGGCTGGCCCTTGGTCGATCCGTATAGAACTGGAGGATTTACGCAAAACTGAGCTAAGGAACCTCTTGAGATTCAGATCATTATCAGGATTATTCCAATTTGGACGACTCTATTCAAGGCTTCGCAAAAGCAATCGTACCATCGCCCTTTTGGTCTTTGTAAACAGTAACTCCTCGCCACAAAGCACTCGTTAACCAATCTATTGCTAGCTGTTAAATATAAAACAAACTTCGTTGTCAATGTGCTGTCGCTTGGAGAAGTGAGTTTCCTTCAAGACATGGGGGCTTGTCACCGAGTAGCGAAGTAGGATCTACAAGGCTACAGATATTACATGTGTGTTTTACGTGGGTACCTGATCAAAAAACATAAGCCCACGGTGCGAGATCCTATTATAAATATTCATCACACCCTTGGTTGATACGGGTGAGCCCCATCAATGGTCTGATACAACAATCACTGAAAAGGATCATCGGCATTGACTGACCTACGGTTGATGTGAAAATATGAACTCCATTACCACGACTGATTTCGACTAAAATCTGACAAAAAATACAGTAAAATCGTTGCTGATAACTCCAAAACCAGACATTAGTCCTTTTTGGGTAAACATGCGGAGACATACATATCACTATCACAGTGAACTATGAGGACGTCCTATACAACTCTTTGAATACCGAAATATGTGCGTCTGCAGTGACAACCAAACTGCGCTTAAGGATTCGCTACACGCTTAAATCACATCATAGCTCACATGATAATGCAATCCAATGAATCTTGCCTGTCTCCAAGGTCACAATAAAATTACTTAAACGCAGAGGTGAAAATAGAAGACATCGGGGGTCTGAACCTGCATTCTTTTCAGTCATGCCTTCCATTTGAAGTTAGGTTTGTCGCCAGCCCAATTGTAGGTATGAGTGCTGAAGCGAACACTCATCTTCCGATAGAAAAACTGAAACAGCATGCGTAGTGACTCGCACTTATGTTAAATAGTTTAAAACTATCATCAGCTGGTTGGGTGCTGTAGCAATGGTAGGCACTGAGAGGTGTCAACGTGGCGATACATACACAGTCGTGTAACCGGTTCTGCCCATCAATTGTCCTTATTTTACCTGCAAGTGGTAGTGATCGATGTCCATGCGGACTCATCTTGCCAAACTTATAAGTGAGAGGGCGGACCAGCAGACAATTAGCCAAGGCCGCTGGACTGCAAACCAGATATTACCGTCGCCCAAGAAATGCGATGGGTTGGGCCTGACAAAAAGAGAGTGCGACTTCTACTACGGCGATTATTATCGACGGAAAAAGCAGCGCTTATTTAAATGCGGATTCATTGTTAGCTGCAGACTTACGGAAGAAGTCTTGCGTTTCCGGCATATGAACGACGAGCGCTTCGTAACAATCGGTATTAAGGCAAAATTTACCAACATTAGCCTTATACATATGCACCGCACCCCAACAGAGGAGAAAGATGACGACACCAAAGACAGCTTCTACGAGTTCTTGGACAAGACTTATGAGTAGTGCCATAACTATGCCATTAAAATTGTCCTCGGCTAGGAAAAGAGGGCCATCTTTGGTAGTATTGTCGGGAGGTACAGCCTGCACGACACCACCTCCGATAACGGATTCAGGCTAATCGCCTTTGCGGTGGGGTGAAACATTGTCATAGCTAGCACGCGGTTTGCACATCTTGATATTCCCAAGAGAACTTGGAACACTCCTGATCAATCAACAGTCAACCAGATTGACCACATTGCGATCGACGCAAGGCACTCAAGCAGTATTATGGATGTCCGAATGTTCCAAGGGACCCACATCGACTCCAACCATTACCCGATTGTAACCAGTGTACGGAGGAAGTTCGACGTCGAACGACGACGTCGCAAGTGTACGCCAAATCCTTTTCCGATCAAGTTTGCCTTAATCTCTTAAGAGGTCCTATGCCGCCAGCATCAAGTATCGAAGACCAGTGGCAACATCACCAAAAAGCCATCAGATACGAGTATGCCGCTTTTGACGTGCTGGGTTTCACTCGGCCACCACAACGAAACCCCTGGTTTGACGGCAAGCAGCTAAGCAAGATGCATACAAAGCGGCGCCAGCATAGAAGGACTAGAGCTGCTCATGAGCTCTACGAACAGTAAAGCAGAAACGTACACAGACTTCTCAAGAGGAAAAAGAAGAAGCATGAGAAGCGCGCGGTCGAGGAAATTGAGAAATGCTACTCTAGGAATGTGATTCGGAAGATTTACCACAAGCTAAAAAAGCATGCCACGGATACATACCACGAACCGAAGCCTGTAGAGACGAACGAGGGAACATAGTACTAGAGTCGCAGTCGATGCTGAGGATTTGAAAAGAGCATTTCTGTAGACTGTATAACGGCGAGGACGAACCACATACCGCTGTTAGGCAGAATGAACCTATCACCCTGGACGATGTAGGCCAACAATTCCGTCCAGCCGAACTGAATAAAGTGAAGATAGCCATATCTAAGCTTAAGCCCCACAAAGCTACTGGAGTGCGCGGCCTGACTCCGGAACTCTTCCAAGCGGCAGATTATGAGTTGGTAAGGAGCATACACCAACTCATCTGTAAAATATGCCCGATGAATGGAACCTCAGCATTGTTTGTCCGATCCTCGAGAAAGAAGACCCTCTGAACTGCGCCAACTACAGAGGCATCGGTCTTCTTAATATCGCCTACAAGGTCCTATCTGTCGTATTGTGTGAACGCCTAAAGCCGTTCGTCAACAACCTGATTGGTCCGCATCAATGTGGCCCCTTAGGCCAGGGAAGTCCGCCATCGACCACTTATTCATCTCATGTGATAGCATCTACTGTACATATATAAACGAGCTATACAAAGCAATGTCTTGTTTTGACATGCCTGCCAAACTCATCCGTTTCTGCAGGATCACGATGGAGATTGCACGCTGCTCCGTCAAGGTCGGTAAAAATCTCACCGAGACCTTTGATGTCAAAGAAGGCTTTAGACGATACACTGTCGTGTGATTTCTTTAACATCATTCTTGAAAGAATAATGCAAAACTCACGCGCCAACACAAGCGGCATAATCTTTCAAAAGTCCGTCCAATTGCTCGCACACCCAGATAATATCATATTCGGAAGAAAGCAACGTGATATTAGTAGCGCTTTCGCGAGTATTAAGGCGGAAGATAGGTTTAACAAATAATAAGGGTAAGACCGAGTATAAGCTGTCAAAAGAAGGCCAGCGTCTCGGACAGAACGTCTCCCTTGACAGATATAGCTTTGAGGTAATTAAGGACTTTGTCTAAATAGGCTCCGCTATCAACTCAGACAACGACAACAGCGATGAAATCAAACGAAGTATAACTCCTGCGGATCGCTGCTTCTTTGGGCTAAAAAGGCAATTGACTAGCAAAGCCCCCTCTCGAACAACAAAAATGACGAAAAGTCTTCGCATACTCCCCAGAGGGACTGCGCACTAGGCGATGGCCGCGACATAGGTATCACACGCAAGTAGAAGGAGACCTCAGCCCTCTTAGTGTGCGAAACTGGAAGCAGCTAGCTAAAGATCTAGCTGGCTGGAAATGCTCGTTGATTGAGGCCCAGGTTCACACTAAAATTTTAGTCATATACCTAGCTTGCCATAAGTTCTGTTACACAATTTCCAACAAAGCTTATCGTTCTAAACTTCTTGCGGGAATAGAACCGTTAACTTTTTTTCACAACACATGCACTGATCAGTGAAGAATACTAGTCAGTTTGGTTTCATTTTGCAAACTATTAACATGGAGTGGGGCGTTAAAGAGAATCGAGCCGCGGTAATAGCGTTGCATAAGTGCGGAAAGAGTGCTGGGCACATTTTCGAGTTGCTAAAACCATTCGGAATATCGAAAATATTCGGTCATCGAGCTATTGCTCGCTTCGGCGAATTGTCTGGAGTAGAGAACAGGCCAAGAAGTAGTCGCCCGTGCGTAGTAAAGGCTGTGCGTGGAAGCAGAAGATCATGTCCAAGGTATTGGATATATCAACCAGATCATCCATGTCTAGGCTGATTCGGGAAGATCTGCATCTAAAAAAAAATTAGGCTGAAAAGATGCAAGCGACTTTAGGAGTGGCACGCGGACAATAGTCATGAAAACATTCTGTTTACGGATGAGAAAATTTTTACTGTGGAAGAAGTTTTCGACAAATAAAATGACAAAATTGATGCCACTTCATCTAAGGAAGCGAAAGAAGTTGTTCCAAGGGTTCAACGTGGACATCATTCCGCTTCCGTAACGGTTTGGTGGGGGGGGTCTCTCACCACGTAACTCCATCTCTGTGAAAAAACCGTAAAAACTGGTGCAAAGGTTTACCAAGAAGATGTTGTGCTAGAGGGTGTTGTGAAGGGTTTGACCAAAACCAGCTCCAGCACACAAAGCCAAAACCACGCAGGAATGGCTCAGAGTCAATATTCCTGGCTTTATAGCAGCAGAAGATTGGCCGTCGGGGAGTCCAGATCTGAATCCACTGGATTATAGTTTGTGGTCACAATTGGAGAACATGGCCTGCAAGACTCCTCACAGAAATTTGGAAAGCCTTAACCAGAGCAGCGTCCGCGATCTCCATGGAAGTAAAATGAAACAATTTTGAATACAATATGTTTAGTGGTTTTTTTTCTATAGCGCTTTATCTTTGTAACAGAACTTATGGCAGGACATACTCGTACCTATTACACCGACATGAGGATACATGCGAGAGACCTATTGAACATCATTATTCGAGGGCTAAGAGGACGCACAGAAGATATGGATGGAATACTAGAGTTTAGTATGGCACTTTCGAAAAAATGCGTTCCGTTTTCAATCGGCAGATAAAAGAATAAGTCAGTGGTTGAGAGATAAAAGGCATCTTTTGATCCAGAAGCCCCGTCTTACTCTTGACTTAGCAGTATTTCAATCAGCAGCGGCGGCGATCTAAAGATATAGATATGCATGTATGTACGAATATTGGTTAATGTAAATTGCAACACATGTTGGAAAAATTCATTTCTTTTGGAATTCATCTCAAGTATAAATAAATATTGAAAAAGAGGTCTGCCACCAGGCCCAGGCCCAGGTCCAGTCCCATTGTCGGTCATCATTAATTAACACAAGAGCTGGAGATTCATCAGAAAGACTGAAGTTGTACACTTGACAGATTCTCCCAATTCACATGGTAACTTCTTTTTTTGTTCGAATACCATGTGCGAAAAAGCGAAAAAAGGACACGAATGAGCATTTGGTCGGTTTATTTCTTCTCTTTCAGCTGACGATGGGTGATGGCATTTTTTTTAATGATGATGCGACACTGATGGAGTTGACTTTTTACACACAAGCTTCGCGCATAATGATGACAGATTAAATATTTGCGCTGCGCATGCATTCGATTCGAACAGACCAGACAAGCCAACCAGAAGACAGATGCTTCAAAAAACACTCAAAAAACAAAAAAAAAAAAATCCGAGTGCATACCAGTGAGTATTTGTAGTTTGCCTTATTTTTACTTTTTTCCGGTTTCGGGTCATAACAATAACGCGAATGTGTACAACATGACAAAAAGGTTTCATTTTTTTTTTATTTATTTTAAGTCTTCTCTACTTGGTCGAAATTATCTCTCTTGAATGGGAAAAAAAGAAAGACAAAATCATGCAAAAGAACACCACATAAAGTGAGCCAAGGATCAGGAGTAGAGGGTGTATTGGAAGACTTAGCAACAGCAAATACTGCAGTTTTAAGTTTTATGCATCAGTAGGGTCATAAAAGCGGTTTCCGGTCTTATTTTTTTGGTAACGAATTTATTTTTGTGCTTCTGAAAGTAGGGCTTCAAAGGGCATTTTTAATAAAAAGGTCTCAATGCAAATACTTTGCAAAGTAATGAAGGGGGCACTTAGCAATTTTATTGCCTTTGAATTAAAATACTCCTTCCCTGGAGAAGGGTGAATTTATTGAAGGCCAGACTTTGTTAAGCGAAAAGATAAGATATGAACATGCATGTTCACTTGGCAGCATGCAAAAATAACAAAAACTCGAAGATATTAGGTAGAAACGTCACAGTCACAATTTGCATATCATTTTGCCTCATTCTGCTGTCTTTTTGTAGAGCCGCGATACATATAAAAAAAATTGTTTCTTCTTATAGAGAAAGTTTCCAACGACGTGGATTTCGGGAACCTGAGCTACCTCCAACAAATTCTATTTCTAGCTTGCTCGATTTTCTGCATAGACATCACTGAAAAGAATACAACGGTTCTAAAGCGGTTCTTGTTCAAGACTATCAAGGCCGCTTTATAGCTTAAAATTAAATGCGAATACAAACAGTTAATTTTCAGGAAATTTTTTTCTGATTGGCGGCAAGTATCCCGCCCTTTATTCACCGCCATCCACTCATAATAAAGATCAAAGAGTCAAAAATTTGAATCCCGCCAAATCTCAATATTAAAGAGGTCGCTGAAGAAAAACACCAAAAGTACAAATGTCGTGAACTTTAGTCCATACGCAAGACGCAGATAAAGCATAATACGGACATTTCGGCAGAATTATTTCTATTATGAAGTCAGCGGCGAGGTCTGTGCCAAAGCGAATATCTCGAAATACTCGAAGCTCATTTGAAAATATTTCAGTGCTTTGCCAAGATGTCGAAATAGAAATAGTGACGGAGAAATTTCTAGCGGATAAATAGCATGGCTCTAAGTCCCATAGTTGAAACCTTGCGGTGTTGCGCAGTACAAACAGCTTCTGGGATAAATGAACTTACTATTGTATATCCCAACAACGAAATGACGAAATGGCGAAAACCATTTGGAAAGTCGTTCCAGAATATCTAGGATGTACGAGTACATACAGCAGATGCATTGAGATGAACTACTTTCCTTCGTTCTCCTAAAGTCTCCTGACAAATTAAGGTCTAATCTTGAATTTTATCGGGGCATCAGCCTGCTTCCGGTACTTCTAAATTTGCTGACTGAACCAATGTCTTCTATCCAATTCGGGTTCAAGAAAGGCAATTCCATTGAGGACTTTTGGTCTAATGTTAAAGACTGCGTCCGATTTCAGATTTCAAAGGTGCTTTTGACAACTTAACGTGGGGAAGCGTGTTTGAAAGATTGCGTGATGTAGGCTGCTAAGAAATTGAGCTTTGGAAAAGCTACTTTTCTGAGAGAAGTCCATGCGTTATGAATGTTGGTTTATTAAATGAATGTTTAAGTGGGGACGTCCATCTCATGATGGACTCAGTGCTAAGGCAGATACGCTAAATCTTCAAGTGCTATGCATATGTGGATGACCTATTTCTCATTCTTGAAGATCGGACTAGAGCTGATTTGGAAGATATTGGTAATAGAGTACTCCCAATTGTTGCAGATTGGAGTGACAGCGTGGGTGTAAATGTCTCGAAGGAAAAAACTGTTACAATGCTGCTAAAGGGCAAATTATCAATAAGTCGACCTCTCACGATCCACTTCAATGGTGAATGGGAATAACAATGGGCGAAAGGCCGAACTTCTTGCCTCATTTGGTAAGAGTCAGAAACCGGTTGTTGGACAACTGAGATGAATTATGCGATTTGACTAGGGGCTCGGCAGGCGTGATGTGCGCACCGTATATGTTGCTTTTTTGGCGTTTGTACAACATTTTGGGCATCGATATGATATGAAACAGTCATAACTGTAACGGGTTGCAGGATAATCCTTTCTTGTCAAAGAGTGGCCTTGCTTGGCTGTATGCCTGTGTTCTGCACTGTCTCTACGGAGGCATTGCAGGTGTCGTTGGGAGTGCCTCCTCTTGACTTGGAGGCGATCGACGTGGAATCGCCTTCACGGTAAAGAGGGGTACCTCTCTAAGTGAGCGTGATTAGGTGTCTGACATTGAAGTCAATCAGATGTCCTTATGGGAACGTATAGCCCTGCTAGACGAGTGCGCTATATCTAGATGGCGTTCTAGATGGAATGATAGCGATAACGACAGGCTTACTTACCGGTTCCTGAAGGATGTTTTGTTCATGCAGAAGCGGCCTACGCTTAGATTTAATCTTTTCCCTCTTCTTGGTTTCTTTAGTGCATTCTTGAATAGAAGAAGGCTTAACCAGATGGAAGGCTGCTCATGTTGAGCTCCTTTTGGAGACTGGATGCATTTTTTTGTGTAAATGTCCTCTGTATGATGATTTTAGAGATCTTCAAGCTATGGGTGTAGGTTTTGAAGACAGTGTTTATGACGTTGGTGGCGTTCTAACTGACAACCCGCAAATTGTAAGGATTCAGGACTATGCGAACAGACTCGTAGTTTTTGCTAGGTGTCGATCTAAGTAGCTATACCCTGATGTTAGTGAGTAGTGTTAGAAGACGGCCAGTCTTCTGGACAATAAGGTGCCCTACTGAAGTAGGAGGCTATATTTTGATATCACAGGAGGTTAGGAGACCCGAGAACTTCGGTTCCGGCTTGACCTAAGAGTTGGCTCCCTTGTGGAAGTATTGTGGCGGCTGTAGGTTTATACCCAAAATCGCGAGGAAGGTAGGTATTTCATGGTTCAGCATATGTTGTACGACTTGTGTTCAACTATTTGATAGCTAGGGAACTGATCGGCCTGCTCGATGTGGAGTTCCACAGCAATCGGATGCCATGATAGGTTTTAGATAGGCCTCAACCCTTTTACCAAGAGAAAAGATCGTCACTTATACACGAATTCTAGTACAATAGTTACTGGAGGTGGTATTAATACCATCTGTAGGGCACTGATTGGCGCAATGTATTAATCATGGTAGAGCGCGGGCGCTCCGTAGGACAAAGCCAGGTAAAACACAAGAGATGTTCTACACAACAAACGACGGACAAGGACTTTCAACTTTACACGTGAAATATTCGACCTCAAGTTCGTCCTTAGTGGTATTAACACCAAGTTAGGAAAGTGCATCTTTCGGGACCCAGTTGCAAAACCTAGCCCGCATAACACCAGCTCTGAAAATCTGGCAGAGCCAAATCGACTTCGCGGCGGGGTGTTATGTCATCACAGCTTGCTAGCGATTCCCACACCGCAATATTCACGAAGGCTGTCCTCCGATCAAAAAAGCTTTCCACCAAATTAATCACATTGTGAGGGGCTTAGGTCACAAGCTCCTGTATTCTGGATTTCCTATCGTTTCGAGTAGCCAATATCGACTCGGACTAAGCTGCGAATGCACCAAAGCACCGACGAAGCACAATACTACGAAGAAATTGGATATCGAATGGCTACAGTTACAAGACTCTAATTCTGCAAAACCAATGTGAATATCCAGGAAGCCTGAACACCGAAGAAGTACTGCGATACTCCAAGCATTCAACACCTCTCGAGTTGTCCTCTGTTACAGGCAACAAGCGCAGCAGACCAGTGGTGACATTATTAGCCAGCCATCACAGATGTCGCATCTGATGCGACAGGTTTAAAGGGTTTAAAATTACCATAAAAATACCGTCTTTGATGAAAAGTGCCGGTAAGCACATAAAACGAAACAGGAGATGTAAAAGACGAAGATGCAAGGTTCCAGAGCTGCTTGCGAAGTATACTAGAAAATGAGAAAGGACGAACACAAGTCTGTTAAAAAGTCTTTTAATCGAATCCATGCAGAAATAAAGATGAGAACATAATGGTAGAGTTGCAGTCAGTGTTGAAAATCTGGAAGGATTACTTCTGCAGATTGTTTATCGGCGAAGACTATCCCCACTCCGCTATCAGATAGAATGCTCAACGTTCATGTTCACACGACCAAGAAGAGATCTGGGTGGCAGAAGCAGACGACTACCTGCCAAATTATTTAACGCACCGCGGTTTGACGCGGTTAAGTGCATACACCAAACCAAATCGTCAGAAAAACCTTATCCTACAAAAGTATGCCCGGTAAATAGAATCTCAAGATCCTTTGCTAGATCCTCAAGTACGGAGACCTTCTGAACTGCGCTACATGTAGAGGAATCAGTCTCCTTAAGTCAGGTTAAGTTTTCGGGTCCACTCTATGGTATACCTCATCCCATTTAGGTCTGTATAGACCCATTATGAACCCCGGGTGTGGAAATTGAAAGGGAATTGGGATTTGAATGCGATTCCTAGTTCAGGTGTGCGCTTTCCGTCCCGCGTTGGTTGCTGAGCGGGTCTAAGCCATCTTGTTGCATCCACGAATCTGAAGAGACATGTAAGTGAACCAGCAGAAATTTCTGAGAGGTTGTGGATGTAATAACTCCCTAAAGTTCTTTACTTCATACTACTGAGGCTGGAATGGTGGTCTTTATCAGAGTGGTTTTAAAACAGGCAAGTCCACAATCTAGCCGATATTCACCTTACAACAACATCTTGGAAAAAAAAAACAGGAACTACAGAAAAGTCATGCAAAGCTCTGGCATCGCTATCAAACTCATCGATCTGTGTAGGATGACTGGTGAACGCTCATTGCTCCATAAAAGTAAGTAATGACACCCCCCATTTCGACAAGGTACCGACCGTCATGTAATCTCAAGTCAGCTGCTGAAAAAATCGTGTAATACTCACAGGACAATACGAGTATTAGTGATGCAATGTTTCAAAGGTCTTGAAGAAAAATCCTTCGAGTAATTTTCGGCGCCGTGTCCGTGGAGAAGATGCCCTTATGAAGGGATATGTATCGGCTTAGATGGATAACACCCGATGAGCATGGATCGAAACCAGCTCGAATGTGTGCACACGAAGGCGGTTAGCGCAAGATCGCGATCTCTGCAGAGAGAGAGACCACCCCGAACTGTAACCCTCTAAAATATGTAATGAGTATAAAATGCATTTTCTAAAAGCAGAAAACCATCCAAATCCTCCACATTTAAACAGTGAACTCACTTAAATGCATCCCATATGACATTTTGCCAGGACAATGAAAGTTAATTCCAAAGAATTCAATCCCATTAGAGATAGAGAGATAGAACATTTTACATAAGAAAAAAGAAAAAAAAGAGAAAGCATTTCATTGTTTGTCCTGGAGATTGCATTCCATTTCCAGACATTTCCACCCGATAGCCAGGATTACTTTGCCATGTGCATACATGTGAACATGCATACGAATATCGTGTATATTTCTAAGGACTAAAAAGTGAGATAAGCAAAATCAAACCAGGAACGTCGACAAACAATAAAAGTAGCACAGCTAGGATGAGAATACGAATAGATGCTGGCTGTTCGGGTGGTCGGTTGGTTGGTTGGTTGGCTGCTCGGTTGCTTTGGGATGGCGATATGGGTAATATGGGTGATATGGTACTGGTGGTACTGGTAGTGATGGTGGTAATGGCAGACGACAAAAATAAACCATTAACTACAAGTTTCCGTATACACCCTGGTATAGAACAACAGGAGTCTGAAGCTTTTTCTGGGCTCCACAAAATCCATCCGATAAGGACAATTTCTATTTGTGTGCGTGTTTGGGGAGAAATGTTGTATAATGTTGGAAAGGCGTCTCTGGTGTGAAAAACAAAACATTGTATGTATGGTATGTGTCTTCTAAGCCAAACCACAATACTGTCTCCCTATCGTCTGGGCTTTTGTCCATTAATACCATCATCGGAGTGGATGGTAGAGACTGTGCCACTGATGAATGGGAAACGATATTATTTTTGCTGTACATACATATCAAGATGCATGTATCTATGTTATAGCAATATCGTAATCAGTAGCATGATACTCCCTGCCAGCGAAAACCATGATGGTGAACATAAGCAGCTTCGGTCATTAATCCTTGTGACAATGTAACTTATATTCAATGATATGATACGTGATAAGGTGGAGAAGTGCAGATTTTTTTGCTACTGGCAGTTTGGATGCAATATACCTTAATATACATGCATGCCGTGAGCGGACTTTTTTTTATTTAAGTCGATAATGTGAATTCTTTAAATTAAATGTAGGTCAGTTAGGATAATTCGTCTCAAACAGAATTCTGGGAATCAATACCCATTATTGCACTTTTAAATTTCGAAAACACTGAATTATCAAGTTCATCTCTCTAAATCAACGCGATTTCAAAACAGATTTAATAAATTGCCTACTACAAAAAGTCATTAGTTTCGATCCATGGTCATTTTTAGTGACCCACCATTGAAAGCAAATTTTCTCTGGATCAATAACATCCGTCGGACAAGGTAGGGCAGCGATTGTTTTTATTTTTTAGAACAAACCTTAAGTGAACGTAGACCAAGGTTTTTGTACAAAATTTTCCATCTTATCAACGGCAAGAGCAGTGACAAACTTGGATCGCCCTGAATCTACGATCTTGGATTAACCCGACTCTACGGACAGATTCCAAACATCTCAAGTGAGTCATGTGCTCTGCCTTCTATGTCATTTTTCGGCCTCTTCGATCATTCTTACGATTTCATGGGGACACTGAATGGGATGGTGACATAATTAAACATGATTCCACAGTCAGATCGATATCTTCGGCTTTCAAGGGTTGGCCACTGTGTTGTTTGATGTACCTCCTGGAATTAAACCAAGGCCTCGAGCGTAGTAATATACCTATTAAATACAGAACTAGATATAGAACCATTTCTGTCGTATAGCATAGTTTATGGCTTCACTCTAGTTTTGTACTATGCCTATGCAACTTTGTCCTGTTTCGGACGCGCAAAAAGCACCTTCTAAAAATTAACTCCTCCATAAATGATAAATTTTGACAGCCGCCGAATATAAATGAGCGGAACCTTGCGCTACTGACTTTCATTGCGATTAAAGCCACACATCTGAAACCTTAAACTCAACTTAGACCATTTTAGTCTGCTCTTTCACAACTTTCTTGTGCATGGTTTATTGGTAACTGACCTATTTTTTACTGTTCATTCTTCCAAAGGATATTTGAGACTTATCCATGTTAAAAGCCTTTTACTTACTTACTTACTTAGGCGGCACTACAGTCCATGGTGAACTTGTCCTCAACCAATAACCCTCTCCAATTAACGCGGTCTTTGGCCATCTGCCACCAGTTGCGCACTGCAAGTTGGTTGAGGTCCGCTTTCACTTGCGCGCGCCAGCTACAGCGAGGCCCTTCTCTACTGCGTTGTCCTTCCGGGTTAGAGTCGAAGATTCTGCGGGCTGAAGCGTTGATGCTCTATATGTCCCAGCTATCTCAAACGCGCAATGCGCGGTTTTTTGACAAGGTCGATGTCGCTGGACAGATCGTATCGTCTCCTCCAGAAACCGTCAACGCATATTGAACCAAATATCTTATGAAGGTTTTTTCTTTCAAAACGACCAAGGATATCTTTATCCGCTTTAGAAAGGGTCCATGCTTCGGAACCATAGAGCAGGACTGGGATTGCAAGGGTCTTACATAGAGTTTCCTTGGTTGTTCGGGAGAGTTGCCTTCTCAGCCCAAAGAAACAGCGATTGGAAAACGTTTTTCTTCGTTTGGTTTCTGAAGAGATGTCGTTTTCAGATGTGATAGCAGAGCCGGGGTAGACAAAGTCCATAACTACCTCAAAGTTATAGCTGGCGATTGTGACATTCTGGCTGATTCGTCGATGCTGAGTGTCCCTTCTTGTTAACAGCATATACTTTGTTTTACCCTCGTTTACTGCTAGACTCATTTTTGCCGTTTCTGTTCCTATACCCGCTAACGCACCAGTGACAGCTCGCTATGTTCTACCAATAATAATAATATCGTCGGCGTTTGCAGACTTTTGAAAGATCGTACCTCGTGTGTTGGCTTGTGAGTTTTGCACAATTCTTTCAATCATAATGTTGAAGAAGTCACATGACAGCGCGTCGCCTTGTCTAAATCCTTTTTTGAAATCAAAGGTCTCGGTTAGGTCGTTACCTTGATACAGCAGCGAACTTTCTCCATCGTCATCCTGCAGAAGCCAAAACTAGACGTGGCTCTGTATAGCTCGTCTCTGTAGGTGCTGCCATATGCGGCTTTAAAATCGATAAAAAGGTGGTGAGTATCGATCTGAACTTCTTGGGTTTTCTCCAGGATCTGCCCGAGGAAACCGCTCTGATAGGGTCCAATCAGATCGTTGATAAATGGTTTCAGGCGCTCGCACAATACGGCAGACAAGATCTTATATGCGATGCTTAGAAGACTGACACCTCTATAGTTGGCGCAGTTTAGAGGGTTTCCTTTCTTGAGAACCGGGCAAACGATGCTGTGGTTCCATTCATCAGGCATACATTCATCCGACCAAATCTTGGAAATAAGTAGGTGTATGCTCTCTACCAGGTCTTCTCCTGCTGCCTTAAATAGTTCGGCGGGTAGGCCCGGAAGCCTCGTTCGACTTCAGTTTAGATATTGCTATCCTCACTTCATTTTGGTTGGGTGGACGGAACTCTTGACATGCATCGTCAATATTGAATGGGTTGCTCTGCCTGACGGCGGAATTTGTGTCGTCTTCGCCGTTTAGCTGTCTGCAGAAAAGGTTTTTCTATATCCTCAGCACTACGACATGGTTTCCGTTCGAGTCTTATTAGCCTGATACGTTCTTTTTACCTTTTGGTAAAACTTGCCAACAGTATTCCTGGAGTAGAACCTCTCTATTTCCTCTATCGCGCGCTTCTCATGCTCCGCCTCTCGCCTCTTTGCTCGTAGAGCTCACGAGGCGCTCTCGTCCTTTTGTGCAGCGCCGCCTTGTAGGCATGTTGTTCTGCTGCAAGTGCTTGCCGGCATCCTTCATCAAACCAAGGGTTTCGTGGCGATGGGCGGATGAAATTCAGCACGTCAGTTGCCACCCACATTTCTGATGGCTTCTCGGCATCTAAGCCACTGGTCTTGATGCTGGCTACAAAGGACTTCTCGAGAGTCGTTAAATCTCCGTTGTTGTGGCGTCTGAGATATCCGTAGACGTACTTGGCTGCAACTAGGTAGTGGTCCGAGTCTATGTTTGCCTCTCGAATTGTTCGGACATCTAAGATACTTGAGGAGTGGTTGACAGTTTGCTGATCTAGTGTCTGCCATGTTCCCTTGTGAATATTGAGGTGAGGAAACCGTCTGCTTGCTATAGTAACGTTACGTCCCGCAGCAAAATCAATTAAGTCCGTTTCCAGACGTGGTGTCGTTTAGGCTATGTCTTCCGATTGTGCTAACAAAGATGTCCTCCTTTCCACTGTTGGTATTAAAGTCACCTAGGACGATTTTAAAGTCATACATCGGACATTGGTCCTAGGTTTTGTTGAGGAGCTTGTAGAAACTTTCGTCCTTTCCCGTGTGGGGGGGGGACACTCACGTGTCGAAAGCTCAAGACTTCTTGTCTAATCTGCTGTATAGACCTCCGCTAATTATTCGGCTTCACGCGGCCTGTGCAGATCCGAAAGTCGTTGTCCTTTCTTCGTTTTGCAGGGTCGTCAACAGTAAATCCGTCCTTATCCGAGGCTATTGGTCGCTTCGTAACAATTAATTTTTTACGTGGTTGGGCAGTTAACCCCACGCACAACCCTCAACCTGGAGGGGAAGCCTTTTACCGTACGTAAAACCGCCGATATGCTCACCCGAATCGGCAAAATGCCAACAGAGAACTCTTGAGTTCATAGCGATATCTACAAATACTGGTGCTATGACGTGCCTTAGATTTGAATGCTAGTTCCGAACTTTTTTGTTTTTTCTCCAAATTACAAATTTCCATAATCTGTCACAGGAAATGTGAAATTTCGGGTAACCAGTGACAGTAGCGATATGAAGTTAAGTTTTTATCGAACACTGGATCAGTGTTGTAAAATGAAACAAATATTCAGCAAGTTGCCAGCACTATTTTGGACTGACATCACTTCGCATGTTTTTGTTGTAATATCTTTTTTGTTGCAATGTTTTACGAAATCGTCCTTAACTTCCACCGTCGCGGTCGGTCGACAACGTCGTCTACACCCTGTACACATGCTGATTGTCGTTTAATTCAATTAAAAGCAATAAATTTCATTGGCAAAATTAAGATTGCCATTATTCGCATTCGTATTCTTATTTGTGTTCGTCTTCGTTATTGTCTCTTGTTTTCTTCTTTTCTGGCGAAAAAAAAAATGACGATGACGAAAAAGAAGATCTAAATTTAGACCTCCAGCATACGGTGGGCTCGCATTCGTAAGTACGTATATTTGTCTTTCACTACAAACTTGGAATGGGCTTAATTGTTAATCAGTAAAAAAATTTAGGTCAGTATACTCCTTGGATGGAATAGCATGGTAGTATGGTATCTGCCGGTATCTTGGACGTGTTCGAATTGTGCAGCTGAGAGGACTACTTTGTACTTCATCTGCTCTCTCTGGCTGTCACGTTGTTTTGCCAGGTCATGTGGTCATCAGGCAGTAGGGATAGGAGTGGAGAAGGGCGTCTTCTTTTATTCAAAGCTTAAGCTTACTTCAATATTATGCAACGCGAAAATGTGAAAGGATTAATTAAGAAGGCTTTTGGCTGACTTGGTGTATGCCTGCCATTTATTGGCGACAGACTGATTATAGATATGAATCTTTGAAGGCTGTGGGCGAAATGGAAAGTTTACTTTTAATTGGCATTACACTTATTATGTGGAGCCGTGTCGTGGTCGATTTTTGCTTCAGTGTTGGCGTCACTGTTGGGTTGTGTCATCTGCCATTTCGAGAAGAGATATTATTCCTTAAGCGATTTTTGTTTTTTTTTTTCTCTTTTTTTTGTTCAATTGAACTTTTGACAAAACGGGAATGAAAAATTGGTGGTCCGCTGTAGGGTGTGATATTGCTGCTCTTTAATGTAACGTGGGTTCATTGGGTATGGTTAAATTGACAGCACAAGACTATAAACTGACTTATGAGAAAATATGTTCACACAAGACAATGGGTCCTAACAATGAAGCCTTACGTGTCTATATGGTTCGACTGGGTTCTCTTTCTTAAGAAATGGTAAACTTTTTAAGATACGGAGCTTGTATTATGTAGTTCCACAGAATAGAAGGGGAAGCTTTCAATTTCTGCGGTCTTAGATGCTTGTTCTAGTATTTAGTTATGTAGATGTTGTCATAGTTGTCGTAAGCAGATTAATTCCGAAACCTCGTCGATATCAACTTAGCTGTTAGTGAAGAGAATGTTTGAGAATTGCTACCTGACGCAAACTTAACCTCTAAGATGATCTCTTGTGAACAGAAGATGATAGTGAAGCGAAAACAACTTTCCAAATTAAAAATTTGATGTTCTGTAAAGAAGAGGCGATTTTCTGTTCGAAAAAATCAAGCGAAACTTTTTTATGGCTCATTGTGCAGTAATTCCGAAATTCGATGAAACGAAAAAGCGACATGAAGTGATTCTTAACACCGATGAAATTAATCCTTGGACCCTTTTGCACCCACTAGATGGCATTCAAAACTGTGCGATAATACTTGTAAATGACACTAATTTTATCCAACAGGTATGAAGTGTTCCTTGCTTCACCAGTAGTGCTCCTACGTAGCCAATAAAGTTCTTCCGCTTCAAACTCTCCTTAACACCCATCTCGTTGTGAATGCTAAAACTCCGATGAAACCAAAAAGCGACGTGAAACGAGAGGGGGTAGTGCGCGTGGTGAGGCAGCTCGGCAGAACGAAACATGAGAAAGGAACGAAAAGGCGACAGAATCGGAGTAGGAAACAATAATTGAATGTTTCACGCAAGGTGAAGCACTAACTTGGACGGAATGAAGGCACGTCGTGGGTGAGTTCACAATACACGAGTTACGTCCATAGCAACACCATCAGCACTGTTATCATTATTGTTACCATCGTCAAATTGCCTACCTACATAGACATTGCTTGGTGGAAACATCAAAAGCATTACCAACACGTCACGGAAAACTTCAGTTTAACAACAAATTTTGGCTTGGCTTGGCTTTTGTTTGTCAACTCCAAGAAGATAAGCAGCATAGAACAGCCAGAACAACAGAACTGCTCCAGTGGCATCGGTTTGCCTAATTTGGGAATAGCGGCATTAGCAATGCAAGCAAAACGACATCATTTTTAACTGTTATCTATCAACTTTTCATTGTACGATATAACGTTTTGTATTATTCTTGGTATCATGGTAGGTTAGCTTAAGATAACAAATCAGCCGTGTGAAAGACCTTGAAGTAAAAAGACATTATTCAAATAAGTTTTTTGTTATTTATAAGGGGTGGTCAAGATACATAACTCGCGCGGGCGGATACCGACGCTACATCTCGTGTCCGTACTATAGACCCGAGTATAGGCACATCGAGTCTTGGCTGGCTTCATATGAAAATTTACGTGGGAATTAGCTATGTTGTACAGCATACCTAACACTGGTCATCAGTCGTGCAGCATTTGTCATTTATCGAGTTTATATAGTCTCTGTCGAAGTTATTGAGGTTTAGGAAGTGAGAAATATTCCCAAAAAAATAATGAAAAATGGCTTCTTCTACCAAGGAAAAGTTTTTTTAAAATACTTTTGATCTAGGATAAGCATCCACATTGTAACCAGAGATTTATGAAGTTTCACTTCTATCGTCTAGCTGTCTGGGTTGACTATTTTTTGGCTTTCTAAAACTTTGGGAACAAGTCGTAGCCTGGTAGCCTTATGACCCACTTTGCTTCATTAGTGTTACGGTGCTCAGTGTTTATTTTATTTTTTTTGGTTAATAGGTCAAGGTCCCAATGGGCCGAAATTTTTTTTTTTTTTCTATAATTTTTTAGAGACCGAAAAACAGATGTTGGAACTCTGATAGCTCAGGATATTTCCTCACACGTTGATCGACAATCTTTATTAAGAAAATTGGACATGAGTTTTACACTTCGCTCATCAGTTGATCTTTTCAGACTTCCGCCATCCTGGGCGTGAGTGATCCCATATCATTTCCAGGTCTGCACTAGAAGACCGAATTATGATTTATAAAAAAAAATGTTCGACCTGAGACACCTCTAGGTGCCATTTCTATCGATTAGCCAACAAAAACTGGTAGACTTATACAATTAGAATAAAGCATGTTCATTCTTCAACTGCAAGTAATGCAATTTATATCAAGGATCAGTGATGTCACTATGTGCATTATTTTTGAAATGATTCTCGCAACAATCTCAATCTCATTAAAAGACATTATTTTGTAAGGAGAACATGATTGTTGGTAACGAGGAAATAATCTATTCAAATACACAAGTGATTTTGAAGTTTATCTTCTACATATTAATAGAAACGTTATCTCGTGTAAGTAAAGAAAGTGATGCTCGAAAAGGCTACATCATCGTTGCTTGAGGAATTGAAGGTCTGTGATAAAAACTTGGCAATTTTGGTTGCCTCTAAGAACGTAGAGAAAATGAGTTCTAGTGGGTTGAGGTTTTTAAAAGAAGAAGGTGGTTCTCTGTTGGAAACAGCCAACTTCTTCATGTAACAAGATCTTCAGACTAACTATAGTAAAAAGCTCTTTTAGATAGACGTTTTTTCTTTTCTCGATAAATTTTGTACATGTCGCCAAAAACCAGTCAACGTACTCGTAGTATGGCGGAAGAGTGAATTCGACGTCGATAGCAAGATCTGTCCGTCCACTATATGGAAAATTTTGCGGAAATATACCTGCGTAAGCCCGTCTAAGATCCAGCTGGTGCAGAACCCAAAGTCACGAAGCCATAGTTTTCGACGGGAGTTCGTAGATTAGGCTCTTGAGCAGTTTGTAGTCGATTCTAATTTCTATCGAAAAATTGTGTTTAGTGACGAGGCTAACTTTTGGCTCAATGGGCTTGTGAATAAGGAAAATTGTCGGTACAAGAGTGAGGCAAATCCAGAAGACACACATAAGATTCAATTACACCCACAAGACTGCATTGTCTGGAGTGCTTTTCACATTGGTGGCAAGATCAACTTAACTCCACAATGATCAAGGATCGTTTCGACATCGATCCGGACGATGTGTTGTTCCAGCAGGAAGGCGTTACGTACCCTACTTTCTTTTGACACGTAGGACTCGATTCAACGACAACATTAAATCCCAAACTATTCAGGCCTTGGAGGACAATATTCGAGTCGTGATTAGAGTCCTAAATGTCCGATGGCTCATGAGTCTGACCCCAGAGGATGCCAACTGTATGCATGTACATATATACAGGGTCCACCACCTATTTAATTTGGTCCTTTACAATTTATTTGGACTACAACATCAATCAATTGGTCGCGTTTATTGACCAAAACAAAATGTGGCCTTTTTACTGCGTTTTCCCTCACTTTTTCGAGCATCTCGGGCGGTATAACAATGATTTCGGCACAAATGTTTGCCTTGAGCTCGTCAATGGTCTGGAGATCGCTGGCGTACATTTTTCAAATAACCCCACAAAAAGAAGTGCGGAGGGAACACATCTGGAGATCTGGGTGGCCAGTCAATGTCACCATTTTCTGGCAGCACACGTCCAGGGAACTTTCGTTGCAGAAACTACATTTTTTATTTGCAGTGTGTTCACACATTTTTGAGCAGGCATTATGAGCCAACAACCACCGATATCGATTCCCATAAACTGTTTCGCCTTCTCTGAACAAAAATCACCCAATGACGATTTTAAACAGCCACTTTTTGGTCATGGAATGGTGTTTCATGGATCTCGTGTGGATTCTCCGTTACCCAAATGCGGCAAATTTGCTAACCCCAGCCCAGAGAATGTGAAATGATCTTCGTCGGTCATCAAAATTTGTTTCCAAAAATCAGGTTCAGTGTCAACCATTCGAGCGACTGTTTGACCGTATTCCAAGCGACGTGGATGGTATGTCGGCAATATTTTTTGAGCCAATTGCACTTTATACGGAAACGAATGCATATTACACGGCAAGGTGGTTCCTCTGACGCCAAAATGCTGAGCGCCGTGACGATACGGAACATGTGGATTCTCGGCAACACTCTCTCCTGCCGCTTCAATCAGTTAATTGGAACGTCTTTGACGCTGATGAACGGCATGTAGACGATCTCCCACTGTCCCGTGCTCAAAAAAATTCAACACCAAACGACGAATAGTGTTGTCAGACGGTGCTTGTTGGCCACGATATTTTCGGCGTGCACGTTGAGTTAACACAACGTCACGTTAACGACTATTTTCAATGTACAGCGTCACTATTTCGGCGCATTGTTGCGGTGTGAAGCGATTCATAATTAAAATTGTACTGAACAAGTCAATCAAGTCAATGTAGCTACGAGAGTTGTCTGAAAAGTTTCCGACCGAACAAAGATACAAGACATTTTTTCTCAAATTATTTTTTTATTTTTCTCCATAGTCTCCTTGTAACTCTATACACTTCTCCCAGCGATGATCCCATCTCTCTAACCGGTCTAAATAGTACTTGGCGTTTTTCTCTGCAAAATAATTGTTCACGAAGGTGATTGCCTCTTCATTTGACGAAAAACTCTGGCCTCCGAGCGCAGTTTTTAGATGAGGGAACAAAAAGAAGTCGCTTGGGGCTAGATCTGGTGAATAAGGCGGATGGTCAAGCATGGATTTTCGCCATGGCAACCGCTGAGGTGTGAGATGGCGCGTTGTCTTGGTGAAACAGGATTTTCTTTTTCTGCAAATATGGCCGTTTTTCCGCAATTTCTGCCTTCAGCTTGCGAAGTGATGATGCATAGTATGCTCCTGTAATGGTTTTTCATTTTTGAAGATATTCGATTAAGATAACTCCTTTACTATCCAAAAAAACTGTCGCCAAAACTCGAATTTATTGCGCCTAAACTGAGCGTTGGAAATGTTCATTCGAACACGTTTTTGGTCTAACGTAAACAAACGCGGCACCGAACTCGCGGACAGCTTTCTCATGCCTAAATCTTGATTCAATATGTAACAAACACGTTCTTTGGACATTTTCATAACCTCTACTATCTCTCTCACTTTAATTCGGCGGTCGTCTAACACCATTTGGTGAACTTTAGCAATGTTATCGTCAGTGGGTTGCAGTTTTTGGACGTCCCAAACGTTCATCATCTCCCAAGCTTTTACGGCCACGTTAAAGTTCAGCTGCGCAAAATTTCACTGTGATAAATGATGGTGAAGAGTCCCCATACACAGAAGTCCAACTCATTTTTGATTTACGCAGGCGTATTGCCTTTCAAAAATAAGAATTTAATAACAGCTCGCTACTCAATTTTTCCCATTTTCACAAAAGCACTCACATCGACGCACTCAAACGACTGTCAACTAAAAACTGCGCGTCCAAAATAACTGAAGCTTCGGTCAGTAACTGTCAAAAGATGCACAACTAGTATTCACTAGCTTTTATTGACGAGTGCCGCTATCTTTACGTTGCGGTCGGAAACCTTTCAGACAACCCTCGTATGGTAAGCCTAGCTACTGAAGTTTTGCAAGTTTTGAATAGGTAACCCATCGGGTCGCCAGCAACAAACTCTGGAATCTCAGTCAAGATGAAAAATGATTAAATTTTTGATAATTTCATGGATTATTCAGTTATCCTGGGCTTACTTGAAACCAAGCTTTTGTGGCCAATGGAATCATATTTTAACAAGTAAACAGGTTAACTCAGTATCGAAAGGAAGAGCAAAAAGTACGCTATTAGAGTTAATTTACCAGGCTTCAAATCAATATTTGCTTCAGTTGTAATCTGTGATTATGAAGTTTAATTTATAACTGACAATAAGAAACGAGGTTTTGTGCACTCGTAATGCCATCTACTATTAGTAATTGCGCCAATTTGATGTATTATCTGAGCTTTTGAGGTTTCCTTTGCTGAATCTCTCACTTAGGTTTAGTGTAAATAACTCTGTGACCAAGACCTCTCAGGTGTTTGATTCAAATCGTAAGACAAGACCCGATCACACGTCTAGAGCGGTACCGATAGTGTCACATAAAAGTCCATTCACATTCAAAGAACTTCTATCACAAAATTCTTTTTGGCAAAATTTTCCACTTTTGCCGCAGTTTGCAATCCTTTCAGTCCTTCTGAATAATCCAATTTAATCATCATCCACCACAAATGTGCCTCTTTCTATTCATATTCCTTCCACGTTAGCCTAGAAAAACTAAACCAAAAAACAAAAACCAGGACTGCGAAAATCCAAAAACCAGTCTGGCTCCGATTGCTGCTGGATATGCACAAAAACAGGCTTCGCTTAGGACAGAGCGAATGACAAGAAAAAAAAAAACACATATACCTACAATCCTGAGCTGACTCCAGCCTCAACGTCAGACGTTCCACAAACATTAACACAATAACATTGAATCCTATAAATCCCTGCGTTTGTTGTTGCTCCAACAATATTCCTATCCCATTTCCCTATCCCTAGAAGCCAGTCGCCTACAGTTTCAATATACCATATGAGTTGGAGTTCCACTCCTTTTTTGCATTAATTTTTTCCATGTGCCTCTACTGCCCCCATCCCTTGGCATTTTATGTAATCAATGTCACGTAGAGCAAAAAAGGAAAATAACAAAAAAAAAAGTCATACAAATAAAACGCAGCCATTTCCTCTTCTCTTGGACTATGTACCAACGAGTATACAACAAACCATGGAGGAGCCATTATGAGAATTTTCTCTGTCTCTTCTTCCTCGTTCGTTTGCCATTCTGCAATCCATTAATAAAATCAACCAAAAGGGATGAAGGGAATGGAGGGAGGCCTTAGAAGCTGCAGCAGCAGCAGCAAATCTTCCTCTTCCAAGCCTGGGTATATTCTCCTACTCCGCTCTCCTCTTGGCTGAACTTGACTATTGAAATTGCAGACACTAAAACTAGGTACAAGTACGAATGAATGTGCATGGGTACAAGTATATAATGAGTACCCTTTTATAACTGTGCGTTCCTCTGCTGCGCCCTTAGTGTCTGCCTGCTTGACTTGTTTTGTTAGGAAGAGTAACCCCCCCAACACTACGAGCCAGGCCGGGTCGAGGCGGATCAGACCAACCCACCCCCTCACTCTGCCTGACTGAGTGCAGTAACAAAAGGCCTTCGAATACGGTCACTGCAGAAAATTGCATATTTTATTGCTGCACATGGAGAGATTGGAAAGATTATGCTTTTGCACACATTTACCTTTGATACATACAAAGCCTGGCTCTTTTACCCTTTACTATCCGTAGCACATATGCCCTTTCATTGCTTTTTGATTCTTCCAAACATACACGTCCATTCGGATATATGTATGTATGAATGGATATGTACTGCATCGTCAAACTAGGAGGCACATAACATAGACCTTCATATGCGGGCTGGGACCGCCAATTTGGAAGGTCTACTAGTGTGATGCACTCAAAAGTGCATATTCCTGCTTGCACTTGGTTCTAGTGGTTGGTTTGGCCCTAGAGTTTGAGTGAGTATGCATGTATATATGCAATTTTGGTTGGAATCCAGATGCATTTCTCATCTGTCGGTAGGGCCATCAACAGATTAAATAATCGAGCATTGAATTGAGAATTTTTTTTTTTTTTTTTTTTTTTTTTGAATAATTCCCAGACTTGTGCATTGAGTGGTTCGCATGAGATAAAAGTCAAAAGGTGGATACTTTCTATGCGCTCTATGAAGTATTTATTGTATGCAGATATATTCGTTTGTACTAACTGATTACATGACTACTATACTCGTACAATACGATTTACATTTCAGGCTTAGATCGTATCTCGGGAATGCCATAAGGGTCAGTTCCAACCAATGGGCTACTGATTTAAATAGAATCTCAAATATTTGCTATAAAATGAAAGACATGCCATTCTGAAATTTTCAAACGTAATCTTATTCAATATTCATACGAATACGAGTATATGTATCTCAAAAGTCCCAGACAGTAAGATGTACAGAATCACCTTACGTCAAGGCATAATTGAATTGGTAAATGAATGATAAACAAAAGGCGGTGTTATAAGGCAGATGAGACTCTCTTTTGAATTAACATTAGCCACACAAAGCAAAGTGTTGCTCCTGGAGTTTATACATAATTCTGTAAATTAAGTATTGTATCCATAGTAAAATGCTACGAGTATCTACATATGTTTTTCGGTTGCATTGTTATAGCAACAGTCCGGTTGCCATTTTGAGACCTAGAGTCCTTTGCCGAGAGAGCATTTTCATGGCAGAAGTGATCACTTTCGGAGAGTTGTAAATGAACTGGCGAAAAGGTGTTAACGTCAGAAATAATATTTTCTGTTTTCGGAGTATAGGCTGGGAATTGAACCCGTAACTCTGGCGTAATAAGCGACGAAATTAACCACTGTGCCACGCTCACATTTACAACTGAACTTTTCCCATTAACTGAATCACTTGATTCTGGTGAAAATACTTCCACAGGACTAATGTGGCAGTCACTTATAACAAGTCTATCTCAAGGTATTGAAACGTATTCATAGACAATTCCAAGACGGATGGAAAGTCCATTGCTGAACATCCGCCAAGTTCCGATAATCAAAATGACTGAAATACGCATGGCTATTCAAAGTAAGCTCTACACATATGCTTTTATTTTTTTTATTTTATTGAATACTCGTATACGAGTACTCGTATACACTTCAAATAATGAAACTGCAACACCGGGTCAAAAAAATGTTCCTTCTGAAGGAAAGACTCCCAGTAACGTTGGTACTCTGTACCCAACTTGAACCTAAAGCCGAGTGTCCAATAGAAGAGACTCTTCTCTAAGACAAGGGCCCGCGACAATAATTGTATCTTATAAAGGTTTTTTTTTTAGAGGTTTGGTTTTTAAACTGGCAACACCGTTCCTATAGATTGTCAATTTGACAGTTGAAAGTTGATTTGTGGTTAGTACGTTTTGCCAATTTACGATGAATAGATTAACGCCAGAACAACGCGTGTAAATTGTGCAAACTTATTTTGAAAACCATGGTTTGGTTCACCAAAATTATCGTGCGCTACTCGTACGTCCATTTTACGGTCGACATATTCGTCCATCTGAGCAAGTTATACACTCTAGTGGGTAATACGCATCCCCAAAGACGACAAACAGTGCGAAGAGAAGAAGTCATTGCCGTTGTGGGGCGCTGTGTTGAGGAGAATCCGAATGAGTCGATTCGCCGTCGTGCACAGCAATTGGAGCTATGCCCATCCACTTTGTGGAAGATTTTACGGAAAGATCTTGGCTTAAAAGCTTATTAGACCAAGCCTGTGAAAGAGTTGAAACCGCGTGACCATTATACGCGTCATAGGTTCGGTGAATGGTGCGAAAACATGATTCAGCTTGATCATCCTTTTCAAAGCAAAATTTTGTTCTCCGATGAGGCCCATTTTTAGTTAAATGGATATGTATACAAGCAAAATTACCGGATTGCCTAGTGGAGAAAACCCAGAGACGCCCTTGCAACCATTAAAACTCATTGTTTGGTGTGCTTTATGGGCTGGTGGAATCATCGGCCCATATTTCTTTAAGAGCACTATAGAAACATGATTTCTGACTTCTTCGTTCCTCGGTTAAATGGCATTGACGTGACAGAGCTTTCAACAAGATAGCGCAACATGCCACATGGCGCGCGATAACATCAATTTATTGCGGGAAAAATTTGCTGAGCGCATAATTTCGCATAGTGGACCAGTGAACTGGCCTCCACGATCCTGTGATCTCACACCTTTAGATTACTTTCTTTGGGGGTATGTAAAGTCACTACTCTATGCCGATAAAACAGAGACGTTGGACGATTTGCAAGTCAACATTCGCCGTGTTATTGATGATATACGGCCCCAGTTGCTCGATGAAGTGGTCGAAAATTGGACTGCACAGTTGCGCTTCATTCGGGCTAGGCGCGCATATGCCCGATATCATTGCAAGATGATATTGATTGCAAGCCACCTAAAAATATATAATGTAGGCCAGTGGTGTGGGTTCAAATCACGGTACTACACCGAAAAAAATAAAAAAATCATGTCTGACGTCACCAATACAAGGTGCATTCCAAAGCAAAGAGGCCTTTTTAAAAGTAAGAAAAAAACCGATTTATGTTATTCAAAATATTGTAGGAGCCTTCCGACTCAATACAACGATTTACACAGTCTGAAAGCGTGTCGAATGAGTGTTTTAAGTCGTCCTGATGGCACAAAACGATTTCCTTTCATCGGCAAATGAATCTTTCTGAAAAGGTAAAAGTCGCACGATGTCAAAACGGTGGAGCGGTTGACAGTTAAAATGCGATTTTTAGCCAAAAAATTGGTCACAAGTGCCGATTGATGAGATGGGACGCATTATTGTGCTATAAACGCCAACTTCCTTCTGCGCGACATTCTCGCCGAATACTAGGAGTACGATGCACCAAATGTTTAGATCGGCGGAACGAACTCTATGTGGACATTGTCCTTGGAATAGTAAAAGCAAACCAGCACTGTCTTCATTTTTGACTTATCCAAACGAGATTTATTGGGTTTTGGGTCGTTTGGCGCCTTCCACTCGACATTTTGACGATTGGTTTCTGGATCATCATATCGAAAACACCACGTTTCATCACCAGTCACAATGTTGATGTTGTAAAAGAAGGTTTTGTTCTTTTTGGCCTTCTTCGAATGTTGAATTCTGAAAAATTTTTCTACCGATTACACAAATATACTGTCACTTCAGACGCAATAACTCCGCTTCTATTCGTCAAAATTTCATGAAATTTTGACATTGTATCAGTGAAGGATCTACCTTTTCGACATGTAATTTCCAATAGATGGCCTCACGAGAAATACCTATTTTTGAAAAGTCCTGTTTACTTTGGAATGGAATTTGTTGTTCCAATCCTTCAGAGTCAACAAATAAAGGCAGGTTCCTATTATTTCTTACAGTCCGGAATGGTCCAACAAGGCACTCCATCGTAAGCTAGCTTCCTTTAGTTACGATTGACGGGTTTATATGTCCCTTTCCGTTTGCGTGAGCCACCTAAGGCGGGCTCTTCCTATACTGAGTCAAATTGAATGGTTTTTTGTAGGACAAACGACGCAGCGGGAAGACTGAGCCGTGGATTTCCGCGGGACAAGCGAGCAAAAGACGCATTTTATAAAGACAAGAAAATTTGGTCCTGGTTTAGACCTAGCAGTGAAAATGGAAACCAGTGATTTTTTTTATGTTAGATGTGCAAACCATTAATGCCACCTTCCGGCAGATTTAAGTAACTTTGGAATCAAGATCATTGGTAACGGTATACCGGGCATATTATTCTGAGATTATGGTTATTTTGTCGACATCAGATAAAGCACATGTTTAAATAATATTTCCGTGCTGTTAATATTTCCGTGCTGTAAATAGGTGATTCTCTTGGAGGAAGATTGATATAGTGTATACTCAAAACAAAAGAGTAAGAGTCCTAAATAACAACCTTGTGGAACGCCAGGCGGTGTAGTGATTGGCTTTGTTACAGGCGAGACGAAAGTACGAGTATACCATTAGACTTGTTGAGACTCAACAAATGAGCTGAGCAAAGGTGAATAGTCAAGTTCGAGAACTGTGATTTGAAAGGGAAAGTTTCAAAAACGCTTGATTGAAATCAGTAGTCACATCATGGAAAAACGCGAGATTTTTCGAATCTTGAATCACGTGTCATTTTGATCTTTTTTTTATAATCAGCGCGCGCTTAACGGGTTTTTGTATCCTTAAAATGTTTGTACACAGCGCGGGCGAAGGAAATTTAGAGACGAAGAAAAGACAGGTACCGATGTACGTTGTTTTTAAATGTTTGTAAGTTATAACGACTAGGAAACACAGATACTGGCAGGGCATTCCATAAGCGGGTTGTACGGCTTAGGAAAGAACCACAATATTGTAGAGTACGTCCAAAAATGGGCTTAAGGGTATACTAAGGAGCATTCATAGCGAGACGGGTGTTACGGTTGAAAGTTTGAATGCTACTGGCGATTTCTCTCACTGAGTGAGACATTACGTTGGTGTTCGAGGGTGTCAATTGATTGACTGATATTAGTATCACCTATGAACTTTATCGCATGGTTTTGAATCCTAGCTAACAGGTGCAGGTGTTTTAGAAGCACCTGACCAGAAGTGGGCATTGTACTCCAATTTCGGGCGGATAAATGCCTTATACATATATTGAGATCAGATCAAAGGGGGTAAAATATTTGTTACATCGCTTGAGGACACCTAGGCATTTCGCAGCATTTTTGACGACATCAAATATGTGGACATTCCAACGTAAATTGTCACTGTCACACATACCGAGAATGGAAAGGTTATCGGTTTCGACGATGCAAGTGCCATTCATGGATAATGGCTGGGTATTTGAATTTCGCTTTAATGACAGCAGACAGCATTGAGTTTTGGAAGCATTAAATTCCACTCGGTTGACAGTTCCCCAATTGGTTATGCGGTTAATATCGGAATTTAATGAGCTTAACATACGCTGCCGTTCCCGTTCTACAGACGACGAGCAGGGACGTAAGTCCGGGAGCAAATAAGAAAAGCAGAGAGTACTGTCATCAGCAAAGGAATATATTGGATCAGAATTAGCAGACAAGAGATCATTATTGAAAATTAAAAAGAGTGTCGGAGACAGAACGGAGCCCTGGGGCACACCAGCATTTATTTTGTGAATATCAGACTTGAAACCAACTTGAATTTAACGTTTCGAAAGGTAATTTCTAATCCATTGAAGAAGAAAGCCGTCGATCCCAAAAGCACGCATTTCCGACAAAAGATCCTGATGCCAAACTCTGTCAAATGCCTTAGAAATATCAAGTCCAGCTATCTTGCTTTCACCAGATTGATGTACGCTTTGGTTCCACTTTTCGGTGAGACATGCCATCAAATCACCAGTGGACCTGGTCATTAAGAAGTTTTCGTGTTTCGAGATGTTGAGCTAGCCGAAAAGTGTGCGGCAAGCAGATTGGCCTTGTCCAAAGAGCTGACAGCTGGAATGTCATTGTAAATGAGCGTTCGGATGGAGGATGAGGCAGAATTTCTAATGTTTTTGACGAACGACCAAAAATTGTTCCTGCCTTTGGGACATTGCAGTATATTTTGCCTCAGTTTTTGGTGTATTAATGTATTGTACCGCGAAGTTTTTTGAGGATACAGGAGTTCGACACCCCCAAATATCCAGCCGTCCGAGCAGTATAACTACTCCAAATAGCATCAAAGTCCTGCTATCTAGAATCGGACTTGCAATTTTGAAAACTTTGCAAGTAACCACGTCCCGCGTTACAATGATTTTCCATTTGGTGCATACTAAAAATGATCGAGTCATCAAGAGCAGAGTCAGACATCGGTTACTGCCGAGAAAAAAGTCAAACCTCCGGCAAAGGTTTATCAAACAACTGTTTCGGAAGATGTTGTGAAAAAAAAGCCCCTCGCCAGAACAATGTGGACATTCCAACAAGAATTTCTTGAGCTCATAAGGCGCTGACCACTCGACAGTAGCTCAAGGACAATATTTCGGAATTCATATCGCCGGATATTTACCCCCAGCTAGTAGCCCAGAACTCAACCCGTTAGATAACAAACTATGCTTCGTTTTCGACGTCATGGCCAGTTCTGGTCGACATCGAAAAATTGAATCCTTAAGGCCAGACATTGCCCGAACAGTGGACAATTTGCGTTCTACGATTTGTAGCTATTGAGTAACTCAATAAACAACATGAAAGCAATTGAAAATATTATCCAGTATCACAAGGGTAGCACAATCTATGTACATACCTATACGAGTACATACTCGTACACCACTTTTGACATTTTCGCCTTCGATACTTTTTAAAGGCTGCGTTACCAAAAATCCTCTTTGTAGTTATTTTTTTTTTACGTTTCTGGTTTAATGAAGTAATAAAACAAAACAAAAAAAAAAGATGTTACAAAACATATGGCGAACTCCAAAATGTACTCGTATCGTCAACAACACACAATGGGTGAGGGAATGGAATTTGTATGCCTTGTAAGCCTCCATACGCAGTTGTGGTAAATTGAAGAAAAACCTTAAGTACGACAAGCAAATGCCTCATAAAAGACTTTCTTATACAAATACGATTACCCCTACCACATTTGTTGTAGCTCACGTATCTTTAGCTCATCTTACCTACCTTGCAGGGCTTTGTGTTTCAGAATTCCCTGAACTCCGAAACACCACTTCACAATCAAGATGAGGTAGAAATGAGGTAGAGAACGGAGTAGGAGTTTTTGGTAATGAAATTTGCAATGGAGAGCAATTTTTTTCCCTCAATTTTTTTTGTTTTATAATTATTTTCTGCCGCAAAGCAAGAGGAAGACTAAGAAAAAAAAACAAAACAAAAACTGCAGTACAACTGCTCCAAAACAATGATCGTGATCGTGATGATGATCTTCATCTGGCGCTGATCTGAGCCAAATGATAACCACACGATGAAATGACCGCCTTCGCATTTCCTTTTGAACAGTTTTCCTTTTTTTTTTTTCTGTCGTTTTTTTTTTAATAAGTAAATTACTTCGATAAATTTTGTGCGCGTTGTGATTTCTCCTTTCTTAGGCATCATACTCGTACAATCCCAAACAGAGGTTACATGGGAGAAGACACAAAGAGCAGAAGGGAAAATTTTTTAGCAAAACTTTTCCTCATTTTTCACTTTTGTCTTTGTTGTGAAGGAGTTTTCGAGGCTCTATAGGGGGGCTTTGAAATAAAAAAAAAAAAAAAAAAAAAAAAAGATGATTACGCTGAATGGCTGTGTATGCACCGTTGTTTTAAGGAAGAGATTTAAATTATTATTATTCATTTGCTAAATCCAAATGTAACATAACACCTACACCGTCTTGGTTTCGCAGGAAGGAGCCAAAACAGCGTAGGTCTGCAGTCTGACGGCTGGACCTAGTGTGGAGATTGAGGTTTGAATAGGATTTCTATGTCTTCAGTGTTGGTGGTGAATGCGACTTTGTAAGAAGAGTTTCAGGAGTCATTTTCTAGCGATATTTATGGTCTTGAGCGATTTCGGTTTGGAACAATCAGTGTGGGTCGCTCACATCGAGTGAGCAAGAGACAAATTATTATTTTTGTATATATTTTATTTAACAAGAAACCCCATTAAATCCCTATTTGTAAACGTGGACTTAGTTTCTGAATCATCTACCTCCCCTTAAGTCTCAGCCGATTTGGAAATTGACTCTCGTCCAAACTCGAAGTTGACTTAGGGAAAGAGTCAAGAAGTGTTTCTATCGTACTTAGTGACAGGAAACTTGACTTTTTTTAAAGCGCATTTAATGTATATCAGGGGTCGCATGTCTTTGGTAGTGGTGTTCCACTTTCTGGGAGAAGATTGAACATACATTTACAAGGGTTTAAAAGAAAATATTTATCCCTCTGGCCACTAGATGGCATTCGAGTAAAAAATAGCAACTTTTACGCTCATTTAAAAGATGGCATTTTGTAGAACAACATTTGATCATTCAATCAGATTTTTGCGCCCAGTAATGGTAAGTGAACTGTGATCTAAGTACATAAAAAAATTGTGCCATTCTGAGTGAAGATACTGTTATCAGTCAAAAGATATACTTGGTTTTGCCCTCATTTACCGCTAAACCCATTTTTGCAGCTTCCGATTCAAGACTAGCGAACGCACCGGTGTTCTCCCATCGGTGTTCTGTCATCGGCGTACGATACTAGTTGCACGAACTTTTGAAAGATTGTGCCTCCACTTGTAAGTTCCGCACAATTCTTTCAAGTATGATGTTAAAGAATTCACATGACAGCACGTTACCTTGTCTAAAACGTTTTCTGACATCAAAGGTTTCGGTTACGATAGAAGGACTGGGATTTGATGCCAAAACTAGACATGGTTCTATATAGCTCATCTCCATAAATGCTGTCATATGCGGCCTTAAAAAGATGACAGGTATCGGTTTGGACTTCTTAACTTTCCTGGTCTGAAACTGCATTGATAGGGACCAATCAGGTTTTTGATGAAGGGTTTCAGATATTCCCACAATAGGTCAGATCAGATGTTGTATTCGATGTTGAGGAGATTTATGCCTCTATATTTGGCGCAGTTGAGGGGTCTACTTTTTTGTGAATACAGTGCCCGATCAGGCGCACACTCTTCTGACCAGTTCTGAGAAATAAGTTGGTGCATGCTCTCCACAGTCATTTCCAGCAGCTTTGAATACCTCACCAGTAAGCCATCAGGTCCAGCTGCTTTGTTGGGGTTCAGCTTAGATATTGCTATCCTTACTCTTGCTTCGTTTTCGTCAGATGGACGGAAGTATGGCCTATCATCGTCAAAGTGGAAAGGTCTATCCTGCCTGACAGCAGGAATTTGCACTTCTTCGCCATTATGCAGTCTGCAGAAAAGGTTTCTATATTCTCAGCACCGATTGTGACTGTACTACAAAGTTTCCTTCTTTATCTCTATATGTTTCTGTACAGGACTTTTTGCTTTGACACGTTCTTTTTACCTGTTGGTAAAACTTCCGTGTGTTATTCCTGGAGTACAACCTCTTAATACCTTCGATCGCGGGTTTCTCTTCCTGTTTTTCTTCATCTGGAGAATATGCTCTTCCCGTCTCTTCTGCTCACGAGCGGCTTTCGTCTAGTGCTTCCAGGCATTCGTCATCAAACCAGGGATCACTTGGTGGTGGTCAAGTGAAAACCAGCACATTAGTTGTGGCATCTCTGACGGCACGTTGTCAGCGTTTTCACTGGTCTTCGGTAATTGATGCCAGCGGCATAGGAGTTGTTGATAGATTTCGGCATACGCGTTCGGTGAGAATTCTTGCGGTCTCTTGCGATTGCAGCCTTTCTACTTTATATCTTCTCACAGTAGTTCTTCTTTTTTGTGATGCTTGAGATATCCGCATTCGCACTTTGGCTGCTATAATATGGTGCTCGGAGTCAATGCTGGCTGCCCGAAACGTTCGCACGTCCAGAATACTGGAGGCATGTCTTACGTCGTTCGCAATATGGTCAATTTGATTTAGGGTTTGATGATCTGGAGATCATCATATCCCCTTGTATATATTGAGATGAGGAAACTGAGTGCTATAGTGATATTTCGTCCCGCCGCGAAGACATTAACCCTAAGTCCGTTGCCAAACGTAGTGTCGCGAAGGGTATGCTCACCAACTCTCCTACCTATGATGTCCTCCTTTTCTCATTGCTCATATGGCTTGTAGAGGAGCTGGTGGACACATTCTTTGGTGGCTTCGTTCTTGTCTTCCGTAGGCTAATAAGCCTACTATGCTCCCTTGATGCGGATTGTTATAAGAAGCTTGCTCACGTGGCGGAAGCGCAATACTTATTGCATAGTGTGTCACATATGGCACATACGCATCCGAAGAGGCGCTGTTTCTTCCCCCTATAGCAACCACAATATATCACAGTTTTACACCCTCCTTATACCCGATCCGTCCCATTGCACTTCCTGGATGACGGAGATATCTGCGTAGGTCAGTATTATGCTACTGCCCCAGAATAACCTTACCATTGTAGCCTATAAGAGTAAGGGTTTACTCATGTTGTTACCGGAGACCACCACTGAGAGGTGAAGTTAGCACTTCGCTACGATCTTGACTGTTGCGCTACTGGCTCAACGAATTGGACAGAACGTCACAGTCGACAGCTATAAGTTCGAGGTAGTAAAGGACTTTGTCTATCTTAGCTCTGCTGGGAATTCTTCCAACAACACCTCATCAGAAGAAAACTCTTGCCAATCGTGTTTCTTTGGGCTAAGAAGACCGTTGAGTAGCAAGGTCCTATCCCGAAAAACTAAGGAGACTCTATATAAGATCTTGTCCTAAAATATGAGGATGAAAATATCCTCAATCGTTTCGAGAAAAAAATCCTTCGAAAAATATTCGGTCCCGTTTGCATTGACGGGCTTTGGAGACGAACTATTCAAGCTGTACAGCGACATCGACCTACTCAAAAAACTGTGCATCAGTCGCCTGAGATGACTAGGACATGTAAAGCGAATGGAAACCGATGTTCTGGCCCGCAGAGTCTTCGAATCTAACCAACGGGCTAGAGAAAACCGACTTGGAGTGTCGCGGTCGGCAGTGAAGGCAGTAGTCTTGAACTTGATTGTTCAAATTATCCATTCACTCTTTCCAGAATCGCTTCTATGTTATGACATCATTTCGTAATTTGCAAGTCCAATCCACAAGCAATCAACAAGGTACAAGGTAAGGTCGCTCATCGAGAAGGCTACTTTCGATATTTGATGGATATGAAGTTAAAAATAAAACAGAAATAACACCAGTACCGCTTAAGCCTCTAAAGAATAGATGTCTCTCTGCAGTCAGTTTTAAAGAAGTACGAGAAGGAAACTAAGGGGTTTCTTAGAAATTTGCAGGCACATACTGTTTCTGTGGAAGAAGTTCTAACCAAAGCAACAAGACAACTCCAAAGTTAGTTTCGGTTGTAAACATATTTAGAAGTAGTGGCGATAACCCCCACATCTTGCCGCAAACACGTTTGAAAGGCTCATAAGCAGAGAGCACTTTAACAGATTTCGATTCGACGTGTTTCATCCAGAAGTTTTCAAAACCAATATTTTTGTATACTCAAACGTTCTGAATGTCACTTGCATGCTTATCCGTTGTGCGCAACATAAGCTGCATAAGTACGTGTAGTATGCTGTCAAGATGTAAATAAAGACGCTAACCTGAACCTGATGACCTCAACAGAAGCTCTGCCCAAGCTTACGACTAAAGTACTGCAATAATTTACATTCTGCCCGTTTATTCACGACTTTATGTCGAGGTGAGAATTATAGATGCAGAGACGCCCGAATATAGGCTTGATGCAGGTAGCAAATGACCGAAAAGGCGGCGTGTCTGAATTCATCTCTCTTTACTTAGATCTAGAAATTTCTTCCCGCACCCAGCTCATTTGATTAACCTACTGCTACTAAGTCACTCAGTTTTGTCTTGTGAATTAGAAGACAACAGCGAAGCTCTAATAACTCGACTTTCCTGCGACGTTTCCATCTTTTCCGATTTTTTTTCGTTCCACAAATTAAATTATTCGAAGGAAGTGGACAAACAACATTCTTTTATCAGAGGCCTTGGAGGTAGTTAAAATACCGAATTTGTTCGCGATGACTAAATTCAGCTGCAACCTCGGCTAAAATGTTTGACACATGTTAAGCAAATTAACACCACTGTTTCGGCCCAGAATGTCTGCGAATTCATCTGGATTTTGCCTAATGTTTGGCGCGATTAGAGCAAGATCGCGAAAAATTGAGAAAGCTGTTAATTGAGGTCCATTTACGCCCCGGATTGTAGCGCAATCTAAGTACGTAAGTTGCCCTTCTATAAGGGATAAATCATCTATCGGTATGTCATTGTGATCAAGATATTAAAAATCTCATCATGAAAGTGTTGATAAATTTAAGTCTAACGAAAGTCGATTAGAGGCGATTGAACACCAGAATAAGTGATTTTATTTAGGTTCGATATCAATGTCAAATTTAGCTATACCACGACTTCAAGAGTGGAATGATCAAGAAGATATATGGGCTTCCGTCATTCTAGAAACTTTTGGAAATTTGGCATTAAGGACTGAAACGAATAAAATTTGGAAACTTCAAAGTAAAAAAAAAAATATATTCATGTCCTTCATAAGGTTGGTGACAGTTACATCCGTGATCTTTTTGGACATTCTTTTCCATTTAGCACTAAAATCTTTTACGTCCTTGGCACACTGCTCACTTTTCCTCAGTTTACCTTCGACCAAAGCCCAATACCTTTCAATGGGGCGGCACTGTGAACATTGGGTGGATTCATGTCTTTTGGGACAAAGTCGACATTTTTAGCAACAAGAAAGCTCAACGTCGCATGAGCATACTGAGCTGAAGCTAAACCTGGCCAAAATAATGTTGAACCCTCGTGTTTGTTCAACATTTTTTAGGCACTCGTTAATGTACACTTCTCCGTTAATTGTTCCCGGATGAGCTTCTGTGTCCACATTGGCAAATGGCCTGCTAAACAAGATATTTTGACCCAAATTTTTCAAACGAGTTGTAAAACTGCGCACCTGGAAGAGTAGTAAAGTCGGCTTTGACATAAGTTTCGTCATCCAAAACCAAGCACGCTTTCTTGTTGCCGATCAACTCGTATAGCTTTCGGGCTCGTGTTTTCATGACTTTTTTTTTGCTTTTCAGTAACTTCTGGTATTTTTTTGTTTTTTTCGTGTTTTTAGACCGTTAGGTTTTTTAGATCTTTGTACCATTGTTTGGTTGGTATTATTGGGTCTATAACTTCGTGCGGTTTGCTAAGAGATGGCAAGATGAAGATGAAGAACTGGAAGCATTACTCTATGAAGATTGTTGCCAAACACAAGAAGAGCTCGCAGAATCTTTAGGCGTCACTCAAGCAGCCATTTCAAAACGTTTAAAAGCAGCTGGATATATTCAAAAGCAAGGAAATTGGGTTCCACATGAACTCAAGCTGAGAGACGTCGAAAGGCGGTTTTGCATGTCCGAAATGCTGCTGGAACGCCACAAAAGGAAGTCATTTTTGCATCGGATTGTTACTGGTGATGAAAAATGGATCCATTACGACAACCCCAAGCGCAAAAAATCATATGTGAAACCCGGCCAACCAGCCAAATCAACGGCAAAGCCGAATATCCATAGCGCGAAGGTAATGCTCTATATTTGGTGGGATCAGATGGGCGTGCTGTATTATGAGCTGCTAAAACCGGGTGAAGCCATCAATGGACAACGCTACCGAACACAATTAATCCGTTTGAAGAGAGCAGTGGCTGAAAAATGCCCGGAATATGCGACCAGACACGAGGCAATAATTTTCCATCATGACAACGCTCGGCGCCACGTTGCTATTCCGGTTAAGAACTATTTGGAAAACAATGGATGGGAAGTCTTACCCCACCCGCCTTATAGCCCAGACCTTGCCCCTTCTGACTACCATTTGTTCCGGTCGATGCAGAACGCCCTCACTGAAATACGGTTCACATCAGAGCAGAATATCAAAAATTGGCTTGATTCATTCTTGGCTGCCAAGCCGGCGCAGTTTTTTTGGGATGGGATCCACAAATTGCCAGAAAAATGGGAAAAAGTCATAGCTTCAGATGGGCAATACTTTGAATAATACTATTGTACATGTTTTTCTTAAATAAACGTTCAAATTTTGAAAAAAAAAAAACCGCACGAATATATTTATAATCCGGTTTTTTACGATGGTACCCACTATTTTCCTGTCCAAATTTGTATCATGTGCTCCACTTTTCTGTTTTCGCTTAACTGTCAACGTCTCCAAATATCGTTTAATAACAGAATCCACTGTACTGCGTGCTATGTTTAAATTTTTTGCTATGAAATGGTTTTAACGCGAAGTATTTTCGAGCCATTTGTCGATGCTCTTTTTACGGTGTTCCTCTTGACTCATATTTTATAAATATTTTAAACCGCACCGAACTAAAATCAATAACAAACTGAAACTAGAGAATATACAGGCTAATTTGGGTGCAAAATGGGATTGCAATTTTTACACATTGGAAGTATAGCCCGTATTAAAATTTTTCAGATTTTATTCGTTTCAGTCCTTAGCATTCGCATAATTTGACGAGCTATGCAGAGATGCAAAAACTACACACAACTCTGTGTAACTCGTCCCTATAGAAGCCAGTGAGTATTGATCTGGATTTTTTGAGTTTTCTGTAGGATTTGCCGTAGTATAAATATTTGGTCAAACGCGGACCTTCCTCCTAATTACATCGTTGACAAGTGGTTATAGGCGTCCACATTATACGGCAGACAAGTTCTTGTACGTCATGTTAAGGAGACTAATGTCTCTACAGTTTGCGGGGTTTAGAAGGCCTTTTCCATTCACCAGGCCTAGTTCCTTCCGACCTAGCCTAAAAAATGAATGGGTGGTCGGTCGAAATTCTTGGCTTTCATTGTTCAAGTTGAATGGACAACTACATATAATTTACAAAATGTTGGTACTTGTGAGGTGTGTCGCGAAATGCTCATTATTCTGAGAGTTACGTATTTGATTAGGAGGATGACGAACTGATTTCTAACAGTGCATTTTCAAAAACATTCCAAAAATCACTCAAAAAAAAAATTATTGGAAGACTATTCAATATAATCACCTCTCTATGGTATCAAGAGATAAAACATTTCACGTTATATCATCTGTTCGTTACAATCGCATTCAAAGCTTACAATCTGACAGACTTTCAGCCATCATCTCCATCACTTTCATCTGATTTCATCATTTTTGAAATCAACATCTCCACCTACTACTACTCTCGGATAACTGCATTCGATTTTGGTTTGTCTCTCTGAACAGTGAGTCATCCTGCAATGAAATATCGATTTTCACCATAACCCACCCTATAAAACGCAACTCTCACAATGTTTATATATATATATACGAGTATGTGTACATCTATAGTACATTTCTTGACTCTCTCTTTAGTTGAAATCTCCTTCTTTCTTAACCAGAAATATTCCATTCAGAACAAAATCGCTTCCTCGTCATATTTCCCATCTCAACAAACGCAAAATTGTGAAAGGAAAAGGTTCTCTGCAAAGGGGACGTGTCTGCACGCACCAAAAAAGATACACACTTGTAGATACAATTTAGGAAAGCAAAAAAAAAAAGCCCTCTTCTGTTCCCCCCCACTTAAATCATTCAACACAAAGTTTAATTACAAAAAAATAATCAATCTAAAAATATCTTTGAATCGCTCCGGGGAATTTACCAAATCGCTAATATTTTTAAATTTTTTTTTTTTCGATAGGCCCCCTGCGAGAGGAGTATACCAACATTGACCTTGGCATTGGCGGAAAAAATAATTGCCAATATTTTTGAAGTATCTATCTACGCGTATGTACTCATATTGTAGTAGACGAAACGTGGTAGATATCAAAAAAAAAAAAAAAAAAACAGATAATAGTAATAAATTCTAAGACTTTATCTAGCCCAGGCCCTGTATTTTGATGGTGAGTTGGTTGCGGAGAGAAGTCAGACAGTTGAAGAGGAGGAAAGAAAATTGAGTTATCACCAAATTTAACGGTGTACCCCAACTGTAGGCAGACTTCCCAGGGGGAGGTGTGTGCGTGCGCTATCAATAAAGTCTGCTTTTTCTGTTTTGTGAAAGCTTTTTTCGCTCTCTCATATAAACGGCCTATCCATGGCCAGTAAACAATTTTCTCTCTGTTCTTGGTTGTCGTTTTTTGGGGGGGTATCAAGTCGAGAATATAAACAGCGGGCCTACAAGTCTATATACGCAACACAACAGGCAAAAGATACGTCACTGCTCAAATGTACACAAATTCGACCTTGAGAAAGCCGAAAAGAAGAAAAAGCTCCTTCCAGGAACAAGTACCTACACCAGCCAGGAAGAGGAAGTTACAACTTCAAAACAAAATATATAAAAAAAAAAAAAAAGAGGTGAAGGCTATACCTTTGGGTAGACAACAAAATCTTGAGTAGACACACACGTGAACCATGTAAACCTTGACCTTTTTAACATTTACTTCTGCAGATGTAGACATAAAAACTGAATTAAGTTCCCCGGAACTTGGTTTGTTGTCTTTCTGTTTTCCAAGACCATTTACGAATAAAGTGGATGAAAATGTAGGTCTGTGGGATGATGTATCTTTAAATTTCTTGGAAAACATCAATTGACAGAGACCAAGAAGTAGACGTTAAAAAAAAAAATCTTAATTGTAGTGTATCTTGTCAAGCAATAACCAAGTAGAACAAGTTATAAAAAAAAATCTTAAAAAAAAACATTTTTTTTAATTTAAAATAAACCGGAGACTTAATACGAGTAATACGTCGACTGGGTTTCGGTTCGGTTTTATTTTTATATTTTTTCTTTTGATTTTTGTTTTTTTTTTTTTGTTCTTAACCTATTTTCGGAATTTAATTGCTCCGGGCGAAATACGTAATTACGCGATAAGCGTTATCCCATAAGCAGATGGTCGTTGGTCCGTCCTGTTCTTATGCAGTTTCAGATGTTTGTTTTTTCATCTTTTTTTTTGCAATAATTTCGAGGCCAAGTCTGAGTGAATTCTCAGTATTGGTTTTTGATACAAAGATCTGGATTCTATCGAGATACGAATACGAGTGTTGTTATTACTCAGTTGCGGTTAGTTCATTTAATTATTTATTTGTAATTCCCTTTTTTTTGGCGGAAACATTGCTCAGAAATTCCGGTGGTAACACATGTGATATACTCGTTTGCATAAGATAAAGGCACTTCCAGCTGGTCTTGGTTTTGTTTTCATTCATTTGTAGACGATGATGCAATTGCGAGGAAGAAAAAGTCACATTTGCTGGCGACGAACCGATACAAGAAAGCAATTATATTCATTAACATTCATAGAGAATCAAGATATTGTATACTCACTATAGAATCGCAGGCAAATGTCACCAGTTTCGAAAGCTTGATATAATTTCTTTGAAGAGACTGGTTACATTTGCCGTTTTTATGCAGTTCATCTTTTTGTAAAATTGACGAAAAATATTTTGGATTTCCATAGACATGGACACCTTTCTAGACCTTGTATTGCTTGATTTACAGACCAAACAACTCGCTTGTTGCAGTGCACTGCGGCACATTCTTTTGGGTACTGCACGATTTAAGCGGATTATTCGCCTGGCGATTCCGACCTTAGGTCGGTTACGATATTCCGTACGATCATATTCGGAAAATATTGAATGGCAAGACCAAATGAAGCTCCTATTTACACAGATATCATCTTCTCGCAAGTCGGGACTCTCTTGTGTTAATAAGAGTTAGTCAGAAGTTTTAACTATTCTTATGGCGGTAGCGCTAATGCGGATGATGTTAAAATCTAGTAGGGATGATATCAACTTAGGCTTAGATGGTAACCTTGTGGAAAGGGTGAGGAGCTAGAAAGAAATAAGCAAACTATCAACAAGGCCGACCTGAGATGGTTGCTCTAAGTGGACGTAATACGATAAGTCAGTACAGCTCTTTTCAATCGAAAGTGATCTAGGGCCTTGAGAGGGGGATCTTATCAGGCCAGTATTTTCTGATGAAATTCACTCAAACTAGCAGAAGCGGATACTTGCATATTTTGCAGAGCTTACAAGCTAAATCATAGGGCTATTCGAACTGCATAACCGAAGATTGAGCACTAAGGAAAATAGGGAGCTTAAATTACTAGTAACCTCGTTGACCGCCAGAATGCGCTGCTACTGCAAAAAAGGTTATGGTGCCTTGAAGTTCGTTCATATTTAGGCAGACATGCCAAATTTCAGTGCGATACTGTCTTTAGTTTTGTTTTAACAGCTTATTGTTTTGAGAGGCAAAACGGCGAAGGAAACAAAAGAAAAGTTGGATAAATATTATAGGGCTAATGCTCCGTCAGATTACACCGTCAAATATTGGTTTCGAGAGTTTCGTGGTGGCCGCAACTCCACTACCGATCAAGTCCCCAGCGGCAGGCCCTCCGATGCGGTTACAGAGGACAATGTCAAAAAAAATACATGAAATGGTGTTGGCTGACCGGAAAGTGAAGGTGCGCGAGCTAGCTGATACCACAAAGATTAGTACTGAGTGCACACGCCATATTTTGGGCAATATTCTGCATATGAAAAAGTTATCCAGCCGCTGGGTGCCGCGCCTGCTAACTCCTGACCAAAAACACGAGCGCGAGAGCACTTCGAAAGAGTGTTTGGCGTCGATTGGTAACTGGATTTGGATCCCTTGGACTATTATCTCTCCCCAAACCCAAAATTCAGTTCACGCAAGGTAATCGACCCCAAGGAGGAGTATTTTGCAGACCTTCCGGAAAAAAAAATTTTCATTCCCAAGGAGGTTACTTTTCACCCCACATAGTACAAGAGACTAAGCAGAGAAATTGGCTATTTTCCCACAGAGTCTTCAGAGTATTTTTTGACTTTTCAGTTCAATTTATTCTCTATTTTGTTTACATCCTGAATGACTCGAACTGCAACCAACTTCAGACTGCTATAATTTCCAAGCCGTTCATGACAGTAAGCTCAAATTTTGACACATGACAGATAATTTTATTATTTACAAGCTTCTTAAACGATTTGCGTCTCAGTTGTGTTGAAAAAGTTTTATCCGCGATGGAATTCAAACGTGATAGTGTGATTGTTTTATATTTGGCTGGAAAACCACAAGTAGCAATCGTTAGAGCCCTCCAGCACCTCAACGTGAATAAATCATTTGTGTCTCGAACCATAGCTCGTTACCGTGATACTGGTAGCGTTGCAAAACGTGGTGGTCATAAAAAAACAGCAGAAATAGTTCGGAAAGTGAAGGCTCGAATTGAGCGAAACCCGCGTCGAGGTGGAAGAAAAATGGCTCGTGAGCTCAACATATCGTTGGAACGGATGCAACACATACTAAAAAATGAGCTTGGGCTCAAGCCATTGATGTTCCAAAAAGCACACGATCTTACACTGCAACAGAAAAAAGTTAGAGTCGAAAGCCCAAAGGAGTTGCTACGCTTGCACGAAAGTAGTGAGTTGCTGAATTTGGTTTTTTCCGATGAGTTGCCATTTGTTATTGAGCAATATATATGTCAACAAACAAAATGACCGAGTTTACTTGCCAGAGAGGTCCTTTGAAAATTTACGCCTTCGGACGGCCAGCAGAAAGCAGGCAGCACCGATGGTGATGGTTTGGATCGCCATAACCGCCGATGGTCGCTCTCCGCTCGTATTTTTGGACAGTGGCGTCAAAATTAATGCGATCGTATATCGTGAAACTGTCTTAGAGGCAATATTGAAGCCGTGGACATTTCAACAAGACTCGGCACCGTCTCACAAAGCGCGCGTCAACCAAGATTGATTAAAAAACAATGTTCCACACTTCATTTCTTCGACACAATGGATTGCAAATTCTCCGGATGCAAATCCGTTCGATTTCTCTGCCTGGGGTATTTTGAAGGCGAAGATTAGCACTAAAAAATACCAAAGTTTCGACAGCCTCAAGCAAGCACTTCGCCGGGAATGGGCCAAAATACCGCACAGCCACTTGCGTGCAGTGTGCGACACTTTCTTCGGCCGTCTCAAGGCCATTATTCGCGCCAAAGGTGGACATATTGAAAACTACTGATACAATTTGAAAAATGATGTATTTTCCAACATTTTTTGCTTTGGCACAACAAAATTTATCAAAAAATAAAAATATTACAGCATTTTAAAAAGTTGGAGTTCGAGTCAATCACCCTGTACAGCGAAACAGAGAAAATGTGAGAGACTCTATTATTGGATAGATAGATAGATAGATTGGACAGATTTCATCTGTGGGGATTTATCATTACATGCTAATAGGGTTGTAACGTTAGAAAAGTAATTTTTCTGTTTTCTGTTTGAACCCAAACTCTCTTAAGAGGCAGACGACGAACTTAACCACTGCGCCACCCCACCACAACCACAGTGAGTAGAAATACTCTTCTTTTACCCTCATAATGTGCGGATAATAGCTGTTAGGTGATGTGCAGAAATTGATCTAGTAGAGCAATATCCAAGTTCTACACCAAATGCTTGTTAGCTGAAGTCCAGCGCTATTAAAACATGAAATGCCATAACCAAATCGATACTTGGCCTCAGTAAACCATAAAGGGTGACGAGTTTTTGCTATTGTACCCTCCCATAGAGAGGGTTTCAGAAAGAAAACCTCAGCAAAGATTTCAGAGTCTCCAACAAGAAAAAGAATTCATCCATTGTGCGATGGATGCACCTAGATTCAGCAAAGCTATGAGTCCTGAACAGTTGACACTGTTCTATTCTGAAAAGTTTTTCAGAACCATAGTAGCCAGTTTGGATCTTATGTTATATTATCAACTTCATATGTGTATAACGACCTAATAATTTACATATATGTATCATGTTTTGGTGTATGTCCTCTCCATTTTTTTCAGAGAAATATTCAAATCCATCCCCCTTCATGTCCCGTATTACAGCCGTAAAACATCTTCTACATCCCCTCCTTGGTATAATCGTAGACTCTGCTCTCTACGAAACAAAAGAAACAAGTTATGGGTGGTATTGCTGAGCACCCACTAGGTAAATACTATATCTTCATTTCGTCGAACTCTAGAACTCTCTCTATCAACGCTACCTAAATAGTGCGCAAACCAATCTTATAAGCGACCCAAAGTTCTTGTTTCAATTTGTCAACTGCAAAAGTAAGACCGACGGTTATCCTTTATCCCTTCCTTTCGAAAACTTCTTCTTTGTTACGTTTTTCAAACAATCATTTGCCAACAACTCCTTCGTACCAGATACTTCTTACTTCAATGACCTACCGAATTCTCCGTTGATCCCTGCTGTTGTTGAAGAAATGTTACTAAAATATAAAGATGCATTTCTAACCGGCCCAGATGGTCTCCCTGCCGTTTTTTTTTAGAAAATGCTCTTCCAACCTCTCTCTCCCACTTTCCTACAGGAAGAATTGGCCCAGATTTGGAAGACCCGATACACAAAGCGGAAACCATTGCTAAACTCTTTCATATACCCAAACTCTTTGAGTTATTTCGCCCAGACAAAACATGGTTTTCTAAAAGACAGATCAACTACCACAAACCGGGTTGACTTCGTGTACTTGCAAAGAAATAGAAGTTATCGACAACCGCTTTCAATAAAGCTTTTGATTAAACATCTCATCAATTGATCCTCTTCGAATTGTCTGGTCTCGGCTTTGAACCTCTTTTATAAAAATGGATTTCTCCTTACCTGGTAAATGCAACCCGTGTCCTCCTCGACTTTATTTTCTTTATTTAACGGTGGTCCAAGGAATTTTCCAACATGTATGTAACCAGATCTCTGTATGTTACCTTTGTTCACCTCCTCCTTGAGTGTGCTAGTCAAGCTTTCATTGAGTTCATGTTTCTCAAATCGAGGGTATTCAACGTCGATTCCACCGATTTGCTCTTCGTGGTCCGCCCTGGAACGACCCTCTAATCTCAAGCTTATCAATTTGATTTCCTTTGAAGAGCGCAGGAATATAGTTGACATTCTCATCATTCATCGACCGCTCTCAAGTTCCATTGACTGCACATCCCTTTACAACTCTATTTCCTTTAATACCAGACCACAGTTCTATTCTTCCTCTACAAGTCAACTCAAATCTATCCGTTTTAGATTCCAACCTGAGCACTCCTTATCTCAAACGCTATCTCCTCTATTTGATTCCTAGATCTTAAGTCTTTCTTTTAGTTCTTAGTCCTACTTTTTAGGTTAGATTAAGCTAACAAAGGGCCCCCACTAAAATTAAATAAACAAAATTGCCGAATTTGGGGCATGGGGAATCCGAAAGCATTGCATCCACTATTTCGGGTGGAATTATGGGCGATAGAGTCGCCGGTCGTTGACGCAGATTCGACAATGGAGATTCTTCTAGAACGTTTCCATGACCGACTAGTTCTGAAGAAAGAAAATTTTGCTTGGCCTCTCCATTCCCTAGATTTGACGGTACCTGATTTCTTTTTGTGGGGCTACTTAAAGGGACGAGTTTACAAGCAACTACAAGGAAACCAGGGGAATTGATTAATTGACTGCCTTCCATCACGACAACTGCCGAACACACACTTTTGGATGACCCGTCAGACATTGCGAGAGCTTGGTTTGGAAGCTTCGATGTGTCCACCTTATAGTCCAGAAATAGCATACTCTGAGTATCACTATTTCCTGTCTCTGCAGAACTCTCAATTGTATTAAACTGGCTTCAAGACAAGTCTGTCAAACCCCTTGATTCAGTTTTTCAACCAACAGATATTCTTAATCAATGGCATCCTAACTTTACCAAAAAAAAATGGCGAAACATTGTTAATAATAATGGAACAGATTTGGTTTAAATAAATTAATTTGTACACTCTAAAAAAAACCAACTGAATTTTACTAAAAAGACGAAACGAACTTTTCCTAGACCCAAGCTTACTTGAAAATATTGCTGAAAACAAATGTCGATTACACGAATTTTTCAATAGGACAACGATCCGGAGCAATCTTCAAAGCCCGTTTAAGATTGGAATATCTTGAATTACCCATCTCAATCCGGTATCGGATCTTAATTCTAAAAAACACTTGTAGGTAAAAAAAAAATCTTATAAGAATGAGCTGTATGAAGAAATTGCTTACAGCAGCCAAATTGGTAGTTTCTATGGAAAGGACATGCAGAACAATTCTTAGACCGAAAGGCTAAGACACTTATAAAAAGTCATGGCATTACTAAGAAATATAATGTTTTGAAAAAATAATAGAAACACAGTGGTAAACAAGGTGGTTTTTTGCCAGTAATAAAAAAAAATGCGAGCAAGATAGTACTCCTGCATGGGAAAAGGATATATAGTATATATAGAAACAAAGGATATTTTCAGTCCACATCTGTGATTTTAAAGTAAAACTCGTTTCTGTCTTGCTTAAAATAGTGGTATATTTGTTCATCTTTTATTTCAATGTTATTAAGAAAAAAAAACTTAAGAAAATACGGCAAAACAATGAATTAAATAGCACAGGAAACCAAGTTCAAGATACTATACAGTGTGTTCCAGAAAAACGTGCATTAAATTAGTTATTTTACTAACACACACATGTATGTAGCCGATTGTGCATTGTATTCATTTCCTCAGTATATTTCCATATTCGGCGGTATAACATCATTACAAAATGAGTGCGGCATTTAAATAGAGTTTCGAAAGTGTTTTCTTAGTAACTCATGAAAATGGTCGCAAATCAGTATGAACTCGGCAGCAGAATATTTAAAAACATCAGAGGCATTTGTCAGATTATGGATAATGTCGATAGTAAGACAGGTAGAGGGACTATAAAAGAAAGCACATCCAGGAAGGGCAATAGAGTGATTTGACAATTGTTTCGGAAAACCCCTCAATTAGTTTGAAGAAGGGAAAAAAAAATTGTTCAGAAAAAGAATTAAAGTGTGTCCATTAACACAATACAACGCCGTTTGGCAGAATCTGTCACCAAAAACAGGGGTACCAAACCTCTTGGCAACGGAGAATTTAGACCGGTATTGGAGCAACGTCATTCCACCTTGATCAAGAAGTTCCCGGTGGGCACTACCGTGCGGAGCTCCCATAGTTCCGATTTAAGTTCTGTTTTCTTTGTTCACATTGCTTGACATTTGCAAAAGTTACGTAGCCAAGAGTACATCTATCTCTGTGTGTGTTGTAGCGATTTTTTACAATTTTAGAAATGGATTTAAATTTTCTACAACGAACTTGCATTAAATTTTGCGTAAAAAAACGGATTTAATGGTGCGCGAACGTTGGAAATGTTGGAAAAGTGTTTCGGCAACGATTCTCTAAAGAAATCGATCGTTTACCAGTGGCACAAGCGCGAGCGGTTCAAAAGTGGTCGTGAGTCAATCTAAGATGATGAACGTACTGGCAGACCATCGACATCGAAAACCGACGAAAACATTTATGAAGTAAAAGAAATGTTAGTCGATAACTGCAAATCAAATTAACCATCAGAGAGATAGCGGGGGACTTGAACATTGCCTATGGATCTGTCCAAGACATTTTGGTTAATGATTTGGGTTTCCGTCGTGTAGCAGCAAAGTTAGTGCCAAAAGACCTCAATTTCATGCAAAAGAGAGACCGTGTTGACGTCGCAAAAGAGATGATTTGCGAGGATGAATCCGACCCTACATTCATCGAAAGGATCATTACTGGAGACGAGACGTGGGTTTATGAGTACGACACGCAATCCAGACATCAGGCAAGTGAACGGCGTTCACCAAATGAGCCGAGACCAAAAAAAAAACACGTCGTTTTCAGTCAAAAAAGAAGGCAATGCTCACGGTTTTCATGGATTAAAACGCTGTAGTGCATCATGAATTTTTGCCAGAAGGCCAGACAGTAAACAAAGAGTATTATTTGGGCGTTATGAGACGTTTGCGTGAATTTTTTGACGAAAAATGCAACAAATACCATCCAACAGCCACCGAATTCACCTGATTTGGCTCCCTGTGACTTCTTTCTGTTCAGTCGCGTTAAAAAACACCAGTCCGGGGAATGCGTTTCAGCAGCCGAGAGGAAGTAATGGAAAAATCGCAGGAAGCACTGATGGACATACCGAGAACTGAATATAAAAAAATGTTTCGAGGATTGGATCAAGCGCTGGCATAAGTGTGTTGCAGTCGATGGGGATTACTCTGAAGGGGATAATATATGTAAATTTAGATGAATAAACTTGTGTTCCCAATTTTCTGAATACATTCCGGGAATCAAGGTTCATAAATTTATTTGTATTGTATCCTTTGAAAATGGAATAAAATAAAACAAAATTATTTGAAGAAATCCTTGACAAAAAAAAAATATGAAAAATTTCTCCAACGGACCGTAATACATCCAACAAAAGTTTATATTTATGGATGCTTCTTGGCAAAAAGATTCGCAAAGTTGATAGTATTTACACAAAACCTCGATACACAATTCATGGTAAAATTATACCAGAGGGGTTTGATGAAGTCTGCCGAATCTCTGTATGGACCAAACAATTATGACTGGGTTTTGCAAGAGGATAACGACCCAAAACATCGGAGTTGCCTCTGCACGCATTGGAAAGAGGAATATGGTATAAAGGCGTCAGATTGGCCGTCCCAAATTTCTGATACAATTTCAGTAGAAAATGTGCGGTTTTTAATGAAGTAGGGGGCTTAAGGCAGAAACAATTTGGAGAGGCTAAACTTTAGAATATGCGTAAAAATTAAGTGAGGTTGCACTAGACGATGCCAAGGAATTGTAAACAATAATGGTGACTAGCATTTTTCATTGGAATTTTAGACGCACGTTTTTGTTGAACACACTGTATATTAAGAACGAAAAGCAGAAAATGGAACTCAGCACCTCGACTTAACAAATTATTACTTGCGACTATGCAAGAATAAGCCGTCTCCTTCTTCGGAACTCAAAAATGACTTAAAATCACCCATCACACGTCGCACAGTTAGAAAAAGATTAAGGAAAGCAGGACTTTCTAGAAGAAGCCCTAGAACAACTCAGTACTTAAGGAATGAAAAATTGTTCAAGGACTAATTTTCGCCAACAGATACCTCTACAATCCCAATTCGAAAAAAAAATGTTATGGACGGATGTAACCAAGGACAATTTACTTGGTTCTGACGAAAAAATGTACGTCAGGCTACCAAATATCCTAGAGTTCGATACAAAATATGCAAAGGAGTCAGATAAATATGGTAGAACCAGTTCAATGTTTGGGGGGTGCCTTTCAACATCTGTGGTTGGATCAATTTTTTTTTTTTGATAAAGAAGGCTGTTGACTACATCCAAATCCTCAACACAATTATGGAACTACATCCTGCATATATTACTCCTCAAAGTTGGCTAAAGAATAGATACACTCAGCGAAATTCCATTAAAGCCAACTAATTTTCCTTTGAAATATTAAGAACAATGTTGATTTAAGTATAGTACTATTTACAAACTTGTTGAATACAAACAATTGATTTATTTAAGCAAAGAAAAAAAATTGACTAAAACAAATAAACATATCTTTACTTAGTTAAACAAAAAAAAACACACAATTTATACTGCGAGTCAAGGTAAAGTAAAAATAGAATAAATTTTAGTATAACAAATAACGTAAAAGTCTAAATTAATAGTGAGTCCAACCGCCAGACTTGGTTCTAAGTTCGAAAATCCGACTTGGCATCGAATTAGCCACGTTTTGGAACTCCTGAGCTGGAATTAGAGCCCTTTTCGTTGTAACGGCCTTGCGTAAATCCTCCACCGAAGCAAATTTGCGCCCGCCAGCAAAAACACAACGAGACAGATTTCCCCACACGTTTTCGATCGGGTTTAAGTCCGGTGAACGTACTGGCTATTTTAAAAGTTGAATTTCTTTGCTTGAAAGCCGACAACCATTTATGTATCATGACTTGCCCGCGATACATAAATGGAAACATTATCTTCCTGGAAAATTGTACTTGAATCCGGCTGATGGTCCAAAAAATCTACCAAAACATCTTCCAACAGAGTTATATAATTTTCTGATTTCATTCGGCTAGAAATTTTGCATATTGGAGTCCTGCAATGATAGCTAAAAGCAGGCCAGAACATCAAAGATCCACCTTCAAGTTTCACTTAGTGGAGAAGGCCTCAGGACTTTTTATATCATGCCAATAATAATTAAAACCGTCTGGCCCATCAAGGTTAAACTTATTTTCATCCGAAAAGATCACGCTTTTCCACTGTTTAGACCACGTCATGTGTTCTTTGGCAAAGTGTAGTCGGGCAACTTTATGTGCTTCTGTAAGAGCTGGTTTTGACTAAATTTTTTTCCAAATCAGTCGATTACTGCCAGCTAAAACTTGTTGTGCACGCCCCGTTTAGATATCGGCAACTTTAAATCTGAAATAATTTTAGAAGGAGCAGCATTTTTTGCAACCCACCTCGGATAATGGCCGATTTCTGCCTTGGTGAAATTTTTTGTTTGTTTTTATTTTAATTACTCCCTAGTTGGAAATTTGGCGATTGGACATACCGGCATCCTTAAACGCATGGATTTTGGCGATTTCCTCATTCGAGAGCATTTTTCCTTGTCCCATTCTGACTTGCGGCCAAGAATCATCGATTGCGGAAGCCGATCGATTTAATTTAATGGAAATTTGGCGATTGGACATACCGGCATCCTTATACGCATGGATTTTGGCGGTTTCCTCATCCAAGAGCGTTTTTTTTTCCTTTTCCCATTCTGACTTGCGGCCAACAATCATCGAAATCCAAAAGTTCTAAATTCAAAAAAACATATTTTCAATTGTAATCACCAAAAAACAAAAACCCTGATTTCGTTTCCAAGTCACAGCTTTTCGCACGATCATTAGTGACAAAACAACAGATGTTGAAATTCTCTTAGCGGAAATAACGGTACTTTCAAAACATACCTTAAAGAAAAGACACAAAGCAAAAGCAAAAGGAAAAAATTTGGCAAAACTGTTCGTTTACACTACGAACACATCTTCTGGAGAAAAGTGCATCTGCCTTTAATTAAATTTCGCTGAGTGTAGTTTCAACGAAACAAATCTCACTGTTATGGAGTGTCTATGACAATGGGGCCGATCTTACCCCAAGGAAGAATAAAAAATAAAAGATGCATGTGACTCCATCCCTAACGAGACCTGTGTCAAGTTGCGAAGCAGTCATTAAGAAGAAAGGAGCGCCGACCAGGTGTTAATGGGATGCAAAACTCTATTAAATAAAATCAATTAGTAGATGTCCTAAACAAGTTTGTTTTTTCTTTTAATTTTAAGAAAAACTAAAGGGTGACTCTCGTGAAACATACGCATGTGAACGAGCCTTAAGTTTCTTGACAAACTTCAGAGCTGTCTACTGTCATATTTTGACAGTTTGATGATTTACAATTTTAACAATTTACCTGTGAGCTGAAGGCTTAATCAGCGTAAAATTTAAAAATTATCTGTGTCGATAAGAGACCAAATAAGCAAACAATTAGACTTGAGGAGATCCATACTTTCTTGAATACTGAGAAGCAATCGCATCCAAAGTGCGTACCCCTTTTGCTGGCGTGGAGTGATTGGACCTGATTTTTTCATCACCGTTACTCACAATTCTGATCGCTACCTACTCGAAGAACATTCGGGAAGAGTGGGTCTACAAGATCCTGTGATCTAAAGCCTTGTAACTTTTTTCTTTCGGGTTTTCTGCAGAATCGAGTTTATGCAAATGCTCTCCGAACTAGCGAAGCGTTTAAAACCAACATTCGGGTCGTTCGTTATGTCTGATTTCACAAGAAATGTGCCAAAATGTAACCAAAAATTCCAGTAATCGATTGATAGTACAAACAAAATGTGTTATTTTTTAATTCACAAAATGTACAAGTTGGAAATATCACCCTTTACATGTGTCCACACCTTTTACACTACTTTTAAGAGATGTCGATCAAATTTTTGTAATTGAGTTGAAAAGGAATATGAAATGGTAAAACCGAAATTGTGAATCTATAGACTCTGTTCCAATTAGAACGACTGTATGATTCATACAGGAACTCTTCCTCACTTCTTATAGGAGGAAAAGGACATCACCATCAAAAATTAGACCAACAAACTAAATATTGCTATTTCTGGACGAGTTATTTGCAGAATTTTTCTGTTTTTTTTTTGTAATTTTGTAAACTTACCGTACACGCTCCGAATAGATCTCGACTTCTTTATTTTTCTGCTGTTGTACAAGTTGCTGGTGTTCCATTGGTGACAATTGCTTCAATTTGCTTCCTGGAGCTAAGTTACCATTCGAAATTAGCGTATTATTACTGCTGCAGCTGCTGCTGCTATTCATAATGTTGTGGTTGTTGTTATTGTTTATATTATTGTTGTTAGCAACACTATTATTATTGTTATTATTATGGTGCACTGGTGAAATACTTAATTCACTCGAAGCCGAAACCGGTGGCGATGTAGTGCCACTGCAAGAGGATAAACTCCCAGCACGAGCTCTCAAATCCATTGTGCCAGTGCCTGAGTGTGCAATCGAATTGGTAGAATTGCTACCACCACCATTACCGTTGCTAATTGGATTACCAATAACTCCCACATTACCGTTTGTTTGATGATGATTAACAACATTGTTGACATTAACCTGTTGGCTATTTGGATGATAGACGCCTGGATTGATGTTACTCAAAGCTAGTGTTGGCTTTTGATTGTTACGATTGCGTTTCTTCTTTTTCTTAGTTGACTCCTCATCAGAACCACGATTGTTTAACAACACACCATTGTTGAGTGTCTTCACTGAGGCTGGTGGTGTCCAGTCGAGATCTTTACGTACATGTCCACGTCCACATTTACAACCGCATGCCTTGTATACTAAATCGTAACCTTTCTTTGTCCAAAGATTCTGTAAACGTTGACGATCTGACCAGGATCGAGCTCTGCCAATCGACTTAAGGGTATTGAGAACAGATTGTTCCCAGGATTCAAAGCATTCCCGATGCATATACTGACCAACAGAACAGTTCTCATTGTTGCAAATGACACGAATGCAATCGGTTAGATTGTCCATCGAAATCAGACCAAAGTCGGGACTCGATGTGGTCATTTTGAAGCAATCACCAGTTGGTACACAGCATCGTACGTATTTGGCCTCCCTTGTTGGGGACATCATCAAAGATGATGATGATGACGAGGAGGAGGAGGACGACGACGACGACGACGACGATGAAGACGACGACGATGACGAGGACGATGGCGACGATGCTGATGATAAGGATGAAGATGTTGATATTGTTGAAACTGAAGGCGATCCTGATAGAAGTGATGATGGTGATGGAATTGAAATATTATTCTTGCTACTTTCAATTAGAGTATGATTGCTATTGATGGTGATGTTATTATCCTGTTGTTGCTGATCACCGATGACTGCTCCTGGTCCTCCTGCGACAACTGTCAAACCGAGTAGATTGTGCACATCAACTGCTGTAGATGATGGTGTCACCGTCGTGTGATGATTGCTCAGGGTATTCCTTCGCGGCGCCATAAGGAGCAGCGGATGATATACCGTTAAGGTAGCTATTTTCGTAGTTTTTTCCGTCAACGTTTCTCGAAAGGAAAATTTCTCTTTTTTTTTTTTTTTTTTTTTTTATTTAAGGAAAAACTAAACAGAGAATACACCGATATATCACTACCCCGCGACACTTGTACTGTATTTTTGTTTCTCTGGATCTTTGTATCTTGTAAATGCCCCGTGCCGGCGACCCGTTTTTTTTTTTTGAGAAAAAAAAAAAAAAAAAAAAACGAAAAACAAAAACCGTTTTGAAAGAACTCAATCTCACTCTCACTGCAAGTTAAATCACTTTAGGATAAGATTTGACAATTGCAAAATTTCTCCTGTCACCTTGGACATAGCTACCAAGCTGTCAAATTAGTTGGTAGTACTTATTCCCTTTTTTCGCCTGTTTCGTTTTGTTTCGTTTTTCTTATTTTTTTTTTTTTTTTTTTGTATAAAAATTGAAAAAATTTCCTGAGGTATAAGTTGTTCACTGATGGTGTTCACTTGAGGTGTTCACTTGAGGTGTTCACTACGCGACTAATTTACGCTTGTTGGTATGTACATTTGTTTATGATTATTTTTATTTCCTTTTTACGACTACATTCTAGTTTGCGGTATAAAAAATTTGCGGGAGAAGGTACGTATAAAAAATTGTTTTGTTTTATGTTTTTTTTTTTTGTTTTTTTTTTAGCTCTGAATGCACACACAACGTTTTGTATTTTGTTCGGTTTTTGAAGGCAAAAAGGAAGAAATACCGTTAAACTGTCAAAAGAGTTGCACACACATTTTGGAAGGGCGGTTAGCACTTTTCACTTTAGACGATGTGAGGATGTTCGAATATGCTCGGATGTGGAGATGGAAATTTGAAAAGAGAATTCGGCCGAGAAATTTTTAAGTAAGATAGGAAGAAGAAAATCACAAAATTTTTGGAGAAGGAAAAGAAGAAAAAAATACAAAATTTGATAGTGTTTCCTCTCCAGGATTCTATTTGGATTTTAACCGATGAGATATATATTTATTTTTTTGTTTTGCTTTGCTTTTGCTTTTTATTTTTGGGTGTTCGGAAAATTTTTTGTGTGTTTAGTGTGTTTCTGGAACGAACTGATCCATCGGAAAGCGAAAATGAAACTGAAATTTCACTCGAGCAGCGTTAATCAATGGAGGCGCACACTACACAACACGGCACGGCAGTTAGCATACAGCAAACAGCACACTGTATACAGTACACAGCACACAGTACAAAGCACAGAGCGACATACAGAAATCTACGGCTACGAACGAGTACGATACGCGACGACGAAGACGACTGTGTTATCCACAAATAAAGAGTAAGAGAGAGAAAAGTCAAATCGGTTTGGCGGCGAGGCGACTGTTGGTTTTGTTGGATCGTGTATTAGTAGTGAGCAGAAAACAGAAAACCACCAGGCAATGTCGAAGAATGGAAGAATGTGCATGAGTGTGTGAAGTCTACGGTTGAATTTATGAGTTGGAGTAAGATGCATGGAGTTGGTCGTTGGTGGTATGTTGTTTTTCGTTTTCCGTTTTCATCCCTGTTGCTGTGGATGCCGAAGTATTGTGGCATTGTGTTGCACTGCAAAGTGTGTTCTTGAAATTTCCCGTTGCAGAGGAAAAACCCTTGAACAGTGGCACGCTCTTATACACGCACGCATACGTTGGTAAAAAATAAAACAAAAGTTGCTGAACTTTTTTAGGGTGAGTTTTACAGTGGTGTAGCTAGTCTCTAAGTGTGTGTGAGTTTACGGGATAAACTTGAAATTGAAAATGAAATTTTTTTTTGGGCTCGTTGGGTTGGGGTGTTTTCTGCATACATTCCACCGACAAACGTATTTATACGAACTTTGCTTCTTCTCTCTTTCGGTACAAGAATGGCTGGGAGAATTAATCGTTGCGTTGGATACGGATGTTGATGTAGTGGTTGGATGTTGATGGAATTCGCTCTTTTTTGAATATTTTTTTTTTGAATGGTTTTTGCTGTGTAAAATCTGTTAATAAGGGGAGAGGGATAGGACGTTTTTTTGTTGGCAATTTTTACACCCCCTCAGAAGCGAATGGTTTCCAAAAGAAGTTCTGCGTACGAGTAGGTATACTGTGGAGAAGAGCAATTGAATGCTGTTGTTCCAAAAATGCGTTGAGGTGTTGCCAGAATGAGAATATTTCAATTTTGTTGTTAGTTAATATTCCGTGTTGTTTGGCTAGATCGGTAGGGTGACGGTATCAACTGCGATATGTATTTTGGAAAAATTACATCAGGCCCGGGTTTATAAAAGGAGAGTAAGATTTTTCTTAATTGAAAGAGTGTTTTCCATTAGATGCTTTTTGTTTTTTTTTTTTTAAACTTATCACTCAAGTGGGTATGACTATACTTATGATGCCAAAGGATGTATTAAATTTTTCAGAAAATGTGACAGAAAGTAAACGACAGATTTTTGGGCTCAGTGGCTATATCGCTCTATAGGTGACAACCAACATTTAATAGGGAGACTAAATTATTAGTGAAGATTGGCAACCATTCATCTCACGAGATTTTAGTTGCCTGAAAAGAAGTCAGCACACTACCACTTGAGCAACGGCCACCCACATACTCCTGCCATATTTGTGTTCCGTATTGTCTGCCATTTAATCCTGGAATGTCTACAAATCATTCAAATTTTTATCAAAATTCACGGTCAGTTAATACTACGTTAGGTGTGTCAACTCCAATTTTCGGCCCTTATAATCGTTTCGATATGTGAACGATTGCGTGTTTAGTGAAAATATTCAAATCGACTAATGCACTCTATAATATTGCCGTAACGGTGCGACAACAAAAGTCAGATTAGTCAGTACCGCAGTCAATCGATTCCGCTCCGTTCTCAACAACTGACTTGGCTATATATCCATACATACATATGTACGTCTGTATGAGATCCTATTGGTCCAAGAGCTTAAGCCAAGTCACCATCGTGCTCGTCGAACTTTCGCTGATTTGCCTCTATTCGAGATGAAAGAAGATCCGGATTTTCGTCGAAAAATCAGTCTCTGTAAAGAGGCACATTTTTGTTAATAAACATAATTACACAGACACTATTCTCTTTGGATTCAGAACCTTTATTCTTCATCGGATGAAGAGTATCAAATCAAAAGAAAAGACGTGGTACAACTCCACCTGTTCAGAGGCGGACAGGGTTAGAGAAATGTTTTTTCGGTCCCCCAAGACCAACCCGACAGAGGATAACCGAAAAAAGTTCAAACGAGCTGACTGCAACGTCTTTCTTAAACGTGTGTAATTCCAATACGACCCAAAACATAGTAAACATTTCTTCTTCAGGTTCTTCCGTCGAAAATGCGTGCTTTTGAGATCGATGACTCTCTTCTTCAACGGTTCTTCAAACGTTCCTTTCAATTCAAATTGTCTTGGATGGTTTCAAGTCTGATATTCACAAAATAAATACTGGTGTGCCCTAGGGCTGCGTTCTGTCTCAGACACTCTATTTAGTCTTCTTCAATTGTCTATTGTCTGCTACTTCTAATCCAATATATTCCTTTGCTAACGACAGCACTCTCTGCTCTTCATATTTGTTCCCGGACTCACGTATGTTAAGCTCATTAAATTTTGATATTAATAGACTAAATAACTGGGAAACCACTAACAGAGTAGAATTTAATGCTTCCAAAACACAATGCTGTCTGCTGTCGTTAAAGCATTGTCGAAACCGAAAAACTTTCCATTCTCGGTATGACCACATATTCGGTGTCGACAAAAATGCTGGGAAATTTTAGGTTTCCCTCACCGATGTTAGAAATACTTCACCCCCTCTGATCAGGCCTCAATATATAAGGCATCTATCCGCTCGAAATTGGAGTACAATGCCCACATCTGGTCGGGTGCGCCCAAAACATCTCTGCACCTGTTGGATTGTATTCAAAACCGTGCGATAAAACTCATAGGTGATACTAATATCGCTCAAATAATGGACACCCTCGAATACCGACGTAATGTCTCGTGTCTCACTTTGTTTTATCGCTATTTCCACCACCAACATTCCGCCCCTTCAAACTTTTAACCGTAACACCCGTGTCGCTATGAATGCTCACAAGTATACGCTCAAGCCTACTTTCGGACGTACTCTATAATATCGTGATTCGTTCCTAAGACGTACAACTTGCTTATGGAATGCCCTGCCTAGCTCTTTATTCTCTAGTGATAATAACCTTCAAACATTTAAAACCAACATTCACCGGTACCTCTCTTTCCATCCCCCTGGTTTTCCTTCGCAGCAGAGCTCGAATACCGTTACTGTAAAAGTATTCATCTTTTGTGTTTATCCACGAATCAAGCCATTTTGTGATGGCTTAATATGAGCGGAACTGCTGATCAGCCATACCATGTGCTATTGCACGGAACAAGTAATAATGGGATGGCACAATATCTGGAGAATATTTCCGACAGCGGGATGTATCTGGGTGTAATTCTGGACAAAAATCTGAATTGGAATCTTATCGTAGCGGAAAGAATCAAAATGGCATATAATGCTCTTTTTATCTGCAAAAGGACGGTAGGAAAAATTTGGGGCAGAAAACCTCCTATGGTGTACTGGCTGTATACGGTGGTGATAAAACCTATACTTACATATGGCGCAATAGTATGGTGGAACACAACAAACAAGAGAACGGTATACGGAAAATTAGCGGCAGTTCAAAGAACGGCTTCCATAGCCATTACAGATGTGCTCCCTACCACAAACATATCAGCATTTAGACCTAACACCGCTTGATTTACAGATAAAAAAAAATCGCTGGCAACAGTGCGATACGGCTCACTAATTTAGGTTATTTCAAGAGCAGTAGTTTCGGACACAGCACGGTCATAGTGGAGCTACTGCCAGGTAATCCAACTCTAACGGATGAAATTCCTTCCTTTGTCTACTTCGCCATTCCGTGTGACATTACATAATATATCCGGAGATGGAGGACTGGGAAAAAAATGCAATAATTACGCAAAATGAAATTGCAATTTTCACAGGTGGCTCAAAAACTGAGAAAGGCACAGGTTCTGGTATGTTCTCAGAAGACTCAGAAGTAATAGCGTCTATAAGACTACCGGACGCGAGCAGTGTCCTCCAATCAGAGGTTCTGTCTGTCTTTAGAGTGGCTGAGCTAATGCAGAAGAGATCGATATCAGAAAGAGATATCGCTATCAACATCGATAGCCAGGCCTCACCCAAGGCAATGGAATCAACCAACAGTCAACTCTGATACAGTAAGGGGCTGTCGCACATTGATCAAGGCACTAAGCAGTCAGAACCGGGTAAGACTGTGCTGGGTACCAGGACACTGCGGTATTAAAGGAAATGAACAATCGGACGAGCTTGCATGAAAAGGAGGGCTACTTTTGAGGGGCACTATCGAGGAAAAAATCACAAGGACTGCCATGCAGACTGCAGCAACATGGAAATAGACTCAAATTGTCAGATACGGATATATGCAGATTCTGCGGTGATCTGCAAGCTATTGAGGACATGACACACATACTGTATGAATGCGAGGCAATATCGTGTAGTCGAAGGAATTTTTTAGGAAAATACTTTTTTGAAAGCCTAGAGGGAATAGACGGCACGAACTTCAAAGGCCTTCTTGGCTTTTGCAGGGAAATTGGGTGTTTTATCAGGGCGTTTGTTTAGGTTCTTGCCATTTTTGTCTCCAACTACACTAGATCGCGTAGGTGAAACCATAGTCTACACTAATCTGGAGTAACAAAGATCAGGTTCTTCCTCGAGGTTATGTCCCCTGCCTCCTATTTTATTGATAGATTTACCACCAGTGCTCCATCGAAATTGGCAGTAGCATAGACACCTGTCTCGAAATAATGCTCATCAAGCATTCGGACGTACTCTGAAATATCGTGATTCTTCCCTAAGTAGGATAGCTCGTTTATGTAATGCCCTATTGCAATTTTTATTCCCTGGTCATTACAATCTGAAAATATTGGCTTACTGACAATATTGTCTATGGTTTTGCTGGCAGAATACGACTTCTCATGAGAATTTAGAGGACACTGTCAGGAAATTTTCTTTATAGCATTTCTTCGGTGTTTTGGAGTCTGAGATATCCACTAAATGTGATCCGGGTCTATATTTGTTTCTTGAAACATCCGAACGAGCTATGCCTTGCTTCCGTCACAATGTGATCAATATGAAAACTCAGGACTTCTTGCCTTACCCGATGAAAAACCCACATCCAAATAGGCGCTGTTTCTGCTCTCTATATTAATCACCATAGTAGATGTCACAGTTTTTCATCCTTATTTTGCCCAAACTATCCCATCCCGCTTCTTGAATGCAAGTGATTAGGACTTGCGCTAATTGTTAGGCTGCATGGTTGTAAGAACCCGAATATTTCACGTGCATATCCGAAAGTAATTGTCTGTGTAGTGTTCTATGTGGAGAGTTAGATATTTCAGAGGTTAGTGCTCGTAGCCCAGTAGTGTTGTTTGGAGTCTGTCGTTGGCTCGTTTAAAACTCCTTTTTCAACTGCCTACAATACAAATCCCGACAAATTCTCGTATGGACTGTGTTATGTACGTATGTCGAAGTAGGTCAAATGTGGTTAACACTGGATCTTGGTCTGACTTCTCAAGACTTCATCTTGTGAATTCATCGAAACACCCATATTGTGCTTTGTCTATACCATTCATATACACTGAAGTTCACCTTCTGTGCTGTGCTTGAACACGTAAGAGCGCTTTTTTCTAAATCTGAGCTTAAGGTCTGTGGCGATGGTGTTAGCGAAAAAACCTATTCTAGAGAAGTCGTAAACAAATAGTCCCAAAATTGGTTCAAGTCAGGAAAAGTTCCATTTAACTCTCACAGATTTAGGGTAATCGTCTATGCGCCTGGGTGTAGCATGATCATAGCCAGGATGAGTTTAGTACACCTCATCATGCACAAAGGTACTCGGCGGCCCACTTATCAAAAACCCTTCGCGAACGTCGCGAAGCACACCTAATGCATTGTAGAAGTTCAAACGCTCCGAGGAACATACATTCACCAGAACAACCACGAATTCTTGATGTACGAGTATCTAATGATGTCAAATGAATGTTCTGTCTGAAATGTCTGTGTTGAATATCCTTCATATCTTTTTCCCTGCATTGACTATGTACTACTGACATCAAGCTGGCATATGCGAATAATTAAACGGACTTTTGAAATATGTTGCCCCTGGCGTTAGAATGGGAGTATTGCATTTCAGCGAGGTAGTCAATCGGATTATTGACAAAAGACTTTAGTACAGTACAGCTGATCTGTTAAAGACTTATTACTCCATAGCTGGCGTAGTTTATAAGGTCTCCTTTCTTGAACAATAGGCATACATTGCTGAAGCTTACAATAAATGGAAATACTTTTGTTCAACTACATATATTTTGCTTCTTATCAAGTCGATTGTTGTTGCTTGAAACAGTTCTTGATGCTAGTAGTATAGGATCTCTGGAAAGTCCGGGCGTCGTACGTTTTTGTGGCGTTTGAGATATCAGTAAACGTACCGATGCCCTGGCGGCAACTGGATAGTGGATCAAGTGCATATTGACCCCTCGGGCTTAACGGACATCTACAGCGTTGCAAGAGTGGGTTGCTTCCATCGGAATGTTGCCAATCTACTTGACTGTTGACTGAATGGGAGTCTTCCAAAAATTCTTGTGAATTTGAAGACGACAGTCCTTCGTCCCGCTATACTTTCCAACATAGCTTCTGCGTTCGGAACGATTGTCGTTCTTTTCTATTAGAGCATTCGCGCATATGTAGCTGATGTTGGAAAATTTAGCATTTTTAGGGATTGCTATTACACGCTCTTTCACATATCGAGTGTGACCATGCGTCTTGACTTAAGTCTAATTCTAATAAGGATTTTCGATGAAATTAGCGAGGTCGGTTGCAATCGCCGTTGTATACCACCTTGATCAAAAAGTTCCCGGCCACACCTACTGTGTGGCGCTTCCATTGTTCCGATTTGAGTTCTGTTTCTTTTGTTAAGGTGGTAAAGCTGTTGTTGACATTCCCTCTAAATCTTAGCGTCATAGCTTGGCATTTGCAGAAGTTACGTAGCCAAGAGAACATCTATCTCTGTGTGTGTTGTGACGATTTTTCATAATTTTAGAAATGGATTTAAACTCGCAACAACGAACTTGTACTAAATTTTGCGTAAAAAATGGATTTAATGGTGCGCGAACGTTGGAAATATTGTAAAAGTGTTTCGGCAACGATTCTCTAAAGAAAACTATCATTTACCAGTGGCACGAGCTGTTCAAAAGTGGTTGTGAATCAATCGAAGATGATGAACGCAGTAGCAGACCATCGTAGAGCAAACCGACGAAAACATTGATGAAGTAAAAGAAATGTTGGTCAATAACCGCAAATTAACCATCAGAGAGATAGCGGAGGACTCGAACATTGCCTATGGATCCGTCCAAGACATTTTGGTTAATGGTTTGGGTTTCCGTGGTGTAGCAGCAAAGTTGGTGCCAAAAGACCTTAACTTCATGCAAAAAAGATGATTTGCGAGGCTGAATCCGATCCCACATTCATCAAAAGGATCATTACTGGAGACGAGACGTGGGTTTATGAGTACGACACACAATCCAGACATCAGGCAAGTGAATGGCGTTCACCAAATGAGCCGTGACCAAAAAAACCACGTCGTTTTCAGTCAAAAAAGAAGGCAATGCTCACGGTTTTCATGGATTACTACGGTGTAGTGCATCATGAATTTCTTTCAGAAGGCCAGTGCCATAATTATTCGTAATTTTTTGACGAAAACTGCAACAAATACCATCCAACAGCCACCGAATTCACCTGATTTGGCTCCCTGTGACTTCTTTCTGTTCAATCGAGTTAAAAAACCACTACGGGGAACGCGTTTCAGCAGCCGAGAGGAAGTAATGGAAAAATCGCAGGAAGCACTGATGGACATACCGAGAACCGAATATAAAAAATGTTTCGAGGATTGGATCAAGCGCTGGCATAAGTGTGTAGCAGTCGATGGGGATTACCTTGAAGGAGACAAAATAGATTTAGATGAATAAACTTGTATTTTAAATTTTCTGAATAAATTCCGAAAAATGTTTGATCAAGGTGGTATGGACTAGATGGAGTGAAAAGTGACCTCCTTGACCGTCAGAATGCGCTGCTACTGCAAAAAAAGGTTATGGTGCCTTGAAGTTCGTTCATATTTAGGCAGACATGCCAAATTTTAGTGCGATACTGTCTTTAGTTTTGTTTTGACAGCTGATTGTTGTTGACGTGTTTGGCGGGCGGACTTTTGGCGTCGATTGGTAACTGGATTTGGATCCCTCAGACTATTATCTCTTCCCAAACCTCAAAAGATGGCTCATCAATAAAAAATTCAGCTCACGCATTTCCTCGCCACGGATTTTGTATTTTTATACCGCTGCAGTAACATTTCGGACATGCAAAATCGCCGTTCGACGTCTCTTGGCTTCAATTCGTACGGCACCCAGTTTCCAACCTTTTGAATGAATCCCAGTGCTTTTAGGCGCAGGGAAACGGCTTGTTGCGTGACGCCCAATGATGCAGCAAGTTCTTCTTGAATCTGACACGGATCCTCATCCAGTAAAGCGTCCAATTCCTCGTCTTCAAAACTTTTCGGCTTTCCGGAGCGATCTTTGTCTTCAACTCTAAAATCACCACTTTTGAACCGTTTGAACCACTCGCGGCACGTCGATTCACCAATACATTCCGCCCCATAAGTTTCCAAAAGCAAACGATAGGCCTCAGCCGCACTTTTCTTCATATTAAAGAATAAAAGCAGCGCTTCCCGCAAATGACGTTTATTTGGCTGGAAACTTGCCATGATTTTGCTCGATAAAATGTACGACACCGATAGAACTGCTCAAATATAACGCTGCAAAGTTGTTGACAGATACAAAACCTACAAATAAAACACATGGGGTCTGACATTTCTACCGGGATCCACTGGTGGCGCCATCTCTGACAAACGCTGGAAATTTACTTGTAGACCCAATAAAAAAACATTTTAAAAAAAAAAAATTTTTAATTCCCAAAGAGGTCACTTTTCACTCCATCTAGTATGTCGCAGTTTTCATCCTCCTCCCGTTTGCACCATCCGAAAGCACTAGCCTAGGGTGTCCTAGGTACGTAGCATACCATTCCGATCTTATCCGTGTGGTTTTTATTTAGCTGGGGAGTTACCTCTCCTCACATATTACCTTATGGCGATCTTCGGATATACGAGATCGATTAGGCGTTCATCGGCCACCACCTCTATTTTAGAACCCTGATTAGTTTTGAATAATCCATATTGGCCTCAGCTTCAAGCACGTTGAAACAGGTCCTATAAGATATGATATTTGCAACGCTGACTGTTGTCGCCACCATTGAATTCGAAGCCCCAATCATTCCGGACAGGGTATTATAGTGTTGCCATTTTCTCATGCGACCATTTCTTTTTTAAATACTGCCAATACGTTCTGCTAACTCCGTCCAAAATCTGATATTGTCACGACTTTCCCCCAAACAAACTTACGTCTAGGGCATGGTACTAACTTGTCCCTCTAGAGCTTTTGGTTCTACTCGTATTAAGGTCGTTGCTTAGACTGATACTTGCGAAAACTGTGAGAGTTGTTGATCCTGCAAGCATCTACGCTTCCGAATTTGACAGATTACCGTCCTTAGTAACCTTGGATTCACTCCCAACTATGCGTTATACGTACACGTATGCACACACATAGATTCATACGCAAAAGTGGACTTCTTCTCAGAGTAGTTTAGAGGAATACGCGTGCTATGAAAATATTTACTTCTTCGTGATTCTCACACTTTATTATGAGCTAGCACAATCGAACGTCAATTGTACAAAATTAAATTTAACTAAATTTGATATCTGTCAGAAATTGTATCTTTTCCATAATTTTTTGTATTTTCAAGGTGCAGTTCAGATTTTTGCTAAAGTAAAAATGGAAACTAGTTTTTCTTGAAATTCTAACATCATGTTGGTGCTATCGTAGCAACCACACATGTGACATGACGTACAAATCTACTCGTATCCTCGTATCTGCATTAACTTTTCTTGAAACATTTCCACGGGATGCGAGAAATTGCACTGTACTCTCGTATTTATATGTATGTCCCTGAAATCCGATAGAAAACGAAAGCTGCTGCCACTGCTGCTGCTGCTGCTGACCATCTTGTTAGCACGTAAAAAGAAAGCTGCAACCTGCAAAACAGGAGAGTATACAACTCTTCTTGTAGTCGTACTTACTTTTATTTGCTCTTTTCTTTTTTCTCTCTTCTCACTTAAAAAAAAAATGAGAACGAATAAGAGGGAGAGCGAGAGAGCGAAAAACGGAGAAGTTAGTGCGTTTTAGTATAATGTTCGTCTGCAAAGACTGAATTCGCCGCAAAATTGGCTTTCTTGTTGTTTTGCGTTTGTTTGTTTTGCTCTTTGTTTTTTGTGCTTGCCTTTCGTTGTTTGTACGTATTGCCGGCAAAACGATGACAACAAAAAGTGCCGGTTGGTTACTTTTTATTTTTACTTCGTTTTTCTTGCGTATTTCCCCAGTTTTTTTTTGTGCTGCTCTTCTTGTTTCCCCTTTTTAATGATGTCGCACTCGTAGGTTCTCGTCGTTGTGCACCGTTTTCTGCAGAAATGTTGTTTTACGATGCGATTTTCACTTTCGGTTTTGCGTTTGGCATTGACTACGAAATGGGATGATGGCATGCAAGTTTCGAGTATGAGTGTGTGAGTGAATTTATTTTATCAGTGAAAAGGAGAAGGCTGCAGCAGAAAGAAATCGTAATTTACGATATTTGATTGCAATAGATAGTTTTACTTTAAGGGTTAGGCCACTTTAGGATTTTAAAAATATTGATTTTTTTATTGCTTTCAATGGTCCTTTAGGACCTCAAAAATGATGTCCGGATAGGTTATGGCCGGGAAATATCTCGAAGTACCTACTTGTTTTCCAAAGTTTAGTACAAGGCCGCGAGGTAGGCAGCGAGCCTCTTATGACCGAAACGTGGGATGGTATTTTAGGGAACTAAAGTAGGAACCTATACGGCAGATGTTTTTGAAGCTATTTGCCACGTATTCAGACTATTGCTTGCTTCGTCTTTAGAAACGTCGGTATCAATCACTTTCGTATGGTGAAACGTTTATTTTTTATCGATAATTGTGCTAACTGTTTTTTTGTTGTTGTGAGTGTTATTGGTTTGTTTTTATAATTAGTGACATAGTGTATTGTGGTCAAAAGGTGTAAAAACCCACTAAAAGAATGTGGAATCATGGTACCAGGCGATGGTTCGTGGAGAAAACTTATTGGCAATTACATAGCAAAAATTGGATCGGGAGAGATTTGGCCAGATGCAAAACTCGAGGTCGTGTCTAAGGAGGATATCCCTAACATCCTTCGCACCTGGATCCCAGCCAAACGCTCCTGCCCGGAAAGAATACTGGAGTTCATCAGGCTTAGTAACCCGACCGTTCGGAAAGTCGCGAAACTGGAAGAGCAAAGGGGCTTTTATAGATGCGCGTTGATCGTGATTAATAAGGAATCCCTTAACCCTCTACCGCAGACTAAAGGCATTCTTCTGTTCGGTTTCAAGTGAATTCAGCTAAGGGCCTATAAAAAGGATGAGCTGGGTGCTGATAAGCAACCGCCTCCTCCTTTAACGAAGACACCACCAAATACAACCCTAGATATTGGAGCGTCGATATTCTTTCCAGAAATGGATACTGACGACTCCAATCTATCCGAGATCCTATACGATCAGAGGAAGAAGATGAGCTCTTGCGCAAATCTTCAGAATCGGAGGACTTGAACAGCACCGTGGTGGAGATTATTCTGGTAAATTGTAGCTTTGATGCGGTTTGTCCAGAATAACCTCCATCACTCAAAAAAGGCTCCGGCCGCACTCATTCTGCGTCTTTCCAAAAACGCAGAAGACATTATCCTAATCAAGGAACCATGGATCGGAGAAGGCGTGTTTCGTGGACTTGGGACACCTGTGTACGTTCCGCTCTATATAAGAGTCAAAGGTAAGATTAGAACTTGTATATTAGTAATCTCAGCGTCCCCGACGTAACCGTTGCCAGACTAGAGACTGCCAAAGGCTCCTACTGGCTTGCATCGGCATATCTTGGCCAGGATTATGTGGCCCTCTCCCTGGTGATGACCTAGAAAGGGTGGTACTGAAAGCTGGAAGGCCAAAAACTGGTCACATTATCGGTTGTGACGCTAACGTCATCACACGGTATGAGGCAATACCGACATCAACAATAATCAAAATGACAATAGTCAGTTTTTGATTATACTAACCTCATTGTCTGCAATATTGGCAATGAGCCCACTTTTATAACAAGAAACCGACAGAAAGTGCTAGACACCACTCTTGTCTCCGACAACATAACAGAAATGCTAACGAACTGGATGGTATCGCCTGAACACTCATTTTCAGAAAACAGATACATCCAATTCAGCCTGAGTGGTGCTCCTACCAGCCAACCAGCATTCCGGAATTATCAGAAAACTGATAGGCCAAAATACAGAGGAATACTGTCAGAAACGTTATCCTCTGAACTCTCAAGTCCCTCCAGTGACACCAACGAGCTTGATATGAATGTCAAGGAATTCACCCTGGCTCTTAATCAGGCTATAGCCGCTTCTTGCTCAATTATTAATCATGGAGACAAGAAAAAGCCGCACTGCTGGACATCAGCACTGGGACCACTTAGAAACATTTGCAGAAATCTTTTCAACCTAGCAAAAAGCACAAGAAAAATAACTGACTGGGACTCATACAGAGAAGCCTTCAACATATACAAAAAAAAAAGAACTGAGGAAGGCAAAGCGATTATCTTGACAAAATCACAGAAACTTCTGAGGCATTGCGGCTACGAAAAATTCTCTCTACAAATCCTATGATGCCTAGCTTTTTGAAAAAAACCGATGGCTCTTGGACAACTTCAAGTAATGAATCACTCAACATGCTTTGGACACCCACTTTCCAGGTAACTCCCTATTCGCGGCCAGTAGCAAACCAAGCAGGACTACTGCAAACGTGACCAAAATTCATGGTCTGATTACAAGAAACACATTGCTCTGGGCGTTGCGTAGCTTCAAACCATACAAGTCTGCTGGTCCGACGGTATAATACTTGCCGAGCAGCAAAGATCCTCAGATATGAACTTGACTTCGCTGGAAAATATCATGAGAAGCTGTATAGAACTGGTCCACACCCCACTGTTTTTATTCCCAAAGCCGGAAAATACTCTCATGCTGTCCCCAAGGGCCTCAGACTCATAAGTCTATCATATCCTTCTGAAAGCTCTAGAACGACTGATTGTTGTCCTTATACGAGCTAAAATTGATCCGAGATTTTTGTCAACAGCTCAACATGCCTACAGTAAAGAAAAGTCAGTGGAAAAGACTCTGCATTCACTGACTAGCTACATCGAATGATCCCTACTAAAGAGAGAGTACACAATGGTCGCTTTCCTGGACATAGATGGTGCCTTTAACAACGTCAACACATCCGCAATCACGACTGCGTTGTCAACTCTGCAGGTAGACGACTCACTTGGGAAGTTGATCAGTCTTATGCTAAAGAGCAGGATAATCAACTCCAAACTGGGAGTTGGGAGACACATCCAAAGATGTGTCTGTAGAGATACGCGGGCAAGGCGGTGTCCCCTCTCCCCTTCTGTGGAACTAGTGGTTAATGAACTGCTGATACACCTGGAAGCGGGTGGTAGCAGGGTGGTTGCCTATGTGGATGACGTTGCTATAGCCGTCCTAGGTAAGCATCTTAATAACATTAAAGAACTCCTTCAGCTAAATCTTAACAGATTAACTCGTTGGGCAGACCGCTGTGGATTGGGAGTAAGCCCCCATAAAACTGGTCTTGTCCTCCTTTCCAGGAAATATAAAATTCCAATCATAGATCCTCTCTCAATAAACGGTACCAGTTTAGTCTTTTCCGATACAGCAAAATGTCTGGGTCTCATTTTTGACAGGAAACTAAACTGGAAACCTAACATTCAAGAAATTGTAAAACAAGCTGCAGCTGCTTTATTCTCTTGCAAAAAATCCATTGGGAACAAATGGGGCCTTCAACCTCGCATACGGCATAACCCACTGGCTATACATCTCGGCTATAAGACCGATACTGACTTACGGGGTTGCCGTCTGGTGGACGGCCCTACACAATGCAGTCAAGTCAACTGCATAAACTAAGCAGAGTCCAAACTATGCATAAGCGGAGCCTTACGGACTACTCCCTCTGCATTAGACATTCTGTTTCATATGCCACTCCTCGATATTTTCAGCAGGCAAGTAGCTGCGACTGCAGTATTCGCCTTAAAGCGACTACACAGTGGACAAATAATTCATTTGGCCAGGTTAACATTCCTAATACATTAGGAATCCTCACAGAGAAAGACTTCAATATAAGCTTCCCCTCTAGATCCTTCTGGGAGGAAGATGCTTTCATGGAAGACAACTTCGACACACTTGGATCTAAAACCGATATCGGGGTTGGTGGGGGTGTTTTCTCAGATAAGCTCAATCTAAGCCCCTCTTTCCGTCTTCCAAATCACTGTAGTGTGTTCCTGGCGAAAATTTTGGCGATTAAAGGAGCTCTGTCCTGGCTAACGAAAAACGTGATATCTGCAAAGGATACTCGCATCTTTTCAGATAGTCAGGCCGCTATCAAGTCCCTGGATTCAGTCTCATTAAATTGTGAAACCGCCCTTGAATGCCGATCATCTCTCACGGAGATGGCAGAGCAGTTCAATCTTCACCTTTGCTGGGTGCGGGGGAATTGTAGGGCCGACGGACTTGCCAAAATTGGAACCACTCTACCTATTCTACCGAAAAAAGGTAGCACGGGTATCAATCGCTACGCGCAAACTTCGTAAGCTCGATTTATTTTATATTTTTCCTGAAAAAAGAATCACAAAAAAGCCCATTTTTACGGCCTTTAAAGTGCCCTAACCCCTTAAAGAAGAAAACGGAAAACAGATGTAATTATTGTATTATCTCTTTCGTTAGTGAATAGAGATCTTGTGCCAGCGGTTCATCCTGACCTTGATGTCTGAGAAAGCTCGATTGAATTAGTGCCTTATGTTGAACATGGCAGGCCTACATTTTCCTTCATATTCATGGGACCAAATAGGAACAAGGCGACATAGAAATTGTAACCCAACAACCCTCAAATGGGAGAATCATCCAACCTTATCAGACCTTAACAGAGCTGGGAAGGGACCAGCTGCAGATCGCAGAAAGAAGAACTGCCGCTTTGGAGGGACTTCGAAGCTATCCTATCAAGGATGGTGAAGGCCGCATTCTAGTCTCTGCTCCGTGAAACGTTGATCACTTAATTGGGTGATCATGTACGTTGACCAGTTCTACTGGATCTTCCAGAAAGAGGTGTGATTTTAAATTTCGCTTCATTGTTGAACTGTCAACATCCAATTGCCATTGCGATAACTTTTGATGAGGTAAGTTTAGGACTTCTGTAAATTAAGCAATAATGGATAATTTGCGCACTGAGGCGGATGGGAAGGTTGGAAACCCGTATTTCATTCAAATTGTTTAGAAATATGCATAAAACAATACCGTTTCCACCGCCACTTAAGTGGAGTTTCGTACCATTTGCCATTGCTTTTCTTTATACAGGGTGTCCCAGTTTGGCAGTATAATCCTTTAAGGGCATATTCCAGAAGTTCCGCCGAACAAGAAATTGTACGGAACGGCGGGGGGGGGGGAGGGGGGGTCTAATCTAACTCCATTTCAAGTTGCAGTTGTTATGTTATACTATTCTGCGACCTAATGCGAGAGTAGGTAGGACACTTCATACGTGTCATCATCACTCTTGCAGCAAGGGTCGCAGGATGTTGTATAGGTGGTTCGTTGGTTTGGTCTGGTGGGATCCTGGAGAGTCATATGAATTGCACCATACTCAAATAAAACCGAAAAGTCAATGAAAGTCAACAGCGTAGGCAGTCCTCAGATCCTGAGAAACCAAACCCTGAGCTCTGCTTAGCAAGCTCATTGTTGATCTCAAATCACTTAATCCTATTGTAACTGCTAAAGGGCCTCCGCCCAATTATCAAGGCTTCGCCCATAAATGGCGTTGTCCAATAAAAAGCTGCCAGTCATAGGTTCTGTTGGTGGCACGGTACCATGGCCTCACTTGTTATAGGTAGGCCCCCTTGTGCGAGCATCATGGTGGCTGTGCTTTAAACCCAAATCGCGGGAAGTGTCTTCCTGTTGGTTTGACCCAATGCAGAGTTGCAATAAGTACTGGGTGCTGTGACCTTAGAATAGTAAGAGGTTTTAGATCGGGTTCTAACGCAAGTTCTGCTTTGGTATTCATAATACTCGTACATCCTTGCTCCCATGGATGTAACAGCAACCCGTGAAGTTATGTCTCTTCGAGACAGGTGTTCACGTTAGAAACTTTAACATACTCGTAGTTGTAACTACTAAAAGGACTTCTGATATTAAGGACATCTATCTACATGGAGACAGAGAGGAACGCGTTAAGGCTTCCTCTTTTGAGGTTCCTCTGGTTCCTCCTGAGGGAAGGGCAGCCGAAGTTTAGTATGGTGTCTTACTTCTTCATTCCAGGTGATCTCCTGGAGCGGATTGTATGACTGGAGAGATGGTAAAAGCCATCTAGAAGGGCATTCCCGAGTATCTGCTTAGCATGTACAGAAAGTGTATTGCCCGAGGCAATTTCTTTTTAAATTGAAATGAGGCGAGTGTACTGCGGAAATCTCCTAATAAGGATGGGTCTGATCCTAGGTCTTATCAGGGCATCAGTTTTTTTTTACCAAAGACTGCATCCAGAATAGCAGTGTCAGTCTTTTTTGATTTTAGGGGCGCCTTTGACAATCTAAATTCGGAAAGTATTCTGACCAGTATGCGGGAACTGGACTGCCGAGAAATAGGCTTATGGGATATTCTCGATATCGGGGTGAAGCTGTGGTTGTATATATAAATTGACTTATTTATCAAGTAATACTATTATTTTAGTGCATTCATGTAAAATTTCATATAAATGTGATTATTAATTCGCGTTTTATCTCTAGTTAAACAGAATCATAATGGCAACTGAGACGATGATGGTGAAAATTGATCATCGCGCTGTAATTAAATTTCTCACTAAGCAAGGAAAAAGTCAAAAAACTATTCATGAGGAGATGGTGGCTGTTTACCAGGGTTCCGCACCTTCATTATCAACTGTGCAAAAGTGGTCAAGTGAGTTCAAGAGAGGCAGAGAGAGCATTGAAGACGACCCCCGCTCCGGCGCCCCGGCTACTGCTTGTACGGGAGAAAGCATCAAAGAAGTCGAAAAACTTGTTCTTGAGGATGCCCGAATAAAGGTGAAAATGATGGCAGAGGTCACCAAGCTTTCAATTGGTACCATTCACACCATTCTTCATGACCATCTTAACCTTTCAAAGGTCAGTGCAAGGTGGGTGCCACGAATGCTCACAGCGCCTCAGAAAAAAGTGAGAATTGCATGCTGTAGAGAGCTTTTGGAGATGTGTAGTGAGAACGCGGACGGTGTTATGGATCGAATTGTTACTGGGGACGAAACATGGGTCCACCACTATGACCCTGAAAGCAAACAAGAGTCCATGCAGTGGCATAAAAAAGGAACAGACCCCCCGAAGAAGTTCAAAGTCACTCCGTCTGCCGGGAAGCTCATGTCCACAGTTTTTTGGGACTCAAAGGGAATCTTGCTCATTGAGTACAAAAAAAAAAGGTGAAACCATCAACGCCACATCCTACGCTTCCACTTTGCATAATTTGCGGGAGGAAATTAAAAAGAAAAGACGGGTTAAACTCGCAGCGGGTGTGTTGCTTCTTCATGACAACGCTCCTGTTCACACGGCGCGAGTTTCCAAGGCTGCTGCGCGAGATTGTGGTTTCGAAGAAATCCAACACCCACCCTATAGTCCAGACCTTGCCCCTAGTGATTATTTCCTGTTTCCGGATTTGAAAAAATGTCTTCGTGGAAAAAGATTTTCGGATGATGAAGAACTCAAGTTGGCAATAAATGGGTATTTTGCAGAGAAAGAGGAAATTTATTTTTTTGAGGGTTTAAAAAAGCTTATCTCAAGATGTAACAAATGCATTGATGTTAGGGGAGATTATGTTGAAAAATAAAAACAATTTAAATTGAATTCGCATTTTCCTTCATATCGTTACCGAGAATATATTGAACGCCCCTCGTATGTGACTAAGGTCAAGTATCTCGGCATAATGATCGGTGAGCTGATGAAGTTCCTACCTCACCTCATCCAGCTAGGGTGCATTCCACGAACTGACTGGCAGCTCACTAGACGTGCGGTTCGTACTGTGTACGGCGGCCTTTTTGTTGCCTGTGCAACATTTGGGGCATCGGCGTGGTACGACAAGTTAATGGCTGAGTATGGTCGTCGTCGGACCTTGGGTTGCCAGATAGTGGCCTTGCTTGGCTGCTTACCGGTTTTTCGAACTTCGAACGGATGCATTATAAGTGGTTTTGGGGGTGCCTCCCTTTGATTTGGAAAGGATACGTCGAAATACCGCCCACAAGACTCTAAACGGGTTCCTCGACGGAGGTAGAAGATTTATTCCATAAGGAGTTTAAGCTCTTGCTTTCCTAATGTGTCCGGAAATCTAGATGGGATATGAGCGCTAAAGGCAGGGTTGCTTACAGAGTGGGTTGACCATGATCGGGCTACCAGAGCTGAGTTTCAATCTCAGTTTAAGCTTTCTGTTAACCGGGCACGGCTCATTAAATGCGTTTTTGGATAAGAGAAGCTTTAGCGGGTTGGCAGGTTGCACATGCGGAGTTACCCTTGAAGATTGGATGCGCGTTCTGTGCGTGTGTCCAATCTAATCAGATTCTAGGGATTTGCAAGATATGGCCATCAGCGTGGTTTTCGTTGACAGAGCGGAATTCGAAAGAATTCAAAGCTTCGCAAAAGAGATTTTCCGTCGTAACTACAATACATATGCCGTTGGTTAACTGGTGGCAATCATACAATAGCTTACGGCAGGGTTGCGAAACTCGACCGGAAACTATACTCTTGCACCACGGTGGGTCAGGGTCCTCTGGAACTTTAATTTCAGCCTGATCTTGGTGTTGGCTCCCTTGTGAAAGTATCGTAGTGGCTGTAGGTTTTTACCCAAAATCTCGTTTAGCGCTCTACGGCTGGTGTACAACCATTTGATGGCTATGAAATTGATAGGTCTGCTCGATGTGGAGTTGCACTGCAATCGGGTGCAATGAGCAACAGAATGGGGAAGGTATTAGATAGGCCTCGGACCTTCATCAATGGGGAAGTTCGTACCTTCATCACGACTGGTATTGGAAGTTAATACTCGTAGTACTTATACTACTCAAAAAGGACGGTGATAAACGCATATTTGCCTTAAGATTTCACGACAGGTACCTACGTTAAAGACTAGTGCGATCTGTGGGCTGTAACCCAAACACGACTCGGTTAAATAAAATTTGGTTAGCAAATGTTTGAAATTTCTGAAAACCCATTGGAAAGTCCATTGCCAACGAAGAAAATAGTATTTGGAAGCACTGTTTTATGTCCGCTAAGTAGAAATAAGGGTGGTTCATAAATTGGCTTTGTGTACATCGCTATTTTATTGTTGTAATTTACACAAAAGTTATTTTGTAAGCAGATAGCGGATGTGCAAAAAAAAGCATGGCTAATATACATACAGTCGGTTAAAAAAGAACTCGGACAGTTGGTGTTTCCCCTTTTAAGTAGTAACAAAAATATATTTATACAATTATTATTATTTTTTTTTAATACACTGTGAAGGCTTTGTATTTATACTTCACATTCATAACATAATATTCAGATTATTGTATTTAAACAGAGTAACCAAAAAAAAAAAATGTTGGATCCACCAATTATGACCTCAAAAAAGAAGTAGGACAATTCACTTTTAAAAGAAAGAACTAACTAAAAATGCATTTTTTTTATGTTGTAATACTTAGTAAGTAATCCTTTTTTTCGTTTAATTGCTTTTAATCTTTTGGCATCGATTATACTAATTTTTCACAAAGCGAGATCGGAATATTGTAGGTACCATTCTAGCTTTCACGCTGTTTCTAAATATTTTTTACCATAAATTGTGTAGTTCTTAAGCTGGTTTTCCAAAGAGTTCCTAATATGTTCTATAACATTTACATTAGTTGACTGAGGTGTTGTTTCCAGTACATATCTAAATCTGAAGTTGCAAAGAAACCATAATCGGATGTTAAAAGCTTTGTGCTAGGGATCGTTGTCTATGTAGATAGAAATAATAACCGTAATTTATTTTTAAAGGCATGGAGGGTCCATCCACAGTGAAATATGGATGAGTTCTACACAGCTCCTCATGATATTTTCTAGCGAAGGCAGAATAATATGTGAGGACCTCTGTAGCTCGGCAGGTATTATACCGTACGGACCAGCAGACTTATGGTATATGGTTTGAGCAGTTTGTCTCTTGTAATCAGACCATGAATTTTGGTCCCGGTTGCAGTAGGCCTGTTTGGGTTGATACTGGCTGCGAATTGGGAGTTACCTGGAAAGTGGTAGCACTCAACCAGTAGCAGGTTGAGTGATTCATAACATTTTTTTTTTTATTTTTATAATGACTGTACCCTTAAAATGTTTGTACACAGCCCGGGCGAAGGAAATTTAAGGAGGAAGAAAGGACAGGTACCGATGTACATTGTTTACACCGGGGTGGCCGTGGTGTAGTGGTACTAGCAATCGCTTCTCACTCGGAGGGTCAAGGTTCGAATCCTAGCCACGACAAGCTTTCATTTGAGTAATTGGAACTCAGTCAGAAAAATCTGCGTGTGAAGGCATAACACTGACATGTAGATTTGGCTGTTGTAGGGTTTTCAAGCACAAAACAACCGTTAAAATTCACAACCTGAATCTTTCCGAGTGAAGAAAATCTCTCCGTCCTATTCGGACTCCCACCCCTGGAGAGTCAATATCGAAACCAAACACACCTGAGTTTCAAACCACTACATCACAACAATGCTTTCCTTTCTCCTCCTTCTATCTTTCCGCCCGCGCCCTGGCAACAGTAAAAGGGTATCATAACCCCTTAGGGTGTTATAACGACCAGGAAATACAGAGATCGGCAGGGCATTCCACAACCGAGTTGTTCGGCTTAGGAACGAATCACGATATTTTAGAGTACGTCCGAAAATGGGCTTAAGGGTATACAGATGAGCGTTCATAGCGAGATGGGTGTTACGGTTCAAAGTTTGAATGGGCGGAATGCTACTGGAAATTTCAATGGAGCACCGGTGGTGGAAATAGCGATAAAACAAAATGAGACAGGAGACATTACGTCGGTGTTCTAGGGTGTCAATTGATTGACTGATATTAGTATCACCAATTAGTTTTATCGCACGGTTTTGAGTCCTATCTAGTAGGTGCAGAGATGTTTTAGGAGCACCTGAGCAGACGTGGGCATTGTACTCCAGTTTTGGGCGGATAAATGCCTAATATTGTATATTGTGGCCAGATCAGAGGGGTAAAATATTTCTTACATCGCTTAGGGATACCTAGACATTTCGCAGCATTTTTGACGACATCGAATATGTGGTCATTCCAACGGAAGTTGTCACTGACACACATACCGAGAATGGAAGTTTTCAACGATGCAAGTGCCATTCATGGATAATGACTGGCTATCAAGATTTCGCTTTAATGACAGCAGACAACAATGGGTTTTGGAAGCATTAAATTCCACCCTGTTGATAGTTCCCCAATTGGTTTTGCTGCCAATATCCTAATTAATATACGCTGCCGTTCCCGTTCTACAGCCGAAGAGCAGGGGCGTGAGTCCGGGAACGAATATGAAAGGCAGAGAGTACTGTCATCAGCAAAGGAGTATATTGGATTAGAAGTAGCAGACAAGAGATCGTTGATGAAAATTAAAAAGAGTGTCGGAAACAAAACGGAGCCCTGGAGTACACCAGCATTTATTTTGTGAATATCAGACTTGAAACCATCCAAGACAACTTGAATTGAACGTTCCGAAAGGTAATTTCTAATCCATTGAAGAAGAGAGTCGTCGATCCCAAAAGCACGCATTTTCGAGAAAAGAGCCTGATGCCAAACTCTGTCAAATGCCTTAGAAATATCAAGTGCAACTATCTTGCTTTCGCCAGAATGATGTCCGATTTGATTCCACTTTTCGGTGAGACATGCCATCAGATCACCAGTGGACCTGTTGCTACGAAAACCATATTGGCGGGCATTAAGACGTTTCCGTGTTTCGAGATATTTCATGAGCTGACGGTTTATCAGCGTTTCCATGACATTAGAAAGAAGGGACGTAAGTGCAATGGGTCTGTAACTTGAGGTTACCAAGAGTCATAGGATTTGTAAAGAGGATTTTTCTTAGCCGCGACGCCTCAAAAGTTTCTGTGATTTTGTCACAGAATGACCTCCAGGATTGTCGTTTTGCCCTCCTCAGTTCTTTTTTTTTATAATTTGAGGGATTCTTTGTATGAGTCCCAGTCAGTCACTTTTCTTGTACTTTTTGCTAAGTTGAAAAGTTTTCTGCATGTGTTTCTAAGCAGTCCCAGTGCTGATATCCACCAGTGCGGCTTTTTCTTGCCTCTAGGTTGAATAAGAGGGCAGGAAGCGGCCATGGCCGCTAAGAGCCAGGGTGAATTCCCTGACTTTCCTGTCAAGTTCATTGGTGTCACGCGGGGGACTTGAGAGTTCAGAGTATAGCGTTTCTGACAGTATTCCTCTGTATTTTGGCCAATCAGTTTTCTGATAACTCCTAAATGCTGGTTGACTGGGAGGAGCATCACTCAGGCTGAATTGGATGTATTAGTGGTTTGAAAAAGAGTGTTCAGACGATACCATCCAGTTCGTTAGCATTTGAGTGATGCTGTCGGAGACAAGAGTCATATCTAGCACTTCCTGTCGGTTTCTTGTTATAAAAGTGAGCTCATTGCCAAAGTGTGGCCATATGTCCGACTTCTTTTTTGAGATAGAATTTTCTGGGGTTTTTAAAAAAAATATTTGTTTACTTTATGTTTTATAAAACAACAACTTGAATATTGTGGCATATAGAGCTTTAAAAATATATAAAATAAAAACGAATATAATATTGGTGCTAATGTATTTTTGAGTTAAAACACAGAAAAATCAACTGTCTGAGGTTTTTTTTGACCAGCTGTATGTCATTGCCATTAGGATTGCGAGTCTCTTCGCTCGGAGGAACGACGTAAGGAAAATATGACGTTATCGTTGTCTTGAATGACTCCAGTGCCGCATTATAGATCGTTTTGGAGCCATCCGTGAAGGCCCGACTACATTCCTTTCCTGACCCTGACCTGGCCGAAGCCATTCCTTAACACAGCAAAAGTCGATTTCGTATTTTCATAACAATAAGAGTTCATTGCATTAGACAGCTTGTTTATTAGACCACAGTCAAAATACGGTTGACGTCATCAAAACTCTAGTGCATTTCTTTTTATGAATTTGGCTTTGATGAGGATTCTAAGTAATCAGACGTTCACCCAGATGCTTACAGCTCAAAACTTGTTGACTAAGTCTTCGCTTGAAGAAAAATCCACATACAAATGGGGGGCCCCATAATAGATGTCAAATCTTTTTCATATAAGAGACTGTTTCCCGCTTGATAAAATACCATATAATGTTTTGTGTGGATCTCTAGATGACCCACATGTGCGAGCAGCACACTTATCCTTAAATAACCGATCTAATTTCCTACTTGCCTGTGATATCGTGATTTTTTGGCTGGCAATACCATTACAGAAATCGTTAAATCATTTCGCTGAGCTTGTTTTCTCCCCAAAAGCCCTTGATTTTCGATACCTACATATGTAAAGGGTGTTTTTTTTAGGGGTATACAAATTTAATATGAAATAAAACACTTGAAACTAACGTTAATTTCTATGATATTAGCTTTATTTAATAGATAATTTTATGCCATTATGCTATTAAAAATGCCATCGGGTATATATGCACCACAGCTAGCTCAAATGAAGCGAAATCCGAAAGTCCAATTTTTGACAACTTTATCGAGCAACTGGGGCCGTATATTAGCAATTACACGGCCCATGTTGACTTCCAAATCGTCAAACGACTCTGGTTTACCGGCATAGACTAGTGACTTCACATACCCCCAAAGAAAGTAATCTGAAGGTGTGAGATCACAGGACCGTGGAGGCCAGGTCACAAGTCCATTACGCCAAATTATGCGCTCAGCAAATGTTTCTCGCAATAAATTGATGGTGTCGCTCGCCGTGTGACATGTTGCGCCATCTTGTTGAAACCAAAGCTCTGACACGTTAATGCCATTCAACTGAGGAATGAAGAAGTGAGAAATCATGTTTCTATAGCGCTCTCCAATGACAGTAACATCCTGCCGACATCGTCCTTAATGAAATATGATTCATGATTCCACAGCCAATACAGCACAAGAAAAGGCGAGTTTTAATGGTTGTAAGGGCGTCTCGACAAAGGCTTCTGGGTTTTCTCTACTCCAAATTCGGCAATTCTGCATGTTTACATATCCATTTACCCAAAAATGGGCCTCATCGGAGAGCAACATTTTTCGTTGAAAATGAGGATCAAGCTGAATCATGTTTTCGGCGAATTCACCGTACCTACGACGCGTATCATGGTCACGCGGTTTCAACTCTTGCACAAGCTGGATCTTATAGGCTTTTAAGCCAAGATCTTTCCGTAAAATCTCCAATTGCTGTGCACTATGGCGAATCCACTCATTCGGATTCTTCTCAACACTGCGCTCCACAACGGCAATAATTTCTTCTGTTCGCACAGGGTGTCGTCTTTGGTGATGCGTATTATCTCCTAGAGTGTACATGAAGCGAAAACGATTCATCGTGTTCCGAACAACTTGCTCAGATGGACGATTATTATGGACGTACCGCACGATAAGTTTGGCGAATCAAACCATGGTTTTCAAAATAAGTTTGCACAATTTGCACGCGTTGTTCTGGCGTTAACCTATTCATCGTAAAATGACGAAACGTAGTAATTACAAATCAACTTTCAACTGTCAAATTGACATTTGACACTGTAGATACAGTGTTCCCAGTCTAAAAACCAAACCTCTAAAAAAAAAAACACCTTTTATATTGTCGTGGATTGCCATTTAGATCTCCATCTCGCATTACATTTGTTTTTCGTCCAAAGTCATAAGAGCCATTTATAGTTCTATTTCATAGAACTAAAAGTCGGAACTAAGCAAAAATGATTCTTCCAACATGATGGCGCCAATGCCAATCAAGCCCTTCTGTGTTCGTGGCTACCTCTGAGTGATTTCCGGAGTAGAGTAGGCCAGTGGTACCTACTTCTTTTCCTACTTGAGTACGCGAAGTCCTTGTCACCCAGTCATCATATCTTACTCAAATCTACCTAATATATGTACATATGTATATATGTATTGTATGTAGGTCATCTAAAAGAAAGTTAATTTTTTTCCAACCTAAAACGCACACTAAATTTCGAAATGCATTCCAACCTAAGAAAAAATCCAAAATACCTACTCGTAAGTACATCTGCCATTGTGCTAGTTTTGAATTTGTTAAAAACGCAAAAAAGAATCTCATCGCTGCTCATTCTTACGTAATAGAGCTCAGGATAGGAACAAAACAGGCATTAAAAGTAAAAAAAAAAACTAAAAGATCCTCCAACTATAATCATTTTCAAGAGCAAAGCAAGGAACAAATAATAAACAAAAAAAAAAAAAAGCATGAAGTGAAATAAAAAAAAAGCAAGCATACAAGATTCGATGAAAAATTAAGAAATTCCAAGAAGCCCTAGTTCCACAACAAAGTTTTCTTCTGCTTCATTTTTTGCTTAGATATTCTCTTCCTTTTTTTGATTTTGGATTTTGTTGTTCCCTGTTTCTCACAAACTACTTTACTTATCGAAGGAATGGAAAAAAGAATAAATAACAAATGTCCTCTTTGCAAATAAGCCTTCTGGCATACCTACATATTTGACAACATGCCTACATACGAGTATCTAAATCTACTCGCTTATATCGAAAAAGATGAAAAAAATAAAAATAAAATCGATAAACACGCGCTCAAGGATACATGCATATGTACTCGTATATGTTATGTTATATACATACTCAGATGTACAAAGTTCGCATTAATGTACCTCAACATAGAGTTACGTAATGTCTTTTCAACCTACATATATGTACGTCATTTATGTACCAAAGTTTGTGTATCTATGAGTAGTATATAACCCACTATCCTCTCACCACATAGGCCGATAGGCTTAAACTTCCTTTTGCAAGGGTTTCCCGTTCCCTTAATTTAGGTTTTCTGTTGTTTTCTTCTTTTTTTTTTTTTTTCTGCCTCTATACACTCCCTGAAACGTTGGGACCGAAAAAAGCCTTAGAGCCATTTGAATGATTGTGTATATAAGCCTACACAAATTCTTATATGTCAATTTGTATGTATAGGGTAAATAGCAAGCAGCATTCCGTATCGCATTCCTCACCGAAGACCTAGAGTGCTGCTCTTACCGCTGCTGTTGCTACACACTATACCGACTCAAAACAACACCAACTCCGACTCCGACTCCGACTTCAACGAAACTCGCCTTTTTGTTATAAAACATGGAAAAAAAACCTCTGCAACACAAAGAAGGATTAAAAGACAAATACAACAAAAAGAAATATTAATACCAGAATTGGAAGAAAGCCTCGGATGGGACGCTAAAGGGCAAAAGGGTACGTTATGCTCCGAAGTCCAAAAGCATAACCACAGTCAGGGACAATAACTTAGTCCACAAAAGTATAAAAACTCTGGAGTTCTGTGCGTAGGAACGAGGTCACATTTCATAGCAAAATAGGTATTCAACTCGTATAAATGTGCATTAGGGTGTCCCTTATATGGTCGATTTTTTTTTCCTTTTAAATATCTTAACGCACATTATTAAAAGAATTAATAATACTAAATGCTAACCACGTGCAAAATTTCATGGTTATATAACAACGATAACCTGTGCCGGCAAAGCCTCATTGTATTCCTATATAAACGGTTCTAAAACATCTAGTGGCATATCAGCTTTATAAGAACAAAATTAAACAACTGTGTAATTATACAGGATACCTTCTTTTCAAAGTTTCTTTTTCATAATCTGGGTACAACTTTCTATGTTCTTGAACACAGCGTAACAAGAACTGTTTTTGTTTTTCGTCAGCAGTAATTAAACCAAGAAAATCTTCAATGAGCTATACACCTCTCTCTGATGTGTCATTGACTGCCTTCAAGTGCATAACCTTTTGTTTAGCTTCCTGAAAGGAAGGAACTTGATCCCAGGAAGAACGGTCTTCTTGGAGAAAAGCGTTATCAATTTTTAACCGCGATAACAAATCTGTGCTCTTTATGGTCACAATCACTCAAACATTTTTCTGAATGAATAAGAAAACTTGGTTTTTCTAGGGATAAAATGAAAAACACTTATTCAACTCACCGTACAATGACGCAGATATTTCTTCCTTTGACGGAACATGTCTCTTCCTAAAATCATATAAACTTTCTCTTTTTAAATTCGATTGTGTATCAACTTCATCATCAAATAGTGAAAGAAATAGCTTCTTCTGATAAATACCATAAATGACTGAACTTGGTCAGAGCTGCTTTAGAAATCACCTTGTCATTTGTTTCATAGTTCTTCAATGTTTTGAAGAAGCATAAATCGTTATTCGGGACTTTTACTGCCAAATTACCCCCCAAGTCAGTATTTTAAATAACCTGTGGAAATCTTGTAGTGGTAGCTTGTCTTTAGCACACATTTTAAACTGGAATTGCAGCAAACATACCTTTAAAGCGTAAATAGCTCTTGCCATCCAGGAGGTCTGATTTTAAATTTGTTTTCATTGTCTCCACCCAAAAAAACAATAGAAAGTTCAATCAATCCCCGATAATCGTCACGTATAATTGGTTTCAGTAATTCTTTTTTATAATAGTTAATTAATTCGTTAGTGACCGTCTCACAGCAATATTTCTTTGCGAAATCCAACCATGTTTCGATAGCAGTTGGATCAACGTTCTTCCAATTGTCTCTGATTTTTTTAAATAACGGGATATCCGGGCTGCTGGTAACCTTGGGGGATCATTGATTCAAATACACATCTCAAATCCAGTTCATATATTGGGTATATAACTTAATTCGTGTGGCTTGCTAAGAGATGGCGTAACTTGTATTATTCCATTGTGTAACAACCCAATAATTAATTGGCAACATAAAAATATTCTATTTTCTTGAAGTATTTAATGAAATGTAAAAAAATCTGAATTTAAATTAATTTTCAAAATGTTTGCTCTTACTGTAAACCAGGATCAAAAGTATAACAAAAGCTCATAAAGCTTCAACATATCTTTTCAAAAAGCTCTTCCAGCTGTATGTATTCTCTTCCACTAAACGGGTATAAATAGCCAGCACCGATCGTGAGATCTTCACTTTTGTTCAATCAGGAGTTTGATGTGTTGTTCAATGCGACCGTTCTCTACCGTCCTTGGAAGAACACCCCACAATTCTTGCGCGGATTAATATATAAACATATTTTTGCCCCTTTGCTGATTATTTTGCCCCTTGGTTGACCCTTTTAAAAGCCCGTACTTTAACAGATACTGCAGTCCCCGGACCGCATACCTGTGGGTAATGACTCCCCAAAGGCGGTAACAATTTTCGTATTATTGTTTTCGAAAAGAGTTTTAAAAACAATAAAAATAATAAATAAAGTAACGTCTTTCATTACGCCAACAGAGGCGTATATATCGAGTCACACGCCCGCTCTACCGACTCAAGTTGCCACGACGGTTTCTCAACTCTACATTTGTTATTATTCCATTGGAACATGCGTTGGAAAGCTACTGTCATTGTACGTCATTTCAGTATATGTCATTCATTTGAAGCGTAAACAACAATAATTTTTTTTCACTCAAATATGTCGAACTTTGTGCCTGAAAAAGTGTTTTTGCGGGGAGTTCTTCTTCATTACTTTAATATGAAGAAAACTGCTGCCGAAAGTCATCGTATTTTGGTGGAAGTTTGTGGTCAACATGCGCTAGCTGAGCGAACGTGCCAAAAGTGGTTTGCACGATTTAAAAGTGGTGATTTTGGCTTGGAAGACGATATACGTCCTGGCCAGCCAAAAAAGTTTGAAGATGAAGAACTGGAAGCATTACGCTATGAAGATTGTTGCCAAACACAATAAGAGCTCACAGAATCTTTGGGTGTCACTTAAGCAGCCATTTCAAAACGTTTAAAAGCAGCTTGATATATTCAAAAGCAAGGAAATTGGGTTCTAAATGAACTCAATCCGAGAGACGTCGAAAGGCGGTTTTGCATGTCCGAAATGCTGCTGGAACGCCACAAAAGGAAGTCATTTTTGCATCGGATTGTTACTGGTGATGAAAAATGGATCCATTACGACAACCCCAAGCGCAAAAAATCATATGTGAAACCCGGCCAACCAGCCAAATCAACGGCAAAGCCGAATATCCATAGCGCGAAGGTAATGCTCTGTATTTGGTGGGATCAGATGGGTGTACTGTATTATGAGCTGCTAAAACCGGGTGAAACCATCAATGGACAACGCTACCGAACACAATTAATCCGTTTGAAGAGAGCAGTGGCCGAAAAAGGCCCGGAATATGCGACCAGACACGAGGCAATAATTTTCCATCATGACAACGCTCGGCCCCAAGTTGCTATTCCAGTTAAGAACTATTTGGGAAATCTTATCCCACCCACATTTTAGCCCAGACCTTGCCCCTTCTGACTACCATTTGTTCCGGTCGATGAAGAACGCTCTGACTGAAATACGGTTCACATCAGAGCAGAATATCAAAAATTGGCTTGATTCAATCTTGGCTACCAAGCCGGCGCAGGATCCACAAATTGCCAGAAAGATGGGAAAAAGTCATAGCTTCAGATGGGCAATACTTTGAATAATACTATTGTACATGTTTTTCTTAAATAAACGTTCAAATTTTGAAAAAAACCGCACGAAGTTATATACCCAATATATGATGACGACAAGCAAAACGTAACAATTCTCTTTCTATTTTTTGCTCCAAGAGCACACAAGCCCCATTTAAGCGACCTGTATTAAAGGCCGTTGTACCGCAGAACATAATCTGTACCTCATCTTTGAGTTCCCAATCAGAAAGCGGATTCAAAATAGCTTGAGCTTGGTTTTTGCCAGCAGAACTTTCGAGTTTGGGCAATGCTAAAATATGTTCTTTTTCTCCGAATGAAATAAGAATTGGCAGGCGTTCTTCTTTTGAACCCGTCACATTTAAACTTGGCAACAGCTTTCCATCCCAATGAACGGTCACAATTTCAGGCACGTTGTTCTGAAAATCAGATTTGATCGATTTTGCTCTTTCTTCTCTCATTTGGGTCCGAATTCGTTGAATAGAAGACTTGTTAATTGTAAAATCTTCACAACTGAGATTAAGTGCTTCTAAAGTATGTAAACAGAATCCCGTACACTTAGTTGACACCTATCTAAAGCAGCAACTGATGGTGATAAAACACGTCCTTCCTCTTTTTGTGGTAGACAGTGAACTAACGGATAGCGTTTGCGAAGTGGAGGGCAAATGTTCATCCAAAGTTTCGTCAGAACTGATAGACCGTTCGTGAATATCTTGAGGTGGGCCATTGTGTCAAGTCGAGAAGTTCTTGGCAGTCAAATACTTTAGTCTTTTTTTAGTTTTCTCTGACTTACTCGTTCTTGTTTCTCAGCCAACTTTTTGTCAACAGCCGCTAAACAACCCGAACGCCCTGGCTCTCTTTGTTTTTGTAGAAAAATTGTGTCTTCCTTTATTTTGATCTTTTCTAGAGCATCAGCGTGTGCGATATCAAATAAATTATCTAAATCTTTTTGAAATTTCTCCTCGCGGTGCTTATAAACGTCCTGTGGTTTTTTACAGTTTTTCTTGCAGCTCTCTCCAAACTTGGTAAAGATCCACAAGTTTTTTCACACAGTTAGGTACAGCTGTGGTGGGTATTCTTACCTTTTTCCAAAATATAATACATTCCCGAATCACAAGATTTGTACTTTCATTTTTTCAATTTTACTTCGCGAATATTAAAGAAAAGAACTGAGAGAACTTGGCGATTAGACGGTAACTTTGCACCAGTTATTTGGTGATTTATCTCACCAACCAAGAACATACTTTTTTTAATACATCTTAGTTCCAATGACATGTTGAAACTTTACTATTAGGCACGTTAACTATTCGATAAAACGCAACAAATGACAAATAGAACGAAAATGGCGGTCATCCTCGTAAATTGTACGAACACATAATTCGCGCGCAACTCGGCACGGGTTGCTGCAATTCAAATAAGATAAAATTTTATTTTCAAGTATTTTATGGTCAAATGAAAGAAATTAGAGCGTATGCGTTAGAAAATATTAACTTTGAAAAATAAGGAACACCCTAATGTGCATATATGAATCTGTCTCAAATCTGGCCACATCCTTAAGTCGCCCACAGCACCAGGTTTTCAAATCGAAATCATGTCGAAAAAATCTGAGTCGCAGTTGTATGCTTCACGAGAAAGCCAAACAACTGGTATCTGGGTTGAAGCTAGGACCGCAGGTTCTCTGTTATCGTAAAGGAAAATTATTGTAAGTGCGGTTCCTGGCTTTAGTTTAGGGGAAGGTCGCCTCACCATGTTTCCTTCAAAGCGAGAAGGAGTCGTAAGCTCATTAACCTTCCCAGCGACTGGTAGGAGTAGAAGATCACCATAGAACTACGCGCTGCAGTAATTCAAAGACTTCACGACACCAAAAGTATAGCCGGGTTCAAATTTGTTAGAAAAAATGATCACGCAACAACAATAATTTTTTTTCACTCAAATATGTCGAACTTTGTGCCTGAAAAAGTGTTTTTGCGGGGAGTTCTTCTTCATTACTTTAATATGAAGAAAACTGCTGCCGAAAGTCATCGTATTTTGGTGGAAGTTTGTGGTCAACATGCGCTAGCTGAGCGAACGTGCCAAAAGTGGTTTGCACGATTTAAAAGTGGTGATTTTGGCTTGGAAGACGATATACGTCCTGGCCAGCCAAAAAAGTTTGAAGATGAAGAACTGGAAGCATTACGCTATGAAGATTGTTGCCAAACACAATAAGAGCTCACAGAATCTTTGGGTGTCACTTAAGCAGCCATTTCAAAACGTTTAAAAGCAGCTTGATATATTCAAAAGCAAGGAAATTGGGTTCTAAATGAACTCAATCCGAGAGACGTCGAAAGGCGGTTTTGCATGTCCGAAATGCTGCTGGAACGCCACAAAAGGAAGTCATTTTTGCATCGGATTGTTACTGGTGATGAAAAATGGATCCATTACGACAACCCCAAGCGCAAAAAATCATATGTGAAACCCGGCCAACCAGCCAAATCAACGGCAAAGCCGAATATCCATAGCGCGAAGGTAATGCTCTGTATTTGGTGGGATCAGATGGGTGTACTGTATTATGAGCTGCTAAAACCGGGTGAAACCATCAATGGACAACGCTACCGAACACAATTAATCCGTTTGAAGAGAGCAGTGGCCGAAAAAGGCCCGGAATATGCGACCAGACACGAGGCAATAATTTTCCATCATGACAACGCTCGGCCCCAAGTTGCTATTCCAGTTAAGAACTATTTGGGAAATCTTATCCCACCCACATTTTAGCCCAGACCTTGCCCCTTCTGACTACCATTTGTTCCGGTCGATGAAGAACGCTCTGACTGAAATACGGTTCACATCAGAGCAGAATATCAAAAATTGGCTTGATTCAATCTTGGCTACCAAGCCGGCGCAGGATCCACAAATTGCCAGAAAGATGGGAAAAAGTCATAGCTTCAGATGGGCAATACTTTGAATAATACTATTGTACATGTTTTTCTTAAATAAACGTTCAAATTTTGAAAAAAACCGCACGAAGTTATATACCCAATATATGATGACGACAAGCAAAACGTAACAATTCTCTTTCTATTTTTTGCTCCAAGAGCACACAAGCCCCATTTAAGCGACCTGTATTAAAGGCCGTTGTACCGCAGAACATAATCTGTACCTCATCTTTGAGTTCCCAATCAGAAAGCGGATTCAAAATAGCTTGAGCTTGGTTTTTGCCAGCAGAACTTTCGAGTTTGGGCAATGCTAAAATATGTTCTTTTTCTCCGAATGAAATAAGAATTGGCAGGCGTTCTTCTTTTGAACCCGTCACATTTAAACTTGGCAACAGCTTTCCATCCCAATGAACGGTCACAATTTCAGGCACGTTGTTCTGAAAATCAGATTTGATCGATTTTGCTCTTTCTTCTCTCATTTGGGTCCGAATTCGTTGAATAGAAGACTTGTTAATTGTAAAATCTTCACAACTGAGATTAAGTGCTTCTAAAGTATGTAAACAGAATCCCGTACACTTAGTTGACACCTATCTAAAGCAGCAACTGATGGTGATAAAACACGTCCTTCCTCTTTTTGTGGTAGACAGTGAACTAACGGATAGCGTTTGCGAAGTGGAGGGCAAATGTTCATCCAAAGTTTCGTCAGAACTGATAGACCGTTCGTGAATATCTTGAGGTGGGCCATTGTGTCAAGTCGAGAAGTTCTTGGCAGTCAAATACTTTAGTCTTTTTTTAGTTTTCTCTGACTTACTCGTTCTTGTTTCTCAGCCAACTTTTTGTCAACAGCCGCTAAACAACCCGAACGCCCTGGCTCTCTTTGTTTTTGTAGAAAAATTGTGTCTTCCTTTATTTTGATCTTTTCTAGAGCATCAGCGTGTGCGATATCAAATAAATTATCTAAATCTTTTTGAAATTTCTCCTCGCGGTGCTTATAAACGTCCTGTGGTTTTTTACAGTTTTTCTTGCAGCTCTCTCCAAACTTGGTAAAGATCCACAAGTTTTTTCACACAGTTAGGTACAGCTGTGGTGGGTATTCTTACCTTTTTCCAAAATATAATACATTCCCGAATCACAAGATTTGTACTTTCATTTTTTCAATTTTACTTCGCGAATATTAAAGAAAAGAACTGAGAGAACTTGGCGATTAGACGGTAACTTTGCACCAGTTATTTGGTGATTTATCTCACCAACCAAGAACATACTTTTTTTAATACATCTTAGTTCCAATGACATGTTGAAACTTTACTATTAGGCACGTTAACTATTCGATAAAACGCAACAAATGACAAATAGAACGAAAATGGCGGTCATCCTCGTAAATTGTACGAACACATAATTCGCGCGCAACTCGGCACGGGTTGCTGCAATTCAAATAAGATAAAATTTTATTTTCAAGTATTTTATGGTCAAATGAAAGAAATTAGAGCGTATGCGTTAGAAAATATTAACTTTGAAAAATAAGGAACACCCTAATGTGCATATATGAATCTGTCTCAAATCTGGCCACATCCTTAAGTCGCCCACAGCACCAGGTTTTCAAATCGAAATCATGTCGAAAAAATCTGAGTCGCAGTTGTATGCTTCACGAGAAAGCCAAACAACTGGTATCTGGGTTGAAGCTAGGACCGCAGGTTCTCTGTTATCGTAAAGGAAAATTATTGTAAGTGCGGTTCCTGGCTTTAGTTTAGGGGAAGGTCGCCTCACCATGTTTCCTTCAAAGCGAGAAGGAGTCGTAAGCTCATTAACCTTCCCAGCGACTGGTAGGAGTAGAAGATCACCATAGAACTACGCGCTGCAGTAATTCAAAGACTTCACGACACCAAAAGTATAGCCGGGTTCAAATTTGTTAGAAAAAATGATCACGCAACACGCCAACAAGTAAGGAAATACCTTTCGCGAGGTGTGGAAACAATCACTGGCTTATCATATAACCGCCAACACCACCACCTCAACTGGACTGCTGTGTAAATTGTTTTCATATACAATGAAGAAACTGTCGATAAGTTGCAGGGTTGATTGCAGAGAAAACGTGAATAAATTCATAAGGCGGCTATGACCCCATTGACCTTATAGGTTAATCAGTCACTGAGTCAGCAAATTGCAGGAAAGAGGCTTCATTTTATAATTAGCTCGTGCTTAAGGGATTCGATTAGATTAAGCGGGGAGGTGGGACTGTACCCGTATTACTGCGGCCAGGTTAGGCCTATTAATATTTCCTCGAGTTAAAGCTCACCCGTGATGCCCGAGCTGGCAGTGATATCTTCGGCCTCAACATATGGCTCATCTAGAAGACGTAGACGTTTTCTGCTTAAGCGGTTACAGTAGCTAAGGATATGCTCTGCTGTTTCTTCTTCCTATTCCCGTAGCCATAAGGTGTTTTCTCGAAGATTAAAGAAGCCAAACTTCCAACCAAAACACTTTGGACAAACTTACGAGAATTAGGTGTAAGTAGTAACTTGAAGTCCATGGTAGACCAGGTCGATCCTAACGAACTAAACGAAGAATTCGCAAAAGTTCAAGCGATGTTGCGTCCAAGTGGAAACAATATAAAACGCCACACACTGGCTTACTTGAATTTCGCCGAGTGGAACAAATTGACGTTGCTAGAGCTGTGTTATAAATTAAATCTCACGCTGTTGGTGTCGATAACATCCACCCAACTTTTATTAAATATAAAATACTACCCTATATATTTCCAGCTTTAACATACATTTTCAGTAATATAATAACAAGATCCACTTTTCCATGTGCTTGGACGCAACTTAAGATTATACCAATCCCAAAAAGGAAAGCAATAGGTAACTCGTCAACTGAATATAGACCTATCGGTATACTTCCATATTTGTCAAAAATATTTGAAAAAAGTTATACACCATGAAATATCAAGTTTTCTTCAACAAGAACAAGTTCTTTGCGTCTACCAGTCTGGATTTCGGAAATACCACAGCTGCACATCAGCTCTTCTAAAAGTATCCGACGAAATGAGAGTTGCAATAGACAAGAAACAAATCACCCTTATCGCTCTCCTAGATTTTTCTAAGACCTTTGATACCGTTGATCATGAACTACTTGCATCAAAATTGATAAACTTCTATAATTTCTCTACATCAGCCGCTAATCTCATACGGTTCTATCTGGTTGAAAGAAAATAAGCAGTTCATGTAAGCAATGCTGTGTCAGATTATATTGCAATTTCAGTTGGTGTTCCACAAGGATCCATTTTAAGTCCTCTACTTTTCGTAATTTTTATTAACGATCTTCCCAAATGCATTAAAAGTTCAAATTTTCACACGTTTGCTGACGATATCCAGTTCTATTTAAGCTTTGAGAATGATCTCATTGATCATGCCACTTTGAAAATTAATGATGACGAGACGAATGCCAGCAAGTACACGCAACTAAGCAAGGTGCATAAAAAGCGGCGCTGCATAGAGGAATTAGAGCTGCTCGCGAACTCTACGAGCAAAAGAGGAGATATGAACACCGGAGGAAAAAGAAGGACCATGAGAAGGGTGCGGTCGAGGAAATTGAGAAATGCTACTCCAGGAATGAAGGAAAAAAAAAAAAATGTCACGGACAGAAACCCCGAATCGAAGCCTGTAGAGTCGTAGTAGTAGATTCGCAGTCGATGCTGAGGATTTGGAAAGAGCATTTCTGTAGAGTGTGTAACGGCGATGACGAACCAAATACCGGAATCCGGTTACTGCGTGTATCTGATCCCTAGAAAGCTGTAGGAGTTGTTTTGTTCTCTTGGTAAAATGTTGCTGGCCTGCCTATTACCGTTAGTTTCCTTTCTGTAATGGAATGCCTTTGGTAACCCGAAAAATGGTCGTGGCAACATGAATGTTGAGGCCTAACCTTTTCTGGCCAATTCGTCTGCTCTTTCATTACTATGTGACCTGACACCGAACTTAAATGGTGCTGACATGTGTTGATAGCAAGTAGGGCCGCTTTGCTGTTAGAGAGAATAACTAAATGTTCTTATTGATGGTAGATCTGTTTAAATTCTTCCTAACGCAGATTTCCATTGCCTGTATCTCAGCTTGAAATGCAGAGATGCTTGCGTACAGTGAGGTATTGGTAGTTTCTTCATATATGCTTGCTCTAACTCCTTTGTCTGTTTTGGATCCATCGGTGTGCCACACCGAACTGTTCCCAGTTCTATAGATCAGGGACTGTAACCTTGAAGTTATGGTTGAAGTTGTACTTTTTCAAACAGTTATCTGTAAGAGTAATTCCTAATTGTTCATTTCATCCTGAGTTCAAGTAAAAGATCTGGATGAATTATTATGGAGTTATTCTCATCCAGATAAGCATGTAGGCGTTAGCCAAAGGTTCTTTCTCTATGTGAAGATGAAGAGGTGGGGAATTAAACGGAACCTCAAGTCTTTGAAGCTTGTTTAGTCTAGCCGGTGTAAACTCTTGTTTAGTTTCACGCTGGAGATGCATAAATGACTATAGGTTTAGCTATCGCTGTGTCCATCCACAGTGTCATTTTTTGGTTAAGACCCCAGTTTTAACCCAGTAGACTTTTACTGGTCCATAGTGGGATTCTGGGTTTTTCTATGGTTTTTTTTTGATATGTGAGTTCCAAGTGAGTTTTTGACCCAGGGTAACCCCTAAGGAAATTCACTTCACTTCAAAACTTTATGGTTTCACCAAAAAGTGTTGGATCGTTAAGTCCAGTTTTCTGTTCTTGGTGACGGCAACTCCTGTGCTCTTTTGTACCAGTTAATAACAAGTGCCCTCTGGAGCAGTTCCGAGATGGTTTCTTTGAATTTGCCTCTGATAAGGACTGAAATGTCATTTGCATATCCTTGGATATAGAAGCCGTCGTTGCTGAGTGTGTTTAGCGGTTCAATGGACTATAGCAGTGAAGAGAGAACACCGCCCTGGGGACATTCTGTCACTACCTAATGTAGCGTCGATATTTCTATTGTTAGGCATACATGCAGTATTATCTACACCTGTAATTTGGATGCATCTGTATACCATTTCTGGGCGTGTTCGGTATTGTCGAAAGCCGCTTCGATGTCACTGCAATTTCTTTGTCTCTGATGGATTTCTCAATACATGTGGTGAGCTCCTGAGTTCCTAGTTGATAGGTATATTGGTTTTTATGAAGTGGGTTCCTATGTAATGAGCCATCCCTGATATGTCTATTAAGTGTGTTCTCAATTACTTTTAGGAAAAACGAGATGAGGCTTATTGGTCTGTATGCTTTGGGTAAATCAGTTAGTCTACTAACTGCTATGGATATAAATCTGACCGTTATCTCTTTCCAACCTTTTGGTATGTAAACCCAGGCATAACTGGCCCTGAATATGGTATGTTTATCAGAAGTGGGGTTTGATAATGAACACCCTTCAAATGCTTGCACCCAGCGCGGGCGAAGGAGAATTAGTGAGAAAAGTATGAGAGATATCGATGTTCTTTGGTCTTAAATGTTTGCAGGTTAAAATGATTATAAATTTACGAGTCACGATATTTTAGCGTACGTGGGGTGTTACGATTGAAGGCGAAGGGGCGTAAATTTATTGGCAATTTCATGGGAGCTGTGGTGGTAGATAGAATAGGTTACGACGGTGTTGAAGAGTGGTAACTGATTTTATCGCACGGATTTGAGCGTTATTTTGGGGAGATCAGACTTGAAACCGTTTAACACAACTTGAACTGAACGTTCTGAAAGGTTGTTTTTAATCCATTGAAGGAGAGATTCATCGATCCTAAATGCAAGCTTTATTGAAAAGACCCTGATGCCAAACTTTGTCAAACACAAGTGCAACTATCTTGCTTTCAGCAGATTAGTGTCGACTTTGGTTTCACTTTTCGGTGAGGCATGCCGTCATATCACAAGTGGACCTGATTCCGTATTCAATGAGAAGTTTTTGTGTGCGGAGATATTTCATCTTTGCCATGACCATGACTATAGGAGAAGTAGGAAGAAGAAGATTCACTTTTTTTTAAAGAACGGCCAGGACATATGTGGTTTTCCATCTTCTCAGAAAAATTCCGAAAATCTTGGATTGATGAAAAAGCTGAGTCTTTTTCGATCGATTTCAAGCCGCGTCAGGTCAATCGTTAAAGACGCCACCCAATCGTAATGAGTTGAAAAGGGGCACACTTATGGAATAAAAGAATTAGAGAGATATCTGGGATCTTCGGTAATATTAAATAAGTTTCTGAATAGGGTTGGAAATAATTTAGATTCAACTCTCAAGGTCCGCCCAGGATGCTTCTGTTTCGGCCACAGTAACTCTGCGGATAACAATAAAGCAAAGTGGCAAGTATGGGTCCGCTACCAATTTGCATGAACTTCGGCAATATCAGTATTACTGTATTCATTCACCGTCATTCAATCCAATTCAAAGAAAACGTGCGCAGAATAGTTTGGGAGGAATGAAGCTTACTTGGAATGAGTATGAGATATCTGATAGCAGAATGCCCGAAGGCCCTAAGCCATTCTTGGTACCGCCACTCTTGAGAGTTTACCATGTGGAGTCTATTACAGCGTCTCCAGTTGTACGTACATAAGGGGAGCAGTACTTAGTCATCAAGATTCTTGTAGGAACTAGTATAAATATATTTTTCAACAAGGGGTTACAACCTGAGCTTTCAGGTTGTTTCTTCTGTACTTCGGGGTTAATTCCCAAAGAAAAAAATCTCTAGTTAACAAAGAACCAACAAAACAATGGATGCCCCAAGTGAAATAAAATGAGAACGGCTATGTTCGAATCTGCACCTTAAATGAATGACCATTTAATATACTGCGCACCTCAAAATTGTTGGCAAAACCTCCTTAAAGCAGGCATCATTGTTAACCAGAACCAAGTTTTTCGGGCGCTCGGCATTTAGCGTTGTATACTTTTAAGTAATATTGAATTCTATAAACTTCTCCATAGAGAACATATCCGCCGTAGCTACCATTATGGAAGAAAACTCAGAAATGCCGATTCGGCGCCGATCAGCTGAATAAGGCATAGCCAAAGAGTCAACCCAGGTTATTTTGCGGCTGGATCTGGGCCTACATCCGTATAAGATTGAGCTGACGCAAGAATTGAAGCCGGACAACCATAGATATGATTCGTTAATTGGGAGTTGGAAATGTTGGAAGGATATCCGGATTTTGACCAAAAATCGTCTTCTCGGACGAGGCTCATTTTTGGCTCAGCGGCTATTGCAACAAGAAAAATTACCATTATTGGAGCGAACACAATCCACAAGTGTTCGGCCAAGCATCAATGCATCCAGAAAGATTGACTGTTTGGTGCTGTTTATGGTGGCAGACATCGTTATCGTCAATGATGTCAGGTATAGAACGATATTAACCGGCTTTCTGTGGTCAGAGCTCGATAACATTGACATATCCGAGCTGTGGTTCCAGCGACACAACGGTCGAAGGTGTGAAGGAGAAATTCGGCGACTGGGTCATCTCACGCGAGGTTTCCTCAATTAGCCGCCGCGATCATTCGATTTGACGCAACTCTATTATTTTCTCTGGGGCTGCGTCATGTCCTTAGTCTACGCTATAAAGCCAACCACTTTGGACGAGCTCGAGGCCAATATTCGACAGGCTATTTCCGGAATAACGCCGGATATATTGGACCGGGTCATCAAAAATTCGGCCGACAGCTTGAAGCACTGCTAACGAAGCCGAGGCGGTTATTTGAATGATGTGCTATTCCACACATAATGGCATGAACGTAGTCAGAATAAATTTTATATCCAGACCGTTGTTGCTTTATTTAATTTTTTTTTCTTATCCTTCTTATCTGGTCACCTATAGAAGCAATTGTAACTATAACGTCCAAATTGCTGCAAAAAAAATTTGACAACGAATTTACGATAGTTGAATTTCGATTGGATGCTTCTTTGGAAGACATGCCTCTATTCTTTCTGTTTATACGAGTAAATATCTTAATATCTAAGCGGCCAACATTGGCCTTGTTACCGCCCAAGTACGAATGTGGATATCCAAAATAATTGGATTGCAATGAAAAGACATGCATAAATTTCGCCGACTACGTATCCCTAAACCTTTCAAGAAATCTCATAAATACCACAGCGAAACCTCTGATTCGATGAAATATCCCGAATTGCTGACTTGCCAAAGTGATAAAACAAGGAAGCTCCAGGAGGCTCTAAATATGCGATGAAATGAGGCTTTTCTGAAACAAAAAGAAAGGTCCCGGAGCAATGTACGGACTACCAGGAGACCAGAAGATTAGAAGCAGAGAAAGATCGTTTCCCGGGAAAAGATTCAAGAACTTGTAAGAAATGTAAACTTACCTCACTTTTATAGATTTAAATCCCGATTATGATAGCATGTTTGGAAACTCCTTTATAAGTGACAAGAAGAGGGAGAAGAGTCTCCTCACCATCAGGAATTGACGGAACAGTTAGTTTACAAGCAAGCGCGTCCTGGGAAATAAGAGATTTAATTCTATTTGGGAACGGACCCTACACTGAGCTCAATCGTTTCAAGAAAAAGATATTTTGAAAGGCTTTCGGTACGGTTGTCATTACGCGAGCTCTGGTCGTAGAGATTCAATGTCAAACGACATTTAGGTCAAGTTTTGAATTAAAAAAAAATCCGTTTTGGGCCGTTGATGTGTAGAGAGGATTTGCCTATGAGTATATAAAGGATCCGGCCTTCAGAGTCTTTGATTACATCCCAGAGTTTCGAAGAAATATGTGCATTTATACAAAGTTCTCTCTTGTGTATCCCACAGCAGATGCCAACCGGAAAGGCCATTTAAGTTTGCGTGTGTACAAAGCTTGCACTTTTTACCCAAAAAGGCGCTCTTTCATAAGCAGTGGTGGTAAGAGATTTGGTAATCTGAACAACCATTTCAGGCAGATTGATCGCCCACTTTTTACGCCAATTTCATCCGATTTTCTTCCACGAGTCGGGAATATCTCTGAAACTTTTAAATTTGTCGTGGTCCTCTGTCCGTTGTGCCGTAGTGTAAATTTTCATGAATACACTACAAACACATACTAAGAAGCATTAAAAATTAAATAAATCCAGCACACTGGTTCTAACTATTGTACACACAGATACTTGTACACAGTTGCATATCTAAATACATGGCATTGACAATGGATAAGGCATGGTTAGCTACAGCGTTTGGGCTTAGACCCGAAAGAGATTGCGACGTGTGGGCAGAAGCTTTCATTGCCAGAGCACTGAAACAAATCCGAATCGCGCACCCTTCTTCGAAAAGTTTGCAAAAAATAAAGAAGAGCATAGAATGAAAAAAAAAAAAAAAACAAAACAAAAAAAAACCAACACTAAGAAACGAAAATTAAAAGAATGAACAGAACATCCATACTAATACCAACAACTCCGATCGATTTGATTGCGAAACATAATGGCTGGACATAAAAGGGCGAAAGTGAGAAGCAGTAGATTGGTGCCGGTCGAGCGGGTTGAAGTTTTACCATTGACTTGACGGCCAGAAGATCCCTATCCCAGTACGCACACTAATGTACACGTGCGACGATTAAAACCTTACTTACCCTTACCCTTACTCCTCCCCCCATTCGACCAACTGCAGTGACATAAATCAAAAGCTGTGCTGGTAAAAATTTTGAAAGAGAGAAAAAAACCAAATTGCCTGTTCCTCCGCTATCCCAGGTTTGCTTTTCAAATTTGTTCCTGGATGAGATGGTTTGAGAGGATAAGCCAGAGGAATTACGACCTGGTTTACGGGACGCATAAAAGATCTCCTTAATAGGAACGGGGCAGACGGGAGAAGGAATCAATTTGAGGAATATACAAATGTACGTATACATATCCACGATGGCCATGAATTTGCACAGCCTACGCGAATTATTGTTTGCATTTATATACCTACATATGCATGGATGTATGTGATCCATGTGTTGGTTGGTACATATGCACACCCTCTTGATTCTTAAAAAAAAAAAAAAAATAAGTAAAAAAATTAATGGAAGCAACCAGAAAAACTGAAAAGATGCGATGTACAACAGGGTGATTAAAAATACCGAAAAACGGAAGAAAGAAAAAGTACTGAAACCCAGAGGTGTCTTCATTCATTCTAAACAGTCTTAAGTTCTCTTTCTTTTGCTGGGAAAGAGCACGAATATAACACGTCGTGCGTCTGGAAACATAAAACGAATGTACCAAAGGTATAAGGTTCCTACAGAAATCTGTAGGAAATCTCATAGTAGAACCAAAGTCGGTGTTGAGAATCTGAACATTTCCCTCCACCTGACCAAGATAGAATCGGGACACCAATTTCCAAGCTTAAACTAAACGAAGCGATGCGTTGCCATATGCATTTTTCAACATCGTTCTTGAAAGAATCTTTCAAAAGTCTGTTTAGTTACTCGTACTCGTATATGCAGGCGAGATTGACATAATGGGAAGAACACAGCGAGCTGTCAATGAAGCGTCTGCGACTATTGAAGAAAGATTGGCTTAGCGGTCAACGAAGAAAGTATGTACTGTCAACAAAGAGGGACACATAAAACGTTACGATAGGTAGCTACAACTTTGAAATAGTAAGGGACTTTATGTTCCTTGGCTCCGCTATCAACTCTGACAACGATACCAGCACGAATATCATGCGAAGAATCACTCTTGCTAATCGCTGCTTCTTTGGGCTTAGCGGGCGACTGAATGTTAAATAGATATCCCTGATCATCGCAGTCCAATCATACTTTTCGGTGCAGAAACTTGGATACCGACGAAAACGGATGAAAATGCTCTCGAGCGCTCCTTCGAGCAATCTTCGGGCTCATCAATGGAAAAAGGAGGAGACTTTTCAACAGCAATGCCTACCTCGTCAGAAAGGCTCTGATAAGATGGCTAGATTACATTGAAACCAAATTTCGATTATGGAACCTCTACTACAGCATTTGGATTTATGTAAGCCCCCCACCCGAAGGTGGTTGCCACAATTTACGGGTTGTGGCGAGCCTAATTTTAAGTTGTGAGGTATTGGACGGCTTGATCGCCTTTTGAATGCATGGATATCAGCGCCCCGTCCCGGAAAGATTTCGACTAAAACCTAGAGGACAACGGGGTACGACCTCTTCTTGGGTGGCGCACACAATTGGAAGCGGATCTCAGCCAAGTTCGTGTACTCATATATGTACATACATGTGTCTCTATTCTCGAGAACCACACAATCACTGAATTCTGAAAATCCAACTGACAATTGCATAGTGCCGCGGTTCAAGTTCAAGAGGTGCTTCTCTAGGCCTTGCAGGTACACCAGAGACTTTACTCCGTGCTATTCCATTATAACCTGACACCAAGGAAAAATTTCAATTTTCTGATTGTACGAGTACTCGTATATGGGAAAGTGAATTTTCGAACAAGCTTCAGCCATAAACGAATCTTAGCTTCCGCTGGAGATTCACATGAATCGCTATCCCTCTATACGTAGTAAGAAACCGCTTGAACTAATGAAACAAAATTGTTTATTTTCAAAACCTTGTTTAATACAGACTCCTCCATTCCCAGTTATCGCCGTAAACCCTAGTCCTGCCGCAATTGTCGCTAATTTGTTTTTATAAAAGCAGCTAAGGCATCATTGTCACTACACATGTTCTGCAGACACAGATGGCTAATCCAACACCTTGAGGTCATTCCTTTTTTTCTTGTTGGAGCCAATCCCGGTTGCCATGTCCGATCAATATTTCAGCGAACGCCAACAAACTTTTCCTTGTACAGTTAGATGATTATCTGAGCACTGAGACTCCCGGTGGAGGTCTAGATTACTGTCAGATAGAAACAGCAATAACCATGACGGATGTTACACTGTTCGCTGGATGCTAGTTTCGCATCCACAAACGTCTCAAGGGATTGTTTAAAAAAAAGTTAAGCTTAACCAGTGAAAATAATTCTGGTCCAGTTCATATGTTTGTAGCGGTGAGCACACCCAAATCAATTTTTAATGTTTAATCAACGATAATTTTGTTCCGCTTTTATGAGCACCAAGAAGCACAACCAAACCATGTATAGAGCATTCCTTGGGGACTATGCCTTGTAAGTTGCACAAACGAGATACACTAGAAGTGGAGTGGTTGTAACGGAGACCAAAAGTTCCTATCATTTGCAACTAAAAGTTTAAGTGTGTTAAGTTTTTTTTTAACACACTGTTAGTTTATACCTATAAAGAGGGTCTTCCAATAGGGACTTCCGAACTTTGACAGTGGATAGCGGCCATATTGTTGAAGCTACATCTGTCAAATTGGCTGTCGTTTATTCAGTCTGTTTTGCCAAATCACCATGGATGCACATAGCCTTCGACAACACGTGCAAATGATAAAATTGTTCTATCAAAATGGGTGTTCTGTTCGGGCAACGTTCCGCGAGCTTCGCCCATTTTACGGTCGCAATAATCGTCCTACGGAGAGGACTGTTTGCAGTGTGGTGGATAAATTTGAGTCCACTGGTTGATTAAACGATAAACCAACAGCCGTACGTCGACGAAACGCAAGATCTGACGAAAACTTCGCCGCTGTCCGTGAGAGTGTCCAGGAGAATCCGAGGCAGTCGATTTCGCATCGCTCACAAGAATTCGGCCCTTCGCAGAGCAAAACTTGGAGAATTTTGCGTCGTGACGACCACAGACAACCACGTGTGTTCCATGAATGGGGTCTGGAGTAGTTGGAAACTGATCCTAATTTTCATCGAAAAATCATTTTCAGCGATGAAGCCCATTTCTGGATGAATGGGTACGTCAACATAAAAAATTGTCGAATTTTGGACGATAATAATCCACCTGAGATGCAAGGGCGTCCAATGTATTCCGAAAAAGTTTCTGTTTGGTGTGGATGTTGAGCTGGCGGCGTCATGGGTTCATCTTTCTTTGAGAACGACGTTGGCTAGGGCATCAGAGCGATTCGAGGGCATGATGTAAACTGGCCACCGAGATCGTGCGATTTGACCCCGTTAGACTTTTTCTGTCTGCGGACATATGCACGATGTTATATTCTATACATAAAGGCATCGGTATAATGATATCTCACACACACTTTGTTTTATTTAAATTTAAAGATAGGAAGCGCTTTACTTACGCTTACTGTCCACAATATAGTTCATAATATTTAAAACCGTGGACGTCTCTGCATTTTAGATAGATAAATGTTCACCTAACGAAGTCAAAATTTGCCGTTTTCCACAAAAAAGCTAGCCCTACGTTCTTGATTAGTTTTCAAACCATCTGGGGCAATTTGGCTACTACCCAATTGCACGTCCATTAGACAACCGATGCATACTCTTGCAGAGTAAATATAAGTTGCATTAGTTCTGTGAATATAGATCCATTAAATCCTTGATGGCAAAAATGGTAAAAATGCGACGTACGACTTTGTAGTTTTCGGCCCTGGACTCAGAATCATTCTATTCTTCCCCGTAGAGTAGATCTGAGCCCGTCCGTGCTGAATAGAGGATGTTCAGTATGAAGTCTATTCAGATGCACATCATAAACACAAATTTATTATTTAACAAGTCAAGGCGTCTGTCGCATAATCAATTAAATTTGTCCCAGGAAGCTCACCGCAAGATTGCCCAACTAATCATTTGAACTTACTGACTTAGATGGTGGTTCGGCCTAGAATAGTTATAGCTCTCAACCTAGTGAACTGGGTCTTTGCCCAACTGCCTCCTAGTTACGCACTATTCCTGGCCGACTTCTAAAGTTTGGTTTTCTTCTACCGCCTTGTCCCTCCGAGGTAGCCTTGGGGACATTCCAGTCGGAGCTTTGGTGTCCGTTCGTTTTACATATCCTACCCATCTTAGGCGTCAACCCGTTAACGCAAACGGGACTAACAATTGAACATCTTCATCATCCTGTTTCTGCGCCCTAGGACAAGAGAGTCTTACATAAAATATCCTTAGTGTTACTAGCTGTTGCAATGATAACGACGTCAATAGGATATGCAAGTTGTTGGATATCCTTTTGGAAAAAAGTGTCTTTTTCATAAATATTAGTTGAAGAATTTACATCAGTGGCCATAATCTTTTTTTGGCATCGAGTTCCGAGACCTTTGGTGAGATTGCTTCCGACGTTGAAGAAGTAGGGACCTTTTTTCGCCGCTATGCAACATAATTGTAAACAAATGGTTTCAGGCTCACAATACGAGAGACAAGATCTTATACGCGATGTTAAGGATTAATGCGTCAGAAGTTGGGGAGCCTTAAAACGTCTCCTTTCTTATGGGTGGGACCAACAGTGATATGTATGTTTCCATTCATCAGACATATTTTCCCTTAGCCCTTCAACAAATCATTTACGCTGCTTCAAATAGCTCAATAGCTAGGTCGTCCAAATCAGTTCACCTTGGGCCATATTAATATTACAAGAGGCTTAAGTGCTTTTAAGTTCCACGCCTCTTGCCAACCATTAAGAAATCATAACCTTTTACGTATTGCTAGTGAGACACTAGGGGAATACTAGTACTTCTCTTCATATCGCTAAGGGTTGGATTGGCTGGATTACCAGGGAGCACAGGATAGTGCAACATCCCAAAGATGAATGGGGTAATTCTGGACAACAAACTATTGTAAATTGGAAACAAATTAGGAAGGCCTATAACCCTCTCTTTTTGCAAGAGATTAGTTGGGAAGACTTGAGGTTTGAAATCCGCCATGGTGCACTGCAATGGTCAGACCCGTACACACATATGGCAACAAGAAGGAAAACCATACTCGGAAAATAAGCGATGGTGCTACAGCGTTCCGTAGCAATCCTATTGCGGTACTAGAAGGCTTTCTGCATCTTGTACTGCTTGATTTGCAAATCAAATGTGTAACTAGCTAGCTAAACATTGGACACGAATGATATTATTCCCTTGGTCGACTCCGACATTCTGTACGATGTATTATTCCCGGTAGACGACGAATGCCAAAACGATGCAATAACAAGGCCAAACGAAATTGCCCTCTACTTAGATGGATTCAAAACAGCGGGGGGAACTGGTTCTGCCCAGGCAATAACCTGGCCTTAAAATCAGATATTTTGTTTTTAGGGCAGTAGGGCTAATGCGAAAGCGATTGAAGTCTGGTAGTGATACCGCCATCTAGTCAACCTGAGCTCAAGCCATTCAAATCAATTGGTTTTTTGCAGCCAGAACCAATTGAGGCTATGCTAGAATCAGGACACTGCGGTGCATATAGAGCAATCATTTAATTTTTTTTATTTTGGTGGGGGCTTAATACAAGCTTAAACTAACTTGAAAGGTTTGAGTTGACCTTACAGAGCATGCGGGAGATTGGTTCGTTGGAACCATAAGAGGTGCGATGGGTTGAAATATAAAAGATACGAGGACAGTGTGAATTACAAGTGTTAGTGTTGAAGGAAATAGAATTGTAAAAGGAAGCGCAATCCACAGAATGTTTGGGGCGATAGGGAGGTAAGATATATGGGTCATTCGAGGGTAGTACTCGAAGGGCAAATCGAAGAAAACGACGTTAAATATTACCGCCACACAGATACGCCACACTTGGCTGGCGTATTCGAGAAGGAGCCGGGCAATGGTAATGCAAAGTGTCACATAAGGGTTGCAAAATTCTTTAGACCATCGTGTGATAAAACCAAGCGATGAGTTGGCTTTAATGATTATCTCATCAATATGCGGACGGAAGTTTAACTCTCTATCATATAATATTCTAAGGTCGCTAAGAGATTGAACATGGGGTACAGGTTGATGATGCAGAAAATAAAGTCGATGGGTAGATTGATTGGACTTATGTAACAAAGTCATTGACATTTCGAGGCATTAAGCGCTAAGCTTCCGAGGTTTTCTTGAAGTAGGATATAGTCTTGGGGCGAAGAAATAGTTTTGGAGAACTCTCAAGATCGTTTATAGTTAAAATGAAAAAGAGGGGACCTAGATGGCTGCCTTGTGGGTCACCAGAAGTGCCTAAAAATGGGATTGAGAAGGCTGACCTAAGACGTATAGCGTTCGTTCTCCAGATAAGAAGGTATCAATTTTAATAATATGGGTATCAGAACCGAGGGAAGACAATTTGAAAAGGATCAACTGATGTGGTATTTTATTGAAGACCTTAGCAAAACCTGTAGCAATAACAACGATTTCGTTGCTATTTTATGGGGCTGAAAGTGCAAAGTATACGAATCCAACTAAGTTCGTAGTAGTTGATCTACCTTTCAGAAATCCATGATCTAAGTGACTTGAACTTCATATAAAAAACTTTCGAACATTTTAGGTACTCGTATGTGAGAAAGCTTTGCAATGCGACGGTAGTTCGTTACCGCATTCTTTGATCCCTTTATGTGGACCGGGGTTATGAAAGAGGTCTTCCAAACTCGGGACAATTCTCCTTGAGGAAAGTGGATGCGGAAGATTGGAGGCACACTTTGTGAGAAATATTGCTGGCCCGGCTAAAACTTCTTTATTGAGATTTTATAACTTTTCTCCGATAAGGGCAGGATCAAAAGTTTGAGAGAGAGAGGGGCCAATGGAGAAATTGGGAAGGTACTTGAAATATATGGGGTCAGGTATAAAGAAGTTGTCTAAAAAAAGTTTGCATCATAGTTTGCAATAGTATGTGGATCGGTCGATGATATATTATCGAACGAGAGAGAAGGGTAGTTGACGAATTGATCAAATGTCTTAGGGTCGTTAGGATGGTCTACGCTGTGTTGATAAAGCGCTGATAGAGGCAGTTATAGATCTGGATAAATTGGAGGTAGGTTCCAAGACAGTTAGAGTAGTCAGCATATGAATTGGTGCGAAGAAAACCTACCCATAATTTGTTTCATTTCTTTCGTAAAGAGCGAAGTTTTTTTTTATACCAGGGAGTGGAAGTAGATGATGTTTTATCCTGAGAAAAGGGGACGTAAAGCAAAATGGAATTAAATGTAAAAAAAGAAGACAGGTTGGTAAAATCAAAAGAATATTTGTTAAGATAGATATTGATATTGCGAAAATTAGCTTTATGGAAGCTGTAAGAGAGATAGTGGGGGAAGAAGTGGAATGGGGTGTAATAGTGGAAAAGGTATAAAAATCGATCTCGACCGGAGATGGTTAAATAAACGCGGGTACAGAGTATCCCTGTATTGTGGTTATTTTTGACCAAAAGCAACACTCAGGACTTAAGCAGGGATCCTACCAGATCATTGGTACTTCTGATGTAATATACAATACAAGCCGAGGAGAACATTGCTCAATTTCTGTGTAATCGAATGCGAATCTAGGAAAATATTACATTTTTTGGAATATTTAGATGAAATAAGCTATAGAAACAGGGCTATACAGTTCCTGCACGAATATTGGGTATTGTTCACGAGAATGTGATTAGGCTTCTTTTAATTTTAATAGCGATGGGTCTTTTGGTGGCTGGAAGGTCTAAGCCCAACTTCCTTTCTAGCCCAACCTAACACAACTTAAGGTGTGAGTCTTTCTATGATGGTTTATCAAATTATACTGATGCCATATACATCTGTCAGATTTGACTGCTGGTTTGACCGTACTCTTTTAATCTGTTACAATGCTCTGCTAAATGGATTTTCTTTTAGGGACGGGTTGATTTTCAATTTTTTCGCTCTGAATCGAGTTTGAAGTTTCAAGCTTATAGAAATCATATTTTGAAATCAATTTACCCAATCATAATTTTGTTGATTGTCTGTGCCCTTATTTACCTCATGGATTCTTGAAATGGTTGAATAGAGAATACCCAAAATGTCTTCTCCCAAGAAGTTCTAAAACCTAACAGCGTGGGCAAAGAACGTTCATTTCCATTTTCTAAATAACCGAACTAAAGCATCGGTCCTGAAAGATCTACGAAATTGCTTGAAACCCTAAGATTGACCGTCTGAACGTAGAAATGTGCTCGAATTTTCGTAAATGGAAAACATATCTTATCATAGCGTTGAAAGCAAGTTTATAATTTTTGAGAAGATAGCGAATCGAGAGACAGCAAACTTATTTGCGGCACGATATTTCTTAGAAGTAGGTTTATATGGTCGCAGGCTGGAAGACAGTTATTTAAAATGATTCCAAGACTTTATAGCGTTTCAAAGAAACAAACCTTCTCTCCAGATAAGTAAACAGCAGGGTATTCGTCAACAATCCCGATGCTCTTGTCTATCGGCATAGGGCCTATTTGGGATTAAGTAGAAGATCATTCCACCTTGCCCGGAGATTCATTGGCTTTAAGTCCTCATCAAATTTGCAGACAAAATTGCTGGTTTGTGACCGCAAAGCATACTTGTTATCATCCGTATATAGGTGTATTGTAGTATGCTTATAAAGTGGGGGGATGTCATTAATGTAAAGCGTGTTTTTTTTTAGGAGTTTCGTTTTTAAACTGGCAACACTGTTTCTACAGATTGTCAATTTGACAATTGAAAGTTGATTTGTGGTTAGTACGTTTTGCCATCTTACGCCAGAACGGCGCGTGAAAATTGTGAAAACTTATTTTGAAAACCATGGTTCGGTTCGCCAAACTTATCCTGGGCTACATCCATTTTACGGTCGACATAATCGTTAATCTGAGGAAGTTATTCGGAACGCGATGAATCGTTTTAGCACCACGTACACTCTAGTGGATAATACGCATCCCCAAAGACGACAAACAGTGCCAAACAGAAGAAGTTTTTGCCGTTGTGAAGCGCAGTGTTGAGGAGAATCCGAATGAGTCGATTCGCCATCGTGCACAGCAATTGAAGCTATGCCCATCTACTTTGCGGAAGATTTTACGGAAAAAGCTTGGCTTAAGAGCTTATAAGATCCAGATTATGCAAGAGTTGAAACCGTCGAAAACATGATTCAGCATGATCCTTTTCAACGCAAAATTTTGTTCTCCGATGAGGCCCACAAGCAAAATTGCCGAATTGGGAGTGAAAAAAACCCAGAAGCCTTTGTGGAGACGCCCTTACAACCATTAAAACTCAGTGTTTGGTGTGCTTTATGGCTGGTGGAATCATCGGCCATATTTCATTAAGGAAGATGTCGGCCAGTATGTTACTTTCATTGGAGAGCGCTATAGAAATATGATTTGTGACTTCTACGTTAATTAGTTCTATGGCATTGACGTGGCCGAGCTTTGGTTTCAACAAGATGACGCAACATGCCACACGGCGCGCAACAGCGTCAATTTATTGCGGGAAATATTCGCTGGGCGCATAATTTCGCGTAGTGGACCAGTGAACTGGCCTTCACGATATCCTGTGATCTCACACTTTTAGATTACTTTCTTTGGGGGTATGTGAAGTCACTACTCTGTGCCGATAAACCAGAGACGTTGGATGATTTGTAAGTCAACATTCGCCGTGTTATTGCTGATATACGGCCCAAGTTGCTCGATAAAGTTGTCGAAAATTGGACTTCACGATTGCGCTTTATTCTAGCTAGCTGTGGCGTGCATATGACCAATATCATATTTAGTCACAAATGGTATAAAATTATCTGTTAAATAAAGCTGATATTATAGACATTAACATTAGCTTCAAGTGTTTTATTTCATATTGAATTTGTATAGCTCTAAAAAAAAACAGCCTTTATAAAACGAAGGGCAGATGTTAAAGTATTGTGCCTTGTGGGACGCCGTTACAAAGTTCGAGAATGGTAGATACATCTCCGTTTAAGGAAACTTGTTGAAATTGCTAAGATAGCTCTAAATCAGTTCAACGGCTCTCTTACCTATCTAATCCGAAGCTAGAATAAAGTTTCCGTAAGTTCAAAAGGACAAAGCAGGGTTGGCTTAGTCTTATTAAAGCTCAAACGGATGTCCGTCAACTATTTGTATGAGTGCAGTGGTGTAGCTATGCTCTGCTCGATATGCAGATTAATGTGGACTTATTAAACCTTGGGTGTCAAGATGTACTAGCAGCCGACTCTTAATAACGATTTCTAAAACCATTGACAGGACAGAAAGGAAGCTAATTGAACGAAAGTCACAGCATTCCGTAGGCTTTGACTTTTTTGTTGGTATTATTTTCACTAGTTTGCAAGAAGTGGGAAAGCAAGATCTAACTAACTACATAGTCTCATAAATTTCAAGGATATTCCATCTAATCCTATAGCGGATTTTACAGATTTAACAGCACTGGTTACCCTTTTAAAAACAAATGTAGGAGCTAAATGTGTTGGAGAGCTGCAACCACTCTCAGATTCGTCAAAAGGAAGGAAAGGTCGTGTCCTTTATAGATGTAGCAACGTAATTACTTAACTAATTCGTGCTGATGTCTATACTGTTGGAAGACGATTTCTTACTGACAATGACGAGCGGAATTGCGGGAATTATAGGTGACACTAAGTTTGGCACTATAGTAATATTGTTTACTTTTTCGAATTTCGGCAGTGGTGGTGTTTCTCAAATTGACAAGTCAAGGGTGCTTAGGATCTTTTATGACTATTTCATTGAGTGGAACATATTTATCGAAGTGCTTCCTAACCAATAAAGCCACCTTATTATCAGCATCTGATATATTCCAGCTCAAGTCTCATGGATAAGTTAAGGCCTCGCTTCATGAATCTAGGTCAATATCTTTAAAATTTTTGAACCGCTTCGTTTTAGGAGAATGTTTGAAATTCATACGAGCATCATAAGTTAAAAAGATTACATTGTGAGCAGAACTAAAGCACTGAACAGAGATTTGGTCACGAAATAGTACTAAACCTTTATCCGATGTAAAAAAGTAATCCAGGAGCGAATATTCAGCTGACAGCGAAGTCTTTCACAGAAATTGCACTTGGGTCATTATTTAATAAGTTTTTATTGAAATCGCCGCATAATACATATATCTAATATTTTGATAAAACGAGGGTAAATAAAACACCTTGGCCTTGAGTTCAGTAAGAACAAAATCACCGTGCGGGACATACGCAGAGCTAATAAGAGATTTCTGATATTGGTCAGGGATTTTAATAAACAACAAGTCTATGCCAGCGGACGTTATGACATCACATTTAAAAGCGGATTTGTAAAAAATTGCAACCCCTACTCCTACTATTGTACTATGTCTATCGCGACGATGTATTTTACGAGTATAACCGCAAAGTTCAATACACATCACTACCAGAACCAATCATGCTTCTGAGACTCAAATTATTCTACTTGTTACCATTGAAATATACTATCAATGTATCTTTGGTTTTGTAAATATGAGAATGTGAATACTCATGATACACCCTGTAGCCCACGATTTCGATGAGCAATATACTCAAGTGGCTGGATCCGCATGTAGGCAGATTGTCCATATGAGACTTTGCCAACCCATATGCAACACAGTACATATGCATGGATATACGATGTACGATGTATATACATATGTAATTATATACATATATGTATGTGTATATAATCCAAAAACCATATTCCATATCCCAGAGTGAAAACGCGTATGGTGCTTAGAATGAGCACAGATCGGAGCACGAAAAAATCTGCTTCCACTTGGAACTTTGAAATGGGTTGATGTTGTATGTTCAAAAAGGAACGAGCAGGGAAGAGAATCCATATCTGAGTCTCCACCACTGGATGGATGAATCCAGAGAAGAAAAAAAAAAACAGTGAACAACTAACCAAAAACGACAAAATAACCATGAAGTAAACAAAGACCATAATCAGACCAAAATAGATAACAGTACCGAGATAGAAGTCGATCAGCGTGACTTACAATCGCAACATCAGGAGAAAGAGCAGGATGAGAGGAAAAAAACGGACAAAAAATAATCATCAAACCATTCGCCATTTTGTTTCGTTTTGGATGAGTTTTGTGTAGCTGCTTTGTGCTGAAGTTGGTTTTAATCATTCTGCTCGCCTTTCTGGTCTTCCCATGTGCCTCAAGGCCAATTAAGTGAGGGTTTGGGATGTGCGCGTCCCTCTGTCATTGTTCCCGCATTACGATTGTGCCCTTGTCATTTGAAAAACTCTATACTATTCGTTCCCGTTTTTTTTTTTGTTTTTTTTTGCTGTCCCTGATGTCATACGGATGGTTGTCAATTATGTCATTTGAATACGGAGATAGGGTTCAGCTTTTTTTTTTTTTTTTTTAAAAATTATTTCGTAGAATTGCCAATGAGAGAACTTTTGACAATGGGATTTGTAAATGGGATTTATGTCAAACTAAAAACATCTATTGAAACCGATGTACAGCGTGCCCATATATGTATGCTTGTACCTATGTTTGCACATTCAAATGACATGGCAAGTGAATGGAGAAAACATCTACAATTGGCATAGCCGGAAAGAGATATAATTTGTTTCTTATAGAAAATTGCTTATATGAACAAATTGTAAGGATGCGCTATTTTAACTATCCGCTATTGTCAATTGCTTTTAAGTTCTGCTTATTTCCTTGTTCCATACGTGTACATTGGAACCTATCCATTAACACTCTAATTCACTCTAACAAACTAACTAAGAGCTAAATAAAAGCGGCCTACAAAATCTGTGAAGGTCTCCAAAATTTATAGCAGCCAAAGGCTTATTCAAAGCTTTCATAGGCCATACATAGTCCAGAAAAGTCAGACGGGGAGACAATCGAATTGTGCAATGCAAAAATCGTCTATACTGAGAGTACTCGTATACCTATCTTAACTGATATTTGATAAATGTTGTAAAGCTATTTCGGGCTCCATGTCTTATCCAGATCCTTCGAATCATTTCAAATGGTGGAACGTAGCAATCATTTTTTACACTTGCTTTACTTTTGCATTCGTAAGACAAACACAACTCGCTTTTGAATGAGGAAGGCCTCAAAGACCTTACATCCAAATCAACAAACTGGCTTAAATATTGTACAAAAAAAAATACTGAAGCTGATGATGCGATGATATTCATCAGTAATATTCTTTACAGCTAAATCGACTAAACTTAGGTGCCATCAACGGTCAGCATGACGGATGGTGGTGGACATGAATTTAGCAATCATCACAGTAGTAATCGTATATGAGCTGGTTCAAAGTATGATATCGGCCGATGAATCCTTAATAGATCGACGCCATCCGTCATATCGCCCGAAACCGATCCCAGAAATATTCTGGCTCTCCAGGTTAGGAACTATGTTTGGCGTTATCTTTGAAACCCTACTGATGCGATGCGACCAACTGACTTGGATAAGGAAGGACCTACCGTTGAGGTCTCTGCAAAACGAAAAGAAGGACACCATTATTCGAATATTCACATTTAATATTCGGCCGATTAGAGCTGATCAACTAGTGGAAGCCCAAGAATACTACAGAGCAGATCCAGGAATTATGATGCGACAGGACGAACAAAAGATGGATAATAAACTGTGACATATACTACATTAATTGCTAGAAGGAACAGAAGTAGTGTCTCTTTGGGTGTAGGATTTGTTTAAAGTTCAACACACGACCTAGGCAAAATTTGCCAACACCACCTTAATATGCGTGCATGCCTTCACAGTAGATACGGACGATGAACCCAAAAAATAGTTCCTTGACATGACCTACGAGCAAATAACTAAGTAAGAGTTTACCATTAGTTTAAAACTGTTAAGGGTATTTTAACGCCAAATTAGGGATGCAGGACATTTTTGGCAAAACTATGGGAAAGCATAGCCCATACGATGTCACCTCTGGAGTCGGACGAATGCTTATTGATTTTTTTTACTTACTTAGTTAAGGTGGCGCTACAGTCCAGGGTGGACCTGGGGCTCAATCAACAAGCGTCTTCAGCCAGCTCGATGTTTAGTTATCTGCCTCAAATTTCGCACGCAGGGTTGATTGAAGTCCACTCTTACTTACATGCGCCACATGAGTCTGGGTATTCCTCTACTGCGCTGTGCGTCGGGGGTGGATTCGAAGACCTTTCGGAATGGAGCATTGGTGTCCATCCGCTTCGACCTTCAATCTTCTGGCTAAGTCGATGTCGCTGTACCATACAGTTCGTCGTTGTATCTCCTCCTCTACTCACCGTCTATGCAGGCGGGACCGAAATTCACCCGAAGAACTTTCCTCTCAACGCAATCAAGAGCATCCTCATCCATTTTTGATAAAGTCCATGACTCTGCGCTATAGAGCAGTACTGGGATTATTGTCATATGCCTTCTATGTATAGTCAACTGCCTTTTTAGCCCAAAGAAACAGCGATGGAAAGAGTTATTCTCTGTTTGAACTCAGCGCTGGTGTCGTTGTCTCTGAATTGATAGCGGAGCCTATTTAGAAAAAGTCCTTAACTACCTCTGTCGAGGGAGACGTTCCGTCTGAGGGTGTCCTTTCTTATTGACCGCATAGGTATACTTGGTCTTGTCCGTTAAACTCAACTTCGTCGCTTCTGCCTCAATACTCACGAAAGCGCCACTGACATTACGCTGCTTTCTTCCGATTATGTCAATATCATCGGCGTATGCGAGTTACTGGACGGACTTTTAAAAGATTTTGCCTCTCAATGTTAAAAAAATTCCATGACAGCGCATTGCCTTGCCTAAATCCTTTTTTGACATCAAAGGTCTCGGTGAGTTCTTTACCGAACTTGATGGAGCAGCGTGAAATCTTCATCTTCATCCTGGCACAAACGGATGATTTTGGCAGAAATGTCAAACCTTGACATTGCTCCGTGCTGCTCGTTTATACGCGGCCTTAAAATCGATGAATAGGTGGTGTATATCGATTTGGACTTCATGGTTTTTTTTCCAAGATCCACCGTAATGGCCTAAGGCCACACTAATATGGACCAATCTGGTTGTTGACGAACGGCTTCAGCCGTTCACACAATATGACGGAAAAGAGCTTGTGGGCGATATTAAGAACACTGATGCCACTGCAATTGGCCCAGTCCCGAGGGTCCTCTTTTTTTCGGATTGAATAAACAATGCTGAGTCTCATTCATCGGGTATACTCCCATCCGATTATATTTTATAGATGCTCCTTACCACGCCGTCCGCTCCAGCAGCTTTGAGGGACTTGAGCTTAGATATGGCAATCTTCATCCTGGTAGGGTGGACGGATTTGTTGGTCTACATCGTCCAGGTTTAGAGGTTCATTCAGCCTTGGAAATAAGTTGGTGTATGTCCTCTACCAAGTCATTTCCTGCTGCCTTAAATAGTTCGGCGGGTAGGCCGTCCGGCCCGGCAGCCTTGTTCGACTTCAGTTTAGATATTACTATCCTGACTTAATTTTGGTCGGGTGGACGGAATTCTTGACTTGCATCATCAATATTAAATGGCTCGCTCTGACAGATAGCGGAATTTGTATCTTTTTCGCCGTTTAGCAGCCTGCAGAAATGGTTTTTCCATATCCTTAGCACTGACTGTAACTCTACTTGGGCCCTCGCCCAATAATCAAGGCCTCGCCCATCAATGACGTTGTCTAATAAAAAGCGGGGGCAGAGCATATTACTGGTAAACATCTTCAGATAACGCCTCTGAAGTTTGCTACGATTTGACCAGTAACAAGTTACCGGTCATAGGTCTTGTTGGCGGCTGGACCACCGGTAGTCCATACCAGGACTTAAATCACGGTACTATGAGAGTCAGGAGCCTCCCGGATTTCGGTCCGGGCCTGACTTGTTGAGGTAGGCCCCCTGGTGGGAGCGTCATGGTGGCTGTGGTTTAAACCCAAATCGCGGGAAAGGGTCTAACGCATTGTAGAGTTGCAAATAAGTACTGGGTGTTGTGACCCTAAGAACAGTAAGAGGTTTTAGGTCGACCTCGACTCATACCAAGGGTGGAACTTGTGCCTCCAACACAGTTCCGAATTGGTATCAAAGAATTGACGGAGAGCGATGGCAAGTCGTATCCTTGTTCCCACGGATGTATGGGCATCCCGTAAACATAGGTCTACATGACAGGTGGCTTACGTTAAAAACCAAGAAACGTTCTATGTAACTCTACTACAAGGTTTCCTTGTGTTCTTTTTAACTTTTGGTATAGCTTCCGAACATTATTCCTGGAGTAGAACCTCTCCAGATCAGCCGATGTTTTTCCCTCCTCTTTTGCTCGTAGGGCTGACGAGCCGCTCTCGTCTTTTTGTACGGCGCCTCTTTGTAGGCATGTTGTTTTGCTGCATGTGCTTGCCGGCACTCTCCATCAAACCAGGGGTTTCGTGGCGGTGGGCGGGTGATACCCAGCACGTCAGTTGCTCCAATTCTGATGGCTTTTCGGCATCTAAGCCACTGGTTTTCAACACTTGATGCTGGCTGCAAAGGACTTCTTGAGAGGTTGATGGATACGCGATCGGCAAAGGTTCTGACGGTTTGTTGCGATTGTAACCGTTCAACGTTAAATCTCCATAGTATTTCTCCGTTGTTGTAGCGTCTGAGATATCCGTAGACGTACCTTGGCTGCAACTAAGTAGTGGTCCGAGTCTATGTTGGCCGCTCGGAATGATGGGACATAAAAAATACTTGAGGAGTGCCTTATGTCGATCGCAACATGATCAAACTGGAGTTTACTGATCTGGTGTCCGCCATGTTCCCTTGTGAATATTGAGGTGAGAAAACCGTGCGTTTGTCGTATCCCGCAGCGAAATCGATTAGCCTAAGTCCGTTTCCAGACGTGGTGTCGTGTAGGCTATGTCTTCAGATTGTACTACCAAAAATGTCCTTTTTCCAATTTTGGCATTAAAGTCGCCTGGGATGATCTTAACGTCATACATTGGACATTGCTCGTAGGTTTTGTCGAGCAGCTCGTAGAAACTTTCTTTGGTAGCATCGTCCTTTTCTTCTGTTGGGGCGTGAGCGCATATTAGGCTGATGTTAGCGAATTTTCCTTTGATACGGATTGTTATAAGGCGTTCACTCACGTGTCGAAAGCTCAAAACTTCTTTCCTAAGTCTGCCTCTTACAACAAATCCGCATCCAAATAGACGGTGCTTACGTTCCCTATAGCAATCACCGTAGTAAACATCACACTTTTGCATCTTTCTTTTATCCGGCCCATCCCACCACACTTCCTGGATGGCCGTGATATCTGCTTTATAGCAGTCTAGGACCTCCGCTAATTGTTCGGCTGCACGCGGCCTGCTCAAGGTCCGAAAATTCCACGTGCAGATCCGAAAGTCGTTGTGCTTTTTTCTTTTTGCAGGGTCGTCCACAGTAAACCCGTCCTTACCCGAGGCTATTGGTCGCTTCGTAACAATTACTTTTTTACGTGGTTGGATAGTTAACAACCCCCCACCTGGAGGGCCAGGCCCTTTTTGGGACCACTAGGACAAAAGGGGCCGGACTAAGCTCCGAAACCAGTAAACGAACTCAGTGGAGTTTTAATAGAAATAGTCACCGAAGATTCTAGAATGGGAAAAAAGTTATTGAAATGTGTGCGTCGATTGGACTACTACCGTAAGGACGAATTAAGAGTGATAGTCAGGGTCATCTGCCTGCTCAACTATTGATGGCTTGAATGAGTGATTGATTTTCCCATTAATGAAATAACTCACTCTGACCACATGCGCATAACAGCTATTGCTAAGGTTAACCCGCGCCCATCCGCTGAACAACAAGACTCCTTGGTAGCAGAGCTTCGCAGCTAGACATAAGATGATTCTAAACCGTAAAGTTTCCACTGTACATGATAATAAAATCCACTCCATACACGGCGCGTACGTTCTTATTTCCTGTATATCTGACGCCCTAAAGACCTTTCAAGCTAGGAGAAGATGTAAGAAAAAACAGCTAGGGTATAACTTGGAATGTGCGGCAGCTAGGAACAAATCATTCGCCTACTTGCGATTATTAAAAGAAAGAGGCAGAAGCTTTGTAAAAATCATGTACCAAGAGGCCATCATAACAAAAAAAAAAACATGTGAAGGGATAAGCAAAAGAGGTACTCTCAATAGTTGCAAGAATCAAGGACAGCCGTTCGTTTTGGAAATTTGTCCGGGCCCTTAATTGCTCACTTTTCGCATGGAGTATCCAGTATTTTGTACTGACTGAACAATTGCTGAAGCCACCCTGTAGCACGAACGAACTCCGTTATGCACTTCCTTTCCAGGGAGTCGATGTATTGGACCGTATAATTTTATTGCAAGGAGTTTGTAGAGTTGTATTGTACAACGATGTAACTTAAATAACGCACCAAGAGAAGGTCGTATTCCTGGAAAAGCTAACCGAGGTCTATTATATAATTTTTGGCGCAGGCGATATGCCAGACAGCTGCAGAAGAATAATAATTTTTCCCATATACGAGTATAAAAAAGGAGATCCCAAATATACAAGTAACTACAGAGGTATATCGTTCCTGAACTCAATGATAAAAATTACCACGTCTAACAGAAAGGGTACAGGCAAATTAACTACTTAGCGCGTTCAAGCTGTATTCAGGGAAAACTATTTACACTGCCAAGTATTGCTAGGATTTACCTAGACAAGGGCTCCGGACGGCAGGCACCTTGACGCGAGCGTCATCTTCAATGACGTCGGTGCGGAGGCTTAAGTCGCAAACCGACCGTAGTCGGTTGAGAAGCGGCGAACTAAGAACTGCCAAACCTGCCTTGACGCAAACCTGTTATACTTAGCCGTACCCAGGTTCCGGCCTTACTCGTGTGATTTTATTTAAATGGAAAACCAAAGACAAAAAGCAAACAAGACAAGTAACCTGTAATACAAAAACAGGCAATATCTGTCCAGGACGAGTCAGAGGTGAGTTCGCCTTCACTCACGACTTCTTCCATCTCCATCCTGGTAGAGTATTGGAAGAAGCGGAGCTTCTGGCTAGCGAGAGTGAGGACTTCAAAAGAACACTCACTAACGAGAGCGACTTCACCGGCTGGCACGGCTGGCACGGCTGGCACGGCTGTCACGGCTGGCACTCACACCCGTGATGCAAGAGGCAGGGTTTCGGACGAAGGGGTGATTGAAAAAGTGGGAATAGCTGGTTCAGCCGCATAAAACAAAAATACAAGACGGTGGCAGAGATGGGAAAGCACACTCTGCCGACAGAATGGGTATGGGTTCCGTGGCCCTACACGGAAGCTTCTGGGACTACTCCATTTGCAAAATCGGGAGCTAAAAGCCGATACATGGAGAGTCCTTAAGACGGGGCCTAATATAGACGGCAGTACGGGCAGAATTTTCAGCTGTCCTTAAACAGGGATTGCTTACCACACCTCGGAAAATTGAAAGGTACAGCATGGTAAGATTGATGGTTAAGCCATTGACTAAGGGCAATGACGAGGAGGAACCCCCCAAGATGATGGAAGTGCTGCAGATAATTCTGCACCACAGTAAGGCAGCAGCCGTGCCCATACAAGAGCCCTGGATCTATAAGGACAACAAGATCCTGGGTGTTAGTCTGAAAAATTACGCGTAAGATTTCAGATCAGGAGGCATGACGACGGCAACCTGCGAAAGGGAGTGTGGCAAACCACTTTGTCTGACCTCGGCCTACTTCCCCTATGACTCCGACGTAGTAATCTCGGAGAAGCTAAAGGACTTGGGAAGGCAGAGAGATTGGATGATGGTCCTGGGCTGTGAAGCAAACGCCCATCATACACAATGGAGAAGTGGTGATATTAACCCCAGAGGTGAGTGTTTGTATGATTTCATTATATTTTCCAACCTCAATATTTGCAATAGAGGGAATTCACCCACTTTTGTTGTGAATAGGCAAGAGGTGCTATTGTAGACATCACCGTTGATGAAAATACAGAAGGGTTAGAAATAAGGGAAAGGAAACTAATCGATGAAGCCTCGATGTCGGGTATCCGATGGATACGCTTGAAGATGAACTTTCGGAACAGGGTATGTACTTTTCAAAGAAATCCTAGGAAGACCAATTGGCTCAAGTATACAGAAATATACAACGGCATTCGAGAAAGCTTTCCCGGCTAACAGAACACCTAAAAGGGCTTAACCAAAATGGTGGAAAAGTGAGATAGAGAGATAGTAACAGACGAGGCTTCGAGGTTACGCAAAACCCTTTCAAAGGAAGCGAGCGTTCCTAGCTACATCAGGAAAAATGTCGGAACCTGGGCTGAAAATAGCCAAGTGGTTCTGGCAATGCTGGTGGAAACCCAGTTTCCTGGATCCACATTATTAGATGTCAATGGCATGCTTCGGCACACTGAGAACATTAATCTCTCTCTCTCCCAAGAGGAAACATGTGGTCTTATTAATAGGAAAAAATTATGGGGGCAATTCAGTCCTTTAAGCCCTACAAATCTCCCGGTCTGGATGGTATTCTACCGATTATGCTGCAGAAAGCACCGGAGGTAGCAATCCAAATAATTATGGAAATTCTCAGACACAGTCTAATAATAGGGTACATACTCGTGCCAATAGCTTGGAGGGAAGTTAAAGTGGCTTTTATACCTAAAGCTGGCAAATAGGGGCATATAACAGGAAAAGATTTCAGACCAATAAGTCTGTCAGCGACTATTGGACATTCATATTAGGAATAGATGCAGTAATGGCTTCTTGACTGAGTCACAGCATTCATATATGTGAAAGGAAAATATGTAGAAACCGCTCTGCAGGAGAAGAGTCTACACTTCGCTGAGTTTGCGATGGCGGCCTTCCTCGATATTGAAGGAGCCTTCAATAACGTGGAGTGCATCGTCACTAAAAATACTCTAGTAGACGCTAACATTGAGCATGGCATTACAAACTGGGTCCGCAACATGCTTGCAAGCAGGAAAATAAACTGTTCCATTGGGCAAGGCTTAGTTAGAATGACTGTAACCAGGGGAACCCCTCAAGGGGGAGTCACATCACCACTCCTGTGGGTGTTAGTTATTAATGACATTCTTAAAAGGCTTAGTACAATGGGTATAAGTGCCACGGCATACGCAGATGACGTAGTCATAATAGTGCAGGGAAAAGACTTTTAAGCGAGATTATGGAGGTTGCACTGAAGGCGATCAGCACTTGGGCAAAAAAGCTGAGGTCTCAATGCCAACTATTCCAAAGCGGAATTGGTTCTTTTTGCCAGAAAGTACAAGATACCGCAATTCAGACTCCCAAAACTCAACGGAGAGGAATTGCCCCTTTGGGATATCTGGGTGTAATTCTGGACAAAAAACTGAATTGGAATCTTAGCGTAGCGGAAAGAATCAAAACGGCATATAATTCTCTTTTTATCTGCAAAGAACGTCAGGAAAAATTTGGGGCATAAAACCTCCTATGGTGTACTGGCTGTATACGATGGTCGTAAGACCCATACTTACATATGGCGTACTAGCAACAAATAAGAGAACGGTTTACGGAAAATTAGCGGCGGTTCAAAGAACGGCTTCCATACCCATTACATGTTCGCTCCATACCACTCTTACGGCAGCATTTGGCCCTAACACCGCTTGATTTACAGATAAAAAACTTGTTGGCAACAGTGCAATACGGCTCACTAATTAAGGTTATTTCATGAGCAGTAGTTCCAGATACGGCACGGTCCTAGCGGAGCTACTGCCAGGTAATCCAACTCTAACGGATGACATTTCTTCCTTGATCTACTTCGACATTCCGTATGATATAATATATCCGGAGGGGGAGGACTAGCAAAAAAAATGCAATAATCAGGCCAAATGAAATTGCAATTTTCACAGACGGCTCGAAAATAGTCTTCTCAGAAGATTCAGAACTAAGTGTGTCTATAAGACTACCGGGCTAGAGGTTCTGGCTGTCCTCAGGGCGGCTGAGCTAATGCAGATGAGATCGGTATCCGAAAGAGATATCGCTATCTACATCGATAGCCAGGCTGCATTCAAGGCAATGGAATCAATCAACGTCAACACTGATACAGTCAGGGACTGTGCTGGGTACCAGGACACTGCGGTATTAAAGAAAATGAACAAGCGGATGAGCTTGCAAGAAGAGGAGGGCTACTCGACAATATTGAGGTTGCCAACATCAAACCACCCCTTTGCATAGTGAGGGGTTCTATCGCGGAAGAAATTACAAAGACTGCGAACCTAAGGTGGTCAACTCTCGAAGGACCCACTGTATTCAAGCCGCTTTTTGACCGCAAAAGACCCAGGAAGTTAATAAAATTAAACAGGGATAAGCTTAAGACAGTAATAGGAATCCTGAAACTGTCTGCTGGTGAAACACGCAAAGAGACTCAAATTGTCAGATACGGATATTTGAAGATTCTGCGGTGATCTGCAAGCTTTTGAGGACAAAACGCACATACTGTGTAAATCGCGTAGTCGAAGGAAATTTTTAGAGAAATACTTTTTCGAAAACCTAGGGGAAATTGACGATACGAACTTCAAAGGCCTTCTTGGCTTTTGCAGGGAAATTGGGTGTTTCACCAGGGAGATTGTTTAGGTTTTTGCCATTTGAAGACAAATTCAACTGGTTCCACAGGAATCGCGATGGGCCCGTGTTGGTGCCTAGTGTTTTCTGTGATGGCATACCCTTCACGCCCCTGCTTTAACTAAATCTATCCTACCTGGACAAGGGAAAGAAGCTGTAAGCATGAATGTATGTATGACAGAAGGGCACTCTTTTACAAACTAAGTAATCTGGGATTGTCAACAACGTTACTCGCTACAACGGATTATGCAAAGTCTTTACGAAAGTAATACGACTGCAGTCGTCTACATGCCAGTCTAGTTTGAGTCAAAAATGGGTATCAAGCAAGGTTGTCTCATGAGTCCTCTTCTGTTTTCGGTATTCCTGGAAGATCTATCAACATTTTTTACCGGTGGAATCGAGTCCCCTGAGACTAAGATAAAGCTGCTCCTATACGTTGATGCTATTATTCTTTCTGTCGAAAATACTAACGATGATGAAAATCAGGATTAGAGCAATATTGCGCTTTGTGGAACGTAAAAGTCAACACCGCCAAGTCCACAATAATGGTGTTGCGAACTGGAATTGGTCGCTACGCAAGGAGTGAAAAATGGACATGGCAAGACGAAGAACTAGAGGATGTGAAGGAGTATAAATATCTCGGAGTCATAATAATACCTCGACTAACTTTCAACATACATCTGCAAGGAAAACAAAAAGAAGCCAAAAAGGGGAATAAATTGCAGCTGGAAAGTCATACTTTGTCAAAAGAACACTGCACCACAAAGTACAAACTGTATGAAGTAGTAGTAAGGTCTATCATGGCGCGGTATGAGACATTTTCCAGTATGAAGAACCGAAAAAACTGCTGAGATGCTCTATCAAGAAATCTTCAAATTATACCAAACTATGTGCTGCACTTGGTAACCAGTCTGCCACCATTGTAAATTTTTACAATAAGCCTACACTTCTTTTATACAATATTTTAAAAGTAATGTTACTCCCGAGTGAGTCAAATCCTTCTGCATGTAATGATGCAATGCACTTACTACGAGGGAAGCTTCGATTCTTCAGTGGTTTAGGTTGTGCAGTGAACACGATAATACCCCTTTAGACTACAATGTAGCATCGTGGAAGAAGACCCCTCAGGAGCTGTTGATGAAGATCGATCTATCCATTCGAGTGGCTGTTAGAGAAAGAGCGTAGGAAAGTCTTACCAGCAACATGTACCAAACTCTTAAACATGACCGCGGGCAGAAAAATTATTTCCACGATCAACACAGCTTAAGTACAATCTCGTTCATTTTCAAGGCTGGAGGTGAGCTCCTCCGATTAAATTACATGCCGCATAGAACCGAAGGGAAACCAGAATCAGTTCATGCAATCTACGTGCTAAGGAAGATACTTATCACTTCATTGAAATATGTCCCATATCGAACGTGATTGGGAGAACTCGCTGGGAAAAAGCAGCCTGTTGTCAGACGGCAAATGCGAATGCTATGCTTTGCGAATTTTTTTTGTATCTATGGAATTTTCTTTTACTCTGCAATAAAATTACATATTACTATTACGAGTACATTACTATTACAAAGAATAAACTTTAATCAACTGACAACTTCATGATTCCGTGCTCATAGAACTGCTGGCCCGTATTAGCAAAAAACCGGACCAAATGTGATTTCTAGTCATCATCATTGGGGGAAGTTTTAACATGCAAAGACTTTTACAAATGCTAATTGCGGCTTTTCTTTGATTGCTTGCTCCAGTTTCATTTGTTTTTGAGAGTGAACGTCTGAATTGATCGTTTGGCTCCTTGAAGCAGCTCAAAATACATGACATCTTTTTAAACCCACCAAATTTACAACCTTCTTTGGTTTAACTGCAACCTTCGATGAGGTTTGTTCTCCGATCATGATCGTATTCGATTGATGTTGTTGTAGATGATACATTTTTTTAACACCAGTGTTGATCCGCTTTAAAAAGGATCAGTTTAATTGCTTTTGAGATATCCCTACATATATCACAGCTATTGATTGGTTGTGTTAAGAGAATCTCTTTCAATTCAAGTTGAACCCAAACAATTGATATTAAGTGATTTTCAACTGTTGTGTGTGGCTCAAGTGGCTTCTAAATTGGAAAGTTCCGTGTTCGAATCCTAACCGCACCCGAAAGGCTTTAATTTTTCCAGTTAACAAAAATCAAGTAAAATCCGTAGTTGACTAGAAGTTACCAACAAGCCAAATTCCATTAAGAATTTAATCTCTTTCTTTCTCTTTCTCTCTATCGCTTTTTCTAAAAAACTTAACACATGCTGAGGCATTATACCCACTTGAGTGTTAAGTTCTTTAAAAAAAAAAAACATAAAAAAAATCATCATCAACTTCAGTAGGCCTACCAGAACGTTGGTCTTGACTTACCGGAAATATTTAGTAAGGTCGTGCTACGGTTCGGCGTGAACCTGGGCCTCAACTAACATGCCAGTTAGGCCGGTCTTTAACTAACTGCCTCCAGTTGCGCAGGCGATGTCGGTAGAGGTCTCCTTCTACTTGTGCACACCACCTAGGGTGAGCTCTTCCTCTACTCCGTTTCACCTCTCGGTTAGATTCAAAGACTCTGCGGACCAGAGCTTTGGTATCCAGTCGATTTACATATGTCATTTACGATTTCACTGTACAGCTCGTATAACATAGTTCGTCGTTAAATCTTCTTCTCCAAAACCCGTCAACGCAAACGGGACCGAATATTTTTCGAAAGATTTTTCTCTCGAAACGACTGATGATATCTTCATCTGCTTTCAATAGGTTCTGCGCCATAATGTAGGACTGGGAATATCAAGGTCTTATGTAGAGTCTCTTTAGTTTTTCGGGACAGGGCCTTATTACTCAATTGCCTTCTAATCCCAAAGAAACAACGATTGGCAAGAGTGATTCTTCGTTTTATTTCTGCTGAGGTTTTATTTGCAGAATTCATAGCAGATCCAAGGTAGACAAAGCCCTTTGCTACCTCGAAATTATAGCTGTCGATTGTAACGTTCTGTCCAATTCGTAGATGTTGTGTGTCCCTTCTTGCTCATAGCTTGGGTTTGCCCTAATTCACTGCTAAATCAATTTTAGCAGCTTCCATTTTAATACTAGCGACAGTACCGATGACCACCTGCTGAATTCTTGCTTAGAAATTGCTATCCTTTCTTCGTTCTGGTCAGGTGAACGGAAGTTTTGGCTATCATCGTTTAAGTTGAATCGTGTATTCTGCCTGACGGCGGGATGTTGAGGTTCTCAGCCGTTATATTCTTAGCACCGATTACGACTTTGCTACAAGGTTTCTTCTTCATCTCTACAGGCTTTCTGTACGGGCCTTCTTGCTTTGACATTTTTTTTCTACCTGTTGGTAAAACTTCCGAACTTTATTCCTGGAGTACAAACTCGCAATATCTTCGATCTTACGTTTCTCGTGGTCTTTTTCCTTCTTCGGAAGAAGCCGATGTTAACCCCGTTTGTTCTGCTCGTAGAGCTCACGAGCTGCTCTGGTCCTTTGTTTTTTTTTTTCTTTTTTTTATAATTGGTGTATAACTTGTGTACCTTTAAGATGTTTGCATATTACGCGGGCGAGAGGAAGTTAGGGAGGGTAAAAAGAGAGATGCCGATGTGCGTTGGTTTTAAATGTTTGCAAGTTACAATGACTAGGAAATAAAGAGCTAGGCAGGGCATTCCATAAGCGAGTTGTACGGCTTAGGAACGAATCACGATATTTTAGAGTACGTCCGAAAGTGGGCTTGAGTGTATACTGTGAGCATTCATAGCGAGACGGGTGTTATGGTTAAAAGTTAGAAGGGGCGGAATCTTACTGGCAATTTCTGTGGAGCACTGGTGGTGAAAATAGCGATACAACAAGATGAGACAGGAGACATTACGTCTGTGCTCGAGAGTGTCGAATGACTGTGTAATATTGTCATGACCTATGAGTTTTATCGCATGGTTTGGGATATTATCTAGTAACTGCAAAGAGGTCTTAGGAGCACCAGACCAGATGTGAGCATTGTACTCCAATTTCGCACGGATAAATGCTTTATATATTGAGGGCAGATCAGAGGGCGTTAAATATATCTTACGTCGTTTGAGGAAGCCTAGACAGAATGGAAAATTTTTCGGTGGTTTCAACGATGCAAGTGCCATTCATGGATAATGGCTGCATGTTTAAATTTCGCTTTGACGACAGCAGATAGCATTGTGTTTTGGAAGCATTAAGTTCTACTCTGTTAGTGGTTCCCCAATTAGTTAGTCTGTTAATATCAGGGTTTAATGAGCTTAACATACGCTGCCGTTCCCGTTGTACAGCCGTGAGTCCGGAAACGAATATGAAAAGCAGAGAGTACTGTCGTCAGCAAAGGAATCATTGATTAAAAAGAGTGTCGGAGACAGAACAGAGCCCTGGGGCACACCAGCATTTATTTTGTGAATATCAGACTTGAAACCATCCAAGACAACTTGAATTGAACGTTCCGAAAGGTAATTTCTAATCCATTGAAGAAGAAAGCCGTCGATCCCAAAAGCACGCATTTCCGACAAAAGAGCCTGATTCCACACTCTGTCAAATGGGTTAGAAATATCAAGTGCAACTATCTTACTTTCGCCATATTGGTGTAGACTTTGGTTCCATATTTCGGTGAGACATGCCATCCAGTCACAAGCGGACCTGTTGCTACGAAAACCGTACGGTCGTTCAGAAGTTTTCATGTTTCGAGATATTCCATGAGCTGACGGGTTATCAGTGTTTCCATGACCTTGGAAAGAAGGAATGTAAGTGCTATGGGTCTGCAAGAGAAGAGAGAAGAAGATTAGTCTTTTTTAGGGACGGCCTGGACGAATGCTGTTTTCTATCTGCTCGGAAAGAGTCCTAAAGAGTAGGATTGATGAAAAAGCTTACGCAGTTGTTTTGCCAGCGTGGAAGAACACCTTTTCAGAAGAAGGGGAGATGTACCATCTGGACCAGCGGATTCATGAATGCTAAGATCTTTAAGGACTTTTGCGAGTGCGAAAGTGGATTCGTCGAATTGAAGATTCGACACACTCAAGTGTAGGCGGAGACAAAGCACAATCTGGAAGTATTGAACTGGCCGCAAAGTGTGCAGCAAGCAGATTGGCTTTATCCAAAGAACTGACAGCTAGAACGTCATTGTAAATGAGCGATGGAGGATGAGGCAAAATTTTTAATATTTTTGACGAACGACCAAAAATGTTTACTACCTTTGGGATATTGTAGTATTTTGTGCTTCAATTTTTGGTCGCATTGAAATTTTACGCGCTTGAAGAAAACGTTGCAGTCGTTCCTGGCTCGTTTGAACTGTTTTCGGTTTTCCTCTGTCGGGTTGGTCTTGTAGGGCCGAAAGAACAATTCTCTAACCCTGACAGCCTCTTTACAGTTCGAGCCGCACCATGCCTTTTCTTTTGGTCTGATACTCTCAATCCGATGAGGGAGAAAGGATCTCATGATCTGATGAGCTGATCATATCAGCAGCGGCATGCATGTCGTTATCGAAGAAACACAAGGACCAGTTAAAATACCTAAGAAAGCTGTTAACACCGCTCCAGTTGGCTTTCTCTTATTGCCATACGGTTCTTTTAGGAATCTTTTCTCTATCTGTGTGGTCGGTGAACAAGAAATTAGCTGATATGACACAATGGTCTGTCGAGCCTAGAGGGGAGAGCACATCAAGGGTGTACCTATCAGGTTGAGAAGTTAAAAACAAGTCCAGGGTGTTGGCGGTATTACTATCAACGTCTGGTATTCGCGTGGGCTTATTTACAAGCTGTGTTAAGTTGTTTTCTGCAGCGAAGATGTCAACACACCGTTCTTCGGGTGTGCTACATCACTACGCACGTAAATGGCGAGACCGCGATGAGGAAAGAATAGTTATACTAGTTCGTAGCCAGGTAACTTCAGATCAGTGTGATCTGAGAGGTGTGGGCGGGGATCTACCTGTGTTTCACTAAGTGCCAAAACAGCTGGTCTGAATTTCCAGACGTGGACTTACGCCGAAAAGTGATTACCTTTTAGCCTGCGAATATTTGCTAAGTGCACTCTAAATTCCCGAGTCATTACAAAATAACAAACACAAAAGACAGAAACACCAACGATGCTAAGCAAGGCTGCAACGTGAAAATTCTGGCGTTGGTTTACCGAATCAGATTGTTGTAGGTGTTATGCGCTTACAACAAAATGAAATAGTGCACTAACAGAATTGTTTAGCTGCATGTACTTGCCGGCTTTCTTCTTCGAACCAGGGATTTCTGGGTGGTGGTCGGGTGAAACCCTGTCCCTCAGTTGCGACGTATTTGATGGCATGTTGGCAGCGCTGCCACTGGTCTTCGGTATTAGATGTTGGCGGCATAGTAGTTATTGAGAGATTTCGTTTGGCGAAGATTCTGGCGGTCTCTTGCGATTGCAGCTTTTCTCCGTTATATCTTATCACGTAGTTCCTCTTTGTTATTGGGATTCGCACCACCTCGGTGGTGATCCGAGGCAATGTTGGGTGTCCGAAAGGTTTGGAAGTCCATAATACTGGAGCCATGCCATGTCTTACGTCTATTGCAAAATGATTAATTTGATTTAGCGTTTCATGTTCCGGCCGCCATATCCCCTTGTGGATATTGAGATGAGGAAATCGTAGGCTTGTTGCAGTGATATTTCGTCCCGCCGCAAAGTCAATAAGCCTAAACCCGTTGCCAAACGTGGTGTCGTGTCGGCTATGCCTACCAACTGTCCTAGCAAAGATGTCCTCCTCTCCTGTCCTGTCGTTAAAATCGGCTTCGATCATTGTTCATATGTCTAATCGAGGAGCTCGTAGGAACATTCTTTAGCGGCGTCTTCCTTATCTTCCGTAGGGGAATGGATGCATATTTGGTTTATGCCGACCTTGAGCTACGCTTTATAACTCGCGGTGTCGTGTGCATTTATAAACTCTTTTAAATTTATACCAGGCAAGGAGATGAGTAATTATGCAGATTGCGTGAATGGCACATATTAACATGGAAAACGTTGAGATATTTAGGACATCGACAACATCGCCCGCATCCAATGAGCCGATTTAGGGGTTTTTACCATTAGCCCCGGGCGACAATATACGAGACAACGTCACTGTTAATAACAGCTAAGGATTCCGTCTATCTCAGGGCTAACATCAACTCTACGAATAAGATCTTAGTATAGATGCGACAAAGATGGAGCTTAGGAAACCGGTGCTACAATTTCGACGTGGCAAGATAATTAGGTTCAAAGCTCATATCTGAAAAGACAAAACTGTTAGTTTTGCTGTTTGGGGCTGAGCAAGTATGGAGAAAAATCAACCACCAAATACTTGGCACTGTTTTCTAGGAGGCAAAGGTGCAAACGAGGAGTATTCATTTGAACTAAACAAAATATGCATGTAATCTAAAAAGCTAGCAATAATGCTCCACCTAAGGAGATCTTCGTATCCCAGCCCTTAGGTTCGAGATGACAAGGAAACCCAAAGTTTCGATTTAAAGAGTGGGTCCTAGTGGATGCAAGAAAAATGAGTGGTTGGGATGGTCACATGTGAAGGATTACCTTGTCACAGGTAGCGACTCTTCACGGCTCAGGAATAAGTTACTAATCTACGTAAAAAAAAACTTTTCCCTACCTTCCAACTTCTGAAATATTTTACCATTTCTCTTTCTTAAATTATTTCCACTCCCTTTGGTGGAAGGGTAGCTTCATCACCTGGTGGAAAATTTTAATGAATTCTCCATGAAATATTTAAAAGAATCGTGTCGGCAAACTTTTTCTCTAAATGAATCAAATGTTTCCTGTTGCCCAGAGTTTCTTTCTAATTAATTAAAAAAAATTCGCAACATTTTATTTCGAGTCAATTACTCAATCCCCTTAAAATCAAAAAATATGCCCTCAAAACATAACTGCCTCAGTCCGCAAAATAAACCTCTCTGCGAATCCTTGTTTAGCAAGCGCTAAACCTCAAACCAGAGAATTGTAAACAAATCCAAAGAAAGTCGAAGACGAGCACACACAACAAAGAAACCCCTAAGGAGCTTATCTCTTCGGTTGCAAAGTCAAAAATTCTAGAATCGAAGGAAAGACGACAGGCAAGCTTTAAGAAGACAATTTCATTAGTCCTCAAACTGCCGATAAAATTCGAGGAGGACTTTGCGCCAAAACCAAGTCAGTCGGGTGTTAACTCAAATAGAATAACTCAATATTGGGCTATGCTATGTGGCATACTACACCCAAAACGGGACGTTTTTTTTTTGCTTCGTATCCTTCCTGTGGCATACTACGACGACCAGGCTTTTGTATATTTTTGGATCACTAGGGGGATAGAAATTTCTATATAGGTATATCGTCCACCAAGTGATGGAGTATGAGCTGCTGTCTGAAACGCAAAAAGCCTGAGTTGGTAGGTAGGTGACACCTTAACTCACAGCCACATCCTGGACCATATGGAAAAACGGCGTAGTATGTTCTTTCCTAAATTTGGGAAAATTGTGGGTGCTCCAGAGTCACACACACATTAACACATAGCAGACGAATCAAAATGGCCTACATTCGTATAATTTTCAAGCTGTGAAAGTGGAACATCCCATTGGTGGGGCATAAAGGACGACGAAAAATATTATCACAACCGGAAAGAATATAATACAATTTAGCGCACGCACAAAAACAGCAAAAAAAAAAAAAAAAGATAGAAAGAAAGAAAGTCGAAGAATTACTTCTCTCAGAATATGTCGTAGATATGTATAAGTAGGCATGCTTGTATGTATTGGAAAAGTGAAGGAGGAAAATTCACCTTCAAGAAAAGAGACGAATTTGAGTCCTTTTCCACGGCAGTGTAACAGGGATAACAACACGAAAATAGGAAAATGCGTACTTTCTTTTGCCTGGATGCTCATGAGGATTGTTCCTTCTCTTTTCCCTTGACAGCTATCTCACTTTGGAAAGGCGATTTTGTACTCGTATATCTATCTATGTATATCCCTTACAAGGATTTCAGGAATCTACGCACTAAATTTCCATGTCTCACCCTTGAATTTTCTTCTTATAGCTCCGCCTACAATAAATACCTTCGTAGATATAACGTGCAATGCAACCCCCGGGTGAAATTTCCAACTCCTGCCTTGACAGTGTGGGAAATGTAAATGTAAATGTGTTTATAAGCCCCTCTTTGCCCGCTGCGGCAATCGCTATTGTGAAATAAAAGGGAAAATTATAGGTTACGTCACTGCCGGCTTTACTTTCGTTTACACTGCAGGAAGTCATGACGGAGCAAAGGGGTGGTTTACATAAATTGAAAAGCAGTAGAAGGATGGAAGGAAGGAAGGATACCAAGCACAGGAGAGAAAAACAGGAATGAAGACAGTCACCATGGTAAGTGAAACTTACATAGGACAGAAAGCACCAGCTAAAGGGGCAGGTACGGACGGATAGTACTAGCAGAATCTATTTTACAAAAAAGAAAAAAAAAATAAAAACGACCTATGGTGTAGGTCTATGTACATAATAACATACATATATTCACGTAGGTATCTATACATATGTATGTGGTAATAGAAAATAGAAATACTTTTATCCCTTCAGGATATTTGAACAAATTTCACTGATCCACATATTGCTTGGTTGATAGGGTGTTTCAAGGATAACGCTAAAGTGTGGTGATGTGTTTCCGTTTGCTGTTTTTCATTTTCCTTGTTTTTTTTTTTTTTCTTATTTGCTGCCCTTCATAAGGACTCTTCAGTTGACCATCGCGTGCGTTTTGTAAATAGAATGATAACAAAAAAAAAAAAGGGTAAATAAGTCGTGTGATATATATTATATATAAAACTCACACCAAGCGAAATTAAAATGGTCCAGGACATTAGGACATTTGGGCGTTTGTGTTCTTTTTTTTTCCTCCTTTCGCTCTTTTTGTCATAGTGGCGTATTTTTTAAGTCGCCATAGCAACATTTGCTATTTATTTTATTTAGGGGATGAATGGTTGAATAAGTTTTTTGATGGAAGTGGGCATCATTTTGCACTATGATGTCATGAATTTTGATTTTCAAGTTTCAAACGCGTGTGTCCTTTTGAAATTTAAAATTTAAAAAAATTGACTCATTGGCGTGGATATTTGCATACGTGAGTCATTGCTTCGGATTCTGATTTCAACGTCAAAGGTGAATGCAAAGCCGATTTAATTAGCTACGCATGAGTATGGGGATCTTACATATAAGATGTATCATTCGGAAGGATTCTCCAATATTTGTGGACCATCGTAACCGACGAACTGCTGAGAATACTTGATGGTAATGGTTTCTGTGCCCAAGCCTATGCAAATCACATTGACATACAAATTAGTGGCAAATTTGAAGAAAGAACCAGACGTATCATCTCCAGAAGGCACTAAGCCTTACATATCTCCAATTGCTGCAAGAAACTCGACCTCAATTACCCAAAGAAGCTCACTATTATGGTTTAGCCTTCATGAAAATGACTTGAATACTCCAATTCATTTTACAAGTAAGTACCATGTATAACGCTAGAGGCTCGATATAGACTTACAAAACTGCCCTTGGTAGTTTTCTCCGTATTTTGAGATTGATGATTGCTTTGCTAACTAAACTAGCCTACTCAAAGAGAGCACATCTTATTTGGCTAGCATACGAATAACAAATGGCAACGAAATAACAAATGAATCAACTAATAAAGGATTTGCAACAAAGTGCTACAAGACCATTGTCAAAAGCAGAATCAAGGATTGTCTCAAACATAAGATAAGAGCTAGCAAGTACAGAACGTCTTATGTGTTTTAACGTAAACCACCTGCAATGTAGACCTTACGTTTACGGGATGCCCATACATCCATAGGGAGCAAGGATACGCCTTGCCATCGCTCTCCGTCAATTCTTCTCCGTCGGAACTGTGTTGGAGGCACAAGTTCCACCCTTGGTATGAGTCGAAGCCGACCTAAAGCCTCTTACTGTTCTTAGGGTTACAGCACCCAGTACTTATTGCAACTCTGCATTGGTTCAAGCCAACAGGAAGACACTTCCCGCGACTTGGGCTTAAACCACAGCCACCATGACGCTCCCACAAGGGGGCCTACCCAACAAGTCAGGCCCGGACAGAAATCCAGGGGGCTCCTGACTCCCATGGTACCGTGATTTAAGTCCTGGTATGGACTACCGGTGATCCAGCCGCCAACAAGACCTATGACCGGTAACTTGGTCAAATCGTAGCAACCTTCAGAGGCGTTATCTGAAGATGTTTACGATAAGACCAGTAATATGATCTGCGCCCGCTTTTTATTAGACAACGTCATTGATGGGCGAAGCCTTGATAATTGGACGGGGGCCCAGCTAGCAAGTACAATAATATATTTCCCAAAAAAATAACTAATGGACGTCTCCAACTAAACCGAAGTTAGACTTTCATGACCAGCGCTCTAATGAAATGGCCAGTAGTATTCGGCGCCTTCAAATCTTCAATCGTATTATCTGTCTGGCTCATCAGTGTACTCTTAAGCCTGTCTTTGGTGGTGCTGTGAAATATCATGATTCTTTGCAAAGATGAACAACCACCTTTGCTGCCCATATTATTCCCTGATCGTTAAAATGCCCATACATTCAAAACCAAGGTGAACTTATATCTCTCCTTCCTTCCTGCCTTATTTTTCTTTTGGTCGCGCTATGTACAAATATTAAGATATTCGTCCATTTATTAGGATTTCGACAGGTCTTTGTCATGTGGTATTCGGGGGAGCTCAGCTATTAATTACGTCGACTGCTACGCCTGAGGTCTAGGTTCGAGTTGCAGGCCATACATCAAAAAGTGACAAGGTGAACAATACGGGTTGTTCCGATCTAAATTTATTTATATATGACTGCAAAGATGGCATACCGTTCTTGTCTCACATTACTACTGATCTGGCTAAGGATGGATTGGCGCATGATAGGCGATCTTGCAGACTATTGCTGATTGAAAGACATGTCAGGTGAATGGGTGTCTTCTTCAACAACTTCCACAAAACTTATAGGGACGAGGAAGAATAAAAACCAATTATTTAAGTGTTTCGTACTATAAACTTTGAGATGCAAAGCTTTAAGTAGCCTGGGTACGCTCTAATTGCCTTCAACTTCATAAGAATAATACTCAGCAGGAGCGAAAATCATCCCGAAGGTGCCGGTATAGCCGGTTATGTAGTATCACAATGAGCTAAAAGTCTGACTTAGGTGGGTTCTTAAGTTTCTGAAGTATACTACTAATAGGTGCTTAGCGATCAACGAGGGAAAAACAAAGTAAAGAATCGGGCATATGCGTGCCACGCCTAAGTCAAATGAAGTGCAGTCGTGAAGTCCAATTTTCGACAACTTTATCGAGCAGCTGGGACCGTATATCAGCAATAACACAGCGCATGTTGACTTCCAAATCGTCCAACGTCTCTGGTTTACCGGCATAGACTAGTGACTTCACATACCCCCAAAGAAAGTAATCTAAAGGTGAGAGATCACAGGATCGTGGAGGCTAGTTCACAGGTTCATTGCGCGAAATTATGCGCTCAGCAAATGTTTCTCGCAATAAATTGATGGTGTCGCTCGCCGTGTGGCATGTTTCGCCATCTTGTTAAAACCAAAGCTCTGACACGTCAATGCCATTCAACTTTTGATGGCAACATTCTGGCCGGCATCGCCTTTAAAGAAATATAGGACAAGTTTTAATGGTTGTAAAGGCGTTTCGACAAAGGCTTCTGGGTTTTCCCCACTCCAAATTTTGCTTGCTTACATATCCATTTAACCAAAAATCGGAGAACAACATTTTCGTATTCACCGAACCATTATACGCGATTTCAACTCTTGCACAAGCTGGATCTTATAAGCTTTTAAGCCAAGATCTTTCCGTAAAATCTTCCACAAAGTGGATGGGCATAGCTCCAATTGCTGTGCACGACGGAGAATCAACTCATTCGTATTCTCCTCAACACTGCGTTCCACAACGGCAATAACTTTTTCTGTTCGCACTGTTTGTCTTCCTTGGGGATGCGTATTACCCACTAGAGTGTATAACTTGCTCAGATGGACGATTATATTGATCGTAAATTGGGCGTAGCGCGCGATAAGTTTGGCCAACCGAACCATGGTTTTCAAAATGAGTTTGCACAATTTGCACGCGTTGTTCTGGCGTTAATCTATTCATCGTAAAATGGCAAAATCTACTAACCAAAAATCAACTTTCAACTGTCAAATTGACAATTTATAAAAACAGTGCTGCCAGTTTAAATTCTAAACCTTTAAAAAAAACACCCTTTATATGCTGTCAATAAAGAGGGACACACAACATCGACCCTAGGACAAAACGGCACGATAGGAAGCTACAACTTTAAGGTACTAAGAGACTTTAATTGCATCGGTTCCACAATCAACTCCGGGAATAACACCAACGTGGAAATCATCAGAGGAATCTACTTACTTACTTACTTACTTACTTACTTATCCAACCAGCGACCCTTGAAGGGTCTGGGCCTGAACTAATGCCGCTTTCCATCCTTCATAGTCCCGAGCACATTGCTTCCAGTTTATTAGACCAAGGCTTCTGGCGTCCGTGATTATTTGATTTTTAAACAGGATATTTTCATCTCCTTCTCGCAGACAGGACCAAATAATCGACTTAGAATTTTTCTTTCGAAAGATCCCAAGATCTGCTTCGCTGTCTTATTATCGTCCAGCATTTAGTTCCATAAAGCATGACTGGTAAGATTAGGGTTTTGTAGAGCATGATTTTGGACCTTCGAGTTAGGAGTTTGGACCCTAGTTGTTTGGACAAACTGAAGTAGCAGCGGTTGCCTGAGGTTGTTCTTCGTCGAATCTCCACTTTCATTTGTGGTGTTTATTTTTGCTCCGAGGTAGATAAATTCCTGCGAAGAATTACTCTTGGCAATCGCTCTTTCTTTGGGATTAGAAGGCAATTGAGTAGTAAACCTTTTTCTCGAGCAACCAAAAAGACATTATACAAGACACTCATCTCAGTAGTATTACTTTACGGCGTAGAGGCGTGGGCACTGACGGAAATGGATGAAAATGCTCTCGGGCGCTTCAAGAGAAAAGTTCTTCAGGAAAATTTTGGCCCTGTTTGTATCGATGGAGAATGGAGGAGACGTCTCAACAGCGAACTGTACGGGCTGTACACTATGGCGATAAATAGCTCATAGATCACCTAGGCGCATGGACATCAGCATCCCACCGCGGGAAGTTTTCGACTACAACCCAGAGGGACATCGCAGTAGAGGGCGACCTCATCTTAGGTGGCGCACACAAGCCAGAAGTGACGGACTGGACTGTAAGGTCATATTAGAACGTTTCGTACACACATATTTTGTTGGATCTTGCCTTAGATAGGAAGACATGAAATATCCCTACACCATAATTGAGTCTCCTCCATGTTTCACGGATGGACGACAATGGCGTGGCTGAAGACCTGTCTCCTTCTTTCGTCTAACATGAATACTTCCATTGGAAGCAATCAAGTTGAATTTACTTTCGTCACTAAAGAGTACAGTTTTCCAATTCGTTGCTGACCAATTCAAATGCTTTCTTGCGAATTCCAGTCTTGGAAACGATTGGCGTTAGCAAAGTAATCAAAGACTTACTATAGGAACAAAATGGTAACTTTTTTGTCTATGCTTAGCAGTAGGTAGAGGCTTTTTCGCTAGTCGAAAAGAACAAAAACCAAAAACGCCTGCGTACGCTGCTTCCTTCAATTGAAAGAATGAGTTCACTAACAATCTTTCTTGAAGGCAAGAAAGTATCGTTAAAAATCATTTTCTTAATTTGCCGATCGGTTCGAAGTGTACTTTTTCTGGAACGTCCTCCATAGTGAGTGATTTCGACGGGTTTTCCATTCCGAAACTTTTTTAAAATGTTCCACACTGTCGAAGATGGCATTTTATACTTTTTGACTATGGATTTTTGTTTTAGCCCTGCCCTGAAATCCGTTACCACCTGATTTTTAACCACACAACTGTATTTATTTTTAATCATTTTATTATTGAACAAATTGGAGACACCTGACCTTTTAAGTTTTGTTAAGTCACTTCAAATGACAGCCAAAACCATTATCAGCAAGTTAAAGAGCAAGAAAATATGGTACTTTTGATAATCCGGTATGTTTTGCACTGACATAGCATTGAGTTGAGCTACAGTTTTTGGCAAAACTCTAAAAATAATGATAGCAATGCCTTGTTTTTTTTTTTGCCTTGCCAAACAAGTGTACCTACTGTATTCCTGTCCCCTAGAATTTTTTAAAGAAAAATTTTCAGGAAAAATCCGGTATGTTTTGCACAACACTGTATGTATATTCAAACGCTGGAGGTCAATCTCGGTTACATAACTTTCATTTTTCACATCAGTTCTCCGTGGTTGTCAATTCATTACACCAGAAATTCGGTCTCGAAACTGATAGTTTGAAATTCCTAGGCTCTTTTAGCTGATTTATAGTTCAATCCATCGATGTGGCCGAGAGAATGTTGTCTTCGTATCCTAGGTTTTCAAACTGCATACAAATGTTGACAGTGTTGACAGTGGTGTTTTGTATTAAAGAGCAACTTGACCGGGTTTAACGTTACCACTCTACCTTGTGTTCATTAAGTTGTACATCCATACATACTTTTATACAGGGTGTCCCCTAATTCGTCAACAACAAATGGTTACTGGGCGTATTCTAAAAAAACAATCGTTCGATAGATTTCCAGTGTTGACAGCATTTATCTTAGATTTATCAAAATGGTTACTTTGGTGTACCCTGATTCAATTCTTATCTTGTTCGAGTGTTTAGATATACAATTTCTAAGCCTGTTCCAAGTTTGCAGAAAAACCCGTAGATTTAATGATACTTGGGACAACATGCAGCAGCTAAAAGTAGGAATTTATGACTTTTTACCAACGTTTCTAACAACAGTTGACAAATGACAATACTCGTAAGAGTGGTTTTCCAAGAAATAAAATTTTCCAATATTTTTTTGAAAATTGCATAGTTATTAAAAAGTTTTAAAGCGTGCTCGTTATTTCTCTACCTGTCACAACCCTCATTTCCGTACGTTGTTCCTTAAAAGTTATCAGAAAGAGTTAGGTTTGGGATTTGTCCACACCACACACCTGTACAATGATTTGGAAAAGAGACTTGAGTTTTCTAACTGGTTGCTTGAGCGGAGCTTGGATGATAACCAGTTTATTAGCGGAATTCTTTGGGTGGGATCACAAATTTTCATAATCTTCATACGTGAGCAGAGGACAATCCACATACAAGTGCAAATCATTTCAACACAAATTCAGCATCAATCTATGGGCAGGTGTACTTGGAAACAAGTTAATCGGCCCCTTCAAACTACCACCTAGGCTGAGTTCTACAAACTATCTGGAGTTTTTCGAAATGATTTACCAAAACTATTGGAGGACATTCCACTGATCCAATTAGCTTCATCGTATTTTCAACAGGACTGTGCTCTAGCCCACTATGGTCGTGAGGTTAAGAATTGGCTAGATGAAGGATACGGTAACCGTTGGATAGGAAGAAATGGACAAGTTCACTGGCCCGTAAGATCTCCTGACCTTACAGTATTGGATTTTTTTGTATGGGAAAGAATGAAAGAACTTGTTTATTCAACCGAAATATCAATGCGTATTCTCGAAACGTCATCAAAAGTGAGGAAGCAGCTAGTATCAAAGAACATTCGCATTGAAATTCAAAAACGGGCCCTAGCATGCATACGAAACCAAGGAGGACACTTTGAGCACCTGTTATAACTGCTATAGTACACACTTAAAATAAATATTTTCTAAAATAACATAAAATAATTTTTTTATTGATAGCCTTTGGAGCTTAAAGCAAAAAACTCGTGTTTTTTTTAAATTTCATCTGCTACAGGTTTCCCCAAGTTTCATAAAATGTATGCGTTTTTCTGCAAACTTGGAGTGTATATCTAAACACTCGAACAAGATAACAATTTTATTTAAACGCCGTTATAAGGGCTCGTATTTCTTCTAAAAATAAAGTCCTACACAAAGTTTTTACCATTAGTACTAACAGAGCAATTTCCGTTAACACGAATCAGGGTACACCATGTAAGAAGCCTTTTCTTAAATCCTCGATAAATGCTGTCAATATTGGAGATAGACAGTTACTGTAGGACGATTTTTTTCTTAGAATACGCCCAGGAACCATTTATTGTTGACGAATTAGGGGACACCCTGTATAAAAGTATGTATGGATGTACAACTTAATGAACACAAGGTAGAGTGGTAACGTTAAACCCGGTCAAGTTGCTCTTTAATACAAAACACCACTGTCAACACTGTCAATATTTGTATGCAGTTTGAAAACCTAGGATATGAAGAAAACATGCTCTCGGCCACATCGATGGATTGAACTATAAATCAGCTAAAAGAGCCTAGGAATTTCGAACTATCAGTTTCGAGACCGAATTTCTGGTTTAATGAATTGACAACCACGGAGAACTGATGAGAAAAATGAAAGTTATGTAACCGAGATTGAAATCCAGGATTTGAATATGCATGTGTTGTATGTGTTGTGTAAAACATACCGGATTTTTCCTGAAAATTTTTCTTTAAAAAATTCTAGGGGACAGGAATACAGTAGGTACACTGTTTGGCAAGGCAAAAAAAAAAACAAGGCATTACTATCATTATTTTTAGAGTTTTGCCAAAAACTGTAGCTCAACTCAATGCTATGTCAGTGCAAAACATACCGGATTATCAAAAGTACCATATTTTCTTGCTCTTTAACTTGCTGATAATGGTTTTGGCTATCATTTGAAGTGAGTTATAGACTTAACAAAACTTAAAAGGTCAGGTGTCTCCAATTTGTTCAATAATAAAATGATTAAAAATAAATACAGTTGTGTGGTTAAAAATCAGGTGGTAACGGATTTCAGGGCAGGGCTAAAACAAAAATCCATAGTCAAAAAGTATAAAATGCCATCTTCGACAGTGTGGAACATTTTAAAAAAGTTTCGGAATGGAAAACCCGTCGAAATCATTCACTGTGGAGGACGTTCCAGAAAAAGTACACTTCGAACCGATCGGCAAATTAAGAAAATGATTTTTAACGATACTTTCTTGCCTTCAAGAAAGATTGTTAGTGAGCACATTCTTTCAATTGATCAACAGATTTTGTAGTAAAAGCCATTTTTCGTCCAACAAAAATGGTCCAACAAAATTAAGTGAGAATAATAAACTAACGTACATGCAGCTAACAGTTAATTGTCGAATAGGAAAAAAAAATCGTAGCAAAGAATAATTGTTTGTTAATATTTTTTTTCAATTTGATATTGTTTCAACTGATCTACAATCGACATTTTGCTCTGTAAATAAACAGCCGATCGATAAATTGATCTCCACAAAATGTATTCAAAACGTGAATTCGCGGAAATAGTGTTTGTATACGGGTTCTGCAATGGAAACGCTTCCCTGGCAAGATTAGAGTACCAACGACTATACCCAAATCGTAGAACACCCCGTATACGTATCAGCGCCTCGTTGATACCGGGTCAACTGTACCAAAAAAAAAAACAGAAGGACGTTCAGAGGCAGCGGTGGCAGAAGTTGGGGATGGGATTTTGCGTGCTGTGGAAGTTCAGTTTTCAATCAGCGTCCGTAGACTAGCTGTGCAGTTGGAACTTCCCAGAACCAGAATTCACAGGACTCTACAGAGTCCATTCCATTCGACACTGGTACAGGATTTACCACCAGGTGATGCGCAAAGAAGAGTGGAATTTTACCAATGGTTACTACGCAAACATGCAGAAGACGGGCAATTCCTCGAGAACATTCTGTGAACTGACCAAGAAGTGGGGTTACAAATCACCATAATTTGCATCATTGCAATTGGTCAGACTCCAATCCTTTCAAAGGTAAGAATTTAATTATTGTAAGCAACTTCTTCAAAATGTGTTGTTTATTTTAAAGGAGGTTTAGCGTAAATGTTTGGTCTGGATCAATAGGAAATACTTTAGTAGGCCCACACGTTCTTCTACAAACAGTTAATTCCCATTACTACCTGGAATTTCTTAGAGAACGATTGCCGGAGCTCCTTGAAGATGTTCCTCTTATTCATAGAAGGGAAATGTTCTTTCAATAAGATAGAACACCTTGTCACAGTAGCATCGGGGTAGCTTTGTTCCACAAGCATACTTTTAACGAACGATGGATTGGTCGATTCCGCCCCAAGCCTTCGCCACCCAGATCTCCTGACCAAACACCAATGGATTTTTTTCTTCTGGGGTGCTATGAAAGAAAAGGTTTATTTTAGAGAAATGTCGAGCCTGGTAGACCTCCAAGAAAATATTAGTGTCGCTTCAGAAGAGATGAAAATAATTTTGATGACCGTTAATCTGCCATCCGAAATGGTTAAACGCGTCCGAAAGTACACTGGCGATCACTAGGATGAGGCCATATCTTTATATCTGTTTGAAATTTTGTACCCGCAAATTTTTACTACCTTTGAACAGGTACATATTTTCTCTACAGGAAGTCAGAAAATTAAAGGCTAAATAAGAAACAACCGTTGGAATTTCCCAAGATCAAACAAAGAACTACTTGAAAAGCGTATAAAAAGATGCGCCACTAGGATGAGTCCATTGCGAATATTTCGTTGCAGGAGTTCACATCAGCGATTTTTTTCAAAGTTTTGTTAAGAATATTTATTTTTTAAATAGAACTGTTTTTATTTAATTTAAAAAAAGGGTTCCGGAAAGACTTTGACAGCGACAGAGAAAGGAAAAATAGATGCTTTCAATGAGTTAGGACTCTCAAGCCGAGAAATTGCAAGGAGGCTTAAAAGAAGTAAGACTATTGTAAACACTTATCTTGCGGATCCATAAAACTATGGGAAAAATCAAAAAAGACGCACGGCAGAAGCAACAACATTGCGAAAAAAGCGGTTAATTTTACGGCGTTCTTCAAATTCTACTCTACCAGCGACTAAAATAAGGGCCAACAGCGGAGTATCAGCCAGCATAGCAACGGTCCGAATGATAATACGAAAAAGTGGTACTATATATAGTAGTACAGAGAAAAAAACGTAAAAAGAAACCTGTTTTGAGGCAAGAACACAAGAAGCATCGAATAAATTTTGCAGGAGAACATGTCGCTTAGAGCAGTGAATGGAAATGCGTTGTCTTTTCGGATGAAAAAAAGTTTAACCAATGGTTACAACTTTTATTTCTATGATCTAAGAAAGGAGGAACTTATTTTGGTAAGACACCACAGTCGTACATCAGGTGTAATGGTGTGGGGAGCTATTACCTAATATGTCACAATCCAGTCGGAGTTTTTGTCCACAACAATGAACGGAAACAACTACAAATGTTTGTTGGAACGGTCATTTCCAAAAGTGAAAAACATTTTCGGACCCTTGCCTTGGATATTCCAATAAGGCAATGTCCCGATCCACACTTCCAGGGTTGCTAGAAGTTGGATTCAATCAGAAGACGTGGAACTTTTGCCATGACCGCCCTATTCACCGGACTTAAACATAATTGAAAATGTTTGGACATGGTTATCTCGTAAAGTGTATGAAGGCGGAAAACAATTTGAAGACAAGGACACTTTAATCGAAGATATTCGTGATACCTGGGCCCAAATTCATCTTGATTATTTAAAAAAAAAACTGTATGATTCTATTACAAACCGTCTTATAGAGGTCATATCGAAAAATGGCTGGCATACTCATTATTAATGTAGAAAAACATAATAAATAAATGTTTTAAAACCATTAATTGTAAACATTTTATTCATTTTTTCCTTTCCTTCGAAGATTTTGCATATGGCCTAATCCTAGTGGCGCATCTTTTTATACGCTTTTCAAGAAAATCATTGCTTGATCTTGGGAAATTCCAACGGTCGTTTCTTATTTACCCTTTAATTTTATGACTTTCTGCTGAGAAAATATGTACTGTTCACAGGAAGTAAAAGTTTGCGGGTACAAAATTTCAAACAGATATAAAGAGTGAAAATCGATTGCAAAATGTATGGCCTCATACGAGTACTAGTGATCGCCAGTGTATATTGAAATGGAAGGAAGGCATTTCGAACAATTGCTATAAACATTCCATAAACTGTTCCAAAAAGGTCATTCTCAGGACCACATAAAAATATCTAAGCGATTTTATGAGTAATTCAATAGGTGCACTTCTTTTTGGCCACTTTTGTAAAAAATGGAAGAGAAAATTTTCATAATTTTGATTTTAACGAGTCATAACTTTTTTGTTGCTGCACAGATGTACCCAAAGCATTTAAGACTTGTATACTACTAAATCATCTTTCCAAAATGTTCAAAACTATTTTTAAGCCTGTACTAGTTTAGAAATTATAGCGTTTAACACGTCCAGTGCTGACGCATATGCTGCGTGATAGACCGTTTTATCCACGTGCTGGTCAGTCACGTGCTGCGTGAGAAGGTTAAGTGCCTTCCATCCCTTCTCATCTACGTTAGTTTTTAGAGACGGCGGCTCTGAACGTCCTGGGACTTCAGTTGTGATCTGTCCTTGTTGAAATGACATCAATATGAGCTTGAAGTGGGGCTGTAGCACCGTTTTACGTAAAAAACGCGTTCAGGATGGGAAGATGGTTTGGGTTTTGTGTTAGCAGTGAACGTGTTAAAGTGGTTACATCTCCAAAATGAAGGTCACCCACTTTGATGGGCTGCCATACAATTTCTTGTTCGGTGGAACTTTGGGAATATGCCCTTAAAGGATTATACCGCTAAGCTGGGACACCCTGTATAGGTATACTTATAATTGCATTTGTGTATTTAAAATATCTTAAAGAAGAGAATACTCAATTCTCATTTATATTATTATTTCCTGAGAATATCTATAAAATGAAAAATTTAACCAAAATACCTACTCGTTTACATATAATCAAAGCACTTCCATGAATTTCGAGTCACAAGTACTAAGAATTTCTTTCGATTTAAAGCCAAACTCGATCTGAGTCGAACTTTAATTTCCATTGAAATGACGCTTCTCGAAACTCACCATCCGGCAATTCAAACATGTCAAACAGTAAGTAGTAAGTAGATCCTCATCGGTTTGCTCATTTCCGATGTATGTATTACTTTCTCTGTGCAGAGAATTCCGTTCAAATTAATTAAATTGCATATTGAACTTGGGCGTGGCACTTTTCATACAACACACGTTCTGCAAGCAAGAACTGTAGAAATGACAAAAAACAAGAAAAAAAAAAAAGCCAACATTTTCCCCAAAAAACAAGTATCAAATTAAATCTACCTACTGCCAGATGAAAATGGAAAGTTGTCCGAATCGCAAAAAACCTACATAAGTGCATGAGAGATATAAACTCTTGACGCCACTTCCCGTCCTGTAAAGTGGAATAGTAAAAATCAAAAAATACAAACGGAACCAAAAGAATGTTCCATTATAAAAATGTATCTACGAATGGTGATTTTCATAGAACATACATATATAGGTATGTACTCGTATATACGAATGCATACAATTTCAGCTTCTCTGAATTGAATCCATCTCAACATCATCCCACTATGAAGCATCATACTTGGCTACATTCCGAACAGAGCCTTATTTTGTCACCTATAGATGTAGATGCCTAGGATATATGTATGCAAACATAATGCGCAACATAAAACTACCCCCTCTAACCATTCCAGGAAAAAACCAACCATCACTACTCTACCAACGGCAGTGGCAACAAAAACCTATCTCATCACCACACGACCTTAAACTTCTCTCCTGCACTCTTGAGGCTCAGCTCATACCGCGCAAATTCATGGCCACATCATCCACATACATACATAACGACTTGTATGTATCTAGCTATTTGTGTGCATCTCATTGTCTGTATAAATGTAGTTATGTATTGTAGAAGCATGCAATCAACTCCCTTTTTGCATAGATACTCGTACTCGTAGTCGTACTCGTATAGCGCAACATAAAATTGTTTAATGCCATTCTTGTACTTGGCCGTTGGTTTGCTCCTCTGCACACCATCCTTTGCACCATCACTTGGTTAACACGCGCAGCACATGGTGTTCTATGTATCTCTTCTGTACACCCATAAGGGCCAAGTGCAAGGGCAAAGTGGTGTTCCAACTAAGAGCTGGGCAAAAGATAAAAACTCCATCAACTCAGCTCTGTCACTGTGGTTGCTGCCATGTGCAGAAAATGTTTCACAACATAGGCCAGAAGCAGGCAAAGCGAGGTGCTGCTTTGCTGCTTTGCTGCTTTGCTGCTCTGGGGTTGGTAATGTGAAGTTTTCTGCTGGTGTGGGTGGTGAACTTCAATTTTCCACATTGCCATAACTATAGGGAGCTATAGCTGTTTACAAATCCATAAGCCATAAACTCCAAGTTGAGCATGGTGTAAGAATTGTTAGGAGGGAGGTGGGTGTGTATGATAAAATATAAGCAACTCCAGAGTGGCATTCGTTCAGGTTCTGCGCAGAAATGTGTTTTATTTAACGATGCAACGAGGAGACGCGGAGGGTTTTGCATGGAAGAGAGTAACATAAAATTTTGTTCTTGTGTAGGTTGCATGTTCAGCACATTCTAGAAGAGTACACTCGCTATACAGAACACACTGACACAAGTGAAAAACGGAGTTGTACGCATTGCGAAATAGGGAGGAAACATATTTCCCATTTCAGTGGCATGGCCAGGCCACCAACATTACCACCGGACCGACATCCCCCCACCAGGCTTTGTTGTGCATCTATGTATGTACATACCCGTATCTATGTATATAGGATTTCCTGTAGGACTATGTTCAAGGTTTCGCCCAGTAGCATACAAAAAACGACTCCCTCTCTCGTTGTTGGCATCGGTTTCTCTATGTGATCATGACCATGGGGTGGTGGTTTACTATTCTTGGCATTGGCATTGCCAGGTTCAAAAAGGGGATAAATCTGCCGCCTTGGGGTGGTAAGTGGTGGTCTTTTGCTTTTACTAGATTATAGATACTCCACTGTGGTAGTGGTGTACTTGGATATATTCCTACGTACTTGTATACATATATTGTAGTTTTATATTCGTATCTAACGATATTGTGAGAGGGGTAGCTTGAATATCGTATGTAGGGGAGTGGGTGGCTTATGGCTTATAGAGAAGAGAGTAAAGTTAACCGAGAAAGGGGAACAATTTTATATCCTTTTGCTATAATTTTATTTCTTTATTTTTTTTTTTTATTGTAATTTTGTAGTAAATATGTCTATTGTGCAGTAAATGGGCTATGAAACTTTTACTTTTGTTTCAAAATTCAAAATATGGGTATGTTTTATGTTCTGAGGGCCAGCTTTTATGTCGACACTGTACCTAATGGATGGTCGTATCTAATGAGATTTAGATAATTTTGGCGGTATGCAAAGTTAGATTTTGAAATAAGTTTATCTGGTACGTTTTAGAGTTACGAGTTAGTAATGCTAGGTATTTTGTTTTGTACACTATTGTGCCATACATCAGGCGCACGTATAAATACATTCATATGGCTGTATTTAAATGCAGGTATCATGGGAATCTGCATAGTGACATGTGCATATCAACGTCGTAACTATTCAACAAAGTATTATACATCGCGTGTTTTTCTAGACAGAAAACATATCCGTAGCTGACAGCTGCAGAGCCCAATGAAAGAAATGAGAAACTTGTGACAATTTGTCTAAAACGTTGGCAGCTGTCATGCACTTTGAAAAATACGAATTCAAATAAAAAAAAAATAATAATAAACACAGCCGTTGCAACAAAATGAAATCGTTTTATCGTGATACCAATTCTTCTTTTGGGTTTCGGAAAACCACAGGCTACGACAGTAAGACCAGTCTTCAGTTAACTGCCTCAGGCTACCCATTCTATTTAAGATAAAATCTTTTTGTGTTTGCTGTCTGCGCGTCACTTATTAGATAGCAAGCATTGACTCTTATTTTAAATTGCCTATATCCATGATTTTGGCTCGTTAGCTGCGATTTTTAAATTTTTATCTGATTGAGACCTATACGAAAGTTGACCCTGTGTACAGTCTTTAAGCATGCCCTTTGTGGAACCTTTGGAGCAATCTCTATTCGAACAGCTTTTTACGAAAAAGTTCTCCTGAGCAAAATCGAAAATTATTCCACTGCTTGGTGATATGTTCACCGATGGGTGTTGGCTCGCTAAAATAGGAGCCTCTTCCTGCGAAAACCTTCCAGTTGTGTTAGCATTTTTCCTGCTCGATGGGAATATATCCGAAGATAAGTGAGTTTCTCGTGCTATGAAACCGGATTGTCAGTTGGCTGTTGCTGTTGGCGACCTCGTCCGAACGATGTCTAGCCATCGAAGGCATGTTGTTTGAACACTGGACCTGTCACAAAATCGGCTTGACCACATTGCGTTCTGTTGATGATTTTAAAGTTGCTTTTAAATTATTTGAAATAGGCGGGAACAAATATCGACCCCATCTTAGGGCAGCTCAAATAAATTTTCGTACTGCAACCGTCAGTTGCAAATGCTCTAAATACAATATTAAAAGGCTTCGGGATCACAAGCGCGTTGACAACTCAGGAACCATCATCATCAACGATCATTGGAAATGACAAAAATCAACAGATGCCCGGAGACGGATCAAGGAGCATATCTTTCTCAAAGTTCAAACTGCAGCAACCTCTGAAATAAAATTATTCATTCTTGAATTCAGCAAAGACGAAGTTAGTACAACATAGTTATCACATTAGTGCCGTAGCTGTTACAAATATGATACAACAAGTGAAAATTCAAAACAATTGCTTCCTGATGTCGGGCGAGGATCAGCTCGGACGAAAGACGGAGCCATTCCTGCTAATGTTAAACTGAATGCTTGCATGATAGTCCTCAATATGAATGGATACTTTTACATGATTACCATCGTGACTAACATAATCTTGATAAACAAGGCCGTGTAAATTGACGGTATAGCTGTGGAATTTTTTCAAGCTGATCCAAGTACATCAGTAGGATAGCTAATGAGGCTCCTTCTTTGCTAAAGTGTGGAAATGATCGGGGATAGACTTAAAGTTGCCGACAAATAGCAATTTGGTGGATATGATTACAAAAACTAGTCAGGTAATGTGTTCATCCTGCTTTGGCAAAAATAATAACAAAAATAATCCAGGGCAGGAACAAATAAACTTGGATTCTTCTCTCGATGTTAGACAAGCAAACTTTCGCACTGTTGGGTTGTTTTCTTTACGAGAAGTATCAAGCCGACTGGTTTGACTCATCTAGCGCTTAAATGCATCACTTTCTGTTTTTCCAATGAAGCGTGTCATCCTTGATATCAAACTTCTTTGGATCAAAAATGTCGCCTCAAAAACCTCCAAGATGCTGTCTGCTTTCTGGCAGCGTAAAAAATATTTTGGGGCTTGTCACTGAGGGCAGTCCTTTTTTCTTAGCAAGCCTGGCTCTACTCTAGACCCACTGATGAGTCTCCCTTTCCTTGATATTCGTATCATGGGCTGAACTCTCAAAGCCATCTGCCGTTTAAAGAGAACTACAATACGAACTGGAATTTTGATGACCTTGCGCACCAACTGTCTTTTGATTTTGTTCTTATAGAGATACTCTCTCATGTAATGACACCAAAATTCCTGCTGCGGAAAAATACGAACACGACTTTCCCGAATGGTTTCGGCCAGAATCTGAGTTTGGAAAAGGAAAGGAACGCAGTCGGGTCTCAACGGATGGTGCCAAAATCGATTTAGGATCCGGCGCTCATGTCTTTCTAGAAGCCGACAACAGACAGAATATAGAAGGAGTACAATGGACTTGTTCTTTATCTGAGTGATGTTGATTACATATCATGTTGAAGCTATAACTGACTTCGTGACGACTTTCGATATTTTATGTAGGGCACCTTGCATAGAAAGAGAGTGCTTAAATAAATGATCGCTTTTATTAAAGCAGCGTTTGAAGGAGTAAGCTGCCATGTTTTGAAGGCGATATTTCAAGTTCATAGCAGGTTGATTAAGGGCTGCATTTTAAGGTCATTGTTTCCTTTTCTAGTGATAACAAGCGAACTGATTCCTGAAAAGTCTCAGTCAGTGAATAAACATAATTCAGTGGTCAATGACGTCTTACCTCAAATACCTGGACTGGGTTGTAGATATCTTTCATATCTTTGCTGGGTAGAGCTTGAACTAGGCGCGTTTAAATCCAAAGGGCTAATTCTTTCAGAGTCCTTGACTTGACTTTAAATCTCTGGAGAGTAAATTGAGAAAGTCGATGGCAGGACACCAAACGTAAAACCGAGAAGGCAAAAGCATTCTCGTCGGAACAGCAACGTTTACAGCACTACGACCATAAATAAACTAAACGAAATGAAAAATCCTACTAGTGCTTTTACAATAGTGTTCCGTAGTAGGAGTTCCTTGACCCTGTCTATGATTATCTGCTTCTATTTTGGTCACAACTGGAAGAACACATAAGTGTAAAAAATACTATTTTTAGAGCAGTCAATTAACATCACCTTTTTAACTTGACTATCATCATCGGCCAATGACTACAGCCTTGGTTTTTTTGAGGGCCTTAATCTCGATTGCATTTCGGTATTCGGAAATTTTCCGCTTTGAAATTCTCAAATGCGCATTATTATATAAGACCGTCGACCCAAATGACTGTGGATTATCGTAAAGTGGCCCTTACATCTTCTGAGCTGTAACTCATCCAGTATCAGAAAGCATACGTCTAGCCTCATCACGGGAGGTTGTTTGAGCTTCGTGTTCCAATAAGCTCTTTGGTAATACCATAAACGGTTCGTACCCTCAAGTCTTACATAACGTTGGCCTTCTATTCTTTTCACACAGTACAAGTTCCCATCACTTTATTGCTAAGAGGTACGCTCCTCGATGCATCTGCAGATGTTTACTTATGTGTCCTACCCACATACGAGTACTTATACCTTCAAGTTGTCTTTTTTCGCAGATTCTTCCTCTTCTCAGCTGAGATGGTTCCTAAATTGCTGGCATACGACAAGATCCCAAATTTTATTAGAATAGTACATTTCCTGGGTATTTTGGCATGACGATTCCAAATAGTGAAAAATCGGAATGCCCCCAATGTTGTTGTTCATTGCCTATCAAATGAAACCTAGCTCATTTTATGGCATTTGCGATATCTGGAAGATGTTCCTCCGGTCATTAGGCTATTAACATAGCAGACCTTAATAAACCGTTCTCTGTTGCCCTTTGGTTCTCAAAGACCGTGAGCAAGAATATCTACCTTCGGCTTTGTTAATATCCAAGTTTGGGTGTTAGCAAGGCAAGAGTAGGTAGGTAGGTAAGTGAAAGTGGCTGTTGGAAACACCAACCCACATAGGCCTATTGGACCGTTGTGATGCCACGTGGATCTGTGATCCTCTTATTCACGGAATCAATTTGAGTTTATGATGAAGCGTAGGAGACTGTTAACGTCTATATTCTTTAGATCGTTTAAGTCATTGTAGAAGAAAGCTCCTAAGTGAAGTTCTCTGGAAAGATTGGTGGAAGGTAGAAAATTGTTTCCTCTTCCTCCTCGTCCATTCAGCTTATACAGAAATCGTTTGTAAAAGCACCAAGCCTGCTTGCATGATTGCCTATAAGGCAGTGTCCAGTGATGACGCCTATGATGGCGATGAGATATTTCGTATTTAGAAGGAACAGACTCTCACAGCGATTCAGATCCGGCTTTGGCCAAATCTGTTTGGTCGCTAGGCATGTTGGTCCAACAGTCCACCTAAGGTCTGCTCTTTTATTGGCATCCAGCTTTAATGTTAGTTTGTACGCAGCGATTGGTATACCTATGCTACCCTTTTCCGGTAGAATAGGTAGAGTGGTTCCAATTTTGGCGAGTTCGTCGGCCCTACAATTCCTTGGAATGTCTTTGTGGCCCTGCACCCAACAAAGGTGAATGTTGAACTGCACTGCCATCTCCGTAAGAGATGATTGACATTCAAGGGCGGTTTTAGAATTTAATGAAACTGAGTCTAGGGACTTGATAGCGGCCTGACTATCCGAAAAGATGCGGATATCCTTTGCAGATATCTCGTTTTTCTTCAGCCAGGACAGAACATCTTTAATCGCCAAAATTTTCGCCTGGAACACGCTACAGTGATTTGGAAGATGGAAGGAGGGGTTTAGATTTAACTTATCTGAGAAAACATCGCCACCAACCCCGCTATCAGTTTTAGATCCATCTGTGTAAAAGTGGATTGACTTGTCTTCCCAGATGGATCTAGAGGCAAAGTTTACATGAATGTCTTTGCCAAACCAAAGTTCGGGTATAGTGTAATCGATGTTCTCTGTGAGGATTGCTTATACATTAATATATTAGCGTGGCCAAATAAATTATTCGTCCACTATGTAGTCGCTTTAAGGAGGATAACTGCAGTCTCAGCTACTTGCCTGCTGAAGATATCGAGGGGGGCTAAGTGAAACAGAGTATCCAGTTCCGCGGTGCGAGTAGAACATAGGGCTCCACTTATGCTGCTCTTTGGACTCTGCTTAGTTTGCTGCAGTTGACTGCATTATTGTTGAAAAATGAATGAAGTTATGAAGACAAACTATTATTTACCCTATCTGAAGTATTGTATTTATGAAATGTATTATATATCGTTATCCTTTTCTTTCATCTCGATCTCTTTCTTGTAACATTTAAATTTGTATAAATTAACCCTTTTTTTTCACTTGAGAGTTTAAACTCAACGGATTGGACCGAACAATAAAATTACAAAGTTTCTTTCAAGTCTTGGCCTTTCTTTAACGTTTAAAACAGGTTATTTTTTCTTCAATTATCTAAGGGCGTCCACCAGACAACGACTCCGTAGGTGAGTATCGGTCTTATAACTGAGACTTATAGCCAGTGGGTTGTGCAAGGTTCCCAATGGCTTTTTTGCAAGAGCTTTCTTGACTCTTTTTTGAATGTTAGGTTTCAAGTTTAGTTTCCTGTCAAAAGTGAGACCCACATATTTTGCTGTATAGGAAAAGACTAAACTGTTACCATTTATTAAGGGAGGATCTATGACTGGAATTTTATATTTCCTCGAAAAGAGGACAAGATCAGCTTTATGGGGGTTTACTCGCAATCCACAGCGATCTGTCCAACGGGTTAATCTGTTAAGATTTAGCTGAAGGAGTTTTTGAATGGAATTAAGATACTTACCTAAGACGGATATAGCAACTTCATCCGCATAGGCAATTACCCTGCTACCACGCACTTCAAGGTATATCAGCAGTTCATTAACCACTAAGCTTCAGAGAAGGGGATAAAGGATACCGCCTTGCGGCGTACCTCTGCTGGCACATCTTTTAGCAGAAGCCCCATCCAGTTTGGAGTTGATTATCCTGCTATTTAGCAGAATACTGAGTTGTCTACCTGCAGAGTTGTGATTGCGGATGTTTTGACGTTATTCCAGGTGCCCTCTATGTCCAGGAAAGCGACCATTGTGCACTCTTTGTATTGTAGGGATCGTTCGATACGGCTAGTCAGTGAATACAGAGCCTTTACAGTAGGCATGTTGACCCGTTGACAAAAGTCTTGGGTCAACTTTAGATCGTATATGGATATCAATCAGTCGTTCTAGAGTTTTTAGAAGGAAAGATGATAGACTTATAGGTCTGAGGTCCTTTGGGACAGCATGAGAGCATTTTCGGTACATTGACTCTTCTCCATTGACAGTGGAAGGTGGATCAGTGCTACACAGCTTCTCATGATATTCTCTAGCGTAGGCAGGATAATATCTGAGGACCTTTGTAGCTCGGCAAGTATTATACCGTCCGGACCAGCAGACTGGTATGGTTTGAAGCTGTGTAACGCCCAGAGCAGTTTATCTCTTGTAATCAGACCATGAATTTTGGTCACGGTTGCAGTAGTCCTGCTTGGTTTGCTACTGGCCGCGAATAGGGGTTACCTGGACAGTGGGTATCCAGTAGCAGGTTGAGTGAGGTTGTCTCAGAGCCATCGGGTTTTTTCAAACCACTAGACATCTTAGGGTTGGTAGAGAGGATTTTCCTTAGCCGCGATGCCTCAGAGGTGTCCGTGATTTTATCACAGAATGACCTCCAGGATTGTCGCTTTGCCTTCCTCAGTTCTTTTTTGTATATTTTGAGGGATTCTTTGTATGAGTCCCAGTCAGTCACTTTTCTTGTGCGTTTTGCTAGGTTGAAAAGTTTCTGATAATTTTTCTAAGCGGTCCCAGTGCTGATATCTACCAATGCGGCTTTTTCTTGCCTCTAGGTTGAATATGAGCGCAGGAATCAACCAAGAGTAGCATTATTTGGATTTCAGAGCTTACTGACAAAGCTTTACTACTCCTATTCAATTGCCTTCTTATGCCAAAAAAACATCGATTAGCAAATGTTATTCGGATGAAGTGCTGGATGGTGAAGCTGAGATAGACAGAATCCCTATCTACCGCCAAATTATATGGTAGTTGTCTATTGCACGTTTTACACGATTCATCATCCCCGTAGCATGCACTTAATGTCAATGTCATGAACATATGCAAGCTGTTGGAGAGACTTTTGGAAAATTGTGCATCTTCGAGTTTCGCACAATTTTTTCTTGTATGACAGCTGTATAGCAGCGCACCATCTTTCTAGAGTCTACTTTCATGTCAAACATCTCTGTGATATCCCTTCTGACCTTTATGTCCAGCTGTCTTAAATAGCTCGCCGTTTAGTCCGGTAGCCATGTTATTCTCATGTTTAGATACGGCCATCTTTACATTATTTTCGCCCGGGAACAAAGTTCTTTTCGTTCATATTCCAAGTTGAATGGTTCGTTCTGTCTGACAATTGGGTCTATGCCGCCGTTTAATGGTCTGCAGAAATGGTTTTTCTATACGTGTTGTTTAGTATCCCTACAATACGTTCGTTTATTAGATATCCGTAGACGAACCCCTGCTGCGACTGGGACACTGTTCGAACAGGTTCAATATAAGTATATATGTATGAAAATTGATGCTAGGAAAGGCTAATGTTGGCTAATTTGCCTTGATGTATGTAGATTGTTACAAAGCGTTTACTCATGAGCCGAAAGTTCAGGTCTATTGCTTACAACAAAGCTGCACCCAAATAGACGCTGCTTCTGTTCTCCATAGCAGTTATGGTATTATACTCGTCTCTATATGCACATTCATCTGGGGATCTCCGCGGTAATTGATCGGGAAGCTGCTGACTGTCCTACAACATATTTATATTAGTACAGCAGCGCAAGAATTAAGTTCGCAACGTAGTGCTTGCCTTACCTCCCATGTGCAAATAGCAACTTGAGCTTCAGGCATGTAAGCGAATGCCTGATGACGATTTACATTAAGGCTTAATTCGCCAACATAATCTTCATAAACGTCCACCCTAATACTACTCGTATTTCTAGGGCCTCCTCGACAAAATCTTCGAGCAATTAATCGGCCTTGGAATCTGAAAATATTATCTGAAAATATTACTTCTGTGGACTGTTAGATTGTTAAATGGTGATGACGAACAACATTCCACCGTTAGACAGGCTAAACCATTCAACAAGGATGAATACAAGCAACATTTCCATCAACCGGACCAAGATTAAGTCAGGACCTCAATTTTTAAGCTTATGTCTAACAAAGCTGTTGGTGAAGATTGGATACGGAGCATACATCAACTCACCTAAAAAATTTCGGTCGACGAAAGTATGACGGCCGTCTTTTGGAGTGTGGTACATCAGCCTTGGGTGCCCGATCCTAAAGAAGGGAGATCTCCCGAACTGTGGCAACTTTACGGAAATAAGTCTTCTCAACGATGCGTAGAAAATCCTGCCTGCCATATTATGTGAACGCCTAAGACCCTTCGTCTGGCTGGCCGCTATCAGTGTGGTTTTAGACCAGGAAAGGTCAGAATAAATCAAATTTTCACATTACGACAGATCTTGGAAAAAACCTAGGAGCTCCAAATCAATACACACACAAGTTCTACATTGGTTTCAAAGCTGCATAGAGACGAACTATCCAGAGCCTTGTCTAGTTTCGTCTTTCCTGCCAAGCTCATTCGACTATGCTGCTCCAACAAGATCGGTAATGACAAAACCGAGATCTTCAAAGACAGAAATTAATTTAAACAAGGCGATACGCCGTCATGTGATATCTCAACATCCTTGTGCGAAACTCATAAATCAACTTCAGAGGGACCATCTTCCAAAAATCTGTTCAGTTACTCGCATATGAGGTGACATTGACATAATGGGAAGAACATAGCGAGTGTCAATGGAGCGTTTCCGACTGTTGAAGCACAGTCAATGAAGATGGGTCTAGCGGTCCATAAGGGAAAAACAAAGAATATGCTGTTAACAAAGAGGGACGCACAATATCAACGCCTGGGGCAAAATTCGCAACAGGTAACTATAACTTTGAGGTAGTAAGAATAATCACTTCCTGCTTCTTTTGACTAAGAAGGGAATTGGGTAGTAAAGTCAAACTTTACCACACAGAAGATTGAACACTGATGAAAGCGGATGAAAATACCCTCGGGTGCTTCGACAAAAAAGTTCCTCAGCCAATTTTCGGTCCTGTTTGCAGGATAGAGAAGATGCCGCCTTACTTACATATTTATGGTGGCCCTAGAGTTCAGGGTGCACTTGACCCTCAACCGACAAGCGTCTCTAGCCAGCTCGATCTCTAGCTAGCTGCACGCTAAGTTGGCTAAGGTCACCTTCCACTAACGTGCGCAAACTGTGTTGCGGTATTCCCCTACTGCGCTGTCTCTTGAGGCCGGATAGAAGACTTTTTGGACCGTCGCATTATTGGCCGTAGCATACATGACTCAGCCATCTCAGTTGTTGGATCGTCATTTTTCTGGCTAAGTCGATGTCGCTGTAAAGCCCTTGCACTTCGTCCTCGTATCTCCTACTCCCACTGCAAACGGGGCCGGAAATCTACGGAAGAACTTTTCTTTCAAAGCAGCCAATTGCACACTCATCCGGTTTTGATAAAGCCCATGCGTCTGCGACATAGAGGAGGACTGTGATAATTAAGGTCTTATATAACGTCACTTTTGTTGTTCGAGAGAGGGCTATGTTAATCATTTGCCTTTTTAACCCAAAGAAGCAGCGATTGGCAAGAGTTATTCTTCGCTTGATTTCAACCCTGGTGTCGTTGTCTGAATGATAGCGGAGCCTAGGATGGCAAAGTCCTTAACTACCTCAAAGTTATAACTGTCGAGGGTGACGTTCTGTCCGAGACGGGTGTCCTTTCTTGTTGACAACATGTACTTGATCTTGCCCTCATTGACCGTTAAATCCACTTTCGCCACTTCGACCTCAATACTCGCGAAAGCGGCACTGACATCACGCTCTTTTCATCCGATCATGTCTACATATATTACCGGCGTATGTGTGCATTGGACCGACTTTTTGAAAGATTGTGCCTCTTGTGTTGGGGCGTGAGTTTTGCATTATTCTTTCAAGAATGTTGTTAAAGGAATATCATAAAACCGTACCGCCCTTTTTGAGATCAAAGGTCTTGGTGAGTTCCTTATCGACCTTGATGGAGAAGCGTGCATTCTCCATGCAAACGGACGAGTTTGTATAGCTCGTCTCTATAGATGCTGTCATACTCGGCCTTAAAATCGATAAATAGGTGGTGTGTATCGATTTGGAGCTCGTGGATTTTTTTCCAAGATCTGGCGTAGTGTGAATATTTGGTCGATGGTGGACTTTCTTGGCCTGAACCAACACTGATATGGACCAAACTAGTTATTGTATCTTGTAAGCGATGTTTATAAGACTAGTGCTTTTGTTGTTGGCACAGTTCAGAAGGTCTCCTTTCTTGAGGATCGAATAAATAATGCTGAAGTTCGATTCATCGGCATACTTTTGTCCGACCATAGTTTACAGATGAGTTGGTGTATGTTCCTTACAAGTCGCCTGGTGTTTTGAAGAGCTCGGCAGTCAAGTCATCCACTCCAGTGGCTTTATTGGACTTAAGCTTAGATATGACGATCTCCACTTCATCCGGGTTGGGTGGATGGAATTGTTGGCCTATATCGTCCAGGTTGAAAGGTTTCTTTTACTGGACAGTGGTAGTTGGTTCGTCATCGCCGTCATACAGTCTGCAGAAATGCCCTTTCCAAATCCTCAGCATCAACTGGAACTCTACTACAATGTTCTCTTATTGGTCTCTATAGGCTTCGGTTCGGGATTTGTGTCCGGGGCCTGATTTTTTTAACTTTTGGTAAAACTTTAGAATCTCATAACTGGAATAGCATCTCTCAATGTGATCGACCGCCCGCTTCTCATGCTTCTTCTGTTTACTCTGAGGGGCCGGTCTTCTGCTCGTCTAGCTCGTGAGCAGCTCTAGTCCTTCTATGAAGGGCCGCTTTGTATGTCGTCAAACCAGGGGTTTCGTTATGGTAGCTGAGTGAAACCCAACACTTCAGAGACAGCATCTCTGATCGCTTTTTGGTAATGTTGCCACTGGTTTTCGATACTTAATGCTGGCGGCATAGGACCTCTTAAGAGATCAAAGATGACTCGATCGGAAAAGGACTTGGCGATTTCTTGTGATTGTAGCAGTCCGACGTCAAACTTCCTCACAGTTTTACTGTAGCTTGCCTTTGTGGTGTTCGGGATATCCGCAGCGGTACTTTGTCTACAACAAGGTAATGGTCCGAGTCGATGTTGGCCCTTCGCAACGTTCGGACATCCATAGTACTGAAGGATTGCCTTGCGTCGATCGCAATGTGGTCAACAGTGTTGACGATTAATTAATCAGGAGTTCTCCAAGTCGCCTTATGAATATCGAACACGCGAAGCCGATTAGTCTGAATCCGTTATCGGAGGTGGTGGTGGGAAGGCTATACTTTCCTACAACACTACCAAAGATGCGTCCTCTTCCGAGCTTTGCACTAATGTCGCGCGGACAGTTTGAATGCCATAGCTAGGGCACTGCCCATAAGTCTTGTCCAAGAGCTCATCGAAGCTATTTTTGGTGTCGTCATCTTTCTCTTCTGTGGGGGCGTGCGCGCATATAAGACTAATGTTGGCAAATTTAGCTTTAATACGGATTAGTACGAGGAGCTCGCTAACATTCCGGAATCTCAAGGCTTCTTTCCTAAGTCTGCCTCTAACCACAAATACCTACACAAATACACGCTAGTTTTGCCGTCGACGTCAATGGCCGTAGAAGACGTCGCAGTTTTTCACCCTCTTTTTGTTGGGCCCATCCCATCGCATTTCGTGGATGGGCGGTCCAGGGCCTAGTTGATCGGCACGATCTGCACGTGGAATGTTAGGTCTTTTACAATAATCGCCCACGTGCAGATTCTAAGTGTGTTGTTGCTCCACAACTTTTTTTTTTCTATGGCCGGGCAGATCCCCTGGCGACACAAACTTCAACCTGGGGCTAGTTCCATTATAGATGCACCTAGGACGATGGGTTTTTTAGACCGAGGCCAGTAACCCGTTAGTGGATATGAAGGCCGCCGTTAGTCCATTAAGGGCTCATTCTTCACCATCTCTTTCCAAGACTCTGACATAGCCTCGCAAATCCTTACCGGCCTAAGCTCCAAATATGTCGAACTAGCCCGAATAAGGTCCTATTTATTTTGTTCAGATACCATCTGGAGAATTCATCCGCTATCCAGCTTATAGTGCTGCTATTTTTGTTTGCTGGTCAGCGCTTATAAGTTTGGGAAGTCGAATCCAGATGGACATTGACCAGTATCCGATGGTTACTACTTGAAGCACAATCGATGTGTAGAAACACAGTTACAACACTGGGTATCGCCAGGTTGACACCTCTCAGTGACAACCCAATTTTTATAGCACGCAACCGCCACCGCTATGCCGACATCGTCGGAGAAACTCGGATATACGGGCTTAGATGGTTAGGCACCCCTGACCGGTCACAGGCACCAGCGTTCCAGTCCGGAAATTATTCGTCCCCTACCGAGATGAAAAACGCAGTAGGGCTTGACCCTTCCTATGTTGCCCATATAAGTGAAAGGGGATCTGAGTCAAATGTGCGCAACTGGACGCAACTGACAAATGATCGAGTAAGTTGCAGAAGCATGTTAGCTGAGGACCTAATAGAATTCAGATTCTAGTACCGTCTAAATAAATAAATAAATAAATAGGTAAGTACGCCCTTTCGCCTATTCAAATGAACTACTTCGTTAGCGGTAGCAAATGCCTATGGCATTCTAGAGGTTCAGCGAATTGTTAGTCTGCATGTGAGCTGTTTAAGGTCCGAAAATTGCACGTGCAAATCTGAAATTCATTGTCCTTTTTTCCTTTAGTAGGGTATTCAGCAGTGAAGTTATGCCTTTCCAAGGCTCTTGGTTCCTCCGAAAATTACTGATTTTACGTGGTCAGATAGTTTACTTCAGCATATCCTTCGACCTCTCTCTGAGATCACTTGAGCAAAAGGAGTCGCATATTCTGAAGCCAGTAACCCGGTTTGGGAACATGAAAGCTGACATTTACTCATTAAGGGTTAACAATCTCCATTTCAACCTCTGATTAGCTCTAAAAATCCTAATTGAATTTAGCTTCCAGTATGTACGTCTGCCTTTTAACAGACATTTTCGGTTTGTGTGCATTTAAACGCTTTTTTGCATAAGGGATTCATAATGACGGAGGTCTAAAAAGCTACGCTTGAAACTCCACATTCAAGATAACCATGTTCAACTGCAACTAGTTTTCCAAAATAAACTCTAAACGATAAGGCCGCGAGAAATTAGTTACAAACTCATGTGTATATTAGGACATTTCCATTGTTACTTGCTTATCTTAACGGCCTTACACTTGGAGTAAATTAAGCGTTAAATTGTCGTTCTATGTAGATACCAGCACCATAAATTTGTCCCAACATTGTGTCACTTGATAGTAACTGCTGCATTCCACTAATTATAAATTTATTAATCCCGAAAGGATATAACCACAATAAAGTGTCAACGATAGGGGCCTCATTCCCCAAATGCAGGTGAACTAGAACTAAGAACTTCAACCAGGAATTTAACTAATGAACTTCAGTCATAATTACGAGTATGCTGGTTGGACAATGACTTGCTTTGTTTAAGTAACCATCTATTGTGGTTACTAACCAAAGACGTTTGTTTCGAGTTTATCTGTGGTGTCATTTAGAATCGCCACATCTAGAACGCAACAGTAACGAAATTAAAAAAATGACAATAACAAAATATATATATAAAAAAAAAACTCATTATCATTATCACTCGAGCAGTTCGGTGGTGATCGTAATTTAAAAAAAAAATATCAAGAAACTGCGTTTCAGTTATTGTATTGTAGGTTCGAAGGCTTTGGTGTTGTTTTAGCGTCATTTATCGAAACCAGGGCACAAACATAAATATTTTCGAAGCGAAAACACAACGCGAGCAATGTTTCCAATTGTTCATGGTGCATGTCATTATGTTTGAAGTGGAACCGGGATGTTTTAGCATATACGCGCTTATACTCGTAGCATCGTGAGTATTAATTGCTGTGGAGTTACGAGTGCGAGTGCTAGTGCGAGTACGAGCGTTGAGTGTGTATCGAAATTTGAGTGAAGTATAATATTGCGTTTCAATAGACGATGACGACTTTTTGTTTTTTTTTTTTAATAAAACAAAATCGTGCTGATCGTGCAGGAATTTTATGTATGTACATACGATTTTTCAAGAATCGATTTAGGCTTTAGCCTACAGATACGCAGTTTCTTTCCTTTTAATTGACATTTATGGTGGCAGCCTAACACTGGTTCTGGTCACCATAAAGTGCAAGTGGCTTTTGGATTAGTCTCTTAAGAATAACGCAAATTAAAATTATAATTTATGATTGTTGGGACAAGAAGAGTGTGTCTAAACGACGTTTGATTGACAGCAAGGGCGAAAGCAATTTGTTTATTATTTCAAGATTTTAAGAGTCCAAATGGTAATGGTGGTCGCTGGTTGGATCTTTTTTTCTAAGTTTTTGTTTCTGTTGATTTTTAGTTTATGGGTACACAATAGAGCCACATGGGCCTTTTGAGCAACATATCCGTACCGGTTGAAAATTTTGAAATAAAGTTTCCTATTAGTGGCACCACATGTGTTCTAACTTATTACTCACATAATGTACGGATGTAGCAAAGGACCCGATTTTTCGTGGTTGTAGATCTTCAGATTCGTTTGGAGCTTTCTTCGAGGTCGTAAATACAATATTGAGGGTAGGGTCACTTCTATCAGAGCGTCAAAACTCGTGATCTGAGAATCACGCTTGCACCATCTTCAATGAAGTAACGGCAGCAAAAACTATCATCACCAATGGTCTAGCTACATCTCATTTATGCGTGCAAAAAGATGAGCTTCTACATATTTTTGAATCACTACATAGAAAATCTACCAGCTATTATCGATCTTTCTACTGTTAAAAGGGCGGAACTGCAGCGATTTTAACCCCATATCGTACAAGCAGTAGATAATTGCGTCGTTTTTGCAAGAAGAATGCAATTGAAGAATCAAAAACGTCATCGTTTGTAGTAAAAGTAAACCAGGATCGCTTCAGAAGGATTGCTAAATAATGTTTATACAGTAGAGCCAGAATGATAAGGGTTTATCGGAAATTTTTCAACGTTCTGCAATAGAGAGTTCTGTTTAGGAATTGCCTTCTTGTTTTATGGACTAAGTGAAAGGAGATAGCAATACTCTGCTTGATCTCTGTGTCAGATAAGATTTTTTTGACTAGTGAGCTGATGTTGTACATGCTCCATTTCAACCTTCTTCTGGTAACCTCGTTTCTAATATTTACTTATCATATTTATTTTTTTTTTTTTTTGGTGGGTAGGTGTGAAAATCTTCATAGACACTATGAACCCGTTGCTCATAGCCTCCCTTCTTAACGCCTACAACTAAATTACCTTATCAAGTAGTTTCCGTTTCAAATAACGATCGCGTGGGGCAGGTAGCTTTCCAGCAAAAGCACCTGCTAGTACCGCTATTATATGCGGATAGTCCTTATCGCGCCAGATCGAATGGTCTCATTCTTTGTAATCGACGCACTAAGTTTGTCTCGTCCAGAATTTGGAGTATTTTATTATTACAATGACCATGAAGACGAATACGGAGTTTGCGAGCAAAGTTCATTATTTCGTCCTCGACGGTAACTATTCCTAAGTCTCTGCGGATATCACTGTTTCTGATATACCATGGGGCGTTCACGATTTGTCTTAGAGCTTTGTTTTGATAGCTTTGGAGAATATTTCGGTTGCTTGGTTTAGTACAGCCTCAAAGTTGTATACCGTACGTCCAAACAGGTTTAAGCACTTGCTTATAGATGAGCAGTTTGTTATTTTCAAGTTCATAACGTTTCTTCTTAACATGCGGCTTCCATTTCAGTTTTACATCTAGTGTCATTCCTAGATACTTTGCTTCATTTGCATATGGTATTTGTGCCGAGTTAATGAAAATGGGAAGGTTGTTTATTTTCCGGTAAGTAAAATTAACATGAGTAGATTTGGTCTCATTGAGAACAATTCGCCATATCTTTGTCCATTCGTAGATTTTATCCAAAGCCGTTTGTAGCTTTCCAGTAGCTAACTCGACTGAAGTATCTGTAGCTAGTATCGCCGTGTCGTCCGCAAACGTGGCTACTATGGTACCTGATTCTTTCGGTATGTCTCGAGTATAGAGTAAAAACAATACCGGTCCAAGTACACTTCCTTGCGGAACTCCAGCAGCTATCTCTTTAAATTCCGAGTATTCGGTGCCATGTTTAACATAAAAAATTCTGTTTTCCAGGTACGATTTCAGAATCGTATGTAGCTCTGTCGGAAGAACCTGGCTTAGCTTAAAATTTAAGCCTTCGTGCCATACATTATCGAAGGCTTGAGACACGTCAAGAAACACGCTAGAACGTGTCTTTTTCCCCTCTAAGGCTTTCTCAATTTCATTCGTAATTCTAAAAACCTGGTCAATTGTGAAGTGCTTAGTTCTAAAACCTGCTCAGGAATTAGACGTCTCTCTTCAGTGATCGGTTGCAAGGGCTTCAATAGGAGTTTTTCAAATATTTTAGATATTATCGGCAGAAGCGATATGGGTCTGTAGGACTTTTTTTCATTTAGAAATTTGCCTGGTTTCGGGACCATTATAACTTCGGCAACTTTCCATTGGCTTGGATCGTTTAATAGTCTTAGCGCGGCATTTATAAGTTGGAGCAGTTTGACCAGGGCTTTCTTTGGCAGCTCCTTGAGAATTTGAGCAGTTATTAAATCATAACCAGGGGCTTTGTTATTTTTCAATTTTTTAATTGCTTGGTTAAGTTCTGGTAGCGACACTGTTTTTATTCTAAAATTGTTCTAATTATATAATTAGAACCTCCTGTTAACGCCTGTCCATCAAAAGGCTTAAACGTTTCTTCTAGGTGCTCGGCAAATAGATCCGCCTTCTCTTTATCTCCTTTTGCCCATTCGCCATTATTTTTTCTTATGGGAAGAAATTGCATTTGAGGCTTTTTGATTCCCTTCATGGGGTTCCAGAGGGAGTAATTTGAACTTCTTTCGGCAGTCAGACCTTCGAGATATGTAGAGATATTCCGATTTTTGTAATCTCGTATTGCTTCTTTCAATTTGTTGCATAAGTGGTTTAAGTATGTTTTATGCTGGGGAGCACGGGATTGTTGCCATTTTTTTCGCGCTTTCCTCTTTTCCCTTACCAGTTCTATTATTTCCGGCGGATATTTTATTTCACTACTTGCTTTCTCTTTTCTTGTTGGAGTTGGAGTGTTGTTCCAAGCAGCGTTCTGCAGGACTTTGATGAATCTGTCGACTTCGTCTTCTATTTCGTTTTGTGTTTTTAGCGACACGTTTAGAACAATATGTTCATTGCAGTAGTTTCTAAAACCGTCCCAGTTAGTCTTGTTATTAGTTAATCTAGGCGCCACTTCCTTCTTAATTAAGAGTATGCTTAGTGTTAAAATGACTGGTGAGTGATCTGAGGAGAGATCATAACTTTCCTCGATATTTGTAGAAATTTTGTCTGCTCCCCTTGTGACAAAGAAGTCTACAAGTCAAAAATTGACTAAAACAGCTCGAATATCCTCAAAGGAAGTAAGAGAATGATAGCGCATTGCATTCCAAACCGCCTTTACCGATATCAAAGTAGCTAATGGCGTTCATTCTGACCTTGACAAAGTAACGAATTTCTCAACATATTGCAACATCACAAATCTTTCCATGAGTTTGAATGCTCGATTCCACAATGTTCATAGGAGTAACGCTACTTTTACTTACTTACTTACTTAGGTCGTTGGACCTATGCCCCGCAAGGGCCACTATTCCTACGTGTAAGGTTTCTGGAGATGCATCTTAGCTCTCTCCAACTCTTTCCCAGTTGCGCTGATTCTTCTTCGATCGTTCTTCGCCAAGTACTTCTAGATCGGCCCACTTGTCTGCCTCTCTGCGGAAGAGGGTTCCATTGCATCGCTTGACTCGCAATGCACTCGTGACCTATCCGAAGCGTATGCCCTTACGTCTTCGTTTGATAGAGTCAATGGGTTCCTAACCTGTTCCCGCATGAAGTTCATCGTTAGAAATACGGTTGGGCCAGAAAATCCTCAAGATGTTTCACAGACATCTATTTACGAACGTTTGCAGCTTTCTTGTGACAGCGGGTACGACCTTCCAAATGCTGCAATCATAAAGAAGCACGGATTCAACATTGGAGCGGAACAGTCGTAGCTTGGTCTTTAGGCTGATAGAGCTGTTTCCCGATTCGGCTGATTATATCTACAATAGCTTGGTCCCGCCACCAGTAGAGACAACACTCCCAAGATATTGAAAACTCTCTACGATCTCTACTGGTTGTCCGGAAATTTCTACTTGGTTAGATGAGGAAGTTCCAAGGCTGATCCTTTTTGTTTTCGCCGTATTGATATTTAGCCCAACGATTTCAGCTTCTCTCTCCACCTTTGTTGTCATTTGATGGTGATCCATGATCCTATGAGAGAGTAAGCATACGTCGTCCGCGTAGTCCAGATATTTAAGGAGTGATTGCAGAGTCCACTGAATTCCTCCATTTCCAGTCGACAAAGCTGCATGCAGTACATCATTTATCACCAACTGGAACAGTATTGGTGACAGTACACAACCCTGCCTAACCCCACTTTGGATTTCAAACTCTTCTTACAACCTTCCTTTCCGCAGAATGTGACATTTGGATCCATCATATGTAGCCTAGATAATAGCAATCAATTTATCTGGGAGGCCCCTCCTGCGCAAAGCAAGCCAGACAAATTTTCTATTGACACTATCGAACGCCATTTTGAAGTCGATGAACAGCAGGTGAAGTGGTGATCAACATTCAACACACTGTTCTGTGATGATCCGAAAAGTGTTGATGTGGTCCACACAGGACCATTTCAGTGCGGAATCCTGCTTGTTCGGCGCCGAGTGTGTCTTCGAGGTGGTCTTTTATTCGCTCCAGGACGATTTTTGCTATTACCTTGGCTACTGCAGGCAGTACGCAAATTCCTCCTCTCCAATTTTCGCACTGCGCACGGTCTCCTTTCTTTGGGAGCTTGACAATCATTCCTGTTTTCCACTCTTCAGAAAAACTCTCTGTTTCCCAAGCTCTCTCAATGAGTGGGTGCAGGAGCTCACTCGATGTTGTTGGCGTTACTCGTAATAGCTCTGTGGGAATACCGTCAAGTCCAACCGCTTTGTTGTTCTTCAGTGCTTTGATGGCGGTAAAGATTTCTTTTCTACTGGGGGATATAGTGCGCATTCGGGAATTTGTTACTACGTACAGGTCATTGGGCGTTGGGTTCCCTTCACTGGCGAAAACGCGATTTAAACACGTAGAAAAGTACTCATTCCGCCTTTTCAGCTGGTCCTCATCCGGAACTAGCAGAGATTCTTCTGTGCCTTTTACTACATAGATGTTGTTTAGAGCTTTGGACACTTATGAGCTCTTTGGTAATTACTGTCAGACCTACGAGCGGCCTCTTCTGGTTCTGAAGCCATAGCGTTGATATAGTTACGCTTATCATGTGCCACGCTACGGTGAACTTCTCTCATCTTCATGCGATACGCAGACTCTAGCTCATTTGTCCCTGCTGCTGCAGTAGCTACGAGCTTTGAGCAGTTTTCTTTCATCGATCCTAGGCTAAGTTTGTTAGGAGAGCCAGGCACTGTTTTTTCCTTGTGACCGACCGACTATACTTTCAGCATCGGGTATAAACACATTTTTCACAGCTCACCAATGGTTTTCGATGTAGGGGGCTCCGTGCTACTGATTGCTCTCAATTCTTGTGAAAGGTGGTGGTTGGCGGACTGCGGGATCTTTTAGTCTATCGGTATTAAACTTAGGCATTCGGGTGTTTTCTTGGGATCTCCAAACTGCAGCTATAGGTAGTCTTACGATAGCAATCATCAGATGGTGACTCTGGGCCATTCCCTTGTCTGCATCCTGTTCTAAATTGCTGGTTGGTTGCGAAGTGGTCAATTTGGTTGGAAGTTGCTTGTCTGTCCGTCGGCACTTAACTGACTTTGTGGCACTTCTTGTGCTCAAATACGATCCCTCCTATTGTAAGGTGATTGGCGTTGCAAAAATCGACAAAACGCTCGCCATTGCCGTTGCATTATGATGTCTTCGCGTGGTGTACTATCATAAGCAGCACTCAGCCGGTTGTAAAAAGCCTCCTTCTCCTCGACAGAATAAAACTCCTTTAGGGCGTAACGCTGTATAATGTTGACGTGACGTACTCTAGTCTGCAACCTAGCTTTCAGGATCAGAATTTAAGCGAGGCCGTACAAGTTGTCAAGACGAACATCGCAGTGTTCGACCAAATGAGGTGTTTTCACCAGAAATGTTTAAAAAACCCACTTGCATTTCAAAAAGCGCTGTATATCGCATGTTTACCGAAAAATTGGACATGAGAAAGCTGTGCGCAAGATGGGTGGCGCGATTATTCACAATGGAACAAAAACAGCGTCGTGAGGAAGTTTCACGACAATAAAGCCGAGTTTTTGGATGAGTTCCTGGATGAGGGCGATGTTGATGTCGATGTCTTCCTTAGTCATAAGGTTGCCGCTGGCCGCCTTACTATGCTGAAGATTTATTTTTTCCTATCTTCAGCATGGTGGCTCGGATTCCTTTTCGGTTTCCTGCACAAGGCGACTGGGATAGGTCTGATCTTGCATCGGCTTATCCCGACACGGACCGTGGCCATGCGTAGTAGTGGCATAGATTTGCGGTTTAGTTTGACCATAATTTTCATGCCATATTTGGTGGAGTTTCCCACTTCAATTACCAATCATTCCTTATTGCACGATTGAGGTTTCGGAGGTTGAGTACTGTCCTGTCATTCGGTATGTAGGGACCAGGAATGTTCAACTGTCTTTTAGGTCTACTGAGATCCATGAGTTCTTTCTTTTCGACAATACGAAGTTCGGGTTCTCATCATGAAGCCTTCGTGTAGCCGAAGAACTCTCTCAGCCGTTCCAGGGTGGTTATATTATCACAATATACGACCTTAAATCCTTTTAAGGTGCTCAGCTAACCGAAGAGTTGGATATTCGCCGTTCCTTTCAAGATAGTGTTATTAACACCGCCTAGAATTCTTAGTTCTAGCAGCCGTCATTGATCTTTAGAGAGCTTCTTTTCTGGATTATCAAAGTCGAGTATTGCAACCCGGAAGCTTCCGTTGGCCTCGGCTGAGCTCTTTTTTTGTCTTTTGGCTGCCAATCATCTTTTTGAGCTACCAGCAACTGGCCCGGGTTTGTAGCAGTCCTTACCTGTGGTGGTTGATTGCTGCATGGCAACAATCAGTTTCAGGGTAGGAGGTTTTTGGCCTTCCCTGTTGCTGGCTCCCCTATTATTATCTCCCCGCTCTCACCATGCCGCGGCAATTTCTATTATACAAGCCCTACCTAGCATAATCGCTTTCTTTTCCGTTAAGGAGCTACGGTCGCGGTTCCTTAAACGCCTGAGCAGTTTTCTTGCGCTGGTACATTGTTTGAGAGGATTTGAGTCGGGTTCATTGTCTACCTTGTTCCCGTCGACAGGATTTCTTTTACAGGAATTAGATTGGCAACAACCGTACACACACTGCCTAACATGGAGTTTGCCTCTCTTTGCCTTATCGTCGAATTGTTGTCCTCTACACCTAAATTAGAAGGGTCTCGTCGACTCCTCTTCGTCTTTATCCTTTTGCGTGGCACCGAAGAAGTATGAACAAAAGGTTCGTTCACCCTTGGGGCTGGTACTTTAAAGGTGCCGGATTTATCCACTTTACTATGTTTTGGGCCGTGGATACTTTCTGCTACTTTGGTGGTTTTCTTAGAGGAATGAGCAATAGGGTCATTCATCTTAGAATTCAATGTGGTGCAGCTGAAAGTTTCAGGACCGTTCCTATTTGAATCTCTTTCATAGAGGTACGAGCAATAGGCTCGTTCACCCTAGTGTTGGATGTCGAACAGCACAAAGTGTCAGCATTTTCGGCGTCAACTGCTGTCAGCAGGTCCGATTAGCCCACATGCTGTTGTGATCCCATCGGCTTTACCTCACACGCGACTTCTGGATTGAGTTCTTCTAAAGTGCGATCAATAGACTCGCTCTCCCCTAAGTCTATATCCTTGAGGAAGTTGTAAGCGCGCTGCAAACATTTACGCTCGAATTATCTGAGCTCCTTTTTCTTTTTATCGTCAACATCTTATTCGCTGTCTTATTTCGAATAGATGCAGTCGACGATGTAGAGGATTTGGATGAGCTGGCGAAGTAGCAATTCCATATCGACGTCGGTTGTTCTTACACCATTCCCCTCGGCCGACGGTTTTGTTTTGAGTGGCTTAGAGTAATGTCAGGAGCGCCCGACTCATTTGCACCCGTCTTTGTTGTCGTTGTCATTGCTGTTATTGTTGTAGTTTTTGTTTTTTGCTCGGGGGAAGGGATGTCGTCCCGTACTCACCCCCTGTGTACAGGAAAGGAAAATTGAATTTAAATTAGAGGTACCCTGGTGACTAGAATTTTGAGCTACCGGTTGAACTCTCCCTCAACCGTGGGTAGGCTTGCTGTTAGGTGCGATTGCTAGTCATTTAGCCTTGTGCACCTAACTCCGGTTTAGCTTTTCTGCTCGCTGGAGATTACTGAAGCTCTTTCACCGTGTCAAGCACTACTTAATCTTTCAAAAAAGACCTTCTCGTGAGTGGCTATATAGTATATCAACACATCAGATATTTCCTGTAACCGCTTTTGAAAAAGGGCAGGTGGAACAGAAATTCCGAAGAGCAGCCATTTAGTAGGTTATGAACCCTTGTGTGCAGAAATTGTGAGCGGTTTTGATGCTTCATTGTCTACGATCAACTGTGGAAATGCTTATGCTAGGTCAATTGTAGAAAGTTTCGTACCTTAGGAATGTTGGCGTACACTGCAGGTATTTGTAAGCAATTTGGAGTCAGCTCCTTGTTTACGGTGCATATCTAGTTAAGGCAAATTCGCGCTGATCCCTCAGGATTTAATATAACAACTATTGGAGTAAGCCACTCGCTGTATTTAGTTGGTTATAATATCCCTTGATGGACCTGTTTTTCAATCTCTGCTAGGAGAATGAACAGTTGCAGAGGTCGGCGGGAACGTTTTACCACCGATGATTAGGATTTTATTTGCTTTCGGCTTCCTATAGATAGATTCTGTGGTGCAACATACGAATATTGACACGTTTTTGTTTTCTTTTTATTGTCTCGCAAGGCTTCACCTCAGATACATCATTCTCTGTTGAAATAATCCCATTAATAGCTCGGTTTTCATGTTTATCAAAAACGAAGCCACAAAAACCACATGGCAACATGTTTTCTTGATACAGCGTTCTGTCTGCATATTATACCAGTGATGACTTTATCGCCACCATAAACTCTAATATGATGCACCTCTGCATTACAAGTACTTAAATTGCTAATTAACATACCGCACGTATCAAAGGATGTCAACGGCTAAAATCCATGGTATGTACTTAAAATGTCATTTTGGCAGACAACTCAAAGGATTGTCGTCTCTGCAGTAGTTTTTGAATCCAATTTTAGACAACGTCTTCACCCTGCCACTAGTCTTTCACTAAGCTATCCACCCGCCAGTCACTGTAATCAAATTAGCTTCCGGTCGCTCGAAAACGAAAGATGTCTTAACCACTGCTCACCTCACCTAAGGCCTCACAGCAACTTCTTCTTCGCTTATTCTGTCCTTGCTTTGGCTTTCGCTTTCGATTTTCTTTGAACTTTTCGCCAAGCGTCTATCTCTAACGAGATCTCTAATAATGTTTATCCATCTCTAAAAATATCCGCCGCTGTTGATTCTTCTTCAGAAATTCATCGCAATCATCATCATCATCTCCAACATCATCATCGTCTTCTAGCATCGTCTTTGTCGTAACTGATTCGCATGCACTTCTGCATTCTTTATGACTTGGCAAAGTAACACCGGCTAGCAACACCAAGTGCACTGTGACCATGAAGGAGTTTAAAAACCCCATACGCGCTTTTCTAGACGCTTCCAATGGCACCCGTATGTACCCAGAAATGGTATAGCTTAGAACTATGAACTAATGTACTCAGAGGCGTATACATATATTTGTATCTGCATGTACTCGTATCTGTGAGAAATGTGTGGCGTTCGGCGGGTGGTAGTAGCGTCGGCGGTGGTGCGCAGCTATGACAGTGTCGGTGGCTATGGCGGAGAGCATTTTCCACGGCATGTTAAACATTTCAACTTACATTTGCATACTAATTCATCATCATGTTTTGTATCCGCCGATTCGTGCGTTCGATCGATCCGATTGTCCACGAAGCTATTTCTTTGGGACATTGGTGGCAGTTTGTTGTCGTTATATTTCATGTGTCTATCATGACAGCATTCTATCTGTACAACGTTGTGCCATAACTTTTGTTGAATCAATGATGTTGCAATCGGTCAAATAGCCATACAGTTTCAGACTCTCTACATCAGTGCTAGCAGTGGTAAACTGTGAAATTTCCCGCTGATACAACCGACAATTACCTTTTAGGAAAAATATTTCCAAAGTAAAGAATTATTTTATTTTGTTACCCGTCCAGGTTTTTGGGCTATACAGTAGAATTGGGATGGTTAGGATCCTATATAAAGTCATTGTTCGAGGAACGCCTTTGCTACTCAATTGCCTTCTTTGCGCTGTTGACTTTGGGGAATTAATAGCGGAACATTGGTAGGTAAATAACGGGTGGTTTCGTTTTGAATCATATGCTATTTTGACACTGACGGCTCTTTCTCGCTCGAAATCTTACCACCGCAGAATGAACTGAATCGCTTTAAGTTTGAAGGGCTTTGAGAAGTATCGCAAACACCGCGCCTGCTGTATCCAAGTTTGTGCAAAAAGTTGAGGAGACTGTCTTGATTGCAGGCAACACTCACGGTTCCCGTTGTCGTACGGAACGTATCAGAAACATCGGCTCGACATCGATCTTAACAATTCAACATTTCACGCACCAGCCTATTGAGAATTTTGAACAAGGATCTCGGAAGTCCAATTGAATCAGCAATTGAAAAGAAACGACCATCCGCTTCGTTATCTCTGCTCAGTTTGGGCCTAACAGCAGCTCGAATTGGACGTCGAATTTGGCCGAAAAATCATTTTTTCTGACAAGGAGCAGGTTATGATAACCAACAAAATTGGAAAACCCGCATGTCATTGTCAAGAAGCTAACACATCCGTGGAGAGTGACAGTTTGGTGCCTATTTTGGAATTGTGGCATCTTTGGCCCATTTTATTTCGGTCAACAGTGAGCGCTACAGAGCCATGATTACCGAATTTTTGTGGGTTGTAATTGAAGACATGGACTTGGACGATCTTTGGTTTCATGCCATGCCACACAGCCCATCAAACAATCGATCTATTGTGCGCTAAGCTCGGTAATCGTGTTATCAATCTCTTTGGCGATGTCAATTGGCCTCATAGGAGCTGCGATTTGACCCCGTTAGACTTTTTTTTTGGTGGAGTGCCCTTAAAGACCGATGTTATGTCGAAAATCTAGAAACGATTCAAGCTCTTCAAACGAATATCGTCCGAGTCATTCGCAAGATAGAGTCAGAAACAATCACCAAGTTGTTGGAAAATTGGGTTGACAGGATCCGTTATTGCGAGGCCTGACGGGGCAGCCACATGAATTATTAAAAAACAATTAATTTTTGTCCATTATATTTTATTTATTTTTTCTAATAGCCTCTCTTCCAAACTTATCTATTGTACTAAAGATGTATTCCTTATGGATAATAATTCTGTGAAATCCTACATATCGTCGGTAGACGCACATGCAGTACACTAGGCTGGCCATGTAGCAAGTATCTCCACGACTGAATTAGTAGTGTATGAGGTCCGATCCAAGTTTCTGAGTGTCACCGGTAGTGTACAGTCTGCTTGCATTATCGTGAATATTTTTTTAAATTTTTGTCGGAACATAGTACTCAGGCAGAGAACTAGTCATTGTACTCCTTGAACGTCATCGCTGAGTACCTGCAGCCTGCAAGCGTGGGTCAGATATTCATAGAGGTAGTGTTCCGCGGTGTAGTCATCATTTTCACAGCAAGGGTCGAAGGATATTGTATCACTTATGACCAGCCTACTAGAGTGCTTCACAAAATCGTAGTGCCCCGACGCTACTCGTAGTAAGCAGCCTTCAGCCGTTTTCACTGAGGAACAATAAAAATGCCACCGACTTCTTAGAGATGTCGGGAAGTATTCGTTTGGTTTGCCGGCAGCCTGGGGAGAGACTCTCCATGAGACAAAATTTTCAATGAAAGCTCTAATCGAGGACGCAGGCAGATCTAACGTGGTTTAGGGTCCTGAAAAACTCTCTGCTGGCGTTGCCTTGGAACTTCATTGGCCATTTCATTTTCCGTGATCCCATTGTGACCAGGGACCCCAAATAAGACTCACTGAATTCAGCTTTTCCACTGCATTTAGTAAAATTTTTCATTCTCGAACTAACTTGGAACTTTTGAGAGAGTGCAGCAAAGATTTAAGCGCAGCTTAGCTTTTTTTTGTTTTTTTTTATAATGAACGCGTGCTCTAGGGATTTGTTTACTCTTAAAATGTAAGTACACATCGCGGGCAAAGCAAATTTAAGGAGAAAGAAAAGCGAGGTACCGTTGTACATTGTTTTTAAATATTTGTAAGTTATAACGACCAGGAAATACAGAGGTTGGCAGTGCATTCCATAAGCGAATTGTACGGCTTAGGAACGAATCACGATATTTTAGAGTACGTCTGAAAGTGGGCTTGAGGGTATACTGATGAGCATTCACAGCGAGACTGGTGTTACGGTAAAAAGTTTGAAGGGGCGAAATGTTACTCGCGATTTCTATGGAACACTGATGGTGGAAATAGCAATAAAACAGAGTGAGACACGAGACATTACGTCGGTGTTCGAGGGTGTCCATTATTTCAGTGATATTAGTATCACCTATGAGTTTTATCGCACGGTTTTGGATCCTATCTAGCAAATGCAGAGATGTTTTGTGCGCACCTGACCCGATGTGGGCATTGTACTCCAATTTGGGGCAGATAAATGCCTTATATATTGAGGCCAGATCAGAGGGGTAAAGTATTTCTTACATCGCTTGAGGAAACCTAGACATTTCGCAGCATTTTTGACGACACCGAATATGTGGTCATTCCAACGTAAGTAGTAATTGACACACGTACCGAGGATGGAAAATTTTTCGGTTTCGACGATGCAAGTGGCATTCATGGATAATGGCTGGGCGTTTAAATATCGCTTTAAACGACAGTAGACAGAATTGTGTTTTGGAAGCATTAAATTCCACTCTGTTGATAGTTCCCCAATCGGTTATACTGTTGATATCGGAATGTAATGAGCTTAACATACGCTGTCCTACCCGTTCTAAAACCGAAGAGCAGGGACCTGAGTCAGTTAAACGAATATGAAAAGCAGACAGTACTGTCATCAGCAAAGGAATATATTGAATTAGAAGTAGCAGACAAGAGATTATTAATGAAAATTAAAAAGAGTGTAGGAGACAGAACAGAGCCCTGGGGCACACTAGCATTTATTTTGTGAATATCAGACCTTGAACCGCTGAAGACAACTTGAATTGAACGTTCCGAATGGTAATTTCTAATCCATTGGAGAAGAGATTCATCGATCCCAAAAGCGCGCATTTTCGACAAAAGAGCCTGATGCCAAACTTTGTCTTGCTTTCGCCAGATTGATGTACGCTTTGGCTCCACTTTTCAGTGAGACATGCCATCAAATCACCAGCGGACCTGTTGCTACGAAAACCATACTGCCGGTCATTGTAAATGCTTCTCCCCCTTAACATATTCTTCGCAATATATGTAGTTCCTTTCCACCAGGATTGCGCTTGGAAGACACATTGTCTTCTTATAGAAAGACACCAGCTCCGTATCCTAATTTGGTTTTGGAGCCATCCGTGAAAAACCGACAACATTCCTTTCCTTGCTCAGATTTTGACCGAAACCATATTTGGGCACGGGAGGAGTTTATTTCGTACGAGTATTTCTTTCGCAATAGGAGTTCTGATACCATTGCATCCATAAGACATCAGTCAAAAGGCAGCCGGCGCGGCCCCAAGGTAATGAAAGCTCCAGCGCGTGTTGTATCAAATGCTATTCCCCTTTAACGGAAGATGGCTTTGCGAGTGCAGCTCATAATATGATGGAAGGGGGTTTCATCTAAAGTAGAACCAAACGTGCTAGGAAAAGCTCTCACGCAGCCGAGACAGACCGTTCTTTAGGGGCTGGTTAAAGTAGCAATGACGTATTTTGGTCAAAGTTTCTTCTACCGGATAAGCGACCCATTGGATATACTGGGCCTTATCATAGTCATGTATAGATCATCTGTGAGGGGTCCCATGTCTTGCCGGCAGTTCTTCTGAACTGCAAGAAGGCCGACAGCACCTTTGAGACTTTCGGCGCAACTGGTTTAGTCCAGTGACTTTTCTTAATCAGGACAACACCCAGATACTTAGCTTCATTGGGAAATTGGCTGGTGATGCCTTTAAGCACAATCAGCTCCCTCTTTCTCGTAAAGAGAACAATCTCAGTTTTGAGAGGATTGACTGAAAGCCCATTTCCTGTGCACCAATCGTCAATCACGTCTACGGCTGCCTGCGCTTTAGAGCTAGTTGCTAGACACGATCCAGCAGACAGTACAGCAACATCGTCACCATAGACATCGTGCATAAACATCAGAACTATTAAGCAGTGAATGCAGCAATATCCACCATAGCAGCGATAACAGAACACCGTCTGTGAGAAACCTCTATTTATCGCCGCCTTTACATATTGGCCGAGGTCAGCATCCGCAATTAGTGTCCTCTTCACCAGCATTGCTTTTATCCAAAAACTAGTCATTCACTTACGCCGTGTTCTCGTGCGTAGTTTATGGAATATTGGATAACGCTTCGAACTTTCATAACAGGCATTTTTTTAAGGTGGTCGGGAAGCTGAACCGACACAATACCCATAATATGGGAGGCTAGTTCTAAGTATTCCTTCGCTGACGCTGCGTAGGTTTACGGTGCCCCAGTAATAAACTTCGGAAAGAGTAGAACTGACGGGATTTCGTAGTGACCTCGACAGACATTATTTCAGGGTAGTTGCTATAAGATTGGTGCTATCCTAGCAATAGATATTCATATTACTGGTCATTTCGTCAAAACAATCTACGCTAAATCTTTTTATCCATTCGTGATAGACTTTCAATTGACATTTAGTAGGCAATTTTGTCAATTGTGTAAGCTTCATCAGCATTTTTAACCCTTGTTTAAGGCTAGAGGTTAAAATGAGATTTTACCGCCTATGAGCTTTAAGGGTGAAGTAAATTGAATATACTGAAATTTGTAACAACTTTCTCGCTATTTATGGCATCGACAACGACGTAAGCACGACATTTCTACCCATTTTTCCTTCCTTCTCTTCCCCATAATGAAAAATTACCATAAAAGATATTTAAAAAGGGAAATTTACCATAAATTGGCAGCACTATTCCGGACAACGTTTGCAAGAAGTCAATAAGATACTTTCCGTGTGAATGGGTTTTCATGTCTTAAATATTTACTAGGTGTGGATGCGTAAGTTATGCGGGTCGGATACGGGATTAAACTTTAAATTCAGATTAGGAAACAGCGTCGGTGAGTTACGAAATACACATCCAAGCATACATACTTACATGTACATACATATGTAGCTAACGATTGAACTGAGTGCGCATTTGACTTGCTGTGAACTGTTGAAAATCAATGATCTATGAGTTTTCTAATAAAATCCATCAGATACGAATTCCAGCCATAATCCATTATGATAGGAGCACAAAACTGTTCTGAAATTGGTTAAAGAGAACACCTACGAGTAGATATCATAGTAGCAAATCTTCCAATTTAGGAACCCATCCAAACTTAGAGACTTTAATCTGTCTTCCGAAAGCGGCTGAGATAATTTAATTATTCGTAATTAATTTTGTGAGTGCACTTTGGACGAGGTTGCGTTAATTAATTGCAGTGCATTTCAGATAATTCAGATGACAGCAGACTCCGAAAATGCAGACAAGTATATGCTTTAGTGTGTCCCGGGGAGCAATGTACATAAGTGGAGCTGCTTAGTGAGACGCAGGAAGAGTTATGTTCTCGTGGGAGAATTTAACAAGGATGAGGATAAAATTAGATTTTCATATGCATACAAGTATTTGAGTGATGTCGTGTTATGTTCGGTTGCCATGCCGCCTTTTCGTGTACATGCTGATATTTGAAACATGTGTCATAGAAGTATTCGATGGAAAGAGTTTTGATAAAAGTTGGAGTCGGCCTTTGGAAAAGTAAGCACCTGGCTAAACTGAATGCGATATTTCACTGTTTAGTGCTTCCATAATAACAGTGAGCTTAGTTTAAATAGAAACCCACAAGATTAGCAGGATGATGTCGATTGTATTGATTTTCTAGATATTATAGCTTACCAACTAGTAAGCTGTTTTAGACACAAAAAAATTAAACTGAATCTCTCACAATAAATATAATATAGTCTTCGCAGTGCATACAGTAAAAGCCGGCCTGGAACTAAGCATTATGTCTTGTCTGACAGTAAGCTCTAATGTGACCCTTGAATCCATTGTGTGGTGGAAGAAGATTAGCAATAATGTGTCAGAATCACAGGGGCCACGTGAACTTCATTACGATAGCCTTAGAGCCTTTAATTGGACTCATTTATAAAAAAAATGTTTCAAAGCAGCAGTCCTCAAGAAGGTACGAGTCGCTCTACGCAACACAATAAGGCTCATTTCCTTAACGAATAATTTGACATTTGAGATAAAAATCGCAAGTAGCATGAAATCCTGTGAAGCTGAATAGCTGAAATTGATAAAATTTTTAGTCTTCCGAAGAAAGAAAAGCAATCGTTTCGGTCACGAAGTGCTTACTATGTCAAGACCCACCACATCAGCGCTTTGTGCTGCAGTCCAATGAGAGCATATGCCGGGGGTTTATATTGCCGTTGAAATGCCTGTAATAAGTCTGCAGCCTCTTCTGCCCAGGGATAATAGAAAGATGTCCAAGAGATGTCTAAGAGAATTCGTTCAGTCTGTCTGCTACCTGGAGTATCATGGCATCTATTTTTGCGCTTATATAGTATGAGACCGAACCGTGAATGAAAGATTTAACAGAGGACGCAAGCAGTTTCAACGTGAATGTTGAGAAGTGCTCTACTGAGCCTTGTAGGCTTTCGGATTGGCGATTGATTTTCCTGCAATCCCTTTGTGACCTGAAACCAATACAAGACCTTCTCAATTCCGATTCCGAAGGTGGTGAAGGGATTCAGAAAGGCTTTTAGCGCAGCTTAAGTATCCTTTCTCTTTGCTCCTCAAAATATGTGTCATTGCCATCAGGATTGCGTATGCCTTTGCTTGGAAGACAGGCACTAATTTTCCTAATAAATTATGAAATCTAAAAAAATCGTTTTTCAGAAATGCAAGTGAAGTTAAAGCTGCAAGTGTAACAATTCTCACGGAAGTGACACCCACTGAAATGGATCACGCATTCGAAACTGAAACTGCATCCACTTCTTCCGTCCCGAAATGCTCTAAAATGCTGGCACTCTCTCTCTGTGTTTTGATTTTTTTGCGCATGATGCGGGAATGAAGCCTGTGCTGCCGCCAACAGGGATTGCAGATCTAGTGGACAGAAGTCGGACGAAGCGGCCAAACACGTCGACAAATAAAAAACAGCGATGGTTTTACCAGCACACTATGTTCGGAGAGCCGGTGGAGCAAAAACAGCAAATGTAATGTTTGGTTCTAATCATCGGAAGTTGATGAAATTCATGCAAAGAAACAAGATCTGACTGAAATCGGTGCTGTGTAACCAATAAAATTTGCAGTTCGGGCAAACAGAACTTGTATGCTGCTGAAAAATGCATAAAAAAAAACCCAAAACGCCAAAGGGGATGCCGCTATAATCTCTCTAACATTTAAAATTAGTAAGACTGTGAAAAAAGGAATTCCTAAAGTGAAGCGCTCCAGAAAACTCTTGAATGGTTAAGCACATCTGTGACGAAAAACTACCCGCTAGAAACTAAGACTTAAGATTTCAGGCTGCCAAAACTGATGCGCGCCATCTTCTGGGTTCCTGGGTAATGGAGTTTCCAGGGAAATGGAGTATGGTTCTGAGTATGAAGCCGCTGCGTCATCATACTCGGACTCGGCGCTAATAAATGGAAAAATCTATTCTCACAAAGAGAGTAAGAATCGAGAAATCAAGGCTAGCTTTCTCGCTTTTTGGGGTTAGAAAAAGCTTCTGTTGAGATCATTAAATTTCGGTATGACTCACATCCCTATCTGCACCGTGAAAGGGTTAATTACCAAAGGAGTGCACACAAGAGACGTCTACCCCAGTGTCTAACATACGTATTATACAATATGTACTCTGATCAACATTTCGCATTCCAAGTTTGCTACTGCATCCTTATGTAGGAGCTTTTCCGTGCTGAATACAAAACCTCAAATAATATCTACACAGGAATCATAGAGGTGAAACAAACGAATCTGCGGTTTCGGACGTTTAAGAGGTTTCACACCACTAATTGACGAGCGATTGGAAAGACGGAGAACTTGTATTTATGTGCCGAACTCAGCCTCGCGGTATAAATAATTTTGCAACCTAAATTTAGTTGCTCCAGACATAAGCTACGAAGCAAACGGAGAATGATACAAATTCGTCGTTGCGTCAGCTTATTTCCCCCACTATGTTTCACTGCCGCCACCGCCGGAGGCGGTAGCAGAACTTATTGAATATTGTGACTCCAGGAAGATGGGACTTATCATATGTTACGATGTTAATTCTCAGAACAAATGCAACGTGAGAGTTAATCATCTCCAGGGCATCATACTATCGTATGACCTGGTTGTCAGCAATGTTGGCTCTCAGCCAACTTTTGTTATGAGAGTAAGACAGCAAGGAGATGGCTGGCTGGAAAGTACTATCGTAGATCACCATGTCAGATCATAGATACATAGAATTCAGAATCAGATGCGAGGTTTCGACCTTGTTGAAAAGGAAAAATCCGCATAAACCCAACTGGACACGATTTAAGGAGGAGCTCGACAAGTCCAATTGTGCTCCCGCTAAGCTCAGGACAAAACAAGAGCTTCAGGAAGCTGTTCAGAACATGAACCGCACCTTACCAAGTGTTTCGAAATGTCACGTCCAGCTAGTAAGCAATACGACTGATCGCCCGTTCCTTGGTGAAACGCAGACCTGCAGCGTCTTTGTAAAGAATTCAGAAAACTTCTAAACAGGTTACTTAATACTAATTTGGAGGAAGATTGGAATTATTACAGATCAAAGCAAAATGATTTTAAGAGGCTTATTCGGACTTTGAAGAGCGCCTCTTGCAAAGTTTTTTGTGAAAAGATGGAAACTATCGGTGAAACCATTTGGCTGATTTTCAGTTGTACATAGACTCTATTTAACATACAACATGTCCGATTTATTCTTCTCATTGAACCTGCCAAATTATGTACGTAAGCAATCTTATGAAGGCGCGGAGTAGCAATCCGCTTGTGATATCTGAATTTAGCCAAAGAGCATTTGCTACCGCCGTACCGAATATGATTTCTCCAGATCACCTGTTGGCTAGAGCAGACTATGAATGCTTTTTTTTTTATAATTTGCGCGCGCTCACGTGATTATTTTTTTAGTTCCCCTAAAATGTTTGCACACAGAGCGGACGAAGGAAAATCAGGGAGGATGGAAAGAGAGGTACCGGTGAACGTTGGTTTTAAATGTTTGAAGGTTATAATGACTAGGAAATAAAGAGCTAGACAGGGCATTCCATAAGCGAGTTGGACGGCTTAGGAACGAATCACGATATTTTAGAGTACGTCCGAAAGTGGGCTTGAGGGTATACTGATGAGAATTCATAGTGAGACGGGTGTTACGGTAAAAAGTTTGAAGGGGCGAAATGTTACTGGCGATTTCTATGGAACACTGGTGGTGGAAATAGCAATAAAACAGAGTGAGACACGAGACATTACGTCGGTGTTCGAGGGTGTCCATTATTTGAGTGATATTAGTATCACCTATGAGTTTTATCGTACGGTTTTGGATCCTATCTAGCAGGTGCAGAGATGTTTGAGGAGCACCTGACCAGATGTGGGCATTGCACTCCAATTTTGTTCGGATGAATGCCTTATATATTGTGGCCAGATCAGAGGGGGTAAAATATTTCTTACATCGCTTGAGGAAACCTAGACATTTCGCAGCATTTTCGACGACATCGAATATGTGGTCATTCCAACGTAAATTGTCACTGACACACATACCGAGAATGGAAAGTTTATCGGTTTCGACGATGCAAGTGCCATTCATGGATAATGGCTGGGTATTTGAATTTCGCTTTAATGACAGCAGATAGCATTGAGTTTTGGAAGCATTAAATTCCACTCGATTGATAGCTCCCCAATTGGTTATGCTGTTGATATCGGAATTTATCAACACGCTGCCATTCACGTTCTACAGCCGAAGAGCAGGGACGTGAGTCCGTTAATGAATATGAAAAGCAGAGAGTACTGTCGTCAGCAAAGGAGTATATTGGATTAGAAGCAGCAGACAAGAGATCGTTGATGAAAATTAAAAAGAGTGTCGGAGACAGAACGGAGCCCTGGAGCACACCAGCATTTATTTTGTGAATATCAGACTTGAAACCGTCCAAAACAACTTGAATTGAACGTTCCGAAAGGTAATTTCTAATCCATTGAAGAAGAGAGTCATCGATTCTAAAAGCACGCATTTTCGACAAAAGAGTCTGATGCCAAACTCTGCCTGTTGATTTAGAAATATCAAGTGCAACTATCTTGCTTTCGCCAGATTGATGTACGCTTTGGTTCCACTTTTCGGTGAGACATGCCATCAAGTCACCAGTAGACCTGTTGCTACGAAAACCGTACTGCCTATCATTAAGAAGTTTTCGTGTTTCGAGATATTTCATTAGCTGGCGGTTTATCAGCGTTTCCATGACCTTGGAAAGAAGGGACGAAAGTGCAAAGAGTCTGTAGGAAGAGAGAGACGAAGATTCGCCTTTCTTAGGGACGGGCTTTACAAATGCTGTTTTCCATCTGCTTGGAAATAGTCCTAAAGATTAGGATTGATGAAAAAGCTTACGCAATGGTTTTGCCAGCGAAGAAGAACACCTCTTCAGAAGAAGGGGAGATATACCACCTGGACCAGCGCTGTTGCCTCTAATTAATTAACGTTTAATCTTGCCGCAGACTCCATATCAGCACGACAAAGATGTGCAAATAGTCACAGCATAAGGACTAAAATTATTTCCACCGTCAAAGAGCATATTGGTCTATCGCAAAAAGATGACACTTGTCATGCCCTGCAGAAGAGTCGAATTAAAAAGAGTAACGAAAGTCTCCAGAGCAACATTGTCACCTTTCGGTGACAGCATCGATAAAAATGTACTGTTCACCATTTCAACCAGTCTCCTCAAATTTGCGATTTTCTAATCAACGTTAAGTCGGTTGGAAATAAACAAAAATTGACTTTTATTTCAGAATGCAATTTCACTTCCGGAAGGTTTGAAAAACCGATAAAGCGTACCAGAATTATGAATTTCGCTTCACAGTCCGTCTGCAAAGCTCAAACCAGCAAAGATAAAAGTAAAAAGGCCCTTTTTAGAATGGAACGAGATGTCTTTGGCCGATTACTCGCAATTAGTATTAAAACAGACATCAACTTAGAGTACTGCTTATCGTTTCCGTTAGCTCCTGTGCCGCCTGCTCATTTTTCATGTACTGGTGAGTTGCTGAAAATGGATAAATCCAAGCTAGCCAAAATATTAAAATCTAATGTCGAAACAGTTGAGCCTATGGGGATCAATATTGAAGGCATAGACGGGTTTTACTATTTGTATGTTATCGGATCATCTATGCCACAGACATTTGATAAGGTTGCTGAATCAATCTTAATAAAATTGTACTCAACTAAAGCCTCTAAAGTACATAGCATATTATTTTTGGCAGGCACCTAATGCACGCTATCAAAGACTGTGAACGTCAAAGTCGGCAGGAGTTCGATACACCTTATGCAAATCAAGGACTTCTTCAACCGAGACCTAGCGATTTTCTCAAAGGTCTCAAGAATTACCGTGTTAAGTGAAGCCGTGCTGCAATTCTTGGCTATTTACTGGGAAAATGTGTTGGAAATCTACTGTCATTGTACGTCATTTCAATATATGTCATTCATTTGAAGCGTAAACAAGAATAATTTTTTTTCACTCAAATATGTCGAACTTTGTGCCGGAAAAAGTGTTTTTGCGGGGAGTTCTTCTTCATTACTTTAATGTGAAGAAAACTGCTGCCGAAAGTCATCGTATTTTGGTGGAAGTTTATGGTCAACATGCGCTAGCTGAGCGAACGTGCCAAAAGTGGTTTGCACGATTTAAAAGTGGTGATTTTGGCTTGGAAGACGATGAACGTCCTGGGCAGCCAAAAAAGTTTGAAGATGAAGAACTGGAAGCATTACTCTATGAAGATTGTTGCCAAACACAAGAAGAGCTCGCAGAATCTTTGGGTGTTACTCAAGCAGCCACTTCAAAACGTTTAAAAGCTGCTGGATATATTCAAAAGCAAGGAAATTGGGTTCTAAATGAACTCAATCCGAGAGACGTCGAAAGGCGGTTTTGCATGTCCGAAATGCTGCTGGAACGCTACAAAACGAAGTCATTTTTGCGTCGGATTGTTACTGGTGATGAAAAATGGATTCATTACGACAATCCCAAGTGCAAAATATCATATGTGAAACCCGGCCAACCAGCCAAATCAACGGCAAAGCCGAATATCCATGGCGCGAAGGTAATGCTCTGTATTTGGTGGGATCAGATGGGTGTGCTGTATTACGAGCTGCTAAAACCGGGTGAAACCATCAATGGACAGCACTACCGAACACAATTAATCTGTTTGAAGAGAGCAGTGGCCGAAAAACGCCTGGAATATGCGACCAGACACGAGGCAATAATTTTCCATCATGACAACGCTCAGCCCCACGTTGCTATTCCGGTTAAGAACTATTTGGAAAACAGTGGATGGGAAGTCTTAACCCACCCGCCTTATAGCCCAGACCTTGCCCCTTCTGACTACCATTAGTTCCGGTCGATGCAGAACGCCATCACTGAAATACGGTTCACATCAGAGCAGAATATCAAAAATTGGCTTGATTCATTCTTGGCTGCCAAGTCGGCGCAGTTCCTTTGGGATGGGATCCATAAATTGCCAGAAAGATGGGAAAAAGTCATAGCTTAAGATGAGCAATACTTTGAATAATACTATTGTACATGTTTTTCTTAAATAAACATTCAAATTTGGAAAAAAACCGCACGAATTAAGTATAAATAATATCCAAAACAAAAAAAAAATTATAACTGTTGGAGAACGCTGTGTTTCTTACCACACAGTCGGAAATCATGTCGTGAGGCAAGAAGAAAAGGAATATTTCTGTTAACATGAAGAAGCAGATACGCGGATGATGTTTCATATATCAAAAGCGCCGCCTAGTTCGAAAATATTGGTCAAAGCGAATGATACCGATGGCTTGGTAATTTTACTGGCCAATATCCAAGAAGTTCCGCAGACTCAAATTTGGTTGGAGAGTTCATCATTTTACGGAAAATCCGTACTGAGGTGCCGATGAAATTGAGTTCAACTTTACGCCTAGGTTTGACAGCTGCATTTTATAATTAAGGGAAAATTAGGCCTTTTAAAATATTTTTAAGACGAACCGATTTCCAGGAAATATTTGCATCATTGACAGACCCAGTAGATGTTCTCGTTGAAGAAAAAACTGAATGTGGTCAAGAGTTTACTGCTCTTATTTATGGAATAAAGGATTGTTTAAACATCAATGACGTGAGATATCGTACTAAGTGGAGTGAAAAGTAACCTCCTTGGGAATGAAAAAAAAAATTTTTTTTAAATGTTTCTTATTTTATTCAATATAGTCCAATATAGTCCCCTTTTAGTTTGATACACTTATTACACCAATTTTCCAACTTCTTGATCCCGTCCGGAAAGTAATTTTCCGGAAGATCTGCAAAATATTCCTCCGTGGCGTCGATGATTGCCTCACGTGAGTTGAATGTTTTATTGATGAGCCATCTTTTGAAGTTTGGGAAGAGATAATAGTCCGAGGGATCCAAATCCAGTTACCAATTGACGCCAAAAGTCCGCCCGATTCCGCATCAGCAAGTCCAAACAGTCTTTCGAAGTGCTCTCGCGTTCGTGTTTTTGGTCATTTGCGGCACCCAACCGCAGGATAACTTTTTCATATGGAGAATATTGCCCAAAATATGGCGTGTGCGCTCAGTACTAATCTTTGTGGTATCTGCTAGCTCGCGTCCCTTCACTTTCTGGTCAGCCAATACCATTTCATGTATTTTTTTTGACATTTTCCTGTCTAAACGATTCGGAGGGCCTGCCGCTGCGGCACCACGAAACTCTCGAAACCAATATTTGACGGTGTAATCTAACGGAGCATTAGCCCCATAATATTTATCCAACTTGTCTCCTTCGCCGTGTTTCTTCTCAAAAAATAATGTTTTATGAGAGAACGAAAATCGTTTTTGTCCATACTCAACATGATGCCAAACACGTCAACGACAATCAGCTGTCAAAACAAAACTAAAGACGGTATCGCACTGAAATTTGGCATATCTGCCTAAATATGAACGGACTTCAAGGCGCCATAACCTTTTTTTGCAGTAGCAGCACATTCCGGCGGTCAAGGAGTTTACTTTTCACCCCACCTAGTATATTTCAAAAAACATACGCAACAAACAGGGGCAAAGAGCTGTTTATGAAAAAGATTAAAGGCATCGATTCCAATCTAATCCCACCACGTTGGATCTCAAATTTTGCGCACAATCTTTGTTAACTCAATGTGGCTTCATGCGACTGATGCATGCTGCGTCAAACTCAGTCCTGGAGATTGCGGTTAGTTTTTGGACGCTATTTGAAACCAACGTGGTTCATAGGGGACCCAACATCCTTAGAAGTTGACGATACACTCGTACTCAGCGAATTTAATCAAAAAGAAAACGACGTACTATATGTAGGTACTTCTCACGAGTCAGAATCAGAATAAGTTTCGTATATGGAAATTTATCAATGAGATATTTTGAAATTAATAAATCAATGTGTAAATAAAAAAATCTACTTTTAAAAGATATACATTTTATTTTATAATTATGTATTGTCGCTGATAAATAAATGAGTGACTGAAAAAATTTGTACCATTTACTCCAAACCAATATTTTAATCATTTTCCAACCGGTTACCTTTGTCTATCACACGGAATAAGAAGCATCTCTCTCTTTAACTAAGCAGCTGTCATGAGAAGTGGCGCGCGCAACGCTTCTCTGTCACTATCCACTCTCGAGCTGAAAACTTAACTTCTAAAATCTAGGCAACCATGGATGGGACAAACTTTTCTTCAGGCAACCTTATACCGTTGAGTAGGTAAAAAAATAACCTTTTAGTTGAATAAAAAAATTATCAAATAACAGATGAGAGTATATTAACAACGATTGCTCACCTGTTTACACTTGGCAACTTCATAGTTGTACTGAAAACATGTAGGCAACTTGTGTCATATTCTCTCAGCTAATGCTCGATTCTTATGAATAACAAATGGAGGAAGTTGATAAAAAAAAACTAATTATAATTTATTTTATTTAACAGTATTAGCATGCGATTTTGTTAGGCAACTAGTTTTTTTTTAAGCATTATCTACCAGATAATCGCTTTCATCATTGAATAACAGATGAGGGCATATATTTCTTATGCCGGATCTCGCCTATTTGTAGACATTTTTGAGTGCCAAATTAAGGCAAAGACGAAACGTTGCAACTCTACTTTGTATGACTCATTTCTACTTCACTTTATAAATTAATAATAAATTCTTTTAAATCAACATTTTTTGGCCGGTTGGGAAACAACCCACTTTAAACGGATTCAGTTCAAAATTTTGCATTTAAAGAGCACAGGATGTTTATCCAAAAATCTCTCTGTCATGGTCTGATTGATGAATATAAAAAGAAGCATGCAACAGCCGAAATATCCTCCGACTGGAACACCATAATTTTGACTACATTACGATTGTGTGTTAAAACCTCAAAACCACCATTAGTGTCACGATTGTACTTAAAAATTTCGTTTCTTTCAAGTGGAACCGTTTTTGGGAGCAGTTTTTCGTCTGCTCCGGCAATGGCGACATTTTAAAGAAATAAACGTCGCGGTCGTCTCCTCATTTTGCCGCAATGCAACGACCGACGACGCCGAGCAAGCATAAAACATGCAACTGTCTGCTGCATATTCTTTAACGGTTACTGATTCTTTTTATTTCTTCTTGTTTTTTTGTTGTTATTTTGTTTTTGGTAAATACGATACTAAAAGATTGAAAAATGGTTTCTTCACTTATCCACAGGACTCGGTATATGTGTGCACGAGTATGTGGTTAGGGAGGCATTCCCACGAACTTCTTTTCATTCAATTTTTCGAATTGTGAATTCGAAAGAGCATTCAACCAATTGCACTCTTCAAGTTTGGGGTCATTGTGGTGGCAAAGCAATAAAAGTTACGACTTGCAGATAACCCTTTCATTAATGATTTTCGCGAAGCATTTCACATTTAATTGCCTAAACTCAAGTCGTGTACATCTCACTGAACCAGTCGAATTGTTAAGCCGAACAAAGAAGCTCAAGCTGGAGCGGATTACATTTCACAGGATTCGAAATAAACACTGAGTAAGATGTCATGGATAAGATTTATGGTGAAGTGCTAATTTATTTTTTATTTCCTTAAATTCACGGGACCACAAGTTTTAGAGTTTTAGTGGATATCTATTCTGTCCATGCTGCGCAGACGCGCACGTTTCGTTTGGCAAGATAGAATCTGTTTAGTTCGTCTCTAGAGACCACTTTAAATGAATTGAAAGTTACTGCGTTTCTGTGTAAACGTCGTTGGGTATTTTCATTACTTGCCGTAGTGTAAAAATGGACCACTGGTACCTCATCCTCTCCTAAATCTCCAGTTAAAGTTATGAATTTAGCACCTACACAATTTTAGATGTAATAGCGTAAGATTTTCCTGTTGAGGCGTAGATTCTTAAGCATCTGTTACTATGTCAACAAAAAACTTCAAAACCTAGGAGCAATGTGCGAAGTATGAAGAAAATAGGAAAGGCGGACATGCTTTACAGTTTAGCCGAATCAGAAAGCCTTCACGACATCACATTTGGAAACGAAATTAGGCTTATTGGCTTTACTACGGAGCGGGATATCACTAAAGCTAGCACAGGATTCCTTCACCTGAAGAAAGGAATATGACGGGCATTTGATCATAAAGCGGCCTGCCAAATTCATCATGCTGCGATCGGCGCAAGTCACTACTGCAGTGTCATAGACGTCCGAAAACTAACATTCTAACGTCGGCTCGGATACGTACGTATATCTTCGATTTCCATCCGACCAAAACAAAGTAAATAAAGAAATAGTCCAGAATACTTTTTGAGACAATAGCAAATGCAACGTGAGAGACATCTCCTGAACTTCATACTAGTCGTATCATTTGATTGTCAGATGATACGAGTTGGTTGGGTCTTAGACAACCTTTGTTACAAAAATCAGATGGCAAGTTGTGATATAAGACTATCCAACATGAACGGGGAAAGAGATAATTTGCGGGAAAATATCAGAAATATCAAAAAGACCAACGGGATACTCTTTGAGGAAGACCCAATTAAGTTCTTTAATCCTCTGCGTAAAGTGAGAACGATAGGGAAGGTAGAGGAAGCTGAAAAGGAGTCCTTACCAAATGTTTTGAACGACGTCCATCCAGAAAAAACTCCTACAGATCTCATATTTCATAATGGGACACAGAAGGGGTCATTTAAGACTATTTTGCAGGAAGTACTAGAATCTTTACAGATTGAAACAAAAAGAATGTAGTAATCGTAAATCGGATTTTGAAGGGTGCCTCTTATGAAAACGCTTGCGAAAACTCCAAGCACTTAGTAAAATAAGTACGCTGCACAAAGTACTAAAAAGGAACAAATCAGACAAACAGGAAAAGGAATGAGAAGATCTGATGGCACTGAGACGAAAATCGAGAAACTTTGTCTCAAGCGCTAGGCTCACTTACCAGGTTATAGACAGAATTGGATCACAAACCAGCTTCTATTGGTGTAGCTGCAAGTGAGCTGAGGAACACAACCCACTGTAGCTGGGAGTTCTAAAGTGACTGGTATGACTTATCTAGTGCCAGCTCAATTTTTTTTAGCTAACTGCCTCCAGTTTCCCATGTTTCCCTTCCACTTGCGTGCGCCACCTGAGTCGCGGTCGCCCTATACTGCGCTGTTACTCGATTTTTCGAAAATTGGCGACTATCCGTTCTACATGGCCAAGCCACCTCAGACGTTGGACCTTCACTCTTCTAGCTAAGTCAATCTCGCTGTACAGCCCGTACAGTATGTCGTTTGAAAGCAGCCAAGAGCACCCTCATCCATTTTTGATAAAGTCCACGCCTCTGCCCCATAGAGCAGGACTGGGATTATTAGGGTCTTATATAGGTCACTTTTGCTGTTCGAGAGAGAGCTTTGCCAACTGATTGCCTTCTTAGACCAAAAAAGCAGCGATTGACAAGAGTTATTCTTCGCATGATCTCAGCGCTGTCGCCGTTGTCTGAATTGATAACGGAGCTAAGGTAGACAAAGTCCTTAACTACCTCAAAGTTATATCTGCCGAAGTCGTAGGCGCATGGGGTTTGCACTATTTTTTTGGGAATGATCGCCTTGTCGGAGTCCTTTTTTGACATCAAAGGTCACGGTGAGTTCCTTACCGACCTTGATGGAACGGCATGCATTCTCCATCGTCATCCTTCAAAAACTTGCGAGTTTGGTAGGAATGTTAAGTTAGACATTGCTTTGTATAGCCCGCCTCTATAGATGTTGTCATACGCGGCCTTGAAATCGTTGAGTAGGTAGTGTGTATCGATTTGGTGCTCATGGGTTTTTTTCCAAGTGTAAGTTTGCAGCAGTGTAAATATTTGATCGATGGTGGACTTTCCTGGCCACACTGATATTGACTAATCAGGTTATTTACGAACGGCTTCAGGTGTTCACACAATACGGCAGATAGAATCTTGTAGGCGATGATAGGAAGACGCAGTTTGGAGCGCAGTTTAGAGGGTCTCCTTTCTTGAGGATCGAACAAACAATGCTGAGGTTCCATTTATTGGGCATATTTTCGTCTGACCATAGTTTACAGAGGAGATGATGTATGCTCCTCAACAAGTTATCGCCTATGGCTTTGAAGGGCTCGGCAGTCAGGCCGTTCGTTACAGCAACTTTGTTGGACTTAATCTTAGATTTAGCTATGTTCACTTCATCCAGGTCGGATGGATGGAATTGTTGGTCTACATCGTTCATGTTGAAAGGTTCACTCTGCCTGACAGAAATGCTCTTTCCAAATCCTCAGCATTCACTGTTCACTTGTTCTCTCTACAGGCTTCGGTTTGGGGTTTGTGTCTGTTTTTACCTATTGGTAAAACTTCCGAATCTCATTCCTGGAGTAGCATCTCTTAATTTCATAGACCATGCGCTTCTCATGCGCCTTCTTTTTCCTTCTGAGAGGACGGTGTTCGTCTCTCCTCTTCTGCTCTTAGAGCTCGTGAGCAGCTTTAGTCCTTCTATGCAGTGCCGCTTTGTTTGCATTTTGCTTAGCTGAATGTGCTTGTCAGATCTAGTCGTAAAACCAGGGGTTTCGCTATGGCCGAGTGAAATCTAGAACATCTTTGGTGGCTTTTTGGCAATGTTGCGACTGGTCTTCAACACTTGATGCTGGTGGAAAAGAATTTGAAGGGCTCATGTGATTGTAGTCGTCCGACATCGAATTTCCTCGCAGTATTAGCTTGCCTTTACAATATTCGGGATATCCGTAACCGTAACCTGGCTACAACAAGGTAATGGTCCGAGTCGATGTGGGACCCTCGGAAAGTTTGGACATCGATAATATTGGAGAAATGCTTTGCGTCGATCGCAATGTGGTCAATCTGGTTGACGGTTAATTAATCAGTATATCTCCAAGTCCTCTTATGAATATTGAGGTGAGGAAATCGCGTGCTAGTTACGACATTGTTTCGCCCTGTCGGAAAGTGGAATTAGCCTGAATCCCTTATCGGAGATTTCATCTCTTCCTAGCTTTGCATTAAAATCGCCGATGATAATTTTGAAGTCATAGCTGGTGCACTGCGCGTGAAAGCTATTTTTGGTGTCGCCATATTTCTCTTCTGTGGGGCGTGCGCGCATATAGGGTTAATATGGAAAATTTAGTCTTAATACGGAATGTTACGAGTCGTTCATTACCTTGCCGGAAACTCAAGTCTTCTTGCCTAAGTCTGCCTCTAACAACAAATCCCCAACCAAATAGGCGCTGCTTTTACCGTCGATAGCAATGGCCGTAGTAGATGTCGCAGTTTTTCTTACTCTTTTTCTCCTGTCCATTCTATCGAATTTCTTTGATGGCTGTAACATCTTATTTGCAGTAGTCCACGGCCTCCGCTAGGTGTTCCGTTGCACGTGACCTATTAAGGAACCTAAAATGTCACGTGTAAGTTGGAAGTTCGTTGTCCTTGTTTCGTTTGCAGAGGTTGGTAACAGTAGATCCGTCCGAATCCGAGGCTAGTTGTTGCTTCGTAACTTACATTTTTTCCCATGGACGGGCAGTTACAATGGCGGCGCAGCCCCCAATGGCGAGTTCCATTATATTGTAGATACCCATAGGACGAGGGTCGGGTAGACCTAAGCTAGTTTCTCGGTCTTATTTCTTTTCCTCTGGGATTTTAACTCACCGTTGATCCCTTCTGGGGAATTCATCCGCTGTCCCGTTTATAGTGCTGCTATTTTTGTCTTCTAGTCAGCCCTCGCGCCTATAAGCTTGGGAAGTCGAGTACGGATGGACATCGACCCGCACCCTATAGTTACCACTTGGTGGTAAAATAAGCACAATTGATGTGCAGAAGCAGTTACAATACTGAGGAGTGCAAAGTTGACACCTGTCAATACCTACCCTCTTTCTGCAGCACCCAACCACTTCCCACATCATAGCTCAATAAATTTTCACGAGTGACCAAAGATGTGTGTGGTCTAGCATGGTCACGGTGAGGCACCATTCCGTTACCATTTGCCATTTTTCTTTGATTTCTTACTCCAGTTTTACAGTGAATGTCTGTATTGATCGTTTGGTTCCTTGAAGCAGCTCCAAGTATAAACCCATTGAATTTACGACTTATTTTTAAGCTGGTTCATACGCTAACAAATTTTCCGTTACCCCATTAGGAAACACAGTAGACAGCGTCGTAACGGGCACTATGTTTTTGGCTTTTTAAGTGAGTTAGGCATAATTGACACAATATCTTGCGATGCTTGCTGTAAGAGTGATGATGACACTTCTGAGTAGCTGAGAAATTCTAGTAAAAGAATAAAATAAGCAGTACGATGGACTACTACAATAGTAGCTCTTTGGCTGAGTGCTCTGTTCCGACAGGCAGCGTAACAAGGTTGCGGAATCTGGTCGCCGAACTATTTAAGACAGCATGAGATGATTTGGTAAGAAGCATACACCAAGGTGTGGTCAAAGGAAAGAATGGAACCTCAGCATCGTTTGTTCGATCTTAAATACACACCAATTATAGAAGCCTCAGTCTCCTTACCATCGCGTACAACATCTTACATGCCATATTCTGAACTGACCATTTGTCAACAATCTAATCAAGAAGGTTAAATCTACACAAACCATCTATTTGCCTATTTCAAAACCGCATGGACAGTATATTTAAATATGATCCAACAGAGTTATGTCTAGTTTTGGCAACCCTGCCTGCAATAATGTGCAGATTTACTATTGAAAACTGGTGCGTCTACAAGTATTGAGACATACGCGTATACTCCAAAAATGGGTTCAGCTGTGGATGAGGGCAACACCAAGTATATCCTGTCAACAGGGAGGGTAGAACAACATCGACGGATTGGACAGAATGTCATAATACTCTTGAACCGGTATTGGGACTGAGAATAATACCTCATTAGAAATGAAACGAAGAGTAACTTGGGTTACACCCCTAATTTAACTAGTTGTTAAGCCTGTCAACTGCCACATCAAAAGTGAAAGTCGACTCTCAAGCCAAAGATTCCAAACCGAAAAAATCATTTTCGACGCCACCCTCTCTTATGAAGAAATTCAGAGCAAGATTTTTCGAGCGATTTTGGACTTGTTTGCATTGTTTTGCGGATGTGATATAATAGCGAACTCTGCAGCCCATATGGTTTTGTGGGCGATGTTGAGGATTTTTACATCTAAGGGTGGCGCAGCTTAAGGAGTCTCTTTGCTTGACGTTCGGGAGAAGCCTGATATGGTTCCATTTATCGAGTTACAAAAACTTTCAACCATATTTTGCAGATGAGTTGGTGTATCTCTCTCGCCGTTAGAAATAGCCTGGGGAATACCATATGCCATCAGCTCTAGAAGTTTTTTTGTTCTGAATATTAAACATGTCTCTCCGTTCTGGAATCTGTAAATGATACTTTCACATCGTTAGCCCGGTTTTATCGTCTTTGCTTGCCTTGGCTGGTTGATTTTTGTGTTCTTGATATATGGTTTGTTTGTAACATTTCCGAAGTTGATTCCTGCAATAGCATCTCTCAATTTCGTCGGCGGTGCACTTTCCTTCTAAACGATTAGTTTCATTATAGTGGCCTGGAGATATCCATCCCATTAAATGACATTTTGATTGCTATTTGATAGCATTATCACTGGTCTTGAGTACTTCGATTAGGGACTGTACACTTTTGTTTAATAAAACAAAACCTATTCGGTGTATCAAAGTACATCGCATACTATTATGAATGGAACTCGACTTCCTTCATATGTCCACCACGAGCGCGCTTGCAGCCGTCGATTCGTTAGAGCCAATTTTCGACCATTCTTCTACATGTTTCGGCGGAAAATCGGGCAATTTTGCGTTCAATATTGGCTTTGAGCACGTCAAATATTTCTGCCTTGTTAGCATAGACCAACTACTTGACGTAGCCCCAAAGAAAAAGGTCCAGAGGTGTCAAATCGCAAGAGCAAGGCGGCCAATCGACTAGTCCATTTTTTGAAATTACAAGCTTACCAACCTTTAACTACAGTAGCTGTCCTGTCCTGTTGAAACCTCAACTCACCAATGTTGAGTGCACGAAATTCAGGCCAAAAATGACGTTCCAACATGTCCCGATAACGATTTCTATTAACTGTAATACGGTGGCCATCATCACCATCGAAAAAATACGGCCTAATGACGTCGGTCGCCGACATCAAAACCACACCAAATAGTCAATTTTTGTAAATGTGTGGTTTCTCATGAAGCATATGTGGGCTTGTAGCTCCAATAGCCCATATTTTGTTGCTTGTTTACAAAGCCATTTGGCCAGAAATGCGCTTTGCCAGTGAAGATGATTTTGCGAGACCAATTTGAGTTCGACGCTTCAAATAGTCATCTGGCTTAAGTCCTCAGGTTAGGTTAGGTAAAAGTGGCTGTTGGAAAGACCAACCCACTTGGGCCTATTGGCCCGTTGTGAAGCCACGTGGATCTGTGATCCCCCTATTCATGGAAACAATTTAAGCTTATGATGAAGCGTAGAAGGCTGTTAATTTCTACATATACTACATATATTCTTTAGATCGTTTAAGTCATTGTAGAAGAAAACTCCTAGGTGAAGTTTTCTTCTTTGGGGGAGAGCTAGACATATACGGAGTAGGTGAAGGATTGTCTCTTCCTCCTCTTCGTCCATGCAGGTTCTACAGAAATCGTTGGTAAAGACGCCAAGCCTTTTTGCATGCTTGCCTATAAGACCGTGTCCAGTGATGACACCTATGATGGCGCTGAGATGTTTCCTATTTAGAAGGATCACATTCTTAAAGCGACTCAGATCAAGCTTTGGCCAAATCTATTTGATCGCTAGATATGTTTGTCCAACATTCCATCTAAGGCCTGTTCTTTTATTAGCATCCAGTTGGAATAGGTAGAGTGGTTCAAATTTTGACGAGTTTCGTCGGCCTTACAATTCCCTGGAATGGTGGCCGGCACCCAACAAAGGTGAAGATTGAACTCCTCTACCATCTCCGTAAAAGATGATCGGCATTTAAAAGCAGTTTTAGAATTACTCGTAAATGACACTGAGTCCAGGGACTTAATAGCGGCCTGACTATCCGAAAAGATGCGGATATCCTTTGCAGATATTACGGTTTTCTTCATCCAGGACAGAGCTTCTTTAATCGCCAAAATTAGGTTGGCTGAGAAAACGCCGCCACCAATACCGCTATCAGTTTTAGATTCATCTGTGCAAAAGTGGATTAACCTGTCTTCCATGAAAGCATCTTCCTCCCAGAAGGATATAGGAGGGAAGATTACATGAAAGTCTTTATGAAACCAAAGTTCGGGTGTAGTGTAATCGATGTTCTCTCTGAGGATTCCTAATGTATTAAGAATATAAGCGTGGCCAAATAAATTATTTGTCCACTGTGTAGTTGCTTTAAGGCGAATAGCAATTTGCCTGCTGAAGATATCGAAGGGTGTCAAGTGAAACTGAATTTCCAGTGTCGCGGAGGGAGTAGAGCGTAGGGCTCCTCTTATGTATAGATATGCTGTTCTTCGGATTCTGCTTAGTTTGCTGCAGTTGACTTTAGATAGCCGTCCACCAGACAGCAACCCCGTAGGTGAGTATCGGTCTTATGACCGAGACTAAACTGATACCGTTTACTGAGGGAGGATCTATGATTGGAATTTTATATTTCCTGGAAAGGAGGACAAGATCAGTTTTATGGGGGTTTACTTCCAATCCACAGCGGTCTGCCCAACGGGTTAATCTGTTAAGATTTAGCTGAAGGAGTTCTTTAATGTTATTAAGATGCTTACCTAGAACGGCTATAGCAATTTCATCCACATAGGTAATCACCCTGCTACCACCCGCTTCCAGGTATATCAGCAGTTCAGTAACCACTTAGTTCTTGACAAGGTGAGAGAGGACACCGCCTTGCGTCGTACTTCTGCTGACACATCTTTTAGCAGAAGCTCGACCCAGTTTGAAGTTGATTATGCTGCCATTTGCATAAGACTGATCAACTCCCCAAGTGATCAGGTAGACGCAGTCGTGATTGCGGATATATTGATGGTGTTAAAGGAAAGCGACCATTATGTACTCTCTATAATGTAGGGGTCATTCGATGTGCCTAGCAGAGCCGTTTCCACCTACTTTCCTTTACAGTAGGTATGTTGAGCCGTTGACAAAAGCCTTTGATCAATTTTGGCTTAAGTTCTTGAATCAATTTGACTTTATACGAGTGTGGGCCGAAATCCTTTCGCAAAATTCACCACAATGTTGCCTGAATGATGCGCAATTCCCGCGAACGGCGTTGAATGGATTGATTTGGGTCGCTGTCAACACATGCACTTGCGGCTTCAATATTTTCAGCACTCCTTGCATCTATTTTTCTCACTGGCACTGGAACACTGAGCAGCGAAAATGTAAATGCGATTATAACGACCGAAAATTGGCGTTAGCGCCCTTAAAGTTCAGGCCACCGAATCTGATTTCAATTAGATTGTGGTCTGTGTCACTGTTCGCCCATTGGAACATACGGGCAACCATCGTTCTGGAGAAATGTCTGGTCTCGATAACTACTAGATGGAGTGAAAAGTGTCCTCCTTGACAGCCAGAATGCGCTGCTACTGCAAAAAAGGTTATGGTGCCTTGAAGTCCGTTCATATTTAGGCAGATATGCCAAATTTCAGTGCGATATTGTCTTTAGTTTTGTTTTGACAGCTGATTGTTTTTGACGTGTTTGGCATCATGTTGAGTATAGACAAAAACGATTTTCGTTCTCTCATAAAACATTATTTTTTGAGAGGCAACACTGCGAAGGAAACAAAAGAAAAGTTAGATAAATATTTTGGGGCTAACGCTCCGTCAGATTACACCGTCAAATATTGGTTTCGAGAGTTTCGTGGCGGCCGCAACTTCACTACCGAACAAGTCCGCAACGGCAGGCCCTCCGATGGGGTTACAGAGCACGATGTCAAAAAAATACATGAAATGGTGTTGGCTAACCGAAAAGTGAGGGTGCGCAATATTTTGGGCAATATTCTGCTTATGAAAAAGTTATCCTGCAGGTGAGTGCCGCGAATGACCAAAAACACTAAGGCGAGAGCACTTCGAAAGAGTGTTTGGACTTGCTGATGCGGAATCGGGCGGACTTTTGGCGTCGATTGGTAACTGGATTTGGATCCCTCGGACTATTATCTCTTCCCAAACCTCAAAAGATGGCTCATCAATAAAAAATTCAGCTCACGCGAGGAAATCATCGACGCCACGGAGGAGTATTTTGCCGACCTCCCGGAAAATTACTTTTCGGACGGGATCAAGAAGTTGGAAAATTGCTGGAATAAGTGTATCAAAGTAAAAGAGGACTATATTGAATAAAATAAAAAACATTAACAGAAAAAAATTTTTTTAATTCCCAAGGCGGTCACTTTTCACTCCTTCTAGTATGTGGCCATCCTAGTTGACGGTTTATCGACTTATGAATATTGTGAAAGAAGCGCGTCTAGCCAAGACATTATTTCGCCAGCAGCAAGGTCTGATTGTCTGCATTCGTTATCGAAGTGTGTGTCGTGCCGGCTCTATTTTTCTATAGTACCACAAAATATTCGCCAACTTCCTAGCTCTGGGATAAACTTCTTAAAGACAATTTCATTGTCATGCTGAGGGTATTGATTGTTTTATTTAGAAGCTCGTAGATGTTGTCATGCGTGGTCTTTGTCCTCCATGGGAACCCGAACACGTGTTAGCCAGATGTTAGCTAATTTATAAAATTTTCATGTCAGAACTCGAAGTTGTTTTCGTAAGTTTGAGTCCTATAACATGATTTGCATTAAATAAACGTTGCTATTTTTTTTACGGCAGCTATCAAGCGAGGATAAATCTATGTCGCCGTTTTTCTTCCTCTAGCAAAAACTCATCGCACTCTTAGGATGACTGCTAGGACCTGTACTTCGTAATCGGCTACTCAGAGTCCATTAAATCCCATGTGTAGACCCGAAGTTCATCCTAGGCTGCCCAGAGTCAATGCGCTCATTTCGTTTCAATGGGTCGTCGACAAAAGACCCTTATCCGAAGCTATGGTACGATGGATGGTTGACATTTAATAGGATTATAGCCTCTGCAGCTCTGTTTTTTTTGAGCTGCTACGATGAGGTAATATAGTGGTGGTATTCTTTGGCGTTAAGACTCAACGATTTTAAGTTTTTTAGGAAAAAGCAAATATTGGACTTAGTCACATACCATCAAGAAGGCTCTTTCAAGATACAAGGGAGTATTGACAAACGCAATATCTGTTTGTTCACAGCTTCAATCACATATATCCTTTACCTTGATGTGGCAGTTCTTGGAAGTTTCCTATTTGATTAACGATGGAAACAACACTCAACCCCAACACGACGACAGAATCTTCAAAACAGAAAACAACAACACACACTCTATCGTTGGCGAAACTCATATGTAAAACATGCTACATCCGAATTTTCTTCGCACAATTAATACTCCACCGAATGACATAAATTAATTGTGACATAAATCTCCCAATGAACGCAAACCGAATAACATACGACCAAGTAGCCGAGAAAAACAGAGACCCCCAGAACCGACCCCATGCCGGCCGAACACATTTGAATATAAATCACTCATTCCCCAAACGCACCGAATAGATTCGCACAAATTAACAAATTGTACAATCACATAGACCCGGGTGTGCTTTTATTCGTTTTCGTATCTATGGCGTAGAATTTACGAATTTAGAATAAAAGAACAAAGCCAACCGCCATATTTCAGCGCTGACCAAATGATGAAGGAACGAACCAAAAAAAAAAAAAAAAAAAAAGAACAAACCGACTTCATTCATTTGCATGGGAACCTCCATAATGATTGAGGAAATCTGGAAGCCTGACATTTTGGTAGCACACTAATAACAGTGGTGCTCATATCAGTAATCTGACTGTCCAAGGTTGAAGTGTTTTGCGAGCTCTATCTCCATGAAGACCATATGAATGTACATGTGTATGTGGGAACTCCTCTCCACCAGCACACATGATCTCATATGCTTTCCACATAAACAAATTGAAGCACATACTCGCAGCTCATGGCCAGAATTTAAAAAAAGATCCAAAAAAAAAAAAAAAACGGTCGCGTTCCTAGAAGAGGAGGCTTCCCAAATTGAAATGAGAAAAATGTTTTTTTTTTTTTGGTTTTTTTTTTTTGAAAACAGCTTTTGAAACCTGTCAATCAGAGCAGTGATGAGCTCTCAATTGACTTCTATTATTATTTCCATTTGTTTCTCCTTTTGATGGGGGCCGAAGTTCAGCGAATTAGAGGCAAACAAATGGTCCATGTTTTTATGCGCCACTAATGAGTGGACTGAATCGAATGATTCTGTCTGATCCGGGCGCTTCTACTTCTAGGAATGTCAAGATTCTCTGCTAATGCGAGTTCGAGGAGAGTATGTTTTTGGTTCGAATTAATTGGACGCAATAAATTTACCATCCGTCCAAATATAATATTTACACTTCATTGGGAAAGGGATTACAACATAGCAACAGCAGAGGTTAGAAGCGATGCGAACGAGATACGAGATGGTATGGGATGGAATAGTTGCTTTGTAAGATGCCAAGCAAAGCAAATGCCCATCTGGACAAAGTGTCCATTCCATTATGAGAGGACGAGGAAATTGTGTAAAGACAAAGCGACTCTGTCGGCGGCGATATCGATGGAATTCTCTGAGGAATTTTGATTTATGGAGGTGAACCATACCATGGTCCCATGATAAAGTATATAAATTCAAGCAAAGGGTCTACACTGTATACACGTTTGGGTGCCGGAAGAGTTAAGTGACTTAAGTGGATCCATTTCCATTCTGATGATTGTTATTCGTATTATTTTGCTTGAAATGAAGAGCGTATTTCGTTTGTTTATTCTTTCGAGTTCGATTTCGTTGCCCATTCTTCGACAGATATCGGCTGCGATAATATTCGGATGACATGATTTACATTTACTGGTGAAATACTGATCCCTATAGAGATTTGGACTCATTGAAGTCAGAAAAGCGATGATTATCGGTCGTAAGTGGTGACCGAAATACTTTGTTTTGTTCTAATCGTTGATCAGTCGGCATCGTAACAGGGAAGGTTTGCGGTTTTTCTTTCATGTGACTACCTATTTCTGGCGAGGAAGCCACGATTTCAACCTCACTTAAAATATCCTGGAGGCAATGAGTTCTTTCCGAATATGCTTTATCTTTCTGAAAGAAAAACTATCATCAACAGAATTTTCAAACGCTATCTAGAATGCGATTCGACATTCGAGAAATCTGGCGGAATCTGATGTTTTGAGTTACGGTATCCTTAAAATGTTTGCACACAGCGCGAGCGCTTTCCTACGGAGGAAAGAAAGAGAGGTACCGATGCACGTTGGTTTTGAATGTTTGAAGGTTATAATGCCCAGGAAATAAAGAGCTCGGCAGGGCATCCCATAAGCATAGGAAAGAATAAGGATAAATCAATGTACGCCGGAAAGTGGGTTTGAGGGTAAACTGATGAGCATTCACAGCGAGACGGGTGCTACGGTTAAAGGTTGGAACGGGAGGAATGAAACTGGTTGTGAAAATAGCGATGGAGCAAAGTGAGACTGGAGACATATCGCCGATGTTCCAGGTCACCAATTGACTGGATGATATTGGCATCACCTATGAGTCTTATCGCACGGTTTTGAATCCTATTTAGCAGGTGCAGAGATGTTTTAAGAGCACTTGACCAGATATCAGCATTGTTCTCAAAATTTGGGTGGATGAATGCCTTATATCGTATATTGTGGCTTGATCAGAGGGGGTGATGTATTTCTTACATTGCTTGGGGAAACTTAAAGCTTTCGCAGCATTCTTGACGGCATCAAATATGTGGGCATTCCGACATAAGTTGTCATTGACACACATACTTCGGTTTCGACGATGCAAGTGCCATTTATGGACAATGGCATTAAATGCTACTCTGTTAGTGGTTTCCCAATTAGTTATGCCGTTAATATCAGAATTTAATGAGCTCAAAATACGCTGCCGTTCCCATTCTACAGCTGAAGAACAGGAACGTGAGTCCATAAACGGATGTGAAAAGCAGAGAGTACTGTCATCTGCAAAGGAATATATTGGATTAGAAGTAGCAGACAAGAGATCATTAATGAAGAATAAAAAGGGCATTGGAGACAGAACCGAGCCCTCGGGTACACCAGTATTTATTTGTGGATATCAGCCTTGAAATCATCCAAGACAACTTGAATTGAATTGCAGCAGGCTGCTGATACTCTGCGTTCGCATGGTGGGTGATGTACTGCAGGCACTTTATCACTGAAGCGCTTACTCGTCTTTCTTGAAGAGACGGAGAAATTCCATTAAAGGGAACCTACAAGAAGTACAACGGACTAGTTTTTTGTCTGCTCTGTTCCGAGAGAAAAAAATAAAGCAAAACAACTAGCTTCGTGGACAGGAGGCCAGCGGAGAATTAAACGCTTTTAATAAAAGTTTCGGCAGATACTTCGGCCTAAAATAGTTCCTTGCGGGTACGCTGCCCCAGTGTGTCACATTTTTACCCAAGGATCGTTTGTGTGATGGCATACAATAGGAGAGCCTATAATATGAGCCTAAGGTACAGCAGGAAAAGCTTTGGGGTCATCTCTGAGTGAAGCACACAATCTCATTTTCAACATTCTGCCTCTTGACCGTGCCCCTGCGATCGGAAACCGTATCTCTTTGAATAAATTTTCCTGCAGATGTCAATATCAGAGTTAATACTGGATCCAAATTAGGCAACGTTGCTTACTGCCCCTAGTTTATACTTGTAGTTAACTATTGTGGCGTTTTGTTTGATTCGTCGACATGGTGTGTTACTTAGGCTTGTACTCCTTGAGTTTGGCTCATTTATTCCACTTCTGATTCAGTACTTGTAAACGAAACAGCAACAGCTTTTTGGTGTGCTGTGGATGATGTTAAAGTGGTAACTCCAGACACTTTCACCATCGGTGTTTCCTTACGAAGCTTGCAAATATGACGTAGAAGAACTCACATGAAGGTGCAACAACTTGTCTAAGCCCTTTTTGTACTCTGTTATACTACCTATCATCACAAATCAGTGGTCGTCCTCCATCGTAATTCGACATAATCTGGTGAGGTTGAGAGGGATGCTTAAGCTAATGTTGTTATCATATGCGGCCTTGAAATCAATTTAAAGGTTGTGAACGATCACGAATGTACGATTCGTTAATCTTCGATATTCAAGGATCTGCGGATATCGGCAGAGTAAATATTTGGTTAATTGTGGACAAACAAGGCTTAAGATTATGCTGATAGAGGCTGATATCTTAGCCATTCACACAATACGACACACAAGATGTTAAAGAGGCCAATTTTTCTGCATCTGGCGCAGTTAAATTGATCTAATTTTTCGTTTCAATTGATTAAATGATGATGGGGTTTCATGTCCCACGCAAATATCCTCCAACCAAGTGCTAGAAAATAGTTGATTTTTGTTTAACACCAAGTGTTCGCTTGCTGCCTTAAATAGCCCGACAGGAAGGCCGCCCGGTCTGCTATATTTAACTATTTATTTTGTTGTCTTTACTTTATTAAGCTCGGGTAGACGGAAATTTTAGTCTATATCTCCAAACTGGCTCGTTTTAACTGGCAGCGAAATTTGGAACCAGCCTGCCTTTTAATAACCGTCAAATTTCCTTTGCTCATTTCCACGGATTTCTGTTCGAGTCTTGTTGCCTAGATGCTTTCTTTTTTTCTTTTCGTGAAACTGCCGAACTTGTTCTTGGAGTAATACATCTCCAATTCTTCAATCTTTTTCTTATGTCTTTCCTTCTCTCCTTCGCTCCTCATTTTTCTATACACCACGCTTCATTGGCGAGTTGTTTTACTACCTATGCTTGCCTCCAACTTCTCCGGAAGGTTTAATGGGAGTGATTGGGTAAAGTCGCAGTACCATTCCCTCGGCTGTTGTAAGCGAAGAGGAAGCGATAAATTTTACGGAAGCCGAATATACCGAAGCATTGAAAAGACTAAATCAGGGATGTGCAGTAGGTTGGGATGACATATAGTATAAACCGAAGTATGGGAAATCTTGAATTTTGTTCAATATAATGATGAGAGGCGGAGGAGCTTTCTTGTTCCACCGTATAAAGGCGCAGGCGACACGATTAATTGTAACAATTATCAATCAGTGAAATGAATGTCGCATACTAAGAAAATATAGGCGTGGGGTATAGGCAGCGGAAAACGCAATATTATTAAACTCACTGGTAACAAATGAGGCTTTGGAGGAGCTACGTCGATTCAATGCGTACGGATAATGGTCAAGAAATATTGCAATAGTTCGAAAGATCTTCAGGAAATATCCTGATCGATTTGTTCCCAAAGACTTTATGTGGACGGCACTGAGATCTAGTATTCGACACTAGTATAATAATGGTACACGTTATGTACCGATAAGACCCAAACGAATGTGGTTAAGATTGAAGTACATCAATGTGTAATGTGTCCGTTTCTTTTTAATGTCGTGCGAAATGACTTCTATTCTTTTCGCCGATGATAGCGCTATCACAAGCGACAATATGCCAGCCCTGCAAGTGATGGGATAAAGGCGCTGGAGGATAACAGGCTACATGTTGGTCGTGCTAAGATCAATAATTGGATCACTCAAACTCAAAAATGTCAGCAAACTCTTGGTCTCATGGTACTACACCCTGCGCCGATTGAACTGTTACCAATTGAAAATTTCGTAAATTTTCATTTTCAAATATTTTTATATTTATTTATTTAATATTTAGAAATTTAACTACCGACCATATTTTAAGAATCCAAATTCATTTTTTGATATGATCACCTTTTGCCTTGATGAAAGCATTCATGAACGACTTGCACCCTGACTGAAGGTGGACTTCTGATATTTAGGGCCACCGTCAGCACTATATTTTTAGTGCTGACCCTGGCCTCCTTCAAATAAGGAAGTCCACCAGATTTTGTGTCTGACGAATTCGCGAGCCATTACTCGGCCGTTGTGAACTGCAAGTCTTTGTTTTCCAGACATTTATGGTTCACCTGGGCCTTTTGAAACGGTGTCTTGCATGAACGTGAATTGTGTTGACTCGAAATGTGTTTAAGAGCCTAGAGCTTCAATGCTCTTCCAGCACTCTTTCGCGACACTCGGTTGGTTTACCCTTGGCACTTGGGCCTAGCATGAACGTCAATGGTGTAGCTCTTCCAGCACTCATTCGAGACACTGAGTTGCGTTAATCTTGACACCAGTGGCCAAGAATACCAATGGGGTGAAACTTACCGCAATATACTGCGGCCCAAGGAAGGTGACGTTTGTAATCTGGTCGCCACCCAATAGCTCAACTTCTCGTTCAATTTCTCCTTTAACCCAACCCGAGCATTTCGTTTGAATATGACGTGCTGAGTAGTGGATAGTTTCTCGCGAGAGAAAACAGTATTTGGGAATGCGCCATTCATGGTGCGGTGCTTCAATTCCTTCGCTCATTGTAAGCGCTGCTTCATATGCTTTTCTTTGAGATCGTTTAATTTTTGTATAATGTATGATTTTACTTGGAAATCATTTAACAGTAGATTTCGAATCCTGCGGTTAAGCTCTTTTGAAGCGTGCTCTGTACTCTTTCGTGGGTTTCGTTCCATTTTCGCACCTTTTGGTCTAGTTGCATTATTTTTTCCGATTACCACCATAGCGATTTGCGATAAACGAATCCCAATTCGAAAGGTAGTTTCTAAACCGTTGAAGAATAGATTCATCGATTCCAAATGCGCGCATTTTCGACAAAAACAACCGGAAGAAAAAATGGTTTTATTGTGCTTTCAATTGATCAAATCACCCAACAAATATATGGGGAGGATACATATACACAAAACTCGCACCCACTCCAAATTCTACAATGACCCCAATCAGTGGGTTGCAGGGGGCAGGCTTTGCAAATTCTTTTACCTTCTCTCTGAATTCGGCTTTATTTCACAGACAGTGTTCCAGTTTGCACAATTCCAAGATTCGGCGTTATTTCATTCGGTGTTATTTCACAGTGCGTATGATAGTTAATGTTCAAAAAAAATTCCTTAAACGGTTCTCGTTTCCTAAACTCGGTATTAAGAATCGATTTTGGGATGCACAAAAATTATATATTGTATTTTACGAAACTTGGGAGGATATTTTTGTCGGAACTGCTGTTTAGAAATCGTATGACCTTTTGTGCCTTTTGGAACACTTTTCGTATCAAACATATTTGATTATTTCATTGTGGCAGAAATTTACAATTTTTACGAAACAATTATCCATAGTAAGGTGTAACATTACCACTAAAATACCATTTCTTAAATATTATATCACAAAATTTTTATAGGTTTGAAGGAAAAGCCATTAAAAATCTTCGTTAGAGGTAAAATACCTAATTTCGCTGGGAGGGAAAAGAGAAATGTTTTCAAAACCTGATTTCAAAGTTCAAGGTTTAAAAAATGATTAACGGATAATTAAATAAATAAGTTGTAAGACAAATCTCAACATAAAATAATAAAAACACTCTATCTTCGATTAATGCTTTATTACAACTAACTTAAACTTAGCTGGTAACATGAGGCTTAATATACAAGGTGGCTCGAATAGTCACCCAATGCTTTGGCTGTAATTTTTTTCATGAATAAAAATCTTTGGTACTGCTTTCGGATTATCTTTATTTGATGTCTTGAACTTTTTTCTATTAAAAGTCGAGAAAATGGTATCGGCTAAGTGGCCGCTGCCAGAATTGATGGGCTTCGTCCCCGATTTGTGGCATTTTCCATCACTCTCGCCATTCGGCGATTGGTCCTCGGATTCTTGACGGATATTCTCTTTGAGAGCTCCAAGAGTAGGACGCTTGTTGACATAGACTCGTGACTTCAAAAAAACCCACAAAAAGAAGAAGAAGAACCTTGGAAGTGAGTTGGTGTCGCTGTCTGTTGGAACAGAACACTCAGCCAAAGAACAACTCGCAGTTCATCGCACTGCCTGTGTTTTTCTCTTAGTAGAATTTCTCAGCTACTCAGAAGAAGTGCTTCACGGTGTCGTCATCACTCTTACAGCAAACATCGCAGCCTGTTTGTGTGTACTGTGTTTATTTGTAATTATGACTAGAGAATTCAGGGTGGACGTAGCCAATATACGCGGGCTAAAAAGTAATCATTTTTCTGCGTACGTCTGTAAGTACAGACGAGCTGTTTTGGCACTTAGTGAAACACAGGTAGATCCCCGCCCACACCTCTCAGATCACTCTGATCTGAGGCTTCCTGCCTGCGAACTAGTGCCACTATTCTTTCCTCATCGCTGTCTTGCCATTTAAGTGCGAAGTGATGTAGCTTACCAAATGCCAACACAATGTAGTCCCTGTTCCAATCCGGAATTCAATTTCATGTGGTTAAAATTCCATCTCCGTAAGCAAGCTATCCACTACTGCTTTATTTACAGAAGCCCCAAACTGGACAGCAATTCGACTGTCTAACTCCATTCAAAGAATTGTATCCCAGGATCCTCATACTACAATCGTTATTAGGGGCGATTTTAATATATACAATTCTGGGTGGCTTCGACGTTCTGGACAGACAACACGCGAAGGACGGTGTGTTGAGATCTTCGCTGAGGAAAATAATTTAACCCAACTTGTAAATGAGCCCAAATGAACACCAGACGATGATAGTCATACCGTCAACAACTTGGACTTGTTTCTAACTTCTCACCCAGATAAGTACACCGTTGATGTGCTCTCTCCTCTAGGCTCGTCGGACCATTGTGTCATATCAGCAAATTTCTCGTACACCGACAACACGGTTAGAGAATAGATTCCTAAAACAACTGTAAAGCAATACGAGAAAGCCAATTGCAGCGGTCTTAACAGCTTCTTTAGGAATTTTTACTGGTCGTTATGTTTCCTCGATAACGACATATATGCCGCTGCTGATATGATCATAGACACCATTCTCTTTGGAATGAGAAACTTTATCCCTCATCGGATGAAGAGTATCAAACCAAAGAAAAGCCACGATACGACTCGAGCTGTAAAGAGGCTGTCAGGGTTAGAGAAAGGTTTTTCGGTCCTTCAAGACCAACCCGACAGAGGAAAACCGAAAAAAGTTTAAACTAGCCAAAAATGACTGCAACGCCTCTCTCAAGCGTGCGAAATTCCAATACGACCAAAAACTGAGGCAAGAAATACTGCAATGTCCCAAAGGCAGTAACAATTGTTGGTCGTTCGTCAAAAACATTAGAAATTCTGCTTTATCCTCCACCTCAACGCTCATTTACAATGACATTCCAGCTGTCTGCTCTTTGGAAAAGGCCAATCTGCTTGCTGCACACTTTGCGGCCAGCTCAACATTCGCAGATTGTGCTTTGTATGCGCCTACACTTGAGTACGTCGAATCTTCAATGGGACAAATCCACTTTCGCACTCCTGTAGTAACAAGAGTACTTAAAGATTTTAATATACATACATAAATCCGCTGGTCCAGATGGTATATCTCCCGACCTTCCGAAGAGGTGTTCTTCCACGCTGACAAAACCATTGTGTAAGCTTTTTCATCAATCCTACTCCTTAGGACTCTTTCCGAGCAGATGGAAAACAGCATTTGTCCAGCCCGTTCCTAAGAAAGGCGAATCTTCCTGTCTCTCTCCCTACAGACAGGTCATGGAAACGCTGATAAACCGTCAGCTCATGAAATATCTCGAATCACGAAAACTTCTCAATGACCGGCAATATGGTTTTCGTAGCAACCGGCCCACTGGTGATTTGATGGCATATCTCACCGAAAAGTGGAACAAAAACGTACATCAATCTGGCGAAAGCAAGATAGTTGCACTTGATATTTCTAAGGCATTTGACAGAGTTTGGCATGGATTAGAAATTACCTTTCGGAAATTTCAGCTCTAGTTGTCTTGGATGGTTTCAAGTCTGATATTCACAAAATAAATACTGCTGTGCCCCAGGGCTCCGTTTTGTCTCCGACACTCTTTTTAATTTTCATCAACGGTCTCTTGTCTGCTGCCTCTAATCCAATATACTCCTTTGCTGACGACAGTACTCTCTGCTTTTCATATTCATTCCCGGACTCACGTCCCTGCTCTTCGGCTGTAGAACGGGAACGGCAGCGTATGTTAAGCTCATTAAATTCCGATATCAACAGCATAACCAATTGGGGAATTATCAATTGAGTGGAATTTAATGCTTCCAAAAGACAGTACTGTCTGCTGTAGTTAAAGCGAAAATTAAACACCCAGCCATTATCCATGGATGGCACTTGCATCGTCGAAATCGATAGACTTTCCATTCTCGGTATGTGCGTCTATGACAACTTACGTTGGAGTGACCCCATATTCGGTGTCGTCAAAAATGCTGCGAAATGTCTAGGTTTCCTCAAACGATTTAGGAAATATTTTACTCCCTCTGATCTGGCCACAATACATAAGGCATTCATCCGCCCAAAATTGGAGTACAATGCCCACATCTGGTCAGGTGCTCCTAAAATATCTCTGCACATGCTAGATAGGATTCAAAACCGGGCGATAAAACTCTTTGGTGATACTAATATCAGTCAATCAATTGACACTCTCGAATACCGAGGTAATGTCTCCTGTTTCATTTCCACCAGCAGTGCTCCATTGAAATCGCCAGTAACATTTCGCCCCTTCAAATTTCTTACCGTAACACCCGCCTCACTATGAACGCTCATCAGTATACCCTGAAGCCCTTTTTCGGATGTACTCTAAAATATCGTGATTCTTTCCTAAGCCGTACAACTTGCTTATGGAATGCCCTGCCGATCTCTGTGTTTCCTGGTCGTTATAACTTACAAACATTTAAAAACAATGTATAGTACATCTGTACCTGCCCTTTCTTCCTCCCTAAATTTCATTCGGCAGCGCTGTGTATTCAGTGCTATCCAGTTTGCAGAGGGGTAGATGAATAGAGGATGCTCTCGTACATTTGCGTTCGAAAATATTACCATTTACAAGGTAACAATTTTTTATATATTTTTTTGGTTTTACTTAATTGATTTCGATATTATTTACGAATATTCGCTACAAATATTACGAAGAAATATAATATATATTATTTGTTAAATACTCGTATAACGTTTTAAAGCTATGTAGGCACTTTATGTTAAAATTATTATTTAGAGCTACTTTCAACAGGAGATATTTTTATACTTAAATATGATTAGTATAAACATATATTTGTCAGTTTATGTGTATAAAACTTTATATATGGACCTAGCCTTTCCGATTAGGCCTATTTTAAATTAACAAATCGTTTAACGTGTTTTTCTCACAAGCACTTTTTTGGTGGACGTGATTACAAAAAAATCCACACAATTGACTCAATTTTTTATAAGTCTTTCTAGTAACAGAATACACTGTCAATAAAACAAAAAAAAATCTAAAAATACACATTATTTTAATTTTTTTGCATTAGGTTGTAAGTGCAAAAACTGTGGGGAAATTTCGATATAATTTTTAAATGTTTATTTTTCTTTTGAAATTCCGCTTTTGTTATAATATCAGAGGTTCGTCGATGAGAAAAATAAATATAAATTATAAATTGTTTTTGCTGGGGTGTTTTAAATCAAAAAAATAATTGTCTAGAACGCCCACCAGCTGCCATTGTGGAAACCGCCGCCGGGCTGAACTCAACAGTTCATATTATTAAATGTACGAGGGTTGTCTGAAAAGTTTCCGACCGAACAAGACATTTTTTCTCAATTTTTTTTTTATTTTTCTACATACTAACTCTACACATTTCTCCCAGCGATGCTCCCATCTCTCTAACCCGTCTAAATAGTACTTGGCGTATTTCTCTGCAAAATAATTGTTCACGAAGGTGATTGCCTCCTCATTTGACGAAAATCTCTGTCCTCCGAACGCAGTTTTTAAATGAGGGAACAAAAAGAACTCGCTTGGGGCTAGATCTGGTCAATAAGGTGGATGGTCAAGCAGTTCAAACCGTAATTCATGGATTTTCGCCATGGCAACCGCTGAGGTGTGAGACGGCGCGTTGTCTTGGTGAAACAGGATTTTCTTTTTCTGCAAATGTGGAAGTTTTTCCGCAATTTCTGCCTTCAGCTTGGCAAGTAATGATGCGTAGTATGCTCCTGTAATGGTTTTTCCTTTTTGAAGATAATCGATTAAGATAACTCCTTTACTATCCCGAAAAACAGTCGCCATCACTTTCCCAGCCGAAAAAATTTTTTTGACTGAATTTTCGTTTCGGGCGTATAACGGTGTATCCAAGTTTCATCTACAGTAATTAATCGGCGCCAAAACTCGGATTTATTGCGCCTAAACTGCGCCAACAGAGCGTTGGAAATGTTCATTCGAAAACGTTTTTGGTTTAACGTAAGCAAACGCGGCACCCAATGCGCGGACAGCTTTCTCATGCCTAAATCTTGATTTAATATGTAACAAACACGGTTTGGTGAAGTTTAGCAATGTTATCGTCAGTGGTTGCAGTTTTTGGACGTCCCGAACGTTCATCATTTCCCAAGCTCTTGCGGCTACAATTTCACTGGGCAGCAGTGGTAAAATGGTGCAGAGTCCCCATACACAAAGTCAAACTCATTTTTGATTTGCGTGGGCGTATTGCCTTTCAAAAACAAGAATTTAATAACAGCTCGATACTCAATTTTTTCTATTTTCACAAAAAAGACTCACATCGACTCACTCAAACGACTCCCAACTAAAAACTGTCAAAAGATGCACAACTAGCACTCACTAGCTTTTATTGACGAGTGCCGCTATCTTTATGTTGCTGTCGAAAACTTTTCAGCCAAACCTCGTATACACCATTTTTGTGAAAAACAAAATTGTGCATACTTAGGGATATAAACAAATATCCTCTAAAAAGTTTTGCATCAAAAACATTTACCTTTTTCTGACAAAAAATTCGTAAGAATTCGTCAATTTTAGGCCTTGTAAATGGTGTGCCTCTTTAAGCAATCTTGATGATATAGCTGGCTTATTTGTTGATATAACCAAAGCCTTTGATATGATTTACCTCTCTTTATTGGTTGACAAAATTGAAAGAGCTGGATTTTGTTTGTTTATTTTAGAATGGTTGAATCCTACCTGAAAAATAGATCCCAGAAAGTGAAGGCTGGCAATCTGAACGATCCTGAGTGCAAACACTGTGTCTAGCAGCTGTGAGACTTAGGCAAAACGGATAATGTCTGCATTCAAGCAGAGGGCTACGATATGGAATTCTTAGAGTGAAGTACTCCACACAGAAAATTCTTGAATTGCTAAATAAATCTGTGTGCGAAAATCCCACCCCTGGGAACTAAGACTTTCGAAGTTTTCAGAGAACCAAAACTGACGCGCGCTAACTTCTGGGTTCCGGAGCAATCCAGAGAAACGGGAGATGTTCCAATGCAGCTTCATACCCTGGACTTGACATTGAAAAGTGAAAAATCTACTCTCACGTGGAGAGAAAGAATAGGGAAAACAAGACGGCTTTTTTCTTGTTGTGGGCTTAGACAAAGCTTCTGTCGAGACCATTAAGTCTAGGTATGACCCACGCCCCTATCTGCACTTTGGAAGGGTTAATTTCCGCTTTGTTTCCAACTGCATGCGGATGGGAGATGACCATCCCAGTACCCATCTATTCTGTGCACTTAAATGAACTTTCAACATTCCAAGTCTGCTACTGCATCCCTATTCAGCAGGCTTTCCGTGTTGAATGCAAAACCCTACATGAAACCATGGATGTGGAATAAACGCATCTGTGGTTTCGGATGTTTAAGGGGTTTTATACCACTTTTGGACGAGCGATCGGAAAGGCCGAGAGCTAGTCTTGATGTGCCGAACTCACCCTCGCCATTTAAACATTTTACAACCTAAATTTCGTTGCTGTAGACATAAGCTACGAAGCAAACGGAGAATGACATAAATTCGTCGTTGCGTCAACTTATTTTTCCTGTGATTCGTTATTGCCGCTACCACCGGATGTGGACTCGAAATTATTGAATATTGTAACTCCGGGAAGATGGAACTTATCAAATATTGCGATGCTAATGCTCAGAACAATTTTTGTGGCAGGAGCAAATTCAACGTGGGAGGTAACCATCTCCTGGACATCATACTATCGTCTGACCTGGCTGTCACCAATGTTGGCTTTCAGCCAACTTTTGCTACGAAAGCAAGACAGCAAATAATCGGCTTAACTTTATCCAAAAAACTTGCAAAGGAGATTACTGGCTGGAAAGTGCTATCGAAGATCTCCATGTCAGACCATAGATACATCGATGCGAGGTCTCGACCTTGATGAAGAGGAGGAATCCCCACAAAACTGCACATGGTCTAGAAAGGAGCTTGAAAAATAAAATAGTGCTCCCCCTAAGCTCAACAAAACAAAAGCTTGAGGAAGCTGTTCAGAACATGAACGGCATCCTAATCAAATGTTTCGTAATGGAATGCTAGTAAGCAATTCTGCAGATCGCCCGTTCCTTGGTGGAACGCAGGCGTGCAGCGTATTCGTAAAGAATCCAGAAAATGCTTGAGTCTTACATCCCAGGTAACCTAATCGGAAACAACTCACAACTAGTTCCTATCAACGAAGATACTAGTGAGTTGAATAACACATCACGCCGTAGCTGGTATATCTCATCAATTGTGGTGACGGATAAAGCCATTAAACATGCTGTAGCTTCCTTTGATGGCTTCAAGTCACCTGGCACCGATGGCATATACCCAGTTATGTTACAAAAAAGTATAGACCACCTGCTGGCAAATCTGAGGAGAATTTTCAATGCTAACCTGGCACTGGAATACATACCGAACCCCTGGCGAACAGTGAGAGTGGCCTTTATACCGAAAATCGGAAATGAGGACTACTCGCTCGACAAGAGTTTCAGACCTGTACGTCTGACTTCTTTCATTTTAGCATGAGAGAATGGTCTAGATCCATGTGCGCAAAACCCTCTTGCGAATGCATGTCTGTCTGCAGCCCTAGACGTGATCGACGACTGGTGCACTAGTAATGGGCTATCAGTTAATCCTCTTAAAACTGAGGTTGTTCTCTTTACGAGATGGAGGAAGCTGCCTGGTCTGACTCATCTAGTGCTAGGCATCACCATTCAATTCTCAAAAGAAGCTAAGTAGTTGGGTGTCATCCTGGATAACAAACTTCTCTGGACAAAACATTTTACGTTAAAAGCATCTAAGGCGCTGTCGATATTCTGGTTATCTGCAAGGGTCCTTTGGATCTAAACTACTATGATAAGGCCAATTATATCCCATGCGTCGGTTATCTTGTGCAATAAGCTCTCGAGAAAATAGATGATTACTGTTTTTACGAGATTCTAAAGAACGCTTTGTCTCGGATGCACTGGGGCTTTTCCCAGCACTCCTGGCTCTGCTCTAGACGCATTAATGAATCTCACTCGCCTTGATATTCATATCATGGGCTGCACTCTCAAAGCCGTCTTCCGTCTAATAAGAAGTGGTCCTTGTTACAACACGCACTGGAGCTTTGATGACCTTGCTTCCTACTCAATTGCCATATAAGCCCAAAAAAGCAGCGATTATCATACGATCCTTCGTATGAGTTCCGAGCTGGGGTCGATGTCGGAGTTCATAGCGGAACCGGGGTAGATGAAGTCCCTTAGTATTCGTAAGTCAACTGCCTACCGTGACGTGTTGTCCTAGACATCGGTGCTTTTGTTTTTCCTTCGTTGCCCGCTAATCCCAGTTTTTCCGCTTCTGGGAGGGTTATAACTGAAAAGACTTTTAAAAAATGATGTCTCTACAGTTGACTTGTTTTCGCAAAATTCTTGCGAAATATGGAAAATATCACGTGATAATGGCAATGTTAAGTCCTTTTCTGATATTGAAGGTTTCGGTTTTGTCAGTACCGACCTTGACGAAACAGCGTGTATTCTCCGTCATCATCTTGCATAGTCAATGAGCTCGGCGGGGATACAAATACTAGACATGGCTCTATATTGTTCATCTCTATAAATGCTCTCATACGTGGACTTGAAATCGATGAAAAGATTGTGTGTATCGATTTGACAGTCCTGGGTTTTTTCCAAGATCTGTCCCGATGTGTATATTTGATCTATGATGAACTTTCTTGGCCTATGACCTCATGAACGGGGCCGGTCGAATTGTTTACGAAGGGTTTTAGGCGTTCACATAATATGACGGACAGGGTTTTATATGTGGTAGTGAGGATACTTATTCCTCTGTATTTGGCGCAGTCCTTATGATTTCTTCGACTCAGACTTTGCTGATGATGCATGCTCCGTATCCTAACATCACTTGCTGCTCTAAACAGCTCGGCAGTTAAGACATCGGGTCCAGCAGCTCTGTTAGAAATTAATGTCCTGACTTCATCTTGGTCTGGCGGACCGAAATGTTGCCTGTCTTCGTCCAGGTTGAAATGGTTCATTCGAAGTTGTTCGTCAGCACCGTTTAACAGAAATAATCTCTCCAGATTCTTACCACCAACTGTGGTGCTATATAAGGATTGGTTCTCGATTCATGCAGATTCCAGTTCGGGGTTTACAGCTTTGATTTGTTTGTTTTATTTTCGAACTTCATTCGTCTGGTAACACCTTTCTAAGGCCTCTATCTAGCGCTTCTCATGCTCTTGCTTTTTCTATTGAAAAGCTCTTGTTCTTCCCTTCTTTTCTGCTTGGAAGTATCGCGAGCCCCTCTCGTTTTTGCAGAGCCGCTCTGTACTTCCATTCATTGTTTTTCTAGATTCGCCTATCATCATTCCTTAGCGGCCTCTCTGATTGCTCGTTGACTGTGATCCCACTGGTCTTCTACGGACTCCTCAAGGGGTTTATGGAAACTCGAACGGAAAAGGTCCGGGCAGTTTCTTGCTATTGTAGCAGTTTGACATTGAATTTTCTCACAATGATTCCCTATCATTTGGCCATTACGGATATCTGCATCCGTAACTTGGCTAGACACGTCAGTTCAAAATACTTGATGAGTGGACTGTTCAGGTTTTAAACAGCTTCCGCTACCTCCCGTTGCCGAACTTTCTGATTTCGTTTTTAAAGCGTGTCCACATTCGATACTTTACATCCGATTCTGAATTCGACGTACTATGATCTTCTTTGAATCACAGTATTCAGCGAGTTTGGCTACTGCCTACTGCATTTATGCCATTCTCTTTCCGCTTAGTAGCGGATGTCTTAGGGTGAGAATGTATTCGGTTCACAAATACAAGTTATTGTTCTTTTTGATCCGTCGTCGGTGTGGAACCTCCTAAACATCTAAAACCACAGAAGGGCCTATTTCGCACCAGTGGTTCCGCTGTGGATATCTCTTGTCTACACCCATTTAGAAATAAAGTGGAAATTAACTAATCGAAGCCTCAGATGGAGCTTTGTCTAAGCTCACACACTTCCACTCTTTTATATCTCGTCCAGGTTTCTGGGTATGAGTAGTTCCGAAGTGCAGAAGATGTCGTGCGTCAACTTCGGTTGACTGAAAACCTCAAAAGTCTTAGTTCATGGGATTAGCCATTTAAGAATTTGCTACGTGGATCACTTCTTCCTGGTAGTGCAACTCTGTAGCGCTACCCTCCGCTTCAATGGGAATATTCATCCCCTTTCGTGTGTAGCTGCATTCATGGCGACATCCAAAATAGTACTTTAGAGGTTGCACTTGGAAACCCCACAATAGGGTTGTTTATCAGAGTTGATTTGACCGCATCAGCCGACTTCTGTCCACCAGACCTACTACCTTTGGTAGTTGTAGCATCAAATTCATCGTGACATCGTGTGGAAACGAAGCAACCATTACTGCAATCCAAGAAACTTTTTGGGCTGCGCCGACTAAAAGATGGACGATAACGATATAACATAAAGCGCAACATTTATTACGATGAATGCTCTAGAGTTCAAAACAACGCAAATGTGGATTAATGTTCTTCGTCACAGACAGGCAGCCTTAATATTAACGGTCGGCTTGTATTGCATCCATTTCGAATGGCATAGGACTGTCTATAGTGCGGGCTTGATTATTTCCATAATAAAGCGTTCCGACGAATTCAAAAACCGTCTTTAGAATATGTGTGAACTCTAACAGCTCCTAAAGCATGTGAGCGAAATTTCGATCGCAATGCGCATTGTGCACTCGTATGTGGTCCCGATACGCGCTTAGAACTCTAGAGAGACGGATGGGACAGTACAAATGATCAGTATTCTTCGCAGCTGTAACGACAACTATTTTTGTCGGTGATGGTTAAAACTTTGTACAGTTGGCAGTTCCTTGATCGAAAAATTATTGATTATTTCAACCGGATTGATCAAATTGGAATAGATGTTAAATTATTGGCAGTTTTTTGTGTGTCCGAACATTTTGAAGACTCGTGCTGCTCAAGCTACTGCAGGCCTATCTTGGACTGTACAGCATATGCGTAAAGTCAGCTAAATAAGGTAATGTGGGACGAAGAGCATAGAGACGGGAGTAGCAAACATCACTGGTATACTTATGAGGATGGGAAGACATTGTGCTGGGTTTGTGACTGCCGATGTCAGTTATATGTATTGTTCCACGGGCATCGGCGTAGTTTGTCGAGGATATGGAAGAAACTCATTAGCACTATGTATATGTATTTATGTGAAAGTTTGTTCATTGCTCACAAAAAAGACCTCGTTCTATTGACCAGAGCAACCTTTGTTTGGTCTTTTGGAGCTCCTACGCCTTTCATAAATTATGAGGCTTATGCCCACATGAGCTCTGCCAATTTCACAATAGGCCCTCTTCTGTTGTTTATTGTCGATATACACCGGGTTCATTATATCGTTGAAACTAAAGCTAGCCATGTTTGATCCCTAAAAGCAATGGTAATGGTTAACGATGTCAAAAGCAATCAGCAAGTGCCATAATACCCATTCAAAGGAGAAAACAATGCGAGAATTTGTAACAAACACGCAGTCACAGTCATTAACAAGAAATCCTTTCGAAACCAGCAACACCAACCCAAACCGGCTGGCAAGTAACCTCCACTTAACAGTACGACAATTGAAATGCGTGTGCAAATAAACTTCCAACATCTTCTAATCATCATCAGTAACAAAACAAGCCAGAAGTGTACAGTGCACAGTGCACATTTGGGTGCACTCCTCCTCGATGTCTCCCAAAGTCTACATACGAGTGTATCCAATGTCAAGTCATGCATCAAGTGAGTGCTGTTCCTAGCATGTGCATTGTGGAGTCATCCATTGTTATTGTCGACATCGACTGATGGGTAACACCCAACCGCGCGTCGACCAACAAGAACTACAACAAAAGGGCGACACACAAAGGCCAAGGAGCAGTCCAACAACTACAACAACAGCAAAAAGACCTCTAAAAAATGCCGACTTGTACCAGACTCATGCTCGTGCAACACATTTTACCTACTTTTGTTAATGTCCGCCATTCTGGAACATTGTCAGTCGGGCATCCGTTTCACTCTCCCCTTGACAAAAACGCTCCACTGGAGTGGATTTCGATGAAACAAAAAAAAAAAAAAAGAAGCTCCAAGTCTACTTGTATATGTATGCTAGGAGGATAAAGGCTAAGGGCATAGCTATCATGCAATAACTATTAAAATGCGGTTACATGACCATCCAGGCATATTTCTATGTAGTTCCAGCAACTGCATCTCCCATCAACGAGTGGGCTGCGTGAGGATTTCTTTTATTCGTCTGGTGATGGTGCTGAAGCTGGAACTGGAGTCGGTTGCTTGTGGAAATCAGTCGACCATAGAGGCATTGAAAATTGCATCGCAAAACGAGCAAATGCGTTGGGGCCAAAGTCCAACTGGTAGTCTTCCCTTTCAAATGCATTTATTTCTGAGTGTACGAGTATCTATCTATTGTACATATCCATGTTTGAATGTGTGCAAAAAGTCGGGAACATTTCTGGATGGGAGACTCACTTTGAATAGGTTAGGGGCCAGAAAGGTGGGGTGGTAAGGCTGATATGACTGCAATAAGGCCGAACCAAGCGAGCATGTGAAACATGCTCAACAAACAAACAAAAAAAAAAAAAAAATAACGACGAAATGAATTGGCAAAGACCAAGTTTATCATTCGCTGGTATCTACGTTCTACAAAGGGAGAGGATGAGTATGCTATTGAGTTTTGAAGACAGTGGATGCTTTTATTTTTCGGACTCATTCGGATTAGTTTGCAATGTCGTGTTCTTTTCATTGATTAAAAGGTTTTACTATTTTTGCGAGTTGGACCCGGAGATATACAATGGATTCCTCAGTATTTTGGCAATTAGCCTTAGTTTTTTTTTTTTATGTAGATTTACAAGATCGAAAGAACTCTATCGATATGAATGAGCAGCTCCTTCCATGTATGAAGTAGCTCACGTACAAATAGATTGCTTTCTTACTTCATCATACTGCGTACAATTCATGGATAGATACATATGTCTGCCAATTAGGAGCTCTATGAACTAGTCGACAAAGTGGAAGTTGTGTCACATGTGGCACACCCCAAGTGGGTTTTCTCACTCCTCTTCTATGGTACTTAGGAGCCAACAAACTGTTTCGAGTTCGAGATATGGCTGGAAAGAGTTCAGTCCTGTAGACGGGATTGCGAATTTTATCATTATTTGGACTCAAAAGTGTTACTTGAATGTAACTAGAAAATTAAGAATCCCGTCCATATTGCGGTTACTCTGATCTTGAACTAGTTTTATTCAAACGAGTAAAGTTTCTGGAAAATTTGAATTGGAAGCTTAGTACCCAGTAGCGCAGGAATCATACTTGATTAGCTCTATAGAAGGAGTATTTGACAACACAGAATCCTTCTAGATATATGGGAGTTAATGACACTACATGCAAATGGATAAAATCTATGCTAGAGGATAAAACAATAAAAACCTCATTAGGCAGCAATAAGGTCAGTGTGATGGCTACGAAATAATGTCCCCACAGAGGAGTACTATCACCCCTACTATGATCCATCGTACTTAATGAACTGCTGATTATTGTCAGTAATGATTGCTTCTATGTCCAAGGATATGCAGACGACATTGCTATCCTAAGCAGAGGTAAATTCGAAGGCAAAATCTGGGATCGCCTCCAGAGCGCTCTGGACCTAGTTGCTGAATGGTGTACCAAAGTGGGCCTCAAAGTCAATCCCAAGAAAAGCACCATAGCTGGATTCACTAAGAGAAGAAGGCGAGGAAGACTTAGAAGTGCCACATTCTTCGGTGAAATAATAGAGTTCTCAACGGAAGTCAAATATCTAGAAATCACACTCATCTTTCTAAGACTGACTATGGATCAGCAAAAGTCTTGTTGGAAAAATTGGGGACCTAATCCCAAATTGACACTGTGGATGTACACGGCAATAACGAGACCTATCATCACGTATCCAGCCGTCGTTTGGTGGCATAACGCAACGCAGAGGTCAACACGGACTAAGCTCAATGAAATAAAGAGACTTAGCTGTGTTTGTGCAACTGACGCAATGAAAACCGCACCAACAGTTGCGCTTGAAGTTATTCTAAACATCCCACCACGTCATCTGGAACTCGAGAAAGAAGCAATGTTAAATGCCTACTTGCTCATCACACAAGATGAATCAAATTTCAAACGTTCATACTGCAATCCTTCATGAATTCAGCAAAAACGAACTACTTGGAATACACTTAATAGACAAATGTCTACCACGATATAGTTTTCGGCACAACTTTAAGATTACATTTCCACACCGTCTTAACTGTGAACAGAAAAAACCAACATTTGCTGTCTTCCAAATCACTGTAGCGTGTTCCAGGCGGAAATTTTAGCTATTAAAGAAGCTCTGTCCTGGCTGAAGAAAAACGTGATACGAGTATCTGCTATCAAATCCCTGGACTCAGTCTCATTAAATTCTAAAACCGCCCTTGAATGCCGATCATCTCTTACGGAGTTGGCAGAGCATTTCAACCTTCTCCTTTGCTGGGTGCCGGGTCACAGAGACATCCCGGGGAATTGTAGGGCCGACCAACTCGCTAAAAATTGAAACCACTCTACCTATTCCACCGGAAAAGGGTAGCTTCGGTATACCAATCGCAACTTGAAAATTAATATTAAAGCTAGATGCTAATAAACGAACAGACCTTAGGTGGACTGATGGAAAAACATATCTAGCGACCAAACAGTTCTGGCCAAAGTTGGATCTGAATAGCTCTAGGAATCTGATTCTTCTAAATAGCAAACATCTCAGCGGAATTACATTTGTCATCACTGGGCACTGCCTTATAGAAGGTTTATTGCTTTTACAAATGATTTCTGTAGAAGCTGCATGGGCGAGGAGGAAGATGAGCCAATCATCCACATACTCTGTACATGTCCAGCTCTCTCCCAAAGAAGAAAACTTCACATAGGAGCTTTCTTCTACAATGACTTAAACAATCTAAAGAACATAGACGTTAACAGTCTCCTACGCTTCATCGTAAACTCAAACTGGTTCCATTAGTAAGAGGATCATAGATCTACGTGTCATCACAACGGGCCAATAGGCCTAATTGAGTTGGTCTTTCCAACAGCCACTTTTACCCACCTACCTACCACATGTATGGTACACAGACGGATCCAAAACAAATGAAGGAGTTGAAGCCGGAGTTTACGGTCCTCGCACTGAAATATCCATACATGCTATTATGGATACAAGCAGCTTCCCATTTCAGGTTGAAATCCATGCAATAGAGCTTTGCATTCGAGAGAATCTAAACGGATATATAATAAACCAAAGCATTTATATTCTCTCCGACAACAGAACAGCCCTACTTGCAATTAATGCCTTTGAAATAAAATCAAAATTGGTCTTTGATTGCCTTCAACTCCCACTAGTACTGGCCACCACAAACAAAGTCCATCTAGTTTGAGTGCCCGGACACCGTGGATATGAAGGCAATGAAAAAGCAGACGAGTTAGCCAGAAAAGGATCCGCATCTGAATTCATGATGCCAGGATCATTTGGTGGGCTGTCAATAAACACCATAAAGGGAAGTATTAAAACCTGGCTGGGGGAAAACTGAAGGAAACAGATAAGTCAAAAACTTTACGTCAAGCAGTTGCAACGAAAAACGAAACAACTATTACAATTAAGTAGAAGTCAGACTCCACTGATCACAGGTTTTCTCACAGGGATCTGCAGCGTGAAAAAATACCTGATGACCATGGGCAAAGCACAAGACAATACATGCAGATTGTGCAACGAGGACGTAGAAACGGCAAAACGCATACTACATAAGTACGAATTTCTTCTTCAAAGGATTACCTCTCAAAACGTTCAGTTCAAGTTGCTTTGGATAATTTGGAGTCTGATATCTACAAGAAATGAAATGCTGGTGTGCCACAGGGTTCCGTTCCATCTACGACACTCTTTATAATTTTCTTTAATGCACACATATGGATAAAATTTGGAGTTTCCAACGACGTGATAACACTAATGTCTCTAAAGTTCTGGATGTCAATCGTAAAAAGAATGACAATTGTAGAAAGTACCAACCTCATAAAGCTGAAATTTGAAGTTTGACGACGGTAGGTTTTTTAGTATTTGTTCGGCAGCCGTAAATAGTGAACGCTCTCAATGAATTTTTAAATATGGAACAAATTGGTCATCGTTTGTGATACAACACTTTCATTTGAAAGGCCTCAATCAAAACGGAACTGGATTCTACTCTGGAAGAGTTTGCTCCTTCGTGTATAACAATAAAATATTGGGTGGCAGAGTTTAAGCGAGGCCGTACGAGTTGTCAAGTCGAACGTCGCAGTGGTCGACCAAATGAGGTGAGTTCAGTAGAATTGTTGAAAAAAATTAAAAAACTAGCATATATTGTAGGCATTTCAAAAAGCGCTGTACAGTCATTTGATACCCTCGAACACCGACTATCTTACCTTATTCTATCTCTATTTGCTTCATCGAAATTACCAGTAGCATTCTGTCCCTTCAAATCTTCCACCGTTGCACCCTTATGACGTGCGCAGTAGTAATCTTCAAGCCCAGCTTTGGAAATGCTCTGAAATATCGTGATTCTTTTCTAAACCGTACAATCCGTTTATGAAATGCCATCGGTATGACTCTCTTTGTCTTTAATAATTATCCTTCGCCCGCATAACTGGGTAAGATTTTTGCGGAAACTGTAAAGGTGGAACAACTCCGGATATCTATTTAATCTGTAAGAGAATAGAGATACTCGCTACTTGTAACAAAGTGCTCGAGTTAGATGCTATTGATAAAATCAAATCAAAGTCACAGTCAAAATTGGACTTGAGATATACAAAGAGTCTTCTATTTTCGAAGAAGTCATCATCATTCAAGTGGGTATCATCACATTTTGCTAAGAGGCATCATTTTCTGGTCTCCCAATTAGGTGTAAGGATCTCTATATCCTAAGTGTATGTGGTTATCAGAAATTGCAAACTTTCTAACATGACGAATACTCGTACTTCATACATACTTCCGTGTACTGCTTGCATCTAGAATTCGCAGAAAAAATTACAGAACACATCCATCCATAGTAGCACTAAAAATTAAAATTGCGCACTAGTCAGTTATAATACTTATTCATTTGAACTTTTAATGGCAACCTACTTAAATATCAAATATAATTCTTAGCGAACTGAAATAAAAGTATGGGTCTTTTTATAATCCGGTCGTTGACCTTGCCCTTATGGTAAAGGGTGAGCAGATAAGAACGATGGGAAAATACATTTAAATAAAACAACAACGGTGTGAGATATAAAATTGATTCTGGCTTTATTTTGAAGCTACTTTCATGCCATTATATGTGGAATAGCACATCATTTAAATGGCCGCATTGGCTTTGCTGGCAGTGCTTCAAGCGGTTGGTCCAATTTTTGATGACTCGGTCCAATATGCGTGGCGTTATTCCGGCAATAGCTTGTCGAATGTTGGCCTCGAACTCGTCCAAAGTGGCTGGCTTGTTAGCGTATACTAAGCACTTGACGCAGCGAGAAAATAATCGATTTGCGTCAAATCGCATGATCGCGGTGGCCAATTGAGGAAACCTCGCCGTGAGGTGACACAGTCGCCAAATTTCTCCTACATAACTTCGATCCTTGCGTTGCTGGAACCACAGCTCAGATATATCGATTTTGTCGAGCTCAGAACACAGAGGGCCGGTTAACATCACTCTATACCTGAGATCATTGACGGTTTTGAAAGAAATAAGGCCGATGATCCCGCTATGCCATAAAACGCACCAAACAGTCAGTGTTTGTGGATGCATTGATGCCTGGCCGAACACTTGTGGTTTGTGTTCGCTACAATAATGGCAATTTTTTTTGTTGACATAGCTGCTGAGCCAAAAATGGGCCTCGCCCGAGAAGATGATTTTTGGCCAAAATTCGGATCTCCGGCCAACATTTCCAGCGCCCAATTAGCGAACTCACGGCGTTGTCTATGGTCACCCGTCAGCGTCAGCATAGTCTTATATGGAGTAGGCCCAAATCCAACTGCAAAATAAACTTGGCGGTGCCAAATTCAGCTGATCGGCGCCAAATCGACATTTCTGGGTCTTCTTCGATACTGACCGCTACGACGGCTATGTTTTCTTCATTTCGGAGCAATCTCTATCTGGTTGGTAGCTTACGATCCAAGAGAGTGTACTCACACTCAGCGAAGCTACGATGACGTTGAGTATTTACAACTGAGACGGAGTTTCGTTAGTATTTTTTTAATAATTTCCGCACGTTCGGCAAGCGTAAGATGACGCTTGACGAAAATGGCAAGCCATACTGAATATTTTGGCAGCTGGATGTCATTGATAACTTTGACAGCTGCTGAAACATAACAATTGGAAAAGCTATCACTGCTATCTGGTCAAACGTTATGACTTTCAGTTGCATCTCCTTAATTTTCAGTTAGACGAACCAATATGTCTAACAAAAAACACAGAGGTCTAACAGTCTCCATTTGATCTAATGGCACTAGACTCTAAGATCTTGGCCTTAAAAAACCGATTTTGACTTGAAGAGTTTAGCGCATAAGGTTCGGCCTCGGTTAAGAGAATCTCGTCTGCATTTGGCCATTTGGGCTGAAGTACAGATAGAGCCGACCAAATTTAAAAGTTTCTCTTCGAAAATTAGTCAACCTAAGTTGAATGGAGCAAAACATTGATCGAAGGAAGATTGGAATGAAAGCGGAATTGAAATGCGAACAACTCCTTTACTTGGTCAGGTAAAACTGCGGCGCGTTCCTTAATGGCTCAGAGTACGCAACGCCTAAACAGAAAGAGATCAAAATCATCTGAAGGAACTCTAAATTAAACTAAAAGGAAAGAATAAAATTAAGCCTTATGAAACCATGAGCTATGCGTAGACTTGCATTTGACACTATTCTAAGTTTACCTTCCCAGGCAACTTTAGGAGGAGTGACAATGAATTTAAGTAGACATGTGCTATCAATTTTGTCCTTCATTTTCACTTGGCTTGCTCGGATTTTCTCAATCGGCCTTACGTATGGATGTCTACATAGAGTATATGACAAAAATCTTGCAGTTGCCTATGGAATCCCTTTAGAATGGACTTTACGTGATTTTTTGTTTTTCAAGCATAGTACTCTATCTTACTGCCACTGGAATCCTTTGTGATGCTTGAATGTAAAGCTGAAATTCTGCATTTGCAATGAGAACCAATTTGATAGTCGCAAGCTATGCTCACTATTTTGGGAACAACTTACTCGTACTTTGAGCATGCACTTGTGCTTGCATATGACTTTGAGTGCAGTTTATGTTTTTGATGGTTTTCCTTGATGAATCACCTGTTAATATATACCTTTTCGATGTATTCCATTGTTTTTCAACCTGCATCTTGCTTACAGAAGAGGCTGTAAGTATCTCTCAAGTTCCTGGTTTCTGACCTCTTTCGAATGAAGCCGCTCCCGGTCTTGACGACAGTACCATCCTTTTGGAACCCAGCAAAGTATTTATTTATTTTTCCTTTTGTGGATTTTCGTCGTTCGTGTTTCCAATATCGGTATCACTAGATACACTGGGTTCCTGAGCATTGGTATCATTGGTAGTAGTTATTTTGAAGATAAAAGTTTTGATTCCTCATGTTTCATTTCCGATGTTGATGGATTTATCGCCCGAACTCAGTTGCGGAATTGCTTAAATTACCATTTTTGTTATGCAACTTGGATATGTTTAAGAACTTTGTGATAAAATGAGCCTTGTCTCCTTGATTATTGAGTCTTATCTTCTTGGACAACCTTACCCTTTCAAGTCTGAAGGATTATAGGTTAATTTTTATCAAGAATTAAACATTGTAGCCGTGTATGTATCGTCTTTGAACGTGCTCCTCGTTACTGCAGACCATCTACTCATAATACCGAACCGCAAATAACTTATGGTGAATCTAACTTTATGTGTGAGCATTAAAATCGGAAAGCACATCCATATGGATTCCTCCAACATACGAGTGATTTGCTGCTAACCTAATTGGTTAAAAATGCCTTCTCAAGGACTGAGTTTAATAGGAAAACTCCCTTGATGGAACCAATCATGATCATTTATATCTCACACTGATACCCCACATGTGTACTCGTATACGAAACTCAGGTCCAAATGAGCAATTTTATGTATTTCGAGAAGATAAATTGGTAGTTTTTGTCCATGGATTCCAAAAAGATTTTTTACGTTGTTCTAAAACAACTAAATTAAGGCTTAATGCCCTAGTCTGTAGAAGATACAACGATGGTAACATCACAGACAGCCCACATAAGCTCATATAGCAATGACACTAGCTAAAAAAAACAGAAGCCAAGTGAGTGGTGAGGTGATGGGGTGGAGCAGAGGGTAAATTCGGCGGTTACTTCGCAAGACGTTCTGGCTCCAAAACCTGGTCAGCTGCAAAAAGCAAAACAGGTAATCTATTTTCCTGATGTCGCCACGTCTTCGAAAGTGAAATTGTTGCATATGAAAGTGCCTCACATTCCCGCCGTTCGGAGTCGCTAAAGAATCGTAAGTCCCTTGTCACTCTACATAAGACGATGAAACGAGTGGAAGAGATGAGGGATCGGTTCATTTGCTTGCGTCCACCATCTTATATGCAATCGTCCTCTGTTGGGCTGACCACGGGGTAAGGATCGAAACCTTTTTTGCCGTTCATTCATAATGGTCGAACCATCTCAGACCTTGGATTAAAAGATACTGACGAGACCAATGTCGCTAGACAGTTTGCTCTCGCTCCACTCACTGTCAATATATTGTAAACAAGACCGAAAATCACACGGAGAATTTTTCTCTTTCGATAAGATCCATAGAGCAGAACCGGGATGATAAGGATGTTGTATAAAGACAGTTTGGCTTCTGTTACTCAATTGCCTTTTGATACAAAATATATACCTGTTGCAGGAGTCGTTCAGCTCAAATCTAATCTCTAATCTAGGGATTTTTGATGCTTGTAACTGCGGAGCCAAAGTAAACGAAGTCTCTATCTAGCTTGAAATTGTAACTGACGTTGGTCGTGTGCATGATAGCATGCACTTTCTTTTGTCCTCGTTTACTGCCAGACGCATTTTGGCCGCCTCCGCCTCAATACTTAAGAAAGCTTCATTGACGGCTTGCTGTGTTCGTCGGATTACATCAATGTCATACCCACACGCAAGTTATTGTCCGGACTTGAAAAAGATCGTGCCTCTTTTATGAGTTATACAATATTAATTTTAGGACGGGGTCACATGACAAGGCATCGTCTCTTTTAAGACCCTTCTTGATATTGAAGATCCCTCCATCAATCTTGATGGAGCAGCCCCATTCTCTTATGCCATCCTGCACAACCTAACGAGTTTGGCACGGATATCAAAACTGGACATGGCTTTACTATATAAAACTCATCCCTATCCACACTGTCATGTGCGGCTTTGAACTCGACAAATACTAGATAGAGTGAAAAGTGACTTCCTTGTGAATTAAAAAAAATTTTTTTTAAATGTTTTTTCTATTTTATTCAATATAGTCCCCTTTTAGTTTGATGCACTTATTACACCGATTTTCCAACTTCTTGATCCCGTCCGGAAAGTAATTTTCCGGAAGGTCTGCAAAATACTCCTCCGTGGCGTCGATGATTTCCTCGCGTGAGCTGAATTTTTTGTTGATGAGCCATCTTTTGAGGTTTGGGAAGAGATAATAGTCCGAGGGATCCAAATCCAGTTACCAATCGACGCCAAAAGTCCGCCCAATTCCGCATCAGCAAGTCCAAACACTCTTTCGAAGTGCTCTCGCCTTCGTGTTTTTGGTCAGGAGTGAGCATTAGCGGCGCCCAGCGGCAGGATAACTTTTTCATATGCAGAAAATTGCCCAAAATATGGCGTGTGCGCTCAGTACTAATCTTTGTGGTATCTGCTAGCTGGCGCACCTTCACTTTCCGGTCAGCCAACACCATTTCATGTATTTTTTTGACATTGTCCTCTGTAACCACATCGGAGGGCCTGCCACTGCGGATTTGATCGGTAGTGGAGTTGCGGCCACCACGAGACTCTCGAAACCAATATTTGACGGTGTAATCTGACGGAGCGTTAGCCCCAAAATATTTATCCAACTTTTCTTTTGTTTCCTTCGCCGTGTTGCCTCTCAAAAAATAATGTTTTATGAGAGAACGAAAATCGTTTTTGTCCATACTCAACATGATGCCAAACACGTCAACAACAATCAGCTGTCAAAACAAAACTAAAGACAGTATCGCACTGAAATTTGGCATGTCTGCCTAAATAAGAGCGAACTTCAAGGCAGCGCACTCTGGCGGTCAAGGATGTCATTTTTCACTCCATCTAATAGATTTGAATTTGAAACAACGAACTTGCATTTAATTTTGCGTAAAAAACGGATTTAATGTGGCACGAGCACGAGCGGTTCAAAAGTGGTCGTGAGTCTATGGAAGATGATGAACGCAGTGGCAGACCATCGACATCGAAAACCGACGAAAACATTGATGAAGTAAAAGAAATGTTGGTCGATAACCGCAAATTAACCATCAGAGGGATGGCGGAGGACTTGAAAATTGCCTATGGATCCGTCCAAGCCATTTTGGTTAATGATTTGGGTTTCCGTTGTGTAGCAGCAAAGTTGGTGCCAAAAGACCTCAATTTCATGCAAAAGAGATGATTTACGAGGCTGAATCCGATCCCACATTCATCAAAAGGATCATTACTGGTGACGAGACGCGGATTTATGAGTACGACACGCAATTCAGACATCAGGCAAGTGAATGGCGTTCACCAAATGAGCCGAGACCAAAAAAACCACGTCGTTTTCAGTCAAAAGGGAAGGCAATCGCTCACGGTTTTCATGGATTACAACGGTGTAGTGCATCATGAATTTTTGCCAGAAGGCCAGACAGTAAACAAAGAATATTACCATATTTGGGCGTTATGAGACGTTTGCGTGAAGCAATTCGCCGAAAGAGACCAGGACCGTCACACAGTGCCATCATTATTCGTCATTTTTTGACGAAAAATGCAACAAATACCATCCAACAGCCACCGAATTCACCTAATTTGCATCCCTGTAACTTCTTTCTGTTCGATCGAGTTAAAAAACCACTACGGGGAACGTGTTTCAGCAGCCGAGAGGAAGTAACGGAAAACCGAATATAAAAAATGTTTCGAGGATTGGATCAAGCGCTGGCATAAGTGTGTTGCAGTCGATGGGGATTACCTTGAAGGGGACAATATGGATTTAGATGAATAAACCTGTATTTGAAATTTTCTGAATAAATTCCGGAAATTTTTTGATCAAGGTGGTATGACATTAAAATCGTCCTCGGAGACTTTAATACCAAAATTGGAAAGGAGGACATCTGTGGTAGCCCAATCGGAAGACATAGCCTACACGACACCACGTCTGGAAACGGACTGAGGTTAATCGATTTCGCTGCGGAACGCAACGTTACTATAGCAAGCATACGGCTTCCTCACCTCAATATTCACCAGGGAACATGGCGGACGCAAAACCAGCAAACTGGTCCCTGGTTTGCTGAAGAGTGCCGGCATGCACATGCAGCAAAACAACATGCGGCTCGGAGCTGTATGAGCAAAAGAGGAGGGAGAAACATTGACTGATCTGGAGAGGTTCTACTCCAGGCATAATGTTCGGAAGTTTTACCAAAAGGTAAAAAGAACGTGTCAGGGTAATAAGATTCAAACGGAAACCTGTAGAGATGAACAAGGAAACCATTCAATATTGACGATGCAAATCAAGAACTCCGTCCGCCCGACCAAAATCAAGTAAGGATAGCAATATCCAAACTGAAGTCGAACAAGGCTGCTGAATTTAGGCATTAATGTCATTTGACTTTTCAACATTATACTTGAAAGAATTCTACAAAACTCACAAGCCAATACACGAGGAATAGTCTTTCAAAACTTTGTTCAATTGCTTGCATAGGCTGACGAAACTGATGTTATTGCTGAAACACAGCGAGCTGTCACTGGTCCGTTTATAGGAACAGAAGCGGCAAAAATGGATCTAGCGGTAAACGAGGAGAAAACAAAGCTTATGCAGTCACCTGGAAGGAACACCCAACATCTACGAATCGGCCAGGGTAGTAAGGAACTTTGTCTACTTCGGCTCTGCTATCACATCTGAAATCGACGTCTTTTCAGAAATCAAACGTAGAATAACGCTTGCCAATCGCTGTTTCTTTGGGCTGAAAAGACAACTGTGTAGTAATCCCCTCTCCTGAATAACCAAGGAAACTGACCCTTGTAATACCAGTTCTGCTCTATGGTTCCAAGGCATTGGCCCTTTGTAAAGCAGATGCCGAGACCCTTGGTCGTTTTGAGAGAAAAATTGTTCGTAACATGTTTGGTCTCGTATGCGTTGACAGGTTCTAAAGGAGATGACTCAACGGTGAACTCTACTAGCAGTACAGCGACATCGACCTGGTCAAAAAACTGAGCTTTGGGCGTTTGAGATGGATGGGACATGTAGAGCGAATGAACACCAATGCTCCAGCCCGCTGAATCTTCGACTCTAATACAGAGGGGCATTAGAGGAAGACCTCTGCTTAGGGGCGCGCGCAACTGAGGGTAGTTAGCCAAAGACCGTGCTAATTGGAGAGGCTTATTGGTTGATGCCCAGGTTCACCCCGGACTGCACCGCCGCCTAAGTAACTAAGTAAGTATTACAAAGCCATATAACTGGCAGACGGTTGAGATTGAACGAACTGTTGGAGATCGGAAGGAACTGCGACTTGCCTGGTTTGAATTATAGACCATTTAATACTGACTATCTATATACGAGTATATATTTGATTCAGATCCTCATGTCGGAATGTCGGAAAATAAGGTCTTTCATATCCTTCATGGGTCGGACCAAAAGAAGTTGAACACCATCTGCATAGAGATGCAAATAGATTTTAAGTCGTTTATAAATAGTCAGAACAAAATCGGTCCTAATATCGATCCCTGAGGCAGCTCTTATAAAATGGGTTTAAGAGCTGAAGTCTTTTCTCCGGATATGACTCATTGCATGCCTCCAGAGAGAAAACTGCGAATGAGTCTTACAGGCCTGTCACTGAAGTCGCAAAAGTGTATTTCATGATTGACCTTATCAAAGAAATCAAGTAGAAAAAGGAACGTCACTAAGCTCTTGTCAAAGTCGTTTCTAATTTCTTCGAGTATGCATGGAGGTACTGTAGTTAGCTCGGAAACTAGACTGCCTTGGGTTAAGTCGCTGATGACCTGACATGTGTCTTAAGATTTGTTTTGCTGTAAGTTTCTGAAAGACCTTAGACGAACATGGCAGAATGGTAATTGGCCTGAAATCGTGTAGAGTTGTAGCCATCGCTTTTTTAACAATAGGCAAAAATGTAGCGATTTTCTACGACTGTTGGAAAGTGGACGCATAGAACAATACTTGATGATATGAGTCAACTAGCTTACAATTAGGTGCTGTTTTCTTTCTTAATAAATGTTAACGATGTTAGTGCTAAGACATCTCCGATTGTACTAACTTTATTCTTCCATTCTAACAATATACATATACATATTTACATAGACTTGCTTTTGAGTATAGAATATAATATGTGTAATTTTAATAATACGTTTGTATACCAGTTATACATACAACAGGTGTAAAATTAGTTCTACGAAGCGGATTGGGATACTGTCTTTTCCGGTAGCGTTAGACTTAATTGCTGTCACACAGGCAATAACATTATTTTCTGTTGCCACATCAAAATCGTCAAAGGTTGATATTGGTAACTCTAGGTCTTCCCCAGGTATAAAAAATGTAATTTTATTATCAGGGTCAAGAAAAAATGTCCGGAGTGATATTGCTTTTTGCATCCTTATTCCCACCAGAGACATCTATATTCTGCAGCTTCTTGCACAGATTTTTTGGAAGCAGCAATATATTGAAGACATTTCGCATTCGTTGGTGGTTTGTGCTTCCATTTGCTACACAATATATTCCTACCAATGACAGGTATTGTAACGTATGGTTACAGTATTTGTTGCACAAAGAAGTGACAAAATTGGTAAATAAGTATCTGAAACGCATCTAGTTTCTTATTCCGATCTGTAATCAATCGCTCCGCTCCCATGGGGCGGCGGTTGTAGCATTTTGAAGAGCATCAATGTCATTAGAGTAAGAATCCTTAAACGAAAAATACAGGGGTACACCAGATTGAGCGAATTGGATGACATATGTAGAAAAAAAGGAGAAAGTGATCATAAATAAGATCCACCGAGAGCTGATCAAATAGAAGCACAGCACAAGTGTCGGATTGTGGTTATGGCAGAGAAGGCTATGTTTAGGAGGTTTATTTCGCTAAAGTTGGCGCAGTGAAAACGATCTCCTCTCTTGTGGGTCGGGCAACCGCTGCCGAGGTCCCAACCAGCTTATCTCCAGCTGCTTTAAATAGACAAGTTGGAAGTCCTCGTGAGTCACCAGCTTTATTAGACTTTAATATTGACATTGATATTGCCAACTTAACTTCGTCTAGATCAAAGGGGGCGGAATCGTCCATCGCTTTTGTTTAGGGTGAATGTGAATTTTGTCTGACTGCGGTCTTCGCTGGAGAGACTTCACAAGAGAGCAAGGCCACATCTAAACTGATGACACCCTCAAATTGAGTGTGACTTTGCAGTGGCCAACTGGATACGATTGTCTAATAGTCCAACCAATATTAAAGGATTTCTGGTTGACACCCGGGCAAATCTTTCTCGTACTACCTTCGTCTGCAATTAAGATAACATAACGGCCCAGCCGATTGAAAGAGAATTCTATTTCATGAAAATACCAGCAGGAATACCAGCAATATAACTGCATCGTCTGTATGATAGTAAAATAAGGCAAGCCCTACCATAATTCCAGTTCTCTTAAATGTTTTGGTCCGAAAACCTTGATCCCCGACTGTAATTCCCTTCCATTTTCACTCCCCATCCTGTATAAAAAGTACAGTGTGTTCCTGTTCTCTGTATCTGTGTATCTGTACAATTGCATTTTAATGCACATCCCAGTCTGTGGTGGAGTTTTTTGTTTTTTTTTTTTAAATGTGAGTTCTCAAGTCTCTATAATGGGACAGTATTTGCACTCCTAGCACGACTTGGAGCTATAAATAAATATCAAGAAGTTTGGCCTTGAAATTCTCTTTTCATCGAAGGAATGATTACGTGCAATCGTGTCCACACAACCACACAGATACCACTATACATCCAGATCGTATAGATATAAATTCGGATATGTATGGATGAAAAGAGTGCTGAATAGCATGCAACATTGCATGCCTCCTTTTATGCTAAGACTCTGAGCCGAGAGACAACTCCTATCACGGACGGCGGCAGTGGCAGCGATGGATGGTTCGATGATGACGATGATGATGATGATGGGCAAAGCAATTTATAAACAGGCTCTCGCGTTTCGTTGTCGTTATGGGACTTGGACTTGTTTGGAAATACTCGTATCATGTGGTGATATAATAATTTCCGAGCGAAAGAGATAGTGAATCGCATTAATTTGGAAACTTTTTGGTTTTTTATTTATTTTTGAAGGAAAGGTTATAAAATTAATTTATGAGATCGAATTGGAAAAGAATATGACATCATACAATCGGCCAGGGTACGGCATATTTGTCCGAGGAGCAGAGAGTTTACGAAAACTTTGATGAGATGTTATTTGTTGTATTCTGGGATTGACGAGGAAACCGTCTGGGGTAATGTTTTAAATGGAATCCGGTTATTATCGGTATTTTGGTTTAGCAGAGTGTGTCGGGTATTTGGTGATGAAGCTCACAATATCTATGTTACTACTCCAAGCTACCTTATTTGGCAGTATTTTCTACCCCACTAGACTTACATAATGCGAGTATGTATGTAAACTTCCTAAATTAAGGAGTATTGCGGCCCATAAAACGTAAACTAAAACCTCATCTGCTTCGATTCGGGGGTTATAGTTATATGCTACACTTCACTTTTTCACTTATAGCCGCTACAATCCGAAGTGGTTCTGCGGCCTAACCAATTGGCCTTTTCAGCCGGACCATTGATCAGCCATGTCTAGTTACAAACTAGAGTTCATTAAGCTCCTTTCCTACTTGCATGCGTCACCCAAGATGAAGTCTTTCTCGATCTTTGATGTTGATTGAAAGTTCCCCCAGTCAGGAGCATTGGTGTCTATTCGCTCTATCCCAACCATCGTAGCACTGTGCAGCCCATAAGGTTCATTATAGAATTTACAGCTCCACTTACGTCCAAAACGGATGGGTCCAGAGATCACATGGATGAACAGCGGTTTGGTGTTCTTCTTAGTTTGATATCCGCGCTGCTGTCGCCACTCGTGTTTATAGCAGGGACAATGTACCCTAAGCCATTTTAACCACCTCTGCTGTGTTTGCGGATGAATAAGAGATGCTCATCCGTAGCAATGTAGTTTTTTTCGGTTCTGGTCAATCTGGTTGACATGTATTGTAATTGAATGGATCAGGAGATATCCAGATACATTTATAAATATAGAGATGTAGAAACCGCGCGCAAGTTAGGATTTAATTCTGTCCCGCTGAAAATCGTTTAGCCTGAATCTGCTATCAGAGGTTCTATTAGGATCTTTAAGGATTATCTAGAGCATTCCCTGTATTGCTTTCTTACAAGAGCTCATATTACTTTTCTTGGAGCCTTCTCTTGTTGGTCTATCTGCTTTACTGATCTTTTTATTCTTTAGGTGGACGAAATTGCTAGCAAACGGCTCCACGCTGATTATTTCAATCTGCCTGGCAATAAAATGCTGGTCTTCGGCATTGCTTACATCTCACCACAGAAGCAAGCGCAGCTTCAAGCTCAATCTTCCAACCAAATACGAATGGTTATTCCATAATTCTGCCAGCAACAATTTCAATCTTGGAAAGATGCGTGTCTGCAAATGGTTGGAAAATACGCCCAAGAAGCAGGATAAAGCCAAGCAGTCCGTTATACCTAAACCAACAAATAAGTTAGCAAATAAATCCAATTTGCCAAAACCCACCTCCTCTTCCCACAACAAACCCAGCTCCAATTGGAGTTTTAAAACAACAATTTTTCCCAATTTTAAGCCTCCCACCCAAATTCCAACTCCCCCTATTCCACCCCAAATCAAGCCTCAACGTATCTCTTTCGACTTAACCCCTACAACTCAAACTCTTGCCACTCAAACGCCCACCACTCAACCCCTAACACACACGCTTTCCCTAATTTCGACCTGAGAACTGGAGCTAAGTATCCCAATTTCATCAGTTCTCACATTTTAAACCCTATTTCAGAAAAAACAGCCGTTGCGACACCAAACTCATTAACCACTCCCTCTTCTATTCTTCCCCTTTCGCCGCCCACTGTTAAATTAACGCAGCAAACTAGCGATACCACCGAATGTCGCTATGCGCTCTCTAGGCTTAGAGATAAAAAGATATATGAGAATATACGTCTATATCTCGCCTATCTGCACGATAAATCCGACTCGGTGTGCTACGAGGGTAAAACAAAAACAAGCGTCATGGTTTCTATCCAGCAGGAGGGCCTCTCTACCGACGTTACCAGTCTCAGGAAACTTTATATAAAGTATCACGAGATTTTCAATACGCCCCCCCAAAAAGTTGCAGACGAACTATGTACACTCTAAAAGAGTCTAACACCTCCAACGCAGTCGACTTGCCCATGATAAATTTTTTCGACCCTAAAAAGTCATGCAAAAACCTCCCTCTCACCTTCTATTACCAGAACGTAAGAGGACCCCGTTTTAAAACCAACGCTGTTTTCCGCCAATCTCATGCTCTCCCATTTGATATCTATGCTCTGACAGAAACTAATCTTATCCCCAACATAAAAAACCAGGAGTTATTCCCTCTTTCTTTTAATGTTTTTCGGGACGATGATCGCTCATCCCCCTTAATTGAATCCCCTTGTAGAGGTGTCCTACTGGCTATTCACAACAGCTTGGACTCCTCTCTCGTTGCAACTTCATCCTCTCCAAAGCTCGACTTTGTGTCGGTTAAAATAACCCTCACTCGTAGATGCTTGTATGTTATGTGTTGTTACATTCTTCCGGCGCAACCTATCAAATCCTACCAACTTGCTATTGCAGCAATTGACAATTTGATCGACTTATCAGACTCGCTTGATGATATCATTATCTTTGGCGATTTTAATCTGCCTCAGCTGATGTGGATTCCATCTGAAGACCTATCTTTTTTCATAGCTTCCAATCCCACTTCTACTAAGGAATGCCTCTTCTTAGATCGGCTAACAGACTCTAGTCTATGCCAAGTCAGTGGCGTTTCCAACTATATGGAAAGGCAATTAGACCTTATCTTCACAACTGATCCCATCAACTCCTCAGTATCGTGTTGTCCCCTATTTCTTTCAGCTATTGATAACTTTCATCCTCCACTTCTTCTCTCATTTTTCCACAACTCTCCCTTTCAGTCGCCTCCCCCCGCAGTTCTATTTTCTTACAATTTTCACAAAGCTAATTTCCGTAAAATCAATACCTATCTAAACAGTGCTTCTTTTGAGTTTACCAATCTATCTCTGGTTGATGCCCTCTCCATTTTTTACAGAGAAATATTCAAATCCATCTCCCTTTATGTGCCTTACTCCCGCCATAAAACTTCTTCTACATCCCCTCCTTGGTATAATCGTAGACTTCGCTCTCTACGAAACAAAAGAAACAAGTTATGGGCGGTATTCCTTCGCACCCACTCTTCTTCCGACTATTCAAATTATCTAGGTTCATTTCATTGAACTCTATAACTCTCTCTATCAGCGCTACCTGAATAGTGCGCAAACCAATCTCATAAATGACCCCAGGTCCTTTTTTCAATTTGTCAATTGCAAAAGTAAGACTGATGGTTATCCTTCCTCCCTCGCTTTCGAAACCAAAACTTCATGTGATCCTCCTACCATCGCCAACTTTTTTGCTACATTTTTCAAGCAATCATTTGCCAACAACTCCTTCGTACCAGATCCCTCTTACTTCAATGATCTACCAAATTTCTCTATTTGTCCCTTTCTCACTCAAAATTTCGATCCTGCAGTTATTGAAGAAAAGTTACAAAATCTTAAGGATGAATTTGTACCTGGCCCAGACGGACTCCCCGCCATGTTTCTTAAGAAATGCTCTTCCAACCTGTCTCTACCCCTTTCCTACCTTTTTCGTCTATCGCTCACACAGGGTGAATTTCCCCAGATTTGGAAGACCTCTTTTATAATCCCAATACACAAAAAGGGATCTAAGCATGAAGTTACCAATTATCGTCCCATTGCTAAACTCTCTCATATACCCAAACTCTTTGAAAGCATTTTATACGAAGTGTTAAGCTTCAAATGCAAGCCTTTTATTTCACCCCGACAACATGGTTTTCTAAAAGGTAGATCAACTATCACAAATCTAGTTGAATTCGTGTCTTTTGCACTCTCAGCCTTAAAAAATGGCAAAGAAATCGATGTTATCGCAACTGATTTCACTAATGATAAGATATCTCATAAATTAATCCTTTTCAAATTGTCTGCTCTCGGCTTTGAGCCTCTCTTAATAAAATGGATTTCTTCTTACCTGGTAAACCGATATTATAGTGTTCGGTTTAGATCCGCCCTTTCTGTTCCATTCCTGTCCTAATCTGGAGTTCCACAAGGCAGTCATCTCGAAACTCTTCTCTTCATTCTTACTATCAACGATGTTGGGAGTGTCATTAAACACTCCTCCCTCTCCCTTTACGCTGACGACACAAAATTTTTTAGATCTATTTCCTCTCCCCAGGACTCTGCCCTTCTTCAAGAAGACCTTGATCGGTTTTCAATCTGGTGCCTCAAAAACTGCCTAGAACTTAATATAGCCAAATGTCAATCTATAACCTTCTCACGTAAATGCAACCCGTCTCTTCCCCGACTTTATTTTCTCCATGGTCAACCAATTCCCCTGGTTCAGTCTTTCCAAGACCTTGGCATATTATTCGATAGTGAGCTTAATTTCCGTTCGCATATCGATAAGATGATCCTCAAAGCCAACTCATCACTTGGCTTTATTAAACGGTGGTCCAAGGAATTTTCCAACCCGTATGTAACCAGATCTCTCTATATTACCTTTGTTCGCCCCTTGCTTGAGTATGCCAGTCAAGCTTGGTCTCCCTTTCACCGGGTTCATGTTTCCCGAATCGAGGGTATTCAAGGTCGATTCCTCCGATTTGTCCTCCGTGGCCTGCCATGGAACGACCCTTTAATCTACCTCCCTATCAAGACCGCCTCAAACTTCTAAATATGAATTCGTTAGAGGAACGTAGGAATATTGCTGACGTTCTTTTCATTCATCGTCTTCTCTCTGGTTCCATCGACTCTGCATCCATTTTGAACTCCATTTCCTTCAATACCAACCCCCGCAATCTACGTTATCCTCGTCTCTTCTATCTACCTCCAACGAACCAATCTCCCGAATGCTCCGAAAGGTCAACTCAAACCTCTCCCTTTTTCATTTCCACCTGAGCACTCCTCGTCGCAAACAAGATCTCCTTCATCACTTCCTTGGTCCCTAGCTCTTAAGTCTTTCTGCTAGTTTTTAAGTTAGATTAAGCTTGTATTAAACCAATAAATGGGGGCCTCAGCCCCCACCAAAATTAAAAATTCGCAAAGTAACCGTTTTATCTTTATATCTAAAGGCTTTCGCTTCAGTTCGTTATGCCGAAGTTCCGAATGTATCGAAGTAGCTTATATATGGTTCTTCTGGCCCTGTTCCAGTCACGGTTGACATCATGTTGCAAGTAACTATGCCGAAATGTCCGAATGGAGCTTTATCTGAACCGAGATGATGCAAAAAAGTATTCATCCACATTTGCATAGCTAGATTTTCTAATTTCGTCGGACCTCTTGTGTTGCATAGCCCGTCGACAAGTGCTTAGGGGCTGGAAGTTCTCTAATGTTCTTAAGTTTCCGTAAGTTCAGGTTCAGATTCCGTCTTAACTATTCTTCTTGTCTGTAGCCCACTCATCTGCCTAATCGATCGAGTAGGTTCCATTGCATTGCGTAGTTTTGGAATTAAACTGTCTTCTTCTTGTTAGTTGTGACCAACATTCTCTTCTATATTTGGATGTCTATATTGGTACGTCCTTGGTCGGTTTTCGTGTGTAGTTGGTTGTTTGAAAAACGGTTGGTTTGCGAAGGTTTCGAGGTTTCTTGCGGTAGCACTAGTCACGCTTTAGATTCTATACCCATAAAGTAGTACGTAATATGCAGTATTTGGTTATTTTTGGTGCTGAAAGCAATCCTTTTTCAATCCTTGATTGCCGGCATACCGAGTATAGCTTTTCCTCTATGAATTCTGCTATCGGCAACCTTCCGGATTGTGTATTTTCACGACTTGCTGTATGAGAATGAGTTCAACGTTGGTGTTATGTACTCGTATACTTAGGAACATTTAGGACCTTGGCCTACTTACTAACATAAATGGCGTAACAGTTCGGGGAGAACCTCTTTAGTTAGCCCAGTCTTTAGTTAACTGCCTCTAGTTGCGCATTGCAAGTCGGTTGAGGTCCTCTTCTACTTGTGAGCGCCACCTAAGCTGAGATCTTACTCTACTGCGGTGTCCCTCCGTGTTAGATTCGAAGACTCTGCGCCCCGGAATATTGACGTCCATTCACTACATGCCATAGCCATCTTAGGTGACTGATGCGCAGTTTTCTGACTAGGTCGTGTGGCTGTATAGCTCGTATAGTTCGTAGTTGAATCTCCTCCTCCAAAGCTCGTTAAGACAAAGGGGACTGAATATTTTTCGAACGATTTTTCTTTTGAAACAACTAAGGATACCTTCATCCGCTTTCGGTAGGGTCTATACTTCTGCGCCATAAAGTAGGACTGGGATGATCAAGGTTTTATATAGAGTCTGCTTAGTTTTTCGGGATAGGGCCTTGCTATTAAATTACCTTTTTAGTTCAAGGAAACAACGATTGGCAAGAGTGATTCTTCGTTTTGTTTCTGCCGGGGGGTTGTTGGAAGACAGCATTTATATGCTTGGTTTTGCTCTCCTTCACTCATTTTGGCAGCTTCCGTTTCGATACTATCGAATGCATCGGTGACAGCCAGCTGAGTTCTCCCAATTATGTCGATATCATCGGCGTACGCTAGTGGAAGACACATGACGGCGCGTCACCTTGTCTAAAACATTTTTTGACATCAAATGTATCGGTCAAGTCGTTATAGACTTTGACGGAACAGCGAACGTTCTCAATCGTCATTCTGCCAAAACTAGATACGAGTATGACTCTGTATACATACATCGTCTCTATAAGTGCTGTCATATGCGACCTAAAAATCGATGAAAAGATGGTGAGTATCAATTTGAACTTCTTGAGTTTTTTCCAGGATCTGCGGGAGTGTGAATATTTGGTCGATTGTGGACTTTCCTGGTCTGAAACTGCACTGATAACCAATTAAGTTATTGGGGTAGGGTTTTAGGCCTTCACACAATATGGCAGATGTTGATGCAGGCGATGTTGAGAAAACTGACACCCCTGTGGTTGGGGCAGTTGAGGATTTTTCTTTTTTTGTGGATCGGCTTCATCAGGCATACATTCTTCTGACCAGAAAACGTAGGTGCATGCCTTCCACAAAGCCGTCAGGTCCAGCTGAGTTGTTGGATTTTAGCTTAGATATTTCCATCCTAGTTTGGGCTATCATCGTCTAAGTTTAATGGTCTATTCTGCCTGACGGAGGGATGTTCGCCTTCTTCGGCATTACAGAGTCTGTTGCAGAAAAAGTTTTTCCAAATTTTCAGCAGCGACGGTGACGACTCTACTACAACGTGCCCTTCTTTATCTCCATAGGCTTTTCTGTACGGGTTTTCATGTCTAGACATGTTCTTTTTATCTATTGGTAAAACTATCGTACGTTATTCCTGGACTACAACCTCTCAATATCTTTTTTCTTCTACTGCACAAACCGATGTTTTCCCGTCTCTTCCACCCGTTGAGCTTGTGATCGGCTCCAGTCCTTAGTTGCAATGCCGCTTCATATGCTTCTTGTTTAGCTTCACGTGCTTACTGGCACCCTTCATCAAACCAGGAATTTCTTGGTGGTGGTTGAGTGAAACGCAGCACATTAGTTGCGGCGTCTCTGAGGGCAGGTAGAAAGCGTTGTCACTGGTATTCGGTATTAGATGCTGGCATTGATCCGAGTCTACGTTGGCTTCGAACGTTCAGTTTATTGGAGACTTGCCTTACGTTTATCGCAATGTGATCGCATTGTGTATAGTGAGATGAGAAAACCGTGTGCTTGCTATAGTGATATTTCGTCACGGAGTAAAGTCAATAAGCCTAAGTCCGTTGCCAGACATAGTGTCGTGCAGGCTATGCTTACCAAATTTCCTACAAAAGATGTACTCCTTTCGTATCTTGGTGTTAAAATCGTGCTAGGCGTCATACTTCGGGCATTGCTCATATGCCTTGTCTAGGAGCTCGTCGAAACATTATTTGGTGGCGTCGTCTTTGTTTTTAGTGAATTGAGACATACATATGTTGGAATTTAGTCGACACGCTCACGTGACGGAAGCTCAAGGCTTCTTGCCTAAGCTTGCCGCATATGGCAAATCCGCATTAGAATGAGGGCTGTTTCTTTCCCATAACACTATAGTATTTGTCACAGTTTTTTATCCTCCTTATGTCAGGCCCATCCAGTCGCACTTCTTGGATGGCACTGATATCAGCGTAATAGCAGTCAAGTGCCTCTGTTATTTGCTCGCCTGCTCGTGGCCTGTTAAGGTTCCGAATATTCCACGTGCAGATCCGAGGGTCGTTGTCCTTTAGCTGTTTGCCGGGGTGATCAATAGAATGCATTTTTGTCCGAGGGCATTAGTTGGTTGGTCACATATTTTTAATCTCTTGCTTATAGGTTTGTTAGTCCTAGAATTACGAGTATACTGCTAGCCGAACATATTTACTTACTACTTCCTTAGATCCTCATCATAAGAGGTACAGTTGGGCCAGAAAATCCTCCAGATGTTTCGCAGACATCTAGTCACGGACGTTTGCAGCTCTCTTGAGATGGCGGGTGTCACTTTCCAAGTGTTGCACCCATAAAGAAGCACTGATTCAACATTGCAGCGGAACTGTCGTAACTTGGTATTTAGGCTCATAGAGCTGTTTTTCCATATTATAGGCTGCATTCCGAACCCAGTATTTGCTTTGCCAATTCGGCTGATTATATCTAGTTTGGTCCCGCCACCAGTAGAGACAATACTCTACCATCTGTACTGGTTGTCCAGAAATCTCTACTTGGTTAGATGAGGAAGTTCCAAGGCCGATCCTTTTTGTTTTTGCCGTATTGGTCTTTAGCCCAACGATTTCTGCTTCTCTCTTCATCCTTGTTGTCATTTGATGGAGACCCATGATCCTATGAGAGAATAAGAATACGTCGTTCGTGTAGTTCAGATGTTTGAGGTGTGATTGCAGAGTCCAGTGAATTCCTCCATTCCAGTCGACATCAGAAATCGATATCACCAAAAGGAACAGTATTCATGACAATACACAACCCTGACTAACCCCACTTTGTATTTCAAACTCTTCTGACAACCTTCCTTTATGCAGAACGTGACATTTGGATCCATTATATGTAGCCTAGATAGTAGCAATCAATTTATCTGGGATATCCCTTCCGCCAAAGCAAGCCAGATAAATTCTCTATTGACACTGTCGAACGCCTTTTCGAAGTCGCTGAACGCACTGTCCGATGATGATGCGCAAGGTGTTGATGTGGTCCACACAGGAAGATCCAGTGCGGAATCCTGATTGTTCGGCGTCGAGTGTGCCTTCAAGGTGGTCTTTTATTCGCTCCAGGACGATTTTTGCTATTACTTTGGCTGCTGAAGGCAGCACGCAAATACCTCTTCCCCAGTTTTCGCACTACGCAAGGTCTCCTTTCTTTTAGAGCTTGACAACCATTCCTTTTTTCCACTCTTCAGAAAAACTCTCTGTTTCCCAAGCTCTCTCAATGAGTGGGTGCAGGAGCTCACTCGATGTTGTTGGCGTTACTCGTAATACTCGTAGCTCTGTGGGAATACCGTCAAGTCCAACCGCTTTGTTGTTCTTCAGTGCGTTGATGGCGGTAAAGATTTCTTCTCTACTGGGGGATATAGTGCGCATTCGGGAATTTGTTACTTCGTACAGGTCATTGGGCGTTGGGTTCCCTTCACTGGTGAAAACGCGGTTTAAGGCTCATTCCGACTTTTCAGCTGGTCGTCATCCGAAACTAGCAGAGATCCGTCTGTGTCTTTTACCAGGTGTTGTTTAGAGCTTCGGACACCTATGTGCTCGTTGGTAATTCTGTAGACGGTCCTACTGTCACACCTACTAGCGGCCTCTTCTGCTTCTCTAGCCAATGCGTTCATGTTGTTATGCTTATCACGTCCCACGCTACAGTGAACTTCTCTCACATTCATGCGATACGCAGACTTTAGCTCGATTCTACCTACTGCTGGTGTATTTGCAATGCGGGCTTTGAGGTGTTGTCTTTCTTTGGCCCTAGCCCAAGTTTCTCCGGAAAGCCAAGCACCGTTTCTGCCTTGCGACCGACCGACTATACTTTCAGCACCGAATATGAAGGCATTTTCCACAGTACACCAATGGTTTTCAATGGATCTAGGTTCCGACTGATTGCTCTCAATCCTTGTGAAAGGTGGTTCCCTAGTTGTTGGCCGACTGCGGGATCCTTTAATCCATCGGTATTAAACTTAGGTATTCGGGTGTGTTCTTGTGATCTCCGAACTGCAGCTGTACGTAGTCTTACTGTAGCAACCATAAAATGGTGGTCCCGGGCCATTTCCATGTCTGCACGCCTTTTCTTACGAACGTCCAGGAGAATGCTTCTAAATCGCTGGCTGGCTGGCTGGCTGGCTGTCATGAAGTTGCTCATCTGTACGTCGACACCCAACTGATTTTGTGGCACGTCTTGTGCTCAAACATGGTCCCTCCTATTGCAAGGTGGTTGGCGTTACAAAAATCGACAATACGCTCGCCATTTTCGTTGCGGTCGCGAGTACCATGCTTTGTCATAACATGCCTGAGTTCATCATTGTCATTGCCAACCTTGGCAGTCAAGTCTCCCATTACCATTATGATGTCTCCGCGTGGTGTACTATCGTAAGCAGCACTCAGACGGTTATAAAATGCCTTCTTCTCCTCGACAGCTCTTCTGTCCGTTGGGGCGTAACACTGTATAATGGCGATGCGACGTACTCCAGTCCGGAACCTGGCTTTCAGGATCCTGCAGTCCGAAGGCTCCCAGGAAATTAAGCTCTTGAGAGCTGTTTTGAAAAGTAGCAGAGTAAAGGTTTACTCATGCAGTTACCAGAGACCACCACTGGGAGCTCAGATAAGCACTTTGGTAGGAACTTGATTGTTGCGCTGCTGGCCCAATCCACGTTATAGAACACTTAGCAGTTTCCTGATCAATCGCAACGCGGGTCCTTCTCGGTCACATTGGTCACTCAGTATTGCTTTTGAGCTCTGCTTCTGAGTTATGGGTGTCCCTTATCAGACAGACATCATCTTTGTACATGAGTTTTTGATTTGATATCATCGTTCATCTCAGCCACAAGTTTACTCCTCAAGGCAGCGCTGTTCCTTCCTCAGAATGGTCTATCCATTTGCTAATAGTTTGACCTCTAAGCTCTTTACGGGGTGGCATTTGGAAATCTCCCTACGTAAAAATTCCTTCGAAATAGCGTTGACACTCCCATTGTCATATCTGATAGCTGCTTTCTGTTGTTTGGTGCGTTGATGTATAACAAAGCATGTAACACCCTGCACTACGCTGTAGTTCTTGTAATTTCAGATGATATTTTGCTTGTAAATAGGGATTCTCTAAGCTGAGGGTTCTGCAATCCTAACTTTGAGCCATGTCCAATGGTTATCTTGTTTTCTTCCGACGATGGTAGCTAAGATCTACGTAAGAACATTCGTCGCTACACTGCTTGCAAGAGTGGCTTTATTGATCATTTCTAAATGCGTGACAAGGTGGTCACATCATGAATCTTTTTACTTCATGTTAAAGATTCCAGATCATGGATATCCCATCCTCGTTTTTTCGATTAACAAGAGAGCTACTTGCAGCCTTCTTCCCTTACTCCAAGAATATCTGGCTCATACAGCATTAATTGAATTTACTGCAGCCTTCTGTAAAGGAATCATCAGGGATTCATTAGGTGATGCTGGTTCGACGGAGATTTTATTTGCCGCGGTGGTTAGGTTATCCTGTAATACTTCAGGTGATGATCTATTCCGGGAATTCTCTCCGCCTTCGGAAATGAATCCGATTAAGGCATGTAACAACAACGGAAGTTCATATATGGTATGTCCTTTTCTCAGTCTCCATAAGCTAGGCTGCTTTGGGGCATGAAATTTAAACATGGACTAAATTCCTATTTCTGATGTTAAATCCGATCGCGTATTGGAATATGAAGTCTTGAACCAATAGCAACAATATCTAAAGACTATTGCGTCATAGCACTACCACGTAGATATTTCTTTCAAACCACTCATCTGACAAGCAGCTTTGCGAATAAACAATTTCTAATGAAACTGATGTTAATTGAGTGAATCTACAGAAATAAAAGAAAAAGATAGAAGCAGAAGATTTATGTTCATGTGATTACGCTACTAGTGGTCCCCATATTTCTATTTAACTTAATTACAATTCCGCAGAACTAATTCCGAATCCAATTTAAGATGTAGCGCATCATTAAGCGATATATTCTCAAAGCACTGGGTACGAGTAACATCAAAGAATTGAAGAGACACATCTGCGGATCTTCGGGGGACACTTTTTTTTGTCACTCAAGTAAGCACTTCCCATCGAATGAATTATGTTAATTGAAATGATTCTTAAAAGAAATTTTATCCACAAAACACGAGTACGAGCATATACGGACAACAACTCTGGAGCACATGGAGTGGGTGGACATCGAATGAATGATCATGAGTTTCTAAGATTTATTTAAGACTTTTATGTGTTTTAGGGGAAGGAATTGTTTAATGAAATAGAAGTTGGAAACCGATCGTATTCCTCATCAGCCCTTAACAAATAGAGACTGATAGTTGGAGAAAAACAAACAAGTTTGAGTTCGTACTATGACGCGATCCCTAATCTATGTCTTCTAGTTCGGGCTTGTGGCTTGTGAAAAGTGGTCGCAATAGTCAGTATAGACTGAAACTACTGGACTAAGATATATTACTATCGGTGTGACTTTACGCAAATCCAGAAGATCGAAGTTTTTATCTAACAGCAGCCTACTAGAGAGTTGGGACTATCTAATACAAGCTTTGAGTTGGAATCAATTCAGTTCGAGCCTAACACCATTTTAGATCTACTATTCCGGTAACCATGAAAACATAAATCTTACCAGGCTTACGTAATCTTTCATTATCAGAGTGATGATGGCAGAGACTCTTGCAACTTACGGAAAAGAAAGGAAAGTGGTGGATCTTTCAACAAAGATTAACGATAACTGCCAAAACTACTTGACAAAACATTAACACCGGAAGAAGGCTTCCGCATCAATCAAACTTATCTTGAAAATCTGTCTTTAGTCCGCGAAATTTAAAGAAGATTGGGCCGCTCATAATCGAACAATTGGGGTCGCCGTTCATCGAGTTGTGGATAAATTTCGCATACACTCACATGACTCAAATCCAACAACGCATCAACCTGTAGCCTCTCTAAGTGTTTCGCTATGTTGGAAAATTGCCGAAAAGATCCACACCGGTATAAAATCTATTGTAGTTACTGGAGAAACTAAGGCCACGAGCCTATGGCTTGAGGATTCTGCTCTTGAAGTCGGGCCGTATCTACTACCTTGATTGTATTCAGAAAATAAAAAATACAAGTTTATTCATCTAAATCTATGTTGTCAACTTTCAAGTAATCCTCATCGACTGCAACACACTTATGCCAGCGCTCGATCCAATCCTCGAAATATTTTTTATATTCGGTTTTCGGTATGTCCATCAGTGCTTGCTGCGATTCTTCCATTACTTCCACTCGGCTGCTGAAACGCGTTCCCCGTAGTATATAGTTTTTTAACTCGATTGAACAGAAAGCAGACACAGGGAGTCAAATCAGGTGAATTCGGTGGCTGTTGGATTGCATTTGTTGCAGTTTTCATCAACAAATTACGAATAATGATGGCACTGTGCAACGGTGCGTTATCATGATGCAAAATCCACGAGTTTTCTGCCCACAACTCTGGCCTCTTTGGGAGAATTGCATAACGCCCAAATAATACTCTTTGTTTACTGTCTGGCCTTCTGGCAAAAATTCATGATGCACTACACCGTTGTAATCCATGAAAACCGTGAGCATTGCCTTCTTTTTTGATCGAAAACGACGTGGCGTTTTTCGTCTCGGCTCATTTGGTGAACGCCATTCACTTGCCTGATGTTTGGATTGCGTGTCGTACTCATAAACCCATGTCTCGTCTCCAGTAATGATCCTTTAGATGAATGTTGGATCGGATTCAGCCTTGCAAATCCTCTCTTTTTGGCACCAACTTTGCTGCTACACGACGGAAATCCAAATCATTAACCAAAATGTCTTGGACGGATCCATACGCAATGTTCACTTCCTCCGCTATCTCTCTGATGGTTAATTTGCGGTTATTGACCAACATTTCTTTTACTTCATCAATGTTTCCGTCGGTTTTCGATGTCGATGGTCTGCCACTGCGTTCATCATCTTCGATTAACTCACGACCACTTTCGAACCGCTCTTGCCACTGGTAAACGACCGTTTTCTTTGGAGAATCGTTGCCGAAACGATTACGCAAAATTTAATACAAGTTCGTTGTTGCAAAATTTAAATCCATTTCAAAAATTGTAAAAAATCGCCAACACACACAAGGATAGATGTACTACGTAACTTTTGCAAATGTCAAGCTATGACGCTAAGATTTAGAGGAAAAAAAAAAACAGAACTCAAATCGGAACAATGGGAGCGCCACACGTTGGTGTCCCCCTGGAACTTTTTGATCAAGGTGGTATATTTAAAAAATCGTGTTTAGCGACGAGACTCACTTTTTGTTCAATAGGGTTACGAAAAAGCATAATATGAGTGCTTACGAGACTCAATTACACCCACAAAAATGCACTGTTTTGCGCACTAGGATCTTTATGCTGGTGGCATAGTTATTACTAATTTTTTTTCAAAAATGAGGCCTGCTTGAGTTCTCGGATAAAAATCAGTGATTTTTTCTTCAGAAAGATAAACGACATTGATCCGAACGATATGTGGTTCCAGTAGGATTACGCCCGCTTGCCATACCGCGCATAAAACTATCGACTAGCGAATGGCCTCTATGTGCCCTATGCATTGCATTGAGACCTCTCGATTACTTCTTATGGGGCTAAATGAAATATTTGGTGTATGCTGGTAAACCGCAAAACTATTCAGGTCTTGGGAACCAATATCCATACCGTAATTGGTGAGATGAAGAAGAGGCCCAAAATTTAACCACTGTGATGATTCTATTCCAAAATAGCCCAGGAGGCCATATGCCTGAAGTCGTGTTCAAAACATTATGTCATTAACCACTCTTCATATAGAATAAAAACGTTTGCTTCTACCTCATTCCTGTTTTTGTTTAAAAAACAAGTTCTATAGCTCTTAATAAGACCTTCTTCACAAGACTGCAGGATAAAGAGGCGTTTGAACTGTTTTCGAATGCGTTTGTATCAAATGAGGTTAGGTGAGAGTGGCTGTTGGAAAAATCAACCAACTTAGGCCTATTGGCCCATTGTGGATCTGTGATCCTCTTGTAGCCATTTTAAGCTTCTGACGAAGCGTAAGGGACTTAAGTCATTGTAGATGTAAGTGGTGTTTTCTTCTTTGGGCGAGCTGGGCATGAACAGTGCAGGTGGAGGTTCCCCCCCCCCCCCATCCTCCTTGTCCATCCAGCTTCTGCAGAAGTCATTTGTAAAATCGTCAAGTCTTCCTGCATGCTTGCCTATAAGACAGTGTCCAGTGATGACATCTATGGTAGCCCTGAGATGGTTCCTATTTCGGTCAGCTTTGGCCAAATTTGTTTGATCCATCTAAAGTTTGCTCTTCTACTAGCATCCAACTTTAATATTAGCTTGCACGTAGCGATTGGTATACCGACAATACCTTATTCAGTAGGATAAGTAAAGTGATTTCAATTTTGGCGGGTTCGTCTGCCCTACAATTCCATGGAGTATCTCTGTGGTTGGGCGCCCAACATAGATGAATGTTTTACTGCTCTGCCATATTCCTGAGAGATGATCGGCAATCAAGGGCGGTTTTAGAAATCCAAGGATTTGAAAGCGGCCTGACTATCCGAAAAGATTCGAATATTCTTTGCAGATATCACATTTTTCTTCCGCCGGGGTGGGACTTTTGATCGCAAAATATCCATGAAAGCATCTTCGTTCCAGAAAGATCTAGAGGGGATGCTTAGTCGATGTTCTCTGGAAAGATTCCTGATGTGTTGAAAATATTAGCGTGGCCAAATAGTTTATTTGCAACTGTGTAGTGACTTAAAGTCAAATAGCTGCGTTAGCAACCGTTTGCAATTTTGCGTTGTATTCATTCCGGGTTCTTTAATCCTTTTTACGTGTTCGATCTGACGGCATCCTAAAAAGCCAGGCAGTTATGCTCACATGAAACAGAATGGAAGCCCTAACCCAGAACGCAAACAAGCCTAGCGCACGTTTGGGTCCTGAGAAACTTTACTCCATTTCCATTATGACCTGCAGCCCAAACAAGGCTCACTGGATTCAGCCTTCCGCCTTCCTTCAGAAAAGGCCTACATTCTCAAACCAGCATGAAAGTGGTAAGAGGTTTCAGCGAAGCCACTCTTTACTCTCGCCATCATATATTCATCGCAGTAGGCATCTGAAACCTAGGCTCAGTTATTTCTCTTATGTATACGACTAGTGATTGTTGAACACCGTGTTGTCTAGACGAGTTACACATGCCGCGGAAAGCACCTTTAATTTCCATAACAATGCCCAGCGCGTACTCCATTTTCTCGAGTGTGGCTTTAATTAAGCTCACAAGATTTTAAGGGATTTTCTACGTTCGTAGGCTTGCTGTTTCTGTGACAGGTAATTCATTCCCAAAGCAGTTTTGCGAACGTGAAGTTCGATCATTTTTTCCATATTCTTTAACTTAAAGGGAGTCGCATCTTGACGGGCGTTTAGTCAAACTTTCCGATTTTCGGGATAAAGGCTTCTCTTACTATTCGCCAGAGGTTCGGTATGTATATCAGTGCCACTGTAGCAGTGAAGAGGGCCCCGCTCAATTATGAAGGCTTCGCCCATCAATAATGTCGTCTAATAAAAAGCGGGGGTGGAGCATATTACTGGTCTTATCGTAAACATCTTCAGATGACGCCACCGAAGGTTGCTACGATTTGATCAGTTACAAGTTGCCGGTCATAGGTCTTGATGGCGGCAGGACCATCGGTAGTCCCTACCAGGACTTAAATCACGGTGTGATGGGAGTCTGGAGACCCTCCGATCTCGGTCCGTGCCTGACTTGTTTGAGGTAGGCCCCCGTATGGGAGCGTCGTGGTGGCTTTAAACCCAAAATCGCGGGAAGTGTCTTCCTGTTGGTTTGACCCAATGTACAGTTGCAATAAATACTGGGTGCTGTGACCGTAGAACAGCGTATTATCTCCTGTCATAAAATCTATGAATAGACGATGGGTATACTCGTAGATTTGGAATTCCTGGGTCTTTTTCAGGGTCTCCCGTAGTCTAAATATTTAGTCGATTGTGGACGTACCAGGCCTCAAAGTGATAAGGTCCTATCAGAATGTTTATAATTATATATTTCTGTATATATTATCTTGTACACGATGTTAAGACTGATCCCTATATAATTTCCGCGGTTCAGAGTGTTTCCCTTCCTAACAATCCGACAAATGATACTGCGGTTCCATTCACCATTTACCAAATCATCTCCCGTAGCCCTAAATACTCCGGTTGAGAGTGCGTCATTCCACGAAGGTCGGTAACGACTTAACCGCGAGCTGTGATGCGTGATGCTTAAGCAAAGTTACGCACTGTAATGTGACATTTCATTTTCATATTTGAAAGAATTGTGCGGAACTCGCAGGAGAACACGGAAAGCATAATATTTCGTGACATCAACATAATTGGGAGAACTCAGCAGACTGTCAGCTATGTATACGTTCGCTAGCATTGAAATGGAAGGTGTTAAAATGGGTTTGGCGGTAAATGGGGACAAAACCAAATATATGCTGTCCAGAACAAGGGACACACAACATCGATGAATTAGACAGAACATCACACCCGACAGCTACAATTTCGAGGTAGAAGGGACTTTGTCATCTTTGTCTCTACTATAAATTCTGCCAACAACACCTCAGCAAAAATAAAACGAAGAATCACTCTTTTCAATCGCTAAGGAGGCTGTATATAAGACCTTGATCATCCCAATCTTACTTTATGGCGCTGAAGCATGGACTCTACCGAAAGTGGATGAAGATATCCTCAGTCGTTTCGAGAGAAAAATCCTTGGAAAAATATTCGGTCCCATTTGCCCTGATAGGCTTTGGAGGAGAAAATTCAAAGACGAACTATACGAGCTATGGAGCGACATTGAACTGGTCAGAAAACTGCACATAAGTCGCCTGAGATGGCTAGTAAATGTAGAGCAAATGGGCCTCAATGCCCCGCAGAGTCTTCGCACCTGGACAACGCAGTAGAGGGATACCTTGCCTTAGGTGGCGCGCATAAGTAGAAGATGGGTTCAACCGATTTACCCTGGGCATCTGAATACAGCTAACTAAAGACTGAGCATACTGCAGAGGCTTGCTGAGGAGCAGATTCACCCGCCTATGTGAGTAAGTATGAGACTACGTTTTCTTCAACATTGCCTTGATCGAGCGCTCCTTTCTTTTTGCTTTTTGAGAATCCTGCGGTGCTTCTGCCGCCTTTTTTGCTTATAGAGTTTGCGATCAGCTCTCGTCTTCCTTTTCAGTGCCGCTTTGTATGCTTGCGGCCTCGCTGCATGTGCTTGTCGACACTCTTCATCAAATCGAGGGTCGGGTGAAACAGAACACGTCAGATTCGGCCGCTTTGATAGCTGTGACTTACCTTCCACACTTGATGTTGGCAGCTTAGGATTTTTCGATAGGGTTTGGTAGAAACCATCAGGGAAGGGTGTAGCAGTTTGTTGTGGTTGTAGCTGTTGGACGTCATACATAACTACTTCGGTGTGTTTTGCCGTACGCGTTTTCTGTTTCGCACCCCGACTACATCAAGGTAATGGTCTGAGTCGATGTTAACTCCTTGGAACGTTTGGGCTTTCAGAATATTGGAACTGTGTCTTGTGTCGATAGCATTGTGATCAATTTAGTTGAAAGTGTTTTGATCAGGAGATAGCTACAAATGGAGGATATCGCGCCGCCGCAAAATCGATCACCCTAAGTTTGTTTTTGAGGGTGGTGTCATGCAGGCTATGCTTTCCAACTTTGCGCCCAAATATACTCCCTTTTCCTACCTTGACGTTAAAATCACAAAGGAGAATCTTAATGTCATGGTAAGGACACTGCTCATATGCTTGTTTGGGGAGCTCGTATAAACAATCTTTAACAAAATCGTTCTTCTCCTCTGTACCGGCGTACTCGCATATCGGGCTTATGTTTGCGAATTTAACCTTAATGTGGATTGTTGTCAGTTAGTCGCGCACAGTTTTTTTATCTAAACATTCCACCGATGACAAGATGTCGTAGTTTGTCATACTTTTTTGACCAGGTCCATCTCATCGGACTTCCTGGATGGCAATAATATCAGCTTTGCAACGGCCTAGAAACGGTTGAGAGAAAAATATCAAAATTTCGTCCAGAAAGGAGTTAAATCAGGATACTTTGAGCGGTATAGGGGCGATTTTCTTTTTCAACTTCAGAGGGCATCAGTGAGATCGGTTTTGACCTTAACAGAGCTGCCTCTATGGATTCTGTCAAATGCAGCTTTGGAATCGATAAAGACTTGGTAAGTACCGATCTGGATTGTGTGTGTTCCTGTGCACACCAGGCCTTAATCCGTGTTAATAAAATCTTTTATAAATTGTTTCAGACTAAAATGCAATATTGCAGACAATGATGCCTCTATAGTTGGCGCAGTTAAGAGGTTCTCCTTTCCTTTCTTGTAGATCGGACAAACTAGGTTGAACACATAATCAGGCAATGAGCTGCTGTAGGGTGTACGAGCCTTTCTTTCCCTTATATACAGCTATGCTTCGGAGATAAGGTATCCTAGTATAAGGCATGATCGAGTGAAACCTAAAACGCACATCAGTTGCAGAATTTCTGACGGCTTCTTGGTCTCAAAATTTAATGCCATCTGCAAAGACTCCTCACAAGTCTCCTTCTGACTTGCTACGGTGGCTGAGATATCCATAGGTATACCGGAGAGGTCTGAGTTTACGGAATGATGGAAAATTTATTATTGCTGGAGAAGTGCCTTGTGTTGATCTCAATATGATCAACTTAGTTGACTGTTTTATGATCGTGTGGCTGCCACGTTCTCTTGAGAATATTGGCGTGGAAAAATCATAAGCTAGCTTGTGTATTGTTTCGTCCGCAGAAAAGCAAATTAACACAGCTCTGTTGCAAGACATAGTCTATGCTGTCCGACTGTACTATGGAAGAAGCACTCCTACTTTGTTTTGGATTCGAAGTTGCTTAAAATAATTTTCACGTCATGTGAAGGAAATTGCTCGTATGTTGCTAGAAAAGCTCAAAGGAGCATTATTTCTTCTATGTGGTAATACGTCAAGATTTTTAACGTGAACACCTGTCTCGGAGAGACTGGTACTACTGAACTTAGTCTTGATACACAATTTGTTTATGTATCGAAACCTTCAGACTTTTTGCATAAAACAAATCCATACCTCAATAGGCGCTGCTTCTGTTTTCTATATCAACAGCGTTAGTATATGTAGGTCACAATTGTTCATCGTTCTTTTGTTCTGCCAATCCAACCAGACTTCTAGGACGACAAAGACTGCTTTGCTAGAGGATTGGCTGGATGTGACCTGTTCAAAGTCTGAACATTCCATGGACGTGAACAGTGAATGCGTCCTATTGGTTGATGGCGTTTTGTTCTTTGATTCGCAACAGTACATCTTCTATGTAAGCGGGTAGTTAGCCCTACCTAGAATACAAAATCTGGATAGAAGGGTCCTTTCTGTGGCACGTTTTGCCAAAGAGGCGACTTAATCCAGAGTCAGTAACCTGACATCCAACTACCCAATAAGTTTTCGCTGTGATTTAGAAGCAACACTTTTTAGTCCCACATTTAAATTGCAAAAAATTGTGCATAAGAGCCAACATCCATGATAGAAAGGACTCGCAAGTTTTGTTTTGTACTTAAGAAGTGACTAACCTCTATCATTACCGCCGGTACTGCCCCATACCGTGTGATTTGCGTTGGCATTGCATTCGATGAAAAGGCCAGTTTTCAGTATTCCAGCTTCGAAGACCACCCTTTCTAAGTTCTCACCAGGGTGAGGGCCCACATAGTCGTGGCCATGATACGAGTATGCCAATATCAGCCAGTAGGTGCCTTTGGCAGTCTCCAGTCTAGCAACGGTTATGTCTGGGTCGCCGAGATTAGGAAGCAAGAGTACATTAAGGCTACGTTTCACTAATATACAAGTTCGGATCTTATTTTTGTCTTTTGTATAGAGCGGAACGTATTCAAGTGGCCCAAGACCTCGATTATTATGGGATAGACGCAGAATGATTATGACCGAGGCCTTTTAGAGTGATGAAGGCTAATCGGAATGAATCTTAGCATTGCCGCAATCAACCAGAAAAGTCTCTGCCAGATACTTGAGTCCTCCGATTCTGAAAAGCTCATCTTCGTCCTCTGATCTCATAGTATCTTATTTTAGTTTGTCGTCGGTTTCCTTTTCCGATAGGGTATCGAAAGTGGAGACTGTCGGCCTGGTAGCAACCTAAGAAAGATTGGAGTCATTTCTATCCATTTCAGGAAAGGACATCGACGCTTCAATGTCTGAGGCTGTGTTTCCTACTTCGTTTAAAGGAGTAATAGGTTGCTTATCAGCAGCCAGCTCATCCTTTCTGTAAACCCTTAAGGTTATAGACTCGAATCCGAACTGAATCGTGCCTTTGGTCTGCGCTAGCGGGTTAAGGGATTCCTTTTTGATCACAATTAAGGGCACCTTAATTCCTCTACTTTCACAGCATTCTAGTTATAAGTCGGAATAGTCTGGTTACTGAGCCTAATGATCTCCAGAATGTCTTCAGGGGAGGGGAGTTCAGCTGGATCCCAGCTGCTGGCCAAACCCCACATGATAGGCAAAAAGCTGCCCCAAAGCGTCAACTTGACCAACTGCCAACTGCCGCCATAGAAGCACTTCGGATGTAAGGAAGCTCGCCTCCAATGTGATTTTTTAAACAAGTGGTGTTGCTCTGGTTGTTGAACAAATTGGCCAGTATGATGTATTTTTATGCTTATGCGAGGGTTGTCTGAAAAGTAAAAGACCGCAAGGTAAAGATTGCAGCACTCGTTAATAAAAGCTAGTGAATGCTTTTGACAGTTACTTACCGAAGTTTTAGTCATTTTGGACGCGCAGTTTTTAGTTGACAGTCGTTTGAGTGCGTCTTGTTTTTGAAAGGCAATACGCCTACGCTAATCAAAAATGAGTTGGACTCTGTGTATGGGGACTCTGCACCATCATTTACCACGGCGAAATTTTGGGCAGCTGAATTTAAACGTGGCCGTAAGGGATTGGGAGATGATTAACGTTCGGGACGTCTAAAAACTGTAACCACTGACGATAACATTGCTAAGGTTCACCAAATGGTGTTAGACGACCGCCGAATTAAAGCGAGAGAGATAGTAAAGGTTATGAAAATGTCCAAAGAACGTGTTTGTTACATATTAAATCAAGATTTAGGCATGAGAAAGCTGTCCGCGCAATGGGTGCCGCGTTTGCTTACGTTAGACCAAAAACGTTTTCGAATGAACACTTCCAACGCTCTGTTGGCGCAGTTTAGGCGCAATAAATCCGAGTTTTGGCGCCGATTAATTACTGTAGATGAAACTTGGATACACCATTATACGTCGGAAACAAAAAGTCAGTCAAAACAGTGGACTGCAAAGGGCGAGCCGGCTCCAAAAAAAAACAAAAACTGTTTTTTCGGCTGGGAAAGTGATGGCGACTGTTTCTTGGGATAGTAAAGGAGTTATCTTAATCGATTACCTTCAAAAAGGAAAAACCATTACAGGAGCATAAGACGCACCATTACTTGCCAAGCTGAAGGCAGAAATTGCGAAAAAACGGCCACATCGCACCTCAGCGGTTGCTATGGCGAAAATCCATGAACTGCTTGACCATTATTCACCAGATCTAGCCCCAAGCGACTTCTTTTTGTTCCCTCATCTAAAAACTGCGCTCGGAGGACAGAGATTTTCGTCAAATGCGGAGGCAATCACCTTCGTGAACAATTATTTTGCAGAGAAAAACGCCAAGTACTATTTGGACGGGTTAGAGATATGGGAGCATCGCAGGGGGAAGTATGTAGAGTTACAAGATGACTACGTAAAAAAATAAAAAAAATTTTTGAGAAAAAATGTCTTCTATCATTGTTCAGACAACCCTCGTAAGCAGGAGTGGCCAATTTTCTAAAAATAATCCTTGGTCTCAATTAAAAAATCTCTCCAGCTAGTTACGCATGTATATTAGCCATCTTTAGTCAATTACAGGTAGACCCGGTTCCAGTTCACTCTAAGAAATCGTCTGGGATGGAGCCCTTCCATACGTGCAATTGCTTTCCACTTCTTGAAGTTTGTAAATAAGCTTGAATACATGACCACTTAAACGAGATTTAAATACGTGAATTATAAAAGTCGCTCGTTCTCATTTCATCAATAGGTACTACGGGGATGTGATTATGATCGCATTTTGACTTCTTTTCATGTATACTTGTACACCAACAGGCTTCTGACTCTTCTTTGCATGAAACAGCAGTTTTTCATCTCTTTTGATAAGAAAAACGCTTCTTCTGGTTAACAAGAAGTGATCTGGTTCTCAAAAGTGGAAATTTAAAAACCCAGACAGGCTCTAAAAAAACAGCCCTAAAAATACACCTTGATTGTATACAGATATTGGTCATCTATCACTCTGGATCGAACCATGTTCATGGTTCATTCTTGCTTCTAACGTGCTGGTTATGTAAATACGACTTTTTCCGAATCGAATATCATATCTAACCAGATCTACCTGTATTGCCAAAATTTATGTAAAAGTTACAAGCACTGCATGTTTCCATTCTGGTCGTCTTGTTTGGGTGCCATACAATTTGTAGACTATCTAAGGTGTAATGTTTGGAAGTGTGTCGTATCGGTGAGTGCCTCCAGAAATCCTCAAAATTCTCATCACGTACTATACCTCTTCCGAAATGTCAATTCTTTTATTAATGACAGCGAAAAATAAAAGCCAAAAGCACCAAAAAAACCAAACGAAAAAAAAGAAGAAAAATTGCATTAAAACCCACAACTTCCTTTTCTGCTGTTTCTTTAATGTTTTTTCGGCTTTGTTTTGCTTAGCAATTGCAAAAAGAAACTCAAGAGTATGCACAAAACGAAGATAACTATCAATATAAAAATGAAGATAACAAAAATTGAAAAAAAAAAAAAATAAATAAATCCGTGACCGTGACTGAAAAGAAGCCAAGGTCTACCCATACACATGCAGGTATAAAGCAAATCCGAAGGGTCTCACAATTCTCAATAGGGTCTTCAGTCTTTAGTTGCTGCAGTCTTAACATGAACGGCATAATGCCTTTGGCAAAATTTATGCCAAGCATGCATGACCATTAAGATCCTCACTTAGCCTGACTTCAAGCTCTTGGCTGGTAAGGCCAGAGATCAGGATCTTGAGAGTGGAACTCAGCATAGTGTATCACACCATGGCAACAAATAAAAGTGCCTCATACCTTCACTGGAGCGGTGGCGAAGCGAAAACTCTGGAAGAAATAAGACAGGAGGTTTGTCGGAAAACACTGCTCATCCGCATCGAAGATTTGAATTTTTTTTCATTTTTCCTTCCACAGATCCTCTTCCTCTGCTTCTTGTTGGTTTTGGTTTTTGCTTTTTATTAAAGTTCTAGTGTCTGGAGATGCACCTACATACATATATATGTATGTGGACTACGAATACGTTAAGGTATTCTCATCGTAGTTCGTAGCTCGTACCTCTTAGCTATTTAATTAATCGGTTTTATTAGTTCTGTTTTCGTGGAGTTTCCCTTGGAGGAAATCAAGAGTGCTTTACACATGGACTGGGACTGTGTATGGGGATGAGACTGGGACTGGGACTGGGACTGCGACTACGACTGGGACTAGCATTGGTGGCATGGAGTCACGTTGCTAACCTTTGATTCAGCAATGTAGTGATTAAGCACTGCCAATGCGTCTAAGATTGTGCCTTTCGGTCTGGTGGTTTTATTAAGTGGCACAATGGTTTCCCTTTGTTGCCTTGAATAGGGAATGGTGGCGGCACAAATATGAATAGTTCAGTCTAAATAAAAAAAAAGAAAAAATTTATAACTGGGGGGGTGTTCCAATGAAGTGATCCTATAATTTGGCGTTTAAAAAAGAACTTGTAGCGTGAAAACGGTACTTGCTAATGGTTTAAATAGCTAAGTGGCTTTGTTTGAGTTTCAAAGAGTGTTCGGAAATTAACTTAATTATTATGTTGTTCTGGATCAGTTCGTAGTAGGTACACATATGAGATTCGTGGGCCCTGAGAGAAATTCCGTAAATACCACATAACTAATTCGCCTTTAAATGGACGGAGAAGTATAGAAGATTGTGATCTATTTCGAGAGTGATTTTTTAATTCTCTTCAGCTAATTATTAAGGAGCCTCCGCTAATTTACCATTAGACCGCGGATGTAGAACTGCTCTATGTCCTTAACGTCAGACAAACTTTATTTTACTTTATACTGTCTCAATTACAGCTCTATGTTACGGAATATATGCATGTGCTTATACGTATATGGTATACTCGAATGTATCAGCTTTCTACGTGCTGATTATTATATCGGGTACTGCTCGATGTGCATCCGGACTTCATTTGCCAAACTTATAAGCGCGAGTGCTGACCGCGGATGAATTCTCCAGATGGAATCAGTGGTGAAGTAAAACTCCTGATAAAACAAATAAGATCTTATCTGGCCCTAGCTATGACTTTAAAATTGTCCTCAGCGATTTGAATACAAAGCTAGGAAGAGATGGCATCTTTCGTAGTGCTGTCGGAATAAACCTATAGCCTGCACGACACCACCTCCAATAACGGATTCAAGCTAAATTGATTTTGCGGCGGGGCGAAACATTATTGCAGCTAGCACGCGATTCCTACAGGGGACTTGGAGAACTCCTGATCAATCAACTCTCAACCAGATTGACTACGCAATCGGCGAAAGGCAATCTTCCAATATTATGGATGTCTGAATGTTTCAAGGGAGCAACATCGACTCGGACCATTATCTTGTTGTAGCCAAGGCATAGTTGCGGATAACCCGAACGCAAAGGCAAGCTAATACTGTGAGGAAGTTCGACGTCGCCGAGATCGCCGAATCCGAAAGGGCATTTCTGCACACTGTATAAGGGCGATGACGAACCAAATACAGCTGTCAGGTAGAACAAACCTTTCATGCTGGACCATGTGACCAACAATTCTGTCCACCCGATCTGGATGAAGTCAAATTAGCCATATCTAAGCTTAAGTCCAACAAAGCTGCTGGAGCGGACAGCCTGACCGCCGAGCCCATTAAAGCGGCAGGCGATGGTTTGGTAAGGAGCATACACGAACTCATCTGTAAAATATGGTCAGACAAAAGTATGCGCGTTCCTCTTAACTGCTCTAACTACGAAGGTATTAGTCATCTTAACATCGCCTACAAGGTTTTATTTGCTCTACTGTGGCTCAAGTTTTAGTGGACTGGTTTCCACATTGGAGGGTTCGGTGTTCGAGTTCCAACCCCGCCCGAAAGACATTAATTTTTTCAACTAAATAAAGTAAGATGAGTAGTTGACCAGAAATTAACAACAACCCAACTTCCACTAAGCCTTTAGTTTTCCCATTAAATGTTGGATGCCACCCACTGAGCCCAAACATGTTTCTTTCTCTCTCTATTTCCGTCATCTCATGAAATATCCCGAAACACGAAAACTTCTCAATGACCGGCAGTATGGTTTTCGTAGCAACAGGTCCACTGGTGATTTCATGGCATGTCTCGCCGAAAAGTGGAACATCAATCTGGCGAAAGCAAAATAGTTGCACTTGGTACTTCTAAGCCATTTGACAGAGTTTGGCATCATGCTCTGCTGTCGAAAATGCGTGCTTTTGGAATCGATGACTCTCTTCTTCAATGGATTAGAAATTACCTTTCGGAACGTTCAATTCAAGTTGTTTTGGGCGGTTTCAAGTCTGATATTCACAAAATAAATGCTGATGTGCCCCAGGGCTCCATTCTGTCTCCGACACTTTTTTTAATTTGATCTCTTGCCTGCTATTTCTAATCCAATATATTCCTTTACTGATGACAGTACTCTCTGCTTTTCATATTCGTTTCCGGATTGACGTCCCTGCTCTTCGGCTGTAGAACGGGAACGGCAGTGCATGTTAATCTCATTAAATTCCGATATTAACAGTATAACTAATTGAGGAACCACTAACAGAGTAGAATTTAATGCTTCCAAAACACAATGCTGTCTGCAATCTGCTGTCGCGCGAAATTTAAACACTTAGCCGTTATCCATGAATGGCACTTGCATCGTCGAAACCGATATACTTTCCATTCTCGGTATGTGCGTCTATGACAACTTACGTTGGAATGACCACATGTTCGATATTGTCAAAAATACTAGAAATGTCTAGGTTTGTCAAACGATGTAAGAAATATTTTACCCCCTCTGATCTGGCCACAATATATAAGGCTTTCATCCGTCCAAAATTGGAGTATAATGCCCACATCTGATTAGGTGCTCCTACAACATCTCTGCACCTGCTAGATAGGATTCAAAACCGTGCGATAAAACTCATAGCTGATACCAATATCACTAAGGCAATGGACACCCTCGAACACCGAGGTAATGTCTTCTGTCTCACTTTGTTTTATCGCTATTTCCATCACCAGCGCTCCACTGAAATCACCAGTAACATTCCGCACATTCAAACTTTCAACCGTAACACCCGTCTCGCTATGAATGCTCATCAGTATACCCTCAAGTCCACTTTCGGACGTACTCTGAAATATCGTGATTCGTTTCTAAGCCGAAGAACAACTCTCTTGTGGAATGCCCTGCCAAGCTCTCTATTTCTTAGTCTTTTAACATTCAGACATATAAAACTAACGTACATCGGTACCTATCCTTTTTTCCTCCCTAAATTCTCTTCCTTTCTTAACCCCTTGAGTGCACAAAAAAGGGAGTCCACCATCGACCGAATATTCACACCACTCCGAATCGACACACACCACCTATTCATCGATTTTAGGGCCGCGTATGACTGCATCTATAGAGACGAGCTATACAGAGCAATGTCTAGTTTTGGCATCTCTTCCAAACACGTCCGCTTGTGCAGGATGACGATGGCGAATGCACGCTGCTCTATCAAGGTCGGCGAAGAACTCACCGATAGCTTTGATGCCAAAAGAAGGATTTAGACGAGGCGATGCGCTGTCATCCGATCTTTAACATCATTCTTGAAAGAACAGCGTAAAATTCACCCGCCAACACAACAGGCGCAATCTTTCAAGGCACGTTCAATTGCTCGCATACGCCGATGAAATTGACATAATCGGAAGAAAACAGCGTGATGTCAGTGGCGCTTTCGCGACTACTGCGACAGAAGTAGCGAAGTTGTAATTTGCGGTCAATGAGGGCATGACTAAGTAAATGCTGACAACAAGAAAGGACACCCAACACCGATGTCTCGGAAAGAACGTCACCCTCGAGAGATATAACTTTAAAGCAGTTAAGGACGTTAACTTACTTTAACTTACCAACGACACCAGCACTGGGATCAAAGGAAGAATAACTCTTTTCAATCGCTGCTCTTTCAAGCTCCCTTTAGAACAACAAAAGTGAAGCTATACAATACTCTAGTAAATCTAGTACTGTTCTATGGCGCAGAGACATGGACTTTATCAATAATTGAAGAGGGAGCTCTTTGGTGTTTTGAGAGGAAAATTCTTTGGGTGTTTTTCGGTTCCATTTGCATAGACGGTGGGTGGATGAAAAGGTACAACGGCGAACTGCACGGACTGTACAGCGACATCGACTTAAGGTCCAGCGACTGAGTTGGCAGTTAACTAAAGATCGAGCTGTCTGGAGAAGCTTGTTAGTTGAGGCCCAGGCCCACTCCGGACTGAAGCGCCACATTAAATAAGTAAGTTAGATTATTATATCTTAAGATTGATAGAAATCAAATTAAACACGCTGTTAGGGATCGGAGCCTCGTTAATCATTAACTACATAATAATTGTTGAAATTTGCGAAACATTGTCTAATTTGCCTTATTTTGTAAGCTAGAGGATGAGAATCTTCCGATTTATGCAATACTTTGAAATTTAATTTGATATTATATATACTTCGTCTAATGGGAGCATTCACTCTCTTTTTCGAATACTCATTACTCAGTACCTACTCATGTTACGTATTTCAAATTTAATGCTTTCTTCTGGATTTGACCGTCACCGAGTAAGGTTGTGCATTGCACAATAATTATTGAAATAAAATGAATTTGTAACGTTGTTGAATTGTGTGGTTGAACTACACATTGGATTAAAACCAATTTCGTATAAATTCGCAAACACACTCCTTATTGATTTAAACTCAGACCAGATGTCTTTATTTGTATTACAAAGCGTTACAAGGTTTTATAACAGATTTCTTGTGACGGTGATAGATTTTTATTTGAATAAATAACATTAATAATAAGATGTGAAATTGAATATTTGTGTATATACGAGTATATAGCTTTCTTAAAATAATTATTTTAATTTGACTTTAATTGATTAAGGCCTTAGTTAAAAGAAATGTTTATACTGCTTACATCGTATTTTGTTATTTAAAAAAAACAATATTTTATACCATTAATCTATATAAGTATTTATTTTGGTATTAATTTCCCTATAGTAGTAAATCAGAGATTAATCTTTTTGATTCTATCTATCTATCTATCTCTCTAATTCTCTGAGGCCTTCTGAGAATCCTTTTTTGTGAGTCCAATTGTTCGTTGTCATTATCTTTAAAATATATTTCAATGTTTTCGAAGTCGGTCGATTTTGATACAATATTTTCAGTGCAACATTTTAGCTATTTATACCGCTTAAAATTTTAAACTTTTCAATATCCACATATTCTTTTGGTTTGCAAATGGGATGGCCATTAACTTTTAATTTCGAATACCTAATTTGATTTTACATATTTTACAGAATTGCTTATATTTATTAAATACGTAAGTGCGACCGATGATGGTCATGCCAAGAACTTCCTGATTAAGAAGACTTATAGTATTTCCCTATGGGTTTTGATATTTCATATTTTATTAGAATTTAGTACAAGTTAATCCGGAAATGGTTAAAAAACAGGTCAAGCCTGACCAGGCAAGAATGACTTGAATATATACAAGTGAATTGGAAAAAAGTTACAGGACTTTAGGCAAAGCTTTAATTAAAGATCTAAACTTTTCATCCTCTTCTTACAAGAGCCATCAAGGAGAGTAAAGCCGCGTGCTTTAAACGCCTCACTGAGGAAGACGACGTTAACCCATGGGATTCGGGATACAGAGTGGTAATGACCAAACTGAAGCGCTACGTCAATTTAACGTTTCATTATCGTCGATTTTAGCATCCGCCCGAAGGTAGACTTACTCGCTCTCTTTACTTTTGGCCATTGTGGTGATCACACCTACTTCTCCGATACAGAATCCGATAAATATACCACCTTGATCAAAAAGTTCCCGGGGGACACCAACGTGTGGCGCTCCCATTGTTCCGATTTGAGTTCTGTTGTTTTGTTAAGTTGGTAAATCTATTATTTACATTTCCTCTAAATCTTAGCGTAATAGCTTGATATTTGCAAAAGTTACGTAGCCAAGACTACATTTATATCTGTGTGTTGTAGCGATTTTTTACAATTTTAGAAATGGATTTAAATTTGCAACAACGAACTTGTATTACATTTTGAGTAAAAAATGGATTTAATGGTGCGCGAACGTTGGAAATGTTGGAAAAGTGTTTCGGCAGCGATTCTCTATAGAAAGCGGTCGTTTACCAGTGCCACGAGCGATTCAAAAGTGGTCGTGAATCAATCGAAGATGATGAACGCAGTGGCCGACCATCGACATCGAAAACCGACGAAAACATTGATAAAGTTAAAGAAATATTGGTCAATGAACGTTAATTAACCATCAGAGAGAGAGCGGAGGACTTGAACATTGGCTATGGATCCGTCCAAGATATTTTGGTTAATGATTTGGGTTTCCTTTTGTAGCAGCAAAGTTGGTGCCAAAAGACCTCATTTTCCTGCAAAAAAGAGACCGTATTGACGTCGCAAAAGAGATGATTTGCGAGGCTGAATCCGATCCAACATTCATCTAAAGGATCATTACTGGAGACGAGAGGTGGGTTTATGAGTACGACATACAATCCAGACATCAGGCAAGTGAATGGCGTTCACCAAATGAGCCGAGACCAAAAAAACCACGTCGTTTTCGGTCAAAAAAGAAGGCAATGCTCACGGTTTTCATGGATTACAACGGTGTAGTGCATCATGAATTTTTGCCAGAAGGCCAGACAGTAAACAAAGAGTACGAGTATTATTTGGGTGTTATGAGACGTTTGCGTGAAGCAATTCGCCGAAAGAGACCAGAACCGTCGCACAGTGCCATCATTATTCGTAATTTTTTGACGAAAAATGCTACAAATATCATCCAACAGCCACCGAATTCACCTGCTTTGGCTCCCTGTGTCTTCTTTCTGTTCAATCGATTTAAAAAACCACAACGCGGAACGCGTTTCAGCAGACGAGTGGAAAAATTGCAGGAAGCCCTGATGGATATACCGAAAACCGAATATAAAAAATGTTTCGAGGATTGGATCAAGCGCTGGCATAAGTGTGTTGCAGTCGATGGGGATTACTTTAAAGGGGACAATGTAATCGTAAATTTAGATGAATAAACTTGTATTTTTAATTTTCTGAATACATTCCGGGAACTTTTTGAGGGCTTAGACAGAAATGAAAAATACTTCAAAGTGACTAATCAGCGTACTGCAAAAAGTTCAGTTGACCGTTTGAAGACAGAATTTATGCTCAGTGAACCAGCATTGAACAAGACGCAAGTGCAAGCCCATGAACCAGAGAATTTAGTTCATAAAAAGCATCCTGTCTACGCAACAAGATCCGGAAGAAAAGTTATAATCCGTAAGAGTGTTTGATATTCTTTATAAAATCATGTATACATATGTACATGTATACTTTTCCTACGACATGATTTACTATCCGTGCACTAGGGGGGAGTAGTTTGGCGACCTAAAGTTTCGACTAGAAATATTAAATTAATTTTCGTTCAAACTAAACGTTTTCATTTTCCGCGATTTTAGCATCCGGCCTACTCTCAAGCATGGAGGCTGTTCTGTTATGGTCTGGGCATGTTTCTTTTCAAGTGGAATGGGAGAATGGTTCGAGTGATAGGAAAAATGAATAAGCAGACATGCGAAACAATACTGGAAGAAAACATTGTCACCTCTGGACTACGATTAATTTGCGAAGAATTCGTATTTCAGCAGAACCATGACCCTAAACACACTTTGCCAAGGCTACCTTAAACAGAAGGAGATGAAGAAATCTTACCAATCATAATATGGCCACAGCGATCACCAGATTTAAGCCCTATAAAGCTTTTGTTGTAGGAGCTGGATATAAGGATAGAAGGGTCCGGGATCTATGCACATCATCAGAATCTGTGTTGTGGAATATGGTATGTTGATTGCTTTTCCGATTACTTTATTTCTTCTTTCTAATAAATCCCTTTAAGTATATATTCTCCATTCATTTTATATGATTACTAGATGGAGTGAAAAGCGACCTCCTTGACCGCCAGAATGCGCTGCTACTGCAAAAAAGGTTATGGTGCCTTGAAGTCGGTTCATATTTAGGCAGACATGCCAAATTTCAGTGCGATACGGTCTTTAGTTTTGTTTTGACAGCTGATTGTCGTTGACGTGTTTGGCATCATGTTGAGTATGGACAAAAACGATTTTCGTTCTCTCATAAAACATTATTTTTTGAGAAGAAACACGGCGAAGGAAACAAAAGAAAAGTTGGATAAATATTATGGGGCTAATGCTCCGTCAGATTACACCGTCAAATATTGGTTTCGAAAGTTTGGTGGTGGCCGCGACTCCACTACCGATCAAGTCCGCAGCGGCAGGCCCTAAGATGCGATTACAGAGGACAATGTCAAAAAAATACATGAAATGGTGTTGGCTGACCGGAAAGTGAAGGTGCGCGAGCTAGCAGATACCACAATGAAGAGTACTGAGTGCACACGCTATATTTTGGGCAATATTGTGTATATGAAAAAGTTATCCTGCCGCTGGGTGCCCCGAATGCTCACTCCTGACCAAAAACACGAAAGCGAGAGCACTTCGAAAGTGTGTTGAGAATTGCTGATACGGAATCGGGCGGACTTTTGGCGTCGATTGGTAACTTGGATCCACTATTACACATCAGAGAACAGAATGAGTGCCCGGCAATGGACTAAAGCCGGAACGAGTGCTCCGAAGCGGCCGAGGGAGGCTTGATGGGTCGGAAAGGTTATGGCGTCGGTTTTCTGGGATTGTCATAGATTGTCATGGAATACTCTTCGTGGACTACCTCGAAAAAGAAAAAAACCATCAACAGCGAGTATTACTTTGCATTATTGGAGCGATTGAAGACCGAAATCGCTGCAAAACGGCCTCACATGAAGCGAAAAAAAATTTTGTTTTTGCAAGACAATGTGCCGGCGAACAAGAGCATCGCAACCACGGCTAAAATCAATGACTTACGGCTCCAATTTCTGTCGCATCCACCGTATTAGCCCGATTTGGCTCCCTCGGACTATTATCTCTTCCCAAACCTCAAAAGTTGTCTCATCAATAAAAAATTCAGTTCACGCGAGGAAATCATCGACGCCACGGAGGAGTATTTTGCAGACCTTCCGGAAAATTACTTTTCGGACGGGATCAAGTTGGAAAATCGCTGGAATAAGTGTATCAAACTAAAAAAGGACTATATTGAAGAAAATAGAAAAAACATTTAAAAAAAAATTTTTTTAATTCCCAAGGAGGTCACTTTTCACTCTATCTAGTAGTATTCTGTTGAAAAGTTTTTTTCGATGTTTTCTCCCCTCGAAGGGAACGAGTACGAAGGGCGGCCTCAAACATTTGGCCTGCAATGTATGTTCGCATCAACGCAGAATCGCTGCGGTATCTAAACGTATTTCGGGGTCTGCAAAATCCTTGTCTTAGTTTCAACAGATTTAAGGGTATCAAAGTTCAGCCAAATATATGACAACTATTTCAATTTCACTAAATCATCTTTATTTCGGGCCACCCACTGTTCCAAGCCATTTAAATTACCTTTGTGAAAATTTATTCCACCCCTTTCAACTCCATAAATTGCAAAAGTAATTTCCGAAATTTCATTTAACCTCACATTCAGAAACGCCAACAACAACTAAAAATTGAATTCCATTTGAAAATTCAATCAACATCCCTTCGGCTATAGTATTCCTTGTAAGTTGCTGACTCAGTTTTCTTTTTTTCCGCAGATATTATCCTTAATTTATTTCAAAGAAAAAAAAATCCGTAAACCAACTGCATAGCGACATAAAAAAGGATACAAAAGGCTAAGGTAATTAAAATTTGTTTTTCGTTTTTTTTTTCTCTAAAATTGGCTCCCTAGTCCTGCTGCGAATCTAACGCCAAATTGCTTTCTAATACAAATCGTGTGCAGGACACAAACATCGTTAGAAGGGCGGACTCGTGTCAGATTGCGTTTCGCCTTTGTGCATTGTTTCTGGGCTTTCTTCTTTCTTTTTTTTTTGTTGGCCAAAGAAGCTGAACATGAGAAGGAGGGGGAAGGTTTCTTTTTTTTTTTTGTATCGTTCACCCACTTTTTTTTTTGTTGATTTGTCCCCTGTGGGCACTTGATCAAAATACGCGAGCACTACACGCATATACAAATTAAGCGGCATAGGGATAAAAGGAGCAAATTTGCATGTGGCAGGCAAAAAAAAAAACCCGAGTACATAACAGAAAATTGGGTGAAGGCAATTAAGCAATGAAAACAGCTGACGTCATTAAAGGGTTGAGGCGATTGAGTAGAAAAAAACCGAAACAAAGCAGAAGAAAAAAAAAAACACTGTCCAACGAAAAGGGTTTGAAAATAGACGGTTTCAAAGGATTTTTTGTAATTTATTTAGAAACGCATACGGCTTTCTTGGGGTTTCCGAAAGATATTTCATTTTTAATAGTTTATTCGGCTGAATTTTAATTGCTAATTTAATTTGTCGGTGTTTTATTTTTTTTTTATTTTTTTGTGTGCCCCGTGTTCTGGGAGGGGGAGAAAGGATGAAATGAGTAGGCAGATTCTTGCAAGGTGATGGTTTGCCTTAATTAGACTCTAAAAGGTGGGAGTTTGACTAGAGAACTGATGGGTCATTCTGTTAATGATATTACCTTTCTACGAATGTAAATAAAATAGGTAAACCTATGTGAGTATGTATCCATGCATGTTGGATCCAAGTAGAAATCTGATATTTTCGGGTTAGTACGCATTTTTATAACTCCACCTCAGATTGAGAAAGACGAATGAGAAATATCTTGAGTCTGACGGTATAACTGTTGCTAAAAAATCGGACCTGGAGTTGTGGGCATACTGATAATCCAAGCAAAGATACAGACGTTTCGGTGGAGTAATTCCCAACCAAGTCTAAGCGAAATCAGAGACAGATTCAGTGATATCCTCATTAGATCTACTTCGACAAAGATGGTGACAGAAGAGTTCCTAGTGAACTTACTTCACTGTTCATACCTCCGAAGTAGTCTATGGACAACATTTTTTTTAACGACCTGACCCTTCAGGGTAGGGGTATGAAACTGTGTTGATCACCGGACCAGGTAGAAAACTATGCTTTGTGAAGTGATAACAAATATTTACGAATGGACTTTTGACGTACTTAGCAAACGAAATAATGTTATATGGCTACCCAGGTGGAATGTTGGAATCCTTAACATCGTGAACGTATAAACGTCAAAAAATTACTTTAAAGAAATTTGCCATCGACCGGCTACAATCGCCAGAGACTGCTGGAGCCTGGCGGCATCAAGCGCAGAAGGCCAGTGGCGATATTGTCAGTAAGTCATGAGAGTTGAAGCATCTGATGTGTTAGGGTTCACCCAATGGCTACAACGAATTCTCTTTTTTGCGGAAAGAGTTTCGGCCATGGGCAGGAAAGTTGTACCAAAAAAGTGAAGACAACATGGCAAAGACACAAATATCGAACAGGGGAATGCAAAGAGGTCACGTAATATTGTAGTAAAGTCAAAATCGGTGGTGAAAATCTGGAAGGTTTAATTCTTCAGAGTTTCTGAGATAAACCATTCACCGCGGACCATGGACTCCAACTTCAACTCCAGCTGACAACGAAGGTGTCTGGATAGCGTCACCATCTAAATAAAAGAACAATACGGCTACAGAAGTAGATGGGCTCCCTGGGGGGGGGGGGGGGGTATTTACGGTAGCGGTGGTTGATTTGGTAGGAAGCATACATAAGGACTTCTGTGTATGACTGTATGGAAGTATGCCGGATGAATGGAATCTCAAAATAGTTTGCCGTATTCTCAATAAGGGACACCTTTAAATTACCTCAAGTATAGAGATATCGCTTAAAAGAGCAAAAGATCATACTCGTATCTATTACACTATGTGAATTTACCACCATATGCACACTGAAAAGTCCGGAAAGGGACGTCACAAGCACTTTCAGGGAAACCTCAGAGCTCCTTCTGCACACCATTTATCTATTTGCAGGATAAACGTACCGGAACAAGAAGCGCAAGACGGTGTGTTGCAAAATCGTCGACGACAGTTTGACTCCATAGTATCCAAGGCTTAACCCTTTGAAAGAATAGAATTGGCTCATTCGAACCCTACAAATCATGGCATCAGCTACCAACAGACTCACTTTAACATTAATGTGAGTATTCAGATCAAGTCTGATACTGGAATATATTCCTTTGGCTTTATACCTTAAGAAGGCAACAAATTCACACAATCTCCGATATCCTTCAAACCCGCTAACTGGAAAAGCTGATAGACCTACCGAGTACTATGGGAGGACATATTATCTAGAAGTCCGCTTCTCAACTTACAATTTGCCTAACAATCAGCACTTCACACACTACCACTAAAAGCAAAGCTCCTTTACATTACACATTCATGGACATTGGACATGGAAGGTGCTTTCGATAATGCGATCAACGGCACAAGCCCTCCTTGGTGGCGGTGCAAATTCAAAGATTATAAAACTGATTAGGAGCTTGCTACACTTAAGCATACTAAAGGAAAATCTAGGCAATTAAGAATTGAATATTACGAGTACAACTCTAAAGGACTACCCTCAGGGTCCCCTATTTTGTGGTCAGCACTAGTAGGCGCCCTCACGTTATACGGTGCGGTAGTGTGGTAGGGCAAGACCAAACAAAAATCGGGGGAACATGTGGGTGTTATTAGACCTAGCTACGCTTTACGTATCTATTTAAGAGAAAGCAGTCATACAAGCACTCAAGCTGCATCGCTTCAAACAAGATAACCATTGATCACTAAAGAAGATAGAAGGCCTTTTTTCAAAATCTCAAATTCTGGACCAATTGCAGCCCACCTTAAGCTTTCAAACAACTACAGGATCTACTTCTCCGCAGTTGAGGAATGGGACAAAAATCCTATATGGCAGTACAATGATTCGCAAAAGTGGTATACTGATGGCTCGAAAACATCTGAAGGCATAGGACCTGGAACAGGACCTCGAACTCTTAGCCCATTTGCACTGGGTAAGAATGTCATCATCTTTCAGGCGAAACTAACTGCCTTATTAGAAGCTGTATGGAAGCTTTTGAGTACAGGAAATTCAAAGCACTAAATAGCTACTCACATTCATCAAAGAGCCTCCTAGAAAGTCATAAAGCAATGAACAACCTCGCCAGACTGAGTTTCACTAGTATAATTACCAGAACATGAGAGTCACGATGATAATGATGGGGCTAAGCTAGAACTTAGCTACACTGAGCAACAGTATGCACAGTCAAATACTGTAATGATCGAATAAGTTTTTCTCCTTGACATGAAACCAATAAGACTAACTTATGCAGATTTTGCAATGAAACTGAGGAGTACATGGTAAACTAAAAAACACTGGTAAGTAGACGAGGAACATTTCTAAACAAATATATGTATGTTTCATGTATGGTTTGAAGGCGATATCGCAAGAATGGGCTAATCCAATTCCTGGAAATATTGAAGAATTAAATTTCTAAATTCAATTATTTACACAGCACCTGCTTGTCTCCAGCCAGTCGAACGCCCTACTAAATTAACTACTCTCTAATAGATGCAAGACATTTGTCTAGAAACATAACCGTGCTACATTAATAGGTGAACATTTCAAATCTAGCCATTTCTCCATGGCAGTTGAGCTCAGAGCTCGACTATCCATCGAAAATAAGCTGCAATTCGCCCAGAAAAAGAGCTTTAGCTAAAGTAGCCAACTTTTTTGGAGATCACCCCACAAGTGTCAACGGTCGGTATATTCAATATCGTAAATCCTACAAGGAAGTGATGAGTATACGCTCCAAATACAAATTGTGATGAGAATTGCTCATATGAGAACGCTGCAACACTGAAACTGCGAAAGACGAATATCAAGACAAGAGATAAAAGCCCATCCAGCTCATGGAAGTCATCTAACTTGTCGATTTAAACAACATTCGGGATTTTAACAAAAGCCCGAGAAACTGCAAGTCCTTAAAAACAACGAAGGAAACTTAGCCACCAATATGCAGGAAAATGGTAGTTTGATTCTCCGTTCTACAGCCGAAGAGCAGGAACGTGAGTCCGGGAACGAATATGAAAAGCAGAGAGTACTGTCATCAGTAAAGGAATATATTGGATTAGAAGTAGCAGACCAGAAATCATTAATGAAAATCAAAAATAGTGACGCAGACAGAACGGAGCCAAGACAACTTGAATTGAACGTTCCGAAAAGCAATTTCTAATCCATTAAGGAAGAGGGTCATCGATCCCAAAAGCACGTATTTTCGACAAAAGAGCCTGATGCCAAACTCTGTCAAATGCCTTAGGAATATGCAACTATCTCGCTTTCGCCAGACTGATGTACGCTTTTGTTCCACTTTTCTGTGAAACATGCCATGAGTTCACAAGTGGACCTGTTGCTACGAAAACCATACTGCCGGTCATTGAGAAGTTTTCGTGTTTCGGGATATTTCATGAGATGACGGTTTATCAGCGTTTCCATGACCTTGGTGAGAAGGGACGTAAGTGCAATGGGTCTGTAGGAGGAAAGAGAAGAAGATTCACCTTTTTTATGGACGGGCTTTACAAATTCTGTTTTCCATCTGCTCGGAAAGAGTCCTAAAGAGTAAGATTGATGAAAAAGCTTACGCAGTGGCTTTGCCAGCGTTGAAGAACACGTCTTCAGAAGAAGGTGAGATATACCATCTAGACCAGCGGATTTATGTATATTAAGATCTTTCAGAACTATTACTACTATACGAGTGCATTGAAGATTCGACGCACTCAAATGTAGGTGGGGACACAGCACAATCAGGGAGTTTTGAGCTAGCCGCAAAGTGTGCAGTAAGCAGATTGGCCTTGCCCAAAGAGCTGACAGCTGGAATGTCATTGTAAATGAGCGTTGGGATGGAGGATGGGGCAGAATTTCTAATATTTTTGACGAACGACCAAAATGCAGCCTAACAGTTGCTTTGGCCGTTTAACTTTTGCGGTACAAGTCCAGTGATTGAGAATGAGCATCTTTTCAATCATCGCAGTGTTCGCAAGTGTATCTGGAATTTTGTGGGGTGTGAAAGCTTTTAATGCTTTTCGAGGCCCAGAATAGGGAGAGTAGAAAGCTGAATCACTTTTTGATACACTCTTTGATGTTTTTCTAGTACAGCTGGAAATCTAAAAACGCACACAAAAACTGACTGACAGAGATACATAGTTCAAAGTTCCCTATAATAATATAAATTTTCGATGAATCGGCTCCTAACACTTTAGAATAAGCTGAGTTTTCCACCTGCAGTAGTGCGTGACTTAGCCTGTCAATTGGAACCAAATGGTTACTAGGCTGACCATTGCCAGTGAAAGCTATTGAGCTAAAATCATTATCGTTTCACATTATGAAGACCTCGTCCAACACAAGGAGCCGGATGAGAAGACTCCGTCCCTGTGGGATCCTCTTTATATTTCCTTTTTGTAGTTGACGTTTCCTAATGTCAAAGTGATTTCGGCACCTGACATCTGGTTATAAAGACTGGTGTCCAGCACAGCAAAATTGATTCGCTCTACTGATGCTTAGAATCCTCTTTTTAGGTAAATCACACTATGCCTCTTTTTAGGACCCTGCTTTTTCACACCTCCAGAGTGAAAAAGCTTTCCGATTTTTCAAAGATGGGCAATTCATGTCGTTCATTCTCTCGACTAAACAAGCACCGACGAAGGGAATAAATCATACATAGGTACATAAGTACATATGTATTCCTCTGCAAGGGCTTTTATTCCTCTTTGCTCATTAGAAATTGTATCTTGTTTGGTTTTTATCCCTGCGTCTTCTAAGATGTTGACTCTCGAAAAAGCATAGAGAGTGGAATTCTTCGTTTCGTTAAAATTTTTTCTCATAAAATTCAAATGCTGTCATTTTCGGAAAACAAGCTCTCCCCCATAAAGGTGAACAGCAATTGAGCTCTCCTCGTTTATGTATGTATGTTGCTGCCTGTAAAAGAAAACTTCAAATCCACTTGCATTTTCGAACGAAACTGCATCTTAAAGTAAGTGGTTTTCATCTGCTTAAGGACTTCATTCCAAACAACTTGTGTATTCCTGTTTAACAAACTTTCGTCGCCCGCCGTCCCTGACGTATCTAAGTACATATTTCTTCGTTGGAGTTAAATCTCGTATACATATATAGATATTCCCATATCTATACGTACTAGCTAGCTATAGTATGGAATTGCAATTCGTTTTCATTCGTGTCGCGTCTTTAAATTGTCTTCTTCTTCATCATCTTACACCTCTGCATGCAATCTACCGACCACGAAAGGGGTGCGAAAAAGGATCGCCAAAGACCGGTTGTGTGAAGCATGTTTATGCAATCTCCTTTTTTCTATGTTAATGGTCAAGGTCTAAGGAGCAAAAAATTTACCATAAAAGAAAGCAAAGAAACCACCATGCATTTGAAAAACACGAAAAACCTGTGCCAACAGAAAAAAGGCGAACTAAAGAATAAATAAAAAAGAAAAATGCAAACAAAAAGGAAGTCGTGATTGAAAGAAAAGAGTTTGCGTGGCAGTGGCACAATAAAATTCACAAGAATTGCAAAAAAGTCGGCCTACATGTGTTTGATTGACTTTATACTCTGGCTACCAATGTGAAGTGAAGTGGAAATAGGTTAGGTTAGGGTAGAGTGGGTCCCGTTAAGATGCATCTAAATGCGAGGACGATACCCTGGCTAGTTTTGGAGATGTATAAATCGGCTTCTTCATAAATTTGTCAGGAGCGGTAGTCTTCTAGGGATTGTATTCTGATTCTTCTTCCACTTCATCTCTGCAGTTTCTGAAGAAATCGCTGTGAGGAATACTCAATAGCTGCGCTGTAGCACAGTGTCAACTGATTGGAGATGTCTCTTTTTCCGAGGTAGACCAGCTTTATTGATCTTTTAGGATCGATTATGGACCATATATGTACGTCTAGATGTCTCACAGTTGTCTCAATGAGCCTGTCCATGACTGGCTTTAGAGAAATCTCGAAAGTGTGTTTGAAGTGCTCAAACTGCCTCTACTATAGTATTCCTAGAGATCCAAACCTCACGAGATCATCAGGAATGCAGTTCCATCCCGAAATCCACAAAAGTGTAATCTTATGCTGCTCGGCATATACGGCAGTCTCTATGTATGGTGTTCGAAGCAAGGGATCTGATCCCTGCTTGACTACATATGTATTGTTATGCACTGCAATATCCTATTTAGGTTGAGCCAAGCCGTGGTCTGATAAATAGCTGACACTACGACTTGTTAGACGATACAGTATGTGGGTAGACTGAAGGATTTTTCAGAGGAGGCCCCACTTCCAACACCTTCGGCTATCTTAAAAACGTCTGTGGAAATGGAAATTGACTTACGGAGGAGGAGTTCCCGTTTGATGCTAAAGTCACTGTCAAATAATTGAAGGTCGGTTGATTTGGGGATGAGACGATGTAGCGTGAGTTGATTGGCATTCCCTACTTAAGTTGCTATGGTGTCAAATGGAGCGAAGTTTCGAGAGCCGCTGATGCTTATGCAGGGAGTTCGTTGCCCTACACCACGTGTAGTTCCATGGCAGGCGGATAGAAAAATCTGAATGATGGTGTCATCCAGAGCTTCTGAGTATAAATCGTCCATCGTCGTATACTAGTTTTGTATGCTGTTCGGGGACTTGCCAGACTGCAGAAGTGGTAGCATGAGATAGTGTATACTATGGGTAAGTCACGGGATCCTTATCTATCTTGAATAACCTTAAAACTACACAATTAATGCCAAAGTTAGTGGTGGAATTCATTTTACGAAGCAGGGAAATAGATTCTGGTACCAAGGAGGCACTTCAGAATTATTCTTGGAGTCACCGTTTGTCGTGGGTAATTTTCCCATAAATTTAAGACACGTCGGGAACCGCAACTACTAGGCTATCTTTTACCACTTGAGAAAACGTTTTAGAGGAAGTTATAGTTCTGAGATGCTGGGCAGTTCGTCGATGGATCTGTGCAATTTTGGAGCGCAGCCATCTACTGCGCACATACTGTCTCCTGTGTTTCTATGGACGGAGATCAGAGTTTAGGTCTCCACATTTTGATTTTTTTTGTTGTGGAACCTTATGTTGTTTTTTGAACAGCCCAGTTTGAGTTTTATTCAATCTGGATGTTCGTAGTTTCTCGGTGGCCCAGAGGAACGAATCCTTTTCTACCAAATCACAACCTATTCTGCCTTTTCGGATTTTTTTGTAATAGAAAGAAACATTTGGGTTGACCTACATCCTAGCAGCTAGGAAAAAAGTGGTCGATCAATACGGAGCCGGTTCCTCAGCCAGGCTGATCCTCAACGCGGTTCGGATGACGCCTTGATTCAGCTCAAGAGATGGGAGTGAGAGAAGAGTTGGGGAGGAAGGAAGCTTTTAGTTGAGGATCTGCTCTCATTTAGCCATCCAAATTATGGCAGGGCGGGAAATCATCGTGGGAGGCAATCTTGAGTGATCATTTCACAGTTAGACTGAATCATTCATTCATCTTAAACTGCAAATATTTCTTCAGTAAAAGAGCTAGGTTTAGTGCTTGGACCGAAGACGAATATGGGTTGTAATGTGGATAATTATCGGAATATATTGGCTCACCTTTGTTGTAGGGTATCAGAGGTTGAACGATATCAAGGTATTAGCTTCAACAGTAATCATCGAGAGGGCGGCTCTTGCTTGAGTATCTGTAAAATTGTAATAGTTTTAAATGATTCCTTCAGCTGAATGGGATGTATCTAAACTTTGAAAACAGTGTTAGAAAAATACAGCATCTGTAAAGGCAAACTGCCGAAGAAGATGAACTTGATGTAAGAGGTTACCATCCGATCTATAAAATAAAAAAAACGGTGAGCCAAGAAATTGTATAATAGTTTAAAATATGCACAAATCTGAAGAAGCAGCAAATAGATGCTGTAGTAGGACCAAGATATGCTCATTTTGGATAAGGAATAGCTCGCCAGATAGCGGAAACATTTTGCAGCAGCTTTTAGTCACTAAACTCAGCTGAGTCTTCCGCAGCAACTTTATTTCGTGTTCGCACTTCCGCCTCTAGTATAATGAATGAGTACCAAAAGGTTGCATTCTGTCGCCAGTGCTATGATCCGGGCATAGATGCATAAAAACTAAAGATGTGTCTTATCTATAATCCATTGAAAATAGAATGGAAATTCACCCTTCCAAGGTGCAGAACCTTGGTGGAAACTACTCTGGTAAATTGAGGCAATGGTTTCTCCAGATTAATCTGTATCACTCAAAGAACGGCTTCGGCCGGACTTATTCTGCGTCTTCCCAGAAACGCAGAAGGCATTATCTTAATCCAGGAACCATGGATCGTAGAATGCGTTATTCGTGGACTTGGGACACCTGCATACGCTCCACGTTATACTAGAGACAAAGGTAAGATTAGAACTTGTATATTAGCGAAACGCAGCCTTAATGCATTTTTACTTCCTAACCTCAGCGACCCCGACAGAACCGTTACCAGACGGCAGACTGCCAAAGGCTCCTGCTGGCTGGCATCAGCATATCTTTCCCACGATCATGTGCGCCCTCTCCCTGGTGATAACCTAGAAAGTGCGGTACAGGAAGCTGGAAGGCTAAAAATCATCGGGTGCGACGCTAAGGCTCATCACTCGGTATGGAGTAGTACCGACATCAACGATAGAGATGAGTCACTTTTGTTTATATTATAAGTACTACCCTTATTGTTTGCAACATTGGCAATGAGCCCGCTTTTATAACAAGAAACCGGAAGGAAGTGCTAGATGTCACTATTGCCTCCGACAATATCACTCAAATGCTAACGAACTGGATGGTATCGTCTGAACACTCATTTTCAGACCACAGATACATCTAATTCAACCTGAGTGATGCAACAAGCATTCCGGAATTATCGGAAAACTAATTGGCCAAAATACAAAGGAATACTGTCAGAAACACTATACTCTGAACTCTTATGTCCCCCGTGTAACTCTAAAGAGCTTGACATGAACGCCAAGGAATTCATCCAGGCTCTCAATCAGGCTATGACTGCTTCCTGCCCTCTTATCCAACCTAGAGGCAAGAAAAAGCCGCTCTGGTAGACATCAGCACTGGGACCGCTAAGAAACGTTTGCAGAAGACTTTTCAACCTAGCAAAAAGCACAAGAAAAGTGACTGACTTGGACTCATTCCAAGAATCCCTCAAGATATACAAAAAAAGAACCCAGGAAGGTAAAGCGACAGTCCTGGGGGTTATTCTGTGGGAAAATAGCAGAAATCTCTGAAGCATAGCGGCTCTCTACAAACCCTTATGATGCCTTGTTTGAAAAAAACCGATGGCTCTAGGACAGCCTCAAGTGATGAATCACTCAACCTGCTACTAGACATCCACTTTCCAGGTAGCTCCCTATTCCCGGTCTGTAGCAACCAAAACAGGTCTGATTACAAGAGACAAACTGCTTTCGGCGCTTCATAAATTCAAACCATGGTCCGGACGGTATAATATCTGCCGAGCAACAAAGATCCTCAGATATTAACCTGCCTACGCTGGAGAATATCATGAGGAGCTGTGTAGAACTGATCCACACCACACTGTCATGGAGAGAAGTCAATGTAGTTTTCATTGCCAAAGTCGGAAAATGCTCTCATTCTGTCCTCAGACATATAGGTCTATCATCTTCTTACTGAAAACTCTAGAACGACTGACTGATGTCCATATACGAGCTAAAATTGATCCGAGACTTCTGTCAACAGCTCAACATGCCTACAGTAAAGGAAAGTCAGTGGAAAAGACTCTGCAATCTCTGACTAGCCACATCGAATATGGCCTAACTACCTACTAAATAGGGAGTATGCAATGGTCGCTTTCCTGGACATGGATGGTGCCTTTAATAACATCAACACATCCGCAATCACGACTGCGCTGTTAACTCTGCAGGTAGACGACTCACTTGGGAAGTTGATCAGTCTTATGCTAAAGAGCTGGATAATCAACTCCAAATTCTGTGGGGCTTCTGCTAAAAGATGTGTCTGTAGAAATACGCCGCAAAGCGGTGTCCTCTCCCCCCTTCTATGGAACTGGCGGTTAATGAATTGCTGATATAACACATGGGCTGAAAAGTCCGTACCGTTTCTAAGAGAGGGCAACACTTGAATTAAGTCCATACCAACCTTCAAAAGATACGTGTATAAATTTGAAAGCTGTCGGACGATTAGTTCTCGAGATATAGCGTTGTGAGTGAAGCAACTTTTGTTACTGTGAAAAAATGGATTCCAAGCAATTCCGTGTGTTGATTTACCATTGCTTTTTGATGGGAAAAAATACAGCCGTTACCGGACTCTGCACCAGGCGAACGAACCATTCGCAACTGGATTGAAAAATTTAAAAGTGGTCATACAAGCACCGAAGATGATGCACGCAGTGGACATCCAAAAGAGGCTGTTTCAGATGAAAACATCAAAAAAGTCCACAAAATGATTACGAATGACCGTAAAATAAAGTTGATCGAGATAGCTGAGGCTCTGAAGATATCAAAAGAGCGTGTTGGATATATCATACACGAATATTTGGACATGCGAAAGCTGTGTTCAAAGTGGGTGCCGCGTTTGCTCACAGTCAACCAAAAACAACAACATGTGTTCAACCGCAATAAAGCCAAATTTTTGCGTCGGTATGTGACAATGGATGAAACTTGGCTCCATCACTTCACACCAGAGTCAAGTCGGCAGTCAGCTGAGTGGCGAGCAGGCGACGAACCTCGTCCTCGGCTGGCAAGGTTATGGCATCCGTATTTTGGGATTTACATGGAATAATTTTCATCGAATATCTCCAAAAGATGCAGATTATCAACAGCGACTATTACATTGCGTTGTTGGAGCGTTTGAAGGACGAAATCGCAGAAAAACGGCCGCATTTGAAGAAAAAGAAAGTGCTGTTTCATCAAGACAATGCACCGTGTCACAAGTCGATGAAAACGATGGCAAAATTGAAAGAATTCGGCTACCCACCCACCGTATTCTCCAGATTTGGCCCCCAGCGACTATTTTCTGTTCGCAGACCTCAAAAGACCTCGCCGGAAAGAGATTTAAGACCGATGAAGAAGTAATCGCCGAAACAGTGGCCTATTTTGAGGCTAAACCGAAATCGTACTACAAAACTGGTATCGAAAGATTGAAAAATCGTTTCAATCAGTGTATCGCCCTCGAAGGCAACTATATTGATAAATAAAGTTGAATTTTGCAAAAATTTTGTGTTTTACTATAAAACGGACTTTTCAGCCCATGTGTTATATACCTGGAAGCGGGTGGTAGCATGGTGATTTCCTATGTGGATGACGTTGCTATAGCCGTCTCAATTAAGCATCTTAATACCATTAAAGAACTCCTTCAACTGTGGATTGGGAGCAAACCCCAATAAAACTGATCTTGTCTTCTTTTCTAGGAAATATAAAATTTCAATTATAGGCCCTCCCTCAATGACAGGAAAGTGCGCTAACATTCAAGAACGAGTCAAAGAAGCTACAGTAGCTTTATTCTCTTGCAAAAAAAGCCATTGGGAATAAACGGGGCGTTGAACCTTGTGTCACCCACTAGCGATACATCTCGGTCACGGCCTTAGACAATTAGACAATGCAGTCAACTGCAGTAAACTCCTTCTGCGGCATTATATATTCTGTTTCATTTAACACTCCTCGATATTTTCATCAGGCAAGTAACTGCGACTGCAGCTTTTCACCTTAAAGCGACTACAAAGTGGACAAATTATTCATTTGGCCACGCTAATATTCCTATTATATTAGGAATCCTCACAGAGAACATCGATTACACTACACCTGAACTTTGGTTTGACAAAGACTTCCATGTAAGCTTCCCCTCTAAATCCTTCTGGAAGGAAGATGCTTTAATGGAAGACAAGTCAATCCAATTCTACACAGATGGATCTAAAACCGATAGCGGGCTTAGTTGCGACGTTTTCTCAAATAAGCTAAATCTATGTCTCTCTTTCCGTCTTCCAAATCACTGTAGCATGTTCAAGGCGGAAATTTTGGCGATTAAAGGAGCTCTGCAATGGCTGAAGAAAACGTCATATCTGTAAAGGATATCCGCATCTTTTCGGATAGTCAGAGCGCTATCAAGTCCTTGGACTCAGTCTCATTAAATTCTAAAACCGCCCTTGAATGCCGATCATCTCTTGTGGAGATGGCAGAGCATATAGCCTCTGGTTTTTAACGTAAACTACCTGTTGTGTAGACTTATGTTTATGGGATGCCCGTACATCCATGGGAGCAATAATACACCTTGCCATCGCTCTGCCGCCTTCCTGAGACACCAAAGAAGAACTTGCGTTGGAGGCACAAGTTCCAACCTTGGTATGGGTCGATGCCGATCTAAAACCTCTTACTATTCTTAGGGTCACAGCACCCAGTACTTATTGCAACTCTAAATTGGGTCAAACCAACAGGAAGACCCTTCCCGCTACTTTGGGTTTAAACCACAGCCATCATGACGCTGCCACAAGGGGGCCTACCTCAAACAAGTCAGGCCCGGACCGAAATCCGTGTGCTCCTGACTCCCATGTTACCGTGATCTAAGTCCTGGTAGGGACTACCGGTGATCTTGCCGCCAACAAGACCTATGACCGGTATCTTGTAACTGATCAAATCGTAGCAACCTTCGGAGGCGTCAGGAGATGGCAGAGTAGTTCGACCTTCAGCTTTCCTGGGTTCCGGGCCACAGAGAAATTCCAGGGAACTGTAGGGCCGATGAACTTGCCAAAATCGCTCTACCTATTCTACCGGAATACCAATCGCTATGTGCAAATTAATATTAAAGCTGGATGATAACAAAAGAACAGACCTTATGTGCACTGGTGAATCAATATGTCTGGCTAGCAAACAGATTTTGCCAAAGCTGGAGTTTGATCTTTCTACAATAAATAGGAAAAGTCTCTGTCCCATCATACTCGTAGGTGTCATCACTGGATACTGCCTCCCAGGCAAGCATGCAATAAGGCTTGGCGTCTTTACAAACGATTTCTGCAGAAGCTGTAATGATGAGGAGGAGGAGAGAGGAGAAAATACTGCACCTACTCTGTATATGGCCACCTCTCTCCCAAAGAAAGAAACTCCACTTAGGACCTTTCTTCCACTATGAATTAAGCGCACTAACGAATAGAGATGCTATATATGTATACAGTCTCCTACGCTTCACCATAAGCTCAAATTATTTCCATTGCATCATAATGGCCCAATAGGCCTAAGCGAGTTGGCCTTCCCAACAGCCACCTTTACTTGCCCTAGGGTACGCATTTCATACATCGATTTAATATTTTCAACGGAAGGTCTATTTCAGCAAACAGTGATGGAAGAACCGCGCTTGTTTTCCCGATTTTTGATCTCTCTTTTTGTGTCTGTGTATGGAGCCGTTCCAGTTTAGGTGGTCCCAAAAGCCTAGAACTCCTCGAGAGAGTTTTTCGTCTTAGAATGACTTAAGTATTCAAGACTTTAGCTTGTGGAGTTTTTCACATCCCAGCCCTCCTTGCAATTACCTGGCGTAGTGGTTCTCCGCAACGTTTGCGCTTTGCGTCAGTTAGACTGTTCGAACCGTCATAAGGGCACCCTTTTTTGAACCTTTTGTGTACCTGTCCTTGGAAGTTTCGCGGTTCTCAAGGAAATTAGTCCCTAAATCGGTTAGGCATTCGGAAAATCAGCATTTCGAGGCGAATCATCTGTCATGTTGACTAACTCGAAAGCATTGTAGAATAACGAATTAAGATGGACTGCCAAGTGTAACCATAATCCGAATACCTATTCTTCTGAAATGTATGTCACGCTCTACCTGCTATGCTCGACAATTGAGAAGTGAAGATCCTTTCAATTTGATTTACTAATGCGCATTTATATGTGCGTTCATATGCGAGTATGTATTCGCCCGATCTTTTCAATATCAAACAATCTCTGCCTACCTTACATTTACGCTGCACATATACATAACTACATACACATGTGTGTGTGTGTATATTTGTATTTACCTGTGACCTACAAAGAACCTTTTGCGTAATACTAGCATTTTTGCACACTTCCACTTTGTTTTTCAACGCTAAGGATGGAATAAAAAGAATAAAAATAAATCACGTGAACATGGATGGATCTGTGGTTTGGAAAACAAAACCTGGATGAAGAAATAAAATAAAAGGAATAATGAAACCATCTCGGGCAGGACTAGGGATGAAATCGAATAGAATGCAGCAATCAAGTGTTCTCGATGAAACCAGTTTCACTTGCGTTCTAATAAAAAAGGAAAAAATTAAAAAAAAAAAGAAGAGAAAACCAAACTCTTGCTGTCAAATTACGAGTAGATATTGGTTTTTATGTTGTTCTGTCCTTTTTGAGAACGGATCTAAATCTCCATATTCCACTGAGATGACAAGAAAGAAGCGTGCTTTTGTGTTTTATCATAGAATCGTGGAATAGCGTCCCTTTTATTGAGGTCTCACTATGTATTAAAAGGTTTTTACGCTCATTTCGTGATAAGTACGAGTATATTTGTAATGCGCACTCGTTTCTACTTGAAGTATCTTTTAGTGTTTCTTTCCTGTTTATAGAAATGGTGTGGTAAATCGTAGTGAGCTGTGCTCTATCTCACTGAGATCGACTTCAGGTTGTCACTACCATGAGGGTGCCATGGACAGTGCTGAGGGCAACGGCAAATTCCCACCTAACTTTCGAAATCTTTCACATCTTTTACGATTCAATAAAACAATTAGAATCTGTATTGTCAAATGCCTGCCGATGAATAAATTTGAACCTTTAGCAAAATCCCAAGATAGGTATCCATACAACAAATGGATGGCCTTTGACCGATTTTCCGACAACAAAGAAACCACTCCTTGGACTACCATCATAAATGACCCATCGTCATGAAGCGCAGATCCCATAATAAACCAATCGTAGGCGTCTTCCAAAAAACCACCACACATGTGTACGAGTATGCAAATGATTTATTTGGGGCCAATTTGTTTCTAATTAACGTTCGTTAAAATCTATGAGCGACGTTTTAATTGAGCTTAATTATGGATTAATCAAAGTTTAATTTATTTCCTAAACAACAGCAGAGGCATTATTTAAGTGAACCACACCTTTGGTTTGGTAATTTTGGGAGGGTTTGAGATACTACGCGTGTATCTACTTATTAAATGGTCACGACCAAAAATCAGGCTTCCTTCTTCCGGAAACATAACATACCATACTTATGAATATAGTATGTTGGGAAAAAAAAGGGTTGACCTACATCCTTTCTTATTTTTTCTTTCTTGAAATTCTATTCACCTTTATTAACGGTAACCTGATTCTTTAATGATGATCACAATCATGTGTTCGTTAATAATAAGGAAAATTCAAGAACAAAACACTGAAGAAGAAAAAAAATATCCTTGAAGGATTAAATTACACTGTTAACCTTGCTTAGTGCTCTCAAATTACCCCAACAAATTTATTTTCAACTCGCAGGCAAATTTCTTTAATTTACATTCGATAAGGGTAAGTTTTGGTTTTATTGCAGCTAAAAAGTAAAGAAAAGTGTCTTTAAATTTTAGGAGACGAGAAATACAGCTTTTCGTCAGGGTTCTGAAGAACTTAATCCTGCACTTTCGAATTAGGAAAAATTCGTAATCTTTAGATTCCTCAAAATAGCAATTCCTCAATAGGATCAAATATTGTTAGATTTATACAGAGTTACAAAAAAAAGTGGCGCCGTGGTATGTTTTTGTAGAGCTTTACTTTTTTTTTAGCGGTTTACTGGTTTAATGGTTTGTTTGTGTGCCTCTTTGCGTTAACCCTTTCCATTTTCCTTGTGATTTGTACGAGTATCTGCATCATATTTAGGAAAGCTGCAATGGAATAATTTTTCCATATTAGACGTGAGATACACCAATTTTGGCTTCCGTGATCAAAAGGGAGATGAATCCGATTATATGACAACACAAGCGTTCTCACTCTAGCCTCACACCATCAACTCCTACCACTTACCTCCACGTGCTGACATTTAACTAAGGCACTTTCTCCTGTTTCCGGGCGGCAGCGGACGAATTCTTTTTTTTTATTTTTTTATAATGAGTGCGCGCTCAAGGGGTTTGTGTACCCTAAAAATGTTCGTACACAGGGAGGAAGAAAAGACGGGTACCGATGTACATTGTTTTTAAATATTTGTAAGTTATAACGACCAGGAAACACAGAGACCGGCAAGGCATTCCATAAGCGAGTTGTACGGCTTAGGAAAGAATCACGATATTTTAGAGTACGTCCGAAAATGGGCTCGAGGGTATACTGATGAGCATTCTTAGCGGGACGGGTGTTACGGTTGAAAGTTTAAATGGGATTTCAATGGAGCACTGGTGGTGGAAATAGCGATAAAATAAAGTGAGACAGGAGACATTACGTCGGTGTTCGAGGGTGTCAATTGATTGACAGATATTATCACCTATAAGTTTTATTGCACGGTTTTGAATCCTATCTAGCAAGTGCAGAGATGTTTGAGGAGCACCTGACTAGATGTGGGCATTGCACTCCAATTTTGGGCGGATGAATGCCTTATATATTGTGGCCAGATCAGAGGGGGTAAAACATTTCTTACATCGCTTGAGGAAACCTAGACATTTCGCAGTATTTTTGACGACATCGAATATGTGGTCATCCCAACGTAAGTTGTCACTAACACACATACCGCGAATGGAAAGTTTATCGGTTTCGACGATGCAAATGCCTTTCATGGATAATGGCTGGGTATTTGAATTTCGCCTTAATGACAGCAGACAGCATTGAGTTTTGGAAGAATTAAATTTCACTCGATTGATAGTTCCCCAATTGGTTATGCTGTTAATATCGGAATTTAATGAGCTTAACATACGCTGCCGTTCCCGTTCTACAGCCGAAGAGCAGGGGCGTGAGTCCGGGAAGGAATATGAAAAACAGAGAGTACTGTCATCAGCAAAGGAATATATTGGATTAGAAGTAGCAGACAAGAGATCATTGATGAAAATTAAAAAGAGTGTCGGAGACAGAAAAGAGCCCTGGGGCACATCAGCATTTATTTTGTGAATATCAGACTTGAAACCATCCAAGACAACTTGAATTGAACGTTCCGAAAGGTAATTTCTAATCCATTGAAGAAGGGAGTCATCGATCCCAAAAGCGCGCGTTTTCGACAAAAGAGCCTGATGCCAAACTCTGTCAAATGCCTTAGAAATATCAAGTGCAACAAACTTACTTTCGCTAGATTGATGTACGCTTTGGTTCCACTTTTCGGTAAAAGTTGCCATCAAATCACCAGTGGACCTGTTGCTACGAAAACCATACTGCCGGAGAAGTTTTCATGTTTCGAGATATTTCATGAGCTGACGGTTTATTAGCGTTTCCATGACCTTGGAAAGAAGGGACGTAAGTGCAGGAGAAGGAACAAGATTCCCCTTTTGTAGGGACAGGTTGGACAAATACTGTTTTCCATCTGCTCGGAAAGAGTCCTAAAGAGTAGGATTGATGAAAAAGCTTACGCAGTGGTTTTGCCAGCGAGGTAGTATACCTCTTCAGAAGAAGGGGGATATACTATCTGGACCAGCGGATTTATGTATGTTGAAATCTTTAAGTACTCTTGCTACTACACGAGTGCGAAAGTGGATTCGTCCCATTGTAGATTCGACGCACTCAAGTGTAGGCGGGGACAAAGCAAAATCTGGGAGAGTTGAGCTAGCCGCAAAGTGTGCAGCAGATTTTCCTTGTCCAAAGAGCTGACAGCTGGAATGTCATTGTAAATGAGCGTTTGGATGGAGGATGGGGCAGAATTTCTAATGTTTTTGACGAATGACCAAAAATTTTTACTGCATTTGGGACATTGCAGTATTTTTTGCCTCAGTTTTTGATCGTATTGGGATTTCACATGCTTGAGAAAGGCGTTGCAGTCATTTCTAGCCCGTTTAAACTTTTTTCGGTTTTCCTCTGTCGGGTTGGCCTTGTACGACCGAAAAAACATTTCTCTATCCCTGACAGCCTCTTTACAGCTCGAGTCGTACCATGCCTTTTGTTTTGGTTTGATACTCTTCTTTCGATGAGGGATAAAGCGTCTCATTCCAAAAAGAATAGTTTCTGTGATCATGTCAGCAGCATCTAAGGATGTAATCAACAGTGGCGTCCACAGTTCCAGTTCGGTCGAACTAATGCTATTTCTATATGAGCTGCTTTAACGTATTTGAATACCAGGTCTATAGGGATCTCCAACACTAAGTCAGTGTGTTGGAAAAGAGTTGGTGGCGGATGAGCCCTTAATAAGGGAAAACGGTTGCACTCACATCCCCGAAGCGGGTTCCTGGCACCAGATTTTGGTCCGGCCCTTTTTGTCCTAGTAATCCAAAAAAGGGCCTGTTCCTCCAAGTTGGAGACTGTGCGTGGGGTTAACTGCCCAACCACGTAAAAAAATTGGTTGTTCCGAAGTGACCAATAGCCTCGGATAGGTACGGATTCTCTGCTAACGACCATGCAAAATGAACAAAGGACAACAACTTTCGGATGTGAACGTAGAATGTTCAGACCGTGCACAGGCTGTGTGCAGCCGAACAATCAGCAGGGGCCTTAGACTGCTATAAAGTAGATATAACCACCATCCTTTAAGTGCGGTGTGATAGGCCAGGCAAAAGAAAGATGAAAAACTGTGATGTTTACTACAGTAATTGTTATAGGGACCGTAGGTAGCATCTATTTGGATGCGGATTTGTTGTAAGCGGCAGACTTAGGCAAGAAGCCGTGAGCTTCCACACGTGTGTGAACGCCTTACAACACACCGTATCAAAGATAAATTCACTAGAATCAGCCTTATATGCGCTCACGCCCCAACAGAGGAAAAGGACGATGCTACCAAAGAAAGTATATACGAGTTCATCGACAAAACAATGTCCGATGTATGACATTAATATCGTCGTAGGCGACTTTAATGCCAAAATTGGAAAGGAGGACATCTTTGATAGCACAGTCCGAAGACAAAGCCTACACGACACCACGTCTGAAAACGGACTTATGCTAATCGATTCCGCTGCGGGACGTAACGTTACTATAGCAAGCAGACGGTTTCCAAACCTCAATATTCACAAGGGAACATGGCAGATACCAGATCAGCAAACTCTCAACCAGATTGATCATGCTGCGGTCGACGTAGGGCACTCCTCATGTATTTCAGATGTCCGAACATTCCGAGCGGCCAACATAGACTGGGACCGCTACCTGGTTTCAGCCAAGGTACGTCTACGGATACAAATATAAATACAAAAAAAAAAAAAATACGGATATCTCAGACGCCACAACAACGGGGAAATACGATGAACGGTTGCAATCGCAACAAAACGCCAGAACCTTTCCGAACCGTGTATCCCTCAACCACTCGAGAAGTCTTTTGCAGCCAGCATCAGAGTATTGAACACAACTTTATTTTCCTCAACACTTACCCTCTTAATATACGTACCCCTCGTCACTTCTATCAACCAACCCACCACACATCCTATGGCGCGAACGAACCAATCTCCTTATGTTACGAAGAACCAGTTCAAATCCTATCGTCTTTTAAGTTTAAGTTTAATTTTAATTTTAAGTTATAGCTTGTATGAAGCCGAATAAATGGGGGCGTTTGCCCTCACCCAATTTAAATTTACTGCACGGGTTTATCGAGAAAGTTTGGACGGGTCCTAAAATGCCTGTGCGAGAGAACTAAGTTATGTGTGTGAAATGGCGCGGAAATTTCGCCATGGAGGGATATTGCGGAACAGCTGCCTGGTCGAGTAGAGTATACTGTACAGGAATGCACATAAAAACGCTTTTCTTCGCTGCTGACATAGTGCTATTGGCGGAATCGCTAGAGGTAATGATAAAGTAACTTGACAACTTCACGAGCACAGTGTTTTGTGGAACCTTATTGTCAACCTTTCCAAATTCATCATCATGACTTTTAATAAAGGTGGAGGGAAACTCAGTCGAAGAGTCCTTTTCACAAGGCATCTAAATAACGAGAAATACCTGCAAGAAAAAGTAATCGAGGCTAAAACAGTCATTACCATTAACACATCCTTGAACAGGTGTTTCTAAAGAGGAGTTTTTAGAGGTTTGGTTTTAAACTGGCAACACTGTTTCTACAGATTGTCAATGTGACAGTTGAAAGTTGATTTGTGGTTAGTAGGTCTTGCCATTTTACGATGAGATTAACACCTGAACAACGAGTGCAAATTGTGCAAACGTATTTTGAAAACCATGGTTCGGTACGCCAAACTTATCGTGCGCTACGTCCATTTTACGGTCGACATAATGGCTCATCTGAGCAAGTTATTCGGAACACGATGAATCGTTTTCGCACCGCGTACACTCTAGTGGATAACACGCATATTTTCTTTGGAGGTATGTGAAGCCACTAGTCTATGATAAACCGGAGACGTTGGACGATTTGGAAGTCAACATTCGTCGTGTAATTGCTGATATACGGCCCCAGTTGCTCGATAAAGCTGTCGAAAATAAGACTTCACGATTGCGCTTCATTTGACCTCGCTATGGCATGTATATGCCCAATATCATATTCAGGAACTAATGGCATAAAATTATCTATTATATGAAGTTAATATCATGGACATTAACATTAGCTTTAACTGTTTCATTTGATATTGAATTTGTATAACTCTAAAAAAACACCCTTTGGATAGAAGGTTTCCGTATTTATATATTGTAACTTTGAGATCTATGTTGGATCATAGCCTGAAGGCCCGTTTTAAAAATTGAACAAGCTGTTCTGGAGCCACTTCACGCTTTAGGTTGAACTGTGACAATGGGTAAATATTTTATGAACCTGCCTTTAGCTAAATATCTGTTGCAGAACAAAATCACAGTTGTGGATACAATGAAAACTATGAGGCTAGACCCAGAAGTACCCAACATAACAAAGAAAACACAAAAAAATTGTGAAAAAATATTTTTACTTCTCTACGTAGTCTCCTTTTAGTTCAATACACTTTTCCCAGCGATGTTCAATAGCTTCAATCCCCTGTTTATAGTGAGAATCGTCGAGCTCCTTAAAATCTGTTGGCAAATCTTTTACCACCGAGACATTTTTGAATTTCGGAAATAGAAAAAAATCCAATGATGCTAAATCTGACGAATAGGGTGCATGAGGAAGAAATTCGAACTTTAACTCATTGATGTTGGCCATCGCGATGACGGATGTATGAACTGGTGCATTGTCTTGATGAAACAATACTTTTTTCATCGCCAAATTCGGACGTTTTTTCTTGATTTCCTCTTTTAAACACTGCAAAAGTTGGCATAATGCACGCCGTTGATTGTTTTTTTATGTTTCCGAACATAATCAATGAAAATTATCCCACGCGCATCTCAAAAAACTGACGCCATAACCTTGCCAGCGGATGGAACGGTCTCTCCTTCTTTGGAGCGGATTGTCCCCTTTGAGTCCATTGTTTTAACTGTTCCTTCGTCTCGAGTGTGAAGTGAAGGACCCATGTTTCATCCATGGTTATGAATCGGTGCAAAAATTCGGCTTTATTGCTGTGAAACTTTGCCAAAAACTCGATTGAAACATCCTCACGACGCTGTTTTTGTTCCACTGTGAGTAATCGAGGCATCCATCTTGCGCACAATTTTCTTATGTCCAATTTTTCTATCACCATGTGATGTACAGTGCTTTTTGAAATGGCTACCATATCTGCTAGTTTGACGGTCGTCCAATACAATTTTGTGGATTTTTTTCAACATTTCTGGTGAACTCACCTTATTTGATCGACCACTGCAATGTTCGTCTTGGCAATTCGTACGACTTCGCTTAAACTCTGCCACCCAATATTTTATTGTTGTAAACGAAGGAGCAGGCTCTCTCAGAGTAGAATCTAGTTCCGTATTGATGTTGGTTGGATTGAGGCCTTTCAAATGAAGGTATTGTATCACATAACGATGACTAATCTTTTCCATTTTTAAAAATTCATTGAGAGCGTTCTGCCGAACAAATACTAAAGAACGTAGCGTCGTCAAACTTCAAATTTAAGCTTTATAAAGTTGATACTTTCTACAATAGTCTTTCTTTGTAAACAGCAACCGCCATTTATAAGCAAGATCGGGTACTTCCGGGCCTACCCTCGTAATAGACCTGAAATACCTAAGAAGAGAACAATCAAGAGTTCAACTTTCGGTTGTCAGAATGACGCGACTCTTGTATCCTACGTCCCAAAAAGAAACAAGTCGGTCAACTTACCCTTTACAATGCATTATGATGCAATCATTGATACCGATACACATGAAGAAGCCTGAAAAAATTATTTTTTCGCAACCGTACTAAGCATGATGTGTAAACAGTGTTCCGCCGATGGCCACTTACAATATTTTTCGATTTGATGAACATTGCTGCAATCAACGCTCTCGTAATCAACCAAATAAATGTTAATCCTGAGAAAATTGATGAAATCGCTTTTAAATTGCAGTGTATCTATTGAAACAATTCCCCGACTACTAAAATTTAGAATAGGGATGTTCTTAGGTGCGAGTATATCTCAAGAAGTACCGCACAATGTCACACCAAAGTTTGGACGACTTCGTCGATACGCTTATATTACCAGAGTTCGAAATCGATCAACAAAAAAGTGGTGCGAAACTTGTTGGAATTGGGTTTGGCCTGATCACCAGGCTGTGGTGTGTACTAAATGTTACGTAAAATTATTATTTTTTTTTTTATTAATATTAGTTTACGAAAAAAATTCAAGACATTTTTGTTATTTTTTTTGTAGGTTAGATAAGATTTTTATTTGGTAATCATCAAATGCAATAACATGGTTTATAAAACAAAAAATCAAAAAAAGCTTGCCTTCGAAACATTTTTTATATTCGATTTTCGGAATGTCCATCATTGCTTCCTGCGATTTTTCCATTACTTCTTCTCGGCTGCTGGAGCGCGTTCCCCGTAGTCGTTTTTTAACTCGATTTAACAGAAAGAGACACAGGGAGCCAAATCAGGTGAATTCGGTGGCTGTTGGATGGTATTTGTTGCATTTTTCGTCAAAAAAATACGAATAATGATGGTACTATGTGACGGTGCGTTACCATGGTGCAAAATCCACGAGTTTTCTGCCCACAATTCTGGTCTCTTTCGGCGAATTGCTTCACGCAAACGTCTCATAACGCCCAAATACGATCAATACTATTTGTTTACTGTCTGGCCTTCTGGCAAAAATTCATGATGCACTACACCGCTGTAATCCATGAAAACCGTGAGCGTTGCCTTCTTTTTTGACTGAAAACGACGTGGTTTTTTTGGTCTCAGCTCATTTGCCACGTCAACACGGTCTCTTTTTTGCATGAAATTGAGGTCTTTTGGTACCAACTTTGCTGCTACACGACGGAAACCCAAATCATTAACCAAAATGTCTTGGACGGATCCATAGCCAATGTTCAAGTCCTCCGCTATCTCTCTGATGGTTAATTTGCGGTCATTGACCAACATTTCTTTTACTTCATCAATGTTTTCGCCGGTTTTCGATGTCGATGGTCTGCCACTGCGTTCATCATCTTCGATTGACTCACGACCACTTTTGAACCGATAGTGCCACTGGTAAACGACCGTTTTCTTTAGAAAACCGTTGCCGAAATACTTTTCCAACATTTGCAACGTTCGTGCACCATTAAATCCGTTTTTTACGCAAAATTTAATACGAGTGCAAGTTCGTTGTTGCAAATTTAAATCCATTTCTAAAATTGTAAAAAATCGCCAACACACACAGAAATACTCATAGATGTACTCTTGGCTACGCAACTTTTGCAATTGTCAATCTATGACGCTAGGATTTAGAGGGAATGTCAACAATAGATTTATCAACTTACCAAAAAAAAAAAAACAGAACTCAAATCGGAACAATGGGAGCGCCACACGGTGGTGTTTCCCGGGAACTTTTTGAAAATTTAATACTCCATCAAAACAAATGCGATAAACTTTACATATATTGATAAATACAAAACTTAAAACAACGGGATTCTTGAAATTTAAGAAGTTTCGCTAATTATAGGGTCCCTATAGGCTAGAGGGAGATTTCAGTATTTGTGTAGTTTTTTAACTTCGATTTTGTTTAGCAGAGATCCCAAAGTGTGCTTTCTTATTTCCCGTAAAATAGGGCATTTCCCCATGAAGTGGATAATATCTTCTCTTTCACCCAAGTTTCACAAAGAGCACAAGATGGGAAAATCTTCTCTGTGAGGAATAAAGTTTAGGTGTATCAGCTCTCCCCGTAGCCTGGCCATCATTGTTATTTCATCGACGCTATTTTCATCTCGAAAATAATTCCTTTCTTCCAAATTATGGTTAAGTTGGGAATATATTGCTCTGTGGAGCGATTTGTTGACGTTGCTCAGAGATCTCTCTCTGCCTTTCAAATCCACAGATGGAATAAGCTGATATAGACTTCCAGCGAACACAGTCGAAACTATTTAAACTTAAATCCATACCGCAGTCCGCATGTCGATTCATCATGTAACATATGACTTGGAGGGCTGCTATCTTCGGAAGCCAGTGATTTTCCATCTTCATAATCTTAAGCACGTAGTCAATTTGCATTTTAAGGGTACGAATAAAGAGAGATGACAATCCAGTTTCCAGAATTTTCAAATAGTTTGGCATATTTGGTGTCAGTCGAAAAATTCGCTTTATGTAGTAGCGGAGGACCTTCTCTACATTTTCATACTGTTTCACTCCCCATATTTGTGCTGCGTAAAATAAAATTGATTCCGATACCGCCTCAAAAGCCCGGAGTTTGCTACCGTGTGTAATACTTTTATTACAAAAGCATTTACTCCACGATGCGCTGATTGAGTTTTTAGTCTTTGTCAGCTTCTCCCTCAGATGCTTCTCCATACTTTTAAGCTTTTTGTGAAATAAACTCCGAGATATTTAAATTCCTTAACAATTTCTACGGCCTCATCATTAAAATACCATTTTTCATTTACAGAGTTTCTGCCTCCCCCGTTTTTAAAAATCTTAATTTTTGATTTCTCCAAATTCCAAAGCTCACAATATTGAGAAAGCCGGTTGATCATTAGCTGAAATGAATCAGGAGAAGACGCCAAGAGCACGATGTCGTCTGCGAATAGCAGTGCCTTGATTATATGACCCGCATATTCGATGCAACACGGTAAGTAGCTTACGAGATCAAAAATGAAGAAAGCAAACAATCTTGGGCTCATAGTACAACCTTGTCTGACGCCAGATTCAGTTTTAAACGACTCAGACCTCACTGCACTATTTCAAACTGCCGCCATTGTGTCAATATATAAGTTTTGCATGACTCTGTCAAATTGTATTGACATACCAATGTTATAGAGCTGGCAGAATAGAGCCTGTCTATCAACCGCATCAAATGCTGACTTGAAGTCCACGAAAAACGCATATAGCTTCTTCTTTTTGCTGATAAATGAACCCGTAATACTTTTCAAAACAAAAATATGGTCAATCGTTGAATAGAATGGTCTAAAACCTGCCTGGTACTCTTGCAAGAGCTTATTATCTTTGATCCATGTGTTGAGACGTCTTTGTAGAATTAGCGTGAGGATTTTGTAGGAAGTATTTAAGAAGGATATGCCTTTATTATTATGTAGATAGCTCCGACAAACTTCCTTTTTTATGTATTCGGAGAATTATGGATTCTTTGAATTCTTGCGGTAACGATCGTGTTTCCAACTCATTATTGTATATAAGCGCAAGTCTACGATCAACTCTCTGGTGCTATATTTATGAAATTCGGCTGGGATCCCATCGGAACCAGCTGCTTTTCCATTCTTAAGCTTAATCAATGATTCAGTAACCTCTTGCTGTGTTATGACCGCATCAAACACTTCAGGGGCTACGTAGTGAAAATTGATTCCTTGTATTGGATTTAATAAATTCTTAAAATGCGTTGCTAGAAGATTAGAGCATGGTCCATGATGAATGTTCAAGTTCTTGCCATTCAGCTTTCTAACCAAATTTCAAAATTGTCTCGCATTCTGGCAATGGGCTAGTCGCTTCGATTCTGCTTCAAAAAATGTTAATTTTTTCCGTGTACAAAATACCTTGTACTCTCTGTTCGCTTGCAAATAAAGGTTTTTGAAATAACCCTTGTTTGAACTGCGATATACGAGTACTCTTAGCCAAGCAAACGATAACTGCTTGGCTTTTTTACATTTAAGGTCAAACCGTCCAGTCTTTCTTAGCGTTCCTTGAGGAAGAAATCGAATAAGATGCTTTGACGGTTTCCTCTAACTGGCCTAAGGTGCATACGTATTGGCCTCGAAGAGATATGTCCAGTTTCTCTTGATAGTATGTCGCTTTACCCGGATTCCATTTTTATTTTTTTACAAGGGGTTTTTGTACCCTTAAAATATTTGTACACAGCGCGGGCGAAGGAAATTTAGGGAGTTTCTTCCTCCGGGTACCGATGTACATTGTTTTTAAATGTTTGTAAGTCATAACGACCAGGAAATACAGAGATCGGCAGGGCATTCCATAAGCAAGTTGTACGGCTTAGAAAAGAATCACGATATTTTAGAGTACGTCCGAAAATGGGCTTGAGGGTATACTGATGAGCATTCATGGCGAGATGGGTGTTCGGTTGAAAGTTTGAATGGGCGGAAGGCTACTGGTGATTTGGAGCACTGGTGGTGTAAATAGCGATAAAAAAAAGTGAGACAGGAGACATTATGTCGGTGTTCGAGGCATTTGACAGCAGACAGAATTGAGTTTTGGAAGCATTAAATTCCACTACATTGATAGCTCCCCAATTGGTTATGCTGTTAATATCGGAATGTAATGAGCTTAACATACGCTACCGTTCCCGTTCTACAGCCGAAGAGCAGGGGGGTGAGTCCGGGAACTAATATGAAAAGCAGAGGGTACCGTCGTCAGCAAAGGAGTATATGTATTGGATTAGACGTAGCAGACAAGAGATCATTGATGAAAATTAAAAAGAGTGTCGGAGACAGAAAGGAGCCCTGGGGCACATCAGCATTTATTTTGTGAATATCAGACTTGAAACCATCCAAGACAGCTTGAATTGAACGTTCCGAAAGGTAATTTCTATCCATTGAAGAAGAGAGTCATCGATCCCAAAAGCACGCATTTTCGACAAAATATTCTGATGCCAAACTCCATTAAATGCCTTAGAAATATCAAGTGCAACTATCTTGCTTTCGCCAGTTTGATGTACGCTTTGGTTTCACTTTTCGGGGAGACATGCCATCAAATCACCAGTGGACCTGTTGCTACGAAAACCATATTGCCGGTCATTGAGAAATTTTCGTGTTTCGAGATATTGCATGCGCTGGCGTTTTATCAGCATTTCCATGACCTTGGAAAGAAGGGACGTAAGTGCAATGGACCTATAGGAGGAGAGAGAAGAAGATTCACCTTTTTTAGGGACAGGCTGGACATCTGCTCGGAAGGAGTCCTAAAGAGTAGGATTGATGAAAAAGGGCGATATACCATCTGGACCAGCGGATTTGTGTATATTACATTGAAGATTCGATGCACTCAAGTGTATGCAGAGACAAAGCACAATCTGGAAGTGTAGATCTGGCCGCAAAGTGTGTAGCGACCAAAGTGGCCTTGTCCAAAGCGCTGACAGCTGGAATGTCAGAATTCAGAATTACTGATGTTTTTGACAAAAGACCAAAAGCTTTTACTACCTTTGGGATATTGTAGTATTTTTTGCCTCAGTTTTTGGTCGTATTGGAATTCTACACACTGAAGAAAGACGTTGCAGTCATTCCTGGTCCGTTTAACCTTTTTCAGATTGGTCTTGAAGGGCCGAAAAAACATTTCTCTAACCCTGACAGCCTCTTTACAGCTCGAGTCGTGCCACGCCTTTTCTTTTGGTTTGGTTTTCTTCATCCGATGAGGGATAAAGTTTCTCATTCCAAAGAGAATGGTGTCTGTGATCATATCAGCAGCGGCATCCACGTCGTTATCGAGGAAACATACGACCAGTTAAATTTCCTAAATAAGGTGTTAAGACCGCTCCAATTGGCTCTCTCGTGTTGCCATACATCTTTTAGGAATCTTTTCTCTAACTGTGTGGGCAGAGTACGAGAAATTAGCTGATATGACGCGACGAGTCTAGAGGGGAGAACACATCAACGGTGTACTTATCAGGGTGAGAAGTTAAAAACAAATCCAGGGTGTTGGCGGTATGACTATCAACGTCTGGTATTCGCGTGGGCTCGTTTATAAGCTGCGTTAAGTTGTTTTCCGCATCGGAGATCTCATGTGTTGTCTGTTCAGAATATCGAAGCCACCCAGAATTGTGTATATTGAAATAGCACGTAGTAACAATTTCAGTATGAGGATACATGGATACAATTCTTTGAATAGAGGAATGCGATCAATTCGTGGAACTTTAATTGAGCGGGGCGGTATACAACTCAATTAACCTTCGTTTTAGTAACCGTTAGTAGCGTTTCAAGATAATTGGAAAATCAAGGAATGTGGAAACCTTCTTCGAAACAGTGATGAATACGTTTTTTCTGATAAATTTCGCAAGGGGTTCATAAGACGCTAGGAGTAGACATTCATAAGTGTAAGAAGACTCTTTCTAAAATTTCGTCCAATTTTAGGGATACAATGTGGTACCCAGGTTTTTGGGAAGTTAATTGTGTGCGAAAATAGAAACTTGATAGATTTGTTCCCTTTTGCAATGAGTAGTTTTAGATAGATTTACAAGGAACACTTCCTTAAGTGAGTAGACCAAACTCGAGTTGAATAAACTCCACCCGAGGTCCTGGAATCTGCGTTATCACCATGCATTATTAACATAGTTCAGGAAATTGAACGATAGAAAGAATTATGGTTCCTCGAGAGAAGAAATAAGAAATAAGGTTGCTGAGTATTGACAATGCACCTCAATAAGTAACACGGATGAAGCCATCTCAAGAAAACAATTCATGTCTTAAGGAATCTGCCGTGAAGCCAACTACAGGTCATCAGGGTTTATCGTAAAGAATTTTGTGTATGAACAGACAATTTTCGATATGTATGTATCTGTTTATCAATTTTTATGGAATACATAAAAGCATGCGCCATAATGTACGACCAATGAGGAGACCTTTAACTTTACGAGGCTTCTATTTATTTATGTTTATTTTGTTTGAGATTCAGCGGCAATTTTTTGTTTGTAAGTTTTTTTTTATCATTTAAAGTAACCTAAATGTTCGCAAAATAGTAGAAGGTGGATTAGATATACTCATTTAAAAAATCCGTTTTCTTAGACACACAGACTGCAGACGGGGTCAAATTTAAGAAGGAGATGAATTAGGTTACCTTACTACAAATAAAAGTCAACACTCTAGATACATGCACCTGCAAATCTCAAAGTATCTGCAGTAACAACACCTGTACTTTGCATGTGTTGTGACCAATGTTTATATAAACCCAAAATAAGTCACACATATTTGTGAGTTTGACAGGTCTTTGATTTGCAAAGAAAGTAGCACATAGAAGAGATGGCCCTCTTGGAATTCAAAATCACAGGAAAATTTCTCAGGCCTCAAAATGCATAAATAGTTCTGGCAGTCTCCTGATAATCTAATCGTAAATCAGCTTGATCACATTGCGATTGAGGCAATACACAATTCCAGAAATCTGGATGCCGAATATTCCGAGGAGCGACATACTCGTACTTTGTTGCAGTTAGGGTATAAATGTGGAACTTTCTGACGTCAAAAAATCGAGAATTGCAGAGGACAATTTGATTGAATCTTCTAATCTCCCGAGTAGTGCATCAAGTGCAGAATACCAGTGGTATCTACTCGTAGCAAGTTATCAGAGGCGTCGAATATGATGGGAAACCCTTACAGTAAGGAAAAAATGAATAAGAGCTTTATACTAACTACACTGACTTCCTCCATATTTAAGAGCATGGAGAGAATGGTCGAACTTCATGCGCGTAAAATTGCTTTGCAAATACATTCTCTGTCCAATATGGGACAGGTCTATCAACGCGGAAAAACCTGCGAGACTGCAATTCAAAATTTTATGAACAGAAATGATGGCGCCGATAGTCTTTTGACTCTGGTCTTATGGACATACCATCTGACGCAATGACACTAGAACCTCTGTTCCTATTCTCTAACCTTCATTCTGCGCAGAAATGTAGCCGGGTCTTCGAGTGTTATTACGAAACTGATCTAGAATACGCCGCTAGTATATTTCTGGAAGACGCCAAGTTTCACTCTTCGTTAAGAAAACTTGCGTTTGCCCTCTAAGCGGAGATATACGCAATCCTGATGGCAATTATGAAGAATCGGTGGAGTGAGAGAGGTATCTGCGCCTGCGATGACAACCGTTCTGCGCTTAAGGCCATGTCTAACCCCCTCATCACTTGTAAGAAGTCCTAGAATCTTGTTTGTGGAGTTGTAATAATGGGATTACGGGTAAGGAGATCGTTAACTTTCTAGGTAAGGTTCCAAGGAAAGTTGTTTTTAGGATCTAAACTTGCTTTAAGACTGCATGTGTCCTCGGTTAGAGCTTGATAGTTCGGTTCGGTTTCATGTGGGCATAACTCCAAGTGGCAAGACCGATAAAATACTTTCCGAAGGTCAGCGAATTTTTTATATCTCTCAGTGACTGTAGACTGCTTTCTAGCTTCGCAACTGCGCACAATTCTTTTGCTACGCTTCTAAGTGAGCGTGACGTAACTTCTTTGGATGTTTCCTTTTTCTACCATCCTTGGAAATTGCAGTCAGAGAAATGCACAAGGAGTACAATAGACTAGTTCTTTACCTGAGTACTAGGTTCCGAGAGAAAAAAGACGGCTGATTTTACCCAACCGTCAAAACAAAAACTTTGATATGATGAGGAAGAGGAACATGCATGGAAATGTTGCAGAAAACCATGAAATGTTCGCGAAATCCTTTAGTAAAATTCTTATATGGCAGCCGTTTTTCTAGTAGGATACGATAGCTAGGAAGGTTGAGTAAAATTATTATTCATGTTCGTATCGCTTCCTCTACTTTTTGCTAGAAAGCTTTGACATATGAGCAAACCTTCTTCTTACAGAATACCCAGCCGGTTGTTTTTTTTTTTTTGGTTCGTCGTTTTCAGCAAAATCCAAACATCATAACTCAGAAATGAAAGGTACAGATCGGGGTGAACCTGGGCCTCAACTAACAAGCATCTCCACTTAGTCCGGTCTTTAACTAACTCCCTCCAGTTGCGCACTCCAAGTTGGTTAAGGTCCCCATCTATTTATGAGGGCCACCTAAGGTAAGGTCTTCCTCTACTGTGTTGTTCTTCCGGATTAGACAAGAAGATTCTGCGGGCCGGAGCATTGGTGTCTGTTCGCTATGTCTTAGCTATCTCAGGCCACTGATGCGCGGTTTTCTAACTAGGTCGGTGTTGCTGTACCGCTCATCTAATCGTTGAATTTTCTCCTCCAAAGCGTGTCAACGCACACAGGACCGAATATTGTTCGACGGATTTTTCTCTCGAAACGACTGAGGGTATCGTCATTCGCTTACGATAGGGTACATGCTCCTGCCCCATAAAGTAGGACTGAGGTGAACATGGTTTTATGTAGAGCTCCCTCATCTGTTCGCGATAGGGCCTGGCTACTCAACTGTCTTCTTAGTCCAAAGAAACAGCGATTATGCGATTCTGCAAGCAAGTCCTTTACTAACCCGAAATTATAGCTGTCGATTGTGATGTTCTGTCCAATTCGTCGATGTTATGGGTCCCTTCTTGTTGACAGCTTATAAAGGGTGTTTTTTTTAGAGGTTTGGTTTTCAAACTGACAACACTATTTCTACAGATTGTCAATGTGATAGTTGAATGTTGATTTGGGGTTACTACGTTTTATAATTTTACGATGAATAGAAAAACCCCAGAACAGTGCGTGAAAATTGTGCAAACTTATTTTGAAATCCATGGTTCGGTTCGCCAAACTTATCGTGGGCTAAGTCCATTTTACGGTAGACATAATCGTTAATCTGAGCAAGTTATTCGGAACACGATGAATCGTTTTCACACCACGTACAGCCTAGTGGATAGTACGCATCCCCAAAGACGACAAACAGTGTGAACAGAAAAAGTTATTGCCGTTGTGGAGCGCAGTGTCGAGGAAAATCCGAATGAGTTGATTCGCCATCGTGCATAGTAATAGGAGCTATGCCCATCCAGGAAGATGGGATTTTATGGAAAGATCTTGGAGTAAAAGCTTATAAGATCCAGCTTGTGCAAGAGTCGAAATTGCATGACCATTATACGCGTCGTAGGTTCGGTGAATGGGCTGAAAACATGATTCAGCTTGATCCTCATTTTCAGCGCAAAATTTTGTTCTCCGATGAGGGCCATTTTTGGATAAATGGATATGTAAACAAGCGAAATTGTCGAATTTGGAGTGGAGAAAACCCATAAGCCTTTGTCGAAACGCCCTTACAACCATTAAAACTCACTGTTAGGTGTGCTTTCTGGGCTGGTGGAATTATCGGCCCATATTTCTTTAAGGACGATGCCGGTCAGAATGTTACCGTCAATGGAGAGCGCTATAGAAACATGATTTCTGACTTCTTCGTTCCTCAGTTGAATGGCATTGACGTGACAGAGCTTTGGTTTCAACATGCCACACGGCGCGTGACACCATCAATTTATTGCGGGAAACATTTGCTGAGCGCATAATTTCGCGTAATGGACCTGTGAACCGGCCTCCACGATTAGATTACTTTCTTTGGGGGTATGTGAAGTCACTGGTCTACACCGATAAACCAGAGACGAGTAAGCCGTGGCGCGCATATGCCCGATATTATATTCAAGCACTAATGGCGTAAAATTATCTATTAAATAAAGCATAGACAAAGAATTTGCAAACCTCTTAAAAGAACACCCTTTACTTAGATTTGCCTTCATTTCCTTTTTGGCAACTTCCGTTTCAATACTAGCGAACTACACAGTGAGTCCATTTTTATCTGAGGTCGTTCGTTTGTTTCACATGTTTTTATCTCTTCCGTATAGGGTTGTGTGCCCTATAACGGCGCATGCCAGTGCGCTGGCCGAGTATGTCCTTACCATTTTAGCGTTTCTGAGTAAGGGGACCACCACTTCCTTACGAACTTCATTGATGCGTTGCTGGATCAATCCAGTTATAGGACACTTAGCAGATAATTCAAAGCACTTTGCTACAATAAGGTTCTAAAGAAAGACGTGTAACCATCAAAATCAAATTTGGAAATGATGCAACTATCGAAATATCACTCGAAGATTATACATTTTCATTTGATGCGATTTTAAAGGGCTGGCCTTCCTGGTACTTCTTACAGTTAAATTGCTTTGGCATTTCTTCCTGGAACTAGCTATACAAGTACTATACATGTGTATCTCGAATTTAAACACTGAATATTAAATTTTTATTCAATTTTAAAAGAAATCCGTTTCCAATCAATTGAACGTGAAAGAAGCAGCATAAATCTACATAGCACCGTAGATGTCAAGCGATTTACAAATCCGTGACCAGGTGTAAGTCCCATGAAAAGATATTACATCATCCAGGGAGTAGAATTTTATGGCAGAATTTCTATGCTCAATGCTCAATCGTTTCTTTTGAAAATCCATGGCAAGATGTCCGGAACGCTTAAACGTCCATTTCCTTTTCTAATTTTTAAAAGTGCCAAAGCTCGTAAAAAATTCTTCACCCCATATTACAAATACATCACGAGCATTATCGTGCGAGCATAGACGTGTATATGGCGTAATAAACTTCTCTTTGAAAAAAGGACCGTCTTTTGCTCTAGCCTTTACACAAAAAGATGTCATAAAACCATCTTTTTTTTTCTAAAACCGGACAAAGGCATTTAAGAAAGACTGGAAAACTGAATCTAAGTAAATGCTTTGTATGTATCTACGTAATAAAAAGTTTGAGTATTTTACGTTGTTTGGATTATACGCTAAAAAAACGTCATAAACAAGACGAGGATATGCGAGGGATATTACGAGTATTCGTAGTCGTATCGTATGTAATGTACCCCTGAATACTGGGTTGGGGTTGGAAAACTAATAAAACTCGAATTATTATCTGATTCCCGTACCTGGAGTTCATCACCCCACAGCGTCGATTTCTTCACCTATGACTTTATTTTCTTCGCATTACAAATGCCATAAAAAAGAGGAAACTGGATTGCGGCACAAAGGACTCTGCCTGTCAGGGAATTTTTTTTTTAATTTCTTAACAAGATCCTGACAAGGTATTATGTGGTGGAAGTTTTTACATCGTGAACTTTCTGCGTATCAGGAATTTGATTATTTTTTTCTTTTCTTCCGGTGCTTAATTCCGGCAGGGGGATGACGGAATTTATGAAAGACTGGTGGTATCTGTAAGTGATTGTTTGTTACGTAGGCCGGGATTTATGTACACTTATTGCGATTTAAATTATTGTATTTGGGTTAGGTGTGGCACTTTTAACAGGGGCGAAAACGAGTCAATGTATCTGCGTTTCACAATTATTCGGAATCTATAAAGCCATGTGATTATGCTTAAAATGGCCGGCCAGGGGATTATAGTAAGACGTCTTACATCGAAGTAGCAATATACATTTGTAAATATGGGGCAGATAATAGATTTGCCTGGAGAATTTTGTATGATTTTTATTCCTAACGCTCTTATTAAGAGCACAGAAAGAAGATTTGCGTTGTCCTTATCTGTATATTGTATTTACTAGGAAACCTCTTTAGCTACATAGTATGTAGTATAAGACAACTGACACAAGTGTGTCTCCCGGAATGTATTCAGAAAATTGGAAATACAAGTCTATTCATCTAAATCTATATTTTCTAATTTAAAGTAATCGCTATTGACTGCAACATACTTATGTCAATGCTTGATCCAATCCTCGAAACATTTTTTATATTCGGTTTTCGGTATGTCCATCAGTGCTTCCTGCGATTTTTCCATTACTTCCTCTTGGCTGCTGAAACGCATTCCCGTCAAAAAATTACGAATAATGATGGCACTGTGCGACGGTGCGTTATTACGGTGCAAAATCCACGAGTTTTCTGCCCACAATTCTGGTGTCCTTCGGCGAATTGCTTCACGCAAACGTCTCATAACGTCCAAATAATACTCTTTGTTTACTATCTGGCCTTCTGGCAAAAATTCATGATGCACTACACCGTTGTAATCCATGAAAACCGTGAGCATTGCCTTCTTTTTTGACTGAAAATGACGTGGTTTTTTAGGTCACGGATCATTTGGTGAACGCCATTCACTTGCCTGATGTCTGGATTGCGTGTCGTACTCTTGATAAATGTGGGATCGGATTCAGCCTCGCAAATCATCTCTTTTGCGACGTCAACACGGTCTCTTTTTTGCAGGAAATTGAGGTCTTTTGGCACCAACTTTGCTTCTACACGACGGAAACCCAAATCATTAACCAAAATGTCTTGGACGGATCCATAGGCAATGTTCAAGTCCTCCGCTATCTCTCTGATAGTTAATTTTGCGGTTATTGACCAACATTTCTTTTACTTCATCAATGTTTTCGCCGGTTTTCGATGCCGATGGTCTGCCAATGCGTTCATCATCTTCGATTGACTCACGACCACTTTTGAACCGCTCGTGCCACTGGTAAACGACCGTTTTCTTTAGAGAATCGTTGCCGAAACATTTTTCCAACATTTCCAACATTCGCGCACCATTAAATCCGTATTTTACGCAAAATTTAATATTCGTACAAGTTCGTTGTTGCAAATTTGAATCCATTTCTAAAATGTAAAAAATCGCCAAAACACACAGATGTACTCTTGACTATGTAACTTTTGCCAATGTCAAGCTATGATGCTAAGATTTAGAGGGAATGTCAACAATAGATTTATCAACTTAAGAAAAAAAAACAGAACTCAAATTGGTGGCCACCGGGAACTTTTTGATCAAGGTGGTATTCATCCATTGCCATTTTACAATATGTCAGTGCTTAAATGATTGGGTTAAATTACATTCAGACAACAACCTCTCAAAAGATATTGACACAAGTGTATCTTAACGGCGTTATAAAATCATTTGAAGTTGATGGTACAGCTTGCACTATTTCAAAGTTACCTAGGATCAGATTTATCACCGAAAGAGGCCGTTGATTCCAGAAAACATTAGGCTGCAGCCTTGGTTCATGGAGAAATTGCGGATTCTTGGATCATCTTTGGTAAATATAAAGCATAATAATAAAAAGTATAAATTGCCAGTTGTTGGAAATAGAGAAAATTTTTAGCGAGGAACTGGGTGCTCATGAAGGGCCACCTGTTTTTTTAGAGATATTACCAGGATTAACTCTAATTTTTCTGAAACACCATCAATGTCCTATCGCCTCGAAACCAGCGGTTGGAAAAGCGACTTAGAAACTTGTCTAACAAAAATTATTGGAGCCGGTCATGTTTTCTCGATGGGCCACGCGCATTGTATGAGTACCTGTGCCAAAGTCTGGGTTCCATATGGATATGTGGCGATTACCATAACACTGTCAATGCGGTGATTCTTATCCCCTACCAACTTTTGCGGTGGTAATGACTGCAATCTCAGGGGAAAAGTTATTTACTAAGCTGGATTTACAACAGGCTTACCAGCAGCTGGTGGTTGATGATGCCTCGGCTGAATTGTTGAATCTCTATTTAAAGTGCGCAGATTACCTTTTGGTGTTTCGGTCGCTCCAGGTCCATTGCAAAGATTCATGGATAGCCTATTGATTCGATATTATAGTTTCTGGATTATAGATGAAAATGATCACAATCATAACTTAGAACCAGTTCTTGAAAAAAAATAGCTAAATCTAATTTGACAGTAAATAAACAAAAGTGTTTGTTTGCGCAGCGTGAAGTGGACTTCCCCGCGTTTCATATTAGCTGGGAAGGAATATCACCTAACAAAGAGAAAGTGGGAGCAATACAACAAGCTGCTACCCCTAAAAATAATGAAATGCTGCAATCTGTTTTGGGTTTACTTAATTTTTTTACCCCATAAGTAGTAAGTGAAAAATTACGTCGGCTGCTTGGCAATGGAGTGGGACTGGACTGATGGGCATCAAACTGTTTTTAATGAACTAAAGAATTTTCTTGATTCAGACACCATTACGACGTTGTGGGAACATTGGTTCTTTCCTGCGATACTTCGCGTTATGGCCCATCGAGATGATAAGAATGGAGTGGAGAGGCCCATTGCATTTGCATCTCGCACTCTAAGAGTCCACCAGCGAAACTACGCTCATATTGACAAGCTTTTGCTATAAGCTTTGGAATTAAACATTTCCACCAATATGTGGCTGGACGAAATATAGTGATCATAACTGACCATAAGCCATTAATAGGAATTTTCAATAGAAGAAAACAAATACCGCAAATAATTTCATCTCGAATGTTACGTTAGTGCTTCGTTTGAATACAACTTGGAGTATAGACCAAGGGCAAAAAAGTTAAACGCTGATTGTATGAGCCATTTGGCATTACCATCGTCAGTCAACGCCTCAATTAATGTCTCGGCCGATATATTAATGCTGGAGATGCCACTGAGACTGCGAAAGATCCGGTTATACCAAGAGTATTAAAATTGATTTTACATGGTTGGCCGCGAAATGTTGAGAGATCAGAGGAACTCATTCCGTAGATCTGTAGAAAGACCGAACTTTCTACCCACAAGTGCTGAATATTGTGGGGTAGTAGAGTAATTGTACCACCTATCAAAATAAAATTTTGAAACTACATACTTCATGGATATCATCAGGGAATTAACTTAATGAAGGCTTATTCGCCTTCCCTATGTGTGGTGGCCCAAGCGGCAATTTATTAAACCACCAGAAGCTCCATGGAACACTTTGCATATAAATTTTGCTGGCTCTTGGCAGGGACACGCCTTTTTGGTCACTGTAAACTCTATGTCAAAGTGGGTGGAAGTAAAAATGGTCCGCAGCGACCCATCCGCCGAAGTGAAGAATAAATTGCGAGAAATCTTTGCTACACATGGTCAGCCCAAAAGAATAATTTCGGATAATGGCACTGGTTTTCTATCATCGGAAATGCAGCAATTTTATATCTCCAATGGTACTAAGTACAGCTCTCAGTAATGGCCAAGCAGCACGTATGGTCCAATATTTGAAAACTTCTCCTAAGAAAATGTCAGGGGGGGGGGGGGGGGGGAGACATGCATACAAAATTACAGCGTATTCTTTTTAAAAAGCACACGACAACTGAAAAGACGTCGGCGGAGCTGATGATGGGATGCAGACTTCGTACGGCATTAGATTTTTTGCATCCTCATGATGAAATTCGATCCGATAATCTTGAATTCAATTCGTCAATTAAGAAGTTTCGAAATCGGTGACCCGATTTATTTCCGAAATTATTCGACTAGACTACTGTGGTTGGAAGGCCACGGTATTGAAGTCAGTGGCCCCGTGCCATATGTGATAACATCAAGAGACAATAAAATAGACCGCCGTCACATCTATCAAATCAAACGCCGCTCATCTGAAAACAAACCGTTCGAGTTTCTCTCCAGAAGCGATGACACCGAAGATCGCCAGTGAGAAGATTTGACCCGAGAAACTTCACTCCTGCAATGATAATCGAGAATTCTGCAGCACCAGATCCACAAGGGCCCCGGCTAGAGGAACACGAGTTTGAAATCAATGAGGAAATATCCATTTCCACCATCACCGCAAAGCAAGTTCCTGATAACATCACTCGACATGGTCACGTAATAAAAGATCCTCAACGTTTTGGAATAAACTGCAAGACGAGAATGTGTCTTGGAGTCACCTTGACAACAGACTGTCAGAAGACGCGCCGCAAATAAATGAATTAAAATTGTGCAATAAAACAAATAAGTCATCTAATAAAAGAGATATTAAATTATTACTCGTAACATCTAATGAAAGTCAATTGCTTTTAATTTAAACCACAGTTGACAACCCTAGAAATCGAAAAAAGGGTTCGGATTTGTGTATATTCGGAGCTGAAACATGCAGACGAACAACAAGCGGAGCCATTCCAAGTGAATGGAAACCTTGTTATATTCTTCCGCGATACTAACACAGAATATTTCTATGAGCTCCCCGATAAAACCGGCGAGTAATGCCCTGTCTAAGAATAAAATCGTTTTGATGATTTAATACCAAAATAAGGTGACAGCTTTGGTAGTATGTTATGTATAGTTGAAGGGCTTAGATAATAATAACACTTATCCTAGTTGACTTTGCTGCGGACCAGAATACTAGTATAACTATCCTATAAAGGCAAATGACAGTCATCTGATCATCTGGCCGTTAAATAAATTGATAATGTTGCGATCAACTCCAGGCACTCCTCCAGTATTACAGATTTCCACACATTTCGAGCTGCGAGTATAGAAATTACTGTTGAAAGCAATTTTCTCATCAACTTAAAAACTATAATTTGAAATTAAATGCCTCTGCTAAGAAAGATTCGAAATAAACAAGTTGACTTCAAATAAATAAAAAATTTAGTTTATTTTTATTTTTAAATGTTGTACCACATGAAATGTCCGATTTTCGTTTAGTCGGAAATAAGAAGTTCTGTGCCAGAACGTGAAATTTTATTTTTTTATAAAATAAATTGGTACGTGTGCGTGTTGTGTGAGAATTTTAGGGTTCATTACAACTACCGTTACTTTTTCTCTAGGAATTAATTAACATGCTGTCGGCAGCTTAAATTCGAATCCTCTTCCTTTACGAATTTAAAATGGGACATAATACGTCATTGGCAATGTAAAACATTAATGATGCATTCGGGGATGTAGCGGTAAATGAACGCACTATACGACTTTGGTTTGGAAATTTCCATTAGGGAGATTTTAACCTCGAAAATGAACCACGTGGGAAGCCGGAAACGTTAGTTGACGACGATGTTTTGAGAACAACGGTGGATGCGGACCAAACGAAATCGGTGCAGGAGATTGCGCAAAGCATGGGAGTTTCCCCAATGACAATAAGCCGAAACCTTTCTCTCTATTGGAAAGGTAAAGAAACTCGATAAGTGGGTACCCCATGAACTGAACGAATCCCAAAAACTACGGCGCCTGGAAATCTGCCCATCTCCATTTTAGGGCCTCTCTTATTTTCAGTTTACATAAATGACATAGCTACCGTTATACTGAACGCATCGAAACACATTTATGCTGATGACATTCAGATTTATCGAAGTTGTCCGTTAGGCCTCATTGAGGATTGTGCTAATGACTTAAATGAAGAGCTTCAACGAATCTCAGATTAGTCGTTAAAATATGGCTTAGTAATCAATCCAGGGAAATGTAAATGTTTGATTATTTCTAAAACGAAATTAGATTCGTCATATTTTCCAGATATATTGTTGAATGATTCAAATGTTGAATTATTCCAAAAATCTAGGTGTAGTCTTCAATAGAACACTAACATGGAACAACCATATAAATTCTATAGTGGGTAAGACATATGGTGTTCTTCGAACTCTATGGATTATCCAAAAGGTTACATCATTCAAAACAAGACTGCTTCTTGCTATGGATGCGAAATTCTTTATAATTGCGACGGTGAGAGAAAAAGTTAGCTGCAAGTAGCGTTGAATACCACAATTAGATATGTCTATTGTCTCAGAAGATATGACCACGTTTCACATCTTGCTAAAAACTTAGTGAACATGTCATTCGAAAACTATATTAAATTTCGCACGATCATTCTTCTTTTCGGCACTCTTAAAGGTAGGCAACCAACAAATCTTTACGAAAAAATCCAGTTTCCGGCATCCAACAGATGTGCTTGTTTACTGCTTTTTTTTTAAAAAGAACTTAACACTCAAGATTGTATTATTACTCTTAATATGCCGGAGCACGTGTTACGTTTTTCGGAAAATTGGATAGAGAGAGAGAGAAAGATTTTTGGGCTCAGTGGTTATTTCGCTCCATGGGTGGAATCCAACATTTAATGGGGAGACTAAATTACTAGTGTAAATTCGACTTGATGTTGTATTTAGGCAACCATTTATCTCACAAGATTTTATGTAGTTGCCTGAAAAAAAGTCTTTCGGTCGCGGCTGGTATTGAACCCCGAACAGTCCGATTTTATTTAAAACGCTTAAAAATTAGCTTAAATAACTTACAAGTAATCTTATACTAACTTAATGGCCCCATGCGGGCACTCTAAGTTAAACGTAATGTAAGTCTTTCGACGTACATTACATTATATTTGATTTTATATTTACGTTAAAACTAAAACTAAGAAAATAAATTTTAATCAAAAACTTAGTATCTGGACTTTTTTTTAAATTAAACTTACAGACTACCTAAAGAATAAATCTTAATAATATATGTAAGTAGGTTATTACATATAATACATTCATACACATTTATACAATATACAACGCATATACACTTCATATATGCATATATGCCTATAGATGTACATATACGTATATATTTATATTTTTTTGTGTTTTTTTTTTTATTTTAAATTATTTTTTTTTTTTTTTTTTTTTTTCTTAAAATCTAACTTAATACTACCTAAAATTATATAAGCCGACCATGGCTAAAAAAACAAAAATTAGGCTGGCCCACTCTGCTTCACATGAAGCTACCTATCACTGAAGGAGTTCGACGACGAAGCATCCTCGCCTTCATCAAGCCACCAAAATTGCTGGTGCTGCTGAGCAACATCCCTCCTGTCACGACTCCCTACCGCCCTACTGAACCGAAGACGCTCCGCACTGCTATGTGTGACGTCTCTGTCGTAGTTGAGTCGCCTGTCCGCAGCTGTTCGAGCGACGTGGAAGATTAGCGGCACCGCCAATCTGTCCTGGATCAGACCTTTACTATCTAGATAGAGGAACGCTTCTGGAGGAATAAAGCCGTCAAGGCGAGCTCTCTCGTGATACATATAGTTGGGGTAGTAAGCCCCGGAGATCAGGTTGTTCGATGAGGTCATTGCTCTCGCAATGTGCCTTCGAGTCAACTTAATGATGAAATTGTCCACTCTTATCAGGTTCGCCCTATTGTACAATAGGATAGAATTTTATGTATTCGGACTCTGGTGTTCTGTATAAGCGAAGACAAGCCCTCTCAAACACCCGAATCTTTTCCAATAAACTTGCTCTCACGTTGAACCACACGGGGCATCCAAATATAAGCATGGGCCTGATAAGGGCCATGTAACAGATCACCTTCACCCTCGCATCGAGTTGGCTGTTATAAAACAGTCTCTTTGTAAGGGCAAAAGCACCCTTGGCTCTGGCCAGAGCAACATCTATATGTTTGTTAAAATACAGATATTGATCTAGCCAGATCCCAAGGTATCTGACTACATTTCGACAAGCAAGTGGCTGTCCATGTTGTCCGACGATAGAGAACTTTCGCCAATTCTTTCTGGTATCCCTAGAGGCCCCAGACAAAGGCGTCCTAAACAGAATGGTTTCCGATTTCTGAAAGTTGATTTTCAACTTCCAGTCATCGCAATATCGTTTAATTTTATCGAAGTCACGCTGCAAAAGTATGTTAATGACCTCAATCTTTGGACCTGATCTGTACGAGATTAAGTCGTTTGCTTACGCTATGGCATGGTGAAGTGAACCTATCAGATCACTTGTGTAAATGTTGAATAGGATCGGCGAATTTACCGCACCTTGTTGCAGACCGTTTTTAATATTAAATATTCCAGCAGAAGTCACATCGCCATTCTTCACGATGAACTGTCTACTGGAGAGCATATCAAAAAGAATATACATCAGTGGTTTACTAATGCCCAACCTGTCCAGCTTGAAAAAGAGCCCTTCTAACCATACGGTATCGAAGGCCTTCTCCAAGTCAATCAGGCAGGCACCAGTGCACTGGTTCTTGCCTTTGTTCCATTGGATATCAGAAACCAGTTTAGACGCGGCATGAATGATATCATGCCCCGCCTTGAAACCGAATTGATTATCCGGAACTATATGTTTGTCCTCAACCCACTTAGTCAGGACTCTATTGATTACCTTCTCGAAAACCTTACTGATGTTTGGAAGAAGACTGATCGAGCGGAGATTCGCCGGATTGGAAGTATCTTTATCCCTTTTAGGTATGGGATGTACCACCGCAGTTTTCCAATGCGCTGGATAATGGGCATTATTCATTGCATTATTAAACAGTGTGGTAAAAATGTTCACCGCTTCTAAAAGGAGATGTCGAAGCACAATGTTCGGTATTTCATCGGTTCCCACTACACACTACCACTTGAGCCACGGCCACTTGAGATTTGTATGTTTAACATCTGAGAGACAGTTCTTTATTGCTGCTATCCGTCTTTGGAATTCACTCCCACGCAACTTACGAGAGCTAGATAGCGCACACTATGTAAAAGCGAACTTCAACACTTCTTTAAACAGAACAACTAACTTTAATCTCCCCCCTCCCTCCCCCCGTCTCAAGCAATTTCGATTCCAATTTATTTTTATATTTAAAGATGAAATATACATAAATAAAGTTGATGTAGTTATAGTATGTTATATCAAATTTAACGTACTTTTGATAAAATTAAACTTAAGTTATAATTAAAAGTTTTCTTTTCACAGTGCATTCTTATTGTGAATGCATTGTACACAAAAATAAAATAAATAAATAAATAAGGTTAATAGCCTATAAGATTAACCCTGGATACATTTATTTATATTTGATACTTCTGACATACTATGAGCTTCTGTGTTAGGCTTCAGCTTCATCTTCATCGCCTCAAGTCATGTGGGTTGAGTTCCTTGCATGCTTGAGCGATGTCAATAAGCAATATCCTCGTTTGCTTTTGAAAAGGACCATATCTCCCTAGCTTCTCAGTTGTTCGGGGACAAAGATCTTCACTGCCTCATAGAGATATGCAACTGTCCAAAAGTGGTGTCGTGTATGATGTGTATTACACCTGTCCTGTATGCTGTCCCAAATCATTAAGGGATATCACAACCGTGAGTTTAGTATAGTGCTCGCCAGTTTCGTGAAAGATCTCGTAGAAATTGTGTTTGGCAAAGCCATCCTAATCGTCTGTGGAAAATGAGCGTTTATCAGGCCTATATTGGTAAATTTTACGCCGATATGGAAATTGTTATGTGTGTCTCAGAAACATAGTTTCAAGCTGATGTAAAAGATGTTGTATACAAATTATCGGGCTATAAATTATTACACGCTTATTGATCCAATCGTGTGGGCGGTGGTATTGCAATTTATATTCGCAAAACAACGCACTTTAAGACTATTGTCAAATCGGATTCATCTTCTTTGATTGAATACTATTTTATTGAAATTCCTTTTGTTGTAAGCATTTGTTTGTGCAGAGTTGTTTATCGTCCTAATAGACATATAGATCTTTCTCAATTTTACTTAGAACTCGAGCGGTTTTCATCCCTCTACTCGGAAGTTATTATATTTAGAGACTCTAACTGCAACCTACTCGATAATGATACGTCTCAAACCTTTCTTTCCAGGATAAGAACCTTCGGTCTAAATCCAGTTAACAACACTCATCCAACACGGAAAGCTCTTCCACATTATTAGATATATTTCTTACCAATAATACGGACAACTTACTGCTTTACTGCCAACTTGAAGCACCGGGTTTCTCAAAACATGATTTACTATTCGCAAAATTCAAAATCAATCCAAAGTTGAAACTCTTATTTTACAAGTGTAGAGACTTCAGGACTATCAGCCCTAGAGAACTTGAAAACAGCATTTGTCAGATAAACTGGCAAGCAATCTGTACAATTCTTTCGCCCGATGATCAAGTTAGTTTCCTTCAAGGCTCAATAAAACAACTTTTGCATCAACATGTACGAGTACCTCTGAAAACAAAACTTGCACGGAGTGAAAGGAACTCTTGGGTTACCGCAGACATTTTATCTACATACTATGAAGCAGCGCGATCAGGCGTTGCGATGGAAGCGTTTTCTAAATTTCGCTTTCTTAGAAATGAAGTATGTAAAAAAATTAGAGAAGCAAAACACCCACTATACTCCACGCGTCTAAATAAAAATTTACCTTCGAAAAAGTTATGGCAAAATATATAAGAACTCGAGACTAAGATAAAAACTTAAGCGATTAAGGATTGAGTACAAAAAAAAAAATAAAAATGGGAAACAAGAACTAACAGAGACTCAATACTGTCGTTGAAAAGATGTACGCCGTCGTTGCCTTCGAAGTCGGCATGCGTCGGGAAATTTAAATTTAAGCGGTATTTGGTCTAAATTTTCAAAACAAACCAATAAAACTAAGAATGCACGAAACTAAATTTTTTCTGAGGATCTCACAATTGTAGAACATGGATCCACAATAGGTTAACGAAATGCTTTGCTAGACGCGTTTAGGTTTGCTGACAAGGGTGTAACTGTGTACGTTGTAGTTTCTACGGTCCATGGTCATCTCTGAGTCCTTGATCATGGTCGTTGAGACATTGGCTGTTTTTGACGTTTGTGGCGTATTGGCGGCGACCTGAGGTCCTGAGATGTTCTTGGTTTTCGTAGCACTCCATGGCCCTGGTAACTATCGTCGTCTACTCGGCATGGATGCGTATCTGGACTAGCGATTAATTTGTATTCGTTAGGCATTGGGATATTTAATTGCTTTCGTAGATTCGATTTTGAGGAAAGATTCACAATAGTTTTGTAACCACTTGATGTGTTATTGTTCGGTGACAAAAAGTCCAAACGATCGTATGTGACATCTATACCGTTGTCATCACTATCGATGTTTTTTGCGCAGATGTCTTTGGAACCGTTGGTATGGCGTTGGGATTGAGTTCTTTGCCATCCGAATTCGATAAGACCGTCTTCTGGGATGTGGTTTCGTTCGGTATGTTTAACTTCACTGAGGCCAAGTGTTTTCCAGGCATCGGTTATTGTTTCGATACTCTCGTAATCACGCTCAGCTGAATTGACAATTTGAGCGCTTTCATTGCGAGCAGGTAGATCTTGTGGAGAGCACAATAAATTTGCAATGCTCTGAACTAAATCTGGAAATTCTGGTTTAAGAATGACAGTCGAACCACCAGTTTTATTCAGATCAACTGAGGTCATTATGGACACTGGTTCATAGTTTTGGAATACTTTGTATTTATCACAATTTTACTATTGCTGGGCGACGTTCCTAGTCATAGGCTTCAGTTCATTTGATGGCAATACTAATGAAGACAAAAGAGTAGTTGGTGTGGATGATAGCTGTGATGTCAGCGGTTTGTCTGTGTTTAAAGTTAGAAGTTTTCTTGGCGGTTTATTTGGAATGCTTTTGATGTCTGGCGGAGAAATTGCAGCTTGTGTGGACGAATTGCTAGAGTTAAAGGAAATATTATTCAGTGAATCGGAAAATGGAAGGAAATTACGCATCGACATTACACTGTGTGTGGAATTTAACTCAAACTCACTACCGTTTGGGTTTTGTGATGATCGTGGCAGTGGACTTCTGGAACCGGGTTCCATTGATTATCTCCACAATCGATGATATTAAGGCTTTCATTGCTGATAAGTTTTTTCATAGATTTCATCTTTGATGACATGCATCGAAAAACTTCTTGAGGACTTGTGTGATCCAAAGTAAAAACTCCCTCTCCGGTGCTACATTTTCGACCGCCTTCAAATGTAAATTTACCATCACAACAGCCGTATTTTCGAATAAATCGGTATGGCCATTTGGCTATAATATTGCTTAGATCGTCTGCAGATTTTAGTTGTAGTTCCGTGGCAGTAACATATATGATTTGGGTTCTAAATTACAGCGAATTGATATGTCGGATGGTATAAGCTTCACTATGAAGAGACCATCTCCATAGGAGCTACAATAAAGATCATTGTCTTCTTCTATGGCAGTACTTCGGCTAAGCGTTCCGCCTTTGTCGCGAAAAGCAACTGATTGCAGAGCATTCAACCATCCCTTAAGATCTTCGTCTGTGAGTGTGTTAAGTGTAAGTGTACCAGTCATTTTAACAATTTGAATTTTATTAGCCGGAAGAGGCTCTTGTGTTATTTTCACGTTATAATTTTGGGATTTTTATCGTCTTTTGATTCGCATATTTCAAGCCGCTCGATACCATGGCGACTTGACTTAAAAAAGAGACAGTAATGCTGGCAAGTTTTCTATTTCGATATCCGGTTGAGTGAGAATCCCGATTGAGATGGAACATTTAGGAATCCAGCAAGAACAGGTAGTTCAGTATACATATCTTGTGTTTGAAGACAGATTTTCTCATGAGGTTTTATCCATCAGATTGCGGTGTTGAAGATTAGCGATTAGCGCAATAAATTTACTCCTATATCTTCAAATGCTAATAGCTTTTCGTACACTTAAAATCGTGTTTTATTTGGCCACTGTTAACAGGCTTAGCCAGAACGTACACATGCTCAGAGGTGTAAATTAGAACTTGTTTTGGTACTATGAAAATAAGACGGAACACCACACAATGGTCGTGAACAAAAGCAGTGTTGGTTTTTTTTTTCTGCTTCTTCTACGTCTTTGAGGATCAATATTCGAAATCTGCTCTTTAGTTTGGATGGTTTGATTGAAGGCTTTAGTTAATATAAATTGTATGGTGAATATTTTAATGGTTTATTGACAGTCTTTACTGGGATAAATGGTGCTAGAATAGAATTTTAATATCACGGATAAAATTCGAACTGAAATTCCTCTCTTTTATCTGAATCCACTGAATCCACTGAATCCACTGATGAATACCCTAATTGTCTTAATGTATTGTAGAATTTGTAAAAGTTCAAAACAATCAGTATGAAGATGATACTGATTGCCGAAGCGAATGGAGGCTGTCCGGTTGCCTACCCTAAATGTGGACATGGATTTGAATTTCAAAGAGTAAATGATGAAGTAAATCAAATCTTCGTCCATTCGTTTTGATGAAATACACCCACACTTTAGCAATATGATTTTGCCTCACATTCTACCAACACTTACTCACGTCTTTAACACTATCATAATGATATCTTCTTTCCCATCCACTTAGAAAATTGCGAAGGTTATACCTGTTCCCAAAAAAATCTGCATCGCGCTCATCCCAGTAGGAGTTTAGACCAATCTCAATTTAATCAATTCTATCTAAGGTTTTGGAAAAAAATACTTCATCATCAAATTTCAATTTTCTTAAAAACAAGTAAACCTTTAAGTGATAAACAATCCGGTTTTAGACAAAACCACAGCTGTATCACGGTCACATTAAAAGTCTTCGAAGATATCAGGAATGCACTGGATAAGGATCTAGTATCATTTTTAATTCTTTTAGGCTTTTCCAAAGTATTTAATGCTGCGAATCATAGAAGATTTATAGCTAAAATAAAAAAGCAATTCAGATTCCCAGATACCGCTGCAAATTTTATTCCTTCCTACCTTAGTAATCGGAGTCAAGCTGTTGTTGTTGGTGAAAAAACATCTCGTTCTCTGAATCTTTATTCGGGGTTTCCGCAGGGATCAATACTTGGACCACTGTTATACACAATATTTGTTAATGATCTCACATACACATCTATGGACTTGTATGCAGACGATGTCCAAGTTCAACTTAGCTGCAAGCTTGGAATAATGACCGCGCGCTCAAGGGGTTTTTGTACTTTTACACAGCGCGGGAGAAGGAAATTGAGGGAGGAAGAAAGGACATTGTTTTTAAATGTTTGTAAATTATAACGACCAGGAAACACAGAGATGGGAAAAGGCATTCCATAAGCGAGTTGTACGACTTAGGAAAGAATCACGATATTTTAGAGTACGTCCAAAAATGGGCTTCAGGGTATACTGATGAGCGTTCATAGCGAGACGGGTATTAGGGTTGAAAGTTTGAATGGGCGGAATGGTACTGGCGATTTCAATGAAGCACTAGTGGTGGAAGTAGCTATAAAACAAAGTGAGAAACGAGACATTTCGTCGGTGTTCGAGGGTGTCCATTGACTGAGTGATATTGCTATCAGATATGAGATTTATTGCAGGGTTTTGAATCCGGTCTAGCAGATGCAGCTATTGTTTAAGCGAACCTGATCAGATGTGAACATTCTACTCCAATTTTGGGCGGATGAATGCCTTATATATTGAGCCCATATCAGAGGGGAAAAAGTATTTCTTACATCGTTTGAGGAAACATAGGCATTTCGCAGCATTTTTGGCGACATCGAATATGTGGTCATGCAAACACACATACCGAGAATCGAAAATTTTTCGGTTTCGACGATGAAAGTGCCATTCATGTATAATGGCTGGGTATGTAAATTTAGGTTTAACGACAGCAGAGAGCATTGTTTTTTGGAAGCGTTAAATTCCACCCTGTTGATAGTTCCCCAATTGGTTTTGCTGTTGATATCGGAATTTAATGAGCTTAGCATACACTGCCGTTCCCGCTCTACAGCCGTGAGTCCGAAAAGGAATATGAAAAGCAGATAGTGCTGTCGTCAGCAAAGGAATATATTGGGTTAGAAGTGGCAGACAAGAGATCATGGATAAAAATTAAAAAGAGTGTCGGAGACAGAACGGAGCCCTGGGGCACAACAGCATTTACTTTGTGAATATCAGACTTGGAACCGTCCAAAACAACTTGGATTGAACGTTCCGAAAGGTAATTTCTAATCCATTGAGGAAGAGAGTCATCGATCCCAAAAGCACGCATTTTCGACAAAAGAGCCTTATGCCAAACTCTGTCTGTTGACTTAGAAATATCAAGTGCAACTATCTTGCTTTCACCAGATTGATGTACGCTTTGGTTCCACTTTTCGGTGAGATATGCCATCAAGTCACGAGTGGACCTGTTGCTACGAAAACCGTACTGCCGGTCATTGAGAAGTTTTCATGTTTCGAGATATTTCATTAGCTGACGATTCATCAGCGTTTCCATGATCTTGGAAAGAAGAGACGTAAGTGCAATGGGTCTGTAGGAGGAGAGGGAAGAAGATTCCCCTTTTTTAGGGATAGGCTGGACAAATGCTGTTTTCCATCTGCTCGGAAAGAGCCCTAAAGAGTAGGATTGATGAAAAAGCTTACGCAGTGGCTTTGCCAGCGAGGAAGAACACCTCTTCAGAAGAAGGAGAGATATACTCGTACCATCTGGACCAGCGGATTTATGTAAATTAAGATCTTTAAGTACTCTTGCTACTACACGAGTGCGAAAGTGGATTCGTCCCATTGTAGACAGCACAGTCTGGGAGTGTTGAGCAGGCCGCAAAAAGTGCAGCAAGCAGATTGGCCTTGTCCAAAGAGCTGACGGCTGGAATATCAGCGTTGGGATGGAGGATGAGGCATAGTTTCTAATGTTTTTGACGAACGACCAAAAATTTTTACTTCCTTTGGGACATTGCAGTATTTTTTGCCTCAGTTTTTGGTCATATTGGAATTTCACACGTTTGAGAAAGACGTTGCTGTCATTTCTGGTTCGTTTAAACTTTTTTCGGTTTTACTCCGTCGGGTTGGTCTTGTAAGACCGATAAAACATTTTTCTAACCATGACGGTTTCTTTACAGCTCGAATCGTACCATGCCTTTTCTTTTGGTTCACTCTTCATTTTGGTTCACTCTTCATTCGATTATCCCTCATCTCATTCCAAAGACAATAGTTTCTGTGATCATGTCAGCAACGCCATCCACGTAGTTATCGAGGAAGCTAATGACCTGTTAAAATTCCTAAAGAAGCTGTTAAGTCCGCTCCAATTGGCTCTCTCGTATTGCCATACCGAATTTAGGAATTTTTTCTCTAACTGTGTGCTAGGTGTACGAGAAATTAGCTGATATGACACAATGATCCGACGAGCCTAGAGGGGAGAGCACATCAACGGATTAATTATCTGGGTGAGAAGTTAAAAACAAGTTCAGGGTGTTGGCGGTATAACTATCAACGTCTAGTGTTCGTGTGGGCTCATTTACAAGCTGCCTTAAGTTTTTCTCCGCACGAAGATCTCAACACACCGTTCTTCGCGTAATGTTTGTCCAGAATGTTGAAGCCACCCAGAATTGTGTATATTGAAATCTCCCGTAATAACGATTTCAGTATGAGGATACAGGGATACAATTCTTTGAATGGAGTCAGACAGCGCATTAAACTCGTGAAAGGTCGAGTTGCTGTCCAGTTTGGGGCTTCTGTAAATAAAGTAGTAGTGGATAATTTGCTTACGGAGATGAAATTTTAAACACATGAAATTGAATTCCTGATTGGAACAGGGACTACATTGTGGTGGAGTTTGGTAAACTACATCATTACGCACATAAATGGCGAGACCGTGATGAGGAAAGAATAGTGGCACTAGTTCGAAGACAGGTAGCTTCAGATCAGAGTGATCTGAGAGGTGTGGGCGGGGATCTACCTGTGCTTCACTAAGTGCTAAAACAGCTGGTCTGTGCTTACAGACGTGGACGTACGCAGAAAAGTGATTATTTTTCGGCCCGCAGTAAACACAAACACCGACGATACTAAGCAAGGCTGCGAAGTGAAAATTCTGACGTTGGTTTACCGAATCAAATCGCAGTAGGTGTTATGCCCTTACAACAATATGAAACAGTGCACCAACAAAATTTTCACTCACAACCCGCTATCCATCAGTTGTTGCATACACTCAGTCACTGCCCGTACCATATGATAAGTACAGTAACGGCCGTGCCCGAGTGCAAGCAACAGTACAACAGTACAACCATCAGGAGCGGGAGAGGTAGGATATCCGCACTGTGTGATATTTTTTTGTAACTGCACTGCACTATATTTTTTGTTTTTTGCACCCGCTCTCGGTGGTTTGGTTTTTCTACGCTGTCCGGTTGTGTTTTTTGTTTTTTTTTTAGTAGTTATAAGAACAAACTTGATCTTAACTACTTTCCTGAATTGTATTTCGGAAACGAACCACTTGAGTATGGTGATAAGACTAAAAATTTAGATATACTTTTTAATTCTATCTTAACTTGGGAAGATCACTTCCAAATGATTATCGCTAAAATACATGGGTCATTACGCAGTCTTTCCCTATCGAAACATTTTACCTCTCAACCTCGTCGTAGACTAGCAAAAACACTGATCCTTTCTTTAATAGCCTATGGATGTCAAATCTTTCCCAGTCATAGCTCAGAATTTAGAAGATTACTGTCGGTTGCGTTCCATAATATCACTCCATCGATTTGATCATGAATTCATTATTCAAATAAAATTCTTGGCTGTAACTTTTACACTTATCTGAAATATTTATCCCTAAAAACATTGTATAACATAATAATAAATAAAGAACCAAATTATCTTTTTGAAAATATAACATTCGCAAATTCATCTCATTCTTTTATGTTATTGCAACCAAGATTTACTTGCAGAAACTCAGAGCGTCAGATTCTTGTTTATGTCACAAGACAGTGAAACAATTTACCTATTTTGATGAGAAGACTTCGCGGAACCACGCAGCTTGAGAAGGTTTTAATCAAACACTTGGCATTAGATTAATACATTAAATTAATAAAAATATTCTCTTCCCTTTTTTTTCTTTCTGTTAAAAGAAAAATATTATAATAATACTGGATTATCTGAAACGACAGTATTTAACTTAACTTAATTTTTAATCAAATCTTTAATTAATTGCCTTTTACAAATTGTTATAGGCTTTGTAGCCCATTGTAAAAGATTCAAATAAATGAATGAAATGAAATGAATATAAAAGCTTAAGGTGTCTTTCATTCGTCTATATCCGGGTAACATTTCGCAAACAAATATACGTTGTTCCATTTCTATATAGCATTCACAGTTTTTCAACCTTGATTTATGCGGTCATCTCGCACTAATCTCTTTAAAGACGAGACGACATATTAAGAATAATGGCATTGTAATCACCTTATTGAGGCCATGTCATGATGACCGTATCATAAACTTTCTTACAACTGACTGGAATCGTTCTTAATTATAAGCCGAATCTCAGAGTGACAAAGACGGAAAAAACGGATCATCAGTTTGAATAGATAACACGAAAAACTGCTTAGGTCTGAAAATATATCTCAGGCATCAATTTCTTTTGAACAGTGCAGTTAAACAAAGAACTACCTCATTCGATGGTAAAGTGCATGCAGTATGAGCGTAGAATACCTACAGCTTCATGCGGCTTGTCTAGGAAGATCAACGGCGATTTAATTGCGCGCGATCCCATTGTGACCCAAGCAAGACTCAGTGAATTATGTTCAGAGGAGTCTTTCATTTTCGAAATAACTTGCAAGTTATGAGCGGGTTAAGCAGGGCTTTTAGGGAAAATTAGGGCCTGCATGTTATGGTTGCAAAATCTAACATAAAATTATCTATCTCCAGGCTTCTAAGGAATGACGACGCTGATCAAACTTGACTCGACTTATCAACAAGGTAGAGCAGGGAAAGTCCAATGTGGTTATTAGACGTGACGCTAACTCCCATCACACAAAATGCGGTGGCACGGACACAAACTCTCGAGATGAGTCCCTATTCCAATACATAATTGACCATAATTCTTAATCGCTAACCGCGGTAGTGAGAAAACGTTTGTAGTGAGAAATACGAGTAGACAGCAGGTGTTAGATTATCACTTTGCTGAGTAATTGCGTCACTGTTGCCGTAAGTAACTGGGAGGTATCTTAGGACATGTCGTTCTCTGATCATAGAATGGTCAAATTCAAAGACATACCCATTTGCCCTCTACTGCACAAAAATCCCAGAAATACTAACTGGGAAAACTTTACAACAGAGATACATCAAAAACTTTATGTCCTCAATGGAGTCAAAATGGAAACCGGCGCCGAAATAGATCATGCAGTGGAAAAACTGGGAATGATCTTAACTCAGGCTCTTAACCGAGTATGCCTTACGAAGATCAAGAAATCCAAGACTCCTCACATTGCTAGACATTAGAAAATCTGCTCAAATCTGTGTTTTGGCTGGATAGACATAAGGCAAGTCTGAGGAAATACAAGAACGCATTGTGCAGCGCTAAAGGAAAATCATGGAACAAGTTTTGCACCAACATTGAAGCACAACAGAATGTGCCAGGTTAAGGAAAGTCATTTAAGGAGCCTACAGTAGTTGGACATGTAAAACTACCAGATGGTAGTTACGCCATATCCAACATTGAAATTGTGGGACTCATGCTGGAAATCCACTTTTTTGGATGCACTTCTATGTCAACATCAGTAGCAGACATAGACACGTTTTTCCATAGCCAACATGAAGTCCTAGAGAGGATACTAGAAGAAAACAAAGTAAACTGGGCCATATAATCTTTCTCCGTTTACCACCTCCCGGACAGCAAGTAATCATACCAATCATGCTTCAAAAAACAAAGCAAGCTGTGATATCGTTCCTAAAACGACTATTCAGCACTAGCATCAGTATGAGCCAAAATGCTGGAAGGAAGTAAACGTAGTATCCATTCGCTTCCAAAAGACTTTCAGCCCATAAGCCCAACATCATTCATTTTAAAAAATTTGGAAAAACTGCCTGAGACTCATATTCAAAGTAAGTAAGACACTGAAGGATCCCTTAATAATGCCAGCATTTCCGCTATAACTAGAATCTGCCACGCTGTATTGAGGGTCAACACCTCAATGGGCACCCCTCAAGGAGGAGTGATACCACCCCTTCTAGTTGTTAAAGAAATACTTCTGAGTTTAAAATGGGAAGGAATAAAAGCCATTTCATAAGCAGAAGATATCACGCCTCAACCCTTACAAGTGAACTAATGTTTACGCTCCAATACGGACCATGTCATACTCCATCAGGACTTTGCATTTTCCCAAGCAGAGAGGAATGGGACAGGAACCAAATGGTAAAAGACTCGATACCCATTTTCACAAATGGATCAAATATGGAGTACGAACCGACGCCGGGATCTTCTCCAATCAATTGAACATACGATGATCACGTCGTCTACCGGACTACAGCGGTGTCTTCCAGTCTAAGATATTAGCTGTAGCCGAATCAGCCAGATTTGCGGCAACAAAGGCAATATCGGACGAGGACATTGCTATATTTATCTGGCTGCCACTAAGACGAGCGTGGCAGTCGAGATTAAAACCAGGCTTGAGAAGAGCCTAAGGCGTTGGCCACAAAGATGTGGCGGACAATGAGCATGCAGATCAGTTAGCTCGAAGAAGATCCTCCGTAGAAAGGGAACTGGCAGATTAAAGTATCAAACTTCCACTCTACAGTCTGAGAGCACAAGTGGAGCGAAAGATACAAATAAAAGCCAATGAAAGGTGGAAAAACTTTGCAACCTAAGTAAATTCAAGACCAGAAGATTCTCCTGAAAGGCAGAACCGAACTATCTACGCTTATTGGATTACTCACAGGCGCACGCAATAAAGCTGCGCCCAACCGACAACGACCTCTGCAGAGGCTGTGGAGACATAGGCTCACTGAGGGATACCCTCCAGTTTTTGTGCCAGTGTCCCAGTCTTAGTAATTTGAGACAAACAATTTTAGGAAGTTATTACTTCCACGACTTACTGAATTATCTGCCGCTTCACTTACATCTCTTTTCAAATTCGCTGATGCAACAAGATGGCTTACACCCGCTCAGGGACCAAACTACAACCAACGCGAAACTGAAAACGGAAACCAAAACCAGGAACCGCAATCAAATTTTTATCCCTAATTATGATGAGGTGTAGAATGAACTCGGCTCCTGATATCTCATCAACCTCCTAACCCAAATGTCATTAGGATTGCGTATAGGTATATCAGGTAGGAAGGTTTCCTAGCAGAGAATGAAATTAAACGTTGTCGTCCTCCAGAAAGACACCAGTGACGCACCTCACATCCGTTTTGGAGCCATAAATGAAGATCCGACTATATTCGATTACGTGTATTGGCACGAAACGGCTCTTGTCATTTCGTCAGACGGCATGTCAATAAGACCCGAGTCAAGAGACAACCGGCAAGCAAGGTTATCAAAAGTCAGTGGGTGTTGCACCAAAGGCCACTTCTCTTTATACGGGATAAGGCTTTGGAAGTGCAGCTCATGATAGTGCGTCTGGAGCAGAGCGAGCCAGGTATGGTAGAGAAAGCAGTCGAGACAGACTGTTGTATGGAATCTGATAAAAGCAGCAGTGGCGTATTTTTGTGAAAGCCTGGTGCAAAATACAACCGCCGCTACAACCATGTAGATCAAAGCGACCCTCCTCGGTGACAAGTCCCATGTCTTGTTGAAAGCTCCTTACGCTGCCAGAGAGCCGACTGTACTTTGGAGGTTTCGACGTCACATGTTTATTCCAATAAAGTTTGATATCCAAGAAGACACGCAAATTTCTTTGGAGAAACGGATGGTAATGCGTGCTAATTGGGTAGTCAGCTTCCTCCTTTTCGGACAGAGAAAAACCTCAGTTTTGAGAGCATTGACAGAAGTTCATTGCTAGTAAACTAATCATCGATAACGCCTAGAACTTCCTGCGCTTTAGCTTCGACAGTCGCTGGACACGATCCAACAGAAGGAACAGCTACATCATCTATATATGGCTGATGCTTACCCAGCCTGCAAATGCAGACAGAAAACATCCCTACACTCGTAGGGGATCTCTGATACAAGTACATTCTTAGTTCTTCTCGAACTTTAAGGCTAAATATCTAACATATGTGTCGTCAGAGTGGGTCAATTGTGTTCGCAAGGTCTGAAGGGTCCATTATTATAGACCATTGGACAGCATATCGAAAGCGGAATTTTCTTGCTTCTATTGATCCCTCATGCAAATTGGGGAAAAATTTAATTTTCAGCTAAATGCCCAAAATTGGCGTCCTTAATGTACCTGCCACTTTGAGTATGGATCAGAAGCTCAATGCATTCACTTTATTTGCTTCAAATTCTCTTTGCTCACTTTCCTAGTGCTAAAGTCGAATGACCCTAGAATCGAATCCATTTGAAGTAAACCACTTCCGACAGATGGTAATCTGTGGTTTGAACGAAACCAACCATCATGCAATCGAGAAACGATTCTTGTGGTCAATCCGACGTTCATCTAAACCGAATGAACATGCAAAAGAGGCACCGGGGCTGCTTCTTTTCATCTACACGAGATCAGCTAAAGAGGATAATTTAACCGATTGACTTTGACCACCAGAAATTAGTAACTCCACACCTGCAATGGCAAAATTTCAAGCTGCACTCACCACACCACAATATCAGTTGCCGCCTCGAAGACGTACTAAACCATTTAATTGGAATTTTACTACCATTGTCGCCAACTAGAGCAGCAGCTTCAACGTTTATGACATTGTCATGACAGTGATGACCAACTAAAGGCACCATTCAAGATGACGAACGGCGACATCTGCCGGTGGCAGTCATTCATTAGACCTGAACCGAGTTCGACTCAATGAATTCAAACAAAAAAAAAAAACCTCAACTCATCGCGCCAGCAATTTTCGTGCGAAATTTCCCCAAATTCAGAATTTCAAAGAAAAAAACTCAAAAAACCGAAACTCATTTCCGAAATTTCGCCAATTGTACGACTATCGCTGCTTCCCTGTTGGATTGAAGTTTTTTCTTGCAGTTTTGCAAGGTTCAGTTAATTTGGTGTCTCCGTGGTTGGGTCTGCCAAAAAACGAAAAAACACCGACAAAAATGTTGCCCTTTCCTCTTGGCATGACAGTCGTTAAGTTACCTGCTTTATGCGAGTTTTATATCATTTTGGCATTTTATTTCCGCTACATCTGCTGTTGTGTGTTGTGTGCTGTGTGTTGGATGCAATTGCTAAAAAGTAACAAAAGCAAAACAGGTTGCAACAAAAGGCAGTTAAAATTGCCCTAAAAAAAAAAAGTTAAAAAAACAAAACCAAAAACGGCCAAAGGGAACTCACTTTTTATTTGCTGCTGTTGCAGTTGTTTTTATTGTTGTGTTTGTTGTTGGGATTGAGGTGACCTCAGAACATGTGAATGTCCAAGAGGCGTTGCAACCTGTCAATGGAATGGGGATAACATTTAATGGCTATCGTTGAAATTCGCAACATGAGCAGCGAATATTTTTCACATCCTCAATATCGAGGAGAATGTCAATTTGACTGGGTGTTCCGGGTTAAGTGCTGCCGCCGCGCGCAGGACTTATTTCAGAGCTAATTTATGTGAGTTTAAATGCCTTCTGGTCTTTGATCATGTTACTCGCAACTATAAAATTGTACGAACACTGAATCTGTATTTGAGTTGGCTAAAATTGGCGAACTACCAAGGTTGATCAACCGTTTTAAATGGAATGATTGATAGCTTGTAGTGAAAGTTGTCGGCTTACACAAAAATTTCTTTTTAGGCAATCCGAAAAGCGAAAATCGTTATGGACGTTTTTTCTACCTCCATACAAACGGCTGAGTGATAGCCTTTTGTATAGTTAACCCTTTAAACATATCGTTTCTTTAAAAAGCTCAGTGTGATCGACGGGTATCCCATATTAGCCCATTCTCTTACCTAAGCTCGCTTAGTTTTATTGTGCCGGATTCACACTCAGCATCTATATATGAACAGATACAGATTTGCCTGTTGCAGTCATAAGCTACAATAGGAATGGAAAGTGGTACCAGCTTATCTTCGGTACTACATATGGCCACAGAGAATACAATTTCTGAGACAATAGCAAATGAAACGTGAGAAGCAATCATATCCGGGTCTAAATACTATCCTCTGACTTGGTTGTCAATAAGAAGGCAAGTAATCGAGTTAACCTTAACCAACAGGTATGCGTTTCAGTTAGAAAGTAATATACTATCAGAGGTTTTTATGTCAGACCAGGAGTACACCGAATTCAGACTCGGATGCGGGCGCTCAGCCTAGTGGAAGAGGCACAGTCTAAGAAAAACACGCTGAAAGGAGGAGCTGGTCAGGTTCGTCAATACTCCAGCTAACTTAGAACGAACAAACAGGTTCAGAATCTGAGCGGTGACTTCACCAAATGTTTTGAGTTGGCGTGTCCAGCCAGTAAAACCTTTTGTAAAACCCCCCTTTTCATTGTGGAATGTAGATTTGCGGGGACTGCGTTAGGCTTTTAAACACTTCAGTCAAAAGCAAAGACTTTTTGTTTCACGCTCGAGACCAGGTAAACTGATGAAATCCAGCTCACAATCAACCCATATCACTGAAGTCGAATGTAAGTGGAGTAACACAACTCACTGAAGGTGGTATCTTTCATCAGTGTGGTGACAGATGAGGCTACTAAAATGCTGTTGCGTTCTTTGATCACATATTGTATATCCAGTTGTATTAAAAAAAGATATACGAGTAGATCAGCTGCTGGCAACTCTGAAGAAAATCGTCATTGCTATAGTGGCACTGACATACATACCTAACCTCTGGCGAACTTTATCCCGAAAATCGGAAAGTATGACTAAACGCTCGAATAGATGAGACTGCCTTTAAGTTAAAGAGGATGGAAAAAATGGTCGAGCTTCACGTATGCGAAATTGCTTAGGAAGGCATCATCTATCAAAGAAGCAACAATCCTACGAGTGTGGAAAATCCCGCCGGACCTCGCTTCAAATTCTTGCCAGCAGAATTAACTCCACTCTCGAGAAAAAGGATTACGCGCTGGCAATCTTTATGGAAATTAAAGGTGCTTTCCGCGGCACGTGTTACTCGTCTAGACAACACGGCGTTCAACAATCGTATAGGTAAGAGAAATGCTTTTGAACTAAATCTAGGTTTCAGATGCCTACTGCGGCAAATATGCGATTGTGAGTGTAAAGAGGGGTTGCTCGCATGGCGGCGTCATGCCTCCACTGCTATGGCACATTCTTAACTCGCTCAATAGTTCTAAGGTCTACGCTTAGGCATATGCAGATGATGTAGTTGAAGTCTGTTGGATCATGCCAAGTGACTGCCGAACCTAAAGCGGGGGCTGCCGTAGATGTGATTGGCGATTGGTGCACTACATTTTTTTTTTCAATTTATCCTCTTTACGAGAAGGAGGAAGGTGACTGCTCTGACCCATATAATGCTTAAAGGCGTCTCTATCCGTTTCTCCTACGAAGCTGTGCAACATATTTCGGTCTCATCCTGAATAACAAACTTCTTTAGAATAAACATGTCCCGTCGAAAGGTTCAAAGGCTCTGACTGCAGTTCGAAGTGATCCCCCGGATCTATACGACTTTGATAAGATCAATTATATCGTCGGCCGTCTGGTGAAATAAGGTTTCACGAAAGTATGAGTACGTTACTGCCTCGTTTACCAGTCTCCGAAGAACGGTCTTTCTTGGCCACATGGGGGCTTTCCCTAATACCCCAGGCTCTGATCAATTAATGATTCTAGCTCCCTTCAAAATTCATGTCATGGGCTGCGTTCGTAAAGCCGTTTTCTATTTAATAAGACGCAATTCTTTGATATAAAATGGATTAGGACTTAGATCACCTTCCTCACCGACTCTCTTTGGGGTCCTATCTTATGAATATACCTCTTGCAGCAAAAATATGCACTCGATTTTCCCTGAGCCGATGAATGGTTTTGATTATCTGGCCAGGAAAAGAATGTGTTGTTCACAGATGGCACCAAAGCCGATATTGAGTGTTGAGCTGGTATCATTTTGGTGTTAGGAGGACGATTACTTAATATTTTGTTCGTTAAGATAATTTACGCCTGTCTTCCAATCCTGATGGCCATGACGTAACTGAGCTGCGCTTAAAGCCGAAGCTTCTTATCAATTTTAAGCTGGTTCGAGAATGCAGGACTTTCCTGAAGGAAGGCGGAAGGCTGAATCTAGTGAGCCTTGTTTGGGCTGCAAGGTCATAATGATAATGGTTAGGGCTTCCATTGGGTTTCATGTGAGCATAACTGCAGATGCCTGACTTTTCAGGATGCCGCTAGATCAAGTTCAAAATAGTGCAAACGAGTCAGGAATGTCTATCACGCTTTTCTTTGGCATGAAAAATTCCAGTACGACCAAATCACTGTTCCGTATTCGGAAATTTGGCGATTAACAGTTCTGTTCTGGTTGAAGAAAAATGTGATATCTGCAAAGAATATCTGCTCCTTTTCGGATAGTTAGGCGGCTCTCAAATTTTTCTATTTCTAAAACCACCCTTGATTGGCCATCATCCCTCAGGAAGATGGCAGAGCCGACCAACAGTCACCTAATTTGGGGCCACAGAGATATTCAAGGGAATTGTACGGCCGACGAACTCACCAAAATTGAAACCACTCTACCTATGCTACCTGAAATAGGTAATCGCTACGTGTAAACTAATACTAAAGCTGGATGGTAATAGAAGAACAAACCTTAGGTAGACTGTTGGGTTAACATGTCCAGCGACAAAATAAACCTAGTCAAAGCTGACCGAAATAGGAAACATCTCAGCGCTATCATAGGTGTCATCACTCTACGCAGTCTTATAGACAAAAATGCAAGAAGGCTTGGCGTTTTTACAAACGACTTCTGCAGAAGCTACATGGATGCGGAGGAGGAAGAGGAGGAGGAGGAGGAGGAGGAGGAGGAGGAGGAGGAGGAGGAGGAGGAGGAGGAGGAGGAGGAGGAGGAGGAGGAGGAGGAGGAGGAGGAGGAGGAGGTGGAATCTACTCCGTATATTCCCTTCTACAATGACTTAAACGATCTAACCTATTATATATAGACATTAACAAACTCCCACTCTTCGTCAGAAGCTTAAAATGGTTCCAAAGGCAGGAGGTTCACAAACCCACTTGGCATCACAATGTGCCAATAGGCTTACGTGGGTTATTTTTTCCAAAACCCACTCTTACCTAACCTATGATTATAATGACATTCTAGCTATTAGTTCTTTGAATAAGGCCAACACTCAAAGATCTCAATATACGCAAATCATCTGCTTCAGATGGTATAATCCACGCTGGCAAGACATAAGCTTTTCCATCAGCGGAACCATAGTCTAAACCATTCTAGTGAAAGCAACACAGTTGCACTTGATATTTCAAAGACATTTTCGGGAGTATTGGACCAGGCCCTTTCGTATTTGATATCGATGCGTCTTGTGTTCAATGGATTAAAAATTACAATGCAACAGCATAACTGATTTGAAAACCACTATTCGGGTGTGATGTAATCTGTCTGCTGTCGTTAAAGTGAATTTTAAATACTCAGCCATTACCTATGAATGACACTTGCATCGTCGGAACCCGTTCATTCTCAGTAAGCATGTCAATGGCTACCCACATCGAAATGACCACATATTCGTTGTCGCCAAAAATACTACGAAATGATTAAGCTTCCCTAAGCGATGTTAGAAATAACCGACATCTTGTTAGGTATTTCTAAGATATCTATTAATTTCCTAGATAAGATTCAAAACCTCATAGGTGAGGTTTGTATTGCATAGTATATGTATTAACACTCTCGAACACTGATGTATTGTCTCCTACCTTGTCTTGTTCTATAGCTATTTTCATCATCAGAGATCTATTGAAATTACTAGTAGCATTCCATCTCCCGAAACCTTCTATTACTGATCATCATTTTATCCTCAAGACCATCTATGGACGTACCCTGAAATATTGTGATTCCTTCCTAAGCCTTTCAACTTGCAACTGCGGCTGCTGAGCTCATTATTTCCTAGTCATTATAACCCGCAAACATTCAAAACCAACGTACACCGGTACCTCTTTTTCTTCTCCCTCTAATTATCTTTCGCCTTTCTTTTGTGCAAACATTTTAAGGGTACACTAGATCGATTGACTGGGTGCTAATTTAAAAAAAAGATTTATGCGAAACGTTACCTAGTCACGTTAGTTATGATGGGGGTTCGCCTGCGACGTACAGTATTATATTTGCAGCTTTTCGAATATGCCGCCTGGAAACGGATGCAGACAGATCTTCAAGGCATCTGTGGTGGTTGCTAGTGCAGCTCTTATACAGATTCTTAAATGATATTGATATATTGCACTTGTCCTTCAGCGAGATTCAACAGTCGAAGATACTTGCAAGGATGGATTTGTTAGTACTCGTAGCTGTGAATATTCAATATGTAATCCTATCTGTTCCCAACAATCAACACCTAATCTAGTTTGGACACTTCTGCTTTTATACTTGTAAACTCATCGGTATCAGCTCGCTGAGTGACACAGCATACTTGTTTGTATGCCGATATCGTCGACCCAAGCATATATTTTTACAGACATACAATACATGTGTGTAACAGCCCTTCACTTGTTTAAATCCTTTCTGGATATCCAGTGCATCGAAGAGATCGTTAGAAATCTTATAAGAGCAGCAACTGTTCTCTATGCACAGATTGTGGAGTTTTGTAGGGCTACAGACAAATATGTTCCTTTACCTATACGTGCTATTAAAGGCATCTTTAAAATCGCTGAAGTGAATGTGAATTCGGCTTTTATTCCTTGGATTCTTCTGGACACTTCTGCCGAAGTGTCAAATCCCGATCGATGTTGGCTACCACTAACCCGAAACAGCGCTGATATGGAGGATCACCTTGAGGTTTAAGATTTGTACATAATATATAGGAGGTACCTAGTTTAGTACAGCATACCTATGTACAATACATACATATGTATGTACTTGATACTCATTTTGCTCTGCTTTTCATTGTACTGGTGTACATTTCTCTGATCAAATCATAGAAATTCCTTCTTTCTCGTTTTAGGTAACAAATCTTCTGAGCAGCTCTTGTCATTTCTCCTGGGTTCCTAAGTGGGTATTCTTCATGGCTGAATAAACAACCACAAAGGTGATTGTGGTTGAAGGCCAGCATTTCGAGTGGCTACTTGACATCGTTGTTACTGGTCATTTGAGCTTCTATTAGCTGCGATAATTCTTGTTGAAACATATAAGTACGCAATAGGAGAAGTCTCTAGTGGTATTTCACATTTCACAACTGCACCACTTCAAAGATATACCATCCCGCAGTGGTTCCATTCATTGCTGACCATTTGGAAACCTACATATTTAGAACTTGACTAGCGCGCAGATGATTTGGTTGTCAGTTCATTGATAGATCTATAGTTCCAATGTTGAGTCTTCACGTCAAATTCCAAATCTTTCTCTTAAACAAGAAAAATACCTTCCATTTTTCGGCATTGAACTTTCGGAACTACATAACTTGAATATCTTAAATCATTTCAACAACCACAACCCACACCATTTATTAAACCCATGCGCCCGTTTTAAATTCCACGAACCAAGTCGTTCATTCAAAACTAATTTCGGGCTTGAAAATTCTACAAAATTAAATCACATGCTTGAAAAAATCGCACAAAATTATCCCCGCAGACAAGCGCGCTGTTATGAATGGCCCGTCAAATGGAATTATTTCCCATAAATAGCTCGATTCTGGCAACTAATTAAAACCAGCTCCAGTACAGTTCGCTGGCACTTTACTCGTAAATTAGCTTCCACCAGCAAGCAACAAGAAATCGGAAAAATTAGCAATTAACTGCAAAAAGGACATAAAAGTACTCGTACACGATAAATCGCACCACCTTCAGAGCTCGAGCAGTGCAACTCTTTTGTTTCGATGTTTTCGTCCTGAAATAACTTCTTCACTAGTATTCCTGATGGAATATTTACCAATGAACCTGGCCTCGACCCCGTACACCATTGTTAGCTGTTGTTGCAATAAAATCTTCTTGCTCAACACCAAAGGAGCAATTAGGGTTGAATTCATTAACAGCGAGGCCAGAGGACATGGAACAAAATAAAAAATAAAAAATAAAAAATAAAAAACAAAACAAAACAACCAAAAGGGTATGGCACAATAAAATTTGCAAAAACCAAAGACCCAAGACTGAAGAATGAACACTATCGGTGTAACTTACTTACCGCCCACACTGTACGAGTATGAATTCCACGGTAATATAAGTACACAACTCAAACCGCGAGGTGATTTCAAACTTGGAAAGACTTACAATTCGAAAGGAGTTCCAGAAGACCCATTCTCCAGTCACGTTTACGAAGAGAAGCATAAAATTCCTTGTTGTGATTTATGAAAATTCTTTGGAGCTGGTTTGTCCTTGTGCTGCTCTATGAATCCTTCTTGCGATGCTTTACGACTTTGGTGGTGGCTACGAAGCAGATTTATTTTGGAATTTGCTAATGTTAATGTTCCCTTGCGTCTGCTATTTGATAAGTCATTAAAAGTACTTTATCTACGATATTATTGCTGAGGTGAAACTACCCTCAGTTGAGGAGCCGAGATGAGGTAACTATCACAGAGGTATTGAGAGCTGAATGTAACAAGGAGTTGAATGGAATGGTGATGAAAGGAAAGTGCACACAAGTGCATAAGTAATTTCGGAAGTTGGAAGAACAATTTGGGCCATAAGTTGATCCTTATTAAATTTAATAACTAGAATATGGAACACAAAGACGTGCTACATGTCTTTGTGAGGTGTGGTAAGAGAACTCACAATCACGACTGGATCACATCCAAGGCATCATTATTAGGTTCCCCGTCAGTCTTCCAAAGCCAAGATTTTACTAAAGCTTTCTGCTTTTTAACTGCCATACAAAATATCACGAGATTCGGACGCACCAGTACCGAATACGATTAGGGTAGGCACGGATTAATCTGGCGATGGCCATGCTCCAACTGTGACTTCAAATCAATGGTGCTCATTTTATCTCCTCGTGGCGCCACCGGCCAAATTTATAAGCACGAGTATTAAGGAAGAGTAAATCAAAACACTATAACTCATTGTCAGAAATAAATGAAACACAGAAGGGGGACGTACGATGGATGAATTCACATCATGGAATCAAAGGTGGCTTCAATGGTCGGTATGGCAGATACCTTATGTGCGCTACTTCAATGTATTTGGAGCTGAGGTTAGTAGGATTTGTCATTGTTGAAATAGAGACGGTGGCAGATGGACCTTAAATGGGTCAGCTCTAGCTCCCATACCCCTGAATTGTGCTACTGACTTCGGTCTCTAAAAGGGGTCTAACAGGTTGAGAGTTGTCCTTGTAGTTAACCGCGCACTCTCACGAACCAACCAAAAGGGTCGGATAATGACGGATCTATTATCGATGACCCTGGAAAACGACCTTTAACCGTGTGGAGCCGAACAAGTAGCGGAGATCCTCGACTGCTATAAAGCAAATATCGCCGCAATTCATGAAGTGCGTCGAAATGGAATTGGCGAAAGAAGGATGAAAAACTGCGGCATATACGAGTACTAAAGTGATTCCTACGAACAAAATTTACAGCGTCTATTTGGATGCGCATTTGTTGTAAGCGCAGACTTTGGAGGAATTCCTGAGTTTCGACACGTAATCGAGCGCTTTATAATAAAATTCATTAAAAGTTTTATTTGCCAACATGGGCTTGAATTGCCTGATACCCCCACCAGGAAAGAGATGACACTACCAAAGAATGTTTCTATGAATTATGAGGTTAAAAGTGTCTTAAGTGATTTGAACGCCAAAATAGGAAGGGATGATATTTTTGGTGCCGCAGTCTGGAAGCATAGAGGGCATGAAATGACGTCTAGTAATGGACTAAGGCTAATTGACTTTGGTTCGGTGCGGAACATAACTATAGTTAGCACACGGTTTTCTTACCTTTGTGACCATAAATGGACATAGCGGTTACCGTCACCGTCAGCCAATTTCATCATGCTGCTATCGACGTAAGACACTTCTTCGGTATTATAGATGTACGAACGTTCCAGCGGCGAACATAGACTTGCATCACTACCTCTTTGCAGCCAAGATACGTCTACGGATGTCTCAAGCACTATAACAGCGAAAGAACACTGTGAGGGGCATTTAGAGTAAAATGCCTGCAATCGCAATAAGCCGCCAGAGACTTTGCCGATCGCGTATCCCTCAGCCTCTTGGCATGCGCTATGCGACCATCAGATGCACCACAATTGATGTGTTGGGTTTCACCGATCAAGGTTTGATAAAGAATGCAGCAAAGCACAGGTAAGAAAACAACTCGCCTACTAAGCAGCACTTCATAGAAGAACGGGAGCGGCCCTTGAGCTGTACAATCCAAAGAGAAGGGGAGAACATCGCGAAAAAGACAAAGGAGGAGGACAGTGCGATTGCAGAAATAAAGAGATGCTACTCCCGTAATAGTGTTCAGAAGTCTTACCAAATTGATGTGTTGCGGCAACAGAGGCTTGTAGAGGTGAACAAGGAAACGAAGTTGTAGAGTCACAGTCGGTATTGTGGTATGGAAAAACCGTTTTTGCAGACAGTTAAACTGTGATGAAGACTAAATTCCGCTCTCAGCAATAATGAACCATTCAAACTTGACTGTGAAAGTAAAGAGATCTGCCCACCCGACAAAAATTAAGTGTGGATAGCCAAATTCAAGACCAACTAGCTTGATGGACCGGACGGCCTATCTACCGACCTATTTAAGGCAGCAGGTGGTAGAGAGCATGTACCAACTCATTTTCAAGATTTAATCGACGGAAAGCATGCCTGAGGAATAGAACCCTAGCACCGTTTGCTTGATCCACAAGAAAGGAGACCCTCTTGACTGCGCAAATTATAGAGGCATCGGTCGCCTCAACATCGCATATAAGATCTTATCTGCTGTCTTGTGTGAACGAATGAGTAATTGAACTTGGGGCCAATGAGGAGTTTCAGGACTAGTCAGGTTGCTTAAATAGAGATGGTGGTTCATCTTATTCCTCCAAGTCCACATTAACTGTGGTAAACTATCCGACCACCCTTCTATTTTCAAGTAACCAAAAGTCTCCGATAAAGACGCATCCACTATTAATGCCATACAAAACGAAAAAAAAGACAGCGATGTTTGGATGTGCATACGGAATCTTCGGACCTAGAATACGCCTTAAACATAAAGCAGATATCACTACCATCCAGAAGGTGCGGTGGTATGGACCGGGTAAAAGAAAATTGAAAAACGCTGGTCTACTACGGCGACTGCTATAGAGAACAGTATCCGCATTTATTTGGATGCGGTTTTGTAGTAAGCGGCAGATTAAAGAAAAACATTTTAAGCTGCCAGGACGAAAGTGAAAATCTTTTAGATTCGTCAACATCAGCCTGACATCTGGTTTCGGTCAAGGTGAAGAAATACACGATGCTATCAAAGAATACCTCTATGAGCTCATCGGCAAAACCTACTGTCATTGCCTTAGACAGTTTTGGTAGTACAGGATGTCTCTTGTGTTTTGACAAGAATATCTGTCGTGTAGATTTGAGTTCACAGGATGCCCACACATCCATGGGAACCAGGATCCGCCTGGCCAGCTCTCACCATCTATCGATGGTACCAAAGTCGGAACCTGTGTTGATGGCACAAGCTCCACCCTTAGTAAGAGTTGAGGTCGACCGAAAACCTCTTGTAAATCGTATGGTAACGGCTCCCAGTACTTATTGTAACTCTACATCGGGTCAAAACCAACGGAATGACTCTTCATGCGACTTTATCTTCAAACTACAGCCACCGTGATGCTCCCATTAGGGGGACTAGCTCTTATAATTCAGACCCGGACTGAAATCCGAGGTGACCTGATTCCCACAGTACCTTGTTTTAAGTTCTGGTGTAGATTACCGGTGGTTCATTCCACTCAACAGGACTTATGACCAGCAGCTTGTAACTGGTCCAATCGTAGCAACCTCCGCTGGTGTCAATCTGGAAGTCTTTACCATAAGACCAGTATTGGTCTACGTCATTGATGGGCGAAGCCGTAATAATTGGGCGGGGGTTCAGCTTTGGTAGTACAGTCGGAGAACCTGGCGCACACGACAACAAGTTTGCAATTATACAGAGGCTAACAATCAAATGACGATCGGGATATTACAATAGCTATCATACGGTGATGTCTCAAAATTTATAAAGGGACCTGGCGGTCTTCTGATCATAACATAGTCAACAATATTGATGATGCTGGAGCCGGGATTGTTTGGTCTTCACCCTGGTGGCATCATCGATTCTTATTTTTGAAATTATCCTGAAGCTCGGGTTTAAATCAATGGCCAATATTACCGGCGGTCCGAATGTTTCGGGCAGCCAACATTGACTCGGATCACTACCTTGTTGCAGCCAAGGTGCTAATGTGGATTGCGCCACAAGCACTACAAAAAAGAAGAACTACTGTGAGAAGATATAGCGAACGTTCATAAGCTGCAACCGCAAGAGACTGCCAAAATCTTCGCCGAACCCGTGTCCCGAAATCTCTCAACAACTCCTATGCCGCCGGTATCAAGTACCGAAGACCAGTGGTAACGCTGCCAACGTGCCAACAGAGATGCCGAAACTGATATGTTGCGTTTCACCCTACCACCAAAAAGAAATCTCTGGATTAAAGAAGAATGCCGGCAAGCATTTGCAGCTAAACAAGAAAAGCCTTCAAAGCGGCGCTGCAACGACGAACGAGAGCTGCTCGTGAACTCTGCGAGTTGGCGAGAAAGATCACGAAATCTGATAGGTTGTACCCCAGAAATAACGTACGGAAGGTTTACCAACAAGTAAAAAGAACGTGTCAAGGCAAGAAGATCGGTACAAAAAAGCCTATAGAGATGGAGAAGGAAACCTCGTAGTGGAGTTACAGTCGCTGCTGAGAATATTGAAAAACTCTTTCTGCAGACTGTACTAAGGCAAAGAAGCCCAACATTCCACCTTCAGGCAGAATAGACCATTCAACTTAGACGAATGGTCTATGACCGGAACGAAGTGAAAATTGTAATACGAATATCTAAAATCCAACAAATCAAGTGGGTCTGACGGCTTAGGTATTCAAAGCTGTTGGAAATGGCTTTGTGAAGAGCATGCGCTAACTCATTTCTCAGATCTCTTCAGAAGGGTGTACGCATGGTGAATGAAATCTCAGTCAGAAACCCTTCGCCAACAACCTGATTGGTCCCCATGTGCGGTTTCAGACCAGGAAGGTCCACAATCGACCAAAACTTCACACTGCGGCAGATCTCCAAGTCTATACCCAACATTTTTTCACCGATTTTAAGGCCGCATATGATAGCATGTCTTGTTTGGCACCCCCGCCAAGCTCGTCTGTCTGTGCGGAATAACGATTGAGAACGCTCACTTCTCCTTCAAAGTCGGTAACGACTTAACTGAGGCCTTGATATCAGAAAAGGTGTTGGATAAATTAGCTCACTGACATGCGACTTCTTTAACATAATACTTGAAAGAATTGTGCGGAAGTCACAAGCAAACACTGGAGGCACAGTTTTTCAAAAGTGTGTACAAGTCCCATGATTGGGAGAACTCAGCGGGCTGTCACCGGTGCCTTCGCTGGTTTTGAAACAGAAGCCGCAAAAAAGGGAATAGCGGTGAAGGATGGCAAAACCAAGTATGTGCTGTCCACAGGTAGGGACACACAGCATCGAAAAATTGGACAGAACGTCACAATCGGCAGCTATAATTTCGGGGGCAGTAAAGAACTTTGTCTAACTTGACTATGCTATGAGTTCTTCCAACAACACCTAAGGAGAAATAAAAGGAAGAATCACTCTTGCCAATCGCTGTTTCTTTGGCCTAAGAAGGCAGTTGAGTAATAATGTCTTATCCCAAGAAAATTAAGGAGGCTCCATATAAGACCTTGATCATCGCAGTTCTACTTTATGGTGCAGAACTATGGCCCTACCAAAAGCGGATGAAACTACGCACTATACTACTACGACCTATCAGAAAATTGCGTATCAAAAGCTGAGATTGCTAGAACATGTACAGTGAATGGAGACAAATATTCCGGCCTGCAGAGTCTTCAAATCTAACCCGGAGGGACAATACAGTAGAGGTAGACCTTACCTTAGGTGCCGCGCACAATTACAAGGGAACCTCAACCGACTTGGAGTGCGCAACTAGAAGCCTTTAGGTAAAGGTCGGACTAACTGGAAAGACGTGTTAGTTGAGGCCTAGGGTCACCATGAACTGTAGCGCCTGCAAAGTGAGTAAGTAAATCAGTGATTTGAAAATATAGACAACATTGCTCTGGATGATAGTGGTTCCAGCAATGTAACGCAAACTGCCACACTTCCCATGCAACCATTGACTTATTTAAAACGTGATTCGATGACAACACTGCTGTTGTCCTCACTAATCAACATGAGGTGTACTTCACTGAGTCGCTTACTGCTTCCATGGTATAAGCGATATCGCGGAGACTATGCCGCTCATAGTCATAGTCATCTCTTCCAAGTGGCAGTACAGAATCTCTATTTTAATCTATGTAAGTATAGAATCAGCTAAAATGATGGATATTTCAACTTAATCCCGATAAATTTTTAGTAATCTTACTTAATGGACTTCTAACAAGATTTGTGTCAGATGCTCGGAATCTAGGTTCTACTTTTAAGATATCGATATGTCCCATAATTTGGTCGGGACCACGCTGGCCCCAACGGCAGCACTTGGTAAAGATGATCTGAATGATCCGCGTGTTTCAAGAAAATTTTGAGCTGACTGGTATTATCGTTGAATAGTTTATCAACTTACCCTGTCGTCAACCATCTTCGATTTGACCCCAGGAAAATTCGGTGAGCGGTAAGAATTAACGGTGACGGTTAGTTACACCTTCATCATTTTCGAGGAAGTATGACCAGACCAAATTGCAGACCATACAGTGACTTTTTGTGGATGCAATGGTCTTCGATATTTACATGTAAATTTTCACTTGCTTGTATCTGTGATGGAAACAACCTATCTGAGGAGTTTAATACAACACGCATCCTTGCTTCGGTGGACGCAATGCAGCTAATTATCAACAGGCTAGACGATTATTGTAAAAATTGGAATTTGTCTTTAAATTTTTCAAAGAATGACATTGAAGTTCCAAGGAGAATATATTAAGATTGGGTACCTTGGTGTAAAGAACAAGCACTTACAGAGTGGTGTGGCAATCTTTTCAGTTTACGAGTTTTGTAGCAGCAATAAAAATATCAGTCATTAATCGTAGCATACTGATGTTGTTCATGTACAATAGAAAAATTACTTCGCTATTTCATCAGGAGAGTTTTTAATTACTTCTCTGGGTACGTCCAATAGACGCCAGTGGTTTTGACACAGGGAGATAACCGCCCACCCCTTTCAGATCACTCTGATCTGAAGCTACCTGGTTACGAACTAGTGCGTAGTGATATAGCTTACCACGCTTTACCACAATGTAACCCCTGTTCTAATCCGAAATTCAAATTCATGTCGTTAAAATTCTATCTCCGTAAGCAAATTATCCACTGCTGCTTTATTTTCAGAAGCCCCAAACTGGACAGCAATTCGACTTTTAACGTGTTTGATGCGCTGTCTTCATTCAAAGAATTCTATCCTCATACTACATAAAATTATTATTAATATACACAATTCTATGTAGCCCACGCGAATACTAGATGTATCGCAAACACCCTTGACTTGTTTTTGACTTCTCATCCTGATAAGTACACCGTTGATGTGTTCTCCCGTCTAGGCTCGTCGGAACATTGCGTCATATCAGCTAATTTCTCGTACACCCCCCACACAGCTAGAAACAGATTCCGAAAACAACCGTATGGCAATAGGAGAAAAGCAATTGGAGCAGACTTTAGGAATTTTAACTGGTCGTTATTTTTGATCACAGACACTATTCTCTTTGGAATGAGATCCTTTATCCCTCATCAAACCAAAAGAAAAGGCATAGTACAACTCGATCTGCGAAGAGGCTGTCGGGATTAGAGAAATGTTTTTTCCGTCCTTTTAGACCAACCCGACAGAAGAACACCGAAAAAAGTTCAAACGAGCCAGAAATGACTGCGACATTTCAATATGACCAAAGTCTGAGGCAAAGGTAGTAAAAGCTTTTGGTCGTTCGTCAAAAACATTAGAAATTCTGCATCATCCTCCATCCCAACGCTCATTTACAATGACATTCCAGCTGTCAGCTCTTTAGACAAGGCCAATCTGCTTGCTGTACACTTTGCGGCTAGCTCAACACTTCCAGATTTTGCTCTGTCTCCGCCTGCACTTGAGTGCGTCGATTCTTCAATAGGACGAATCCACTTTCGCACTCGTGTAGTAGCAAGAGTATTGTACTTAAAGATTTTAACATTCACAGATCCTTTGGTCCAGATGGTGTATCTCCCCTTCTTCCTCGTTAGCAGAACCACTACGTAAGCTTCTTCCTCAATGCTACTTTTTAGGACTATTTTTGAGCAGATAGAAACAGCCTTTTTCCAGCCTGTCTCTAAAAAAGCCGAATCTGCTTCACTGTTCTCCTACAGACCTGTTGCACTTACGTCCCTTCTTTCCAATGTCACGACATCGAAACTCGAAAAATTCTCAATGACCAACAGGTGCGCTGATGATTTTCATGGATGGCACTTGCGTCTTCGAAACCGAAACACTTTCAATTCTTGATTTATGTTTCAATGACAACCTAAGTTGGAATGACCACATATTTGATGTCGCCAAAAATGCTGCGAAATGTTTGGGTTTCTTCAAACGATATTTTCCTCCGCTGGCCTCAATATATGTGTAAGGCATTCATCCACCCAAAATTGCAGTACAACGACCGTATCTAGTCAGGTGCTCGTAAAACCTCTCTGCACCTGTTGGATAGCAATCAAAACAATGCTATAATATTCACAAGCGATTCTAAGATTACTCTGTCAATTGACAATCTCTAACACCGGCGAAATGTCTCCTGTCTCAATTCAATCGCTATTTTCACCACCAGTGCTCCATTGAAATTACCAGTACCATTCTACTCCTTAAATCCCACTTTCGGGCGTACATTGAAGTATCGTGATTCTGTCTGAAGCCGTACAACTATAACCTTGAAACCACGGTTCATCGGTAACTCTCTTTCTCTTCTCCTTCGCTCACGCTGTGTGTAAACATTTTAAGGGTACCTTAACCCCTGAGAAAGAAAAAGAAAACAAAAAATTACCAAGCACTAGGTTTTGGTGATTTGCAAAGGCCGGCAAATCACGAGTCTGTGTCAATAAGCCTCAGACTCTTGAAGCCATTAAAGAGAAGATCCGTCAAGAATGCGAGGACCTATCGCTAGAAGTTCCGGCAAGAGTGATGGAAAATGTCACAAATCGGGCCCGACTGGTCATCAAATCTGGCGGCGGCCACTTAGCCGATATCATTTTCTCGACTTAATGCAAAAAAAATTTAAGACATCAAGTACAAATAATCAAAAAACAGAACCAAGGATTTTCATTTTTAAAAAAAATTACAGCCAAAGAACATCGGGTGACACTTTTGCGCCACCCTGTAGTTCCCCTAACTAAATCCTGCATCTGAAATAGCATTCCTATTTTTGCATACACTAAAATTCTATCTCAACTATGTAGTAAAAATCATGTTTATGAAACAAGGGAGGATGCCCGATATAGTGCTCAGCCAAATGCGGCTTTTTTGAGGGAAATGGGTTCAAAGCTGGGAAGAAATAGCATCGCATTCTAATAGTTACACCAGTTAATCCCCTAAAATATAAGTTTAACAAATTACGAGACAAGACAGACTATAGGGTGTATAGAGAATTTGTGTATGAAGCCCCGTCATTACCATAGAGGGTATTGTATCAAATGAAATTATCATTTGCAGAATAGAACTCATTTCCTGACGAGTTACGCAAGAGGTGTTAAATTTGAATTATACGAGGGTTGGCTGAAAAGTTTCCAACCGAATAATGATACAAGACATTTTTTCTACATAGTCTCCTTATAGCTCTACACACTTCTCCCAGCGATGCTCCCATCTCTCTAACCCGTCCAAATAGTACTTGGCGTTTTTTTCTGCAAAATAATTGTTCACGAAGGTGATTGCCTTCTCATTTGACGAAAATCTCTGCCCTCCGAGCGCAGTTTTTAGATGAGGGAACAAAAATAAGTCGCTTGGGGTGAATAAGGCGGATGGTCAAGTGGTTCAAACCATAATTCATGGATTTTCACCATGGCAACCGCTGAGGTGTGAGACTGCGTTTCTTTACTGCAAATGTGGCCGTTTTTTCGCAATCTCTGCCTTCAGCTTGGCAATAATGCGTAGTATGCTCCTGTAATGGTTTTTCCTTTTTGAAGATAATCGATTAAGATGTCCTTTACTGTCCCAAAAAACAGTCGAAATCACTTTCCCAGCCGAAAAAACAATTTTTGCTTTTTTTGGAGCCGGCTCGCCCTTTGCAGTCCACTGTTTTGACTGAATTTTTGTTTCGGGCGTATAATGGTGTATCCAAGTTTCATCCACAGTAATTAATCGGCGCCAAAACTCGGATTTATTGCGCCTGAACTGCGCCAACAGAGCGTTGGAAATGTTCATTCGAACAGGTTTTTGGTCTAACGTAAGCAAACGCGGCAGCCAACGCGCGGACAGCTTTCTCATGCCTAAATCTAGATTTAATATGTAACAAACACGGTCTTTGGACATTTTCATAAATTAACTTTAATTCGGCGGTCGTCTAACACCATTTGGTGAAGTTTAGCGATGTTATCGTCAGTGGTTGCAGTTTTTGGACGTTCCGAACGTTCATCATTTCTCAAGCTGTTATGGCCACGTTTAAGTTCAGCTGCCCAAAATTTCACTGTGGTAAATGAAGGTGCAGAGTCCCCATACACAGAGTGATTTGCGTAGGCGTATTGCCTTTCAAAAGCAAGAATTTAAAAACAGCTCGATACTCAGTTTTTTCCATTTTCACAAAAAACACTCACATCGACTCACTCAAACGACTGTCAACTACAAACTGCGTATCCAAAATGACTGAAACTTCGCTAAGTAACTGTTAAAAGATGAACAACTAGCCTTAACTACCTTCTATTGACGAGTGCTGTTATCTTTACGTTGCGGTCGGAAACTTTTCAGACAACCCTCGTATCCCGCACTGACCAGGACTCTAACTTTTGTGTAACCCCTGTAAACAAGGGGACGTGTTCCACCTCATCGCTATACGCCCCATTCTCAAAGAATTCTTCTACAGTTCCTTAGGAGCGTAGGTACCCACAGTTAAAGAATTTATGAGCATCTTAAACGGTAACCGAGGATGGAATGAATCCATTGCACAACTAGGTAACCAATACACAATTATACGAGTATACAAGGTTAATGTAACAGAGAATTTATGGCCTTAAGCCAAACCATATACATAGACTGAGAATTGAAAATTGTTAACAATCTCGTTTTTTTAATAAATAAATAGTCAACTACACCAAACTAAACGAACTACTCAAAATCTCCCGAATCTTTGACTTGCATTAGATGGCCTGCACCACTTGCGAGGACTACCACATCTGTGGATGTGTCCAACATTGACCTGTAGCTCCTCACAGGAAGAAAACGCTTTCCCTAGTCTTTGATCATCCAGCCTTCGGTTGGTTAAAGATTTGAGTTAAATTTGACTCCTACTTACGACCCCCAAATGTATGCAGTAAAAAAAAGTACAAAACGTAACTTATGGCGCCTATTGATATACTCAAAGCTTAGTAGATAAGCTTTCACCCACAGCAACCACACTACACAGAGGCAAAAGTTGCCTTACCCCACATTCAAGTATCCAGATACACACATCTGTTGCGATACATTTCTATATATGCGATTCAATTAGAAGTGCGATTATGAATGACTCATAGATCTATTTATTGAATTTTATCAAATTTAGCTTAGATGGAACTGTGGAAAAGTTTCGAGAGACAAATGGAGCTCAACAGGCAGCGTGGCCGAGCGGTCTAAGGCGCTGGTTTTAGGCACCAGTCCGAAAGGGCGTGGGTTCGAATCCCACCGCTGTCAAGCCTTATTTTTTTCCAAACTTTTGTGTTTCTTAAACCCTTAACAATAGTGCGGCGGTATTTAGAGATGTCCGGTTGTCATGCAAATGCCTTTTGTTCTATCACTCTGGTGACAGATACTTCAAATATGTAACAGTTCAGTCCTATTACAGTCGTGGGTAGGAAAAATATTTATCCGGAATGAGGATATGGGTAATACTTGAAAGCAAAATTGATCTGAAAAATATTCGAAATGACTTTAATACGGATGTTAGACGTACTCGCCGAGTGATGAATTTATGAGTTATGCGCTGCTAATAAACATCATAAACATCATCACAGCACAAATGAGTAATTTGTGAAAGGCGGAAAGCACGAGTAATGGCTTAAAAGTACAATTTCAAATCAACAGCAATACCCCTAATTATGCAGTTTTTGGGAACTTCTGTGGTCAGGTCCAGTTTCAGTTTTTATAGCGATTTAACAGTCAATTTCAACTTTTTTAAAGTATGTTTTTGTGTAGATACAGATATATGCAGATGTAAACAGACTTGTTTGGGTTGATCTTTTAATTTAAATTTTTTGTTTGATGTGGTTAAAGACATCCCATCATGTGACATGACAATTTCTCAAGTCAAGGTTACGAATTTCGTAATTAGTCGTAATTCAGGGCGTTGGCACAGTAAGGCTATAAAGGCTGACCCAACAGCTAGTGTGGAAGTTTTCTTTAATTTAAACACACATTTGTAGTGAAACCAATATAAAACTTTATTGATTTAATAAAGTTCGGTCCTGGCAATTATGAATGGAACACAACATCGTTCTTGTGACCACCACGGCTTCTGTTGCAAGCGACCATCCGAAGGCCAATAATATCGATGATTTTCAATGGTCAATGGCCGCAATTTCAGTTTGGACGTTGTGTTTGAGATCCTGAAATACCGCTGGGTTATTGGTATAGACCTTACTCTTCAAATAACCCCACAGGAAGAAGTCTAAAGGTGTCAAATCGCATTGGAGGCCAATCAACTTCCCCTCTAGCCGCAATAATGCGATCTTCAAATTTCGTGTGCCATAAATTGTGTGCTTGTGTGGACGGTAGTACCATCCTGTTGAAGCCAGAGACCGTCCAGATCCAAGTCATTCAATTATGGAAAGAAATAGCCGGTCAACATGTTGCGGTAACGGTCTCCATTCACTGTAACTGTCTCTCCAGCCTCATCTTCGAAAAAGTACGGGTCAATGATGCCGCCAACTATCCGGTCCCCAAAAATGACAATTTTGTTTATCAGCGACATCGCAGATGGTTCAAAGCCTTGAATTGTTGTGTAATTTGGATGAAAATGATGATCAACTTTTAAAATTCGCCGTAAATGTCATAAGTGAGGTCCAATAGTTGCCTACCGTACAAAAACATAATTATAACTTAAATACAAGTGTTAACAATTCGCAATTCTAACTAAAGAAAAGAGTGGGATAGTCACGGTTAAGGTAAATTATGAAGGCCATGCTTCAGGATTGATTTAGTGTAGTTTATGTCAAAAATATTGGAAAACATATTTACCTTGCAGAGCATTCTAGTTAAAGGTTCGTGCTGGCGATAGTCAGTACGGTGATGGGCAAGACGGAACAAGGGTATTAATCTTAAACGACGAGGATTAGTGTTCAAGGAGATCTGATGGAGCAGGTGAGAGCAACTGATAAACAAAAACTATATCTGCGATATCTCCGCTAGTGCTAAGGGATCGTAAATTAAGCAGATTTAAGCGCTTCACCTAGGGAGGTAGATTGTGTGGGTCATTCCAACCCAAACGCAGGAGAGTTTTTTTTTTGTTTTTATAATAAGCGCGCATTAAAGGGGTTTGTGTACCCTTAAAATGTTTGTACACAGCGCTCGCGAAGGAAATTTAGGGAGGAAGAAAGGACGGGTACCGATGTACATTGTTTTTAAATGTTTGTAAGTTATAACGACCAGGAAATACAGAGATCGGCAGAGCATTCCATAAGCGAGTTGTACGGCTTAGGAACAAATCACGATATTTCAGAGTACGTCCGAAAATGGGCTTGAGGGTATACTGATGAGCATTCATAGCAAGATGGGTGTTACTGTTGAAAGTTTGAATGGGCGGAATGCTACTGGCGATTTCAATGCAGCACTGGGGATGGAAATAGCTTCGATTTTCAGGATATGTACTTGATGTTAAGGAGGCCACATCTGGCTGGCATCCGAGCAGGAAGTTAAGTTGGCGTCGCAGATAATGGCCAGGTTACGAGTTAAAGAGACAGTGGAGACAAACTCGTTGTTAATGTAATACGATTTTTGAGGCAGAGGATGACGTTTCCGGGAAAAAGTAATAGCTTGACATTTTTTCACGTTAAGCTCTAAGAGATTATGTTGGCACCAAGCGCAGAAGTGGTTTAGATCAGCTTGTAGTGAGAGGGAGTCAGCAGTGCAAGATATTTGCTTAGAGAATCTCATGTCGACTATCACTACATCATTTAGGGTCAAATTGAAGATCAAAGGTCCTAACTGACTTCCCTGTGATACAGCAGAGGACACCGTGACTGGATTGGAAACGGAAAGTCTAAAAAGCATAATTCCGGTCTTCTAAATAAGACTTAATCCATGAAGTAAATCGCGGTGGAACCCCGATTGTTTTTAGTTTGAGGAGTATGACTTTATGAGAGATTTGGTCAAACGCTTTGCTGAAATCAGTAGTCATAGTATCCATTTCCTTGCCATTTTCCAAGGCACATAATGTGTTAGAAACAAACTCCGTAGAGTTTGTGGTAGCAGATCTACCCTTTAAGACGCCATGTTGCTTAGAAGAGAGAATTAATTTACAATGGAAGAATGTTTTATCGTAAATGATGCTCTCAAAGAGCTTTGGAATGCAAGAGAGTTTAGCAATGGGCCTGTAAGGACTGAAACGAATAAAATTTGGAAACTTCAAAGTAAAAACAAAATGTTTTCATAATTTAATTAAATTTTTTTTTATTTGACCAAAGCCCAATACCTTTCAATGAGACGGCACTGTGGAACATTGGATGGGACAAAGTCGACATTTTTAGCAACAAGAAAGCTCAACGTCGCATGAGCATAGTGAGCTGAAGCTAAATCTGGCCAAAATAATGTTGAACCCTCGTGTTTGTTTAAGAAAGGAATCAACCGTTTTTTTAGGCACTCGTTAATGTACACTTCTCCGTTAATTGTTCCCGTTGTAATAAACGATGAGCTTCTGTGTCCACATTGGCAAATGGCCTGCCAAACGAGATATTTTGACCCGAATTTTTCCATCCCAATCGATGGTGTAGATTGCGGAAGAATCTCAGCTTCAAACGAGTTGTAAACCTGCCCACCTGGAAGAGTAGTAAAGTCGGCTTTGACATAAGTTTCGTCATCCAAGACCAAACACGCTTTCTTGTTGCCGATCAACTCGTATAGCTTTCGGGCTCGTGTTTTTATGACTTTTTTTTGCTTTTCAGTAACTTTTGGTATTTTTTTGTTTTTTTCGTGTTTTAGACCGTTACGTTTTTTTTTTTTTGTACCATTGATTGGTTGGTATTACATTTCTGAGCAACATCTCTGGATGACATAGTCCGGTTTTTTACGATGGTACCCACTATTTTCCTGTCCAAATTAGAATCATGTGCTCCACTTTTCTATTTTCGCTTAACTGTCAACGTCTCCAAATATCGTTTAATAACAGAATCCACTGTACTGCGTGCTATGTTTGAATTTTTTGCGATGAATTGGTTTGGACACGAAGTATTTTCGTGCCATTTGTCGTTCATCTTTTTACGGCGTTCCTCTTGACTAATATTTTATAGATATTTTAAACAGCGCCGAACTAAAATCAATAACAAACTGAAACTAGAGAATATACAGGCTAATTTGGGTACAAAATGGGATTGCAATTTCTACGCATTGGAAGTATAGCCCGTATTAAAATTTACAGATTTTATTCGTTTCAGTCCTTAATTAGAGACAACGCCTTTACACCCCTTTTTGTATGTGGAAATGATAAATAAATCGTTCCACAGTTTATTGAATATATTGTACCTTGAGCAATTGAAAGCTGGAAATGAGCAGAAAGGGGCAGAGCTAATGTGTGAACACATTTATTTAGAATAGTGGCAGGGAAACCGTCCGAACCGGAGGAATAGTCGTCCTTGAGGAGGTTTATTTTTTCAACTACTGATGATAACCTTATATTTATGGATGTTAAAGAGGTTTAAGCGCAGCCATTCATATAACTAAAGTAGTTAAGGTAGTTAAGGTCAGTCTAAAGGTCGTCATTCACGAACGCCTGGCTGAAGAAGTCAGCAGACGAACGACATCCTTCCGACTTTCTTTTAGTGTTAATAAATTAAAAGAATCATTTGGGGTTGGAAATAAGTCCATGCTGCGGGCGGGCAAGGTATTGGGAATAGAGAATCTCGCACATTGCGGAGAAGTTATAATAAACTGAAAGATAGTTTGAAAAGTTAGACACAAATCTGCATAGGAGATATGTTTGCCATAGTTTATTTTGTTTGTTCTGAAGTGGGCGTAGTTCCTTGTTATACCAGGGGGAGAAGAAGTACCATTTTTTTGAGTTATCGTAGAGACAAATTTAAGGAAACATTCATTGATTAGAGAATAGAAGTTGGAAGTAGCAGTATCAATTTTAACTGTTTTGTCGAGGATAAAGTTAATATGAACCGATAAGATTGGAAATTTTAACGAAGTTAGCTTTACTAAAGCTAAATTTGCGCTGCGTCAAGGGGTAGGCCTTAAAATGTACACTATCATATACAAATGCTAAGAACAGTGGAGGGTGAAGTCAAGTTTGGAAAGAAGGTGGCTACTCTCGATTACTACCCCGTAATCGATGTCAGTAGAAAAAATCGAGTCTATAGTAGCTGTCTTCTTAGGTTGTTTTAGGTACCACTTAACTGATAAAGACCAGCAGCCAACAGCCGATCGGTGAATAAGATTTCCTTGTCAGAGGTAGTATTAAATGAAACCAGGTGAATATTATCATCTAGCTCAGCCCATTGTAGTCGATAACATAGTCTTCAGGGTACATGCCCATGATTATAAAATCAACAGCGCCGACAAGAAGCTGATATTGACATGTAGGTTGTCAGGGTGGAATATATCAGTCCACGATGTAGAGGAATGTTTAGGAAAAGTAAGCTTAACACAGATAAGCTCGAGATTCAAAGTGTTGGGGATGGGGATTTCTGATGCGTGGTAACAGGTGCGAAGAGTCAAAAGTAAACCTCGACCAGAGGTGTCATCTTTTGAAGGGATATAGGGATTACAAAAAACATTGATGTCGAATGTAAAAAGTTCATTATTCTTAATGTTAGGGGTTAGATTTGTTTCAGTCAGGGCGAAGACGTCGTAAGGGAGAATTTGCGAATTGAGAAAAACCCCGGATGTTTTTTATACGAAGACCTCTACCGTTTTGGTAATAAAGAGACATGCAATTGAGTATTAAAAATAAAGTATATTTAAAAAAGCTTTTAATGAATTTTCAATAATTTACAGAATTTGTTTACTAAACATGTAATCACATAAATCGTGTGATTCACGCTTGAGTCTTCGGATCTGTACAGTGGTGTCACTAGGCCTTACTGCTTAGTGGTTGATGTTCTTTGAGATTTGTGCAATGCATTCTTGCGTATTTGAAGATAGTCCCTTCTATCGTTTCTAGTTCGCGATGCAAGTCAGAATTTCTTACTAACCAAAGGGCCTTGACGATGTTTCTGACAACTTTCTTTTGGAGCCGCTGAATTATGGCAATATTTGCTTAGGCAGTACACCCCTATAGTTGAATTCTATATTTTCATGCTGGTTTCAGTATTTGTTTGTAAATTAAGAGTTGATAGAGGCGATTATCTACCAGTGAGCCGGTTAAGTTTTCTTAATTTAAAATTCAGTTCTTCTTATTTTTTTACATGTTCTTTCCATCTTGGCATCTAAATTCATCCGTAGATGTTTAGCTGTGTTGGAATAGGGAGCCTGAACACCAGAAATCCATATAGGAAATGGGAATTTTTTTTTTATTTTTAAAGCCTATAAGAACTGATTTTAAGCTATTCAGGTAAACCCACTTTTTTCAGCCCATCTGAGCATTAGATCTTCGGCACTTTGGACATGTTCAGTTGACTCTCGTTTTTCGCAGCTGCGAGTATAGCTGTCATCAGCAAATGTGACTATTATGTACACAGTTTGAAGAGTATTGATATGTCGTTGGGAAAGAGTAGGTATAGCACAGGACCTAGAATATTTCCTTGTGGAACTCCCGCCTTAATTTCTTTGAGTTCAAAATAGGAGTTACCTTTTCTAATTCCGAAGTATCTGGTTGATAGATATTCTCTCGGAAAGAGTGTTTTTATTTTTGAAGGAGGCCTATGTGCCAAATTTTGGCAAATACCTTTGCGAGACGTCAAGAAAAACTGCTGAGCATACCATTTTATCCTCCAGCGTTTTTTCGATGACGTTAGTAAGCATTTGTTCTGTGGTAGAACGTCTATCTCTGAAACCCAATTGTTGTTCTGGAATAATATTTCGACCAGTTATGAATGGACTTAGTCACTTTAAGAAACCTTTTTCAAACATTTCCGATAAAATAGGCAAAAGAGAGATTGGTCTGTAAGACGATGGTTCTTGAGGATCTTTTCCTGCTTTGCGGATCGTGATTACGTTTGCTACTTTCCAGTGAGAGGGAACATATTTCAAGTTAAGTCATGCATTTATTAAAGTTGCCAGCTTGAGAGAAACCCTTGGGGGCAATTCCTGTAGGATTTCGGCAGTTATTAAGTCGTATTCAGGTGATTTTTTTTCGTTTGAGATCATCTTTCATAATTAGTCTAATTTTTTTCATCCGACTGTTCTACTACAATTTGAGGTGCATTGGTCTTCATTTTGCCCAACTGTTCCTTGTTCCCAAAGGTGGGTTTTGTTATGTTGGACGTTTTAGGTATTTGGTAGACTTCCAAAGGGCGTATTCGGTTTGTTTATCACCAGTCAGGTCACCCACAAATATTAATTCGGTGAATCTATTAAACATGCTAACTTTTGTTTTGATCTTATAAAGGCGAACAGACATTTCAAAGATCAATGTCAACACTCATATTTCTAAAATGTTAACATCATGAACATGGTTGCTCCGTTAACCAAATCGATCGGTTTCTAATGATGCGAAATGTACATCCAGCATTTAAGAATGTGACTTCCTTGTTGCAGACAAATTGCAGCTACCTATCCAACGAGAAAAAGCTGCAAACTGTTCAGAAAAAGAAATCCAACTTTGGAAGCCTTACCACGACTGGAGTAGACAGAACGCACTCTGCGCTCTGCATTTACCATCCACAAACGCTAACAAAGTGTGCAACCAGTATCGCAACATCGTCAAAGAGATAGTCGAAAACACCGTAGGCTACGTCACCACCGAAAATGATCGCTTGGTATTCGCATGATGGTGAGTGCGCATTATGAAAAAAGGTGACTAGCGTGAAACAGGAGTAGTGATGGGAGTGTCTCGAGCCAGAAGAGGGGAAGGAAAGAACATCCAAACGTGATTTAGGAAAGGAGATACACTGTCATGTGATTTTTTCAATCTAGTGCTGGAATGGAACATGGAACGCATTATATTCAACAAACCTGTTCAGCTGGTTGGATACGTAGACGACATCGATATCATCAGTCGCTCGATATCAGTAAGCTATCATATAGGCTTTTACGACCATTGAAGAACAGGCGAAACGAGTTGGGCTTGGTGTAAATGCTGGCAAAACCAAGCAGACAAATGTGTCAATAAACAAAGAAGTATCTGACCACCACCTAAGATAAAACGTCACTGTTGACTAAAGTAGCTTCGAAGTGGTTAAAGTGTTTACCCATCTCGGAGTTAACATCACCTCCACGAATAACAAGCTAGTGGAGAATAGGCGACGGCTTACTCTAATAAACCGCTTCTTACTTGGTCTGGCGAATCAAATGGGTTCAAAACATCTTTTTCGCAAGTCGAAATGCAAGTTTTACAGAACATTATTCCTACTAGTTCTGCTACAGTATATGGAGCCGAGTACCGGATGATAAGCAGGTAAGCAGGTCAGATATTGAATATTTTTGGTAGAAAAAATGCTCGAGGAATAACTGGTCCAATATGCGAGAATACAACCGTGAACTCTATGAAAGAAAGAAAGCTAAAACACGTCGAATACACTAGCTCACCTTCCTCTTTTCGCTTAGGGGAAAAAACGAAGCCCCTCAGATGATGGTTGCGCCTTAGGGTATCTGGCAAAAGAAATACAAAATTAGTGACTGTTGAAGCATCAACAAACTTCGCATAGGAATTACCAGTTTGTTGACAATATACTAAGAACAAAATATGATAAGGTCTCTTAGGAAGATAAGGTTCTTGGATGAAAAGATTCCACTGATAAGGGATGAGGCATACCTCTCGAGATTACAGTGTCGTAAAAGAAGTGCACAACATATTCCTCTGCTATCATCCGTGCAGCTTCTGCAGAAATCACTGAGGAACACGCATTGCGCGTAGCTTTCAATAGCACATTGTCCTGTAATTTTAACATATGAGTACATATTTGTGAGTTGAAGGATACCAGGTTTCGTCTACATGTCTCATAGTTGTCCTGATGGATCAGTTAAGGAAAGTCTTAGAGGACGATTGAGAGGGTGTCATCAGTTTGGCGCAAGACACTAGCGCATATGACATTGGTATGCATCTCGATTTTGATAAGCTGCCTGCCATTTATTCTTCGAGATCCAAGTCTGACCAATTTCCGAGTATCTTGGAACACAACGGAGTGTATTGTTTAACCGCTCTCTACTTTGCAGTGTTCGAAATGAAAGATTTGAGCGTTGGTTGGCCGTTAATGTGTATTGCAATATCCTTCTATAGTTTTGGCTTCAAGCTCAGCTAAGCAGCGGAATTATAAATAACTTTCAGTTGGAAGGCGCTACAGTGTGTAAGTAGACTAAACGATTAGTATATGTCTAGGCCCTTAGAAAATACTCTCTGCCCACCGCTTTCCGCAAGAACCGTCTGTGAAAATGAAGATAGTCTGAAGGAAATCAGACTTTGCGTTGTCAACTGATTGAAATCTATGTTGCGGTAAATGTAAGGTCGGTTGATTAAAAACAGGCATAATGCATTTTGATTAGACATGCAGCAGATGACATAGTAAGTGGCAAGCTGAATGTCGAACAATTTTAATTTTTAGCAAATCAAGTAGAGAAGTAGAGTTTGACGGGCCACCTTTAGAGAGTTGATGCTAGTTATCTTTTCCATAGCAAGTCCCCGAACGAGTATGCCATAAGTAAGTCTTGGTCTGATAACCATGGTGTTAGTCCAGTGAATGGCTTTGGGTTCTAGACCTCCACATTAAGTCTACTATAGCTCTTTCGCTTTGTTCTACAAGATTTTTTTTCAACCTCATAAGCTTATTACTCTTCAAGAAATACAGAATTATTCCATTTAGCTTCATTTTGGATGGAGCCATACTAAGCCCTTAGTTGCGAATTAAAATCTGAAGCAAATTGAAGAATGTTAGAGAAAGAGCGACGTCATTTACCAACCGGACGGTGCATTCTCCATCGTTATCCTGCACAAACGGAAGACTTCGGCAGGGATGGAAAAATTAGACATTGATCTGTATATCTCGTCTCTATAGATCCTGTCATACGCAGCATTAAAACGGATGAATAGTTGGTGTATGCCGATTTGGAGCTCATAAGTTTTTTCCAAGATGGTGGAATTTCCTGACCTAAAACCACACGGATATGGACCAATTAAGTTGTTGACGAAGGACTTCAGGCGTTCACACAATAGGAGATAGATAGGCAGATAGGATCTTGTAGGCGATGTTAAGAATACTGATGCCTCTGTAGTTGGCGAAGTTCAGAGGGTCCCCTTTCTTGAGGATCAGGCAAACGGTGCTAAGGTTCCATTCTTCACGCATACAGATGAGTTGGTGATGCTCCTTACCAAGTCATCGCCTGAAGAGCTTGGTAGCCAGGCCGCCTGCGACAGCAGTTATGTTGGACTTAGATGTGGCTATTCTTCATCCGGATCTGATGGATGGACTTGTTGGTCTACATCGTCCAAGTTGAAAGGTTCATTGAGCCGGACAGCAGTATTTGGTTCGCCATTGCCGTTATAAGATTTACAAAAATGCTTTTACCAAATCCTCAGACTCTACAAATATTACAAATATGTTCCCTTGTTCATCTCTACAGGCTTCGGTTCCGTATATTGCGCCCGTATCGGTACAATGGTTCTTTACCTTTCTGTAAAACGTCTGAATTTCATTCCTGTGGTAGCATCTCTGATTTTCCTGGACCGCGTGCTTCTCATGCTCCTTTTTTTCCTCCTAAGAAGCCGGTATTTTCGTTTCTCCTCTTCTGCTCGCAGAGCAAGCGAGCACTTCTCAAATTAGGGGTTCATTGTGGCGGCCGAGTGAAACAGAAATGTTGACACTGGTCTTCAATACTAGATGCTGGCGGCAGACTCGATCGGAAAAGGATTTGGTGAGCTCTTGCGATTGTAGCCGTCCCACGCCAAACTTTCTCACAGCATTAGCCGGTCTTTGCGATGTTCAGGATATCCGCAACCGCACTTTGGCTACAGCAAGGTAATGGTCCGAATAGGTGTTTGTCACGTTCAGACATCCATAATACTGGAGACGTGCTTTGCGTCGATCGCAAGGTGGTCAATCCAGCTGGCGGTTGATCGGTAAGGCGATCTCCAAATCCCCTTATGAATATCGAGATGTAGGAACCTCGCGCTAGCTACAACGTTTTTCCCCGCGACAAAGTATATGAACCTGTATTCATTATCGGAGGTGGTGTCGTGCAGGCTATACTTTTCGACAGTACTACCAAAGCTGCCCTGTCTACCTAGTTTTGCATTAAAATTGCCGATGACAATTTTAATGACGATAACAGCTGGGCACTGCTCGTAGGTCAAGAGCTCGTAGATGGTGTCGTGATCTTTCCCGTCTGTGAGGGTGCGCACATCTAAGGCTAATGTTGGCAACTTTTGCCTTAATACGGTTGGCTACGAGGCGCTCGTTCACATGCCAGAAACTCAAGACTTCCTGATTGAGTCTGCCTATAAGAACAAATTCGCGTCTAAATAGGCGGTGCTTTTGCTATCGATAACAAACGCGGTAGTAGATGTCGCGGTTTTTCATTCAAATTTTTGTCCGGCCAATCCACCCATCGCATTTTTCTTTTTTCTGTCGGAACTGAGGACTCAGACAAAGAACTAGTCGATTGTCTTTGGAAGGAGTAAGCGCATCAGTGATAAGGTACCTACAGTACCAGCACCAACCACGCCAACACGGTGTACCTAAAACCTGGTGCGAGGTTAAGCCGGACATTCACAGAGGTAGTGCTCCGCGGTGTCATCATCACTTTTACAGCAAGGGTCGCAGAATGTTGCATCACTTAACATATGTCCTGCACATTTAAGTGCTTAGGAAAAGTGTGGTGACGCGTAACGACGCCAGTAAGCAACCTGCAGTCTTTCTTGCTGAGGGACAGCAGAATGCCCGCTAACTTCCTAGAGACATCGGGAAGCATTCTGGGGAATCATGCCATCTGCAGTTGTGCTCATATGAATCCCAACTGTCAATGGAAGCCTTAACCAAGAACGCAGACATACGTTCGTTTCTTGAAAACCTCTCTTCTGAATCTTGCCTGGCAAGTTCATCAGCGATTTCATTTTCCGTGATCCCATTGCGACCTCAGACCCAGATAAAACTCAGTGAATTCAGCTTTCCGACTGCGTGCAGTGATGTCTTGCATTCTCGAACTAGCTTGGAAGAAGTCGTAAGTGGGTTCAGCAAGGCTCTAAACACAGCTGGGCTGTAGTGCAAATGCTTCATGCCCTCTACAGATTCTTTGCAATAAATGTAGTTAGCTGCCATCGTATTTCTCCGTTTGGAAGACAGTCGCATGTTTTCCTAACGAGAAGTGAAATCTAACGTTGTCGTCCTCCAGAAAGACATGAGCCCCACATCCTACATCGGTTTTGGAGCTGTCCGTGGAAACCAAACTGCATTCCTTTTCTGGCTCAGATTCTGGCCGAAACCAGTTTTGGGTACAGGGAAAGTCGATTTCGTAGTTTTTCCCCAGCGGGAATAAGACAGCCGGTGCGCAAGGTCATCAAAGCTCCAGTGTATGTTGTACCAAAGACCACTTCTTTTCAAACGGAAGATAGCTATGAGCGTGCAGCCCATTCATATCATGAGTGAGATTCATTCAAGGCGAGTGAGATTCATCAATGCGTCTAGAGCGGAGCCAGGAGTGAGGTGGAAAGTCCCATGTAGCCGAAACAAACCGTTATCTAGTCTGGTAAAAGCAGCAATCACGAATTTTCGTAAGAGATTATTCCACCAGACAACCGACACTTAGGATATAAGTGGCCTTATAATTGCCGTGTAGTTATAGAGGACCATTCTCGGTGATAGTCCCCATATATTGCCGATAGCTCCATTGCACTGCCAGAAGGCCGACAGCGCCTTAGAGGCTTTCGACTTAACATGTTTGGTCCATAGAAATTTGTTATCCAGGATTTCTTGGATGGCAATAATATGTACTTTGCAACAATCGAGGGCATCCGCTAGTTATTCGACTGCACGTGGCTTATTAAGAGATCTAACATTCCACGTACAGATCTAAGTTCGTTGTCCTTATTTCGTTTGCAGTGGATGTCAACTGTATGTCCGTATCCGAGGCTTGTTGTTGCCGTATAGTTTGTTGAACTACAGGAACTTCACTCTTCAATTGTACACGAAGTCGACTAATGCGAGTATGCCGAGTGAAATTGACCTATATGAGTCAACTGCAAGGCATTCAATGTTTTTGACTCCTACGGTGGCTTTGCTTTCAAATTGCTGTTGGACAGCTTTCATTTCTCGGCTAATGCCGCTGTTGATGATGTGCAGTTCTTACGTGCATCATTTTGGTCTTCGCGGTATCTATCACTAGACCGTTGTACTGGCACCAACTTGAAATCTTTTCAACTTCTTCCTGCATTATGGTTTTTGATGTATTTAGGTCTCCATGCTTCACTAGAATGCCAATGTCGTTGATTCCATTAAAACCCACACTAGTTCATTTGTAAAGAGAATGAACACAATTGGCCCCAGTTGTACACCTAAGCTAAATTATGTGTAACAGCGCAAAAACCTCCCATTGGGCCTGTGTAACACAGTAGAAGTAGCAGACACTGCGTTTATTTTTCGTTACTGCCCGATTTTGAAAGGATAACGCATTAGAGATCAAAACGTTGAGAATTGGATGTCTCTTATAAACGGTTGCAACTGGAATACGTTCGTATCATACTGATAAAGTGCATCATGAAAACAGTTCTATAAACGATAACTTATGTTTGTATCTCCTATTGCGTTCCTGCAATTTAAGCTGGTCGTTGCTGGTCAACAAGAATGAAGATTCGCTCTCACGGATGGAAGTGCATAATGAGAAACAGACCCCATGGTCGATCACCAGATAAGCACTCTAGAAAGACAATTAACAGACAGTCAATATTTTCTGTCTATAATGTAGGATAACCATTGCTTCTAACAAACCTACACACTAATGGCACTCTCTGCATAATTAATGATCCGCATCGTGTTCCTAAAATTGACCATTTCACTTGTCCCATACCCAGGTAATCCCTTTCCTTTCAATATCGAACAGTCTTAACTAAAGTCCTTTTGAAATTGGCATCCATTAGTTGAAGGATTAAAACCATGGCTACATAGACCTATCTAACTGTCATAGTAACGCTTTCTCAACCTCACACACTGAACTATTTCCGGCTTCATGTTCCTATGCCAATCTAATTTAAAAAAAAAAATAGAAATAAAGTAAAAAAAAAATAACTGCAGCGTTTTTAATAATTAAAACACTCTTCCCAACCCAGTTCCTTGCATCGATTCAACATAAAAGCACCACAAATTTGAAATTCGATACTTTTTCGTATCACTGCTCCGGCTATCCCACACGGACCCCGACATCGCATCGCGTCGCCCAGCATCCCAAAGAGTTAAGGAAAATCCTTTTAATTTCCTTTTCGACAATAAATTTGATGTCTTAACAAGACGAATGCCCATGAGGACGGTGGGCATATCCAAGGATCTATTCTACCATGAACTATACCCAATAACAAACAACAGCAGCAGCAGCAGCAGCAGCAGCAGCAGCCATCCTGTAAAGGATAATGGAAAAGGGTTAAAGGAAACCAACAGAGCGCTCCGGCCTGTCTTAACCCTTTCTCGAGCTAAAATCGCCTCCTGTCGGTCGTTGCCAGGACAGGATAACATCAGTGGCAATGGTGTTTATGGCAGTAAAGAATTTTCCTTCCAACTGTGCGATATGTCCTGTGGGGATTTTACGCATTTTATTCTGCCCTTCATATCTGCCACTCGATTTCTTGCTTGTGACTACTTTTATTGAGTCTTGGTGTGCGGTGACATCATCGTTTGGTGGTACAGTTTAGTCGACGCGTAGTGCGTGATTTTTAATTAGTTGAAAGTTGAAAGAGCACTTTGGCGGCGCGGAACGACTGTCTGTGGGAGTGACTGAAGCGTGATTTATTTTTATTCGCATGTGGTCGGAAGATGGAAATTCTCGTAGTTCGTACACTCGAATTTGGGCAAAGCGCGAAACGAATAATTAAGATAAGCGACGCGCAATTGCATGGTTTCGATTAAGTTTGACGTAAAAGGGGTGAATTCTTACAATTAGGGGCTCGATTAGAATTTTCGCTGGCTGAAGTCGCGTCGGCGTGTGCTGCTGTGTGAGGTGTTAAACGTGTAACCACAATACAGAGTTCTTATCGAAAACAGTTAAATGAGGTGATTAAAGGTCGTTTTGACGTACGCTAAGGCAATTAATTGGGTCTTAGGAGACCTAAGAAGGAAATAAAATTTCCGTTGATGGCTTTAAAATTAGATGAATTGTATTGTGATGGGCGACAGTACCACTGACAGCTGTCAAGTCGCTTATCAACGGCAATTAAGAGGGCTTACCTAAATAGGAATACACTGAAATTATAGCTAAACAGATAACAGAATGAGTTAAAGATAAGAACAAATTAAAAGGCATAGAGCCAAAAAGGGAAAGCACTTACTTTTTGAATTTCAAATTTGGAATAATTCAAGGGAAACCTATTTTCCATTTATTTTGACGTACATTATTGACATTTGTAGGGTATGCATGTACGACATTTTTCAAGATTATTAATTGCAGTTTTATAGAGAATCTGAGACCGACCGACCGCACTTGTATGACTAACTCAGTGATTCATGACTACTGTGTATGGTATATCTCTATTAAACTCTATTAACATGTTTGATGTGATTCATCTGAGACATAGTCTGAATGAAAGAAACTAGACTATAGTCTGCGGTCAGATATGACGCAGCGCTGATCCGAACCTGTCCAACTTTTCAATACGGATTTCCTATGCCGAGCTATTTGCATTTTGGGCCTTGTATTACCAGCATTGGCCAATGAATGCTGGCTCGCTAAAAAACCAAGGCGTAAACAAAATTCAGCCCTTAGAGCAAGTCCTGTTTCATCGCCCCTTTCAGGCAATTTGGGGAGTTTGTTTCTTAAATTGGCAAGTTGAAATTGGCACCTTTTTAACCACAGTTGGATCAAACCTGTCACATATATGACTACTTCTCTCCCGAAAAGAAAAAAAATATCCGTGCACACACAAGATATTGACAACTGGGTCTACGAGCGGACTAAGAAAGATCACCGCCATCTAGACGAAAATTTCTACAGGCAATCAAGCCAACAATTCGATCCACTATGGGTAGATTCCGATTGAAATGGAAGATTTCAACGCAAAGGCAAGCACGGCAACAGCGAGCTTAAACAGCAGCAATTACATGAGATTCATTAACGGATTGAGCAAAATGCCTGCTACAAGAGCAGCTAAGTCTCATCTGATCGGCAATTAATATCGACCCAGATCGGTGCCTTCGGAACTGTATCCAAGATGTCCGAAATAACCATGGAGCATTTATAGATTATCAAATGGACCACCATCTACTAGTACCATATGCCTTCGTATCATATTCGTTAGTAGATATAACAGCAATCGTTCCGGAATCTGGGACCACTTTATTACAAATTAAGAAATGACCAGCAGAGTCGCTCCTACAACCTTCGGAAATGCGAGAAAAATGTTTTTCTGCAGACACTATCAACAAGAGAGAACAATATGCAGCACAGGCTTGCAATAGCTTCTTTTTATAATTAGCGCGCGCTCAAAGGATTTGAGTACCCTTAAAATGTTTGTACACAATCTTGGACTGTAGTGAGTCCCGGGTATACGAGTCTAATACTAACATGCATGATTCGTTGGTTGTGATTCTCCTGGATAAAGAGGTCTGCAAAACCAGATCGCAGCATACGCCAACCATTTCGACGTGAGGAGATCGCTATTAGGTATTACTTTGCGACTTGATTAGCAATTATGCTGTCTTTTCCCCCGCCGATTCTGGAGCTCCTCTTAAGGTCTCAGCAGATTGTCATCTGATTCCATCATGTGACCTACAAGGTTCTCCGGGCTTGACCTGTTTTCTGCATCTTCAGTCAAATAGCAACAATTTGAATATTCCGTTTGAACATTCCAGAAACAGCCGGGAAGCATCGTGCCCAAATTTATGCAGATATTTCAGATACCCGTCGTGCCCGGGTAGGAACTATTATATTTAAAATGCTGCCATTGTCTAGGATTCGATGAGCGGAATTAGCTTGTGAGTCGACTTGCCTTTTGTGAAGCTGGTTTACTTGGATAGCCATATCGCTGCTGATGCTGAGCTTTCTTCATCTTCCCCTCTCGTGCACCCGTGCATACTGGCGATGCCACCGGCATTTCGGTCTAACCGAATCCCCGTCTTAGACGTATGTATAATGGAATTAGCCCTCCAGGTTGGGGATTGGGCTACCGGGGTAACTGCCCGGCAATGGGAAAAACTTAAGTCACATAGCAACAACAAGCCTCGGATACGGACTGATATACTGTAGACAACAAGGACGACGAACTACGTGTATGTAAGTGGAATGTTAGATGCCTTAATAGGCCACGTGCAGCCGAATAACTAAAGCAGGGTCTAAACTGCTGCATAGCAGCAATGCGATGAAATGGGTCGGGCAAAGCGAAAATCAAAAAATTGCGACATTTACTACGGCGATTGTTATCGACGACAAAAGCAGCACCTATTTGGATGCTGTTAGAGGCAGACTTAACCAAGAAGTCTCGAGTTTTCGTCATGTAAACGATCGCTTTGTATCAATTCGTGATTGCCAATATTAGCCTTAGATGCGCGGACGCCCTCACAGAGGAGAAAGATGACTACACCATCTACGAGCTCTTGACCTATGAGCAGTGCCCAGCTATAACATTAAAATTATGATCGGCGATTTTAGTGCAAAGCTAGGGAGACCGGACTTCTTTGGTAGTACTATCGAAAAGTATAGCCCGCACGACACCACCTCCGATAACGAACTCAGGCTAACTGATTTTGTGGCGGGGCGAAACATCGTTGTACCTAGCACGCGGTTCTTGTACCTCGATGTTCATAAGAGGATTTGGAGATCTTCTTACCAATTAACCGCCAGTAAAATTGGCCACATTACGATCGACGCAAAGCACTGCACCAGCATTATGGTGTCTGAACGTAGCGAGGAGCCAAAACCCACTCAGACCATGACCTTGCTGTAGCCAAGGTGCAGTTGCGGATATCCCGAACATCGCAACGACAAGTTAATACTGCGAGGAAGTTCGACCATCAGAGATGCCGCCTCTGATATGCTGGGTTTTGCTCGGCCACCATAACGAAATCCCTGGTTTGACAACAAACAAGCATTCAAAACGGCCCTGTATAGAAGCACTAGAGCTGCTCATAAGCTCTAGGGGCGGATGAGGATAGACGAATACCGGCTTCTCAAGAGGAAAAAGAACGTGCATGGGAAGCGCGCCGTAGAGGAAATTTAGAGATGCTACTTAAAAGAAACATGCCATGGACAAAAATCTCCAACCGAAGTCTGTAGAGATGAACCAGGTAGAATCGCAGCTGATACTGAGAATTTTGAAAAAGCATTTCTGTAGACCTTATAAAGGTGACGACGAACCAAATACCGCTGTCAGGCTCAATGAACCTTTCAACCTGGACGATGCAGACCAAAAGTTCCGTCCACCCGTCCTGGATGAAGTGAAGATAACCATATCTAACCTTAAGTCCAACAAAGCTGCTAGACTGGTCGGCCTGACTGTTCAAGCGGCGGAGCATACACCAACTCATCTGTAAAATATGGTCAGGCGAAAGTATGTCCGATGAATGGAAACTAAATATTGTTTATCCGATCCTCAAGAAGGGAGACTGCGCCAACTACAGAGACCAACTACAAGTCTCCCTAAAATCGCCCACAACATTCTGTCTGTGGTACTGTGTGAACGCCTGAAGCCGTTCGTCAACAACTTCATTGATCCACATCAGTGTGGCTTCGGGGGAAGAAAGTCCACCATCGACGAAATATTCAAATTAGGGCAGTTATTGGAGAAAACCCATGAGCTCCAAATCGATGCACACCACCTATGGTATTCATCGATTTTAACCCCTGCATGCGACTCGAACCAATACCATCCTACACCGAAGTCATATTTTCCTCATAAAGGTTTTGAAGCATTTTCGTTGATAGTCTTATAGTACTCAGCTTATAGACAAGATGGTGTCGAAGGCTGCATTAAAGTCTATGAAGAACACGTAGATTTCTTTCCTTTCTCCAAGTACGACTGAGCGATGATCGTTAGCGAAAAGATATTGTCCACTGTTTTTTTTCCTGAAGCCCTCACTTAGCAGCTCATTTTTACTTTTTTACTTACCCAGTTGGTAGCACGTTCTAATATGATTCCTGTGAATACTTTTGCTATTGAGCTCAGGCTGGATATTTCTCAAATTATTTGGGTCGTTCGCGTTTCCTTCTGAAGCTGTCAGATATTTCACCCGAGTCGAAAATATGGCTGTATGCTAGAGTAACCTTTTTTAGAAATTCGCTGGTAGCTAATTTGAAAAATTGGTTTGCAATATTCTGCAGTCATCCTGAATCTTTACCGCGCGGTCTGTTTAATCCACTGTTGTGTAGGGCATCGCATAATTTATCAGGATTGCATTACAACTCGGGCTCAGTAAATGTTCAAAGTGATCGGCGAGAACCGATGTTTTAACTTGGGTGCTTCGTGCAAACTTCGGATCGTTGAGAAATCTTGCCAGTTTCCAAAAAGAACAACTGTCGTTAATATCCCCTGCCATCCCCATCAGCTGATGTGTATGCCTTATTTGCTTACCTCACATATACTTTTTTAAGTCTTGATATCTCCATGGTACATAGCTTTAGCAAAGATGCTGTAAACTGATTGTATTGTTTGATACTCGTATGTCTATTATTACAAAAAATATTGAAAATGCTGCCAAAAATGCGAGTCTAGTACACTGAATATAAATTGAGAGACTGATATCGCCTAATATCAAGAAATTAGTTGGAAAGTTCGAGACGACAATGCATATACCCGGTCCTACTACGACTGATTCATAAACCTTTTCAACTTCAAGCGCTTTTATCTAATTATTAATAGTTGCCTGAAGGGCTGTCATGTTGTTGCTTTTGATAACTCTATCGTCGGGGGAATGAACAGAAATCGAACTCGATAATGTGCTGCTTCAATAGAACACCTTGCATGACTTTAAAGACCAACGAACTCTGTGCACTGTCTTGGTGTACTCTAACTTTCAATTTGAATTCTCGGATTATTCCCACTGTGCACTTTATATTCTCATTATCACTGTACTGCTTTGGGTACATTTTGATATCCCAGCGTCGTCCAAATGAGATCTTTGAAAATTCTTTCGACTCAAGCTTCATACATATGTCGATCTGCCTCCCACAAAGCCGCATTGACCATCACAGCGTTTAAGGATGTCGCATTTTAGACTGTCTAGAATTCGCTTGTATGTATATTTTAATATACGACATAAGTTTCACCGATCGGTAGTTGTTTCAATTGCTCGTGTCGCTTTTGCCTTTATACAGTGCGGCAGGTAAGCTCACCTTGTACTATTGGGTCTTCCGGAACCGAGCAGAGGTCATAAGAGCCTTTGAAGATTTCATTGCCTCAAAAAGTCAGCACTTCTACGAAAAAGGAATATTTGACCCCGTATCACGTTGGAAGAATAGGATCCGTGAAGAATGGATCCTATTTTGATTGAATAAAAATTTACGGAAAAATATTATTGGCTTTGAAATTTTTACTATAAAATCGGGCATTTCATGTGGTATAACTCAATAGTTTTTTAACGAAAGTCCGAGCCGTGGTATGGCAGTGATTTAGTTCGACTGAACGCCCCGGCTCATTCTTTTACTGCTTCGCTAACTTCGGCTGCCATAAAACCTGCCGTTACCTCATCATACGCGAGAGCAGAAAAAATGGTCTTAAGCTGGAATTCTTCATTTAACAACGCTTTAACCAGTTCCATCTAAAATCGTGTGGTTCCCCTGCTTATTTTTAAAAAAAATTCAGCTGCGAGTATCTTAGAAATGTTGGCTCGCTGGTCCATGCATAAACCGCTGCTATCTCTAAAGCTATTGCTTTTTTCGCTTATTTCTTGTTGTTTCAGTTGTTTTTAGACCGCGCTTGCAAAGCTCGTCATTCTTCTCATCGTTACTTTCTCCATTCATGCCAAACCTTGCTAGTAACCTGCCCCGGATGACTTAAGAATCTTTTGATCGTTTGTCGTTATTTCAGTATAGATGGTAATCTATATGCATCTTATATCCAGCGCTGGAGTATCTAATCGAATGCCGCTACTGCTTGATAAATCATATACTGAAACCGTTTCCTCCATAAATTTTGCTCGCTATCGTCTGTAAGTTCAAGTAGCTTGACACGTTTCTGACATTTCGCCACTTTCTCCCTTGAACGCAGACTATATCGATTTTATGTTGCCGTGATACGTTCACTAGTTCGAAACTTTTGACCGTCATTGTGCCCATGTTGTAGCTTGCGAAAAAGCTTCCGAAACCGTCAAGCTGGATATGAATATTTCTATTCGCCCCAGAATCACTCCTTCGCTGTGCAGATTGAGTGCTCGTCGGGATAAGGTTCACTTCCATGGTGTATGGGTATCCGACTTTTCTTTTGTCCCACCAGTAGCCTTCAGTCTGGAGAATCCGATCAGGCCTCGGGCTCTCTTAGACATTCAAGTGCGTGCATATAATTCAACAACCAATTCTTCATAATCCATAACCGCACGGCGAAATTTTGTCGAAATGACACTTAATCATCTAGATGCAGCATACTTAATACTGGAAATCATTCAACTGATCTCAAGCACTCTTCTAATTGATGCTTACTAATATTTTGAAATCCTCTATACGTGTACCTAGTGCTTGATAACATTCATTTCTTATTAACTGCTCTTTGTGCAAAAATATTCGTCATATCAACAGTACAACGACCCGCTTCGCTTCTGACATCTCGATTCATTTGAACCATCATTAGACTCTTCTAATGAAAACATTTCACAACAATTGGTCTACTGGATTTCTTGTGACCACATGCAGAGATATCCAAAATATTCAACTATGAGTCAGGAACTTGATCGATGTCGTACCAATAAAGCTATCGATCGTGGTGTAATACAGAAACTATAAGATTGGTTTGATTCCTGGGTATCTCACGTCGCGTCTGTATAAAAGTCTAAGATACACTGAATTACACCACAGAATTTTGAAACATACATCTATAAATGGGTTAAACTTCTGTACATGTATAATATACGACCACGCAATATTCAGAACCATCAAAACTCCCAGAACTGTTTCACAAACTGGCTGGAACTGGCTCACAAAAAATTTCATTGAAAGTTGAAATATCTTTCCGTAAAGCTGTTCGTCATTTGTTATTCCAATAAAAAACTAATTTGAATGAGTTACAAAACTTTCCTAATGAATCTTCAACATGTCTTCAGTTTATTTACCTTTTTCCCAATGACAAACTTTTAAGTGTGCATTTATATATATTACTAAACCACGAGTGTAAATTTTTCATTCTAATGAATTAGTAAATTTGACTAAATGGGGATCTACATCGGAGTGCGTGCACTTGTAAAAGCCACAAAGCATTTAAACAAATTACTTTACTGGTAGTTTCCATAAGAAAGTTCACATTATTTGTCCGTATTCTGCTTAGACTGAACCACTAATAGTTCGGCCTATTAGGAAAGGCCAATATACTCGCATTCAGTCAGTTATTAGTGTTACCTTAATTGTAAAATTATTGTAAATGCTTTTAAAGCATGCGCTGAAAGCGTATACATACGTATACATATACTCAATATTGCTCATAATGTTGTTCTTGAACTTAACCCAACCCAAATTCCATTATGACCTTGTGGCCTTCTAAAATTCCCGCTGTTAGCTTATAATGGGTTAAAACAAGAAACAGCTAAATCATTTAAAAAAAATCTTAGAATCTGTTATGATTCAAGTGGATTAAACTCCGAATAAACATTTCGGTCATAAACGGAAATACCGGACAAGATAGTGCCGGTTCATTGTACAAATTACTAATCAAGCATTGTTACGATAACCAACAAATTCAAACTACTCAATGTCAAAGCAATGGATAACTGTTAACACGCGTTAATTTTTGGCATTGACCTTAACATGGGTATTTCATAATCTTTTGATAAACTTGTCTAAACTTTTAATTGAGACTGTTTCAATGATTTGGTAGATAATACCTGCTTTGTCTGCTACGAATAAGGTCTGCACGAACCTAGAGTTCATTGGAGTATTTGAAAATCTGGCTAAACTACTTGAATATGCTCTAATTTTGACTGCAACTTCGAACCTACACGCCTCTAGATACAACCCTAAACAACATTCCAAAGATGTATATTTTTAAAGGTTTACAGCTTTCTTGCATAGGTAGCACTGCTTCAACGTTTGATCGGAAAAGTCTTAGTTTGCTTGCAGTACTGTTAACTTCTCTTCTCCAGATTTTAGTGCATTGTGATTTATGTATTCTATTGTGCACATCTGGTTCAATATCACCATCACCATATCAAAATTTCTAAATACAGAAACCTGCTTACCTTATTAACTGCTGTGCGGCAATGTTGAATTGAACGGCGCTGATTTTACACTGGGAATTTGAAGTTCCCTAGATTGTTGGACTATGACTCCAAGGTGTGAACAGTGAACAATCTTAACGACCTACGGTGCGAACTTCAAATTCCGATGATTCCTTACCGGTGTGTAAGAAATGACATAGTTGTTGGTTGTTTCTGCATATCTGAGTATGCTTATCAAGTTGGGTGGGTTGCGATTAGCAGGTGCAATAAGAAGACATATTGGAGCTACCATAAGATTCTGGTTTCTCTCTATTTCGATGCCAGCTCCACGTTTGTTAGGTTAAATTAAACAGGGGTATGATGGATACGCCATCACACAGACACCATGCACCAAAATGGGCCTATCGCGTTCCCTGTGGAACCAGTTGAATTTGTCTTTAAATGGCAAAAACCTCAACAACCGACCTGGTGAAACACCCGGTTCGTGCCGTCTATTTTCTTCAGGTATTCGAAAAAGTATTTCCCTAAAAATTTTCTTCGACTACGCGATATTGCCTCGCATTCATACAGTATGTGTGTTATGTCGTCAACAGATTGCAGATCACCGCAGAATCTTCAAATATCCGTATCTGAGAAATTTAGTCTCCTTAAGTTGGCATTCCTATCACTGTCCTAAGCTTCCCAAATCTTTTGCCGTCAAAAAGCGGCCAGAGAGTCATGGATACCCTGTGACCTTCAAGACTTGACCACCTTAGGTTGGCAGCCTTTATGATTTTTTCCTCGATAGTGCCCCTAACTATTCAAAGGGGTGGTTTGATGTTGGCAATCTCACTATTGTTGAATAGTCCTCTTTTTCTTGCAAGCTTGTCCGCTTATTTATTTCCTTTAATAACGCAGTGTCCTGGCACCTAGCACAGTCTCACCAAGTTCTGAATACATAGTGCCCTGAGAACTGTGCGAAAGCCCCTGACCGTATCAGAGTTGACGTTGGTTGATTCCAATGCCTTGAGTGCGGCCTGGCTATCGATGTGGATAGCGATATCTCTTTCGGATGCCGATCTCATCTGCCGCCCTGAGGACAGCCGGAACATCTGATTGGAAGATACTACTTGTGTCCGGTAGTCTTATAGACACTTGTAGTTCTGCGTCTTCTGAGAAGATACCAGGGCCTATTCCTTCCTTTGTTTTCGAGGCATCCCTCTCAGGATATACGAGTATTATAACATATAGGATGCCGAAGTTGACCAACGATGGAATTTCATCCGTTAGAATTGCATTGCCTGGCAGTAGCTCCACTAGGACCGTGCCATGTCCGAAGCTACTGCTCTTGAAGTAACGCAGATTAGTGAGTCGTATCCGTAACTGCAGCATGTTTATTGATCTGTAAATCAAGCGGTGTTAAGTGGAGATAGGTGTCCAATGCAGCCGTAGGAGTGGTACGGACTACAGCTGTAGTGGCCGTTTTTTGGACCGCCGCTAATTGTTCGTAAGCTGTTCCCTTGTTTGTTACATTCCACCATATTAGTGCGCCACGTGGAAGTATAGGTCTTACCACCACCGTATACAGCTAGTGCACCATAGCAAATTGTGCCTACTGTTCTTTTGCAGATAAAAAGAGCATTTTATGCCTTTTTGATTCTTTCCGCAACATTAAGATTCCAATTCAGTTTTTTGTCCAGAATCACACACAGATACTTCGCGCTGTCCGAAAGGGACAATTCCATTCCGTTGAGTTTTGGGACTCTGAACTGCGGTATCTTGTACTTTTTTTTTTAAAAGAACTAGTTTCATTTTGAAAGGGCAAGTATTGAGACTACAGCTTCTTGCTGATCGTCTTCAGAGCAACCTCTATAATCCCGCTTAAAATATTTAAATATTATCCGTGCATTATTATGACCACGTCATTTGCGTATGCCATGGCACTTATACCCATTGTACTAAGCTTCTTGAGGGTGTCATTGGTAACCAGCACCCACAGCAGTGGTAATATGACTGTCCCATGAGGGGTTACCTTGGTTACGGACATTATAACTGTTGAAAACCCAATTTGTAATGCCCTGTTGAATGTTAGCGTCTACTAGAGCATTTCTAATGGCGGTGCACTCCATGTAATTGAAGGCGCCTTCAATATCGAAGAAGGCCGCCATCGCAATATCACCAAAGTATAGACTTTTCTCTAGTTTCCCCACCACCTCGCGCAGGACAGTTTCTACAGATTATCCTTTCAAATATGCATATGGTACATGCTGTGACTCAGTCAAAAAGCCATTACTGCATCTATTCCTATTTCACGTTCGTTAAGGACCTCTTGAATGCAATTTCCAAAGCGTAGTAAAGTGATGGATCTGGTTTAACGTACGTTGTCTATCAGTCGAAACCCAGCTGATTTTTTGGCAGTCCTTATGCTGATATTTAGGTAGCCCTTGTGGTCAAACAGTGTGCCGGTGACCAGGTAGTTGAGATTACAGAAGTCAAAAAGTTTCTCTCGCCGTTGTCGTTTCTTGCGCCCCCGTCTTGTCACTCTCTTCCGATGCGTATATGTCTCTCATAATGGTATATTCGCCGTTGACCTAATTTCTGATCCTCGTAGTTCGATCGATTATAGGACTGGATAATGGTATACCACCTTGATCAAAAAGTTCTCGGGGAACACCACCGTGTAGCGCTCCCATTGTTCCGATTTGAATTCTGTGTTTTTGTTAAGTTGGTAAATCTGTTGTTAATAATCCCTCTAAATCTTAGCGTCATAGCTTGACATTTGCAAAGTAGCGTAGCCAAGAGTACATCTATCTTTGAGTGTGTTGGCGATTTTTTACAATTTTAGAAATGGATTTAAATTTGCAACAACGAACTTGTATTAAATTTTGGGTAAAAAACAGATTTAATGCTGCTCGAACGTTGAAAATGTTGGAAAATTGTTTCGGCAAGGATTCTCTAAAGAAAACAGTCGTTTACCAGTGGCACAAGCGGTTCAAAAGTGGTCGTGAGTCAATCGAAGATAATGAACGCAGTGGCAAACCATCGACATCGAAAGCCGACGGAAACATTTATGAAGTAAAAGAAATGTTAGTCGGTAACTGCAAATTAACCATCAGAGAGATAGCGGAGGACTTGAACATTGCCTATGGATCTCTCCAAAACATTTTAGTTAATGATTTGGGTTTCCGTCGTGTGGTAGCAAAGTTGGTGCCAAAAGACCTCAATTTCATGCGAAAAGGAGACCGTGTTGACGTCGCAAAAGAGATGATTTGCGAGGCTGAATCCGATCCCATATTCATCAAAAGGATCATTATTGGAGACGAGACGTGGGTTCATGAATACGACACCAGACGCCACACAATGCAGACATCAGGCAAGTGAATGGCGTTCAGCAAATGAGCCGAGACCAAAAAAACCACGTCGTTTTCAGTCAAAAAAGAAGGCAATGCTCACGGTTTTCATGGATTACAACATGAATTTTTGATGTCGTACATCATGAATTTTTGCCAGGAGGCCAGACAGTAAACAAAGAGTACTCGTATTATTTGGGCGTTATGAGACGTTTGCGTGAAGCAATTCGCCGAAAGAGAAAAGAATTGTGGGCAGAAAACTCGTAGATTTTGCACCATGATAACGCACCGTAGCACAGGGCCTTCGTAATTTTTTGATGAAAAATGCAACAAATACCATCCAACAGCCACCGAATTCACCTGATTTGGGTCCCTGTGACTTCTTTCTGTTCAATCGAGTTAAAAAATTACTACGGTGAGCGCGTTTCAGCAGCCGAGAGGAAGTAATGGAAAAATCGCAGGAAGCACTGATGGTCATACCGAAAACCGAATATAAAAAATGTTTCGAGGATTGGATCAAGCGCTGGCATAAGTGTGTTGCAGTCGATGGGGATTACTTTCAAGGGGACAATGTAATCGTAAATTTAGATGAATAAACTTGTATTTTTAATTTTCTGAATAAATTCCGGAAAATTTTTGATCAAGGTGGTATTCCTGTTTCTGACATAAGGCTGCCTCCAACTTTAGGGGTAAATAACAGCCCTACCCTAAATTCGGGAGCTGTGTTCATTTGTGTCCCAAAGTTGGCCAGGAGGCCTTTGCCTATTCTTAAGGGTTAGATCCCTTGTTCCCACCATTCAATTTCGCTTACTCCTAGGACACTTTGGGGACACTGTTTTCCGTTGTTTGTAAAGAAGGGTGTTGACATTTCAGAATGCACTCGTTGTGGTTGATAACCGGCCGTCAACAATGAATCTGTCTGAATCAGATGCTCGTGCTGACTTTCGAAGCAATGAAATATTCTACATCCTTTTTATTGTAGCACAGGAGACACGGAATTCTCTCTCTTTTTAGACAACCAGTCTTTTTTGTTTTTTTAATATAACTTAATTCATGCGGTTTGCTAAGAGATGGTTGTATTGTATTGTATTATTACATTGTTATTATTCCATTGGAACCTGCGTTGGAAAGCTACTGTCATTGTACGTCATTTCAGTATATGTCATTCATTTGAAGCGTAAACAACGATAATTTTTTTTCACTCAAAGTGTTTTTGCGGGGAGTTCTTCTTCATTACTTTAATATGAAGAAAACTGTTGCCGAAAGTCATCGTATTTTGGTGGAAGTTTATGGTGAACATGCGCTAGCTGAGCGAACGTGCCAAAAGTGGTTTGCACGATTTAAAAGTGGTGATTTTGGCTTGGAAGACAATGAACGTAATGGGGAGCCACAAAAGTTTGAAGATGAAGAACTGGAAGCATTACTCTATGAAGGTTGTTGTCAAACACAAGAAGAGCTCGCAGAATCTTTTTGTGTCACTCAAGCAGCCATTTTAAAACGTTTAAAAGCAGCTGGATATATTCAAAAGCAAGGAAATTGGGTTCCACATGAACTCAATCCGAGAGACGTCGAAAGACGGTTTTGCATGTCCGAAATGCTGCTGTAACGCCGCAAAAGGAACTCATTTGCATCGGATTGTTACTGGTGATGAAAAATGGATCCATTACGACAACCCCAAGCGCAAAAAATCATATGTAAAACCCGGCCAACTAGCCAAATCAACGGCAAAGCCGAATATCCATGGCGCGAAGGTAATGCTCTGTATTTGGTGGGATCAGATGGGTGTGCTGTATTATAAGCTGCTAAAACCGGGTGAAACCATCAATGGACAACGCTACCGAATACAATTAATCCGTTTGAAGAGAGCAGTGGCCGGAAAACGTCCGGAATATGCGACCAGACACGAGGCAATAATTTTCCATCATGACAATGCTCGGCCCCACGTTGCTATTCCGGTTAAGAAGTATTTGGAAAACAGTGGATGGGAAGTCTTACCCCACCCGCCTTATAGCCCAGACCTTGCACCTTCTGACTACGATTTGTTCCGGTCAATGCAGAACGCCCTCACTGAAATACGGTTTACATCAGAGCAGAATATCAAAAATTGGCTTGATTCATTCTTGGCTGCCAAGCCGGCGCAGTTCTTTTGGGATGGGATCCACAAATTGCCAGAAAGATGGGAAAAAGTCATAGCTTCAGATGGACAATACTTTGAATAATACTATTGCACATGTTCTTCTTAAATAAACGTTCAAATTTTGAAAAAAAAAAAACCGCACGAATTAAATACTCCGATTCTGGTGTTCTGTAAAGGTGAAGACAAACCCTAAGGTAAGCCCTCTGAAACACCCGAATCTTTTCCATTAAGCTTGCTTTTACGTTGAACCACACGGGGCACCCATATACCATCATGGGCCGGATGAGGGCCATGTAGCAGATAACTTTCACCCTCACAGTCTCTTTGTAAGGGCAAAAGCACCTTTGGCCCTGGTCGGAGCAGCATCTACATTCTTGTTGAAATATTGATATTGGTCTAGCGAGATCCCAAGGTATTTGACTACATTTCAACAAGTGGCTGGCCGTGTTGGCCGGCATGTATGACATCATGCCCCGCCTTGAAACCGAATTGATTATCCGAATCTATATTTTTGTCCTCAACCCATAGAGTCAAAGCCCTATTGGTTTCCTTTTCGAACACCTTACTGATATTCGGAAGGTGACTTATCGACTGCATATTCGCCGGATTGGATGGGATACATCACTCCAGTTTTCCTATGCTCTGGATAATGTGTATTATTCACTGCATTATTAAACAGGGTGGTGTCAATGTCCACCGCTTCTAGAGGGAGATTTCGAAGCACAATATTCGTTATTCCATCGATTCCCACTGGTTTTTTACTTCTTATTATGCCGAAGATCTCTTGGAGTTCTTCCTTTGAAATGAACGGGGGTATGTTCCTTTCATCGGTGTGGACATTATTTGCCATATTCTCGTCACTGAACTGTGGGAAACCCGAGCTTTCGAATCGCGAGTTCTGTATGTCATTAAACAGGTAGAAATTGTGCAGAAGGACTCTATTATCCAGGTCGTGGTTTGAACGAATGTCGTCGTTGGCCTCAACCTTCTCCTGAAGGTTCCTGAGGATCTTCGATCACAAAAAAATTATCATCATCTGCGGTTTCACTTAGATGTATGCCTGCAGTAGTCAGTATTCGTTCGTTGTCCGTAGTTCGAGGAATTTTAAGATACTGTAGGTCGTACTGAGTTTTTCTCCGAAATATTTTGTTTATTTGCAGGAACATACTCGGGTTGCTGGAATTTACAGCCCGAATTCTGTTATTCCAGTACAAACTTTTTAATTGACGACTTCAGTTAGGACGCTTTAGATAACCAGTATTCATTGGCCAATGATGCTGCTATGAGGCCAATTACTAGTCGTTTGGTATCTCAAAACTTAGCTAAAATTTAAACAAAATCTTCAATAAATTGTGCTGGAACTTACTTTAAATTACCCCTGGCGACGTGTGTTTGAGAAGTGTTTAATTTAAAGAAACGCTCATCAGAATCAATGTTCTAAGAACCTGTTAATGTTTACACTTAAAATCAAAGTGAGGCTAACGTCCGTTAATCATGAAGAAGGTTTATTGCTAATTGCAGCTCGACAATCAGATATATTTGAATGTAGAAATATTGCTCGTACCGGGATTATTAATTAGTCATTAATTGTATTTTTCAGAGTATGATATATAGGTGCTCAGATTTTTTAAATTACAATTTATTTTTGGATGTTCTAGACGCTGTGTCGGGTGTTATTTACAAATTCTTGAATGAGTTCTTGAGAAACACATTTTGAATGATTGCTTAATTTCACAATGCGGGGGCTTGGAGAAGAATTAAAAACAAACTTTCCATGTACAGATTACCATTTATGACACAGCCTAATGAGATTCGCGAAAAAAATATATGCAAAGGTCAAGGAAAAAATGTGCAATTCAAAAACTTTTATTTTCTACTGGTTTTATTAGAATTCCACTTGTTTTATTAATAACACACTAATTTGGGTTTTGGTAATCGTTTGTCATAGTGCGAGAGTGCTTTTTTGACTGATAAAATCAATGTTGTGGGCTTGGCAAAGTTTTTGAGTTGAATTTGAAAAATGATGTTAAGAACAATTAGGTACTTTTCCCTTTCATGCATTTCTTTTTGGTATACAACATCTCACTTTGAGTTTGAGAGCATATATTTCTTATCTCACGATATATTTGGTGCAACAATGTTTGCTTAGCACATGTCTCATCTTATTACTTTAGTTTTATGTTCTTCTTTGATATGAAAAATAAGGATTTACATGTCATTTTCTGTTTTGCATTGTTATAGTCAGACAATTTTGTAGCAAGAAAATTTTGTAATTTTGGGGAAAAAAAAATTTCATAAGGAAATAAAAAAATAACAAAAAAGCAAGTAAGGATAATCTTCAAATGGTTGCAGAGACTTAAATTTATTTGTTGTTTATATACAACATGGTGCATGAATGGTGTGATTTGTAGTTTTTTGTGACTAGTTTGGTTTCTTTTAGTTACTTTTCCAGTGTTTTTGCCTATTTTTGTACGTTTAGTTTATAATGAACCGAACAAATGGATTAACTACTATAGAAATATGTAAACAAAATGCTTCAATTCGATTGGGATGATTCGGAGGCTGAAGCACAATCAGAACTACCATCTACTAGTGCAGATAATGCTGATACCGAACTGAATTTTACAACATATGTGAGGACATAACGGCTTCCGATTTGCTAATTACTCAACTCCCAGAAGACATGGAACTTCAGGATGTTGAGTTGGAGGAAATAGATTTTTCTGTATTAACCCTTAACTGCCAAGCCCGAGAATTCTCGTGCAATTTTCCGTGTAGATTCAGGGCAGAACCCTTTGCGTTGGCATTGATAGCTAAGTTCCATATTGTAGCCTGGTATTTGAAATAAGACAGTATGAAAATTGGTTTTAAGAAAACCTTTTTTAATTATAAAAAAATAAATTTCAACAAGTGTTATAAATATAGTTTGTATCCATATTCATATTATTATCAAACAAATTGTAACAATTATTGGTATTTACGAAAACATGGTTCAATCCACAATGGAGGCTTTTCTAGACAAAGTGGGCAGCAAAATCTAGATTCCTTGCGTTTTTTTTCAATAGAACATACTCGACTTGTTGGCTTCGCCTTTTTACCTGTTGATGGAATGGATTTCAGATAATGCTGCACAAAATGTATAGAAGAAATCGGTTGAGATTGTGAATGTTTTGAGGTAGTATCTGCTATATAAGTCTGGTACTTTTCACCAAGCAATCACATGTTCTTCAAAATTATGCAAGCTTGTATTACTTTTTACACCTGGTTGCATAAGATATAACTTATAGGCATTCTGTATATACATCTGGAAAACATGTATTCCAAGTTTTTTGTACCAAAATTTGGTTTTGCGTGCGGCACTATAATATGAGAGTAGTTCTTCGGAATTATCCACTCCTCCCATTCCCATATTGTAATCACGTATAATGTTAGGCAACATTACCAGTTTCCCATTGCGTGTGGTGACTCTAACAATTTCTGGATTATGCATGTTTGATATTGTTAAAGCGTCGGGCTTATCTTTCCATTTGCAGACTACAACTTTATCAGAACGTCTCCAAATCATTTCTCCTTTTTTGAGCTTATAGGAAGTAACAACTGTTGGGTTGCCTTTACGATTAGAACGTAAAGTATCGCAGATATACGTACGACGCTTAGTCAATTCTCTCAGCAATTGAACCGAATTATAAAAGTTGTCAGTATACAATATATAGCCTTTATCAAGATAGCCTTTCATTAAATCATAGTACAATTGTAGTTTGAGTTTTCTGTTGGTTGCTCGGAATTTTTGCCAGTATAGACACTTATTTTCATAATGATACCATTAGACTGACATAGCTTATATATTTTAATACCATATTTGTGTTTTTTGTTCTTTATATACTGCCTAAATATAAGGCGACCTTTCCAGGACATAAGAGATTCGTCAACACACAAGTCGATTGAGGGAACGTAAATTTGTTTCATTATGTCGTTGAAGTGATTTATTACATAATTTACTTTAGCGAGTCGGTTATTGTTTGTTTGTTTGTTGTCGGAAAAGTGTAAGAAACGGTAAATTATTTGGAAGCGATTGCGACTCATAAGGCTTCGGTACATCGGGAAATCAAACATTTTGTTTTTACTCCAATATAAATCTTTAGATGGGATGGAACAAATACCCATGTGGAAAACCAGGCCGAGAAAAACTTTCATCTCAATTATATTTGTATAACTCCAATCTTTTAGCCGTGAAGTTGCGGCACAAAATCACTTAATTGGCGTATATATTTGTTTCTACGACCAAAATGTTCATGAACTCTTCATTGAAAAACAAATCAACGAATTGTGCGGGACTTAGATTACTATCACACTTCAAACCTGGCTGTACTGTGAAAAGAAAATCTGGAGGATCGGCTGGAATGTCAACCCATTCGCTATCCATACAGTGCATATCGCCCTCATGAAGCTCTTGTTGGTGGGAATCCTCCTCAAACTGCTGCTGCGGTGTATTTTCCAAATGTTGTTTCTCATTGTAAGAGTCGTCTGAAGAAAATCTTCCTCTTCAGTGGATGAAAAATCATCGCAATTTTCACTGTCCGATTCAATGTCTAGACGTTTAGACATTATGCTGTAAACCAAAATTTTAAAAAAACAAACGCGCTCGAATATGCTAAAAGCTACTGAACAACTGGATACCGTTACGCTTTCTGCCTACAATGGTAATTTTTGCTGTCACCTCTATATGATATCATAAAGAGGAAAAGAGAGAAATAAATACATTTATATCAATAACATTCGTTCATATAATTGTAGATCCTCTACGTTTCACTTGTCACTTTTATGTGACGTCATAAAGAGCAGAAGAGAGTGAAGTAGGCTCACATATAGTTCATCCAATTACAGACCGACTATTCTCGGGCATGGCACTGAGGGCAGATTTTTCGGTCTCAATGCCAGGCACGAGAATTCTCGGGGTAGATTTTTTGTATGGTGGCATTTTAAAAACAAGTACAATTTGGACCATGGCAGCTAAAGGGTTAAACGATATTGAGATAGAGCAACAATTTGAAAAGATGGACATAAAAACTTTAAAATGGAGAAAAAAGGACCTTAAATCTCTTGATAAGAAACAGTGGAAAGGACACATTGACTTTGATGTAGAAGTTTGTACACCATTGCAATACTTCCTAATGTTTTTTGATAAAACGATGATAAATCAAATTGCGGAAGAGACAAATTTGTATTCAGTCCGAGAATGTGAGATTTCGGTAAGTGTAACATTTAAGGAAATAGAAAAATATTTAGGGATTCTTCTTTTTATGGGCATTGCAAAATATCCAGAAATGAGAATGGTATGGCAGGTAGATTTTAGAATTCCTTTAATAGATGAAGCTATGACTGGAAAGCGTTTCGAGAAAATTAAGCCATTTTTACATTTCTCCAGTGATGACGGAAAAAAAGTGACCCTGGATATGAAAAGCTGCATAAGATTAAGCCGATTTTAGAGGGCTTCCGAAAAAATTGCATCAAGGTTCCCGCAGAGCAGCATAATTGTGTTGATGAGCAGCTTGAAACACAAATGGGGTTTCAAAATGTTTACCAGGTGTGGAAAATCTATCATTATATATGACTTTGCACTATACGTTGGAGATGGAACTTGCTCTTATTATGGCTTAGGAATTTCCACCGATATTATAATTCACTTGCTGAAGGATGTACCAGAGCACCAAAACTGCGGTTTTTTTTTGACAATTGGTTCACGTCGATTCACTTGATGAAAGCTCTCAGAGATAAAGGGATTTTGACGACCGGAACAGTTCTCTGCAATCGTTTGGGAATGTGTAACCTAGATTTAGATGCATGATTAAAAGCAAAAGGTCGTGGCTCAACGGACTATAGTATGGAGCCAAAAGGATAGAAAGTTCATTGAAATTCAACTGCTAAACATGGTTCAGCAATACAATAGTTTTATGGCAGGTGTGGACCTAGTAGATATGCTCTGTGAGTTATATAGGGTAAACCATCGGTCCTGAAAATATTATATGCGAATTTTCTTTTGGGTGCTTAACTCCGCAGTCTCCAATAGCTGGCTTTTATATTGGCGCCACTATGAGCTTACCAAAGTCAGAGAAAAAGAAACGCTAACTCTAATTCAGTTCCGAAAACAAATTGCGACTGGATTAATCCATAAAAACTCTTTAAGTTTAAAGAAACGTGGCCGTCCATTAAGTTCTCCACAAACGACTATAACAGCTTCAAAGCGTAGGGCACTTTCCGTAATTCAAATTGAAGACGTTAAATACGATCAAATTGGCCATTTTTCAAAGCAACAGTGTTGCAAATTTTGTAAAAATGGGTTCCCAACTGTGATCTGCACTAAATGTAATGTATCACTTTGTTTTACGTCTAAAAGAGACTGTTTCACTAATTATCATGAAAAGTAATTTAATTTAAGTATATTTTAAAAAATAATGTACCAGCTATTATTGCTTTCTTTCGCAAAAAACGTTGGCTTTTTTACTCCGTCAATACGCCATGTTGTAAAACATTTTTTTAAAACTAGTGGCAGTAACTGAACTTGAAAAAACTAAGTTTTTTGTGTTATTTGAAGACAATATAGTGAAAAACAACAATTAAAAAAATCTAATTGTTCTGTACAAGTTTGGTGCATAAGAGGGTTCAGCTATAGTATTTTTTTTTTTTAAATTTATGTTTTCAAATTTGTTGTAAAAACTTCAAGAATATAAGATTCTGTCAATTAGCGCGCAAAAATGCGATTGCTCAGGTTAGTTTAGCTTTGTCTTTAATTGTGATACTTGTGCCAACCATAGATTGTCGGTGGCACGATGTAATAAAGAATCGAAGTCCTCAGGCTTATTACTTGGGAAAGAGCTCCTGTGAGTTTGTCGGCTGGGGAGTTTCCAAGTAAAAGTCCTTATCTAAACACTGTTGGAAATTTTCAATTCCACACCATATGAGAGGAGGTCTTTAGAATACTAATTGGATAAGCAGTGAGTTAGTGTATTTTAGGGAGCATCTCTAGTAACCGGCCGACAATTCAGTCATTATACTTACTGGTTCTTAGCCTTCGAGAGAGACTGCACTGTATTGCATAGTTTTTCTACTATTCAAGGGCTCACCAAAAGCATTATTCGAACTTATTGAATGCTTTCATTCTAGAATTGGGATTTATTATCATTCTGCGGGCAAGAGCACCTTATCGGGCAACAACTGCAATGTGAGAGGAAACCATCTCATGGACGTCATGCAATCGTTTGACTAGGTTGTTAGTAATATCGGCTCTCAGTCAACATTTTCTACGGAATTAAAAGTCTAGGTAAGTCTATCTACAATATCTGATGTAAAGTACTATTGGAGTATTCAATGTCAGACCATAGGTACATTGGATGCAGAATCGGATGCGAGGTTTCGGCCTTGTTGAAGAGGAGGAATTTCCTAAAAAACTAACTGGACATGCTCTATGAGGGAGCTCGGCAAGCCCGTCACTGGTCCGCCTACATCTCTCCTCTCGCCATGATGCCTTCCTCCTTCAAAAGACCTTAATAGTTTTTCGATTTGGTGCATCAAAAATTGTTTGAAACTTCATATAACCAAATGCCAATCACATAAGTGGCACCAATCTCCTCCCTAACTCTACCTTCTCCACAACCAAACTATCTCCTACGATCAATCTCTTTGCGACCTCGGCATTTTGTGTGATGGGGAGCTCAATTTCCATTTGCATATGGATGAGACAATCCTTAAAGCAAAACCTGCACTAGACTTTGTAAAACGGTGGTACACAGAATTCACCAACCCATACGTGACCACGTCCCTCTAAATCACCTTTGATCGCCCTCTCCTAGAGTACGACAGTCAAGTGTGGTCCCCATATCATCGTGATAATATCTCGAGAATCGAAAGCATTCAGTGCCGAATTATTCGATTTCCTCTTCGAGATAGGCCGTGGGACGATACTTTTATTCTGCCCCCGTATCAAAACGGTCTGAACGTTATTAACTTAAACACCCTTGAAGAGTGCAGAGATGCAGCCGACTTTCTCTTCATTCATCGACTCTTTTCAGGTCATATTGAATGCGTCTCTTAACAACTCTACATATTTTCCTCAACAGTAACCTTCGTAGTCTACTACGTACCCCTCGTCTCTTCTATCTACCAACCCACCACACCTCCTATGGCGCAAACGAACCAATCTCCCGTATGCTACAAAAAATCAATTCAAACCCTACCGTCTTTGACTTCCACCCCACCACTAGCTAGCTCAAATCCGTTCTCTTTCACCACTCCAACAAACCTTAATTCTAAGTTTAAGTTTAAATTTAATTTTAAGTTATAGCTTGCATTAGGCCGAATAAATGGTGGCCTTCGCCCCCACCAAAATTACATTCAGAACAAAACAAAAGGTAGAGAAAGCTGTTCAGAATCTGAAGGATGCGCTACATTAAATGTTTGGAGTTTATCTGTCCAGCCAGCTACTGCGTAAGGGAAAACTTCTAAACAAGACACTTAACACTAATTTAAAGGAAGATTTGGACCTTTACAGATCGAATTACAAACAACATAAGACGCTAATTTGCATTTAGAAGAGTGACTCTTATGAGAAGGTTTGCGAAACGGTCGGATCATCCGGTTGCACCTACACTGACTCGAACAAAAAGAGTATTTATCGCATGCTTAAGTAAACCCATCATAGCACACTCTCAATTAGCTCCTATAACTGAAGCTGGTATCTCTCATCGGTTATGGTGACGGATGAAGCAACTCAAATGAAAGTCTTTACGAGAATCTGGGTTACTTACTTACCTACCAGTTAGTTGACGTTCTTCCTTCACTGCCTTGCCCCTCCAAGTTAGATTCAAAGAGTCTGCAGGACGGGGTATTGGTGTCCATTCACTCTACACGTCCTAGCCATCTCAAGCGACTGATGCTCAGTTTTTTGACTAGGTCCTCTGACTATAAAGTTCATCGTTAAATCTTCACTTCCAAAGCCCGTCAACGCAAATGGGACAGAATATTTTTGGAAGAATTTTTCTCTCAAAACTGAGGATATCTTCATCCGCTTTCGATAAGGTCCATGCTTCTGCACCATAAAGTGGTATTTGGCTGATCAAGGTCTTATACTATAGAGAGTTTCCTAAGTTTTCCGGGATAGGGCACTACTACACAATTGCCTTCTTAGCCCAAAGAAACAGCGATTGGGCAGAGTGATTCTTCGTTTCGTTTCTCCTGAGGTGTTGTTGGAAAAATTCATAACATTCATCCAAAGGAGACAAAGTCCCTTACTATTGTACTTCGAAGTTATAGCTGTGGATTATAGCGCTCTGTCCAATTCGTCGATGCTGTGTGTCCCTCCTTGTTGATAGCATAGACTTGATCTTGCCCTCATTTATAGGTAAACCCATTTTGGCATCTTCCGTTTCAATACTAGCGAAAGTACCGGTGACAGCCCGCTGAGTTCTCTAAATTACGCGTATGGCAATATTATCCGTGTACGCTAATACGATTAGTTGCACAAACCTCTAAGTGATGGTGCCTCCAGTATTCGCTTGTAAATTCTGCACAATTCTCTCAAGAATGATGTTAAAGAAGTCGCATGACAGTGCGCCAGTTTGTTCAAAACCTTTTTTGACATCAAAGCTCTCGGTTAAGTCATCACCGATTTTGAAGGAGAAGCGAGGGTTCTCAATCGTCATTCTGCACAGACAGACGGGCTTCAGGGTTGCCAAAACCAGACGTGGCTCTATATAGTTCGCCTCTTTAAATGCTGTCATATGCGGCCTTAAATCGATGAAAAGATGGGTATTGATTTGAACTTCTTGAGTTTTTTTCCATGATCTGCCGGAGTGTAAAGATTTGGTCGATTGTGGAATTTATTGGTCTGAAACCGCACTGATAGGGGCCAATCAGGTTGTTGGCGAAGACGTTTACGCAATATGCCAGATAAGATCTTACTGAGGAGACTTATGCCTCTATAGCTCAGTTGAAAGAGTCTCCTTTCTTGTGAATGGGACAAACGATACTCTTCTGACAAGATCAGAGAAATAATCTGGGTTATGCTCTCCATAAAGTCATTTCAAGCAGCCTTGAATACCTTGACCGGTAAGCCGTCATGTTCAGATGCTTTCCTGGATTTCAGTTTAGATATTGTCATCCTTACTTCGTTTTGGTCAGGTGGACGGAAGTTTTGGCTGTCATCTCTAAGTTGAATGGTCTCTTCTGACTGACGACGGGATGTTGGGCTTCTTCGCCGTTATACAATCTGCAGAAAAAGGGTTTCTGGTTCTACCACAAGATTTTCTTCTTCATCTATGTATACAGGTTTTCTTAGGCAGAAAACACACTGTCAGACAAAACGTTTTTTGTTGACCAATGAAACTACCATCCATTGATTCTTATGAGCCAACACACACCAAAGCAGGCGAAAAAAAAAACATGTTTTTGACTCGATGTGTTGAATGACAGGTTGTCGCAAATACATAGCTTTGCATGCGATCAAAACACACCGAATGCAACAAACATGTGTCAAACCAGCGTCGTTGTAGATTATTGCACACTTACTTATGGGCAGCACACACCGCATGTGATAAAACAAAAAGACAAGACGAAACAGAGAAACATGTTGTCTACATACTATATAGCTGGAAAGTTGTTTTTCAGACAGAAAGGTCGTTGTTGCACTGGCGCTTATTTATTTGAGAATTTTCGTTAATTTATTTTATTTTCAAAGAATACAATACAAACAAATTTGTAAACTCCGGGATTTTACGCCGAAGGTATTATGCCCACTCGGCGTTATCAACATGTGTGACGAACTTCACAATAAATAAGTCGCAAACTCAGTTTTGTCTTTTCTTAACGCACACCAAAGGAAACAGAAAAACGACAATATTTGTTTTGTTACATTGTGTTTTGCCTGATCCGGTGTGCTTTCAGCCTTACCTTGGCACGTGCTTTTTACCTGTTGATAAAACTTCCGTACGTTTTCCTAGAGTACAACGTCTCAATATCTTCGATCGCGCGCTTCTCGGGCTTGTCTTCTTCTGGAGAAGCCGATATTATTGCTCGCAGAGCTAACGAGCGACTCTAGTCCTTTGTTACATTGCCGTTTTACACGCTTCTTATTTAGCTGTATGTGCTTGCCGGCATTCTTCATCAAATCAGGGATTTCTTGGTGGTGGCCGGGTGAAACCCAGCACATCAGTTGCGCCGTCTCCGATGGCACGTTGGCAGCGTTACCACTGGTCTTAAGTACTTCATGCTGACCGCGTAGGTGTTGTTGAATGTTGAGAGATTTCAGAATACGCGTTCGGCGAAGATGCTTGCGGTCTCTTCCGATTGAAGCTTTTTTACGTTATATCTTCTCACAGTAGTTCTTCTTTGCTGTGGCGCTTTGGAAATCTGAATTCACACCTTGGTTGCAACAAGTTGGTGATCCAAGTCAATGTTGGGTGCGCGGAACGTTCAGACATCCAGAATACTGGGGGCTTGCCTTACGTCTATCGCAATATGATCAACTTGGTTTAGCGTTTCATCATCAGAAGACCGCCATTTCTCCTTATATACGAGTATATTGAGATGAGGAAACCGTGTGACTTATGTAGTGATATTTCGTCCCGCCGCAAAGTCAATAAGCTTACGTCCGTTGCCAGACATGATGTCGTGCAGGCTATGCTTGCCAGCTGTCTTACCAAAGATTTCCTCATTTCCTATCATTTTGTCTTCTTACGATTTTAACGTCATACTTTGGGCATTGCTCATATGTCACCACAATATTTGGTGGTGATCTCTATGTCTGCCGTAGGGGTTTGCTACCGAATTTAGCCTTGATGCAGATTGCTATGAGACGCTCGCTCAAGTGTTGGAAGCTCCAGCCGCATATGACTAATCTCCATCCGAATAAGCGCTGTTTCCTTTCCCTCACCATAGTGTATACTTATACCACAGTTTTCCATCCACCTCATGTTCAGTCCATCCGATCGCACTTCCTGGATGGCGGTGATATCTGCGTGGTAGCAGTCAAGGGCCTTTGCTAATTGCTCGGCTGCATGCACTCCACATGTAGATCCCAAACTCGTTGTCGTTTAAACGTTTGCAGGGCCCTCAACAGTGAATCAATTTCTATCCAATGCCGTTAGTTGATTCGTTACATCTTTTTAATCTCTGCCGTATTGTGTTGTGAGTCCAATGGCGGCGTAAGCCAGTAAATGCTACTGGCCGAGTATGCCCTTGCCATTTCAGCCTGTGTGAGTAAAAGTTTACTTTAATAAAGGCTTACGCATGCAGTTACCGGAGTAAGGCAAGCACTTCGCTACGAACTTACTTGTTGCACTGCTGGTCCAATCCACGTTATAGGACGGTTTCTTGATCAAACCCCTCTAATAAGAGAAGCCGAAAAAAGTTACTATATGCTCGCCAAGAGCTGCAGAATTACCAGTTTAACTTCTTTCATGTTGAAGGTCATGGAGTGGACAGTCGAGTCTTATATGTATGTGTAAATCGGTTGAACAAGTCACTAGTTTTGTGAATAAAAGCAATACGGCCGATATAAGTAAGATAGCGGGGATGAACAAAGGTTGAAAGGTGACATATTTTCGTCACTTCTAAGGTGCATGTCTGTAGACTCACTACTTAACACTCAAGAGTTCTATTTTCCACTGTCAGCGATGTGGAGATAATGTAGCTGTACGGGTTATTGGATCGTACTGTTTGCTTCAAAGCACAGGCAGCCTAAGACCATTGGTGTACTAGAAACGCGTTTCAGTTAATCTTCTTAAAAGTGACATTGTTCTCTTTATGAGAAGTAGCTTAAAAACATCACGATCGGGTTTTCCAATGAAGCTAAGTATTGGGGATGGACTTTTTTGGACTAATCATGTTATTTAGAAGGCCTCTAAGGTTCTTTCGGGGTTCTGGTAGTGTAAAGGAGCTATCGGCGAGTCATGGGCCTTGTCACTTAGGAGGGTTGTGGGATAAGTTTTCAGGAAAATACATCGCTGTCGGTTTTACCGGAAGTCTGAGCCAGGAAAGAAGTATAGTTGGGCCTTCGTGGATGGCTCCAATACCGACACTGTTTTATTTTACTCCTCGTTGTGAAAACTTTCGCGTGCCGCTCAATAAGAGATATGTGGTATGTAATCCTGGTAGCAGTGAACTAGGTATATTATGAAGCATCGGTGAAGAGGGTCAAGCATTTGCATAGTGATAATCCAGCTGAGTTCAAAGCTTTTCTGAAAATTCTAACTTCACTGAACGTAGTCTAAGCACTGAATTTACTGAGACCTCTTCGGATCCCAGGTCGCCGATACTTCGTATCCGAAACTGTCTGGGTCCTTGGTTGGAGTTTTCATTGACAGTTCCGTTCTAAACGAGTATCACTTCAGATGGCACGACTCTTCGGGATACCGTCAGTCCAAAAGAATTCTTCCCGACGCCTTTAAGAGGTCAGCGACTTATCTGTCCATCAGTAGGAAAGACTGTACTAGCATGAGGCAGGCTATGCATTTTTTTAAGCTAGTACGTGCGCTAATCATAAGCAGCACAATATAATTAATTTGTAGGCATTGTTGGTTCCCAACACTTTCTTTAAATCAAAAAAGCCTCGACCACTGGGAGAACATGAAACCAAACTTCAAGAACATCCTTATAATTACATTCTCTATCTCTGACGTATAGCGAAATGGAAACGAGATCGGCAAGCATCTGTCTTGTAGACAAGAAGAAAGGATGCATTATTTTCGACGGCTATTACCTCCTACACACCTGCTAATAGGGGACATCAATTGCCCAAATATAACGCTTTTGAAACACATTACGTTGCAAACACACGCACATAGGCTCTAGAAGTCGAATGTTAACGTAGTTAAAGAAATTCAAATTCAAGTTCAAGTGGTCGTTGACCTCCTTATATAAAACCATGATTCTATGTTAATTTTACAGTAGTAACTAAAAGTAAGGTTTCAAGCAACTGGAGTGGAATTTATACGACACTATTCTGTTAACTATCAACCTAACCACACATAATAAAGAAGTAATTTATAACGTGGTGGACTTACAGTCTTTAGTTTTTGTTACACAGTAACATATTTGTTATTCATCCCTTTTTGCCCCAAGACAACTGTACTTGGGGAATAATTTTAAGTTCAGCTTAGCCCCTAAAATATAGGGTGACCAGATAGGAATGATAGTTTATCCAATTGTTATGTTTCAACAGCTGTCAAAGTTACCAATGACATCCAGCTGTCAAAATATTCAGTAAGGTTTGCCATTTCATCGTGCATCGTTTTCCACTTGCCGAACGTGCGGAAATTATTAAAAAAATATTCTCCAAATTCCGGCTCAGTTGTAAATACGCAACGTGAATTACATCGTGAGGTTGGTCGTCATCATGGCTTCAGTGTGCAGGCAATTCGTCGCACCGTGGAGCGTGAGTGCAGTCCTTTGGATCTTAAGCCACCAACCAGACAGAAATGATGCGCCGTGAAGAAAACATAGTCGCCGTAGCGGCCAGTATCAAAGAAGATTCATAAATGTCGATTCGGCGCCGATCAGCTGAATTGGGCATCGCCAGAGAGTCAACCCGCTTATATTGTGATTGGATTTATTTATTTATTTATTCCCTTAATACAATCAATTCCAAAAACAAACTTAGAATTAGATTTAAGAATATGTACTTAAATATTCAAAATTAAGAGGGGAAGGGGAAAAAAGGGAGTTTCTAAGCGTGTTTTTGCTTTAATCAAAATCGAAAGGTGGAAGATGGGCACTGATCTCAGAGTACGCCGATTTGTGCCAATTGAGATTATTTGTAAAAGCACAGGAAAATCAATATTACCTGCTAAAAACTGTCGTACAAATAGGACATCAGCAACTTTTCTTCGTTTTTCAAGCGATTCCATATTCAGCCAGTTCAAATGGTGCTCGTAAGGAGGTAGGTTGTATTCATCAGGGCAAGGGAGTCCGCGTAGAGCGAAACTGATAAACCTCCGTTGTACACCATCAATTTGATACGAATATGTATCGTAATAGGGAGATCACACTTGGCTGGCATATTCAAGAATTGGTGTTACAAATGCGCAGTATAAGGTTTTCATGACGTATGGATTTGAGGGTTCCTTGGACCAGGGCTTCACATAACCGAGTGCAGAATTTGCTCTGCTGATAATACTAACAAAATGACAACGAAAATTAAGTTAACCGTCGCATATAACACCCAAATCACGCAGAAAAGCAACAGAGGGAACAAGTTCATTGCTGATTATGTACGTTCTCGGGGCTGTCGGGGGACGCTTTGGAGAATAAGTGATAGCTTGGCACTTGCCGACATTCAGCTCTAGACAGTTTTTGCTACACCAAGTAGAAAAGCTGTTCAGCTGTCGTCCGCATAACTGATAGACAAGAATAATTAATAATACGATCAATGTCATTAATTGACAGATTGAAAATCAGGGGACCAAGGTGGCTGCCCTGTGGGACCCCAGATGGGGCATTAAAGGAATTAGATACAGAAGATCTAAAAAGGACTTCATATTGACGGTCTTCCAGGTAGGATTTAATACGTGCGATGAACCCAGATCGAAAACCGAAAATCTTAAGTTTGAAAAATACAATTGCGTGTGAAATTTTATCAAAGACTTTACCGAAATCTTTGGCAACAACATCGACTTCTTAGCCATCTCCGGTGCACACAGGGTGCTAGATACGAATTCCGTCAAATTTGTGGTTGTTGACCTACCTTTTAGGAAACCACGTTGGTGGGGGGAAAATATAGACTTACAATGGAAAAACATTGCATCATAAAAAATACGTACTTTCGAAAAGCTTAGGTATGCAAGAGAGTTTGGCTATAGGACGATAATTACGAATTTCCTTTTTTGGACATTTTTTATTAAGGGGAATTATAAAAGAACTTTTCCAAAGCAAAGGGAAGACGTTCTGTGAAATTCAAAGTTGGAATGGAGCAGTAACGGGAAGAGCCAAAGAGTTAACACATTTTTTTAAGACTACAGCCGGTATACCGTCAGGACCAGCAGAGTAAATGCATTTAAGTTTGTCAATCTTTTCTAACGCGAGTGCCACTCATATATCGACAGAAGTGAATGTAGTTTGGGCACTATCTGACATGTAGGAGAAGTAAAAATTGTCGGGCTCTGTCATGTGGTTGGAAAACGATTGGGTAAAGAAATTAGCAAATAAGTTTGCTATTATTTGAGGATCACTCAACGATGTATTGGAGAATGTCAGAGTTGAAGGGTAGCTGTCTGATTTTTTTTTGCTGTTGATAAAATGAAAAAATCGTTCGGGATCGGCGGTGATGTCAGATTGCATGCGGTTAATATATTGAGCATAAAGAAACTCGCAGAACGCTGGAGCAAGAATTGAAGCCGGACCACAATAGACAACGCCATGAGTTCTCTTATTTGGCGCTGGAAATTTGGGCCGGAGATCCGGATTTTGGCCAAAAAATCATCTTCTCAGACAAGGTCCATTTTGACGCAGAAGCTATTTCAACAAGCAAAATTGCCCTTATTGGAGCGAACACAATCCATAAGTGTTAGGGCAAGTATCAAAGCATCCACAAAGATTGACTGTTTGGTGCGGTTTACTGCATGGCGGTATTAAGCGATGTTAACCGACTTTTTGTGGTCAGTGCTTGACAACATCGACCTATCTGAGCTGTGGTTCCAACCAGACGGCAATACATGCCATACAAGCGACGCAACACTCGTAGTTGTGAAGGAGAAATTTTGCGACTGCGTCATCTCATGGCGAGCGTTTATCAATTGGCCGCCGCGATCTTATCTGGTCACCCTTTAAATGAATTAAAGGATGAATCAACCACATATACCACCTTGATCAAAAAGTTCCCGGGGGACACCACCGTGTGGCGCTCCCATTATTCCGATTTGAGTTCTGTTTTTTTGTTAAGTTGGTAAATCTGTTGTTGACATTCCCTCTAAATCAAAACTCGACATTTGCAAAAATTATGTAGCGTGTGTTTGTTGGCGATTTTTTACAATTTTAGAAATGGATTTAAATTTGCAACAACGAACTTGTACTCGTATTAAATTTTGCGTAAAAAAACGGATTTAATGGTGCGCGAAGGTTGCAAATGTTGGAAAAGTGTTTCGGCAACGATTCTCTAAAGAAAACGGTCGTTTACCAGTGGCACGAGCTGTTCAAAAGTGGTCCTGAGTCAATCGAAGATGATGAACGCAGTGACAGACCATCGACATCGAAAACCGACGAAAACATTGATGAAGTACTCGTAAAAGAAATGTTGGTCAATAGCAAATTAACCATCAGAGAGATAGCGGAGGACTTGAACATTGCCTATGGATCCCTCCAAAACATTTTAGTTAATGATTTGGGTTTCCGTCGTGTAGCAGCAAAGTTGGTGCCAAAAGACCTCAATTTCATGCAAAAAAGAGACCGTGTTGGCGTCGCAAAAGAGATGATTTGCGAGGCTGAATCCGATCCCACATTCATCAAAAGGATCATTACTGGAGACGAGACGTGGGTTTATGAGTACGACATGCAATCCAGACATCAGACATGTGAATGGCGTTCGCCAAATGAGCCGAGACCAAAAAACCACGTCGTTTTCAGTCAAAAAAGAAGGCAATGCTCACGGTTTTCATGAATCACAACGGTGTAGTACATCATGAATTTTTGCCAGGAGGCCAGACAGTAAACAAAGAGTACTCGTATTATTTGGGCGTTATGAGATGTTTGCGTGAAGCAATTCGCCGACAGAGACCAGAATTGTGGGCAGAAAACTCGTGAATTTTGCACCATGCTAACGCACCGTCGTTACCGCACAGTGCCATCATTATTCGTAATTCAGCCACCAAATGCACCTGATTTGGCTCCCTGTGACTTCTTTCTGTTCAATCGAGTTAGAAAACCAGTACGGGGAACGCGTTTCAGCAGAGGAAGTAATGGAAAAATCGCAGGAAGCACTGATGGACATACCGAAAACCGAATATAAAAAATGTTTCGAGGATTGGATCAAGGGCTGGTATAAGTGTGTTGCAGTCGATGGGGTTACTTTGAAGGGGACAATATAGATTTAGCTGAATAAACTTGTATCTTTCTGGGAACTTTTTGATCAAGGTAGTATGTATAGGTCTGGAAGTAGATGTTAGATTTGTTGTGACGTCCATCCATCTTAACAAGTGTTGACGGTTTAAATCACTATATGAACTATCGTCTGTGTTGATAAGATTTCGTAGAATTCAGTCGGAAAATGCCATAGCCTTTCAATATTGTTTTGGTCCTTACATCCTATTATATCCCCTAGATGGAGTATACATACAGTACTGTGCAAAACCTAAGCAACTATCCGAAGTCGCCACTTCATAGTAATTTTTTTCAATTTTCTACTCCACCAAATAAAAAGAAATGGATATGTAACGATGTGTAATAGATTGTGTTTTGAAATTCACAACTTTTTATAAAAGTAATAATACTTCAGATTTAAAAAAAAAACGCGAAAACCAACAAAATAGCCAGATTGAGCTCTGCAAAACCTAAGCAATTTCGTAACCGACTGTAAAAAAAAATAGCTGACAGTACTTGTCCAGTTAGGTTACACATGAAATGTTGTAAGCTCTTTGTCTTTGATCTTGAGTGATTGTCTTTGATCAGTTTTCTTTTAAGTTAGTCGTTACTCTTCTTCTCTTAAACTAAAGATTATCGATGAATTTAGGTCTGGAGATACTCAGGCAACATTAGCTAAACGTTATAATATTAATAAATCGATCATTTCTCGTTTAATAAAAAAAACAGGAGTCCTTGAAAGTCAAAATGTCCGTGGTAGGCCGCGTAAGACAATATGTCCAACATTTGTGGTATAATTAAAAAACAACCGTTCATAAGTTCGAATGAAGTTGTAAAATTACTTGATTTAAACATTGATGCGAAGACGTGCAATTGAAGATGCAAAACAATCGAAGTTACAGGCTGTGCAAAAAACCGATGCTGACAAAAAGACATTTAAGGAACAGGTAGTGCAATTAAATTCTTTAAACATAATTTAAACTAAAATCTTTTTTCATATTATGCTAAATTTTGCACGAAAATACCAACACTGGTCTCCTGAAAAATGGAAATCAGTTCTTTTCAGCGACGAGTCAAAATTTAATTTAATTAATTTTGACGAGATATGTTATGTGAGACGTCGTAAAGGGCAGCGACTCAATCCTAGCTTCTGCACATCCACTGTAAACCATGGTGGGGGTAGTGTGATCGTGTGGACTTGTTTTTCGCAGGAGGTGTAGGTCCATTTAACGAAATAGATGGAATCATGGACCGATTCAAATACAAATCCATTCTAGAATCGGTAATGCAACCACATGCGGAGTGGGAAATATCACTTCGTGGGGGTTTCAACAGGATAACGATCCGAAACACGCATTGAAGTTGGTAAAGAGTGGTTAGTGGGATTCAAGTCCTTGATTGGCCGGCCAAATCACCCGACTTGAATCCTTCGAAAACCTGTGAGGTATTCTTAAAAGCCGTATCGCTGGATAACACTTTTCCAACAGGTCTCACCTATTCAATGCTTTGAGTTGAGTGGGAAAATATATCCCAGGACACACTTTCATAGTTAATTACTTCTATGCCTCATCGTTGCGCCTCTGTTATTCAAAATAAAGGATATCACACAAAATATTAAAAAAGTTGCTTAGGTTTTGCACAGCTCAATTTGGCTACTTTGTTGGTTTTCGCGTTTTTTTTTTTTTAAATCTGAAGTATTATTACTTTTATAAAAAGTTGTGAATTTTAAAACACAATCTATTACACATGGTTACATATCCATTTCTTTTTATTTGGTGGAGTAAAAATTTGAAAAGATTTTTTATGAAGTGCTGACTTCAGATAGTTGCTTAGGTTTTGCACAGTACTGTATAGTATGTATGTACGTAGTTCTTCTCAAAGGTGCGTCATTGCTTAGCAATCTGGCTTTATTTTTCACAGGTAAGTACTTTGATGACGTAGATATTTGAATGGAAATAGTTAGTCGAGAAAGCAATTATCTAAGAACTACTTTAGCTATGTTGGTCAAGTCATTTGTTTTCCATGTTTGAGCCGAAGGTCAGGAATATTCAGTACGCCTTCGAAGGACTTTTGTAATATTAAGAACATTGGCAACATTAATTTGGATGTGAGTTCAATTCTACTTCATAAAGACGCTTATCTCCCATAGTTCTAATGTTGGTATTTGCTGTATACGTTCGCAGTTTCAGTGTTTTTATTTTAAGTGATTAATTATTTGTCTACACTGTACCAAGATTCAATGCCCGCTCACCATAATTTGATAAAACATCTTTAAATACTTTCAACGAGTTAATTATTGGTTTCACCGGTTAAGTATCAAGAGAATCAATAAAATGTCTCAAGGACAAGAGCAAAGACCTCAATCACAATCGGAAGACGGTTTCTCTGCACACATCTCTACTCTACCATTGGTTCCATTAATCATTTGCTTTCAAACCAAAATCCGAATTTGACCTCTCGTTTTGCAGGTTGTTTTTTTAAATGCTTGGCGAAAAATAAACAATTAATAATAATAATAAAAAACGAAAAAAAGACAAAAAAAAAAAAAAAACATGGCAGACTTCATTAACGAACTTCCGTCAGTAAAGTATTAAACATGCCGCAGATAGAGTGAGAAGTAGCAACAAATAGCTCACAAAATTCAAAAGCTAAACGGGAGTTTATCTGAGTCACTGCATTCATTTAACGGATTTTAGTTCTATCTATACGATACAATATCAATATGTATGCATCGGAATCGGAGTGTGTTTATATGTGATGAAATCGAGTCAACAGGGGATTCCCTTCAACTTGAGTCTGCTTTCGGCTAAAATGTATCTCACATCCACGCACCAATTGAGTGTGTCACTCAAAGGGCTTGATCGGAATATGTATTATAGTACGAAAGTACTCGCTTCTTTGGTGCATTACAAAATACCGCCTCATATGGGTACCTTGGAGGGGAAATCGCGTCGATGAGACAGGCGCCCAGTAGCCAGCGCCACAGTTGGATTCACCAAGTCGTTTCAGATGGCAGTGATTAAAAAGTTGTTAATTCCCAAGAACCTGATCTCGGTGGTTGGACGTGGTTTGATGACGGTTAACAGAGAGCGACCCATAGACCAACATTGATAACACAAAAGAGCGAATAACAAATCGTTCAAGTGTAGGATGCTAATCAAGCTCAAGTTCAGTTGGCGAAGTGATTGTGTCGGGAACGGTTCGAAGTTTAATAATTGTCCAGACCGGTGTATATTCGTTTAAGGTTGCCTGTTCCATTTCTGTTTTTTTTGTTTGTTTTTTGTTTTGAGTTTTTCGCTTTTTCGCTTTTTCGCTTTTTGCTGTCCTTAATCGAAATGCATCTCCGAGTGGGGTTTAATGGTTTCACGTTGCTTTTGGTAATACTCGTATGTTGCGTGGCTGATTTCACAAGTGCCCAGTGTAAGTCCTTGTGTTGATAGTTAACTTCAACTCTTTTGCAATATCGCTTAAAAAAAAATATTTCCAGCTCGATGCTCGAATCCAAATCAGCGAGGTGGTGTGTGTATTTCGATATATGACTGTGGGCCGTTGCTTTCGGTAGCAAGTCGGAAACCACTTCAAGATCTTGATCGAAGATTTCTAAAGGACTCTCAGTGCCGGGGAGGATATGGACGGCCGCCACATGTTTGCTGTACAGGGGATACGGGTTTCTTGAGAAGATCACCATCACCATCAGTTGGACGATCAACAGGAACAATTCAATTTCCGTCATATTCATCGTCGACTCCGCTGAGGGCTGTTTTATCGAAAAGAGGTGAGATACCAGGACCACCAGCCTGTGGTGGAGTTACAATTCAGAACAAAATCTACGGAGGCGACGATGCGGATTTATTTGAATTTCCATGGTTAGTGCTGTTGGAGTATGGAAGAAGTAAGTTGAATTCGACAGTGATTTGGTCGAGTGTGGTGTTTGAAGTGATTTCTCATTTGATTTAAGGAAGTGGCGGTAGATCCAACAACTGTGGAGGTTCCTTAATTAACCAAAGATACATCATAACTGCAGCGCATTGTGTAACTGGAGCTATTGAGAAGCAAGTCGGACCAATGTGAGTACACATAATTAGAGTTTTTCTATTAAGAAAAGTGTTATTAAATTTAAAGTTGATTATTGAGGTCAAGGGGTATATTCATATGGTTTTGCTCTGGGATGATGTTTAACATTTTTTGACCAAATACTTTCAAGGTGGGCAAGTGTTTGAACATTTAGTCATTTTGTCAGTCATTGCCCAGATATAGCCTTGAAATAATTATGTATGTATATTTCTTTAGTGTTTCGCCGCTGCATTCAGTTCTTAAAAAAAAAATGATTTTAAATCAGCGTGTGTCTATAATCAGGTTTGTCAACGTTTTGGAATGAACTTAACTCGCGACAGAAATTCAAATTTCGCCACATGAGCTATATATGTACATATATAGTAATTTCAGTCATTTTCCAGACTAGAAATTTGAATAAAATGGTTTGTGGTTATTTGAGTTGGGCGCCGTTTTTGAGACAGACAAATTCGCGTTGCGTTGCAGCTAGGTATATCTACTGATATTGGTTGTGGTGTGGGAACTTTTATGTGATATTTAACTTTTTTTTTTCCTTGAACAACCGTTAAATATACTCTAAAAAAAATGCCAATATTGTGTCGAGTTCTTGGAATTATTCAAAAATTCTTAGATACTTGGGTAGTTCAAGTGGAAAGAATTGATTGGTGTGGGTTCATTCGTTTTGCACTTAGAACCAATCGCCCCAAATCGTTTTTGATGTGAGTTTTTTTTTCTTTCGAAGGGGTTTCTTACGATTTCTTAGTTCACATAGTAATTAGGTTGGGGGCAAAGTTTATATTGCGAGCTAGGGAGTGTTTGATGAAACTGAGAGTATTGAAATGGCAAAACTCACATTTTCAACACAAAACAAACATTACAATTTTTCTCTTTAGATTTCATTTTGGTTTTAATTTTAGTGGGGGCTGAGACCCACATTTACTTGGCTTCATACAAGTTCAGTACTACGACTTAAAAGCTAGGAACCACGGGAGTGGTCTGGAAGATCTAGTTTGAGACGAGGAGTGCACAGGTGGAAATCAAAAACGGAAAAGTTTGAGTTGATCTATCGGAGTTCGTTGAAACCATAAGGAGTGCGGTGAACCGGTGGATAGAAGAGACGAGCACAACGTAAATTACGTGGGTTGGTGTTGAGGGTAATAAATTTGTGATGGGATGCGCAGTCGATGCAACCAGAGAGCAGTCGCTAAATGAAAAGACTGTCTGCCAGCTATATTACTATTTTTTCTAAGGAATTCAAATTGATAAGTTTGAGGCAGTTCTGATAGGGAGCTAGAATTCAAGGGTTGTACAGTTCGTCGTGGTATCTACGTGCGTCGTCTATGCAAAAAATTACCCGCAGAATGTTCCTCTCCCAGCTGCGTGCTGTACGTTTGAATTTTCTAGAAGATCTAAGATCTAAAATGGTAAAGTGCATGCCTCTGCACCATAGAGCGGGACTGAGAATAGTAAGGTCTTATGTAGAGTCACTTTTGTTCGATTGAGGGTTTTGCTAGTCATTTGCCCTCTTAGCCCAAGAAGCATTGATTGGTAAGAGTTATATATCTGTCGAGGGTGACATTCTATCTGAGACGTCGGTGTTGGATGTTGACCGTTAAGCCCATCTTCTCAGCTTCCATATCAATACTCGGGAAAGCGCCACTATCATCACGCTGCTTTCTTTCTATTACGCATACATATATCATCGGCGTATGCGAGCAATTAGATGGGCTTTTGATTGTGCCTGTTGTGTTGGCGCGTGAATTTTGCACTATTCTTTCAAGAATGATGTTAAAGAAATCGCATAACAGCTCACCGCCTTATCTAAATTCTTTTTTGATATCGAAGGTCTCGCCGTTGAGTATGAGACAGACTCCGATTTGTCAACAGAGTCACATTTCGTAGGCCCGCTACTCATGCCATCGCTATCATAATCTGCGAAGGCATCTCGTGATACATCATCGCTATCTTCAGCCAATTCGTACAACTTCAGTCCTCAGTAAACTGAAGTCCACAAACATACAACACCTGAATGCAGTAAATGGAAGAGTACGCTCATCATTGGTAATAAAAAATTCACGTTCCAGCTTGACACTGGGGCCGAATCTAACATGATATACTTACTTACTTAAGGTGGCGCTACAGTCCGTAATGGATCTGGGCCTCAACCAACAAGCGTCTCCCGCCAGCTCGATCTTTACCTAGCTGCCGCCAGTTTCGCCCGCTAAGTAGCTTGAGGTTGGCCGCCTGAGTCGCGGTCTTCCTCTACTGCGCTGTTCCAGAGGGGCGGAGTCGAAGAATTTTCGGACCGGAACATTGGTGTCCATCCGCTATACATGTCCCAGCCACCTCAGTCCTTGGATCTTCACTCGTCTGGCTAAGTCGGTGACGCTGTACAGCGCATACAGTTCGTTGTTGTATGTATCTCCTCCTCCATTCACCGCATATACAGACGGACCCGAAAATCACCCGCTCTTTCGCTCTCACAGCAGCCAAGTGCACCCTTATCCATTTTTGATAAAGTGCATACATCTGCGCTATAGTCAGGACTGGGATTATTAAGGTCTTTGTTGTTCGAGAGAGGGCTTTGCTAATCTTGTCTTCTTAGTCCAAAAAAAGTTGGACTGACAAGAGTTATTCTTCGTTGGATCTCAGCGCTGTTGTCGTTGTCTGAATTGATGGCGGCGCCTAGGTAGACCTAGGTAATCCTTAACTATCTCAAGGTTATTTCGGTCGAGGGTGACGTTCTGTCCGAGACGTCAGTGCCGGGTGTCCTTTTTGGTTGACAGCATATACTTGGTCATTAAACGTTAAACTCTTCTTCGCTGCTTCTGTCTCAATACTCACGAAAGCGCCGCCGATGTCATGCTGTTTTCTTCCGATTATGACAATATCATCGGCGTATGCGAGTAATTGGAGGGACTTTTGAAAGATTGTGCCTCTTGTGTTGGCGCGTGGGTATTCTGTCAAGAATTATGTTAAAGAAATCGGGACAGCGCATCGCCTTGTCTCATTCTTCATTCTCCATCGTCATCCTGCACAAACGGACGAACTTGGCAGGAACGCCAAGGGACGTCATACGCGCTCTTAAAATCGATGAATAGGTAGTGTGTATCGATTTGGAGCTCATGGGTTTTTTCCAAGATCTACCGTAGTGCGAATACTTGGTCGATCGCGGACTTTCCTGACCTAAAGTCAAACTGAGACGGACAAATCTGGATGTTGGCGAACGGCTTCAGGCGTTCACATGATACGGCAGATATGGCTATTTTAACTCCATTTAGGTCGGGTGAACGCTCATTGCTCATTGCTCGTTTTGCCTGGAAATGGTATTTTGTTCATTACACAGTCTACAGAAATGTTCTTCCCAAATTCTCAGCATTGCCTTTTTCGTCTCTAAAGCCTTCGGTTCGGCGTTTGTATCCATACCATGTTCTTTTACTTTAGGTAAAAAAAAAACTTTCGAATCTCATTTATCTCTAGTAGCATTTCTCAATTTCCTCGACAGCGCGCTTCTTATTCTCCTTTTTTTTCCCCCTGATAAGCCGATGCTCGTCCATCCTCTTCCTTTTAATGACATTTTTTTTTATAATTGCTCGTAGAAGCTACCTTTGGTGTCGTATCTTTCTCCTCTGTGGAGCGTGCGCGGATATACGACTAATGTTGGCAAATTTATCCTTAATATGGATTGTTACGAGGCGCTCGATCACATGCCGGAAACCTTAGGCTTCTTGCCGATGTCTGCCCATAACAGTAAATCCGCATCCAAATAGGCGCTGCTTTAGCAGCGTAGATGTCGCAGTTTTTCATCCTATTTTTGTCCGGCCCATCACATTGTATTTCTTGGATGGTCCCTGCTAGTTGTTCGGCTGCACGTTACTTTCCGAATCCGACGTTTGTTGTTGCTTGTTTACTTGGATTTTGTTTCCAAGGCCGCGCAATTACTCCAACGGCACAATCTTCCATTATAGATACGCCTAGGAGGAGGGATGTCGGTTAGACTAATCCCAATAGCCCGTTCGGGGATTTGAGCGCTGCCATTAGTCCATTAAGAGCTCATCCGCCACCATCTCTTTTCCAAGACCCCGATTTAGACTCAGAAATCCTTAACGGGCTGAGCTTCAAATATGTCGAAGTAGCCTGGATGATGAATTCCCGATTTCATCTGGGAATTCATCCTTTGTCCCGTTTGCCTACTGGTCAGCAGTCACGCTTATAAATTTGGAAGGTAGGGGTGCTGAAAGTAAGCATGAGTGAATAAGTCTTAAAAGTCCAGCTTTCAATTTGAAACTTACGAGCAAGTTAATCGGTGGTCTATATTTCCAGCGATTCCATCGTAACCTAATAGTTAGACAAATCTCTGTGAATTCAACATTTGGAGGGTGATCCTGGGTTGATTAACGACTACCCCTCCCAACCGTTCTTTGTGAAAATAGATGTGAGATATAAGAATAGCTAATTCGACGGGGGCCTTGTGACTTAGACTATTAGAGGAGAATTCATTGCATCCGTACGACGTAAGGATTGGCTCTTGGGGCTTTTAAAAAAAAAAACATTTGATAGGAACCACTGGTACAATGTTAAGAATTTGAGTATTTTCTTATATTTCTTCAGAGTGGCTGGGACAGTTACACATCAGGTGAGGGATAGACTGAATCTCTTCTTCATCCAGGTTGCAGCTTTTGCAGAAGTCACTATTGTTTTATTTACCAAAGGGTATAGTCGGTATCGTGGGGGTACCAGTGTGACAATCCTATTCAACCTAATCTCCACGTGAAGTCATCATACTGCAGTAACGCATAACATCATGTGCCAATAAAGTAACTTGCAGCTAGAAAACTGAGATATGATTCAAATGCGTAGTGCCTCGATATGATACTAATGATGACTTAGAGCCGTTGAGTTTAACCAGTGATTGTAATCTTTTCTTTCTACATATAGGGCCCTTGCTCCTGCTAACGCACTAAATTGAGCACAGTTTTGATTTGGTAGACCGATTACTTCACCCTTCTAGCTTTTGTTGACCCTGTTCTCAGGAGATTGGCAGAGAAAGGTATGGTATTGCCATTCGTTATCTTATTCAAGAAATCCCTGCAGGTTCCTATAATCCTTTCCCTAATTATCACAGATTACAGAGCTTAAACACGAATCTAGCTTTCCATGTTGCTAAAATTGATCACTTGGCAATATCACTTTCAATAATAGTTGGTGCAAGCTGGATGATGGCAGTTATCTCGGCTTGATAAATACTTTTTCCTTTCTTTATTCCAAAGGAGCAATATTGTCTAAAGATTTGGAAGAGCACCGCGTGCGGATGTCGATTTTAGAGCTAACTATATGTGTAGAAAGACATTTTCTCCAGATTAGTGATTTACTTATTCTTCCACTCATTTCTGTCACGAATTCAGATAGAGGATCTTCTGTGAAAGGGAAACATTGAAATTATATTGTGATAAGCTGTTGACAAGTTCACTCCAGTCTACATCGTGCAGGCATGAGAGAGGGTTGCGGGAGACCGTTAGTGTTTAATGTCTTTCTCGCAGCCTAGAGCTCTTCACGCCGCTAAAGCACTAAAGCATAGATTTAGATGAAAGTGGTATTGTCTTTACTGATCCCACAAATCCGATGCAGGCCCTCATCTAGATCTTGATGACGTTTGGGAGCTAGTAGTACCTTGCTAAAACTTTCCATCAGCACAACCAACCATGAGTATAAGACCAATGTATCATATAATAGTCTGTTTAAACGCCTTTTTCAGAAAACTGGAAAGCTACGATTTTTGATATACATATGTATTCTCTGATCGTTCCCTCCCGCTTTTTAGAATCTGTAATCACTGCTAGAAATCATGCTGGGCCTATTCTTCTTTTAGTGAGAGGACCAGCTTTTATCTTCGAAGAATTGACTTCCACCCCTTTTTCTTACCAATGGTAGTGGATGCCTGAACCTATCGCTTAGAACTGAATTGAATTTGCTCCAAAATGGCCACATAGTCAGCTTATGCTGTCGAATTAGTTCCACTTTTCTTCAATACCATCAAACAAATAAGCACCAGCGCATACTTCTGTTCGAGCGGTGTATCCCCTTGGAATGTACTTTTTACTTTCCGGTAAGCTCTGCGGACATAGTTTTTGATGTAGTACCTCTCCATGGACGAGTTTCAGTGTTCTTTCTTTAGAGTTGCAGCAACTCCTAGTCAAGACAAAAATTCTGTTTCACTGCACACGCTTGTCGGCATTCTGGCTTCGCTGTGGACGTTAGAAGCTACATTTCAGCCTTCTAGCAATATCGGTGTAGACACCAAAGGGCTTTTCAAAAGGGGTATTTGATCCAAAAAGTGCAATGTGGGAATCTGTTGCGACTGCAGCCATCAGATATCGAGCTTTCTTACAGCAGTTGCAGGCGTTACAAAGTGGTTTTCTCTGAATACTCTAGCATATACCAATCCTTCAAGTAGAGCTAAGGTCCCTGTTATTCTTAAGGCCGATGTTATGCTCAGCTGAAAACAAATTTTCTCCATGGATACTACAATGTACATAGATATACAAACAACGATCCGATTACTCACTTAGGGCATCTTAAAATCGGTCGTAGTTTTTCTGTCGCATATTTCTCAACGAGAAAACAGCGCGGAACTTTACTTTGTTCTGGGACATGGTGAGTTGGCCAGACTAAGATCAAGCCGGGATAACCGTTGAGATAACTGTGAAAAATCTAAACTTAAATGGATCATCCGCAATCTCAACTGATCTGATCAACGTTAGAAGAACTGATATCTCCGAACTCAATAAAATAATCACATAATACTGTGCTACAGACATGTGTAGCGATCGAGTATTCCCACAATAATTTCTGAAGACTCCTGCAGAGATGAGAAGGGAAATGTACCTTGTTTGCACTTTCTTTGCAACTATCTTCCCCTAAGGCATATCAGACTGCAATCCGTAGGCACTTACTACTTCCAGGTGCTAAAAGACCTCTGCTCTGTGAAGACAGTTGATTTTGATAGAATTGTCAAGAAATCTCCATGGTTCCAGGGGTGGCTAGGGCTTCATTTGATTAGGTTTTCTTAAGCCTGATCATAACGAGCATATAACAGGTCTAAATTTATGTCAAAATGAGGATCACCCCACCTTTACATATCCATATTCGCATCCGTACTCTACCCCCAGTATGAAAGTGACCTGAGTCAATGTTAGCTTGACGGTGACATTTCCTGACACTGAAAATTTGATGGGCTTGAATTCGCTTTCGATGGAGACAAAGACGATGGAGGCAAAGTCTTTAACATCTGTGAGACATGATGGTATACTCATATGTGGCTTTTAATCTGTTTCCACTCACATGTCGAAAGTCTAAATGTTCTTGAGGGGTCAGACTTTGTGTACTGGATAGCGTTTGGTGATGGGACAAGACATGAATCTCCTTATTTCTGTGAACCGGACTTGAGAGCATCTTTTGTTAAGTTCTAACCGATGAAATTCTGGCATTGTGTGCTAGGGAATACGAGTATTCGTTTTATGTGGAGTGTCGCTAGGTTTTTCAGAGCGGAGTCGGATAGGATTAGTTCATTATTTTACTCCTCGCTTTCAGTTTACTTATTCGCACCAAATCAAGTAAAAAGGTAGGGTTGGCCAAATGTGTACCTGTTTGGTTTGTTGTCTTCAATAGCAAATCTTTGCAAACGCGGTAAACAGTTTATAGTCTCCGCCAATAGTATTTGTTTTGGCAATAAATAAAGATTGTCCGGGTCACCTTGACTAACATTTGCTCGAAAATCTTCTGTACATATAGACTGTTGTTAATTTAAAAAGTTAAATGAGCCCTGGTCACGGAATAAATTTAACTTGACAAGTATCTTTCTAGTTCTGGTTCTTGTATTTTATTTGACATTAGTGCCCATATTCCAATTTATTTGATTATATAATCGATGTTTTTTTTTAAAAAACGTGATATAAATAAGATAATCGTAGTTCTAGGTGGAAAAAAATGTACCCGAAAACTGCAAATTCAGTACCAACTGGTGACATTTATCAAGGATTTTCCATAAGCCGATGTGTTTTTATGACAAACACTTATGTCTGGTTATTATATCAAATGAATTAACATTTTTATACAATTTGGATTTTTTTTTTTAATTTCAATTTCTTCTTTAGTTTTTATTCTTGTTTTGTTATACAATAAGAAAGGAATAAATTTAAAACAAACAACTGTAAATAAAATTCATTCAAAAAGTAACAGGCTTCTCGTTTGACCAGAATTTTTACCACCAATTTTGGCACAGATATTCGTTGTGATATTCGTTGTGGGAATAATGTAAACGGCAGATAGGGGCTTTTTTATAAAATAAAAATACGCCGCAAAGATATCGCTGGTATTGTAATTATTTCTGTTTCTGCCAGGTGATTTGAATTTGTATTGTCTTATTTCTTAATTTGTTTTCTTTTTTTTTTTCGATATGTGAAATGAGGCTTGTAGTCAAAATAAACAGTGATTATGGTGAAATTACCGAAACCCCTAATTTAGTGGAATTAAAGTTTGCACGCAGCTAATATGTCACCTTGAAGTCAATACTAAATTTCAAGGTTAAGACAATGTATTTGCTTACATTATTATGATTACAGTAAGACCGACATTTAAATCTCCAACTGCCACTGTCAAATATTTTATTGTCATGTAAATTTCATAAACCGGATACGGCTACTAAACGTGGTATAAATGTTAGACATTGTTCGCACAAGATCGTCGATAAGAGACAATTACTCTTTATGTTGAAAACTTGTTTAATAGCTTCATTCAACTGATTTCGGTTGTCACCGTCCCACATGTACTATTGGATTGGTTTGGTTTTTATTTTATTTTTACTCATATCTGACCGGTGGAACTAAACTTTAGTTTTGATCCAAGAGTATCTTTTTATTCTTCCAACTGATCTAAGTGAAAGTTTTTCTTATACAGATCCGCTTATTTCTTGATATGAATGTTTAATCGGCATTCCTAGATTGATAGACTAAATTGCGAGTATCTCGCAACCTAATAAAATGGGGTGCTAAAATTCATCATTCCTTAAGCTGTCGGTCGATATATCAAGGACTCTATAAAACTAGTTTAGCATACATTTTTTCATCGTTATTGATAATTTGAATGAAAAAGAAGGTGTTTTGCTTGTATCTACAAGCATTGGATGTTTTGCTCATTGTTTGTTACAAAACGAACATCATGTGAATGAACTAACTAATTTTTTCAAATTTCCGAAATTTTTTTTATTTGTCTTTGGATAGTGGAAGAACTCGATTTATTCCATCTAGTTTTGAAGAGACTTTTAAACGAGTTGACGACTTTAATGTATTTTTTGTTTTCGGATTATTTTGACATTTGATATCTGGCATATGGCGCGAGTTCTCAGTCTAGAAGTGTGGGATATTAGTCATAAACCGCTTTTTAAATCGGATCGATAAGAATCGTTTTGTCAATACCTGGCACGTGGTCTTGGATACAATATGGTCTGAGTCATAGCCATAACATCGAAAACTTCCCAATACTTGCTAGTTAATGATAGTGATCCAGCTAGACATTCTATTTAGAAATGTTGACTTGATTTTTAAAAATGTAGACAGGGGACAATAATGAGCGAAGTAATTCTTGTCCTGTTCTGGTATGTGTTACACCGCCCTTCGTCTTGCTTTGGTAATCAGATTTTTGCATTTGCTTTTCGGTTATCGTTTATGATCAGATTCCAGAGAGCATGGGAACAATTTTCTCAATGACGATACTACTATTCGCGTACTTATGGGACGGTTAAACGTGCGCAAAAAAGTTCGCAATCCCTTATAACGGCAATTAGTTGGGAATGGCGCTGCTATGAGTGAAAGTAAAGGGTGAGCCAACAGACGGTGTGGATGTTGATTGTCAATTACTGTCATTTACTGAATTCAATGTGGTCTATCTTTCTGACAGATGTCATACAATTTTGGGGATTTCTGTCATGGAGTCATCTGCCACACAAAAACGCATTTTTGTTATTCATTCTTGTTACGAAAACGGGCGATCTGCAAAAGTAACATTTCGTAAAATTCGTGAATTTTTCGGTCAATATTATAGCCCGGGCAGCATGTACACTCCAAAACATCACCGCTGTGAGCGAAAGTGTTCAAAACTAGCCAGGCACCCCACTTTACGGCAAATTTTAAAAGTTGATCTTCATTTGCACGCCTATAAAATGCAAGTTACTCGTTACAATTGAAGCCTTTGGACAATCTACGACATCGCCGAATTGTTAGTTGGATGTTCGATCGCCAGGAAAATTTGTCATCGAATTTGATCTTTTCCGACGAAGCCCATTTTTGGATGGATGGCTGCATAAATAAACGAAACTGCCATTTCTGGGGACCCGAAAACCCATACGAAATTCACGAAAAAGTCACTGTAAGGTGCGGATTACAGGTTAGCGACATCATTGGCCTGTACTTTTTCGAAGATCAGGCTGGAGAGACAGTCACAGTGAGTGCAGAACATTACTGATATACCATATGTTGACCGGCTATTTTTTCCAAAATTGAATGAATTGGGTTTGGATGATCTCTGGTTTCAACAGGTGGGTGTTACCGTGCACACAAGTCAGCAATCAATCAATTTATTGGGTATGAAATTTGAAGATCGCATTATTTCGGTTGAGTGGTCTCCAAGGTCATGCGATTTGACACCTTTAGACTTATTTCTGCGGGGTTATTTGAAGAGTAAGGCCTATGCCAATAACCCAGCGATAATTCAGGATCTCACACATAACATCCACACTGAAATTGCGGCCATTGACCCACTTATTCTTCAAAAAGTCATCGATAATTTTGACCTTCCGATGGTCGCTTTTAAAAGAAACTGTGGTGGCCATATTAACGTTGTTGTGTTCCATTCATAATTGCCATACACCGAACATTGATTTCTCAATAAATGTGTGTTTAATTTAATGAAAATTTCCACATTGGGTGTTGGTTCGCCCTTTAAAACTCAAGAGTCGGGATTTTTAGTTTCACGACAGTAACCACACATTTAATACGACTTTCTGTGGCAAATTTTGAACCTAAACTGGCATTTGCAATCACACAAGAGACTTTAAATAAAATAAACTCAAGCCTGGCGACAGTGGATACGGAAATTATACTAAAAAGAGGATTTGCAAATTGTGCAAACTTAATTTGAAAACTACGGTTGGGTTCGCCAAACTTATCGTGCTCTACGTCCATTTTACAGTCAACATAATCGTCCATCTGAGCATGTTATTCCGAATCGTTTTCGCACCACGTACACTCTTGGGGATAATACGCATCCCCAAAGACGACAAACAGTGCGAACAAAAGAAGTTATTGCCGTTGTGGAGCGCAGTGTTGAGGAGAATCCGAATGAGTCGATTCGTCATCGTGCACAGCGATTGGTGCTATGCCCATCGACTTTGCGGAAGGTTCTACGGAAAGAACTTGGCTCAAAAGCATATAAAATCCAGCTCGTGTAAGAGTTGAAACCACGTGGCCATTATACGCGTCGTAGGTTCGATGAAAGGGCCGAAAATATGCTTTAGCTTGATTTTTATGTTCTCCGATGATTCCCATTTTTGGTTAAATGGATATGGAACCAAGCAAAATTGCCGAATTTGGAGTGGAGAGAACCCAGAAGCCTTTATCGAGACGCCCTTACAACCATTAAAACTCACTGTTTGGTGTGCTTCATCGTCCATATTTCTTTAAGGACGATGCCAGCCAGAATGTTACCGTCAATGGAGGGCGCTATAGAAACATGATTTCTGATTTATTCGTTCCTCAGTTGAACGGCGTTGACGTGACAGAACTTTGGTTTCAACAAGATGGCGCAACATGCCACTTGGCGCGCGACACCATCAATTTATTGCGGGAAACATTTGCTGAGCGCATAATTTCGCGTAATGGACCTGTGGCCTCCACGATCCTGTGATCTCTCACCTTTAGATTACTTTCTTTAGGGGTATGTGAAATGACTAGTCTATGCTGATAAACCAGAGATGTTGGACGATTTGGAAGTCAAGATTTGCCGTGTTATTGTTGATATACGGCCCTAGTTGCTCGATAATGTTGCAAAAAATTTGACTTCACGATTGCGTTTCATTTGAGCTAGCCCTGGCGCGCATTTGCCGGATGTCATATTTAAGCACTAATGGCATAAAATTATCTACTCAATAAATATTGAATTTGTATACCTCTAAAAAACATCCTTTATATGAAACTAACTAAATTACGAGCATATATCAGCACGGGCTTTTAAGGGTTTAAACTTCAGTTACGTTTTGGGTGCAGGAAGACGCCACATACTCGTGTGAAGGACCAATGGATAGTTGGTGATTGTCGAACAACCATGGCGTCATTTAGTACTAGCATTTTTATTAATTTTTCTATAAACCAAGTATGACCGGTACTACTCACTTGAATCTGAATATTTTATTTCATATTGAGTCACATTCAACAAATTATTTAAGTTAAGTGAGCTATAGCTTATACCATAGTAACAACCCGCGTTTAGGTTCTCATATTAGCTGCTCGTTGAATGCTTCCATACCGTAACACTGTTCACTTATCCGCATTGGTGATTTTCGGTAGATCACAGCTAGCGATTATTTTTTTATTTTTTTAAATATAATCCAATTAGATCTACTTAGCTTATTTATTTTTTATTTTTGACAACATCGCAACAAACAGTTATTATCTTATCTTATATACTCATATTGATTTGGTTTGGTATTGTGTTCTTTCCATTTTGTGGTAACTTCCCCCTGTTAGGCTAATACAATCTGTAAATAACGCGGCTAGTCATCGGTCACAGTGTTACTGCGAGATGATCTTTATTGCAACACTCAAGGCGTGAATATTGAATTCAAATACTTAACACATATTCATGTTTTAGTTCATCAGATTCAGGTTCAATTATTTACTATTTATTGCAGAATTTGTACTTTAGCTTTCTTAGAAAGTTAAATTTCAATTATGAATTGTTTAATATTGATAGTTCCAACAGTTTTATGTAGATATAAATATAAATAAACAAAACATTAATTCGATTGGATTTGTGGTCCTGGTCAACCCCGGACAGACTTATTAAGGCTTATTAAAAGCACATTCTTAAAACTAACAATTTCACTTAAAACTAAAGATAAAAACACAAGGGTGTGAGCGTTTACAGAAAGTTAGGACGTAAGGCATAAGTGGAAATAAGAATGTTCTTGAGGGAAAGGCAGAATATCGCTAACTCAAAATATTAGAAATTCTTCCTCATCCACCATCCCAACGCTCATTTACAATAAAATTCCAGCTATCAGGTCTTCCGACAAGGCCAATCTGCTTTCTGCGCATTTTTCGGCCAGCTCAACACTCCCAGATAGCGCTCTGTGTCCGCCTACACTTGAGTGCGTCGAATCTTCAATGGGACGGATTCACTTTAGAACTCTTGTGGTAGCAAGAGTACTTAAAGGTCTCGACATGTATAAATCCGCTGGTCCAGATAGTATATCTCACCTTCTTCCGAAGAGGTGTTCTTCCACGCTGGCAAAACCACTGTGTAAACTTTCTCATCAGTCCTAGTCCTATTTCGGAGCAGATGGAAAACAGCATTTATCCAGCACGTCCGTAAAAAAGGCGAATCTTCTTCTCTCTCCTCATACAGACCCATTGCACTTACGTCTCTTCTTTCTAAGGTCATGGAAACGCTCATAAACCGTCAGCTCATGAAATATCTCGAAACACGAAAACTTCTCAATGACCGACAGTATGGTTTTCGTAGCAACAGGTCAACCAAAGCGTACTTCAATCTGGCGAAAGCAAGATAGTTGTACTTGATATTTCTAAGGCATTTGACAGAGTTTGGCATCAGCCTCTTTTGTCGAAAATGCGTGCTATTGAGGTCGATGACTCTCTTCTTAAATGAATTAGAAATTACCTTTCGGATCGTTCAATTCAAGTCGTCTTGGATGGTTTCAAGTCGGATATCCACAAAATAAATGCTGATGTGCCCCAGGGGTCCGTTCTGTCTCCGACACTCTTTTTAATTTTTATCAATGATCTCTTGTCTGCCACTTCTAATCCAATTTAATCCTTTACTGACGGCAGTACTCTCTGTTTTTCTTATTCGTTTCTGGGCTCACGTCCCTGCTCTTCGGCTGTAGAACGGGAACGGCAGCGTATGATAAGCTCATTAAATTCCGATATTAATAGCCTAACCAAATGGGGAACTATCAACGGAGCGGAATTTAATGCTTCCAAAGCGAAATGTCTAGATTTTCTCAAACGATGTAAGAAATACTTTTCCCCTTCTGATCTGGCCTCAAAATATATAGCATTCATCCGCCCAAAATTGGAGTACAATGCTCACATCAGGTCAGGTGCGCCTAAAACATCTCTGCATCTGGTAGACCGGATTCAAAACCGTGCGATACAACTCATAGCTGATACCAATATCACTCAGGCAATGGACACCCTCGAACACCGACGAAGTGTCTCGTGTCTCACTTTGTTTTATCGCTATTTCCACCATCAGTGCTCCATTGAAATCGCCGGGAGCATTCCGCCCCTTCAAACCTTTAACCGTAACACACGTCTCGCTATGAATGCCCATCAGAATACCCTCAAGCCCGCTTTCGGACGTACTATGAAATATCGTGATTCGTTCCTAAGCCGAACAACTCGCTTGTGGAATGCCCTGCGGAGCTCTCTATTTCCTAGTCATTACAACATTCAGACACTTAAAACCGACGTATATCGGTATCTATCCTTCTTTCCTCCGTAAATTTCCGTCGCCCGCGTTGTATGCAAACATTTTAAGGGTACCTTAACCCCCTGAGCGCGCGCTAGTTTATAAAAAAAAACTAAAAATCTGAGAAGATTGAGGCGGAAAAGTGGCACAGACTTAAAATTTTGTGGGTTGGTGTTAAAAGAAGTAAGTTGAAGTAAAGAAGGACAATCGATACTAACAACTAAAATTGATGAATAAAGGGAATGTCGGCAACATTTCACCGTATATGTATATTATAACGCGAAAAGACTAATTTACAAAATACAAAATTCAATTTTCTAATGAGGCCAAATGGCGCGCACATATGGTGCTTTCGTGGCTTCCTGCTTTTTAATTGCAGGCAAATGTTTTTTGCTCCAAATATGCTTCCTCATCCGACACGTATCTGGCAGTGCAGTGTTGCACGTTTTACAATAGTACGAACCGCTTGGAGTGCGATACATCGATATGTTCGATTGGTCGTTGGTATTAAGACTCTCTAGAATTGTTGCGGGCGCTGTAACAAACATCAAGGACAACGGAGGCTCACCGAGGGCTTTCAGTTTTTTCGAGTGCCTTGCTCCTTTGAGATGCAAAAGCATTTGATCCTTAGACCTAGTGCTGATTGCGCAAATATCACAATGCTTGGTGTCAAGAGCTTGTTCGGGGGTTTGTAAGGATTTTGTAGACTCTGGGGATTGTATTGAAAATTGAATTGCTGTCTTTGTGCTGGGAGCAACTGTAATATCCTTAAGCATTGATGGATTCGGTGATGATTTTATTTTTTTTGGGTTGCTTAATTGGAGTATTATTGATTTGTTGAGCGATCTATTATCAGGATTTGCTGCTGGCAAACTTTCCTTAACTTCTAAGTGGCGTTTCTTAGCTGGTGGTTCTTTATCGACTTGTACTTGCTTTTCCTCTAGAGTTGGGGTTTCTTTAGCTGCTGGTGGAAAGGCAAGATTCGCTGCACTATGTACATAGAACTACATGTTTGAATCCTGTCGGAGTTTTTACCATGGCGTAAGTGACTTCTTTCACGGTCTTCTGGTCGATTAGCTTGCCCGTCTCAACCCATTTACTTTCGACATCAAAGTAACCAATTCCAGTTGGTGGTGATATTTTAGATGCTGCATTCCTATGACGCCTACCATTGTAGTGCTGCACCGCCGGTCTTGTGCCTTTGACTCGTAATGAATATTGGAACTCTTAATGGAGTTGAGACGACAATTGCAAAGCGCACAGAAAAACCGGAGCAACAAGTTATTCAACTCATTGGGATAGGCTGGATCTTTGCCCATGAACAAGGAAGGCGTAACTTTTTGACGGTTAAAGTAGAGTTTCCTAAACTGATCCATTGTTGCATATTTACGATAGCCATTGCTATTGATGGCTTCGGTCTGGTTGTTTGTTTGATTTGAATTATAACCGGTGGGGAACCTCTTCCCTCGGTTCTACGTAGTTTGTGGTGTTGCTTTCGACTGGTTTGTGTAGGAATTTGTGTAGTCTGTCTTCGGAAGCGAATATTGGATAGACTGTTTACTATATTCCGGAAGTGTTGCTGAAGTATCTAAGTAATAGATAATTGCATATGCGATGAATTAAAAGGACTAGTAGGATTTGGGTGGTTGCTTTCCGTATAGTTCTGTTCATTTCTTAAATGTAGGTGCTGTATTTTTAGCTTGGTACGCTGTGCTCGAATTGTTGTACTTGGTAGTTCCAACTTCATACACGGACATAATTTTGGTGTTGTCTGCACGATTAGAGGCAGCCAACATGGGCTGGTATGCGCAATCTTGAGAGTTTTTATATTGATTTGATGCATATTGATAAGGTAATGTCAAATTGGAGTATTATTGGTCTGCTGCGTTGGGGTAAGTTGAGTAAGATGCCATGGATTTAAACGTTTCTAGAAGCCGTTTAAAGTCGCTGATTGAAATGCAATTTTACCGCAAAACTCAGAAATCGGAAAGTGCCCATAAGAAGGGGATTGTAAATTTATAAGTTTCAGCCGATCAGTATATGGTGGTAAGTTTTGGCTATCATCCTAGGGAAGAACACGTAAAGCAAATCGTACAAAACATGAGTTGAAGAGCTTCTATCTGAAGGATGTGAACTGTGTAGTAGGGTGGCCAAGCTTGGCTTGCATATTCAAGAAGAGGCCCAGCAAAGGTTATGTAAAGGGATTTGGTAACATAAAGATTGGACAGCTCCTTTGATGAAGCTATTGGGTTCATATTAGGTTCTACCATGTGAATTGTCCGATTTTTGCTCAGTCGGAAATAAGAAGTTCTCGGGTGAAGACCTGTGCCAAAAGTTTAAATTTTCTTTTTTAATAAAATAAAGTGGTACGTGCGCTTGACGTGTGAGAATTTTAGGGTTCCTACAAGTGCCGTTATTTTTTTCTAGGAATTATTTGCCATGCTGTCGGCAGTTCAAATTCGAACCCTCTTCCTTTATGAATTTAAAATTTGACAGAATGCGTCATTGGCAATGAAAAACATTAATGACGCATTTGAGGATGTAGCGGTAAATGAACGCACTATACGACTTTGGTTTAGAAAGTTCCATTCGGAAGATTTCAACCTCGAAAATGAACCACGTGGAAACGGAAACGTTAGTTGACAACGATGTTTTAAGAGCAACGGTGGATGCGGACCCAACGAAATCGGTGCAGGATATTAAACAAAGCATGGGAGTATCCCCAATGGCAATAAGTCGACACCTTTCTCTCTATTGGAAAGGTAAGGAGACTCGATAACTGGGTGCCTGAACTGAATTGGCTGAAAAGTAACCTGCATTGGTCAATAGGTACGGTCCGATCCTTTTGCATGATAATGCTAGACCTCATACCTCACAAGTAACGGTGCAAAAACTGTTGCAATTGGGATTTGTAATTCTTCGGCATCCACCGTACTCTCCTGATATTTCCCCAACGGATTACCATCTCTTCGGCAATCTGGATTCATTTCGCCGGCAGAAGGTCTTCCGGAATCGAGTAGAGGTCATAAAAGCCTTTGAAGATTTCATTGCTTCAAAAAGTCAGCACATCTACGAAAAAGGAATATTTGATCTTGTATCACGTTGGAAGAATGTTATAGATGCCAACGGATTCTATTTTGATTGAATAAGAATTTACGAAAAAATAATATTCAGCCCAACTTTGAATAACAAAGAGCACTCTATATACGACCTAGTTCGCCTCAATTTTGTTCCGTGGCAGCGAAGCATCGACCGGGCAAATTTTCACAACATATTCGCTTCTATTTGACAAATTCTTGATCAGAAGAGGTGCTGCACACACACATAGAATGAAACTTGAATCAACTTGCAGCCCGAAACTAGACGCGGTTGGCTAAGGATCGGGTTGATGGAGAGGCTTATCAAATAAGGCCCCTGATTTACTTCGGATTATGGTGCAACATCTATGCCATCTATTTCCATCTTCAACAGTTTCAGAGATGCTGCTCATAGTTGAATGAACCAAGGCTTCTGGCATTCGCAATTGCTCGATCTTAAAACTGATGATTCTGCCCTCTTTTGTGAGCTAAGTGGCTTGGGTTTGAAGAAGCATTCTCGTCCATTCGTGCAATGAAGCAGAACTACACATGTAGTGCAGTTTATCAAATTTATGGTTACCGAGATATACCAATCAAAGCTTCTGAGATCATAGTTGTTTGAACAAATCACCAATGAGCCACCTATAACTCGTCGAATATCCACCAACGTGTCATTTGTGCAACTTTCCCATTACCTTAAAATGATATCTGTCAATTGGCACTCATATGGCAGGACTTCTGCCTCAAGTTCCGTTAAAGCTTCAATATTGTTATGCTGGGAATGAGCCATAATGTCGACATCGCCCCCATACCTTAGCAGATGGATGGATCCACTAAAAATGGTGGCTACTGTGTTCATATACACCTTTCGCTGTATCAGCTCCACTACAAGATTGAAGAAATGACAAGCCAGCGCGCCACCTTACGAAGATCTTGTCCATGTTTAATTGATACAAAGGCGCTGTTTCTGAGCTGGGTGGTGTATTGAAAACTCTTGAACGCGGAGCGACACAGCCAGGTTTTTAGTTTTTTTTTTATTTTGAGCTTCGCACTGTGCTCTTCCTTCTTCCGTTGTACTTTTTCTCTAAATTGGATCCGTTTACTGTCATGGTTGAGTTATTAATCCCACGCACAATCACTAATCCGTCGAAGCTAAAAATGAATCCAGTGAGTGCAATCCAGCTGTTTGGATCTACTTTTGGATCAGTTATATATCAGTTCATATCAATTTGTTACTGCGGATTTTACCAGACCTCAGAGAAGCACTGATGAGTGGCCCTCTCTTTGATAATTATATCTTCCATTAAAAAAGAAATGTCCTTTCATACAACTTGCATTGGAGTTTGGTTAATCTTGCACGCCGAGTCATTTGACTCCGATCTCATGAACATGCCGTTTGATGCAATGACACCAGAACTACGATATGAGGTATTGTGTTTTCTATACTAAGGACTCAGTTGATCCACATTCCCTTGTCATGGAGAGAAGTTAATGCGGTTTTAATTTTCAAAGTCGGAAAATGATCTTATGTTGTCCCAAAGGACCTCAGACCTATAGGTCTATCATCTTGCCTTCTGATAACTCTAGAACGACTGATTGATATCCATATACTATCCATAATTGATCCAGGACTTTTATCTACGGCTTAACATGCTTACGGTAAAGGAAATCGATATAGACGGCCTGATTAGCCTAACGACTAGTCACATTGAACAATCCCTACATTATAGAGAGCACACAATGACCGTGTTCCTGGATATAGAAGGTGCCTTTACCAACGTCAACACTTCCGCAATCACGACTGCGCTGTCAGCTCTGAAAGTAGATGACTCACTTGGGAGTTCATCAGTCTTATGCTAAATAGCAGAATAATCAACTCCAAACTGGATGGGGCTTCTGCTAAAAGATGTGTCAGCAGAGGTATGCCGCAAGGCAGTATCCTTTCACCCCTTCTCTGGAAGTTAGTGGTCAACGAACTACTGATAACATATACTTGAAAGCGGGTGGTAGCAGGGCGGCTGCATATGCGGATGGGGTTACTACAGCCGTCTTAGGAAAGCATCTCAATACCATTAGAATAGAATAGACTAACCCGTTGGGCAGAGCGTTTTCGATTGGGAGTAAGTCCGCATAAAACTGATCTTGTCCGCTTTTCCAGGAAATACAAAATTCCACTCGTAGATTGTCCCTCAATCAATGGTACCATCTTAGTCTTCTCTAAAGGGGGCTACAGTAACCCTTGTCTTTTGTTCTTCAACTTCGCATTACCCTCTGGATATACGTTTCGGTTATAAGACCGATACTCTCCCATGGGGTCGTTGTATGGTGGACGGTCTTAGACAGTGCAGTGAACTACAGCAAACCAAGCAAAGTCCAAAGGACTTATGCTCATGCCTGCGCATAAGGCGAGCTTCCGTACTACTCGCCTCACGGCATATCATATTCAATTGCACTTGACACACCTCAATATTTCCAGCAGTCTAGCGGCTACTAACTCAGCTATTCGCCTTAAAGTGACTACACAGTGGACAAATAAGAAATCCTTGAAACTTTTCCAGAGAACATCGACTACATAATTGGGACATTTGGTTTGACAAAGAATTTCATGTAAGCATCCCCTCTAGATCTTTCTGGGAGAAAGATGCTTCCATGAATGACAAGTCAAACCATATCTATACGAATGGACACAAGACTGATAAGGGGGTTGGTGGCCTCTCATTCCGCCTTCCAAATAACTTTAGCGTGTTCCACGTGGAAGTTTTAGCGATTTAAGAAGTTCTGTCCTGGGTGATATCTGCAAAGGTTATCCGCATCTTTTCGGATAGACAGGCCGCTATCAAATCCTTAGACTCAGTCTCACAATATTCTAAAACTGCTTTTGATTGCCGATCATCATTGCTGATGCCAGAGTAGTTTAACATTCACCTATATTGGATGCCGGGGCACAGAGATATTCCAGGGAATTGTAGGGCTGACGAGCTCGCTAAAACTGAAACAACTCTACCTACCCTACCTGGAAAAGGTGTCATCGGTATACCAATCGCTACGTGCAAATTAATCCTAAAGCTGGATTCTAAGAAACCTTAAATGGACTGTTGGGTCAACATGTCTAGCGACCAAACAAATCTGATCAAAGCTGGATCTGAATCGCCCTAAGAGTTTGATCTTTCAAAATAGGAAACATCTTGGCACTATCATACGTGCTATCACAGGACTCTGTTTTATAGGCAAGTTTGCAAGAAGGCTTAACGTTTTTACAAATGACTTCTGCAGAAGCCGCATTGACGAGAAAAAGGAGGAGACAATCCAATCTGTATATGTCCAGCTCTCTCCCAAATGAATTAAGCGATCTAAATGTCGATCCAAGTTAATTGTCTGCTACGCTTCGTCTAAAACTCATATTGATTCCAAGAGTAGAAGGAGTGCAGTCAGATTTTCACCGATGGCTCCAGAACCAATCTGGGATATTGCACCGGCAAGCTTGAGTGTATTGGGAGGCTGAATCTTCTCCCAGCGTTCATCGTCAAATATACGTTTATATGGTTCCATTTTTTGTGTTTTATTGTTGTGTATGTATATGAATATGTTGTGTATAAATCATGAGGACATTAGAAGCTCTTCTTCTTGTGGAATCGTATCACCTTTTTAATAGTTCTCTGCATTTCAAACCGTGGGGATGGAAAATTTCTGAGTGTCTGCTGATTCGGCTGAAAGATTCCTTTGTTATCTTTTAGTTCTCCATTATGTATCTGATTATTGCAGTTCCCTATTTTCTATCCAAATTTTAATTGCTTCTATAGATTCCTCAAGCTACGATTACATCAACGCTACGAGCTTAGACTTTTCGAAACTCTTCATATTCACCTTAGAGTGAAATCCTTTTTTTAAATTTGTATGCCAATCATTTGTATCTCTTAATTGGTTTATTGTGTTTTTTTTTAAATTTTACAGAGTGGGAGTTATCCTTGGGGAGTATGACACCTCAAAATCTGTAGACTGTGACAAAGCTGCCTGTGCAAACTCTGTAGTGCGCGTGGGAGTAGAAAAGGTTATACCGCATGAGTCCTACAATGATAATCAAAAGCATCGTCACAATGACATAGCACTAGTCAGGATGGACCGGAATATTCTCTATTCCGATTCCATAAGGCCAATATGTTTGCCATCGTTTTTACCTGCTGAACAAATACGCAGCGGAACTATGCTTACCGTAGCCGGCTGGGGAAGGACACTTCAAAGTGAGTATTTCATTCGACACCTCTTCTACAAATGGTAATTCTATTTTTTTTTGTAGCTCCAAAAAGTGCCGTGAAACAGAAGCTTGAAGTTCCTTTATACGATCAGGGTCAGTGCCGGGGAAAATTCCAATCACGAAGTATTGACATCGTAGATTCCCAAGTATGCGCCGGAGGAGTCTATGCCGAGGACAGTTGTGACGGTGATTCCGGCGGACCCTTGATGAGTTTCCGTCGAGGTGTCTGGGTGCTAGAGGGAGTTGTTTCATTCGGAGTCAAGTGTGGTTTCGATGGTTGGCCAGCGGTTCATACTCGAGTGGCCAGTTTCGATTCTTGGATAAAAGAACGTGTACTAGAATGAAATATGATCTCTTTGTAGTTGATGTGACATTGGGTTCTATGTTGAGTGTGTGATTCATCAATTTATTTAAAAAAAAAAAGCCATATTATTTATAAACTTTATAAACTGAATGACAACTTTAGGTTAAGTGAAAGCAATTGTAAGTAAGAAAATATGTAAATATTGTAGCTCCCGATGCCATAAAGAATTATTCAAAAATATCGTTTGTTTCATTTAGGGGCTTGCTTCTAAGATTGAGAGGATGAATGGATGTATGAAATTTCTTCTGGCAGCCGTTTTAGGGTACTTAGGTTATTTTAGGGGTAGTCAAAGGGGCGGTGAATACGATTATAGGAGAACACCAGCGTTGTCACTCTAGCCTCACACCATCAACTCCTACTGCTCACATCCAAGTGGTGACTGCTGGGTGCATAGTACCTCAACTGGAGATGGGGTAACTAATCCCTCTGGAAGGTCGTTGGTGGCAGCTGACGAGAGAGGTGAGGGAGGAGTGCCATCTCACCAAGGCACTTTCTCCTGTTTCAGGGCTGCAGCCGATGAATTCTAAGAATGGCGTCCTCAGTTCCAGTTAGGTCGAACTATCACTATACTGCTTCAACAACTAGAATAACAGATCTATAGGGATCTCCAACACTAAGTCCGGGTGTTGGAAAAAACTTGGTGGCAGCATTCACATCCCTGAAGCGGGTTATTGGCTTCTGAATTTGGTCCGGTCCCTTCTGTCCTAGGGGTCCTAAAGAGGGCCTGGCCCTCCGGGTTGGCGGTTGCGCTTGGGGTTAGCTGCCCAATTATGTAAAAAATTAATTGTTACGAAGCCACCAATAGTCTCGGATAATGACGGGCTTACAGTTGACGACCCTGCAAAGCGAAAGACAACGACTTTAGGATCTGCACGTGGAATGCTCGGATCTTGAACAGGCTGCGTGCAGCCCAACAATTAGCGGAGGTCCTAAACTGCTATAAAGCAGATATCACCGCCATCCAGGAGCTGCGGTTGGATGGGCCGGCAAAAGAAAGATGAAAAACTGTGATGTTTACTACGGTGATTGCTATTGGGAACGTAAGCAGCGTCTATTTGGAAGCTGAGCTAATGCCTTATAACAATCCGTGCAGCCCTACATGCACTCACGTCCCAACAGAGGAAAGGGACGGTGATACCAAAGAAAGTTTCTACGAGCTCCTCAACAAAACCTACGAGCAATGCCCGATGTATGAAGTTAAAATCGTCCTAGACGACTTTAATGCAAAAATTGGAGAGGAGGACACCACATCTGGAAACGGACTAAGGCTAATCGATTTCGCTGCTGGACGTAACATTACTATAGCAACCACATGGTTTCCTCACCTCAATATTCACAAGGGAACTTGGCGAACACCAGGTCAGCAAATTGTTAACAAGATTGATCAGGATGCGATCGACGTAAGGCACTCCTCAAGATGTCCAAACATTCTACCTAGTTGCAGCCAAGGTATGTCTATGGATATCTCAGACGCCACAAATACGGGGATATACGCCAGAACCTTTGCCGATCCCGTATCCCCCAACCTATCGAGAAGTCCTTTCAGCCAGCATCAAGTGCTTAAGAACAGTGGCTTAGATGCCGAGAAGCCATCAGAAATGCTGCAACTGACGTCCTGGGTTTCACCCGCCCACCACCATGAAACCCATGGTTTGGTGAAGAGTGCCGACAAGCACAGAAGGACGAGAGCTGCACTTGAGCTCTACGAGCAAAAGAGAAGGGATATACATGGGCTCTCCGGAGAAAAAAGAAAGAGCATGAGAAGTGCACGATCGACGGAATAGAGAGGTGCTAATCCAGGAATAATGTTCGGAAGTTTTACCAAAAGGTAAAAAGAACGTGTCAAGGTAATACGACCCGAACAGAAACCTGTAGAGATGAACAAGGAAACCTTGTAGTAGAGTCACAGTCGGTGCTGAGAATATGGAAAAACCATATCTGCAGACTGCTAAACAGCGAAGGCGACACAAATTCCTCTGCCAGGCAGAACGTACCGTTCAATATTGACGATGCAAGCCAAGAACTCCGTTCACACGACCAAGATGAAGTGAGAATAGCAATATCCATACTGAAGCCGAACAATGCAGGCTACCCGCTAACTTTTTAAGGTAGCAGGAGATGACTTGGTAGAGAGCACACATCAACTTATTTCCAACATTTGGTTGGATGAATGTATGCCAGATGAAGGTCAGCATCGTTTGCCATGTTCAACTACAGAGGTATCAGTCTCCTAAGTATCGCTCGTCTGCCGTGTTGTGCGAGCAGTTGAAACCATTTGTCAACGATCTGATTGGACACTGTTAGTGCGGTTTTAGGCCCAGTAAACCCACAATTGAGCAAATATTCACACTACGGCAGATCCTGAAGAAAACTCAAGAAGTTCAGATCGATACTCACCACCTTTTTATCGTTTTTAAAGCCGCATATGACAGCGTCTACAGAGACGATCTATACAGAGCCATGTCTAGTTTTGTCATCAGGATGACGATGGATTAAACTCGCATCAAGGTCGGTAATGACTTACCTGAGACCTTTGATGTCAAAAAAGGATTTAGGCAAGGCGGCGCGCTATTATGTGACATCTTTAACATCATACTTAAAAGAATTGTGTAAAACTCACAAGCTAAGACACGAGGAACGATCTTTCTGTTCAATTGCTTGCGTACGCTGACGATATTGATATTATTGGTAGAATACAGCGAACTGTCATTGGTGCGTTTGTGAGTATAGCAACAGAAGCGGCAAAAATAGGTCTAGGGACAAACGAGGGCAAAACAAAATATATGCCGTCAACAAGAAGGGATACCCAAAATCCACGAATCGGCCAGAATGGCACAATCGATAGCTATAACTTTGAGGTAGTAAGGAACTTTGTCTACCTCGGATCTGCTATCAACCGAACAACTAAGGAAGCTCGATATAAAACCCTTGTAATCCCAGTCCTGCTCTATGGTTTTGAAGAATGGACCCTTTCTAAGGCCGATGAAGATATCTACGTCATTTTTAGAGAAAATTTCTTCGTAAGATATTTGGACCCGTATGCGTTGGCGGGTTCTGGAAGAGACGATTCAACGATGAACTCTACGAGCTGTACAGCGACATCGCTCCAGCCCGTAGAATCTTCGGCTCTAATCCGGAGGCACAACGCAGTAGAGGAAGGCCTCACCTTAGGTGGAACGCGCAACCAACTTGGAGTGCCCAACTGGAGGCAGTTAGCCAAAGACCGCGCTAATTGGAGAGGCTTATTGATTGAGGCCGGTTCTCCCCGGACTGTACCGGCGCCTAAACAAGTAAATAAGTAAGGTTGTTTTAGAGTGTACTTAGACTTATAGAGTGGGTTCTATTCTTCGCATGTGTATGTAGAATTTGCAGGGTTTTAGACGATTTCTACATAGAAATGATGTACATTTAAGAATCCATGCAATCACCTTTGCCATTCAAATCCATTTCCGGCTGGAGAGAGAAAATTTAGAAATTGGTTACTAATTTTGGAAATCGTACTTAAAAGCACACAAAAGGTGAGTTTTGGAATCTTAAGTCTAATTTACACATTTGATACTGATTTTCTTTGCTTATTTCCGGATAATAAGAAAATATCATCCTTGTCAACCTCATTCTATTGATTTGCACATCATTAGATACTTACAACGATTATGATTATGATTACATTTGTGAAATCATAAGACAATATCTAGGCCCTTTGACCGAAGTTCATCTTTGTGTTAGTTTACTTCTCCCATGATTCAATTGTTTCGTCATCACCTTAGGTTGTAGCCGAACTCAATAAATATTCTGATTCCAGAATTAATACGTAAGCAAGAGGCCATCATTTTTATGGTCTAACTCGCCTGAATGGCGATTGATCAGGGAACTGCTTAGATTGGGCCAGCAGCGCAACAATCAAGTCCACAGCGAAGCGTTTGCTTTATCTCCCAGTGGTGGTCCCCGGTAACAGCATGAGTAAACCCTTACTCATGCAGGTTAAAATGGTAAGGGCATACCCGGCCAGTACCATTATAATGTCCTACGCCGTCAAATGGCTTACAACCCAATACGGAAAGGATTAAAATATATGGCGAACCAACTAATCGCCTCGGATAAAATTGAATCCACTGTTAGCGACCCCAGCAAACGTTTAAAAGACAACGACTCTCCGATCTACACGTGGAATATTCGAAATTTTAACAGACCCTGCGCAGCCGAACAATTAGCAGAGGCCCTTGATTGCTATCACGCAGTTATCACAGCCATCCAGGAAGCGCGATGGGATGGGCCGGACATAAAGAGGATGAAAAACTGTGATATACGAGTATGTATACACTAAGCTGATTGCTATAGGGGAAAGAAACAGCACTTATACGGATGGGGATAAGTCATATTCGGCTTGAGCTTCCGACAATTGAGCGAGTGTCTTATAGCAATCTGCATCAAGGCCATGCCACTATGGAAGACAAGGATGACGCGATCGAAGAGCATTTCTATTCGCTCCTCGACAAGACATATGAGCAATGTCCAAAATATGACTTTAAAATTGCCTAGTACCCCTGGATAGAAGACGGAAACATCATTGGTGGGACAGCTGATGAGCACAGCCTACACGACATCACGTTTCGCAACGGCGGGACGAAAGATCATTATAGCAAGCACACGGTTTCCTCTTCTCAATATATACAAGAGGACATGGTGGTATGATAGACGTAAGGCATGGCACCAGTATTCTGGATGTCCGAACGTTCCGGGCAGCCAGCACTGATTCAGCGAAGGTGCGAATGCGGATTTACATACCGCCACAACAGAGAAGAACTACTGTAAGAAGGTATATCGTGAGGTAGACGGAAAGAACATCGTCTCCTCCAGAAGAAGAAAAAAGAGCACGAGAAGTGCACAATCGAAGATATTGAGAAATTGTACCCCAGGAAAAACGTACAGAAGTTTTACCAACAGGTAAAAGGAACATGCCCAGGCAAGAAAACCCCTGTAGAAGCCTGTAGGGATGAAGAAGGAAATCTTGTAGTAGAGTCACATTCGGTACTGTGAAAACGGAAAAGCTTTTTCTGCAAACTGTACAACGGTGAAGAAGCTCAGCATCCGTTCACCTGAGGCGATGATAGTCAAAACTTCTCTCCACCTAACCAAGAGGAAGTAAGAACAGCAATTTCTAAGCCAAAATCTAGCAAATCAGCTGAAGCTGACGGTTTACGGCCGAGGTATTCAAAGCTTCTGGAAATGACTTTGTGGAAAGCATGCACTAACTCATTTCTCAGATCTAGTCAGAGGACTTTATGGCAGATGAATATAGCGACGTTCGTCCGATCTGCAAAAAAGGAGACCACTTCAATTGCGCCAACTATAAAGATATAAGTGTTTTCAGTTGGATACAAAAACTTATCTGCCATATTGTGAGAACTTCTGAAACCCTTCGCCAACAACTGGGTTGCTACCGATTCGAGCAATGTCGATATAGTTGGGAGAGCCCAGCAGGCTGTAACGATAGCGTTCGCTAGTATTGAAACGAAAGCGGCCTAAATGGGTTTAGCGGTAAATGAGGCCAAAATCATTGAGATCCTATCTCCACAAAACGTTTTCCCTTCATCGCCAAATGCATTTTTTCGAAAAGGTAAAAGCCGTACGGTCCCAATTCAAGCCAATACGGGGAGTGGTTGATTGTTAAGATACGATTTTTAGCCAAAATCGGTGTCGAGTGATGAGATGCCGCACTATTGCGCAACAAAAGGTAAAATCTTGCCGAATACAAGAATTTCAGTGCTTAAAACGCTTCAAAACACCAAGATAGAATTGTGCATTAACTGTTTAGCCCGGTGGAATAAACTCTTTCTTGACAATGCTCTTGGAATAGTAAAAGCAAATCAACATTGTCTTCACTTTCGACCACTCCAAACGTTTTTGGTTTTGGCTCGTCTGGCGCTTTCACTTGGCAATTTGGAGCTTGGTTTCTGGATCATATTTAAAACACCACGTTTCATCAACAGTCACTATGTTGTAAAGGAAATTTTTGTTCTTCTTGGCCTCCTTGATAATGTCCTTCAAATGTTGAATTCGGAGCAATTTTTGCTTGATGCTCATTTTTGTATCAATGACACAAACATACTGTCACTTCAAACGCAATAACTCCGCTTCAATTCGTCCAAATGTCATCAAATTTTGACAGTAGTGAGGGATCTATCTTTCCGCATGTAACTGCTAATAGATGGTATCACTAGAAATATTTACAAGGTGCCGCAAAAGTTGTCACCCGATGTTCTTTGGCTGTAATTTCTTCAAGAAAATGATATAGGCTAAGTGGCCGCCGCCAGAATTGCTGACCATTCGGGCCCGATTTATGGCATTTTCCATCACTCATGCCACTCGAATTCTTGACGGATATTCTCTTTGAGGGCCTGAGGCTTGTTGACATAGACTCGTGACTTCAAAAAAACCCCACAAAAAGATGTCTGGAACGGGTAAATCAGAGTCTAGGAGATCCGATGATGCAGCACTCAGAATTTCGGTTGTGGCTCGCGCAGTATGCGCCGTTGCTCCATCCTGTTAGAACCACATATTCTCCAGTCCCAATTCATGCAATTGAGGAAAGAGAAAGTCATTTAGCATGACCCTGTAGCGCTCGTCGTCCACAGCAGTCGTTTGGCCAGCGGCGTTTTCGAAAAGATGAGGCCCGTTGACGCCTCCAGCGTAAACAGCAAACCATGCAATAACTTTGAGTGGATGTAATGGCTTTTGGGTGTCCCAGAAGCCATAATTTTGCTTATTCACAGAGATGAAAATCGGCCTCGTCACTCATGATGATTTTCGATCAAAAGTTGTCTCCCTCGTGGTTGAGGATTCAGGATGGCTTGAGCGTAGGTTATATGCGCTTGGTGGTCGACAGCAAACAGCTGATGCCACTGTCTGCATTTTGTAAGGGAACATTTTACAGTCTTTCACCAAAATTCCTTGTATAGACCGCGAATTGATGCTATTCCTGCTATATATTGGGTATATAACTTAATTCGTGGATCCCATCCCAAAAGAACTGCGCCGGCTTGGCAGCCAAGAATGAATCAAGCCAATTTTTGATAGTCTGCTCTGATGTGAGGGCGTTCTGTATCGACCGGAACAAATGGTAGTCAGAAGGGGCAAGGTCTGGGCTATAAGGCGGGTGGGGTAAGACTTCCCATCCACTGTTTTCCAAATAGTTCTTAACCGGAATAGCAATGTGGGGCCGAGCGTTGTCTTGATGGAAAATTATTGCATATTCCGGGCGTTTTTCGGCCACTGCTCTCTTCAAACGGATTAATTGTGTTCGGTAGCGTTGTCCATTGATGGTTTCACCTGCTTTTAGCAGCTCACAATACAGCACACCCATCTGATCTCACCAAATACAGAGCATTACCTTCGCACCATGGATATTCGTAGGCGATGTGACTTCTGGAAGATTTAACATTAAAAACGGTCTGCAACAAGGTGCGGTAAATTCGCCGATCCTATTCAGCATTTACACAAGTGATCTGATAGGTTCACTTCACCATGCCATAGCGTACGCAGACGACTTAATTGCGTACAGATCAGGTCCAAAAATTGAGGTCATTAATACACTTTTGAAACGTGACTTCGACAAAATTAAACAATATTGCGATGACTGGAAGTTGAAAATCAACTGTCAGAAGTCGGAAACCATTCTATTTAGGACGCCTTTGTCTGGGGCCTCTAGGGATACCAGAAAGAATTGGCGGAAGTTCTCTATCGTCGGACAACATGGACAGCCACTTGCTTGTCGAAATGTAGTCAGATACCTTGGGATCTGGCTAGATCAATATCTATATTTTAACAAACATATAGATGTTGCTCTGGCCAGAGCCAGAGGTGCTTTTGCCCTTACAAGGAGACTGTTTTACAACAGCCAACTCGATGCGAGGGTGAAGGTGATCTGCTACATGGCCCTTATCAGGCCCGTGCTTGTATTTGGATGTCCCGTGTGGTTCAACGTGAGAGCAAGTCTATTGGAAAAGATTCGGGTGTTTGAGAGGGCTTGTCTTCGGACTTGTCTTCGCTTATGCAGAACGCCAGAGTCCGAGTACATAAAATTCTATCCTAATGAGGTCTTATACAATAGGGCGAACCTAATAAGAGTGGACAATTTTGTTATTATTGCAAGAGCAATAACCTCGTCAAATAACCTGATCTCCGGGGCTTACTACCCTAATTATATGTATCATGAGAGAGTTCGCTTTGACGGCTATGTTCCTCCAGAAGCGTTCCTCTATCTAGATAGTAAAGGTCTGATCCAGGACAGATTGGCTGTGCCGCTAATCTTCCACGTTGGTCGAACAGCTGCGGACAGGCGACTCAACTACGACAGAGACGTCGCACATGGCAGAGCGGAGCGTCTCCGGTTCAGTAGGGCGGTAGGGAGTCGCGACATGAGGGATGTTGCTCGGCAGCACCAACAATTTTGGTGGCTATTTGAAGGAGGGGAGGGTTCGTCGTCGAATTCCTCAAGTAATAGGTAGCTTCATGTGAAGCAAAGTGGGCCTGCCTAATTTTTTTTTTTTAGCCATGGCCGGCTTACGTAGTTTTAAGTAGGTATAAGTTAGTTTTTAAGAAAAAAAAAAATAAATATATATATAAAAACAAAAAAAAAAACATAAATAAAAATAAAAAATAACAAAAAAAAAATTAAACATATATATATGTATGTACATATGTGTATATATGAAGTATATACGCATTATGTGTGTATATATATATATATGTGTACGTATTAGATGTAAGTAGGTTAAGTAGATTAAGATATATTTTTAAGTAGTCTGTAAGTTTTTAGTTTTAGGTTTTTATAATACTATGTCCATATACTAAGTTTTTGCTTAAAATCTATTTTCTTAGTTTTAGTTGTAATGTAAATATAAAATTAAAGATAAACTGTAATATACGTCGAAAGACTTAGTTTAAGTGTTAGGTTTAACTTAGAGTGCCCGCATGGGGCCATTAAGTTAGTCTAAGATTATTTGTAAGTTATTTAAGCTAATTTTTAAGCATTTTTTTGTCTAGCATGTAAGAGTAAATTAATTAAGAAAATAAAAATGCATTTAAACTGAACTGATGGATATTCGTCTTTGCCGTTGATTTGGCTGGTTGGCCGGGTTTCACATATGATTTTTTGCACTTGGGGTTGTCGTAATGGATCCATTTTTCATCACCAGTAACAATCCGATGCAGAAATGACTTCCTTTTGTGGCGTTCCAGCAGCATTTCGGACATGCAAAACCGTCTTTCGACTTGAGTTCATGTGGAACCCAATTTCCTTGCTTTTGAATATATCCAGCTGCTTTTAAACGATTCTGCGAGCTCTTCTTGTGTTTGGCAACAATCTTCATAGAGTAATGCTTCCAGTTCTTCATCTTCAAACTTTTTTGGCTGCCCAGGACGTTCATCGTATTCCAAGCCAAAATCACCACTTTTAAATCTTACAAACCACTTTTGGCACGTTCGCTTAGCTAGCACATGTTCACCATAAACTTCCACCAAAATACGATGACTTTCGGCAGCAGTTTTCTTCATATTACAGTAATGAAGAAGAACTCCCCGCAAAAACACTTTTTCAGGCACAAAGTTCGACATATTTGAGTGAAAAAAAATTATTGTTGTTTACGCTTCAAATGAATGACATATACTGAAATGACGTACAATGACAATAGCTTTCCAACGCATGTTCCAATGGAATAATACAAGTTATGCCATCTCTTAGCAAACCGCATGAATTAAGTTATAGATCCAATATTAAAGCGCGAGATTAGTTTGTAAAGATTTCTTTATTAATTACATAATTCACGTGTGCCTGCCTGGATGGAGCGAGAGAGAGTGATCTGGGGGAGTATTACATGTGTATTACATCGGCGATATAAATGTCTTTCCCTTACTTGACATGAACGCTACATTACTCCCCCGTTCAATGTAAAAAACGTTACATGTTTTTTATTATACTACTTCTAATCTGTTTATGGTGGAATGATATATTTAAAAATTATTCAACTTAAACTTTATAAATTTTACAAAATATAGATTTCTGATTTTAAAATTTTACAACTGAAAAGATACCTTTTGTTTTGTTTTCGAACGTGTTATCATTTGGTTATTGGTTTCAAATGCAGGTTTTAAGTCTATCGATGCTGATAGTCTCAAGCTTTCCATCTTTATTAACTACGTAATATTTGACAGATCTAGAAATTATTTCGTAAGGCCCTTTGTATAGCGGATTTAGGCTAGCTTTTTTTAATTCGTCTCGAACAAATACTTTTGCACAGAGTTTTAAATCTTTCGGTACATACGAGTAAGTGTATGCTTGAGTTCGTTGTCGCGTTGGGTTAGGTCTGACTTGTGAGATTGCATTGCGAACTTTTCTTACTATGGTAGAATCCAAAACTATATCTCCCGTGCTTTTCGCAACCAAGTCACCAGGCAACCGAAGGCTCTGACCGTACAGTACTCGTAGTTCTGCAGGTGTTACACCAAGGTCGTCGATTATGGTTGAACGTATACCGAGGAGAGTCCAGGGTAAGTTATGGAACCATTTTTCTTTGGTCCTCGTGAGATCTGAGTGATTCCTTCAACTGTCGGTGGAATCGCTCTACCAGGCCGTTGGACTGTGGATGGTAAGTGGTTGTGCGTATTCTGTATGAGCCAAGAATGTTTGCAATCTCTCTGAATATCCAAGATTGAAACTGAGTCCCTTGATCTGTTGTGATCGTTTCTAGAACGCCAAAACGTGCAACCCACTTATGAAGAAATGTTGAGACCACTTTGGAAGAATTTATTTCCTTGATTGGGAAAGCTTCTGGCCATGAGGTGAAACGGTCCTTTATGGTTAAGAGATACGTGTATCCATTAGATGGTGGTAAGGGTCCTACCAAATCCATGTGGATGTGGCTAAATCTATCACCAGGAACTCTAAATTTTCCATATTTGGATTTAGTATGACGTGTAATTTTGGATTTTTGGCATGACATACAGCATTTTGCGCAACGATTAATATCGCTATTCATTCCGGGCCAAAAATATTTAGATGTTATAGTCTTTCGCGTTGATTTCGCGCTTGCGTGGGACAAACTGTGGTGGTTGTCGAAAATCGTTCTTCTAAATATTTCTGGTATGTATGGTCTATTTGTCTCTGTGGTTGTTTCACACCAGAGGAATTTCTCATCGATTGGCATGAGTATCTTTTTAAGGTTAGTCGAAGAGTTATTGTCGGTAATTAATTCTTTCAATTCATTATCGTCCTCTTGACTTTCGGCAAGAGACGGTATGTCAATGTCTTTCATGTTAATTAACTCAACGTAATCTCTTGAAAGTGTACCGGCGACGGTATTTTCCAAACCCTTGATATATCGAATATCAGTAGTAAATTGCGCAATATATTCAAGGTGCCGCGTTTGTCTGGGAGATTTTTCGGTTTTTGAACAGATTGTCTTCGTTAAGGGCTTGTGGTCGGTGAAAACGGTAAATGGTCTACCTTGCACAAAATATCGAAATTGCTTAATGGCTAAGAAAATACCTAGTAACTCCCGATCGAAAGTCGAATACTTTGTTCCTGATGGGTTCAAGCGCTTTGAAAAGAAAGCGAGGGGTTGCCATTTTTCACTGTTGTACTGCTGGAGTAAAGCACCAACTGCGTCACTGGAAGCGTCTGTCATGATGCAGATATTTGCCTTAGGATTTGGAGGTACTAGCAGTGTTTGTTGAACAAGGTCGTTTTTAAGCGTCTCGAAGGCCTGATCGCATTCCTCTGACCATTCAAATTTAACTCTTGCTTCAGTTTTCTTACGAAGGAGGTTATACAATGAAATTGCTTTCATAGCGATGTTTTGTATAAAACGGTTATAAAAGTTAACCATTCCCAAGAAACGCTGAACCTGTCGATAGCCTTGACTCTTTCTAATGAAGGCTTGAGACCGTCTTTAGAAATTGAATATCCTGAAAACTCTAACTCCGTTACTCCTAATAGACATTTCGGGACATTTAAGGTCAGACCATTGGCTTCCAGTCTACTGAAAAGTACTTTTAAATGCTCTTTATGAGCTTCAGCCGATTCACTTGCTACCAGGATACTCGTATCGTCAATGTAGACGAATATAAACGGCAAATCGGCGAGAATCTCATTTAAAAAACGTTGAAATGTTTGAGATCCATTTCTCACGCCGTATGAAATTCAAACAAACCGAGTGGGGTAATTACCGCTGTTTTATATATATATGTCTTTTGCTGCGACAGGAATCTGGTTAAATGCTCTGATGAGATCAATTTTTGAAAAGAAATTGCAACTATAGAGGTTCGCAGAACAATCTTGGGGGCTTGTAATTGGGTATTTGTTCGGGATAATTTTAGCATTTAGTTGGCGGTAGTCACCACATGGTCTCCAATCTGTAGAGTTCTTTTTGGGTGTAGTGGTGATGCCACAGGAGAGGAAGATGGACGACAAATGCCAAGCTTAACCATTTGTTGAAATTCTTTTTTGGCGATTTCAAGTTTTGTTGAACTCAGCCCTCGAATTCGTGCCATAGGAAGTGGACCTTCTGTTTCGATTCGATGTTCAACGGAATGTTTGACAGGTAAAGAAAAATCTGGGGGCGCTTTCAAAGAAGGAAAATTGTGTAAGATTTTTCCAAATTCTGTTGGTATGGAGTATAGAGTTGGCGAAGAGATGTGAGAAACGATTAACTTTTAGTTAGGTTAAATTGTCTATGAGTTTTCTTGTTCGCAAATCGATATTACGACGAAGATTGAGATCTAGAGTAATTCTTTTTAAACCGAAAGTTGAAATGTGTCCGCCGTTGGCTGATAGAAGAGCAAAATCTGTAGGTTCATGGAAAATTGGAAACATTTTCTTAGGTAATATTGAAATTTCCGCGCCAGTATCAATGAGAAATAGTTGCAGTGCAACAAGATGTGACAGCAAATCTACGTCGCAAGATTTGTGAAGTTGTTGCAGAAGCTGCCCGAAATTTGATTGACTACGATGGTAACAATCAATGGCCTGATTTTCTCCAATTCTTATTACAATGTGCTAACTCACCAAACGTTCAACTACAAGAGTCAGCACTAAGAATTTTTGCATCGGTTCCGGCAATATTGGGCAACCAGGAAACCCAATACTTGGACTTGATTAAACAAATGTTACAAAAGAGTTTGGAAGCAACAGCAGACACCGAAGTACGATTCCAAGCAGTACGTGCTATCGGAGCATTTATTTTGCATCACGATAAGGACACAGATGTGCTCAAGCATTTTAATGATCTGTTGCCCCGAATGATTATGATAACAGCTGAGAGTATTGAACAACAGGATGACCAGAGTTTACTCAAGTCACTCATTGATTTAACAGAAAATTGTCCAAAGTTCTTGCGCCCTCAACTAGAAGTGATCTTTGAGATGTGCATGAAAGTATTTAGCAGTCAGGACGTAGAAGATGCCTGGAGATATTTGGTGCTGGAAGTTATGGTGTCAATGTCTGAAAATGCACCAGCTATGGTTCGCAAAAGGGCTGAAAAATACGTGGTTGCTTTAATTCCGTTGGTGCTGCAGATGATGACCGACGACTTAGATGATAACGAAGACTGGGCAATGTCTGATGAGGTCACTGAAAATGATACCAGCGACAATAACATTATCGCTGAGTCATCACTGGATCGTTTGGCATGTTAAGCAGCAGTGATTGGAAGCAGAGGCATGGCGCTTTGATGGCTATTTCTGCTATTGGTGAAGGTTGTCATAAGCAAATGGAAGCGATGTTGGATAACATAATGAATGGAGTATTGAATTTCTTAAGGGATCCTCATCCACGTGTACGTCATGCAGCTTGCAACGCTGTTGGTCAGATGGCACCTGATTTTGCTCCAATTTTCGAGCAGAAATTCCATGCACAGGTTATTCTGGGTTTACTTAGCCTGTTAGATGATGTTGAAAATCCACGAGTGCAAGCCCACGCTGGGGCAGCTTTGGTGAACTTTAGTGAAGATTGTCCGAAGAATATCTTAACCCAATATTTGGATGGGACTATGTCTAAATTGGAAACGATTTTGAATGCTAAATTCAAGGAACTCGTAGAAAAAGGTAATAAATTGGTCTTGGAACAGGTAGTCACTACCATCGCCTCAGTGGCTGACACACGTGAAAAGGAGTTCGTAACTTACTACGATCGATTGATGCCATGTCTAAAGTACATCATTCAAAATGCTAATGACGAAAAATTGCGCATGTTACGTGTCAAGACAATTGAATGTGTAAGTCTTATCGGTTTAGCTGTTGGACCTGATAAGTTCATGACCGATGCCAGTGAAGTTATGGACATGTTGTTGAAGACTCACACTGAAGGTGATCTTGCTGATGATGATCCACAGACATCATATTTGATTTCAGTTTGGGCCCGTATGTGTAAAATTTTGGGTAAGCAATTCGAGCAATACCTACCATTGGTCATGGGACCAGTGAAGCGAACAGCAGCTATGAAGCTCGAAGTGGCAATGTTGGATAATGATGTGGTTGAAGATATTGAGGGAGATGTCGATTGGTCGTTCATTAACCTTGGTGAGCAGCAAAATTTCGCCATTCGTACCGCTGGCATGGAAGACAAATCATCTGCCTGCGAAATGTTGGTATGCTATGCTCGTGAGCTGAAAGACGGCTTTGCAGATTACGCTGAAGAAGTTGTCAGGCTTATGGTACCAATGTTAAAATTCTATTTCCACGACGGAGTCCGTTCAGCAGCAGCCGAATCTCTTCCTTACTTATCGGATTGTGCTAAGATAAAGGGTCCACAATACTTAGAAGGCATGTGGTTGTACATTTGTCCAGAATTGCTTAAGGCAATAGGCGCAGAACCCGAAGCAGAAGTACAATCAGAACTTTTCCAGTCCCTCGCTAAGAGTATCGAAACACTGGGTCCGAACTGTCTCTCCGATGAATCTATGAAGCAGGTGCTTGAAATCATCGCCAAAAATATGATTGATCACTTTGAGCGTGCCGATAAACGCATTCAGGCACGCAACGAATAGGATTACGATGATGGAGTTGAAGAGGCTTTAGCCGATGAAGACGAAGCAGATACCTACTTACTGGCCAAAATTGTTGACATAATTCACGCATTGTTCTTGACTAATAAGTCTAATTTCCTTCCTAGGTTCGACACTGTTGTTGTTAACTTTGTTAAGTTGTTAGAGCCAAACAGGGGTTGGTCTGACAGGCAATGGGGCCTATGCATATTCGATGATGTTATCAAATATTGCGGTCCGGATTGTATTAAATATCAGCAGATATTTACAGCACCTCTTTTGCAGTACGTTGGTGATAAAAGTCCTGAAGTCAGGCAAGCGGCAGCATATGGATGTGGTGTATTGGGACAGTTTGCTGGTGAACATTTCGCTTTAACATGTGCCCAAGCCATCCCAATGTTGGTTCAAGTAACAAAAAATGCCATATCGGCGGTAACAAAAATTTTGAAATATAATTCCTCAGCATTACAGAACATCGATGAGGTCATCAATGCGTGGTACTCATGGCTTCCTGTGGTCGAAGATGAAGACGAAGCGCCACATATTTATGGTTACTTGTGCGACTTAATCCAAGCCAATCATCCAGTCATCCTTGGTGCAAACAATTCCAATTTTCCGCGTATCGTCTCGATCATAGCACAAGCATTCAAATCGGGTGTAGTGAAACCACTTAGTGAAGAAGGCAGTCGTATGATTGGCATTGTTAAGCAGGTTGAGCCCAATCCCGAAGTTTTCCAAGCCTGTGTCAGCATTCTCACACCTGAATTGAAACACGGACTCGAAGAAGCATACAGAGAACTTGCAAATCCACCACCAGCTTAAATCACTGTAACATCGGAAATTTCACATACAGACAGAGAGATAGAGCGATAAGATAGAAAGAAGGCATAACTTGATATTGTCGATTTTCGTAAATTTTTTTTTACAATTAAAATTTAACTTATATAGTGTGTTTTTGTCAAAAACAAAAAGGCGGCGCGAATTATGTGCCGTACTCGTTGAAGCGCTTAAGGACGAATTGACTAGTTTTTTGGTTCGATACTTGAGGTTGAGCTGCGAAAAGTACAAGGGGCAGTGCAATTCTTTGAATCCCTGCCATTGCGTTTATGATACCTGCACACTGGTATCTGGCGTGGGACGTCGTCTGGTCAATACTCCGGGGTCCTCTGCAACATTTTCAACCAGAGCTGCGATATTCTCAGCAGAACGGCTGTTTTGGGGCCGGCCAGACCTTGCAGCATCTCGTGTTGTTTCATACTCTTCTAGGCGAGCGGCTAAACGTCGTAGTGTTTGCCCAGTTGATATCGGACGACGGGGAAATCTGGGCCGCTAAAAAATTGTAACAATTATACCGCGTTCTTTACGTGTATAGCGATTCATGTCTCATTGACGTACATTTTGTGTCTGTTTACTTGACAAATGTCAAAGCAGAATTGACATTTGCCGCCATTTGCAAAAATTATACCATCTTCCAATATGGTGATGACTTTTGCGACTATTTTTTAAAAGTCCTGCTTACTTTTGAACGTTCTTTGTGGGTCTAATTTGCATGGAAGACGACAGATCTGCGAAATAGATTTTATGTGAATTCATTGCCCTCAAAATGTCCACCAGAGAGATCCTCAATTGCATCAAAAGAGTTGAGCATTTCTTAGCTTCTTAATCCTAATGTGGTGATGCAAAAGATTTTTTAAGTTGTGCCCCGCAATTGGCGGATCAGATCCTTTAAAAAATACTGCTGCACCGGATCATAGTTTTATAGGTGCTCCACAGGGTCCGACTTTGCTAGGTACCTAGCCATTGTGGCATAGAGGGGAATGAGCTCAATACAGTCGTTGAAGTATTATCAAGTGAGGCAGAACTTCTCAATCAGCCATCATCCAGGTAAGGCTGCAGTCCTGGACCATGAAATAGAACAACTTACCAAAAGGTGGAGAGTTATTAGGGTAGCTATTCGTATATAAGCAAAAGACGCAACGAAGCAATACGTAAACAATCAGGAGTTTCTGCAGCAAAATAGGCCGACTGATGATCACACGCATCCTAGGAATCGTGTTCTAACCAACAGATCCACGTACCTCCGGTATTCTTGTTCAAATCTTAATGAGTCTTTGATTTGTTTTGATTTTTGATTTGCACTGTGACTTTCAATTGGACTCCAAGCTTATCTAACAAAAATTACCTTGTCCCAGAAAATGATGAGAATTAAGGGTGGCCACACGCGATAGATTCCAGAATAAGCACTCATGAGCCCGAGTTCTCCTTACAAATAATAAATAAAGTATACTTTCTTGCGCACAGATCAATAGTGATCATGCAACTAAGGAATACCGTACGGCCTAGAAGTATGTTAGAAAAATTGATTTAATCTCAAACGAAAGTGAAACCAAAACAAGACACCGTCAACTCTCCGACCTGCTGCTGCTGCTATTGTTGACTGGACTTGAGTTTGGTTACCTAATTTACCAGTTCAGCCATTCGTTCGCTCGTCACCCGTCTCTCGACGGCAATGGGCAATGGGTAATGGACAATCGGCGATCGTTGATTGTTGATCGTCGATCTCATTTTCTATTGCAAAACTTCGTGCAACAGTCCGCTCGATCGTCTGTAGGGGTGCGCGCGCAAAGCTCTGACATAACGCGTTTGGCTTGAATTTAAATGAAAACATTAGCAAAGAGCCAAAAGCTTTTAGTGATCAAATCATCGCCGCTGTCATTGAAAGCAGCTGATCATACGGTTGCGCTAGACTTTGCCATCACCATGAACCGCCGCCGATGATATTAAGAAAGTCTGTGCTCGGCGATCGGTCTTGATCTGTTGTTACACGAGTATCGGCGGTACGGAGTGCGCGCGCGGTTTTTGCAACAAAGTAGCAGTTTTGGAATATTTGACTCGACTAGGTTTTCCGAACGAAAAAAAAAAAAAAAACAATTACGAAAAATGGCCAAAGCTCAAATGACCCTACAGTGGCTAAGTTTAGTTGCAATCGGCAGTTTGACGCTAGCAGACGTGGCCAGTATTATTGGTATCGGTAATGCCAGTGAAAACATATCCTGTGATATACCAAACGAGAGTGTGCATGGACTGTGTCGTAAAGTGTCAGAGTGTGAGGCGTTTTTGAAAGTTCAAAATGAAACAAGTTCCGTCGCAGTGCCACAACCGGAATCGATATGTTTCCTGGAAAAAGTGCAATGTGAAAGTGAAAGTGGGTCGGAGCAAGTTGTCTGTTGTCCTTTAAATGGACGGGAATATGCGCATCCAGCTGTTGAAGTAACAAAAGATGAGGACCAGAGGGCTTTGGACTTTAGTAGGTCGCGCAATAAAACTAAAAAGCTGAAAAGGCGGATTCAAAAAGTCGAGAATTCTGGGAAATATAATTTATTTAACGAGTGCGGTAAGCAGGTTACAAACAGGATTTATGGCGGAGAAATCGCTGAACTCGATGAGTATCCTTGGTTGGCTTTGCTTGTCTACAATTCAAGTTAGTAACAGATGCGGATTGTCGCAATAAATTGTCGCCATTAATTTTGAAATCTGCTTTATCCAGATGATTACGGATGCAGTGGGGCATTGATAGACGATCATCATATCTTGACGGCTGCCCATTGTGTCAAGGGAATCAGGGTGCGAGAGAAGAACGGATTGTAAGTGAAAGTTACATAATTTACTTACATATACGGATACTTATACACACCTATGGAACTGAGTATATAAACAGGTTTAGTTGCTTTTGTTTGAATTGATTATGTGAGTTAATTAAGCTCTGGCGTTGCTTTACTTTTTGCTGACCTTGGTGCGATGTTTGTTGTGATGCAACGCTGCGCCGATCGAATCTATTGGAATAGTTACTTCCGGCGGTAAATTAGCGTTGCAAAGTAATTTTTTATTTGTTATTAACTTTTAGATTAGTTGATTTTTAGGTTTTTGTATTTACTGAATTTCTAGGTTCTCATGAGGTTTCTAGATATTTAGAAAACATTTCAGCGGTACTCGTAAGTTGTGCCGGCTAGCAAAAAGTTTTTAGATTAGGCTCTATCGCTATGCAAATTTAGCAAATGGTAAACAATACACGGTGATGTAAGACACCTTTGCCGTGCTCTCATCAACAAAAAATTTTTGTTCTTTTTGGAATATTTTTTTTCTGAATATTTTTGTTTAAGTGCTGGCTTAGCTGGAATTTGATCTACAAATTCTCATAGTAGAAATCGCTGTGTACATCTCTTTCTCAGATAAAGAACTTCTCAAGATCTTTAGTCATGTTGTAATTGCCTGACATATAATAGTGTGACTCAAGTAGATCTGATATTGTTTCGGATCTGTTGAAATGCTATATCTCAGATTAGGAAATCACGCCTTACAATTGCGTGTGCCGCTGTTTGCTGTGTTGGGTGAGACTTAATTTGACCTTCAAATAGCTCAGTTGTTATTCTTCCGTACTTAATATTAGAGGTCCGAGGCTGTGGCTGTGTTTAAAAAACAAACCACTTTTTCTAACTTCAAGCTGAAGAGAAGTTTTACAGTGGGAACGCTTTCTCTTTGCCCCGAAGTGATTCGTTTTACAAATAAAAAACTTTCACCCACACTGTCCAACAAACCTCATAAATGTGTGTCCCTCAGCCTTGTCTACACAAACTTCGTTCGCTTCGCAAGCCCAAGCCCTCAAAACTCAAACTTAACGCTACGCTACGTTCTATTCTGGTATTGGTCCCGATATTGTATTCATATGGTTTCATTGTTGCAAACGATCTTTTCTCATATGCCGCCCAGGTAACTTCTAAGCGTATTTTGCAATTTCAAGGAAACCTTTGCACTTTTAAGAGCTGCTATCGTTCCTAACACGTCTAACAATTCCGCCCTCGCTCCACATAAACATTGAGAGATGCTTCCTAAATGGTTTACCATCGAAAACCAAAACCTAAGTGGGTTACGAACCAACACATTTGCAGATTTTCCAAACTCTCAGACTACGGAGACCAATTTTTCATCCAATTTTTGTTTGTTTGTTACTTTTCGTTGTTCAGAACTAGCCCACAGCTGCCAGGTAGCCGTATATGGGTTTAATGCCCTTTTTAATAAAAGTCAACTCTAGCGATGCCTGATTTTAATCCACATAATCTAAAATGTGTTCAGACAGATCAAATACCTTTTACTGCTGTTACCGCGAAGCCAAGAACGAAGTGCCCTTCATCGACTGACAGTTTATTCTTAACTGGGAACAGGAAAAACCAACATTTGCCAAGGACTCACATGTACGGTACACAAACGGATTCAAAAGAAATGCGAGAGTTGGGGCCGGAGTCTTCGCACTAAAGCATCAATACATGCCACTATGGATACAAGCAGCTCCGTATTTCAGGCTGAAATCCATGCAATAGAACTCTGCATTCGAGAGAATCTAAACAGGGATATAACAAACAACAACATTTATATTCTCTTCGCAAACAGAGCAGCCCTACTTGCAGTTAATACCTTTGAAATAACATCAAAACTGGTCTGGGATTGCCTTCAACTCCTACAACTATTGACCACGACAAACAAAGTCCATCTAATTTGGGTGCCCGGACACAGTGGATATGAAGGCAATGAAAAAGCAGACTAGTTAGCCAGAAAAAGATCCGCATCTCAATTCATGATGCCAAGATCATTCTGTGGGATATCAATAAACACCATAAAGAAACTATTAAAACCTGGCTAGATGAAAAGCAGCTTCATTTCTGGAGGGAAGCCGAAGGAAACAGACAAGCTAACAACTTTATGCCAAGCAGTTACCACAAAAAAACGAAACAACTACCACAATTAAGTAGAAGTCAGATCCAGCTGATCACAGGTTTTCTAACAGGGCACCGCCATGTGGAAAATACTTCATGACCATGGGCATATCACAAGGCATTACATGTAGGCTGTGCAATGAGGACGTGAAAACAGCAGAACAGAGCTCTAAATAGAGAACATCTCAATAGGCCCATCTGTGGCCGCAGTGATCTGGGATTCTTTATACCACCTCCCACAACAATCTAATCTAAATCTAAGTGGTATCGGTAACAACTTTGAAAGTTCACATCTTGATCTCATCTTCTCAACAATCTTGATTTCTATCAGCCTTGATATTTTCGTATGAAAATGGCCTTACAATCCTGTACCTATGAACACCTCTATAGCTTTAATTTTCAGCCCCCTATAATTACTCTAGTTTTTCTATAAATAATGCTCTTGCTTTATTTCGTACCAAAATTTGTAACCTTTTTCGCAATCTCCTTCATCATTTCCGCCCGACGTTCAACCCGTAATAAAATAAATAAGCTGTGGCAGGCTTACCTGAGATCATGCTCCGACACAAATTTTTGTTACTTAATATCCAGATCCTTAGGCTTTGTGAATCGCTATATTCAAATTATTTAAAGTGCACAGTTTTGTAAAGAAAAACAGCAGATAACTAGCCTTCCACCTTAAAGCTCGTAAATATATTTTCTATTGATCCTAAAATAATTACGGAGCTATTTACTCGCTTCGTTAGCCAGTCGTCCGCTAACCAACTTTCCGGGTCGTGAAGCTGGAGTCCATGCGCTCAAGGTGACTTAGCTATCTGAGACGGGTTATCCAAGCTTTACTGACGAGGTCGGCATTGCTGTACAGCCCGTGAAACGTCATCTCCATTCTCAACTGATGCAAATGGGACCGAAAATTACTCGAAGAACTGCTGTCTAGTAGTGCCCGAGCGCATTTTTATCTGCTTCCATCAGTGTCCAAACTTTTGCGATGTAAAACACGACCGACTGGGATTACACAACATTTTTGTTGCCCGAGGGAAGTTTATCAAGATTGATTCTTCCCATGATTTCCGTGCTGGTGTCATTGTCGTAGTTGATAGTATAGCCGAGGTTGATAAAAACTCCTACTACCTCTCGGTTGTAGCTGCTTATGGTGACGTTTTGCCCTAGGGGTCGATATTGTACCATATATCCCTCTTTATTGACAACGAATTACATATACCATTTACCTCTAAACCCGTCTTTGCCACTTCTGCTTCAATAGGCGCAAACCCTCCATGGACAGCTAGTAGTATTTCTCCCATTATGTCAATATCGGCTGCATATTCGAGTAACTGAATACACATTTGAACGATGTGGACTCTGGAATTGGCTTGAAAATTTCGGACAAGTCTGTCGTTAGAGAAGTTGAAATAATTACAAGTACATGGCAAAGCATCGCCCTGTGCAAGTCCTTTTCTGACATTAAAGGTTTCGGTTTTGTCATTACCGACCTTGAAGGAGCAGCGTGCATTCTACATCGTCTTCCTGCATAGTCGAATGATCATGGCAGGGATGACAAAACTAGACATGGCTCTGTTAGCTCCTCTGCACTGGCAGAAGGTCGATAGCGCCTTAGAGGCTTTCGACGTAACATATTTAGTCCAGAGAAGTTCGTTATCTAGGATGATATACAAATATTTAGCTCCTTTGGAGGATTGGATGGTGATGCTTTAAAATTTCTAGATGAGTCAGACAAGGCAGGTTCCTCCTTTTCGTAAAGAGAACAACCTCAATTTTGAGAGGATTGACTAAAAGCCCATTACTAGTGCACCAGTCGTCGATCACATCTAGGGCTGCCTGTGCTTTAGAGTAGACAGTCGCTAGACGCTATGCAACAGACAGTACAGCTACATCATCAGCGTATTCCTGTGCATAAACGTTAAAAATATTGAGCGCGTTAAGCCGTCTTGTGGGCAACCCCAGTTTACTCCAGCCACTACATATTGGCCGCAGCTAACACCTGCAATCAGTGTCCTATCCATCAGCATTGCTCTTATCCACAAAACTAGTGATTCGCTACGCCGTGTTGTCTGGCGGAGTTACACATACCGTCAAAAGTTGCGTTGCCGAAAGCACCCTCAACGACGTTGAAAATGCGCCTTCTTGTCGAGTGCGCCTTCAATTCTACCTGCGTGAAGTGCACTCTCGCAGGATCTTTCGCATTGGTACACGTGTTGCATCGTCGACAGACGATGCATTCGCAAGGCGGTTTTGCGCACATAGATCTCGACCATTCTCTTGATGCTTTTCAACAAGAAGGAAATCAGACTTACAGGTGTGAAACTCTTGGCCAGCAGCTGGTTCATACCTTTTTGCAACATAACTGGGTATATACCATCGGTGCTAGGCCACTTGAAGTCTTCAAAGGAAGCAAGCACCTGTTTAATGGCCTCACCCGTCGCCACAGCTGATAAGATATACCAGCTAGGCCGTGTTGTGTTGTTTAGCTCACTAGCAGCTTCGTTGATAGAAGCAGTTGTGAGCTGGTTCTGATTAGGCTACCTGATTAGCTACCTCAAACGTGAGACAGAGAGACTTTGATTTCGACTCAGCGTAGGTACCGTCCGACTTTCTGAGCGGTTTCAGCCTTGTTAATTCTTCCCTTTTTGAGGACCAGTCTATTGGTTTCACCGATTGTTTCGATCTTTCTGCAAAAACCTTTGCAAGGGGCGCTCTTCGAAATCCCAATAAGCCTCTTAGATTCTTTTTACTTCGATCTGTAAAGATTCAAATTGGTCTTAAGTGACCTGTTTAGAAGTCTTCTGGATTCTTTATGAAGACGCTGCAGGTCTGCTTTCCACCAAGGAAGGGGCGATCTGCAGGATTGGTTATTAGCTGGAGATGCCATTTCGAAACACTTGATGAGGGTTCCGTTTATGTTCTGAACAGCTTCCTCAAACGATGGTTTTGTTCTGATATTAGGTGGAGCACTGTTGTACTTGTTGAGCTCCTCCCTAAATCGCGTCCAGTTAGTCTTATGCGGATTCCTCTTCTTCAATAAGGTCGAAACCTCGCATCATAATCTGAATTCGCTGTATTTATGGTCTTTTCATCCAGTAATCTTATCGTTAAATCGATTAGTTGCTGTCTTACTCTCATAACAAAAGTAGGCTGAGAGCCAACATTGTTGATAGCCAGATCAGATGATAGTATGAGTATGATTACCTCTCACGTTGCATTTGCTACTGCCACAAAAACTGTTCTGAGAGTTAGCATCGCAGCATATGATAAGACCCTTCTTCCTTCGAGATACTCGTAGCTGACATCGTAAAAATGTCAATAGTCCATGTAAAGGGTCTTTCATTAAGCGCTTCCTATCTTTAAATTTAAATAAAACATTATGGATGGAATATAGCATCGTTCAAATGGCCGCTGTGGCTTCCCTGGGTGGAACGCATCCCAAATATTCAATTTTCCATGACTCTGGCGCATAAATCAGGCTGCATTTGACCGGTGGCATAGGTTATGTTGGCTTTGAGAACCGCTGTGGTTTGAGGCTTATTCGTATAGACCTGCGACTTCAGGAAACCCCACAAGAAAAAGTCTAGCGGGGTCAAATTGCAGGATCTCGATGGTCCGTTCACATGCCCTCGAATCGCTCGCGCAGAATTTCCAATGTGTCATGAGCTGTGTGGCACATAGCGCCGTCCAGTTGATTCCACATATAGTTGGTGTCCGCATCATCCAATTCAGGCCAAAATAAGTTGGTAATCGTCGACCTATAGCGCTCGCACGGTGATGGCCTGGCCAACGTTGTTCTCAAAGAAATGTGGACCGATGACGCCACCAGCCCAAAATCCACACCAAACAGTGACTTTTTCGGGATGAATTGGACGCCTTTGAATCTCATGTGGATTGGTATCGTCCCAAATTTGACAATTTTGATTGTTGACGTACCCATTCATACAGAAATGGGCCTCGTCGCTTAACATGACTTTTCGATGAAAATTAGGATCAGTTTCCAACTGCTCCAGAGCCCATTCAGCCAACACACGTCGTTGTTTATGGTCGTTTACCTTCAGCTCCTGGGTCAGTTGAATTTTGTACGGGTGCAGACCCAAGTCACGACACAAAATTCGCCAAGTTGTAGTCTGCATAGACTGCGTTCTTGTGAGCGACGCGAAATCGACTGCCTCGGATTCTCCTGCACACTCTCACTGACAGCGGTGATGTTTTCGGGAGATCTTGCGTTTCGTCGACGTACGGGTGTTTGTTTATCGTTTACTGAACCAGTGGACTCAACTCCACCACACTGCGAATAGTCCTCTCGGTAGGACGATTATGGCGACCGTAAAATGGGCGAAGTGCGCGGAACGTTGCCCGAACAGAACACCCATTTTGATAAAGCAATTATATCATTTTCACGTATTGCTGAACGCTATGTGCGTCCATGGTGATTTGCAAAACAAACTGAATAATTGACAGCCAATTTGACGGATGTAGCTTCAACAATATGGCAGTAATTAACTGTCAAAGTTGGGAGTCCCTATTGGAAGACCCTGTACATCATATTTTGTGCGAGCGTTTGGGTATGCGAAAGCTCAATTCGGAGTGTGTACCGCCTTTGCTAGCAGTTAAACAAAAAAAACAACGTATTGATGATTCAGAGCGCTGTTTGGAGTAAAATAAAAATAATTTTTTCATACGATATGTGACAATGGATGAAATATGGGTTCTATTACCGTTTGCAAACCACTAATAAGTGCTCGATGGAAGGAGATATGGCTCCATTGATCACCGAAACTGATCTTACAGCGGTGCTAGAATGATTCCATCACTCTAGAAGAAGGAGACTGTGTTGATAAATATAGTCGCACTTTGCCAAATCATTGTGTTTTTATATGTTAGGGACTTTCCGAAATCCAATAAACACCCAAGGATGTAACGCCAAAAAAGAAGAATAAGTTTGCAATATTTACCGAATACGGAGAAAACGATATGAAAACAATAATAACAACTAAAAATTAAAAGAACAGTTTACGGCTACGGGATCGCTGAAAAGAGCTATTAATTTTACCAGCTGGAAAATGTAAGCAAAATTATCGCTATTGTTAATGAGTTGGTATTCATCATATACACTCCCTGGACTCCATATTACTCATCTTTTTGCTCTATGTACGGTAAGGGAGATATAGTTCAACAATATTGGATTGACAACTGATAACGTACGTAGCTGTATTCGAGCCATTCAACTTGGTTACTTAATGCAAACGATTTAATTACAAATTACACAGGTTTTATGAGTATAGCGTTGTAATATTGCATTTATCTGGAAAGCTGTTAAGCAATTAACTAGGTAACAATATAAGCTCGATAAAATATTTGCCCAAGTATTATTACATGATTGAAGATAGGCAGCGATTACATGGTGTTTTGCATATGCTAAAATTGTCAGAAATTGAACATAGAAAAACACGTGTTCTTCTTAAAATGTCTATGTACAGTGTGTTCCACAAGGGCGTACGGCATAAAAGTAAACAATTGCTGACATAAAGGCCTTTGAAATTTCCTTACAGCGCGAAGTGCTTTATATATTGCAAAGCCTCCTCCTTTCCAAACAATTAAGGTTAGGTTAGGTTAAACAAGGGTATGATGGATATGTCATCACACAGATACCTAGCACCAAAACGGGCCCATCACGATCCCTGTGGAGCAAGTTGAATTTGTCTTCAAATAGCAAAAACCTCAACAACCGCCCCGATTTCTTTGCAAAAGCCAAGAAGGCCTATGAAGTTCGTGCCGTCAATTTCCTCTAGGTATTTCTCTAAAAATTTCCTTTGACTACGCATTCACACAGTATGTCCTCAACAGCTTGCAGATCACCGCAGAATCTGCATATATCCGTATCTGACAAATTGAGTCTCTTTGCGTGTTTCGGTAGGAAAACTCCCTAGATTTTTTACCGTCAAAAAGCGGCCAGAGAGCCTTGGATACCCTGTGTTCTTTAAGACTTGACCAGCTTAGGTTAACAGTCTTTATGATTTTTCCTTCGATAGTGCCCCTCACTATCCAAAGGGGTGGTCTGATGTTGGCAACCTCACTAACGTCCTGGCACCCAGCACAGTCTTACCCAGTTCTGACTGCAGAGTACCTTGAGCACTGTGCGACAGGCCTAAACTGTATCAGAGTTGATGTTGTTGATTCCACTGCCTTGAGTGGAGTCTGGTTATCGATGTAGATAGTGATATCTCTTTCGAATACCGATCTCATCTGCATTAGTTCAGCCACCCTGAAGACAGCCAGAACCTCTGATTGGAATACACTGCTTGCGTCTGATAGTCTTATATACACTCTTAGTTGTGGGTCTTCTGAGAAGATACGAGAACCTGTTACTTCCTATGTTTTTGAGGCATTAGTGAAAATTGCAATTGGTCCTGATTATTGCAGTTGTATCTTAATACTCCCTCTCCTGATATATTATTAGGTCTATAACTTAATTCGTGCGGTTTGCTAAGAGACGGCGTAACTTGTATTATTCCATTGGAATATGCGTTGGAAAGCTATTTTTCACTTAAATACTCGTATGTCGAACTTTATGCCTGAAAAAGTGTTTTTGCGGGGAGTTCTTCTTCATTACTTTAATATGAAGAAAACTGCTGCCGAAAGTCATCGTATTTTGGTGGAAGTTTATGGTGAACATGCGCTAGCTGAGCGAACGTGCCAAAAGTGGTTTGCACGATTTAAAAGTGGTGATTTTGGCTTGGAAGACGATGAACGTCCTGTTCAGCCAAAAAAGTTTGAAGATGAAGAACTGGAAGCATTACTCTATGAAGATTGTTGTCAAACACAAGAAGAGCTCGCAGAATGTTTGGGTGTCACTCAAGCAGCCATTTCAAAACGTTTAAAAGCAGCTGGATATATTCAAAAGCAAGGAAATTGGGTTCCACATGAACTCAATCCGAGAGACGTCGAAAGGCGGTTTTGCATGTCCGAAATGCTGCTAGAACTCCACAAAAGGAAGTCATTTCTGCATCGGATTGTTATTGGTGATGAAAAACGGATCCATTACGACAACCCCAAGCGCAAAAAATCATATGTTAAGCCCGGCCAACCAGCCAAATCAACGGCAAAGCCGAATATCCATGGCGCGAAGGTAATGCTCTGTATTTGGTAGGATCAGATGGGTGTGCTGTATTATGAGTTGCTAAAACCAGGTGAAGCCATCAATGGACAACGCTACCGAACACAATTAATCCGTTTGAAGAGAGCAGTGGCCGAAAAACGCCCGGAATGTGCGACCAGACACGAGGCAATAATTTTCCATCATGACAACGGCCCCACGTTTCTATTCCGGTTAAGAACTATTTGGAAAACAGTGGATGGGAAGTCTTTCCCCACCCGCCTTATAGCCCAGACTTTTCCCCTTCTGACTACCATTTGTTCCGGTCGATGCAGAACGCCTTCACTGAAATACGGTTCACATCAGAGCAGAATATCAAAAATTGGCTTGATTCATTCTTGGCTGCCAAGCCGGCGCAGTTCTTTTGGGATGGGATCCACAAATTGCCAGAAAGATGGGAAAAAGTCATAGCTTCAGATGGGCAATACTTTGAATAATACTATTGTTCATGTTTTTCCTAAATAAGCGCCCAAATTTTGAAATTTTTTTTCGAAATTCCAGTTCAGTTGTAAATACGCAACGTGAATTTCGTCGTGGGGTCGGTCGTCATCGTGGCTTCAGTGTGCAGGAAGTTCGTCGCACCGTGGAAAAGTTTGAGCGCGAGTACACTCCTTTGGATCTTAAGCCACCAACCAGGTAGAGATTGGCGCAAAATGAAGAAAACATAGCCGTCGTAACGGCCAGTATCGAAGAAGAGCCAAAACTGTCGATTCGGCGCCGAGCAGCTAAATTGGGCATCGCTAGAGAGTCTGACATATTTTGCAGTTGAATTTGGACCTACATCCGTATAAGATTATACCGATGCAAGAATAACGACAACAGACAGCATTGTGTTTTGGAAGTATTAAATTCCACTCTGTTGATAGTTCCCCATTTGGTTTTGTGTTTATATCCGAATTTAATGAGCTTAACATATGCTACCGTTTCCGTTCTGCAGCCGAAGAGCAGGGGCGTGAGTCCGGGAACGAATATGAAAAGCTGAGAATACTGTCGTCAGCAAAGGAATGTATTGGATTAGAAGTAGCAGACAAAAGATCATTGATGAAAATTAAAAAGAGTGTCGGAGACAGAACGGAGCCTTGGGGCACACCAGCATTTATTTTGTGAACATCAGACTTGAAACCATCCAAGGCAACTTGAATTGAATGTTCCGCCCATTTTCGGACGTACTCTAAAATATCGTGATTCGTTCCTAAGCGAGTTGTACGGCTTAGAAATACCCTGCTGATCTCTGTGTTTCCTGGTCGTTATAACTTACAAACATTTAAAAACAATGTACATGGGTACCTGTCCTTTCTTCCTCCCTAAATTTCCTTCGCCCGCGCTCTGTACAAACATTTTAAGGGTACACAAAATCCGTGAGCGGGCGTCCATTATAAAAAAAAAAAAATTATTCTTCAAAAAGTCATCGATAATTTTGACCTTCGGCTGGTGGCTTGTAACGGAATACGTGGTGGTCATGGGAACGATGTTTTGTTGTATTCATAATTTCCATACACCGAACTTTATTAGTGTGAATTGTCGTCTTATGTAAAATGGTAGGGCACTTGCGATTATTTGCCAACTCCTAAAGACGGGAAAATGAGACAGTTTTCATAGGCAGAAAAATTCACTCTCAGAAGTTTGCTCTTTACCGCCAAATGCCGGTAAATCTAGTGAAGTAGGTTACTTTCTGTGCGTTTTTGTTTTGGCCGAGTTTTGAGTTCTGATCTTCTTGCGTCGTATTGGGGAGCTTACCCACTGCATCACACGTTATCGTACATATCATGCATTTTTATAACTTACCCGCTGTACCCTGCGCATGTTGGTACGCGTCCAACAAAAATCGAATTTCAAAGAAACTCAATATAAGAATATTGAATTTATTTTGGATCATTTTCTTATGTCATTGTTTTTAACTTCCATCGAAACAATTCTAACAATTAAACGTTTCGTGTTAGTTCTGTTAATTGCTTTTGGTTAGTGCTTTTGGATACACAATTTTCCATATTTAGTCCACTTGTAGCTTTTTTGACGATCATTGCAAAGACAGTCACACCGAAAACTGGATATGTTTGAAAGCGAAGGGCATATAACATAGGTATATCGGAATTACTGTGATGCGTGGCAACAAAACATCTTCTTCTTTGAAATTTCCATTTAAAATAGTATCATCGATGATATAGTTCATCTTCTTTTTCACTGAAAGACTGGTACCGCTTCAAACTCATGGTTTCATGGATTGATGTTTCGGAGAAAGATTATAGGCACTCCAATTTTTAATGTCAAGACATGAGGAGGCTTCCTGGCAAACCAGGTGAACTCAGGAATTTAGTTGAATAATTGACAACATCGTCTTGATACATTACAGTATCGATGGACTTATACGTGCCGCTTAGTCGGGTATATCGTTTTGAATGCTAAAATTAATGGTATTGACATCGTTGTTTTTGGCTGCTAATATAACACATGAAGTGGGCCACTGATAATTTTTGTAATTCTGCACGATATTTGGGAAAACTTTGTGAATCAATTCGTCTCTTTTTGCTGCGATTTAACAGAAGTTTGTGGGCAATGTGATGCATAGTGTGGATCCATCGATTGCCATTTCCTATTCCCAATATCCAGAAATTATTTTAGAAAACGTCCAGCGAATGCAGTTGTAGTTGTCTATGGAAGTTAATTTTCAAAGTCGATTTCCGTAATTGTCGCCATAAAACTGATGAGATGTGAGACATGCATCAATGGGCTAGGCCATTCTAGAGGCCTTAAAAATTGGGTTTTTTTAATCTTGTTTTTCAGGAAAAATATAAAATAAATCGAGTTAACAAAGGTAGAAGTTTATTGTACATACGATTGACTGTAAAACATATTTTTTATAGAATAATTTATTTAAAAATGGCGGCTCTGCATCGTTTCTCAGATGACCTCGTACCGTTGGTACGGGCGTAAATTTCGAATTATGATGAGTCACAAAATTTTTTTTAATTATATAATACATAACAACAGCTGGAGAAAATATATTGGCATATTGATTTTGGCCGAATGACGCACTTCCAAAGTCAAACTTGCAAAATTCGCTGAAAAATCGCCAGAAAATTGTTAATAACAAATGAATTATGCCATATAAAAAAAAACCTAATTACTTATTTAGACAATATATTTCTAAAGATCTAGTTACAATACAATTTGAAGTGAATTGTTCAAGTTATGGGTGCGTCTCAATTTTGAGATAAACGCGTTTAAAGTTTTAAGTTGTAGAAAGTCATGAAAAATTCCTTTAATCTGCGATGCCCGCACCATATAATTGGCCTTTTAGACTAGAGTCCTGCTCTTCCATTACTTTTCTGTTGGATTTTAAAGCGATCTCCCATTCTTTAGTAGCTTCAGACAGCGATCTTTCTGCAAGCCTTACGAGCTCTTTATCAATCTGCAAGCACATTCCGTAGCTGTTCGGGCCGATTTCTAAATCCATCGCTTTCGTTATGTGCAAAATTGAAGTAAAGCTGTCATTGTACACGCAAACTGCAATATCCATGGCCATATCCAACACAGTTTTACCACTAGAAATTAATTTTAGGGGCAATGCCCACACAGTCGAATTAAAATTTTCATTACAGCTTTGAGTATAACCGCCGATGCATCGAGTGAGAAGACCATCTCTGTTCAATTCTTCGTAGACTGGCTTGATAGCTTCATACACTGCAAATGGAAGAGCTGGCTTATGTTTGTACCCAGACAAACTATGTATTTGTAGCTTTAGTCTTTTGCCATGAGCACCGCACCGTGCTGCGATTTTGCATCAGTAGCCCATATACTGTTTCTCATGTTTTCAACTAAATCACAGTTTCTACGAATGACTAATCCATAATAAATAGAGAGTTAGTCCATTAGCTCTTCCGTCAATTTCCCAATTCCACCGAGACATTTTGCATTCTTTTTCAAATTACGTAGGCGAGTACCCATTCGCTTTTGAACGTGATCTATACACTCTTCCTTGAGTACTGTGACATTCGCATCAGTATTGTCTAGTCTTGGAATTACCGTCACCAATATAAGGGCTGTATTTTACCTGGTGCAAATCTTCAGATCGCTGAAACATCTCCACAACTGCATCGATCTCCATTTATCCTACTGATCCATCGTGATTCACTCCGCACTTATTTCTGTGATTTTATTCCTTATTCTTCCAGTACTCACACGCCTTACCGTATTTTGATTTCACTGCGCAGTCCATAATTTTTGCACTGTAATTGGCAAAAAGAGTCACTAAGCCAAACAAGGGCGTAAACCGACCTTTCCTCCAGGAACCATCGCCTGATACCATAATTCCATTCTCTCCTTTTTCAATGAAAATAGTTGCCTTACCTTTCGCTGCAAAACTACAATAGTTGAGTTGCAGTTGCAATTATTTTGACAAGAGTGAATCATGGGCCGAGGTAATTCCATGAATGTACAAAACTTTTGTATTCCATGGAAACTAGTTGCAAGTAATCGCATGGAAACCACAATTTCACAGCCGTTTTCAATAAAGGAATACTAGGTACGAGGGCGGGTCAATAAGTCCGGATTAAAACAGATTTTTTGATAAAAAAATAATTTTATTTTTCAACGTAGTCTCCCTTGAGCTCTATACACTTTGTCCAACGCTTCTCCAATTTTTTTATCCCTTCCAAAAAAAATTATTTGTCGAGGTCCTCAAAATAGGCCTTTGTTTGCGAGATGACTTCATCATTGGAGTCAAATCTTTTTCCACCAAGCCATTTCTTCAGGTTTGGGAACAAGAAGTAGTCGCTCGGAGCCAAATCTGGAGAATAGGGTGGATGAGGGAGCAATTCATAGCCCAATTCATGGATTTTTGCCATGGCAACTGCACATGTGTGCACCCTTGCATTGTCTTGGTGGAAAAGAACTTTTTTCTTGGCCAAATGAGGTCGTTTTTTTTTCAAATCGTCATTGAATCGGTCCAATAAGTTGGCATAATATTCCCCATTGATTGTTCTTCCCTTTTGAAGGTAGTCAATGTGGATTATCCCGCGTGCATCCCAAAAAACAGTCGCCATAACTTTATTGGCTGACAAACCCACCTTGGCCTTCTTTGGCGCTGATTCACCCTTAGAAACCCACTGTTTTGACTGTTGTTTGTTCTCTGGTGTGTTGTGATGGATCCATGTTTCGTCCACGGTTACAAAACGGCGCAAAAACTCCTCCATATTGCGATTAAACAACGCCAAACCTTCCTGTGAAGTTGTTACACGATTGCGTTTGTGGTCGACTGTGAGCAAACGCGGCACCCATCTTGCGGAAAGCTTTCTCATGCCCAAGTGATCATTCAAAATTGAAACCACTGAGCCATGCGAGATCCCTACGGCTTCCACAATCTCTCGCACTTTCAATCTTCGGTCGGCCAACACCATATCGTGAATTTTTTCGATTGTTTCGGGTGTAGAGGCCTCAACTGGGCGTCCAGGACGTTCGGCATCTTCAGTGCTTGTACGGCCACAACGAAATTCAGTAAACCACTTTTTTACCATTGAAATCGATGGTGCAGAGTCCCCATAGTATTTATCAAGCTTAGCCTTGGTCTCGGTAATGGTTTTTTTTCGCAAGAAATAATGCTTAATAAGCACACGAAATTCACTTTTTTCCATTTTCTCCTCAAATTAGTGAGTAGTCTGATAAAAATAGCTGTCAAACACAAACTAACTGACGCAGCAAGTTTAAATTTTGACAGGAGTCAACTGACAGATGCCTGTTGACAGGAGCAGTGTTGCTGTTTCAGTAAAGAGGTCAGAAATTCAAAAATGCACGGAATTATTGACCCGCCCTCGTATCTCAGTCTGTACACATTTTTCACGGGACACTACTATTTTGAATCCCAAACCGCTCTTACCATTTTCCGTAAATTTCAATTGCGATTTACACACTTTACAAACGACAACGTTTGAAATAGCTGCAAAATTTTTTGACCACAATACACTTTGCCACTCATTATATGTTAAAAGCAAAACCATAACACTCACAAAACAAAAAAAAATAGCGTCCTTCTCGAATGTTTCACTGTACGAAACTGACTGAAACCGACGTTTCTAAAGAGAAAACAATCACTAGTCTGAATACGTGGCAAATAGCTTCAAAAACATCTGCCGTATACCTACTCTAGTCCCCTAAAATACCGTCCATCGTTACGGTCATAAGAGACCTGCTGGCCTTGTAATATACTTTGGAAAACAAGTACATCGAGATGTTTCCCGGCCATAATCTTTTCGGATATCATGTTTGAGGTCCTAAGTGACCATTGAAGGCAATAAAAAAAAGTGATTTTTTTAAAACCCTAGAGAGGTCTAACCCCTTAAGCTCATCTGTTTTTCGAAAATCACCATAAAAATAACCTGAATGCGCCTCCGAAAAGCTGTTCATTTCATCTCAAATCTTTTAGTGTACTATGAAACCCTTCTCAAGCTTTTTTATGCACCGTAGAAGATTCGTTCCATATTGTTGACATGAGCCTTTTACTCATTCTAGAATTTGCATGTTGGTGTCTCAGTGATTTACATATGACCATTAAAGTGCTGAATGCGCTATTCGGCCCCCATCCAAAAGAGCTGCCCCGCAATTCTAGGTGATGAGATATTATTTCGTGATCGTATGGTTGCCAAAATAAGTGAAATGAGAAAAGTTTTGCCTGTGCCACCGGGCGCATCTATGAAATACAATCCGGCGCTTTGACTAGTAATTTCGTGTATAATTCCAATTTCGGAAGATTTGTTTGAACAAGTGTACCAAATTCCTCGACATCAAAGTGTGTATCTAGTTGCAAATCGCGATCGAAAAGGTTGTTTGCACATCGATTCAGAGCAGGCATTCCAAATTGTACCAGAACTTTGTTAGCGATTGCCAAACATATGTACTCAATCGAAACAATGCCTCATTATACACGTTTGGTGTGAATTGAATGTTCGGATTTTGATTCGAAGCACGCAAATGATGTAGGATGTCTTCACTCATAAAGTGTTTTAGCCCAGAGAAATTAAACTTTGTGACCCCAAAAAAATTATTGTATATTATATTCAAGGTCAAAGTTCATAAAAAAAGGCTTTTTTTTTGCCATTGTCGCGCTTTCTGTGGTTCGGAGACCACTAAAGGTTATTACAAAAATGAAAGATAATCAAATTATAAATTGAAATTTTTTTACGAGAAAACAATATGTGAAGATTGTAATATTTTTATATATGGTATCCACATATAAAGGTAATATATGTAAAAAAACTATGCTTCCTCTTCGTCTTTATCAATGTCGTGTATTTCTATTTCGTTTTCTTGTTGAAATTCTTCATCTTCTCCATATTTTCCATTTTCACATATTGACATTTGACATGAACAGATTCATGGGATTGATCCCATCATCATGTTGAGTGTCATTATTGTCGGAAGAATCAATGGCACAAGTATAATAACAAGACATAATATCATGATATATAGCCGCGGAGTTGATTTTAAAATTATTCTTCCTTCGTTTTAAAAATTACATCGTCGATAAATGATTGCAGGCTTTGAGGAACATTTCACCAGGATATGTTAGCAATGGTACTATGGAGGACTTCTCTTATAATGTAGCAGATTCAATAATTCGTAAACGTTCTTCTGCTGGCTTTATTTTTTTTTATTTTCGTTCCGAGCGTTAGAAAGAATATTTATTTGAGCATCACCAAAGCCTTGTCGTTTTCCTCGACTTCACTGTAATAATAATATTTTTCGAATAATTTTGTTTGTATCGTCACATCCGCAGGGGCATAATCTCCAAGCAAATCCTCAAACTCTGCCAATATGAATTGAGAATCGGCATGATTTTCAATGAAATCGAACATTTTTTCCATGATCGCAGCAATTGGTGTAACACGTGCATCAATCAAATCAAATTCGAAGTTGATAAGATTTTTTACTATGCCGAATTGATCTCCACGTGCACTCGCTGCTGCTCGCTGTCTTTAAAGGAATTTGTGAATATCCAAGCTTGTTCTCTTATCTTGTTTTTTTTTCTCAAGCTCTATGCTGGCAGACCAAACACAATGTTGCGAAATCAAAAGAACTTGACATTGATCTCTTTTTCTGCTGAGAATAGCACTCCAGTGCTACCACTGGAGAATGGCTCATCGCATATAAAATAATTTTCCGCCAATGGTATCAAACTTTATGCTCGTATTACAAAATAAAACACTTCAACAACGAATATTTTAAAATTGATTAAAAACTGTCCACGTTATACATCAAATATATGCTGCTGATTGGGTCACTCTTACTTACTTAGGCGGCACTGCAGTCCGGGGTGGACCTGGGCCTCAACCAATAAGCCTCTGCAATTACCGTGGTCTTTTGTTAACTGCCTCCAAATTGCACACTCCAAATTGGTTGAGATCCCCTTCCACTTGCGCGCGCCACCTAAGGCGAAGCTTTCCTTTACTGCGTTGTCCCTCCGGATTAGAGTCGAAGATTCTGCTAGCTGGAGCGTTGATGTTCATTCGCTCTACATGTCCCTGCCATGTCAAACGTCTAATGTGCAGGTTTTTGACTAGGTCGATGTCGCTGTACAGCTCGTAGAGTTCATCGTTGAATCGTCTCCTCCAGAACCCGTCAACTCATACGGGACCAAATATCTTACGAAGAATTTTTCTCTCAAAACGACCAAGAAGATCTTCATCTTCAGATGCTTCGGAACCACAGAGCAGGACTGGGATTACAAGGGTCTTATATAGAGTTTCCTTGGTTGTTTGGGAGAGGGCCTTGCTAGATACTTGCCTTCTCAACCAAAATACTATAAATAGCGATTGGCAAGCGTTAATCTGCGTTTGATTTCTGAAAAGACGTAGTTTTCAGATGTGATAGCAGAGCCGAGGCAGACAAAGTGTCTTACTACCCTGGCCGATTCGTCGATGTTGGGTGTCCCTTCTTGCTGACAGCTTATACTTTGTTTTGCCCTCGTTTACCGCTAGACCTATTTTTGCCGCTTCTGTTCCTATTCTCGCAAGCGTACCAGTGACAGCTCGCTGTGTTCGCTCAAAATCATCGGCGTATGTATGCAATTGAACAAACTTTTGAAAGATCGTACCTCGTGTGTTCGCTTGTGAGTTTTGCACAATTCTTTCAAGTATGATGGCACATGACAGCGCGTCGCCTTGCCTAAATCAATTTTTGACATCTAAGCTTCTCGGTTAGGTCGTTATCGACCTTGACGCAGCAGCTAGCTTCCTCCGTCGTCATCCTGCACAAGCGGACGAGTTTGGTAGGGATGCGGAAACTAGACATGTAGAGCTCGTCCCTGTAGATGCTGTAGTATGCGGCTTTAAAATCGATTAAGGGGTGGTGCGTATCGATCTGAACTTCTTGGGTTTTCTCTAGGATCTGCAGTGGTGTGAATATTTGGTCACTTGTGGACTTACCGGGCCTAAAACCGCACTGATAGGGTTAAGAAAAGGTTTCAGACCTTAGCACGGCAAACAAGACCTTATACCACCTTGGTCAAAAAAGTTCACGGGTTACACCACCGTGTGGCGCTCCCATTCTTCCGATTTGAGTTCTGTTTTTTTTGTTAAGTTGGTATATTGCTGACATTCCCTCTAAATCCTAGCGTCATAGCTTGACATTTGCAAAAGTTACGTAGCCAAGAGTACATCTATCTCTGTGTGTGTTTTTACAATTTTAGAAATGGATTTAAATTTGCAACAACGAACTTGTACTCGTATTAAATTTTGCGTAAAAAACGGATTTAATGGTGCACGGACGTTGCAAATGTTGGAAAAGTATTTCGGCAACGGTTTTCTAAAGAAAACGGTCGTTTACCAGTGGCACGAACGGTTCAAAAGTGGTCGTGAGTCAATCGAAGATGATGAACGCGGTGGCAGACCATCGGCATCGAAAACCGACGAAAACATTGATGAAGTAAAAGAAATGTTGGTCAACAACCGCAAATTAACCATCAGAGAGATAGCGGAGGACTTGAATATTGCCTATATCCGTCCAAGACATTTTGGTTAACGGTTTGGGTTTCCGTCGTGTAGCAGCAAAGTTGGTGCCAAAAGACCTCAATTTTATGCAAAAAAGAGACCGTGTTGACGTCGTAAAAGAGATGATTTGCGAGGCTGAATCCGATCCCACATTTATCAAAAGGATCATTACTGGAGACGAGACGTGGGTTTATGAGTACGACACGCAATCCAGACATCAGGCAAGTGAATGGCGTTCACAAAATGAGCCGAGGCCAAAAAACAACGTCATTTTCAGTCAAAAAAGAAGGCAATGCTCACGGTTTTCATGGATTACAACGGTGTAGTGCATCATGAATTTTTGCCAGAAGGTCAGACAGTAAACAAAGAGTATGACAAGTATTTGGGCGTTATGAGACGTTTGCGTGAAGCAATTCGCCGAAAGAGAAAAGAATTGTGGGCAGAAAACTCGTGGATTTTGCACCATGATAACGCACCGTCGTACAGTGCTATCATTATTCGTATTTTTTTGACAAAAAATGCAACAAATACCATCCAACAGCCACCGAATTCACCTGATTTGGCTCCCTGTGACTTCTTTCTGTTCAATCGAGCTAAAAAAGCACTACGGGGAACGCGTTTCAGCAGCCGAGAGGAGGTAATGGAAAAATCGCAGGAAGCACTGATGGACACACTGAAAATCGAATATAAAAAATGTTTCGAGGATTGGATCAAGCACTGGCATAAGTGTGTTGCAGTCGGTGAGGATTACTTTGAAGGGGACAATATAGATTTAGATGAATAAACATGTATTTTTAATTTTTTGAATTTTTTGGTCAAGGTGGTATGCGATGTTCAGGAGACTGATATGTCTGTAGTTGGTGCAGTTTAGAGGGTCTCCTTTCTTGTGAACCGGGCAAACGATGCTGAGGTTCCATTCATCAGGCATCATCCCACCAAATCTTGGACATAAGTTGGTGCATGCTCTCTACCAAATCATCTCCTGCTGCCTTAAATTGTTAGATGGGTAGGCCACCAGGCCCGGCAGCCTTGTTCGAATTCAGTTTGGATATAGCGACCTTCACTTCATTTTGGTCGGGTGCACGGAATTCCTGACTTGCATCGTCAATATTGAACGGTTCGCTCTACCTGATAGCGGAATTTGTGTCGCCTTCGCCGTTTAGCAGTCTGCAAAAATGGTTTCTTCATGTCCTCAGCACTGACTGTGACTCTACTTCAAGGTTTTCTTGTTCATCTCTACAGGTTTCCGGTCTTACGATCGAATAGCGTATACAACTAACCTTCAAACTTAAGCGGCTTTTGCGCCATTTTACATAGAAATCTTCACCGCAATTTCGTTGAGGGTTAACGCCAGAGTATGTAAAATGGGACAAATTCACTTTCGCACCCGCGTAGTAGCAAGAGTACTTAAACATCTTAATATTTACAAATCCACTGGTCTTCTTATCTGAAGAGGTGCTTTTCTGTGCAGGCAAAACCACTGCGTAAGCTTTTTCATCAATCCTACTCTTTAGGACAATAGCATTTGTCCACGCTGTCTCTAAGAAAGTGGAATCTTCTCCTACAGATCCATTGCACCTACGAGTATACGAGTATCCCTTCTTTCCAAGATAATAAAAGGGCTGACCAACCATCACTTCATAAAATACCTCGAAACACGGAAACTTCTCAATGACTTGTAGTACGGTTTTCGTAACAACAGGCCCCTTATAGAAACAAAGTCGACACTAATCTGGGGTAACCAAGATTTTTGCACTTGATATTTCTAAGTTATATGACATGCCACCAGGCTCTTTTGTCGAAAATACGTCAATTTGAGATCGATAAATCTCTTCTTCGTGAATTAGAAATTATGTTTCTGAACTTTCGTTTAAGTTGTCTTGGACGGTTTCAAGTTCATATTCATAAAGTTTATGCTGATGCGCCCCAGGGCAGTTTCTGTCTTCGATACTTTTTTAATTTTCCTTCCAATGATCTCTTACCGCTTACTTCTAATATTTGCTACGGACAGTTTAAGCCAACAGCAATTATCCATGAATGGCAGTTTCATCGTGTGTTAATGTCAACTTACATGGGAATGACCACACATTCGACGTCGTCAAGAATGCTGAAAAATATTCAGGTTTCCTCAAGCGATGTAAGAAATACTTTTCCCCCTCTGATCTGGCCTCAATATATTACCCAAAATTGGAATACATTGCTCACATCTGGTCAATTGGGGGGACTTCTCGATTTAAAATCGTGATGCTAATGCGCAGTCAAGTAAGCCCATTCAACACCATCGTAATGTCTTCTGCTATAACTTGATCTACCGCTGTTTTTATCACCGGTAGTAGTATTCCGCCCCTTTTAAACTTCAACAGTAACATCCATCTTGCTATAAGGGCTTATCAGTTTACTCTCGAGTCCACTTTCGGACGTACTCTAAAATATCTGTATTCTTTCCTTAGCCATACAACTCGTTTATGAAGGAGGAGACAGTCTCCTCCTGCGTTTATGAAAAGCGCAGTTGATACCTTTTTTCCCTTGTCATTATAACCTGCAAGCATTCAAAACCAACTTACACTGGTATCTGTCATTCCTTCCTCTATAGTTTTCCCTTGCCTGAGTTGTGTTCAAAATTGTAAGAGCCCTTTATAGCGCACCATTCCACCAAACAAAACTAAACCATCTTGGCCATAAATAGCCGAAGTGTTAAAGCCGTGTTCGCCGTACCAGAAGGCTGACAACGGTTTGCGAGTTTTTGGATCGACGTGTTATGATTAAATAAATAACCGGATACTTGGTTTATGTAAGAACAAGATCGTGGCATCAGTTAGCTTAAGTTGAATCAGTCAAGTCAGCTCTCACTGTTTGCCGAGTTTCTGGCGGTCCAATAATCGATCATGTGTTTTGTTCTTCTTGTCACAGCGACATTTTCTACAAAGGCCATATTGCCAGGCCTTATTTTAGTTACCAGAAATGATGTAAAGTTTTGAGCATGGATTCGTTTACCATTTACCACAAACATTGGCGGAACACAGTCTTGTGGTCAGTCTCTGTTATGACAAATTGGTTTCAATTGCATAGTCTTGTTAATGAGTTGCACGTGCTCAGATCAGTTCAGATTCTGGTGGAATTGGCTATATGTGGGGTCACAATTTCGTTAAGATTGTCTCCGGTACTCTACTCGACAGGTCGACTCGATGAAGCGGAAATTCCTAGCCAGGAGCCAACGTGCACAATTTATATGTATATTTTTTTATATAGCGTTTTTACTTTACATTAGTGTGTGCAGAGATTTAAAAAATCCCAATATAACGGTATTCTAACATTGTCACCCTTATTTGTTTTGTTTTTAGGAAACATGTCCGCTTAGGGGAATTCAATGTGAAAACTGAGCCTGACTGCATTGAAGAGAAGAACTATCTCAACTGTAACGATGCTGCCCTGAATATGGCTGTGCAACGGATCTTCGTACATCCGGACTATGATGAGTTTTCAGTGGACAAGTTTGATGACATTGCCATTATTCGTTTAAAGAAATCGGTGCCATTCACACATTTCATTATGCCGATCTGTTTACCCGAGGCTGGTGATCTTGAAAGCAACCCATTCCAGTCGGGTCAGATGTTTTCAGTTTCCGGATGGGGACAGACGGATTTATGTAAGTTTTCTCTTTCTACCGTTGAACCATAAATGTAACTCTTTTGGTTTTCAGTTAACAAATACTATCCGAACATTCAGAGTCCGATAAAGTTAAAACTTCGGGTGCCACTTGTGCCCAATGACAAATGCGCGAATCTCCTAGAAGTCTACGGTGTCCAAATAGGTCCGAAGCAAATCTGCGCCGGTGGGGAAGTCTCGAAAGATACCTGTGCTGGTGACAGTGGCGGCCCACTTATGTATTTTAATCGTAAGCACTCGCGTTGGGTGGCCTATGGAGTTGTCAGCTATGGCTTTACGCAGTGCGGTTTGGCAGGCCATCCGGCTGTGTACACAAATGTCTCAGAATACCTCAATTGGATTGGAGAAGTTATCAAAAGTTAGCTAGAGCTGGTATCTTGCGTAGATTTTTGACTATTTATCTGTATCTATTCATATGTATCTCATTATGAAGTGGAAAAATATTTATGAGTTGTGTTCACAGAAAAATGAAAAAAAAAAAAAATACAAAAAAAGTCACGAATAAAACAGTTTTGTTGTTTTACTTGTGCTAATATTGTAGACATTGTTTGGTGTCACGTCATCGATTGCTACACTCGCGTGTGCGATTGTGCTTTCGCTGCATGACATTTGCTTTTAGGATGATGCAACTAGACGTGTCCAAGAGCACTAGCAATCAAATTGGCTTCGGTTGTTGCCCCAGAAATGGGGCTTTCATGTGAATTGAACGAACAAATACGAGTAGCGTTGAAAATGGAAGAGAAAGTGAAGAGTTTTGTGTAGTGAACTTGACTTAGAGCCGTGGATTCCGTTTTGATTATGATCGGTTGGGCGTTTATTATTGACCGACTTGCAGATGTGTCACTTTTGGGTTGAATTTACGTGATTTTATAATCCAAATGCATTGCGACGTTGATGTTATGTAACTTAGGGCGATTGGCCGAAAGATTTGGACAGTAGCCGGAGTGGTAGTTTGGCTTGCCATAAAGTGGGTTATGTTAATTTTTTGTTACTTCAATAACTATTATAGTTAGATTCGTCATTGCGATTTAAGTGCCAATTGGGTACGGAACTGGAAATGGAGTGTTGTCAATTTGCACCTGAATTGAGGATGAATTTTGAAATGGAGTCTACGTTTCTATATTGTACGCGGATTAGAGATGTGTGTTTGACAAATTACTTTGGAATTCTTATAACTGCGGAAGAACTACATAATTCTAAAAATTTTTCATAGGAAAACTTCTAAGCATCGAAACGTTTTCCAAACGCACGACTACATTGGATCTTATAATAGCAACTTCCATCAGATGAATGAATACTTAACCCAAATTTTACTAAGGGTGATAAAGTGAAACTATAAGTAGCTAGGCGACAACTGTTCGTTGAAATTAAAAAAAATAGTAGCAGAGTGAGTAACAAGCAGCAACGGAAAACTCCCATACATACAATGAGTATCTTGTTGCGGTTAAATTTACCACAAAAAGCTGGACTGTTTTACTTACCAGTTGTCCCTCCAAGATTCTGGGAGAGTGCATCATCGCAGTACCTGGGATGTTCAACAAAATAGATACGACGGACGGTCAATCTTCGGAAAATGGAGAGCAGACGGACTTTCTATGAAACAGAGGGAAACACGAGACAGGCGCTAGTCACAGCAAAGAGTTAGTGCCAAGGGCCATGCGCCATGGAATCGGTTCTGGATCCCTGTGTGGTTTTGTCTAAGGCATTCTGCTTCACTCCTGACCCCTTCTGACCACATCGCTTTTGCTCCGCCTATATCTTTTTCGTCTGTTATCGACTTGAAGGAAGAGCTTGCGGATTCTTCCAATCTCATACTTCTGTCTTTAGGCTTCTTGGACGTGGCCAACAAGCAGGTACACGAGAATTACGAAGCCAAATGGACGATCTGTAATCGGCACACGACGGACAGTCACACTGGGGCACTGTTTATACGTCTAGAGTTAGATGAACCGTCTGCAACCTCCTACGTGCAAATAGCGCGGACCGCTTGGAGCACCCTGCAATATAAAGAACTAGTTCCATCGAGAAGCACACCAACCAGACAACCAATATGTAACCAAATAAGAAAATATTTAGAAATATTGTAAACAATTACCTGTTGTGTAAAAATCGGGACGCTATCGCAACCGCTCCTTTTTCGCCTGCCCTGGATTAAGGTGTCATACTATCCGCGCCGAGGATCAATTTGGCTGAAGGCCCAGCATCTCCAAAAATAGGTCAGTCTCGAACGGAGTATCCGGATACCAGGCGACCTCCGGATTAGCTAGCCTTATCTGTATACAGCTGATCTCTGTTCAGACGGTCCTCCTTTCTCCGCTACTTATGGGATCTAACTATGAATAACCCCTCTAAAAAAACAAAACCCGAGGCCGGTACTCCTTTAATACCGGACGGTAGAACCGCCTACCGACAAGGCTTCTACATTGTCGAGCGGAGGTAAAATTGTGGCAGGCCATGGTGCACCATCCTCTAAAGGCAAGCGCAACGAGTCTAAAACTAAATTTTCAAGGAGTGTTAAGACCGTGGCAAGCCATGGTCCTATCACTTCCTCCAGTCATAGCAGCAACAAATCCGTGTAATGCCACAAACTTGCCTACCACGGACTTGGTGCTGGTACTAAAATTCCTCCACCATATGGAATCATGGGCTCAGCCGCATCGGCAAGGTCCATCTAAGGCGCTCTACATAAGACGACGAAATGCTTTAGGCATTATCAAAACCTTCAGATCTATTCCGCAGGTTGATAAAAGTGCGAACATAAAGATCAAGATTGAGTGGGCTAACAATATAATAAAAGATTATTTACTGCTACCAAAACGCTAAAAGGCTCCTCCAAGTGCCAGAGATCGTTAGAAGAAACCGTGATGGTTCCCAAGACGTCCAAAACTAATAACCCCTAGGCCATCCAACAGCAGATCTCTGAGATCTTTTAGTGAAGTCCTAAAAGATGCAATTGCAATTGGTCGCGTTAAAGAATTCGGGCAACTTCTTGGCCATCTTACGGGAAAACTTCGGGCCACTTCCCATCATAAATGACGCTGGCTGGAGCCAAGTCTATGTCAAACTTATCACACGTGCCGATCATAGATCTCTCGATCTTTACACCCAAGCCATAGGTGGATTAGGAGGGATTTGGATAAGTGCAAAACTCGAAGTCGTGCCTAAGGAGGATATCCCAGACCACCTCTCCTCTCCAGAAAGTATTCTGGAGATCATCAGGCTCAGCAACCCGACCCTTCCGACTCATGACTGGAAAGTCGCAAAATTGGAAGAACTAAGGTGCCCTTATAGATACGCGTTTATTGTGATCAATAAGGAATCCTTTAACCCTCTAACGCGATGATTTGGTTCGATTTCGAGCCAATCCACCTAAGGATTTATAAAAAAAGATGAGCTGGATGCTGATAAGCATCCTCCTCCTCATTTAACTGAAACTGCAAATTCGACCTTAGATCTTGGAGCGTCGATATCCTTTCCAAAGATGGATACCGGCGACTCCAATTTATCCGACGCAACTAAGCCGTCGGTATCCTCTTCTGACACTCTGTTGGGAATGGAAATCGGAAGAAGAGGAAGGAGAAGTTCAGAATCGGAGGACTCGAACAGCACCGTAGTGGAGGCTATTCTGGTATTTGTAGCAATGATACGGTTTCTCCAGATTAGTCCCCATCACCCAAAAAAGCCATCGGCCGCACTTATTCTGTGCATCTCCGAAAACGCAGAAGACATTATTCTAATCCAGGAACCATGTATTGTAGAAGGCGAGGTTCGTGGACTTGGGACACCTGTATATGCCCCGCTCTATACAAGAGACAAAGGTAAGCTTAGAACTTGTATATTAGTGGAACCTAGCCTTAATGCATTTTTACTTCTTAACTTCAGCGACCCCGGCTTAACCTTTGCCAGACTAAAGACTGCAAAAAGCTCCTACTGGCTGGCATCGGCAGATCTTGGCCACTATCATGTGGGCCCTCTGCCCGGTGATAACCTAGAATGGGTGGTACTGGAAGCTGGAAGGTTAAAAACTGACCTCATCATCGGGTGCTATGCTAACGCTCATCACACGGTATGGGGAAGTACCGACATCAACGAAAGAGTCAGAAACAGTATTCTCTGAACTCTCAAGTCCCACGTCTGACACTAACGAGCTTGACTTGAAAGTCACCGGACATTCTGTTTCCCTTGACATGCCCCGATATCTATCCGACTACACAGTGGACAAATAATATATTAGGAATCCTCACAGAGAACATCGATTACACTATACCCGAACTTTGGTCTGACAAAGACTTTCATGTTAGCTTGCCCTCTAAATTCTTCTGGGGGGAAGATGCTTTCATGGAGGACAAGTCAATCTACTTTTACACAGATGGATCTAAAACTGATAGCGGGGTTGGTGGCAGTGTTTTTTCAGATAAGCTAAAACTAAGCATCTCTTTCTGTCTTTTAAATCACTGTAGCGTGTTCCAGTCGGAATTTTTGACGATTAAAGAAGCTCAGTCCCGGCTGAAGAAGAAGGTTATATCTGCAAAAGTTATCCGCATCTTTTCGGATAGTCAGGCCGTTATCAAGTCCTTGGACTCAGTCTCATTAAATTCGACAACCGCCCTTGAATGCTGATTATCTCTTATGGAGATGGCATAGCAGTCCAACTTTCACCATTGTTGGGTGCCGGGCCATAGAGACATTCCAGAGAACTGTAGGGCCGATGAACTCGCCGAAATTGGAACCGCTCTACCTATTCTACCGGAAAAGGGAGCATCGGTATACCAATTGCTACGTGAAAATTAATATTAAAGCTGGATGCTAATAAAAGAACAGACCTTAGGTGGACTGATGGAAAAACATGTCTAGCGACCAAACAGTTCTGGCCAAAACTAGATCTGAATCGCTCTAAGAGTCTGATTCTTCATGCTAGAAGGCTTTGCGCCTTCACAAATGATTTCTGTAGAAGTTATATGGACGAGGAAGACGAGGAGACAATCCGCCGCATACTCTATACGTGTCCAGCTATCTCCCAAATAAGATAGCTTCACTTAGGAGCTTTCTTCTACAATGACTTAAGCAATCTGAAGAATATAGACATTAATAGTCTCCTACGCTTCATCGTAAGCTCAAATTGGCTCCAAGAGTAGGAGGATGACAGATCCACGTAGCATCAGAATGGGCCAATTGGCCTAAGTGAGTTGATCTACCTGGACTCCATATGATATTGCAAAGGAGAATGCGCTACCGCATGTATTCACTACTTTACATAAAGGCTGCAGGACTATTTTTTCGTAAATAGCTAAATGAAAGGGGGCTATATCTCAAGGGTGTTTCAACAAGAGGTACGGGATTTGTTTTTTAAATAAAACAAACAATTGTTGAGATATCTCTGAAACCTTTCTTGCTTTATAAAGTAAACACATGGAGATTATTTCCGGAATACAATATCTTCTAAATAATCGCCTCGGTGCTGCTTGCACACCCTCACTCTTTTCTCGAAGTTTTCAATCACTATTTCTTATGATTGGGTCTCTATCGCGGCAATGATGGCGGCTTCAATATTCGCTTTCAGAGTTGGGATTGTATGTGGATAGTTTGCGTAGGTCTTATGTTTAATAAAGAAAGGGGTCTAACGATGTTAGACCCGGTCCATAAACCTCACCAAACAGTTGCTCGTTCTTGGTGCATTGGCATCTCCTGAATCATTCTTGGATTTTCTGTGCCCCAGATCGTGCAATTTCGCTTATTAACATGTCCGCCAATGTAGAAATCTGCCTCATCCAAAAATACGATTTTCTTGCAAAAATCAATGTCAGCCTGCATATTTTGGAGGTCCCAATACATCTTCAGTTCTTGCGTTACTTCACAGTGCAGCTGCGAAAAGATCGAGCTCCTAAGAACGGTGACGAATGAAGCGGTTTGGGTCGAGGCTTTTCTTTACTGCGGAGATAGTCCTAAAACAAAATATCTGGGATGCTACGGGAAATTGACAGTGTCCAAACCCTAAGAAACTTCCTTTACTCTACCTGTGCCTCTTGACTCAATCGCCCGACCCTTTAGTTTTAAGTATATCCTTAAATTGTTTTTGTTAGTTTTAAGTCTATTATTTAAGTGTGCCTGTAATAAGCTAATATAAATCCAAAACCAAATCAAATCACACGTTTGCCATATCGGATCTGATCGGTCGAAAAACTCTCAAGCGCATTATTCCATTGCGATCGACGCAAAACACAGCTCTATAATTCCGGATGTCCGGACTCTTCGAGGAACTAAATAACATCGATTCAATCCACTTGCTGTAGCGAAGGTGCAAATGTGAATATTACAGATACGAGTAATAGAACACTGACGAACTACTCGTACTATGGAGAAATTTGATGTCGAACAGCTATAATCGCAAGGGACTACTAGAACCCTTTTCAATCGAGGATCACCAAATTTCTCAAAAAATTGTCAGTTGCCAGAATTAAGGGCAAAAGCTAAATGAATACTATCAACAAGAAATTAGAGATGGCACATCTGACCAGGCACAGGTTCGACGCAGATTGTCGGCAAGCGCATCTCGGCAAGGTTCTGGAAGTAAGAACGAGAACTGCTTACGAACCCTTTGGGCATAGGAGACGAGAGGAACATCGGCTTCTTAGAAAGAAAAAGAAAGAAGCAGAAGTTTGAAGCGATGGAGATGTGCTTCTGCACAAATAATGTTTGGAAAATCCAGCAAAATGTCAAAAAGATGGAAACGTGACAGTAAAGTCATAGGCGGCGCTGAACATTTAGAAGGAAAAAATGATCCATTCAACGTGGATGATGATCGATAAGAGCTTCGTCCACCTGACAAAGAAGTGAACTGGATAGCGATTTCTAAACTTAAGATCAGGTTGCAGGAGACGATGGATTACCTGCCGAATTATTTAAAGCAGCGGGGAATGAGTTGGAAAGGAGCATACGAGTAGTTCATCTTATCTGGAAAATATAGTGGAGAGCAAGTATACCAATGAATGGAATCTTAGCCCCCTTGATAGACGTAGAAGGTGGGAGAGCCTCTAAGCTTCACCAAATACATAAAAATCTGCTTAACATCGCATAGATGATTTTATCGACAGTTATAAGTGAACGCATAAGGTGTGTGGGTGATTTTCTATCCAGTCCGCATAAATGCAATTTGGAGAAGAAGATATAAGAACGAACTAGTTGGACTATACAGCTGCATCGAACTAGTCCAAAGGGCTCGAATTCATCAGATCCGATAGCTAGAATATGCTAAGCGATTGCAAATAAACGCTTCAGCTAGAAGTCTTTTGCGGAACGAACAAAGCGGTTAAGGAAGATCTTGCATGAGGGTGTGCGCGCTCAAGTGTAAAGACATCTTAGCCAACTTGTTGTGTGCAACTGAAGGCGATTGCCGCAAAATTGCACTAAATGAAGGAAGCTGCTGCTGCTCTAGCGCCATCTAAAATAAGATAAGTAACGATATTCACTTGCTATTTTCCAACGATTTTCTCCTGAACTATTTCAAATATCATTTAGTCCTAATGTCTGTTTCATAGAAATCGCTGCTGCCCTACTTCGGTTGTACTCGTGTCACAATAGCGCAACCTTATCAGAATATCTATCAATATAGTAATTTAATTAAACTTATTGACTGACGAAAGCCCAGCATCTTTCATCCAAAAGAATAATCGACTGAATATGCGTATAAAAGAAATTGTCATTCCTAATCAATTATGCACATCACAGTCATACTCTCAATCAGTCAACTCAATGATTTCTTCCTGATTTATTCATCCGCATGGCTAGTTTCCCCAATCAATCGATTATCCCTTTATACATGAAACCTAAAAAAAGGACATGTAATCGACGACGTATGCCAGACGCCACCACTCAAGGATAAACGTTATTTAATTTAGTCAGACTTTATGGACTTCCCATTCGGTAGTTTCAATCTCTCCATCGATACTGACCAAAAGGGTCTGTTGATTCACTTCTTGAGCAGCTATTTGATTCTACATCGGCTTAGTCATGGACATCATCATCATCATCATCATCGGTAGCTTTAATCCAAACCCTGAGGATAATCAAAAAATTAAAATCTCTTTATTCTCCATTCAACCCACCACCACCAAGTAATGGCAGAGAGAAAAAAAAAATATCAGGATTCTGCATTTCCTCTTCATCTATTCATGCGAATCGGTCATCATTGATGTAATGTTATCCTTCTGTACACATACATAATCAAATAAAAAAAAATATTATATTCCTAGGGGAGACGGAAGGGCAACCTTTTTCTTTTCATCAATGACCAACGTTCGCCCGAAACAAAAACTGGTTGGACTCGATGTTGCTACGGAAGAAGTTCTTTTTATTTGCAGCCCACAAGAAAGGTCCGCATAGAAGTTGCAATGAAGTCATAATGACGGTGATTTTCTGCATGAATACCGTTGTTAGGATATTTTCACTTTTTTTTTTTCTGATTTCATCTGTTTGAACAGACGCTGTGGCTCCTGTGGTTGTAATTTAATATAGCAACCGGAATAATCCATTCCAAATGATGCAACAGGAATCCTAGAACTGATTGTTGCAGGGATTATTGTGTAATTAAAATGATGCAATTTGGCTTCTTTTTTTTTTGTGTATCCGGAAAATATCAATGACTTGCCTTTGTTGGAGTGATGGAATGTCCTCTTTTCATTTGAGGTACGAGTATTAATGCCTCGCAGGTTATTACGTGCTGACAGGATTTTCATTTTTCCCTTTGATAACCAACATTAGTTTGTGTATTAAAGTACTTCGCTTAATTGTTTAATATTATTTAACACTAGATGGAGTTTAAAGTGACCTCTTTGGGAATTAAAAAAATTTGTTTTTTCAAATGTTTTTTTTATATTACTCAATATAGTCCTCTTTTAGTTTGATGCACTTATTCCAGCGATTTTCCAACTTCTTGATCCCGTCCGAAAAGTAATTTTCCGGAAGGTCTGCAAAATACTCCTCCGTGGCGTCGATGATTTCCTCGCGTGAGCTGAATTTTTTATTGATGAGCCATCTTTTGAGGTTTGGGAAGAGATAATATTCCGGGGGAGCCAAATCGGACGAATACGTTGGATGCGACAGCAATTGGAGCTGTAAATCATTGATTTTAGCCGTGGTTTTTTTTTCGCTTCATGTGAGGCCGTTTTGCAGCACTTCAATCGCTCCAATAATGCACAGTAATGCTCGCTGTTGATGGTTTTTCCCTTTGCGAGGTAGTCCACGAAGAGTATGCCATGACAATCCCAGAAAACCGACGCCATAACCTTTCCGACCCATCGAGCCTCCCTCGGCCGCTTCGGAGCACTCGTTCCGACTTTAGTCCATTGCCGGGCACTCATTCTGTTCTCTGGTGTGTAATAGTGGGTCCAAGTTACCAATCGACACCAAGAGTCCGCCCGATTCCGTATTAGCAATTCCCCACACACTTTCGAAGTGCTCTAGCGTTCGTGTTTTTGGTCAGGAGTGAGCATTCGGGGCACCCAGCGGCAGGATAACTTTTTCATATGCAGAATATTGCCCAAAATATGGCGTGTACGCTCAGTACTAATCTTTGTGGTATCTGCTAGCTCGCGCACCTTCACTTTCCGGTCAGCCAACACCATTTCATGTATTTTTTTGACATTGTCCTCTGTAACCGCATCGGAGGGACTGCCGCTGCGGACTTGATCGGTAGTGGAGTTGCGGCCACCTCGAAACTCTCGAAACCAATATTTGACGGTATAATCTGACGGAGCATTAGCCCTATAATATTTATCCAACTTTTCTTTCATTTCCTTCGCCGTTTTGCCTCTCAAAAAATAATGTTTTATGAGAGAACGAAAATCATTTTTGCCCATACTCAACATGAGGCCAAACACGTCAGCAACAACCAGCTGTCAAAACAAAACAAAAGACAGTATCGCACTAAAATTTGGCATGTCTGCCTAAATATGAACGGACTTCAAGGCACCATAACCTTTTTTGCAGTAGCAGCGAATTCTGGCGATCAAGGAGGTCACTTTTCAAGCCTTTTAAACGATTTGCGTCTCAGTTGTGTTGAAAAATTTTTATCCGACATCGAATTCAAACGTGATAGTGTGATTGCTTTATATTTGGCTGGAAAACCACAAGTAGCTATCGTTAGAGCGCTCTAGCAACGTGAATAAATCATTTGTGTCTCGAACCAGAGCTCATTACCGTGATACTAGCAGCGTTGCAAAACGCCATGGCGGTGGTCATAAAAAAAACAGCAACATCGGCAGAAATGGTTCGGAAAGTAAAGGCTCGAATTGAGGGAAATCCACGTCGAAGTGGAAGAAAAATGACTTGTGAGCTCAACATATCGTTGGAACGGATGCAACACATACGGAAAAGTGAGCTTGGGCTCAAGCCATTGAAGTTCCAAAAAGCACACGATCTTACACCGCAATAAAAAAAAGTTAGAATCGAAAGAGCGAAGAAGTTGCTACGCTTGCACGAAAGTGGTGAGTCGCTGAATTTGGTTTTTTCCGATGAGTCGCCATTTGTTATCGAGCAATATGTCAACAAACAAAATGACCAAGCTTACTTGCCAGAGAGGTCCTTCAAAAATTTACACCTTCGGACGGCCACCAGAAAGCAGGCAGCACCGATGGTGATGGTTTGGGCTGCCATAACCGCCGATGGTCGATCTACGCTCGTATTTTTGGACTGTGGCGTTAAAATTAATGCGATCGTATGCCATGAAATTGTCTTAGGGGCAGTATTGAAGCCTTGGGCAAACAATCATTTCGGTTGGTGACAGTGGACATTTCAGCAAGACTCGGCATCGTCTCACAAAGCGCGCGTCAACCAAGATTGGTTAAAAAACCAATCGACACAATGGATTGCAAATCCGTTGGATTTCTCTGTCTAAGGTATTTTGAAGGCGAAGGTTGGCACTAAAAAATACTAAAGTTTGGACCATCTCAAACAAGCACTTCGCCGGGAAAGGGCCAAAATACCGCAGAGCCACTTGCGTGCAGCGTGCGATGCTTTCTTCGGCCGTCTCAAGGCCATTATTCGCCCCAAAGGTGGACATATTGAAAACTACTGATACAATTTGAAAATTGATGCATTTTCCAACATTTTTTGCTTTGGAACAATAAAATTTATCAAAAAATAAAAAAATTATAGCATTTTAAAAAGTTGGAGTTAGAGTCATTCACCCTGCATATTCGTCAGTTCTCAGGGGGTACTACCTATAGTGATATAGGACCAAGAATACGACCATATCACAGGAGTTTTTGTTGCTTGAAATTCCGAGCGGATGCACTGTGCCCTATCTATAGAGTCTATCGAGTTCTCGTCTTCTTCGAAAACAATTATGGCGATTGGTTTGACTGGTTCATACATTTCATTCGACCTGTCAGCGTAGACGAATATTATTGGATTCAAGGTAATGACATGCTTTTGAAACTTTGGCCAATTCGCCAACGGAGAGTAGTGTCATCGTGTCGGGCCTTTCGCCGTTTGACAAGTCGAGAGAAACTGCTTAACTTTCACAAGTATGATATGGATTAGTTGACCTCAACTTGGAAGGACACGATATGGCGTCTTCTTTACTGATTGGAACAGCCTTTTCCAACTGCCGCCAATATATAGTGCGATCTGCGGATTTCCTGATCAGACTTGAGAGTTCTCTGGTGAAACTGGTTTGCTGATCTTGCAAGGGCCCTCGTAGCTGGTTTTCTTTACCCCGCGGGGCCTTCATGGCGATTGATCGGGAAACTACTGACTGTTCAAAATATGGATTGGACCAGTATCGCAACAATCCAATCCGTAATGTAGTTCTTGCTTTACCTCCTCGAGGTGGTCCCCGGGCAACTACGTGTATATGGTAAATTCTAATACAAGTAGACTAAAATTGCAAGTGCGAGATTGTCTATGGTTTTATGCCTAGACTTGGTAACCTGGGCCAGCCCGCTACGGAAACCGACTTAATGCCTCGGAGAAGGACTGATAACATGTTGATGACTTTTGGCTATCGTACCCGGACTAAGATTGGTTTCTGGAATGTGAAGACGCTCCTTGACTCTTAGAGTGAAGGAAATTAGAACGCCAGATTCCTTCAATTAGAGCATGAGTTTATGCGATATAAGCTGGTCATATTGGGAGTAAGCGAGATAAGATGGTTAGATGCGGGTGAATACCAATCCCCAACGCGTAACACTGTATTACTCTACTCCGGAAGACCAACTGGAAGCCCCGTGGATATGAAGTTTGACTGCTGTTAGCACCTACAGCACGCAGAAGCCTAATCTCCTGGCAGCCGCACGGTGATAGGATTTTAACGGCCAGATTCCGGACGAGAGTACGTCGCGTCACCATTATACAGTGTTACACCCCCACGGATGGTTCGTCTAAGGAAGAAATGGAGACCTTCTCTAACCAGTTGGGAGCTGTTTACAATGCAACACCGAACGGCGACATTGTCATTGTCATGGGGGACTTTAATGCCAAGGTAGGCAGCGACAACGAAGGGCTCAAACATGTTATGGGACGGCACGGATTAGGCAACAGCAATGACAACGGCGAAAAATTTGTAGACTTTTGCAAAGCAAATCGTCTTGTCATAGGTGGCACCATGTTTGAGCACAAGGCCTGCCATAAAATCAGTTGGGTGACAACTGACAGGCAAGCAACCTCCAACCAAATCGACCATTTTGCCATCATTCGCCGTTTTAGAAGTAGTCGTCTAGACGTCCGAAACAGACGAGGAGCGGACATGGGGTTGGTACGAGATCGCCATCTTATGATAGCTAGTGTCCAACTACGCACTGCCTGCCGTTCGAAGATCTAACGACACAAGGATACCTAGGTTCAACGTAGATCGACGAGAGTTCCCGCAGTACGCCAAAAACTAAGGGACCATCTCTCACGTGGAGTGGAAACAATCAGCAGCTCACTGACCGCCACCATCCAAGACCATTGGTGTCCTGTGAAAACTGTTTTTACATCAGGTGCTGAAAGTATTGTCGGTCGATCGCAGGGAAGTCATAGGGCGTGGCTATGCGAGGATACCTGGTGAAGGATCAACGAACGAAAACAATTAAGAGTTCGAATTACAGCAGCTTCAGCAGCAGGGAGGATCGACCTAGAGTTCCTATATCGCATGAAGATGAGAGAAGTGCAGCGTAGCGTGAGCAGTGACAAGCGCAATTACATCAATGCGCTGATCACGCAAGCAGAAGAAGCAGCAGCGAGGTTTGACAGCAGAATTATTTACAAAATCAGCAAAGAGCTTACAGGTGGCCGAAGCTCTACTCAACACCCAGTGAAAGACTTAGACGGTTCGTTGCTAATATCGGATGAGGATCAACTGAAGAAATGGAAGGAGCATTTTGCTTCGGTTCTAAACCGAGTATTTTCCAGCGATATGCACCCAAGTCAGACTGAATTGTCCGTAGAAAGAAATTCCCGAATTCGCACCACAATCCCCAGTAAGGAAGAGATTATTGTCGCGATCAAAGCACTGAAAACCAATAAGCCGGTAGGACTTGACGGCATACCTGCGGAGCTGTTTCTAGGCAGCGCCAACGGCACCAGCTGAGCTACTTTCCCACTTGTCGGGAGAACATGGGAAGGCAAGAGTTTTCCGGACGAGTGGAAGAAGGGAATGTTCGTCAAGCTCCCTAAAAAAGGCAATCTAATGCAGTGCGAAAACTGGAGAGGTATCTGCGATAGCCGAAATCATCCTGGAGCGAATCAAAGAACACCTCGAAGACACACTCGATGCCGAACAAACAGGTTTCCGCTCTGAATCCTTTTATGTCGACCTTGCGGATCATCACCGAGTAGTGTGTTGAGTACCGATCACCACTTCACCTGCTGTTCATCGATTTCGAAAAGGCGTTTGATAGTGTCAATCGGGAATTTATCTGGCGTGCCTTGCACAGGAGAGGCATTCCTGATAAATTAATAGCAATTATCAAGGCTACATATGACGGGTCCACATGTCACGTCTTACACAGAGGAAGACTGTGTGAGGAATTCGAAATCCAAAGCGGGGTTAGCCAAGGCTGCATACTTTCACCAATACTGTTTCTATTGGTGATTAGCGATGTGCTGAATGCGGCCTTGTTAACAGGAAATCGAGGAATTCGATGGAATCTTACATCTGAACTCAAACACCTTGACTACGCCGACAATGTTCCAATACCTTTAGAGTATTGTCTCAACCGATGGCGGAACTGAACTGGATTTAGCCAATCGCATAGTCAAAGTAAAATCTGCGTTTGGGATGCTATAAACAGTTTAGCGAAGTAATGCAATTAGCTTAAACACCAAGCTACGACTGTTCCGTTACAACGTTGAATCCGTGATACTATATGGATGTGGTACCTCGAGGGTGACCGCCACTATCACGAGAAAGCTGCAAACGTTAGTCAGTAGGTGCCTTCGCTACATCTTAAGGATATTCTGGCCAAGCCGTATATCTGACGAACAGCTTTATCAGAGAACGGACCATGAACCTATAGGCACAACCATAGGACGAAGAAAGTGGCAGTGGATTGGTCACAATCTCCGAAAAGGTAACAGGTCCATAGCTAACCCGCTTACTCAGGACGGTAGAATGCGCGACGGTCCTAGGAGTACGTGGCGCCGAACAGTAGGGAAGAAATCACAGTAACTGGGAAAAAGTTGGGGAGAGCTGAGGCACATTTCCAGAAACCACACTCAATGACGCGTAGGCATAGTAGAGGCCCTAGGACTCACAAGGGGACACAGGAACGAATGAAATGAAATAATGGAAGTCCATTTCGTAATTACGACGAATACCGCTAGGAACACCCGATGACTGATGAACCGTTTAATAGCAAAAAGCATGAATCCAGTGACAAACTTTTGGTTACATATAAATGCATATTGTAAACATTCAATCGTTTTTTTAATATTACTTCCTTGTGCAACATACGAGTATATTGAACCAAAGGAGTCCAACTCAATGTGGGTAAACGACTGACTCAAGGCCGAGAGTCTGGCTTGCAAGTTTCAGGTGGCTTTATGATTTCACAGACCTGGCACTATCTTCTGCTCCTTAAGAAGTCGTTAGTTTTAGAGATCGAGAATTTTTGGCGAAACTCATTGAGGATAGTGTTGTGACTCTGGTAATGGGTAACCAGATTTGTTTTGTAATGTCCCTTTTTTAAAAGAACTGGTTTTCTAATGGTGTATCAAAGCGGACCCCTTATTTTCATGCTTACTTTCTATACAAACGAGAAAGTCAATGATATTTATAAAATCAAATCTATCTTAAGTATCAGAGTCAAAATTGAGCCCATGTGTAAGGGTAAACGAACGATATCTCAATGCAAACGTTGCCAAAGTCTCAACCATACGAAGGCGTATTGTCAACAAGATCTACCACGCGTTAAATGTACTGGCAAACACTGCTCGGAAGAGTGCAAAACAAACAAGCAGACCCCCGTATTACCCAGTTTGCGATATTGCCAAAGAACTTCAAAAGAGGCGGAAAACTCTCATGAAACCCGTTCACCCGGACTGAATTCTGTGACATCTTCAAACCGACAGCTAAAACGGTCAGAATGTCGTAACCGGTGAAGGAAAAAAAAAAAAGTTGCCAGATCAAGTGCAACGGTAAGAGCGAGGTCATATGCTCAAATCGCGTCGTACGGATACAAATTAAGTTTGGCCACTACAGACTCGGTATCTCAAGTCTTCGCGATAATTTTAACAGAATAAAACGAGAGGAGCAAACTAAAGCTAAGCAACTCTTGTTTGATAAACTAAGTAAGTTCGAGTTCGATCCTCGAAAGAAATTTAAAAAAAAACAGGAATATGAAACAGTTGCTTAAGATTATAACATGGAACGTAAACGGCCTTCTGAAAAACATCGACGTATTAGAAATTTTTCTATGGAAGAACCATATTGACATGAGCTTGATTTCGGAAATCCATTTAAAAAAGCTAACCGGATCCAAAATAAGACGTTACTCTCATTATCACGCGCGTCATCCTTCGGAAAACGCGAGAAGCGGATCCTCTCTTTATATAAAAGACTGCATTAGGCATGCCAACACCATGATAATAGGCCTTTGGATATATGCAAATAAGTTCAAACCTCCGTAAAGATTAATTATCTAGACTACAACATAGTACTTTGTTATTGCTCTCCGAGATCTAAGATGACAGACGACGACCTCAATCTACTTTTTGGCTCACTTGGTTCAAATTTTATCCTCGGTAGTGATTTTAACGCGAAATATACGTTTTGGGGTTCAAGATGCATTTCAACGAAAGGCAGGTTACTGTATAAAGCAAGTATTAACCATGGGGCGGACTATTTTTCTACGGGCAAATCAACATATTAGCCTACCGACACAAATACAACGCCTGACCTCGTAAACTTTTTCATCGCAAAAGGGGTGCCCAGATAACTCACGAAATCAGAAGAGTGCTATGATCTCTACTCATTCACTGATCGAAAGAGCGCCTAGATTGGCAAATGACAAAACAAACTCTGACGGCTTTAGAAGAAATTGCAAAGAAAATATTGCCTTCCGTGTCCAACTCACTACGCCTTTAAAAATAGGGGTGGAAGCCATTCAGAGAGCTGCGTGGAACAACACTTCTTTTCGAACAAGAGAAGTACGAAACCAAAAACTAATATACCCGCCCGAAATCGAAAAAAAAGGAAAGCACGCAAGAGATGACAACGCCATTAAATAACCTCAAACAAACACTGTAAGAGACTTCTGCTTATCTCGAAGGCTGGACTACTGACAGGAGTTCCAATTACTCGCTCTAGAAACCTGCGAAATCCACTAAAAAATCCGTTACACACTCGCCGCTAGTACGAAAAACCAACGACGCATAGGCAGAAGACGATAAAGAAACAGTGAATTTATTTGCCGAGCACTTGGAAGAGACGTTTAAATCCTTCGAAGGTCGACAACTGGCCGATGAACTTAATGTCAATACAGGCTCCAACAACTATATAATTAAATCTGTACTACTGCCTGAGCTTCGGCAGAAAATAGCAAACTTGACAAATAAAACGGCTCCAGGATACGATTTAATGAACTGAAATCCTAAAAGATTTACCCAAAAAAAGTGTTGGTACGTTCCAGCCCAATGAAAAGTCGCTGAAGTCATAATGTTTGCGAAAAGTCTAAATGATAAAAAATCATATGCTCTTGCTGATAATTTTAAAAGTCTTTGAGATAGTTCTGTTCAAACTGTTGAAACCGATAACTGAGGAAAGACGATTGATCCCGGACCAGCAGCTTGACTTTAGGGTTAAACATTCCAAGATTGATCAGGTCTACGGAATAACAAACATAATTGAAAACGTCCTAGAAGAGAAAAAAGATATGTTTAGGCATTTTTCTCGACGTATCTCAAGCCTTCGACAAGGTATGATACGAAGGTCTTAAGAATAAGGATACAACAAATTTTACCAGACAAAATGTATAGAATATTGGCATACTCGTACCTTGAAAACAGATTGTTTCGGGTCAGAATTCAAGGAAATTCACACCAGTGAACCGGTCCATACCTGATCCTACTGCATACAAGAGATATACCTCAATATCAAGATACTGTGATAGCCACGTTTGCGGATGATACGCCTATACTCGCGACGGGTCAAACAGTTGAATCTTCCAAGGGAAAACTCCAATGAGCTTTGAACTGGACGAAGACCTGGCGAATCGTCCTAAACAGGGTCAAGTCAACACAGAATTCCATTGCAGCAACAGTGGTATTCTCTGTAATGATTCTTCTTACCTTCTACCGTCTACCTAATTAGACACCAAATTCACATGACATCATAGCCGGACATGAATATTCGCGTAATGTTGATTATTGCTTACCTATTACTTGTGCATTCGTACTTTCAACAAATTGAGCTCTGCTTGATGAGCAATTGGATCCAAATGACAAAACTTCCACTGCATATATTTTCGGTGAGTTTTTAAAGTTGGGGTTAGAAAGAAACTCTTGTGAACGCTGATGGTCTTGCTTCAACAGACAGATGAGAGTTGAAGGATATTTCGTTTCAGGCTATTCTTATTTTTCCTGGTTTATTTCTGGCTGGTGACAATAACCACTGAATGAAAATGGAAAGTTAAGTTTTAGCTCTACTTCCAGATATATGGTAATTCTTCGCGAAATCGGGATTTCGAACCTGTCTTTTTCGTAGACATTGTGGCTTCGGTCCTTCAAGGGATTTGAGGAAAATTAGGGAGGAAAGAAAGAGAGGTAATGATGAACGTTGGTTTTAAATGTATGAAGGTTGTAATGACTAGAATATAAAGAGCTAGGTAGGACATTCCAAAAGCGAGTTATAAAGCATACGAAAAAATCACGATATTTTAGAATACATCCGAAAGTGGGCTTGAGGGTATACTTATGAGCAAGTATAACGAGACAAAAAAGTTCTTAAAAAATAGCTTAAATAACTTAAAAATTACCTTATTCTAACTTACTGACCACATGCGGGCGTTTTGGGTTAAACTTAACACTTAAACTACGTCTTTCGACGTTTAGGAAGCCAGAAGAAGTTGATCTATGTTGGTGTTCAAATGTGTTTATTGACTGTGTAATATTGGCATCACCTATGAGTTTTATCGTACAATTTTTGATCCTATATATCAAGTGCAAGGATCCTAATAGAAGGCAAGTGACCAGATGTGGGTATTGTACTCCAATTTTGCGTGGATGAATGCCTTATATATATATCTGAGGCCAGATCAGAGGTCGTGAAATATTTCTTACATCGCAAGAGGAAACCTAGACATTTTGCAGCATTTTTGGGGACATCGAATATGTGGTCCTTTCAATGTAAGTTGCTATTGACATACCTACCGAGGATGGAAAGTTTCTACGATGCAAGTGCCATTCATGGAATGTGGCTGCGGGTTTAAATTTCGCTTTAACGACAGCAGACTCCATTGTGTTTTGGTACATTAAATTCCATTCTGTTGGTAGTTCTCCAGTTGGTTATGCTGTTAATATCGGAATTTAATGAGCATAAGATACGCTGCCATCCCCATTCTACAGCCGACTACCAGGGACGTGAATCAGGAAACGAATATTAAAAGCAGAGAGTTCTGTCATTAGTGAAGGAATATATTATTTTAGAAGTACCATACAAGAGATCATTGATGAAAATTAAAAAGACTGTCGGACACAGAACGGAGCCTTGGGGCACACCAACATTTATTTTGTGAATACCAGATTTTAAACTATCCAAAATAGCTTGAATTGAACGTTCCGAAAGGTAATATCTAATCCATTAAAAAAGGGAGCCGTCGGGGGCAAACTCAAATTTATGTTTCAATTGAAACATGCCAGTTCCTAATAAAGTTTTTTTATAGTATAAATTGGGTGCATAGGGTGAGGCCAATTACTCTTTGCCTAATTCTGTTCATAAAGGTAGGGCTATTGGCGTAGATTAGAAATTAGGGATCGTTTTTGTAAATGATTTCTAGAAGACACTCACCTCTTTTGTTGATATTTGAGCTGCCCCAATTTGTAAGGTGGGTATTCGCATGACATTCAATTATCAACTGGAGTCTCCGTCTGCCATAGGAGCCCATGATGGCTTGTAATCTCAGAAATTGCAGGTCTAAAGAGTCGCCCGCTAAGAGCATATTACTGCATCTGTCTTACTGCCTTCAGGGGGTAGCTCAACTGTTGACGATGCGATGTCTGTATTGATGTGCTCTGGAATTGGAATAGCTATAATATTCAGATTTAATATATTACAAGCGCCAGGTGAAGTGAAAATTGATGGTGCTTTTGAGGGAAATCAAACACGTGAGAAATTCTATTAGCTTTATGTACCATTTGAGACAGTGGTTCGCTTAAACCATATGCCGTTCGGTGGTTATTTGGACGAAGAAGACGAATAGACCTTAAATTCCGAGGGTTGGTATTTAAAAAAAATCTGATCCAGCCGTGAGGGACAGTCGATGGAGTCGGTTAAAAGTTGGTGTGTAAAGAGAATATCGGCTAATTCGCTATGTTTTTACAGTAATTTGGGTGGGTCATTATGGGGCGTAGTGATCAGACCGTGGGAGCCTACGCAGAGCGAATCGTGGAAATCTGCATTGGACAGATTCAATGCGTAGAATGTGGTTTTCATAGTAAGGCGGCCATACTTGGATATCGTATTCGAGAACCGACTAACTAACAAAGGCGATGTACAGGGATTTTCTGACATAAAGCTCAGACAATTATTTGAACCATCGTTTAACACAGCCAAGCGAGAAGTTACGGATAGTTTTGCTATAGAATCAATTTGCGTGCAGAAATTTAGTTCAGTATCACATATAACGCCCGAGTCCTGCATTGAAGCTACAACTGGGGTTGATATATGGTATAGAAAGTTCAGTCAATAAGTGCTTAACGCTTCCGGGAGAACGGGATGGATTTGCCTTTCTTTATGTTGGGCTCGAGGAAGTTTTTGTGGCGACATATTAAGAAATTATTGAGATCGTCTTGTAGAGGTTGAGAATCAGAAGATTTGGAGATTTGTCTATAGATTTTGATATCATCGGCATAGATAGATATGTTATGTTTGCGTTCTTTATAATATTTGCAACATCATTAATAGTCAAAATGAGACACCCGAAGTGGGTTTAATTGGTTTAGACAAACGAGAACGAAAATGGACTAGATAATAGCGTTCTTCCAAGTAGGATTTGAATCATTGAAAACCAAGTGCGTTGAGTTTGAAAAGAGTTAACTTATGTTTGATTTTATTAAAGGCCTTGCTAAAATCAGTGGTGATCACATCCACTTCTTTTCCTTACTCTAGGGTGCACAATGTACTAGAAACGAACTTAATAAAGTTGGTAGTAGTTGATCTGCCTTTAAGAAATCCACGTTGGTTCGGTGCAAAGATAGACCTCTAATCAAGGAACATCGCATCATAAATGATGCTCTCAAAGATCTTGGGAATCCAGGATAATGTTGTTGTAATACTCTCTTTGAGTCCTTTTTTATGAATAGGGATGCTTTCAAAGGAAGCGAGCATTCGTAGCTACCTCAGAAAAGTGATGGAAAGTAGCCAACAGGTTCTGGCAACATTGGTGGAAACGTACTTTCCGGGATCTACAGTATCAGACGACCCTGGCATGCTACATCGCAGTGAGAACATTGATCTCTCTCTCCCTCTGAAGATGAAATAGGTGTTCTTATTAATAGGAAAAAATTACGGTGGGCAATTCAGTCCTTTAAGCCATACAAATCTCCCGGTCTGGATGGTATTCTACCGAATATGCTACAGAAAGCACCGCAGGTAGCAATCCAAATAATTATGGAAATTCTTAGATACAGTCTAAAAATAGAATACATACCAGTAGCTTGGAGGGAAGTTAAGGTGGTTTTTATACCTAAAGCTGGCAAATAGGGGCAATAGCAAACGATTTCAGTCTGTCATCATATATGCTTAAAACCCTAGAGCGACTATTGGAGATTCACATTAGGAATAGACGCAGTAATGGCTTTCTAACTAAGTCACAGCACGCATATATGAAAGGAAAATCTGTAGAAACTGCCCTGCACGAGGTGATGAGGAAAATAGAGAAGAGCCTACACTTCGATGGCGGTCTTCCTCGATATTGAAGGAGCCTTCAATAGCGCGGAGTGCACCGCCATTAACAATGCTCTAGTAGACGATAACATTGAACAGGGTATTACGAACTGGGTCTGCAACATGATGACAAGCTGGAAAATAAACTGTTCCATTGGGCAAAGCTCGGTTAGAATGTCCTGAATCAGTGAAGTCATATCGCCACTCCTGTGGGTACTGGTTATCAGTGACAATCTCAAAGAACTTGGTACAATCGGTAAAAATTCCACGGTATACTCAGATGACGTGGTGTAATAGTGCAGTGAAAATACTTAAATATTTTAAACGACAATAACATCGGTTGATTTACAGACCAAAAAACTTGCGGCAGCAGTGCAATAAGACTCACTAATCTGGGTTACTTCAAGAGCAGTAGTTTTGGATATGGCACGGTCCTAATGGAGCAACTGCCAGGCAATCCAATTCTAACGGATGAAGTTCCTTCCCTGGCCGACTTTGACATCCCGTACGATATAATTTATCTGGAGAGGGAGGACTGTGAAAAAAATTCAATAATCAGGTCGAATGAGTTTGCGATTTTTACAGATGGCTCAAAAACAGAGGAAGAAACAGGTTCTGGTATCTTCTCAGAAGATTCAGAAGAGCGTCTATAAAACTACCGGACGCAATGTAGATGCGGTCGGTATTCGAGAGAGATATCGCTATCTACATCGATAGCCAGGCCGTACTCAAGTAATAGGAATCTTGACAGGACATTTTATCCTGCGGCAAAACGCAAAGAGGCTTAAATTGCAGTGATCTGCAAGCTGTTGAGGACATAACACACATACTGAATAGTCGAAGAAAATTTTTAGGGAAATACTTTTTCGAAAACCTAGAGGAAATAAAAGGCGCGACCTTAAAATGCCTTCTTGGGTTTTGCAAGAAATTTGGGTGTTTCACTAGGGCGATTGTTCAGGTTTTTGCCATTTGAAGACAAATTCAACTGGTTCCACAGGGATCGCGATGTACCCGTTTTGGTGCCTGGTGTCTGGGTGATGGCGTATCCATCACACCCCTGTTTAACCTAACCGAACCTATGAATAGGGATTACATATATGTATAAGCGCTTTTCTAGAGGCGAGAAAAAATCCTCTGGGAGATCGAAAGTCTGAAGATGCTTACGACAAGATGAAGATGCTCACGATAATATTATTTGCACTCTTTGTCATCTCTAAGGTAGTTAATCTTGTCTGGTAGCTGTGCTGGTGTTATTTAAATATACATTAGAGATATCTGAGCGAAGTTACTTAAGTAACCGAAGTATTTGGGACCATGGTTTTCAGTCTAAATGGAAAAGGATTCACTAAAAAAATTAGAGAAGAAATTGGCGATGGTTGTAAGCATGAGAAAATTAACATGTTGGAGAATTTGAGACAAGACGGATAGCTATGGGACTTAGATTTTTCAGTGGTCTGATTTTCTTCTGACGCCGTAGACGTTGAGGACAAGTCTTGCTAGTTCCAGATGCGATAGGTTTAGCTGTCTGATGGTACTTCTGGGCCTTATCAGGTCCGTGTTTATTCCTCTTTCTCACGTTGAGAAGTCTTTGTTGAACGCTAAACTTCTGATGAGCAGGTGATCTGTCCTGAGTTTTGGCTTTCGATTTTTTACTCTGGATTGGTTAGGATGATCCTTTTATTCTAAAATGCGAGAAATTGAGAAAAAGTTTTCATTCCTGGCTTAGGAAGTAATCCTTAGAAACCCTATCGAATGCGAATGTGATGGTTTCACCTCCATCTTATCCTTTGTGATCCGTAGGACTCGCCAGTGGATGTACCGAATCCATCCGGGCTAAGAAAACGTCTTTGGTAAGGATGTCTGCTTTTGGAACGCAGGCAACAGACAACACACAACGCACTTTAATAATTTAGAAGCCTCGTGTTTCTGAGCTATACGCAAATTTGTCTTTCTGCATGGTTTCATTATACCTACGTAGGCATGAGCCAATTTTTGGTCACTGTGTTATGGCAGGTGATCGATAACATTCCGTCTCTAGCTGTGGTGTACAAATGGCACAGTTTTTGTCAGATTTGTGGATCTCTTCTAGTAGGCTTTCCCTCACTAGCTTAAGCTTTCTCTTGGACCGTGAGTATCGACCTTACAATGGGCCATAGTATCCTTGTTGGATAGCTATGACCTGCTAGATCGCTTCTGTGGAGCCTTCACCTCGCCTTGTCTTCCAGGCGAGGCGCATACACTTGGTGCTTATCACCTTCTTTGGCGTATCTGCACATGTGTCCTTATGTGACCCTGTTTGTGATCTATATTTCTTCGTCGTTTCTGCCATAACAGAACTATCTATAGACCTGGTGCAGGACCAGGACTGATGATGTTACCAGGCCGCACGAAATAGTGCACTTTTGTTCATGAATCTCTTCTGGACTTGCATCAGTCTAGGATCCCTTTTAACAAATACACTGAGCCCAAATTGATTTTTCGATATCTAGCTGTCTGTTGGCTTTAATTCCTTTTTCACACATTTGTGGCAGACATAGTGAGCCGACATCCACCGATATCGATTTCTATCGACTGTTTTTCACCTTCTCTGAAGAAAGATGGCCCAATGATGGGTTTGGTGCAAACGCTAACCCAAACAGTCACTTTTTGGTCATGCAATGGTGTTTCATGGATCTTCTGTGGATTCTTTGTTCCCCAAATTCGACAATTTTGCTTTTTAACGGTACCAGAGAACGTGAAATGGACCTCGTCGGTCATCAAAATTTGCTTCCAAAAATCAGGTTCAGTGTCAACCCTTCGAGCGACGTGGACGATCTGTCGGCAATATTCCTTGAGTCAATTGCACATTATACGGAAATAAATGCAAATCATCCCCCAAAATGAGCCGCAAGGTGATTCCACTGATGCCAAAATGCTGAGCGCGGTGACGATACGATGTATGTGGGTTCCCGGCAACACTCTCCCTTACCGCTTTAACCATTTCATTGAAAAGTTTTGGGCATTCCCACTGTCCCGTGCTCAACAAAATTCGACACTAAACGACGAATAGTGTTGTCAGACGGTGCTTGTTGGCCACGATATTTCGACGATATGCACGTTGAGGTAACACAACGGAACGACCATTTTCAATGTATGTTACAGCGCCACTATTTCGATGCGTTTCGGTGCGATTCATAATTGAAATTATACTGAATTGACGTTTCAAAAACCCGCCTACTCTAGTCAGTCGTTTGATAAATATCAAAGTTATTCAATGTTTACATATTGACATAAAGATCGCGGACCCTGTATGTCAGAGAACTGTCAATCGCTACGGAACATTTTTGAAGTTACACCTATCAGTAAAGAAAAACAAAAAAACACATTTTGAAATTAAGCTTAAAATTGCTAAAAATAGAAAACTAGGCGGATGATACCAAACTTTTTCCGTGCTCGGAAAAAAAATTGATTCAAAAACCGCTCTCTAAATATTTTCAAATTAAATAAACAAAGCTATAACTTTGTTTGTTTAGGTAACTGGTTAGGGAACAACTATGATATTTTATTCCCTCTTAACATTTTGCAATTAGCCTCTATCGTGTTTGTTGTTTTAATACACACTGTCCTGGTGGGTTAAACTGTTTACCTATCAATTTAAATATCCAAACGAAATGAAATTACATTCGAATGAGAATAAAAAAAAAATTAAAAATTCAATTAAAACTGTTTGCAGTGGCAATCAAGCCCTCAGCGTATTAATTCACACATTTCCAGGGGTGGAAACCGTCTCACATTTAAACACAAAAAAAAAAAAATTCTTTAAAGAAACTAGAAATAGATTTGAAAATGTTCTTTCTTTTCCCGCGAAAGGCAAATATCCTGCGGCGGAATTTCTGCTAATTATCTCCTTGTTATGTTATTTCCCAATTTCAAAAAAAAAAAAAAAAAAAGAAAAAGAAAGAAAGGTATTTAGGGGAAGAGTGCGGTTGATAATGAGTATTATCTGGTTTACGAGTGACAAAAAAATAATCAAAAGTAGCTCAGTAATATGATCCCGCGGGATTTTTTCCTTCAGCAGGACAATTTTCACTTTTCATGGAAAGGTTGTTTTTTTCGTAGCAAGAGTCAACACTGCGTTCTTTTGTTATGGAAATTCTACGTTTGCAGCTGCTATCATCAGATGACAATTTTTCGAAGATTTTCACGTATTTTTCGAAAGGAAACCTCAATTTAGTGAGTTGTTCTGGCTCATCTAAGGGGTGTCCACTTGAGCGTTAATCTTCTAACAGAATCGACAAAAAAAAAAAATTTAATTTCGCAATCCAACATCAGCATCATGTTGGTATTCGTAATGATGATGTAACGCGCTAATGTGCTCTTAAGGTGAACTTATCCCAAAAGGAATGAAAGCATTCAAGTGTCATGTGTGAGTTTGTTAAGAGGCTGACGAGAGTCCTTAGCACACAACGTGAATTGGAAAAGTTGTCACATTCATCGGATAAAGGTTTTTCTAGAATCTCCTCTCAAGTGGTGCGGTAAAGTATTTTTGCACACACATCGAAGTACGGTATAACTCGTGTGTCACATGTGCGTTCGTTTCAGCTGTTAAATGCGTACAAAAGCTTTAGCTGGGGAATCCATCTAATGAACCCTTCAAGTGCACAACATGCCTCGCAGTAGATGTCTATGGACATACTTTTTCAATCCGAAGCAATTTGCGTCTTGGTCTACTGTTTGTAGATGAAAATTCGATTTTGTTTTCCCTGTGAGAATTACGGGTGTGCGGGTTTTTTTTTTCCCCTATGCCTGAGGGCAAAAACGTGTTCAAAAGCGACTCCACTTGAATGGGAGGATTTCGCACGCAGAAAGTGCGTTTGCGTTGAAATTGTTTTACACGGCTGTAAACTGGCAATTTGTCAATTCACTGATGATGCAGTTCTTTGAAAACATGTCTGAAGAGCTATGTAGAAACTGACTTAGAAATGAGCAAACTGGGAATGATTTCACAATATTATAAACTACGAGTACATATTTAACATTGTTGTTTTTATTGATTATTTCTGCTTATTTAGATGTCTTCTATATATATTTATTCTCCTTGATCTTATTACTTAGGAGTGCTGAGTCTTAACGGTTGCCTGGCTACCTGTCCAAGTATACAATAATAAGGTTGCCTGCAATAGTAGTCTTTGCGACCTGAATAATGGCTGTTCAGTCCCGACCTCTATCTTTGATCCTTCTATTTAGAAAGCTAGTTCCTTCTCTTTGGTGATCATCTGGCTCCCCAATTAGCTCTGTCGGGAATTCTGATAATAAATTCTTCATCAAAGTTGATGATCGGAGTCATACAATCACTTCTCGCTATTAATTTATCTATATACAGGGGGCTCCAAAAGATGCTGTACACCACAAAATTTTTTATAAAACTTAAGCACGTAAATTTTTTTTCGAAAAAAAATCATTCATTTGACTTAACGTAGTGTTAAGGTTATAGAAATCGTAAAAGATGACCGGATAGCAATGATAGTTTTTCCAATTTGTATGCTTTAGCAGCTGTCAAAGTTACCAACGATATCCAGCTATCAAAATATTCAAAAAGGTTTTCCATTACATCATGCATCGTTTTACGTTTGCCGAACGTGCGGAAATTATTAAAAAAATTTGTCGAAATTCCGGCTCAGATGTAAATACGAAACGTGAATTTGGCCGTGAGGTCGGTCGTCATCATGGCTTCAGTGTGCAGGCAACTCGTCGCACCGTGGAAAAGTTTGAGCGTGAGTATACTTTTTCAGATCTTAAGCCACCAACCATACAGAGATTGGTGCGAAATGAAAAAAAACATGGCCGCCGTAGCGGGCAAGATTGAAGAAGACTCAGAAATACCGATTCGGCGACGATCAGCTAAATTGGGCATCACCAGAGGCCTTACTTTGCGGTTGGATTTGGGCCTACATCTGTATAAAATTATTCTGACGCAAGAATTGAAGCCAGATGACCATAGACAACGCCGTGAGTTCGCTAATTGGGCGCTGGAAATGTTGGCCGGAAATCCGGATTTTAGGCGAAAAATCAAATTCTCGGAGGAGGACCATGTCAACAAGCAAAATTGCTATTATTGGAGCGAACACAATCTACAAGTATTATCCACAAAGAATGACTGTTTGGTGCGGTTTATAACATGGCGGCATCATCAGACCTTATTTCTTTCGAAATGAGGACGGAGACGTCATTAATATCAATGGTCTCGGGTATAGAGCGATGTTAACCGACTTCCTGTAGAAAGAGCTCGAAAAAATTGATATATTTGAGCTGTGGTTCTAACAAGACGGCCCTACATGTTATACAAGCGGCGCAACGCTCGAAGTTGTGCAGAAGAAATTTGGGGACTGAGTCATCTCACGATCTTGCGATTTGACCCCACTCTATTATTTTCTCTGGGACTGCTTCAAGTCCTTAGTCTACACTAATAAGCCAACCACTTTGGACGAGCTCTAGGACAACATTCGACACGCTGTTGTCGGAATAACGCCGCACGTATTGGACCGATTCATTAAAGATTGGATCAACCGCCTCAAGTACTGCCAGCGAAGCCGAGGAGGCCATTTGAATGATATGCTATTCCACACATAATGGCATGAACTTTGCTTCAAAATAAACCCAGAATAAATTTTATATCTCATACCATTGTTGTTTTATTTAAGATTTGTTTCCTATCGTTCTTATCTGGTCACCTTATACTTTAATATTCTGTGTCAAGCTCTTCGTTTAAGTGACATTAAATGATTTTGTCATACATCTAAGGCTGTTTATCGCTCGAAAGTATACTGGAATCTGTTTCTCGGCTTTGGATACAGTTTAAAGATTCTCCTCTGGATTTAAGTCTGGAGAATTTCCTGACAAATCCATTCGCACTTCGCGGAACCCTTTTTAAAGCACGTCCTTGCGCTATGTCATCTGCTCGATCTTGCATTAAAATGGCTATCAATTGTTCAGTAAATTGTTTTTTGGTTTTTTCAATACTCTCCATAAACTGGCAGCCTGTGTTCTCTGTAGTAGTTTCCATCTACTGTATGGGTCTCGTCAATAATAATGAGTTCCGATTTTCCAAACACACATAATGCTCCAGAAGCTTGCTTTGGTTTTTGCACCGGTTTTATCGCTCCTGGATCACATGTTCTGATCTGCCTATTTTTTCGATTAGGTTTGGGGGACAGTTCAGCTGGTGATTCATCGGTAAAAAGTATTCGCCTCATAACTGACTCGTTATTCTTACTAAATCCCTCTTTTATCACAGTCCATCACAAAATTGCTTGCGGTCATTAATATTTTTTTCAGTTAAGAGGCACTTAAAAGTTCTTACGTATGCGTTTTGATTCCAAGGACGACTTTTAACAAACCTTAGGACAGTCAATGGGCTCACTTTTTTAGTCTGACCAGAGTTGTTTTCGGGGTTCCGTGAAATAAGGCCAAATTCCGCCGACGGATGAGTATAGACGGTCCTTTCAAGCCAGACACCCCAACACGATGATGGCGGGTGGGGGAGGATGGTCCCTGCAACCTACGTCCAAACGAAAGCTCAGAAATACAAATGCTTAAGGAACACTACATCCCGCCACCGGTGTGGAGGCAGCACCAGCTTCACATCTCTACAATTGATGTGGATGCAGCTAGTTAAGGAGTTACCATAGAGCAAGGCTTGAAGGGTGACTAGACGACGATCTCTTTCGTAGTATCATAGTTTTTTATTCTCAAGTCGTAAAGGTTTCGTGATTCCTCAAAGACCACGTGCCGCCTAACTTTGTTTTCTTTTGCCCAAGTCTAGCTGCCAAGTGCTACCTGGCGAGAGAGCCCACCGCTGGGATAGACTGTTCCCAGAAGATATATTTGGTTTGGGGCATCGCTCAATCGGGGCCGGGATTTAAACATAACAGCATATGCCGCCAGGTTACCCTCTTATGTCTCCAAAATCTCATTCTCGTTCGGCACAGATGTGAGTTCCATGGAAAAATGAGATGGCTTCAGAAATAATCTGTGAAATATCATACAAATACATTTTTTTTATATCGCTTCAATGTTTTCAGCAGAAAGGGTGAGAGATTGAAGAACGATCTGAAGTCAATGGTGTGACTAGCTTTCGTAGCTTGGAGTATGGAAATAAGACGGGTGTCTCATTAACTTTTTGGAACATTGCTAGCTTCAGACCGAGAAGAATATGCGGATTTACCGCTCGAATGATATTTATTCCTGTTGCCATATATTGTACAAGCTGCATTACTGACGTCGACATCGTCTATCTAATTGAAATTGCAGTGGAAAATCAAATTACGATGCAATAATATACCTAACGTCGACTACTGTCAGGTCGCTGGAGCTGAAATTGAATAATATTAGTGAGTGAAGAGTTGTTTTTTTGGCTGCTACACAAGTTTTTGACTTATCAGCGTTGATTTATTGGGTCTACAAGTAAGTTTTCAGCGTTTTGTTCCAAAATTTGAAGTTTTATTATGAAAACATAGTTACAATGCTTTATTCGAAGTATCGTCCATCGGAAGTTACAACTTTCCCCCATCTTTCTGGCAATTTATGAATTCCGGACCAAAAAAATTTCTCGTCTTTCGAGCCCAAGAACGTATCGAGCCAATTTTTGATTTCCTTTACTGAGCTGAAGCGTATTCCCGTAAGAGCGTTCTGCATCGAACGAAACAAGTGGTAGTCAGATGGTGCCAAGTCTGGACTGTAAGGCGGGTGAGGCAGAATTTCCCATCCACTATTTCCCAAATAGTTTTTCACCGAAACCGCAACATGTGGCCGAGCGTTGTCGTGATGAAAAATGACGAACTCATGCCTGGTCTCATATTCTGGCCGTTTTTCTTTTAATGCCCGATTCAAACGAATTAGTTGGGTTCGATATAATGGTCCTTTAATGGTTTCACCACTCGGAAACAGTTCGTAGTATACGACACCCTTTTGATCCCACCATATGCAGAGCATGACCTTATTCACGTGAATATTTCGTTTCGGCGTCGATTGGGCGGGCTTGCCGGGCTTTGTATACGATTTTCTGCGTTTAGGATTATCATAATAAAACCATTTCTCATCACCAGTGACAATACGATGCAAAAATGATTTATTTTTATACCGCTGCAGTAACATTTCGGACATGCAAAATCGCCGTTCGACGTCTCTTGCCTTCAATTCGTACGGCACCCAGTTTCCAACCTTTTGAATGAATCCCAGTGCTTTTAGGCGCAGGGAAACGGCTTGTTGCGTGACGCCCAATGATGCAGCAAGTTCTTCTTGAATCTGACATGGATCCTCATCCAATAAAGCGTCCAATTCCTCGTCTTCAAAACTTTTCGGCTTTCCGGGGCGACCTTTGTCTTCAACTCCAAAATCACCAATTTTGAACCGTTTGAACCACTCGCGGCACGTCGATTGACCAATAGATTCCGCCCCATAAGTTTCCGAGAGCAAACGATAGGCCTCCGCCGCACTTTTCTTCATATTAATGAATAAAAGCAGCGCTTCCCGCAAATGACGTTTATTTGGCTGGAAACTTGACATGATTTTGCTCGATAAAATGTACGACACCGATAAAACTGCTCAAATATAACGCTGCAAAGTTGTTGACAGATACAAAACCTACAAATAAAGCATATGGGGTCTGACATTTCTGTCTGGGATCCACTGGTGGCGCCATCTCTGACAAACGCTGGAAACTTACTTGTAGACCCAATACTAAAAACTTCTTAATCTTGTCCCTTTCAGAGAAAATTTTGTAAGACCCTCTTCATCACAATTCTACTCTTTAACGTAAAGGCATGCATGTTGACCTGGTTAGAAAAGTGTTCTGAGATACCTATGTAAAGTGAATGGATATTAACGCTTTGGCCCGAAGAATCTTTCATTCCTACGCAGAGTAATGAAGTAAGTCATAGGCGACACCTCCCGGGAGTTTCTTCAGATATCGCAAAATTTTAAGATGACGAATTGTGATTCTCGGTGTCTTTCGCATGCGACGTTACGAGCCGTAACTTTTCATTGCTCCGGAGCGGCAACACAGCCTCGGATATGGGTAGACCCTTTATTGACGACAACTAGGTATCGATCAGACCCTGAGAATGGAAAGACGATTGCAAATCCCTACAACTAGACAGAAAATGCATATGTTGTAACGGGTGGGGCATTTGAACCTTCGGGATGTTTTTTGGTAAGAATTTAAAATAAACACAAATTAGATCCTGTGAAATCATTTTTCGTTTATTTTGAACCTTGCAAACTTGTTCTGATCACTTTTTGAATATGATATCGCGTAAATGCTGGCTGCAAGAGCGAGTGGCGCAATGTTTTTCGGCATTTCCCATCACTTTTCGAGCTTAATAGCAGCCACTTCATGTCGTATATTATCCTTCAAGACTTCAAGGCTGCGTTGACATAAACTTTGGACATCGAATAACCCCACAGGAAGAAGTATGGAGACGTTAAGTCGAGTGATCGCGGAAATCAGTGAAAATCACAACCAAAAACGCTGCTTGGGAATACTTGGGAATTTAAATCATTTTAACTTTCATAAATTGTTAATTGCTCCTAACTTTATTTCATCTATTTGCTAGTCTATCATTGTCTTGACAAATGTAGTAACAATCTGTAAAGTAGTGCAATTTTTCTCTATTATGTGACTATTTGAAATTTGAAACCTTGTTAACGTACACTATTCTAATTTTGCCCATTTATGCTATACGTTCATTTATCACTTTAATTTTTTCAACTGTTATAGTCAATATTATTCATATCACTAATTTGTATAACACTTTACTCTATGAAAAATCTCTAAGAAAATTTCTGGATTTCGCTTATTTTACATATTCCTACATTGTCGCTGGTCATCATTCATCATCGTGCAAATTAAAAATTAATTGATAGAAATTTGGATTAACGGAGATCGCGTTTATCAAATACTCTGAAGAGGATAATCCAACAGTTTCATTTCATTTATCGGGATTGGCCAACTTTTCAAAGTATGGTCCACCTTAAGCCAAACTTGTCGCCTTCTCAGAAGTTTCATTTCCTTCGCTCTTGTCTTCGGGATGATGCCTTAAATCTTCTCAATCACATTCCGGTGTCGGATGCTACCTATCAGAAAGCGTGGGATAGGTTAACCAAAAGATATAACAGACCACGTTTTATTATAAACAGCCTTCCTGAGACATTCATACAGCTCCCATCGATTAACAGTTTGAGTGCACAAATGTTGCGCAAGATTTCAGATGTGGCTGATGAAGTTGTGAGAGGTCTCACTTCGTTAAATTCGTTACAATGTGTGTTTCGAATAAAGTGGATCCGGAAACACAACAAACTTGGTCAACTGAAAGTGTCGAATTCGAAAAACCTACGATAGATCAATTTCTGAAATTCTTAGAACGCCGTTGTGAGGCTCTTGAGTCATGTTGCGGATTTATTCGGGGAAGTAACAGGTCAAAGCCTCCGACTTTGAAAAGTATACATGTGTCGTCATCGAACAACTGCCTCAAGTGTAATGCAGCTCACATGCTAACGCAGTGCACAGAATTTCTTACACTGAGTCTTGAGAATAAGAGAGACTTAGTAAAATCGAAGAAGCTCTGCTTCAATTGCTTACGTGGTGGAATTCGACCACTACATCTGTTAATAATCCTTCTGAGAGTACATCGCATACCTCAAATACCTCAAAATTCTTATTCGGAAATCGGTACAACATCGATAGGCCCATCTCAATACGTCGCAAATCATTCGATAAATTCCAATCACTTCCTACCAAAGACATTATTGCCTACAGCTGTTGGAAAGGTATTAGGCAGCAGGGTACATTAACATCATGTTCGTATGTTAATTGATTCGGGTTCATAGGTTTCCTTCATAACGGAATCTTGCGCCCAAAAACTTAGCCTTAAACGGAGGAATTCTCGCATTCATTTCAGTGGAATTGGTACAATGTGCGCGGGAAAATCTAGGGGCCTAGTATCAATATTGATTTCGCTTCATTTTGATGCAGCTAGCATTTCAGTTAGCGCTTACATTTTATTGACTATTACGTCAAAATTACCAACGACTTCGTTCAATTGCAGGGATTGGGATCACGTCTCAAAACTTAATCTTAATTTAGCAGATCCATTATTTAACTTATCAAGCGCGGTTAATATTTTGCACGTGGCAGATGTAGCTTGGAATATTCTACAGGGAGAAATAATTCGCAATGCCAAAAACCATCTTTGGGTGGTCGGGACAGAGTGAAATAGCTCAGGCAAACCACGCTGTTTGTGATACAGACTCAATCTTGCAATCCTTTTGGGATAACGAGGAAATCAATCCAAAATCGGTGGTGACTAAGGAAGATCAGGAAACCGAAGAAGACTTTCTTGAAACCCAAAAGAGACATAAAGACGGAAGATATGTTGTCCGGCTTCCCTTTAATACAAAAAATGTTTCGCCAGATACGGGTGGTCGATGAAGATTGTGACTTTCAAAGAATAGTGTGGCGAAAATCACCGTCTGAACCGATTGAACATTATTGCTTGAACACAGTTACATATGATACGTCGTGCGCTCCATATGAAGCGGTACGTGTTTTGCAGCAAATCGCACTCGATTATCGCGATCAACAACCGGTTGCTGTCGATATACTCCTAAAGAATACATACATGGACGATATTGTTTCGGGCGGAACGTCAATCAGTGATGCGCGTTTCAAACAGAAACAATTAATCGAACTTCTTGCCAACGATGGCTTTGACCTAAGCAAGTGGCAAAGCAATAGCACAGAACTTCTTCCGGAAGGAGATCGTGGACAATGTGAAACAGTTTTTCTAGATAGTGAACTTAATTCGAGGGTGAAAGTATTCGATATGTACTGGAATTCAAAACAAGACTGCTTTTCCTTTCGTATACATCTGACGCCAGATGAAACTCTTACAAAACGCCAGATCTTAAAAGACGTTGCACGCATTTTCGATCCCCTCCGGTTTCCTTGCTCCTTCGGTTGTGCAGCTTAAGATTCTATTACAAGAATTGTGGCATCGAAAACTTGACTGGGATGATCAATTAAGTGATTGCATCGCCGCGAAATGGAGTAGACTTCGAAGGGATCTACCTGTACTTACATCTATCACCGTATCGCGTCACATCGGTACTATAGATCCTACCTTTCAATTACATGGCTTTTCCGATGCCTCTGCATCCGCTTATTCTGCCGTCATTTATTTGCGATATACTCTTACAAACGGGGAAATCCAAACCAACATCGTTGCAGCGAAGACTCGTGTCGCTCCGATTAAACAACTCACTATCCGACCTTTGAAATTGTGCGGAGCTTTACTACTCGCTCGGTTGCTTGCTTCAGTCCAAAAATCTTTGAAAACAACATTCTCAAACGTTTATGCATGGTGTGACTTGGCTCTCGTGGCCTTCACCTCGGTGGGACATATTTATCGATAATCGAACCTCTGAAATTTTGAACACCATTCCAGAACAGGTGGTTTCACATCAGGTCGGATCAAAATTCTGCGGACTGTGCGTCACGCGAAATAGCCCCTTCTGCCTTGTTAGAACAGTCTCTATGGTGGACCGGTCCACACTGGAGGAAGGAAAATATGTAAAGACGTTTGGCATATTGCTCAGTTTGTCGAAGATCATCCAACTTGTAAACAGGAGGAGAGGAAGAAATTTCAACTGACTTGCATCGCCGTTAGATCGGAGCACCCAATCGAGTTCCTGTCATCTCGAGTTTCTGCTTGGAATCGTCTCGTTCACAGTGTCGCCTACTTATATCGGTTTGTTTCAAGGGGTTACAAAGGATCACGGAGCCAAGGTTATCAACTTCTCTCCCAGGAGATTTATGATGCAAAACGAGCTATTATTAAATGGTTATAAAATCTTCACCTTGGAGAACATATAACATATTATGCCAAATATGGCCACTTCGGTAAGAATTGCACGATAGCTAACTTGAATCCATTTTTCGATAATGACCAGGTTCAGCAGGTGGGAGGAAGAATTCAAGAAGCCGACGTTTCATTCCTCCGTCACGAAACTCATCACCAAAGACGCACACGAACGATTTCTTCATCCTGGTGTATCGGCACTGTTCTGTCTAATTCGACAGGAGTTTTGGATTACTGGAAGCCGGAACCTGCTGCGCAAGATCACCCATGATTGCATTAAATGTTTTCGGCAGAGAAAATCAACGACGTTCCAAATCATGGGCAATCTCCCAGTATAGAGAATCCAGGTAACCAGGCCTTTCACTCATTGTGGGTGTGACTACGCTGGTCCCATCCCAATTAAAATCTAATTAGGTCGGAAGGTTCAAACCACAAAGGGTTATATCTCTTTATTTGTATGCCTTGCCACAAAAGCCATTCATTTGGAACTTGTCAGCGACCTGATAACTGAAACATTTCTCGTAGCTTTACGTCGCTTTATCGCCCGTCGTGGTAAGCCCTCTCACATGTACTCGGATAATGGGACAAACTTCCGTGGGTCTGCAAAGGTATTATCTGAGATGCATAAATTAATCTTATGTGAGCAACATAACACCATCGTCGCTGAGACCCTTGCTAAGGATTCTATTACTTGGCACTTCGCTCTCCCTTCCGCACAACACTTCGGCGGCTTGTGGGAAGCAGGGGTGAAGTCAGTAGTCAAGTAACATCTTCGTCGTGCGACAGGTACGGACTCGCTAAATTTCGAACATTTATATACCCTGTTGACCCAGATAGAAGCCATATTAAATTCTCGCCCCCTTTGTCAAATCTCCGTACACGGGAACACGGCCTTCAACCCTCCGAATCCGCCACCAACAGCTATCACAGATATCGGGATGGGAGGTTTTAACCCCAAGGTAAGCATCAACAGAAAATTACAGCGTATTACTCATTTAAGTTTAAGACTACTGGATTGACATCTATTTTACGGGTAATGTTATAATTTCCGCTGGCTGCTTTTTCAATTTACGCTTGTCGCGCCTTATACTACATACTTTGAACATTCAACCTCTTCCGGCAGTACTGACCTTTAAATGTATGTTTCTCTACCTCTGTGATCCGTACTTTAATTGTAATGCGTTCTTCGAACCTTTTTCACTTCTCTGGCGATATCTATGCTTCGGGCTATACCCAACATGTCTCGGCTGCAGAAAAAACAATTGTGACAGCGTTTCTGTGTTCGTTGATATTAAATATTTCTGTGCACAGAACTACTGATTGCTTCCGCTTTCAAGGCCAGTTTGGCCCTACATTGTTAACGAGCGCTTAATAAAGCCTGTCGGATTATACTTTTATGATGTGGTTCCTACTGACAGATGCCTGTTCTTTTCCGGTCGAAAAAATCCAGCTGACTTTTTGGCAGGTATTGTGCCTAAATAGTGTACCCCTACTGACTGGGCAGTTGACAATATATAAATTTGTCAACTATTCGCCAGTGTCGTTTCAGTTTTTTATGTAATAGGCTACCATAACGTGCCTAAGGTGGTGTTCTCTCTTGATGTCTGGTAAGACAGAAGGCTGATTTGCACTTTTTGTACCTGCCAAGTCGAATTAGAAAGTGTTTTTAGTGATTGAGGTGTAACATACTTACCAAAATCTCACCACTTTTTGCACTTATATCGCTTACCCCAAATATGTCCAATTTGTGGCGCAAGAAATCCGTCTACAGTTAAATAAGTCCGACGTTCCGATAACCTTCTGCCTTCGAGGAAGGGCTGAACGTTACAAAATCTTTGCATTCTTCTTGATCGATATCAGAGGTAAAATTTCAAGACTTTTTTGAGACTGCGACTCATCGGACTACAGTCCTACCGGAACGTGTCCTGGTTGATATAGAGCAAATTCGCCATTTTCCCCCTCCAATTTCGCAATTTACAAGGAAATTTTACAAGGAAAAAGTGGAGTAAGACTTATTAGTATTGTAGATATCCAACATTTTCACCTGGTGAAACTTTCTATCTCGCTTTCTGGTGAAATCATCTTCAATCCGAAGGTGCTGCTTTCCGGGCTTCCACCTAAATCGCGTTGGCATTATCTTCAATCAGAAAATTACTGGATATTTTAAGTGAGACTAACTCTTGCCTACTTATGTGTACACATGTATGTAGGTACATACCTCGGTTTATGTATAGCTGCACAAGTTAAAGCATAACTGATGATTTAACTATCATCCTCGCTACAAAGATAGGGGTTGAAATTAAATATAAATAAGTAATGAACCAAGATCTGTTTTCTAAAGACTGGGGCCGCCTCAAAGTCTCAAGTTAAAGACCATTATTATAACCCCATAACGGCCGCATGAAAATTAATGAAATTAATCCACTTTTCTACACTCCACCTAACCGGATTCGACAATGACTTATGATTCATCAAGTTATACCATATCCTCAAGGGAACACAAAACCCAATTGGATTTATCGTTACAAATTACTCTTCGATGCAAATTATAATAAATGACAGTGCAAAGGCACTTTCGATTTTCGTAATTATTCGGTGAATCCGACAATGGTTCTAGCTCTAGTGAAAGCAAATAAACCTTTCAATTTGGATAAAATATTTTCGAGTGTGTACTCGTAGTTCTAAAGAAGCATAGATGCTTCCTCTCTTGCCATGAGTGCTACTTGAAAAATCATCAGCCCATGTATACTTATAAATTCCGTAGTCCTCGTTTATCCTGATACACGGGTAAGACTATGTAGTATACTGTTTGTTTTTGCTTTGTACGCACAGAATACATATGAAAGTGTATCGCGGTACCAGAGGTATCATAAGGTATAAATCAACTCGATGGCGTTGGTGGAAAAACAACGACGAAATTCTGAATATTAAAAAAAAATTAAAATTGTCAAGGATATAAGGGTTTGTTACACAAAGTACGGATAGTACGATTAAATGCGCTTGGTAGAGTGTAGGATTTTGATAGATGGAAAGGAGACTACCTATTCCAGTGATAATTTAATTTTATTTACAAGTTAGTTGCACAATGAAAATTCAGTGGAAAGTGGAAAGTGCAACTTTTGTTCCGCTTCCCTAATCCAACGTTTTATTTATTGGAAAGACCTACAATTTTTCGATAGTGGCCTCCGATTAGATTAATGTTCTAAGTATCTGCAACTTGATGCAAGCGTAGGTTGGATGCTCATAGAAATTGTGCTTGGCGGTGTCGTTATCACTCGTACAGCAAGCGTCGCTTCGCAGGCTATTACTTTATGCAAGCATTCTGGAGGTTATGCGATCTGCAGTCCTCACCGAGGACGCAGGCAGTATTATCGCAGGTTCGGTCTTACAGAAACTCTTTTCTGAGCCTTGCCTGGCAGGTTTATCGTCGATCTTATTTTCTGTGATCCCATTGTTAACTGGATACTAAACAGGATGCTGTGACCTCAGCCTTCTGACTGGGTTCAGATAATTTTTACGTTCTTGAAGTAGCTTGAAAACTCAACAAGGCATTCAGTGCAGCTTAACTGTAGCTGAAGATGGAAATACTTCTCCCTCCACGTTCTTCAAAATATTGCCATGAGGATTTCGTATATCTCCGCTTGGAAGACAGATGCAAGTTTTTCTAATGAGGAGTGAAATCTGGCGGCATCCAAAAAGATTAGTGCGGCATCCTTGATCAAATTTGTAGCGATTCGATGAAGACCCGACTACACTACTTTCCTCTCTCAAATTTTGGCCGAAGTCATTCTGCCCACAAAGAGAGTCGATTTCGTATTCCGATTTATACAACTCTGACGTGCGTTAACTAAAATCGTTGTTCAAAAGGGTAAGAAATGAAAGGGGATATCAAATTCAGATGGTTCACAATTTTCTATCCGATTCCTGCATTCTCTTTTGTGGTTATTTAAGCCATCAACTGAAGCAATAGCATATTTAATGGCCTCATCCGTCGTTACGACAGATGATATATGGCGTGTTGTGGTACTCATGTCACCTGCAGCATGGGTAATAGGAGCTGGTTGTGGTTAATTCGGATCAAGTTTTCCTGGTAAGTGAGTGTCGGGAAAAGGCAACACCAGACTTATTTCTCAAGATGGATTTGACTTCAGAAAATGACGAGAACTACTATAATCTGGACGTCGTATGAAGGTAAAATCACAGCTGGTTTTGTTTCCGTTGATAGATTTTGCCGCATTTGTTGGCTACAGCACCTGTTTCAATTGACCATCTTTCTCTAAAAAAATGCACCATCTGAGTGATACCAAAAACAACTTTCTAGTAATTGTTCCTCTTGGCCGTTTAAGACGACGATTCAGTTCTGAGAGTTTATGTATTTTAGTGAGTGTCACTTCCACCCAATTTTTTCAATTCTCTGTCACCGCTATAATAGTGAGACTTTAAGTAATCGCGCAATTGACAACACTTTCCAGTCCGTTGTAGCGTGCTTTTACCTCAGTGTGCGCATCTTTTGAAGTCCGTTCGAACTCTACGGTTTCCTGGGACAAGCCGCTAAAAACAAAATTTCGACCAACACCTGCTGGAGTTTAACTGCAACATTTTGACCCTCTCGGGAACACCCTCCGTAGCTCCAGGCTATTTTATCAAGCGTTTCGTAGAAAAAGCCATTGAAATCGAAATATCTAGTAACTGTGTCAGCGCCTAAATCGCGCGGAAGGTGTTTTTAGTATCTTGGTTGCGGCCTCCGGAATAAATGTCGAGAGGAGCATAGCTATTATGAGTACCACCTGGAGTATTTTACGTCTACTTTGGAATTCTGTGGAGCTTTTTTCGACGTCTCTTTTGGGTTGTTTTGAGAAAATTAGGATCTAATGCCCTTAAGCCTTTTTGTCATGGCACGAAAGAAAGGAAGGCAAATGGTTTCAGGTATTCCTACAATTTGAAACACAAGATCTTGTACTAGATATTAAGGAAACCGATGCATTTATAGTTGGCGTCATTTAGAGGGTCGTCTTTCTTGAGTAACGGGCTGTATTCTATTCATCAGACTTGCCTTCCTCCGACAAAATATTGGAAATGGTTGCTCTATGTTCTCTTCTAAGCAATCCTACGCAGTCTTAAATAGTTCAACGGGTTAAGTCCGGAAACTTTGTTTTACTTACGTTTAGATGATAATGTTACTTCTTATTGTTCGAAACGATTGAATTCTTAGCTTTTATCGCCCAGATTGAATGGTTTGTTCCACCAGCAAGCGAAATTATGTCCGTCCTTGCCTTCAGAAATTGTTTTCCTGATCCACAATACGGACCGTGACTCATTTCCTTAAACATCGGCACAGATACCTTAGCAGCCACGTAGCTTCTGGCGTAGAATTTCCCTGTTTTCTCGATCGCATGCCCTGGATGCTCTTTGTTTTTCTACTCTTATAATCTTTTGTTAGTAAAAGTGCGAGCCGGTTTCCTTTTTCTACAGAGCAACGCTTCGTTGTCGAGTTAGTATGTTACATGTCTTTAGTTGAATCCTTTAACAAAATAGGGGAAGATATCAACATCAACCTAGTTGAACCCGAAATAGTACATCAGCTGAGATCCTTGTTGTTGGATACACCTCGTTGGATTCATTTTGGAAAACAGCAGGATCCAACATTCGTAACTTGAACTATCAAGACGATTCTGATTCTGATACACAGATCCTATGGGCTCTATTCAATGGTACTGAAATTGAAAAATAAGCAAAAGGGCTGAGCTGATATTGGGTCATTGAGGAAAAGGGAGTTATACCAAGGCTTATTGACGCCTTGCAAGACTGGATCAATAAGTCAGTGACTTATCGAATGAAATATAGTTTTTTCCGCGTCAAATCATTTATTCTCCAGCATAGTGTTGTTTTTTTGTCAATACTTTTACACTTCGTCCAGCGTGCTTTGATACTTTTCAAATAATAGGATTCAGTTTTGGTGTCGATTCCTTTCCGCTGAGCCATTCTTCAGTTTTGGAAACAAAAAGTAAGCAGGGCAATTCCTAGCTCAATTCTTAAAATTCCGCCATGCAGACTTTGCTCCTGTGCACTCATGTATTGTCTTGGTGGAATATCACTTTCTGCTTATCCAAAACTGGCGTTTTTCCTTCAAATCGTCGTTGAGCTGATCCTATATCATGGCATAATATTCGCCGATGATTGTTTTTACCTTGGTATTAAGCAAGCAAGTCAATGTGGATTATGCCGAGTGCATTCCAAAAACTGTTCTGGTTTGTCGACACCTTCTTCAGCTCCGATTACCCTGGAGAAGTCGATTGTACCAACCGGTCCTTGGTTTACGATGCACTGCGGTGGATCCACGTTTTGAAGCAGTTATGAAACGGCGCAAAAACTTCTCCAAAAATTCTTTTGAAATTGTTACACAAATTTTTGTTGTTTCTCCCACATGTCTCATTCTGCCCAGGCTACTTCCCCGCGCGCGATACTACCTCCCGTTTCCTGTCGTTCTTCGGTTTCATCGGAGTTTTAGTGAATCAAGGAACACATCGTCGTTGTTGGATAATACTCATAAGTATTATTGCACTGTTTTGAACGCCATCTAGTGGGTGCAAATAGATCTAAGGATTCGTGTCATCGGAGTTCAGAATCACTTCATGTCGCTTTTTCGTTTCATCGGAATTCGGAATTACTGCCCAACGAGTCATAAGAAGTTTCGTTTCAAAAAGCGATTGATACAATGATTAACAGTGTCAAATATATTGTGACTCTAGTGGACTTGTGATCTGACGCAAAGGCACCAACATTTCGACTGTTACATTTTACATCGCACTTCTATTGAAGTCTGTCAAACTGCGCTTGAGGCTTTGTTGAATCTAGCAAATACATCCAAAATGGTAAGAAACTGCAACAATTCTCCGAAATTAAGCTGTATTCTCGGAATCTTTTTGGGTGCTAGATCATATTGGGATTACAGAAAATGAGTTCGCATACAAATTGCCTGAACAAGATTCGTGGGCTAGTTGACGGTATCGGTTACAAGACAGAGAGCCAACAATTGTCTTCTGGAAGGAAAACGAAAAGATGTCACGGTATTATAGTGAATGAAAGTACAGCTTTCTTCTTCTAAAAAACGCTTCTAACTTCGATGATGACTAAGAGATATTTTGAATGAAAATTGAGACGAAAGAACAACTTGTTTGAATATATGTCAGCCTTCAAAGCGTTATATTTACATAGTTTCTAAAATTTGATTCTGGAAAAAACGCAAGAGGTATATTTCAGACAAGGAAAAATACGCCCCACAGTCATGATCACAGAGACATGCCGCGCTACAAGTCCTAGCCGAATAGAGGGTAGCCGTAATTGTTTACCCCCTTTAATCCTTTCATTGACAAAAAATGAAATTGTATCCTGTTGCCAAAAAAAGTCACATACATATTTATAGGTAAAATGAACTGTTGCTTTGTTTTGTTTCTTTCCAATAAAATAAGGTACAATAAGTACCCAAGATTATCCTTGTGAGGTTTTAGATACAAAGGGCTACATAGATTTTTTTTACTTTTGTATTACTCGCAAAACTGCATTGTGAAGGAAGCCTATACTTTGTGGAAGCGAACAATAGGTGGTAAAGTAGGTTTTGTGTTCTATCCTAAGACATTAAAATTTCGACTTCGAATTCAATAGAGTCATCTACAGATCCTTGTAGCTAATTTAACCTTTAACAATATCCTCTTTGTCACTTTGTCATGTTTTATTGAAAATATACCTCTAACTTGCAATCGTCGTTTTTAATTGAACACTCTTAGGTTTAAGCAATTTCCTACAATTTTCCGAAATCAAATAGAATTTTGTCTAATCCCCAATGAATCCTTGTCCAACAACAAACAATAACAGTTTCAATACAGCCCATCTCAGCACGCAATTCAAATAGTCATTATCGTTATCGTTTATCATGCAATGAAGCACTCTGACAGAATTGAGGACGAATACGAAAAGTCCAGAGACCACAATCTATGAAGGAAGATACAATCCATACACACGTATGAATAGCATACGTTTATAGTAGTATCAACAACCCCTAGTATGCAAAAGATTCCAATTATAATAATTATGACGTTGAGAGGGTAAATTAATCACATATCCTGCCGTGGGAGAATTTCATCTAACCGGAGGGTTTTCGTAATTCAAAAAGAGTCCCATTTTCGGTTTCATGTTTGTTTAGTTTGGCATAAAACACATCCCTAAAAATGAAAACAAAATTGAAACTGTTGCCCACCACATGTATTTGATAGAATGTATGCAGCAACAACCTTCCGGCAGTTGTTGTGGGTATCCTTTTGGGAATTACGGATACTTGTAACAACGAACTAACTTCGAATGCCCAGCGGATGCTAGTAGTTACCTTTTAAAGGTTTTTTGATGGCAAGAGTCATTCGCAGAATGGCTGATGGTGGTAGAATTGGTGTATTGGAAAATCTCCACGTCCGCGTGTCCTTTTCACTATTTTGAACTTGGATGAAACGACTCCTTTTGTTTGGCCGCGTTTATGTTGATATGTAAACGATTCTGTATCATGGTAATGCTATCGAAGAAGTACAGTCATGTCTTGGCATGGGATCGATTTGGGATACGACCACTGTTCTCATTTCTATCCAATGAGAAAGCAAGAAGATAAGGGTAAGGACAACAATAAGGTAGTCGACTTCTACTTCTTAATGGTGTTGTTCATTCATCTGCATATGAATGGAGAGCTAAAATCAAAGGAGTTGCGCTCTGAATAAGATGAAAACTGGGGAAAAGAAATTAAAAATCGGAGCAACGGGTAAAAGGAGGACACAACAGCACAAAAGAAATTCCTTCTCATGAATTGAAACTGCTTTGGCATGGCATGGAATAGAGCATGCGGTACTCAATTGAGTGTAATGGAAATTTGTCACAAATTAAAAATTTAATATATGTACATCAGGCAGTAGGCAGTTGAATTTAATAAAGACGAGCTACGAGTACAAGGACACTAAGTAGAGCAATACTTTCATTTAAGCCGTTAATCAATTTTTAAGACTTTTAGTATATATTGCAATATACTCGTATGTACTCTTAGTTTGGTTATTTTCACCACTTTTTTTTACACAGTGGTGAAATTTATGGGAATCAACTTAAAGTTGAAAATGTCAAAAGTTAATTCTTAACCAAAATATTGCAAAATACATAATTACAAAATTGCAAAGCTTTAACTAACGAAACTTCCGCAAATGAGATTTCATTCAACTCTAAAATGCTAAAGTCGCCATGATATAGATTGTAGAAGATTTGATTGCTTGTCATGACTCCTGTCAATTTCCCATTTTCTCCTAGCTAAAAAGGACAAAACAAAAGACAAGGTGTAGAAATGGAAATTCAGTTTGTATCACTTCGAATTAATTCTACCAATTACGCGTATAGCAATTCAGAATCAAGGATAGTGAACAAATATAAATGAAAAGTATACTTTCTGCCTGAACTCAGAAGGTATATTATCTTAGTAGCTCAACTTCAAAACAAGAACGTAAGCGCTGCAAGTAACCTGTTACTTACTTACTTACATTGATGGCGCTACAGTCCGGGGTGGACCTAGACCTTAACTAATAGGCCTCTGAAGTTAGCGCTCACTGAGTATCAAACCAAAATATAAGGCATGGTACGACTTGAGCTGTATGGTTTGATGGAATGTCTCACCGAAAAGCGGAACCAAAGGGCACATCAATCTGACGAAAACAAGATAGTTGCACTTGTTATTTATTTATTTATTTATATATTTCCAAAGAATCTTTTACATTGGGCTTGAAAGCCTATAATTAATAGTAAAAGTTATAAAAAGTATAGTTTGACTTAAATTCAAATCAATTTTAATTATTATTTATACACTCAGATATTATTGATTTAAAATGACAAAACAAAATTCTTTATTTCACTAAATATTAAATTTAATTACTTACTAAGTACCTGAATAAAACCATCTCAAATTGTGTGGTGCCGCGAAGCCTTCTAATCAAAGAGGGTAAGCTATTCCACTGCTTTATGGCATAGACGAAAAACACTTCCTGAATGACTGTGATATCAAGGGCCTCCGTTTGTTCCGCTGCACGCGGTCTGTTAAAGGTTTGAACATTTCATGTGCAGATCCGTCCTTATACGAGGTTCTCAATTGCATTGAAACAGTGAGTTTTTACGTGGCCGGGTAGTTAACTCTACGCACAATCCCCAATGGGAATAGCCAGCCCTTTTAGCACCCCTTGGGCAAAAGGTGCCCGATATTCCGTAGTCAGAGTCCCACTTCATGGGTATGTGACCTATTAAAGGTTGATCTGCTATTTCAGCACCTTGACTGGTCCGGTTGGGTAAGACCGAGTATTCAGTGACTACCACGAGTAGGTAAAATAAGCACTTGGCATAGTTGCAGCACTTGGCATCGCCAGCTTGACGTCGCTCAGTGCCTACCCTAATCGTAAAAACCCAGCCGCATAGTCAAGTATTCACCTTTAACAATTTCGCTGCACTTTATTTCTTGTTTTGTAACTTTTGGCGACTTCTTACCCCATTAGCCTTCAATTGTTTAAACATCTGAGGATGATCGGCAAATATCTTATGTAGTCCTCCAAAAATAGTCCGGTTGCATTAAATTGCTTGAATTTGGCGAAGGCCATAAAACTTTCCACTCAAAACTTGTATGGTGTCGCGCGCTTTATGTCACGTAGCTTAAAGTTTCTGTTGGAACTACACGACTCCTAGGAGCAATTTCTTGTAAAAAATTCGATTGACATGCGTTCGTAAAGCCATTGACTGTAACTGTTGACCTTTACAATCTTCTACGCCACCGATCCCAGCAAACAACTCATTTCCTAACTTCGACCTACAAACTGGAGCTAAGTACCCTAATTTTATTAACTCCCATACCCTAAACCCAACATCTCATCCGGCGCCCAACTCCATATCCAACCACGAATCTCCATCTCCTTTCTCCACTGCCCCTATTCTTGATCCTCTTTTTCCCCCCCACAGTTAAACTAACCCAGCAAACCAATGGAACTACAGACAGTCGCTAAGCACTCTCTAGGCTTAGAGAGAGAAAGATATATGAAAACATTCGTCTCTTTCTCGCCTATTTACACGACAAATCGGACTCGGTGTGCTACGAAGGGAAGACCAAAACCAGCGTCATGGTATCCATCCAGCAGGAAGGCCTCCCTACCGACCCTATCAGTCTCAGGAACCTTTATGTCAGGTACCACGAGATTTTTAGCATGTCCCCTCAGAAAGTAGCAGACGGCCTTGCTGCATTCGGCCACTACGTTCACTCTAAACGAGTCTCACACCTACAGCGAAGCCGAGCTGACCACGATAAATTTTTTGGTCCATAACGTGCCTTCCTTGTCAGCACTTAAACCATCCCGCCATACATCTCCACCCCACAACATCCCTCTTACATTTTACTACCAGAATGTAAGAGGTCTTCGCTCTAAAACCAATGCTGTCCTACGTCAATCGCATTCTCTTCCCTTTGATATTTACGCCTTGACTGAAACCAATTTGATTCCCGACATAAAGAACCAGGAATTGTTCCCCCTTACTTTTAATGTTTTTCGCGACGACGATCCTACCCGCCCACATGATGATTCCCCCTGTCGAGGCGTCCTACTGGCGATCCACAACAGCCTTAACTCTTCTCCCATTACCATCTCTTCATCCTCTAAAGTCGACTTTGTCGCTATAAAAATATCACTCCCCTTCAAGTCCCTTTACGTTTTATGTTGCTACATCCTGCCAGCTCAACCTACCGAATCTTACCAACTTGTTGTCGATGCGATCGACTATTTAATTGACCTGTCTGACTCTACTGACGATATCTTTATTTTCGGCGACTTTAATCTTCCTCAGCTACAGTGGATTCCATCAGACGATCAATCGTTCTTCATCGCTTCAAATGCCAACTCAGCTAAGGAATGTCTCTTCTTAGATCGCTTAACAGACTCAAGTCTATGCCAAGTCAGTGGTGTATCCAACTATATGGGCAGGCAATTGGACCTTATTTTCACAACAGATTCAATTAACTCCTCAGTCTCACTTTGTCCCCTATCTCTCTCTACAATCGACAACTACCACCCCCCCCCCACCCCTTCTACTTTCATTTTTTCATAACTCTTCTCTCCAGTCCACTCCTCCCACAACTCTCTCATCCTACGACTTTCACAAAGCAAATTTTCACAAAATCAGTGACTCTCTTAGCAGATCCCCCTTTAACTTTCACAACCTAAGCGTAAATGATGCCTTATCCATTTATTTTTATAAAGAAATATTTAATTCTGTCAGCCTTTACGTTCCGTTTTCCCGCCTTAAAACATCATCTACTAGTCCTCCCTGGTATAATCGCAAGCTTCGTTCCTTACGAAACAAGAGAAACAAGTTATGTGCTGTTTTCCTGCGTACCAGATCCTTGTCCGACTATTCCAACTATCTTGGTGCTTATCTTAATTTCACCCAACTTTACGATTCCCTTTACCAGCGTTACCTTAATAATGTGCAAGTCAACATTATAAATGACCCTAAGTCCTTTTACCAATTTGTTAACTACAAAAGAAAGTCCGATGGTTACCCTCCTTCCCTCTCTTTCAACAACAAGTCATCAACCGATCCACTCACCATTGCCAACCTATTTGCCAGCTTCTTTAAACAATCCTTCACCAACGACGCCTTTGTACCAGATCCATCCTATTTTCGTTACCTACTGAACTTCTCCAACGGCCCACTTCTCTCTCACATCTTGGACCCCTCCTATATCGAATATAAATTACACCAACTCAATGACGAATTTACACCCGGTCCAGATGGCCTCCCTGCCATATTTCTTAAAAAATGTTCATCGTCTCTTTCCCTTGCCCTTTCTGATCTCTTTCGTCTATCCCTTTCACAAGGAGAATTTTCTCAGGTTTGGAAAACCTCCTTTATAACCCCAATCCACAAAAAGGGATCAAAGAACGAAATAACAAACTATCGTCCAATAGCTAAACTCTCCCATATACCCAAAGTCCTCGAAAGTATTTTGTATGAAGCTCTAAGCTTCCAATGCAAATCACTTATTTCCCCTAGACAACATGGCTTCCTAAAGGGTAGGTCAACCACCACAAATCTCGTTGAACTCGTATCCTTTGCCATCGCCGCCCTAGACAACGGCAACGAAGTCGATGTAGTTGCAACCGATTTTAGCAAGGCCTTCGATAAAATCTCTCATCGATTAATACTCTTCAAATTATCTGCCCTCGGCTTTGAACCCATACTGTTAAAATGGATATCCTCTTACCTCGAAAACTGTTTTTACAGTGTTCGTTTTAGGTCAGCCCACTCCGCTCCATTTTTGGCCACCTCTGGAGTTCCTCAAGGTAGCCATCTCGGTCCCCTTCTCTTTATATTAACCATAAATGATCTCGATAGGATCATCAAACACTCGTCCGTCTCCCTCTACGCCGATGATACCAAATTTTTCAAAACCATTTCCTCTCCCCATGACTCCTTCCTCCTTCAACAAGACCTTGATAGTTTTTCGATCTGGTGCCTCAAAAATTGTTTGGAACTTAATATCACCAAATGCCAATCCACCACCTTTTCACATAAGCGGCTCAAATCTCCTCCCCGACTCTACCTTCTCCACAACCAACCTATCTCCTCCGTTGAATCTCTTCGCGACCTCGGCATTTTGTGTGATAGGGAGCTCAACATCCGTTTGCATATGGATGGGATAATCCTTAAAGCCAACTCTGCACTAGGTTTTGTAAAACGATGATCCAATGAATTCACCAACCCATACGTGACCAGGTCCCTCTATATTACCTTTGTTCGTCCCCTCCTAGAGTACGCCAGTCAAGTATGGTCCCCATATCATCGCGCTCATATCTCGAGAATCGAAAGCATCCAGCGCCGTTTTCTTCGATTCGCTCTTCGAGGTTTGCCCTGGGATGACTCTTTTACTCTGCCCCCCTATCAAAACCGTCTCAACCTTATTAACCTAAACACCCTTGAGGAACGCAGAGATGCAGCCGACTTTCTCTTCATTCATCGACTTCTTTCAGGTCAGGTTGAATGCACGTCCCTTCACAATTCTATTTTCCTCAACACTAACCCTCGTAATCTACGTACCCCTCGTCTCTTCTATCCCCCAACCCACCACACCACCTACGGCGCGAACGAACCAATCTCCCGCATGCTACGAAAAATTAATTCAAACCCTAGCGTCTTTGACTTCCACCGCACCACTTCCTACCTCAAATCGGTTCTCCTTCACCAGAATAACCAGCCTTAGTTTTAAGTTTTAGTTTAAGTTTAATTTTAAGTTATAGCTTGTATTAAGCCGAATAAATGGGGGCTTTCGCCCCCACCAAAATTTAGTGTATTCAAAAATGTAAAAACCATTGACACCGTTTGGCCGCAATCGATAAACAATAACTTTTTGTCCTTCCCGAATCTTCTAGTTTGATGGAAGTAGACTTTCTCCGAAAAATCCACATCAACTGCGTCTTGTCAGAGTACTTAATCTGAATATTTGTTTTGCTGGTCATGTTTCCAGGCTTGAGTTGTTGACTTAACTGTATCCTGTAAGGATGCGAATGCAAAAAATGCAAGTCCAAATGCAAGGTTTTTGCCATATTAAATGTACATTGTTGCGGGTGCCGTGGAACTGTCAGTTTTGAGTCTTGAAATACACTTTCACTTACACAATGGCATTAATTTCGGTGGAAAAAATGTTATGTTGATCCACAGTCTTTACCCGCAACGCTTCCAGTGTCTTCGAATTAAGCCCTGAAGTTAGGAATTGTTTGTGGATTAGTTGGGTATTTTTTGACTAAGTAAATTACAGTTCAGAATTGTTATTTCTGTAAAATTTCAAAATTAACTTTGTGCAATAAAAAAAAACGAGCCATATGCTCATAAAGCCGACATCGTTTACCCGTTAGAACTGAAAACACTATTCGGCATGGGACTTACCCTTTCATATTGAATAAATTTTCCCAATGACCGAAAACAGAATTTGAAAAGGAAAGTTAATTGTGTTGCTATTCTCTACTCTTTTTCTTTATTCTGTATATAATACTCGTACATGTTTAATAAAAAAATGCTAAATTTACTTAACTCTATTTGTGTTGTATCTCGTAACTTCCGCCAGGTCTACATCTCTATTTACTATCCTTTAAGTGTTGCAGCGACATTGGCTGCCTGTTGTGCAATTGCTATTGTCTTGATAGAGGCATCACGGATATTCTGTACAATTCGCTCCTATAATTGAATTGATTGCATAAAACAAAGTTCTCTAATTATTATTAACCATTAATTTATTTTCATTCTTACCAAACGCTTTCCGAATTTCTTCAACCATCCAGCTTCAGTCCCTCCAGCAAAGATAGCCAATATCAGGACAGAAAAAATTATCACCTTCGAGAAATTCATTTTGAAACTGGTGTCAGCTAAAATTATTCAAGCGCCGGTGGTCAAGCCTCAGAGCTATCAAATTGAAAAATGATTTTCAGAAATCTCCAATTTATATAGAAGAACTACGCTCTAATTGGCAACAATTTTCGGGGATTCCTTGGTTATTTTGGGAAGAATATCCACTCAAGTTGGGAATTTTGTTAAGATCTAAATTGGTAAATTTTTATTGCGGTGAGTTAAGTTACAAGTTGAAATTCTTGTTTATTTTTTGCAAAAAGGTAATAAATTATTATATGAACAATTAAAACAGATTAAAATGATACGCACCTTTTCAGAAAAAAAGAGATCTGAGATTCCTATACACCAAAGCAAGAAGCATTTAAAGTTGGACTGATTAGTCCAACAATGTTGCTTCTATACTATGTATACTCGTATAGACTCCATAGACTGCCCCTGGAATTAGACATGCATCGTTTCGTGTAGTGCTATCGGACTCAGAGAATCTGGATTCACTATGGTCATAGTAAAGCTCTTGATCTGTCACCTAGGGATCTGGCTTCGACCATAACTGACTACACTTAAAAATAATATCAAAGTTCACCTTCCGGAAAGGACGGAATGGAAGGATAATCTACCCCTATCCGAATACTATGTGTCGAAATACACCGAAGGCTACAAGATGGAATGCGGCGTTTGAGCATATGTCTTCTCAGTGGAACTGAACGTACCCAAATCATACCACCTTCCAAACTCTGCAAGTGTCTTCAAGTTGAAGGTATTAGCAATTAGAGAGGCCTGTAAGATTCTTAACCTCAGCCCCATTACCATAGGCGTTCTTCAAAGCACTTGACTCACTTACTTCGTCCTCTAAACTTGTACAACAGTGCAAGGAAATTATCACGCACGTAAGAGGCTCAATCTTCGATGTCTCTCCTGCGGAGTCATTCTGCTCCCCGATGGGACTCCCCAAGGTTAAAATTTTGTAATACTTTTAGTCTATTGCCCACTCTAGATGGAAAAGTCTAGAAACCTGCACCATATCCAGACAGATTTGGCCCGCCTACAATAACAACAGGACGAATGACTTCATCAACAGAACTCGAACCGAGACTGTAAGAATCAATTATCATGGGTCTCCGGCCAATTGGCCCACACGCTGCCAAGTTAGGCATTCCTTATGACCCCCACGAAAAGGAAGCCCTGTTCCACTTTCATCCACATCGCACACTTGGCAAACCATAACCAGAGATTTCTGTCACAAAATTCTGCAACATTATTAATTTTCTGAACTCCACAGGTCACGTAAATCGTGGTATCAAAACGGCGTATTCGGGCTATTGGTGTTTCTGGTAGGACCTTGCCAGGCAATCATTATGACCTACCATGCTCCTATAGGCAGCCTGTCTCCATTTCGCCAAGTGGAGATTCAGTAACCAATATACCCATAGCGACCACCTGGCCATCCAGTTTGAGGTACAATTGAGAAGAGCGACCCAGAAACGCCCGCCAAAAAAGACGCAGCGAATGAGGTGGAAAATAAGAACACTGGATGAAGCTCTTTCAATCTGATTTTTGTATAGTCTACGCATTAAATGTCCGTAAAACATCAACGAATCGCCGGGATTCAGTGCACTGGTGGAACCAAGAGATAGTAGGGCTACGCAGCAAATGTCATAAAGTAAGAAGACTATTCCAGCGATCCAGAGGTTTGTCTCCCAATAGGATCTACAGGTGCAATACAAAGAGAGGCGTAGAGATCTGAAATTAACCATACGGAGAACCAAAAGTAACAGCTTTAAAGAACTCTGCGAGCAAGCAGATATAAATCCTTGGGTTACGGCCAAGGGCACTAGGGCACTTGGGCACTAGAGCACTAGGGCACTAGAGCACTAGGGAATCGTCACCCATGCCCTCTCTTAATGCAAAAAATAGTGTCGTGGTTATTTTTGCTAGTCAATTGCTATTCTAGCTCAAAGAAGCAGAGTTTAGCTATAGTTATTCTTCGTTTGATCTCAGAGCTGGTATCGTTGTCTGAATTAATTGCGGAGCCTTGGTAAACAAAGTCTTTAACTATCTCAGAATTGCGAGTACATCTGTCGAGGGTGATGATCGGTCCTAGACGTCGGTGTTGGGTGTCCTTTCTTGTTTACAGCATATTCTTGATCTTGCCCTCATTAGCCGTTAAATCCATCTTTGCCACTTCTGTCTTAATACTTTCTTCAGATTATGTCAATATCATCGGCGACGGAATTTTGAAAGATTGTCCCTCTTGTGTTGCGCATCACCTTGTCTAAATCCTTTTTTGACATGTGTATTCTCCATCGCCATCCTGCACAAGCCGACGAGTTTGGCAGGGATGCCTAAACTAGACATTGCTCTGTCAAGTTCGTCTCTATAGATGCTCTCATACGCGGCCTTACGATGAATAGGTGACGTGTATCGATTTGGAGTTCATAGGTTTGTTTTCAAGATTTACCGTAGTCGATGGTGAACTTTCCTCGCTTAAAGCCGTATGGTATGGACTGACGAACGGCCTCAGGCGTTAACACAATACGGCAAATAGGATCTTGTTGGCGATGTTAAGAAGACAAACGCCTCTGTAGTTGGTGCAGTTCAGAGGGCCTCATTTCTTGAGATTAAGACAAACAATGCTGACGTTTCATTCATGGGGCATACTTTCGTCCGACCATATTTTACAGATGAGTTGGTACATCGCCTGCTGCCTTGAAGAGTTCGGAAGTCATGTCATCCGCTCCAGCAGCTTTGTTGTATTTAAGCTCAGATATGGGTATCTCCATTTCATCCAGGTCGAGTGGACGGAATTGTCGATCTACACTATCCAAGTTGAAGGGTTCATTCTGCCTGACAGCGGTATTTGGGCCGTCAACGCCGTTATACAGTCTACAGAAATGCTCTTTCCAATTAAGCAAGTCGAGTCCGGATGGGCATCGACCAGCACTCGATGGTTCCCACTTAGAAGTAAAAGAAGCACAATTGATGTGTAAAAACAGTTGCGACACTGGTTATCTCCAGGTTGACACCTCTCAATGCCTACCCTATTTCCACTATCCTTGAAATGTTGTGTAATAACGGTCGGTGGTAAATGACGGAGCACAGGATATGTAATCGGGCCACGAGACAATTTTCTGCAATCTTCTTGAGGTACGACTGATATGCAAGGTATACATTTTCATTCTCCGTGCATTCTCCTCAAATAGGTAATTCAGTCTAATTTGCTAACTTCCGAAGGCTCTAGGGATCTGCCTCACTTTCGTTCAGTGCAAGTTCATGCACTAGCTTTGCATTCAACACAGGTTTAGAGCTGTCGCTATCAATATAAGTGGGAATCACGTAGTGCTTAAGACGCTCATTTTATGAACACAAGGATTGTTTCAATATCATGCAGTACCTATCCAAGTACAATAGGATACAAAAGTGTTCCTATATCTACGCACATTAGCCTACTAAATAGACGGGGACAGAAGCAACACCTTATATTCTGGGACTATGGGACTGGGACTGGCCTTTCCGTCTATCCCTTGGATAACAACTTTGAAAATATTATGACTTATAATGGGAACTATATCAGAAAACTTCCCTACTCCCCCCGCGAACACTGTGGTCTAAAATAGCATCTTAACGAAATGAGAATCTCCTTCGTAACTGAGTGCGAACTCCGTTTAGATGGTGACAAAGCCACAGATACTCTATGTCCGTTCGGGTCTTTGCCCCTTAAATAGGCGTAAAAGCACAAGTGCTTCAGCTTTATATAGCAAAAATATGTAACAAAAATGTAGCTGGTTGAATTGGTACCCGTTCAAAGTTTGAAAGAATCCGCAGAAAGTTTGCTTTGAAAGATGTTGAAGTGCCGAACATATCCGAAGTGGTTTAGGTACTTCTCATATGTGCAATTTCACACGCATTTCACGAAGTTTTCAATACTCTTATGCACATCCATTCCATTACAATAAAACACTTACTCGTTCAATAATGTACGTAACAATGTACACTTCTTCCATTCTGTGAATGTTTGGTTTCTCAATTTACACGAAATATCCATTAGATTAAAATTTTTTCCATAAACGTAGTATCAATAAGATTTTGAAATAGTCAGAATATAAATTTAGATAAGTCCTTGAAGTTCACTTGGAGGTGACACTTCTGTCAATAACTATTCAAAGGAATGGCGGTAACAAGTGACCTCATATGTTATTTACCTACAATTAGGAATATAGAAGATAGTGCCGAAGATGTGCATGCCTGCAGGACGGATCCATTTCTCACGTTGAAGAATTCGCATAAGACGGAATCACCTTGTTTGAAAGCTCGTGTTGATTGTCAAATCCTGGTATGCTTTTGCATGCGCCAAGTTGAACTAGTTTCGTAGATATACTTCCTTCAGATATAGTGTTATACTCGAGCAAGAATCCCTTGCTGAGCAGTCGAAAGTAGTTTTGTAATTGACGGATATGTGTTATGAGAATAGGCGTTAAGCGTCTTGTGAAGACAGAACTGTCGAAACTTAAATCTCTGCCGATCAACCCCTAGCTCCACGAGATGAAGGATGCAAGTCTGAAGGTAGGATACCCAACATCTGCGGGATGTCAATAGCAGCTGCAGACGAGAGAGGGGAGAAAGAGTTTTTGCACTAGGGCACTTGTCATACATACATCAGACCGGCGGCGGCAGCGGTTATTTTGAGTTACCTACTTTGTGCGCACCATCTTTTGGAGCTACTTCGACGTATTCAGAGCCCAGGTCGAAAGGAACTCAATGAATTTGCCTGCACCCCGGCGTAGAGATTGTGTCAAAAGAAACCTGAATAGAACAACGGCGGCTTTCATTACCTCAGCGAGCCCACTGACACCGGACTGTTTAGACTGACTTTTTATCAAAGAGTTTTATTAGCAACCTTGCATTCCAGATTGGGGGTGGTGCACGTTATAACTTTCTCACCATGCAAAAAAATGGAAAGTGGTTCAGATACAACCAATACGAGGATATGGAATGATATAATATTGACTATTCTACCATAACGTTTTAAAGACAACCTTAACAAACCTGCTGCCGAACAACTCATTAAGGCACTAGATTGCAATGATGCAGATATTACCCCAATCCAAGCAGTGAAATGGGATGGCCCGGGAAAAACTAGAATGAAAAGTTACGACATTTATTACGGCGACTACTAGAGAGAAGGATGTGGATAAGGATGACATCATCAAAGACGAATTCTATGACCTTCGAGACCAAACATTTGCTCAGTGCTCCAGTTCCGACTCCAAAATTGTGCTAGGGGATATTTACACAGGGCTGCGAAAGGTAGATGTCTTTGAGTGGGGGATTGAAAAACACAGCTCACAGCTGACAAAGGGCAAGGATTTCCGAGACTAAGTTAGGATCTTGGAAAGAAGATAGTGGCGGATGAGCCGTTAATAGACCGGCAGCGCTCACATCCCCGAACAGGTTACAGTCTTCGGTCTAACCGACTTCTCGTCGTAGGGGTATTATAATGGAACTGGCCCTACAAGTTGGGGGTAATGAAGCAACAACAAGCCTTGGATACGGACGGATCTACCATACTGTTGACAAGCCTCACGTGCAGCCGAACAACTAGCGAACGCCCTGGACTGCTGTAAAACACATAATACCGGCATCCAAGAAATGCGTTGGGATGAGCCGGACAAAAATAAGATGAAAAACTGCGACATCTACTTCATGGATTGTTATCGACGGCAAAAGAAGCGCCTATTTGTATGTCAATTTGTTGTTAGAAGCAGACTTAGCCAAGAAGTCTAAAGTTTTCGGCATGCTAACCAGCGCCTCGTAACAATTTTTATTAAGTCAAACTTTGCCAACATTAGCCTTATATGAGTGCACGCCCCCACAGAGGAGACTATGACGACACCAAAGATAACTTCTACGATATCTTGGACAAGACCGACGAGAAGTGCCCCAGTTATGATATTAAAATTGTGCTCGGCGATTTTAATGCAAAACTAGGACGAAAGGTCATATTCGGTAGCACTATCGCTAGGTACAGACTGCACGACACCAGTTCCGATAACGCATTCACGCTAATCGACTTTGCCACGGGGCGAAACATTGTCGGATTTAGCACGCGGTTCCCATATCTCGATATTCACAAGGGGACTTGGGGAACTCTTGATCAATCAACCGTCAACCAGATTGATCACATTTCGATAGACGCAAGGCACTCCTCCAGGATTATGGATGTCCGAACGTTCAAGGGACCAACATCGGATATCTCGAACATCGCAAAGGCAATCAATTGCAAGAGATCGCCAAATTATTTTCCGATAGTGTCTAACTTAATCTGTTAAAAGATCCTATGCCTCCTGCATCGAGTGTAGAAAGCCAGTGGTAACATTGCCAAAAAGCCATCAGAGATGCCGCTTCTGATTTGCTAGGTTTCACTCGGCCGCCAGAACGAAACCACTAGTTTGACAACTGAGTGCCGGCAAGCAGATACAGCTATGTAAGGTGCATACAAAGCTGCGCTACATAGAAAGAGCTAACGAGCTCTACGAGTAGAAGTGAAGGGACGAACACCGGCTTCTCAAAAGGAAAAACGGAAAAAGAAGGAAAGCGCGGGTTCAGGGAAATTGAGAGATGCTACTCCAGGAATGAGACTCGAAAGTTTTACCAAAAGACAAAAAAAAACATGCCATTGGATACAAACCCCGAACCGATGCATGGAGAGACGAATAAGGGAACACCGCAGTAGAGTCGCAGTCGATGCTGAGGATTTGGAAAGAGCATTTCTGTGGACAGTATAACGGCGATGAGGAACCAAAAACCGCTGTCATGTAGAAAGAACCTTTCAACCGGACGATGTAGATCAATAATTCCATCCGCCCAACCTGAACGAAGTGAAGGTAGGAATATTTAAGTTTAAGTCCAACAAAGGTCTGACTGTCGAGCTCTACAAAGTGCCAAGCGATGACTTAGTAAGGAGCATCTGTCCGATCCTCGAGAAAAGAGACCTTCTGAATTGTAGGAACTACAGAGGTATCAGTCTTCTTAATATCGCTTACAAGGTCCTATGGTATGTAGTATCGTGTGAACGCCTGAAGCAGTTCGTCAACAATCTGATTGCTCCATATCAGAACGTCACCATTAGCGGACGCTGAATTACTAATGCCAATCCCTTTGCGATCAGAAGGCAACTGAATTGGTCTCTTAAGACCAATCTGACTTTATACAGGACGCTTGTCATCCCAGTCCTCCTCTACGGAGCAGAAAGTTTGACTCTGTCAATAATGAATAAAGAAGCACTTGGCAGTTGCGAAAGAAATATACTGCGTGATATTTTCGGTCTCTTTTGTATTGATCATTCCCCGAGAAGAAAATTTAACCACGAGCTGTATGGAGAGTACAGCGACATCGGTGTATTACAGGTACAACGTATGAGATGGGTGGGTGATTTTGAGCGAATAGTGGTACACGCAAGTGGAAGTGGACCTCAACCGACTTGGAGTGCTGACTGGAGGCAGCTGAAGTGAAACCATGCTAGTTGGGGACGCTTGTTGGTGGAAGCCCAGATTCACTCCGGACTGTCGCGTCACCTAAGCCCAGCAGACATGGACATTAAATACCAATTTGTCGTACAAGTTTTTTCTCGTTTGAGAGAAAGTTAGGACAAAACTCGATATCCACGATCCGAGGTGATTTTTTTGTTAAGTTCCTTTTCCGAACTGCAGTAATCAAGTAGTGAGATTTAACAATTTATTAAGATTCCTCTCAGTTAGGCAACTGCCAACTCACTTAGGCACTTCCTCCTGTTTCCGAGTGGCAGCGGACGGATTCTAAGGATGGAATTAACGGCGACGTTAATTCCAGTTATGCCGAACTAGTGCTATCCCTATATGAGCTGCTTAAACGTACTTAAATACAAGGTCTAAAGGGATCTCCAACACTAAGTCAGGGTGTTAGAAAAGAGTAGGTGGCGGGTGAGCCCTTAATAAGGGCCGCCCCTTTTGCCCTAGGGGTTCCAAAGAGGGTCTGGCCCTTCAGGATGGAGGCTGTTGGCAATGAACTATATTGTGAAATAACCGTAGAATGGTAGATAGTAGACATAGATAGAAGGTGGTTAGAAGACACAGATTTGTGGCGAAAGGCAAGCTTCTTTTTACGCCTTCCAAGCAAGTTTGAGAATGCAAGACTTCACTTAACGCAGTCGGAAAACTGAATTTACTGCGGCTTGTTTGGTTCCCAGGTCACAATGGGATTACGAAAAGTGAAATCGCCAATGAACTTGCTGGACCATAACATTCTGTGTTAGGATTGCTTGAGTCCTTGGTTAGGGCTTAAGGCAGTTAACTAAAATCAAGCAAGATGAGTAGTTGACTAGAAACCCACAAGAAGCCAGCTTCCACTAACAATTTAGTCTCCCATTGAACCCAAGCATCCCACTTTCCCTTTCTATCCCATTTTTCAAAAATTTAACACATGCTGAGGCGTTATAAGTATATTCATGCCCACTTTAAAAAAAAAAAAACACAATTGCAGGTCGCACGATTCTCCAGTCCAGACGAATTATTCCCGACGGCTCTAAGAGGACAGCGACCTTCCTGCTGTCACTCAGTAGGAAAGATTGGAGGCTGCTTACTGGCGGGCCACTACGCTGTGTGATGTGATACGAAAGGATGATGACACCAGCGTGCACTACAGGTACTCGGCGCGTGGTGGGTGATGGGACTGTAGGCACTTTGTAACTAAGGCATGTACTCCCAAAGAATGAGAAGTTTCGGTAAAAATAAAATAAAAAGGAATACAGCAGACTTGGTCAGAGAGTTCTGTTCCGGCAGAAAGTAAACCTGAAGACACTCATGTCAATGTTTATAGTTAACAACGCTATCATTAGCGAAAAGCGGGGAGAAGTCGTTCCAAATCACAGCGATCGGCTTTATGCACTGCATTTATGTGCTTCAACTTTTCCTTCGAATTCTTCGGTTATTCCTGTAGTACTCGTACATTTGTATGTCCCATTCTTATACTCATATATGCCATGGGTACACTTTGAGATATTAAGGCCGATCATTCCCAATGGTTGAGAGTTTCATCGGAAGATTTTTCCAAATCGATGAAGACAATATGTCACCGTATGGGCTCCTGCTGGCTTTCAGATTTTCATCTCCAGTAACAATTTGATTGGAAATACTCAATGTACTTACCTATACAATGTATGCTACGGAAGTCCAAAAACTCCCTACGAAACTTGGTTTTCCTCAACATTGTAGTTTCGATCTCTGTGATTGTTTTTCAAATCGAGTTATTAGAAAATTTGAGGCCATAATTTTACGAAATTTAGTAACGAGTATGTCCTCAGATAAAGTCCTTGCATGACTTTCTAGTTTAATTATCTATATAATTTTCACATAACTCCGATACAGAACCGTCGCTACTACTGCAACCATTACGCAGCTTTTTTTGTCACGCATTAGGCTTTCTCATTCCACTGACCATTAAAGCTTTCTAGTTGTTCTGCCGACGCTCTTCTTGTAAGAGTTCCGTATGAATGGTGCCAACTTGCTATTTCCTTGTTCTTAACTGGGAGTTGTGATGCGTGCTGCAGCAATTGTTACCTCGGAGAGATGATGCGAGACATTTCCTCTTTAACAGGGCTCAGACATCCACACTTAGCTCGACGTTTCATTCGGGTTCCTTTCAGAACATTAGGGTCTTCGATTCTTAAACCTTTCTGCCACTACAAAACAACCGAATGAAGTAAGGTAAAATTGTGTATTTAGCATGTAATATTTCCCGCAACAAGAGAGTTACTCTTTTCCTTGCAAGTTCCTTCGGTCCCTCTTTTCGTTGAGTGGGAACTCCGAGCTCTGGCGGAGGTGGAGGGCAGCCATGTCACATCAGCCAGTAACCCTAGACCTCGGAAAACAGCCCGCACAGGCCGGTGAAGCCCTAAGGACAGTAGGGAGACTCCGATGGACCAGTAGCCCAAGGTGCGGCAGGAGGTCCACCAGGAACACCGTTATCGGAGCCCATAGATAGACTGGAGACTAGCAACGGACTGCATCAGACAGGACGTCTGAAGTCACCGACGGGTGGGAACCGACGGTCTTTCAATCCAGGCGCCCCAACACAATGATGACGGGTGGGGGAAGACGATCCCTGGAACTTACACCCCAATGAAAGGCAAGAAATACAGTGGCTTAAATAACACCCCATGCTGCAACCGATGTGGGTACAGAAACTGGCATCACAGCGGATAGGTGATAGGTGAAGAGACGACGATCTCTTTATATAGCAACACGCCAACGAGGGATCAACAAAGGAGCAGCAGGTGGACGGCCAACACAATCCAGCACACCCTAGTGACGTTCCAGCTTTAAAAATCAGGTTCGATGGGTCAAGGGATGACGACCTCTTTATAAGCCAGCACCCACCCGATGGACCACCGGAGAGCAGCAGAGGCGGTAAGCGGACGGCCAAGTAATAAAACAGTCTTCACCGGGGGTACAACAAAAAAAAAAACGTGCAAATAACAACCAGCACACAACAATAGACAATAATAAACAACAACAAACAACACCAACCAACGACAAACAAAAACATCTTCAAACAACCAACAACAACAAAAACAGCAAACAACACCAACCACCAATAACCAACAAACACACAACGAGTAACATATAAAAACCAACTACTGTACAAAGACCAACGTTACAAATAACAAAACCGGCCGTGGGCCGAAAACAGATAGGCCAGAGGTCAGAAGGGCCCACAACCAGAGTAAAACAAAAAAAACATAAATAGTTGTAAGGAGTGACACGCTATTGGTCAGTCCCCACCCCCCTAAATCGGAACGCGTCGATCCTGGGGTCCGCTAGGGGTCCGCGGTAAAAGTGTACAAATTTGCACAAGCACTGTACGTTGCTTTTGTCAGGGGCGGCGATCCGGAGGATAGCTGGATCGAGATACAATCCCTTTTGGATTGCATTTACAGTATTTTCCTTTCGTCCCAACACTCCATTTATGTACATTTCCATCGAATTTCCTGCTGGGCCGTAATTTTTGTTTGCAATAAATTACGACTCGATGAGGGAAAAATACCGGGCATCAGAATAGAAAAAAACATTGCTTTTCGCAAGTTCCACAACGAGATCTATTTTTAGGGGAAGTAGTTAGGCATAGCTAGGTTCACAGCTTCCATAAACTCTCTCAGTGAAGCTCCCAGTCATCACTGGAAGTAAGAGCGCACTCCGAGACTGAGGAGTTTAGTGTGAATATGTAAAAATGGTATGAAGGAGAGGCCTAGTTGGACACAGGCGCACACACCAGTAAAGCTTGCTAGTGTCGTAGCTAACAACCCCGTTGTTGGGTCCGCTAGAGCCGAATGAATGAATGAATGAGCGTGTGCGTGAATGTGTTTGTGTGTCTGGCGGGAGCTATGGAATGAAAAAGATCTGGAAGTCACGTCACCAGCAATTGAGAGGGTCAGCATAGAGGTTGTGAGTTGTGCGAACAAGTTTAGTTTGCCTAATTGCGAGAATAATTTTATTTTTCCTTTTCCAAGTTACGAGTACAGTGGAGTAGATTTTTCTGTAATAATTCGCGAGATTTGCGTGGGCAAACAAAAAAAAGGTAAGAGAAAAAGGCGACCAGGAAGAGGGATATTGGAGCAGGAGTAGCGGGACAGAAGGACTAAGGAACTGTGCCAGGAAGGGGTACAACACCGCTAGGACACAAAAGAAAAGTTAAGTATAGTGGTAGTGTAGTGCAATGTAGAGCGAAAATCCGGTTTTTATTTGTCGCTTTTTTTGTTGTGTAATTTTTTTCTCGGGGAAGATTTTCCCCTTTTCTTTGTCTCTCGAAAAGGTTTGGTGATTCCGGAAAAAAATCACGTGGCGGCAATATTTTAGCTTACCCAGGTTTAGCTGCCATTCAGGCTCTACCTAGGGCAACCCGCCGCGGAGATAGTAAGATCCCAGAAGAAGTTATCGTTTGGTTCGGGGCATCGTTCTATCGGTGCCAGGAATCAAACATAACAGTACATATACAAATTTTAAGTTCTATGCCGAATTTTTATTATTCTTATCTATTTTGACTGGACTATTTCATCTTTTTAGGCACTTAAACTTAGCTTTTTACCGAGCCCATGTATAGCTGCTAGGTGTCATTGCTTCTGTCGGCACAAAGAGTGGTAATCAGGAATTGGCTGTCAAAATTGTTTAGTATATTTTGTTTTTATAGATAGCACAATCGTTTAAACTTTGAAAAAAAAACCCTGAAAGGGAGCAATAATGTGCGTTAGTGATATGAGCCTAATGGCTTGGACATACAGACAAGTTTCAAGAGTTATCGCTTTTTAAACTAACATATGTATCTATGTATATAGAAAACCTTTTTTTAAACCCAAACCCATCATCAACTACTTCTTCAACTATGCCAAAAAAGATAACATTCACAACTGTACTTGCTGTGTCCCGTGACATCCTAGTTTCTCACCCTCTCATATTTATTTATTAACAATATCTAATTACAGTGACGATTGTATTTCACCCTGTGAGTACTCGAATTCGTATCCGTACGGGTACGTACGAGCACCATTGCGTTTCACTTCATCTTTTTTTTGTTTTGTATAACACGTGTCAAGTACTTAACCATTCGGGACAATGCGGCGGCAACTGCTGTTTTGTAATATGTGGCAACTAACACTCAAAACGTGTACACAGTACTACTCGTACACAATATTTGAATTGGAGAAAAAAAATAATAATAATAAAAATTTGCATATTGCTTAATATTTATTTTTAATATTCAAAAATTAGCAAGGACTCTTTTGAACTGGTCGTGTGTCAGAATCTCTGGTGGCATCTGTGAAGCCCGTGTAAATTCGCGAGGAAAATTCGTTTTTATCTGAGCGAGGGGGTGAACATGGGGCGGAACTGATTTTTGCACAGACAAGCATGTTAGAACCTTGAGGATGGAGTTATGGGGAAGATGACATAGAACTGTCGGCAACATTTTCGATATTTATCGGCATTAACAGCACGTTTGCAAATTTCAACACTTCAAGGATGTGCAAATTGAATTGATTTGTAGAGCTTAAAAATATTAAAATTGTAATTCTTAACTGATGCGTGGATTAAGGAAACCGTTGTTTCGATTTTTTTTATTATTTGTAGAGGGAAAGCAGGAAAATTGCTTCAGAATGTATTTTGTGAGCTCTTGTGAAACATAATAGGATCTTGTTCATGGCTTATTCAGCGGGCATAGTATTCGTGAAAATGTTACATAGTGTGTATGTACAGACTTCAGAATATGCCACTTCAATTGGTTTTTGATAAATTTTCAGTTAACTTTACCATAATCGGGGACTATAAACATATTAAGAGCTCTAATGGTGAAGCAGAAACTTACAAATCCATATTAACCCTAAATGGGTTAGTTTCATTTGTAAATGACGTAACTAGACCTATCTTAAGCACTTGTCTTGATCATGTATTTGGTCGTTCCATTAAGATAGAGCGAAGCAATTTCCATATTACCGGCTCTGTATGATAGGACTATTCTTAACTAGCGAAATCTTTAGCTTATTATACGAGTACGCCGAAGAAAATGCTTCCATGGCCTATCATTTTTGAAAAATTTAAAAATCCGCATAAACAACTCTAGTACATATATCCATTGAGCAAACAAAACCGGTAGTCAAAATTAAAGCAATAGTAAAACCTGCAAACACCCACTTAATCTGTCTTTCAAAAGTCGTTACACTCCTCTGTACCGAAAAATTAATAAAGACTTTTTGTATATTTGCCTTTAATATTTCTTCAAAAATTAAGAAACTCACAAGCTTCATTTCTTTGGCTGTATTGACGGAGCAGGAAAGCTTAAAAGTCAAAGATACTATGGTTCTGAAAAGAAACCAGGTGAGACGTTGAGCTAAGCGCCAAAAACGTCTAAACTAGACGTAAAATAATTAACAGTATGGAGGTGAGCCCAAAGAATTATACTCCAGGTGGTAATCGTAAAGTGTAGCCGTGATCCGTGGCCGGGCACGAATTCTTAAGGCCCCACCCGACATACTACACATACCCCTCGAAGATTTCGGCGCTGACCGAGGAGCTGCTGGAACACTTGATTTCGATGACTCCTGCGGCTTACTATGACACGTTCGGTAGATTAGGCTGGAACGATGGAGAGAGTACCGGAGAGGCCTTGCCTTTTGCTGTTAAACTCCATCTGAATGGAGAAGTGGTTGGTCAGGATGCTGTTTCTAATGGCTTGTCTCGGAAAACAGAAAAGGTGGAACGGGCTCCGATATTCAACAAATATGCTAAGGAGATTGGCTAGTATACTATCGGAGACCTCCATGTCGGACCATGGGTATATCGAATTTAGAACCGAATGCGATGTTCCAACCTTATTGAAGAGGAAAAATCCACAGAAAACGAACTGAACACGATTTAAGCAGGAACTCGACAAGTATGTACAACAGTGCTCCCTCTAAGCTCAGAGCAAAAGAAAAGCTAGAGGAAACTTTTCAGAACCTGAAAGGTATCCTCACCAAGTATTTTGACATGGAATGTACAGGTAGTAAGCAAGCCAGCAGACAATCCGTTCCTTGGTGGAACGAAGATCTACAGCATCTCGGTAGAAAAACCAGAAAACTTCTAAACTGGTTCCATATGACTAATTTGGGAGAAGGCTGGCGTCTTTACAGATCGAACCAAAAAGAATATAAGAAGCTAATACGGATTTCGAAGAGTGTCTCTTTGTAACATGCTTGCCATCTGGCAGGCAGAATTGAAGGCGCACTCGTCAAGACGGAATACGCCTTGGGCATTTTTATCGATGTCGATGGTGCTTCCGACAACGCAACTTTTGACGGCATGTGTAACTCGGCCAGACAACACGACGTAGAGGAATCGCTAGTTTTGTAGATAAAAGCAATGCGGGTGAATAGGACATCGATTGCGTATGCTGACGATGCGGATGATATAGCTGCACTATCTGTTGCATAGCGTCTGTTGCTGTAAACCGCAGGCAGCCCTAGACGTAATCGACAATTAGTGCACTAGTAATGGGGTTTCAGTCAATCCTCTCAAAATAAGGTATGAGAAGGAGCAAGCTGCCTGGTCTGACTCATCTAGTGCTTAAAGACATCACCATCCATTTCTCAAAAGTAGCTAAACATTTGTGTTTCATCCTGGATAACCAACTTCTCTGGACTAAACATTTCTCTGGAAAGCATCTAAGGCGCTATCGGCCTTCTAGCAGTGCAGAGGAGTTATTGGTAAGACATGGGGCCTGTCACCGAGAAGGGCTCTATGGATCTACGTGGCTATGATATGGCCAATTATAACCTATGCGTCGGTTTGTGTGGTGGAATAAGCTCTCTCGAAAACACATGATTGCAGCTTTTACCAGATTTCGAAGAACGATCTGTCTCGGATGCATGGCGGCCTTCCCCAGCACTTCTGACTCTGCTCTAGACGCACTGATGAATATCCTTCCCTTTGATATTCATATCATGGGCTGCAAAGCCCATCTCTCTCAAAGCCATCTTCCGTCTAAAAGGAAGTGGTGTTTTACACGCACTTTGATGTCTTATGACTCTGGTCTTATGAACATGCCTTCCGATGCAATGACACCAGAACTCCAGTTGCGGGAAAAAATAAGAAATGGACTTTCCCTGTGCCTAGGGCAGGTTTCGGGCAGAATCTGAGCCAGGAAAGGAATGCAGTCGGGTCTACACGGACGGCTCCAACACCAATATAGGATCTGGCGCTGGTATCTTTCTGGAAGAGGACAATGTTAGATTTCACTGCATCTGTCTTCCAAGCTGAGATTTATGCACTCCTGATGGTAGCGAACTATATTGTGGAGAACCAGTGGAGGAAGCGAATCATTTGCATCTGAAGCGACAGCCAAGCTGCGCTTAGAGCCTATTTTCGTCCGCTTTAAAATAGGACTGGGATAATAAGGACTTGTACAAATTACATTGTTTGTTGCTAAATCGCAATCAAATCGTTAGCCCTGAGATTAAAGTTGTTGTTAGAGTATATGGCGGACTCAAAGTTCTACCCGGATGCCGACGAAAGGCGCAACTGATCAAAATCGACAGAATGGTGAATATAGATAACTTTGGGGATATTTTAATGCCTATTGCAAGGTGGAGCTTTGGTCAAGGGGGTGAACTTTTTGGCCTTAAGACGCACTGATAGAGACAACGACCATGTCAATGGTCAATGGCAAAATCTTAGCGTTTCCAATGCTCATCAACATACTTACTTTCTTACTTACTTGCTTAGATGGTGATCGGGGTGAATTTGGGCCTCAACTAACAAGCCCTTCCAGTTAGCTCGGTCTTTATCTAACTAGTGGGCGCCACCTAAGGTGTAGTCTTGGTCTTTGTATCTAAATAACCCAGGATACATTCATCCGCTTTCGATAGGGTCCATGCCCCTGCGCCATGAAGTAGGACTGGGATAATCAAGGCCTTGTATAGAGTCTCCTTAATTTTTAGGTATAGGGCTTTACTAATCAATTGTCTTCTTAGCACAAAGAAACAGCGATTGGCAAGAGTGATTGTCCGTTTTGTTTCTGCTAAAGTGTTGTTGGCAGATAGCATGGCCAAGATAGGCGTTGTGAATTTATCTAATTTGTCGATGTTATGTGAAAGAACACATTGTTGGCAGCATAGCTATTCTTGGTTTTGAACTCATTCACGACTAAACCTATTTTTTCCGCTTCTGATTCAATACGTCTAAGAGCACCAGTGACAGCTCGGTGAGTCCTGCCAATGATGTCAACGTTATCAGCATATGCAAGTAGTAGAAAGACCAGTAAGTTGGTCTAGAGACTAAGGTATCATTATTTCACAATTATGATAACCCCGGGTTCGTTTTTTTTGCCAAAAAAATTAAAAATTTGTGTTGTGCCGAAAGGATAGCTACCATATTAAGTAAATCGTACAGATTGTGTTCATGTAACGGGTGGTCCAAATACAAGTTTCTTTTTGTGTTATATGTTATCTTGACACGGACAGCTTTTTCCAACACGAAATCTTAACTGTCAGTCAGTATCATATCTCCGCAGAACGGGATGAATCCCTTACGCTTGAACAGGGTTGGGAAATATTGCAAACTTATTTCAAAAGTGAATGCAATTAGTTTTGGCCGAAATAACATAAAACATCCACCTGTCGACGAATATTCATGGTCCCGGTCGTCATAACGTATGTACCGACGGGAATGCGGCTGCTGTGCCAGAGAGTGTTCGACTCAATCCATTTTATTTCGAAAATTCTTCTGGAAACGCAAAGCCCAACGGTGAGCCCTATAGAGCCATGATTACCGAGTTTTCGTGGGCTAAAATTGAAGACATGGACTTGAACGATTTTTGGTTTCAGCACGATGGTACGTCATGGATCTTTTGCACGCTAAATTCGGTAATCGGTTTGTCAGCCGTCTTGTCGATGTGAATTGATCCCATCAGAGCTGTGATTGGATCCCATTCGACGGTTTTTTTGAGGGATACCCTTCAAAATCGATGACATGCCGATAATCCAGAAACGATTCAAGAACGATTCGTCGAGTCATTCGTGAGTTAGAGCCAGAAACAGTCAACAAGGTCTTGGGAAATTGGATTAACAGGATGCGCTACTACGAAGTCCTCGAGGCAATCACATGAATGAAGTCGCATTCCATTACTAATGGGAATGTTTGCTCTTTCTAACAACAGCCACAATGTACTGAAAATAATTGATTTTGAATCATTTTATTTTATTTGTAAAAAGAAACTTGTACTTGGACTTCATTTGTCGATGAGCTCCATGTGGTGAAGAGAGCCGTTTTCCGGTTTGTGAGACGTGCTTGAAATCTACAATATTGAGGACCCCGGGGTCATCTCTTTTGTCAAAATATTAAAGGCTATCTTATTAATTAATATAGATTACGTAGACGAGTAATGATGAAAGACCATTCCCTTTCACTTTTGTGTGTCTAGGTATTCAGCAGATATTCACGCGGTGACATTCTCAGAGTTTGACGACATTTTTGTACCCCAGTTGATATGGGGAATGCTTTTGTCGGTGGCTGACAGTCCACAAAGATGGTATCAATTCCCATGCCGGTGCAGCTTTACGAATGGCAAATATTTGTGCCTCAGAAATACTGCGTTCGTCCGCAATCTGGAAAGACTTCTGGATCTGTAGCATTTCACAGTAGAATCTAGCCTCAGTATTTTTCTCCATTTTGGAGTGGAGTTTTGCAATGGTGGTGGCCGTGGTAGATAACCAGCCATGTCTGCTAGGAAATGATATGGAGAAACGCTTGGCACGATGTAGGCACTATACTTCATCCGGTTCGATAGTTCGTACTCCTGTGTTACAGATACGTGTCCTAAATTGTGGTGTGTCCATAGGTCTGATTATTTTAGTCTCATCGAGCTTTTGGAAGCCGTGCATTTGTGGAATTCGTCTAAATGAATGAGGTTGGGAATTATCTCTAGTGCAGCTTGAGTCTTTGAACTTAAAGCTCCTGTTACTGCGCGCTGGTCTTTGAACTTGTCTGAGTATTTCAAGATAACAAACCAGCTCTCCATAGGTAAGAATGGGTCTAACGTTGGCCATGTACATCAAGTGTATGATCTTAGTCGCCAACGTTTACCAAAGGCGCTGAGAATATTAAACTTTTCTAGCTTGTGTGTTCATCGACTCCTTTAGTTCGTTGATCGTCGGATGATATTTTCCTCTCAGCACAAACTTATAAGAATGTCGATTACAACAAGAAGCCTCAGAAGGGCAGAGATCACTGTTCCTTCTGGAGTTTCTCGTTCGACGTGCAACCGCTTTCCTGACTGTGTTTCTTCGAAAGTCCGAATTGATAATTCTACTCTTTAGAATGTTTTCTATCCATTGCGCTATCGTTGGACATGAAGCTTGTCCAAGGCCGTTCTTATAGATCCAATGTTTACATTATTAAACGCTCGTTCGATATCTAAGTAGAAAGATGGCTGTGGTGTACTCTTTGTAGTACATATTCTTTTTTATGGTAGCTACAACATCATATAGTACCGTCTCTACTGATTTTGAGAACATGTTGAGAACCCCGTTGGATGTGTTTGTTCAGTTTTCGTCTTATATGATGATCTAGACTGCTCTCCAGTATTTTTAACATAAACTTTGGTATAGAGGGTCATTTTTCGTTGAGTGAAACAAGTTCAAAATTCACAATATCTCTAACTTTTTGCGGAACAGTGAGAATTTGTTGTAGTGCCAGAAAGGTAGCAAACTTATTAAGCTCGTACAGATTACGTACATGTATAATTATGGTGATGAAAGACTATTACCCCCCCTCTTTGTAAAACGCTGTTAAAATTAAAGTAAGTCCTAAACAATGACATCCTGTGCGAAATATACCAATGTCGCACTAGTGTATATTTAAGTTCCCTACTTGGAGACTGAGCTGTTATTTCAATAATATAGTCAGCGCTCTAACATTATTCTCTGTACCAAACCGACTGCTCGCTTTTATTATCCCTATTATCGTGTCTACAAAGTAGCCTGTGTTATCCTTATCCCTTTAATCAGAATAGGTATTTTTTGGGAGTCCCATACCTTTCGCATTTTTCAAGGTAATGAAATAAATCCTAAAAATATGGCAACATGGCGATACAATTTATGATCTTTAATACAAATGAAACCACAGCTGTGCAACAATGACTCTCAAAAGATTTTTGTCATTAGACAATTCGCTGGGTAAGTACACAGAAGACTACAATTTATGGATATTAATAACGCGTGTAATCCCACAAAAGGTAGAAAAAAAAAACCTTCAAATACACTAAATAGTACAATCATAGTCAAGTTCAAATATCTAGAATCATCACCATCATCACTAGCTTATATATACGTCTCATAAATATCATCGGCAACACTTCAAAACTTAATAACGTCCAGAGAGCAACTTCAGAGCCGCATGTTGCCACACATGACATGACAGTGACCATCAACAGTAACCTCCCACCCAATGTCAATCACTATTCCTACCCTGCACGATGAGCATAAATACTAGCATTTTGCTATGTCATCGTAAGATGATTGCGATTATAATAAACCGTTGCGAAATGTGATAGTTCTCCATCCACCGTATGACAAAGCAACTATTCGTACAACAACAATTTCATTCCGTCATTCATAATTTCCCAAACAAGGGATGGTATCCAACTTTCATCCCCAGGAATACTTTCTATTAATTGCCAATGTTGTGCCTGGACGTGAATGTGTAGATGTGTACTAGAACAGAGCAAAGCACTGCTGGAGAAATGACAAACAATCAGGAGTATTCTTACAGATCAGGCATCCTGCAGTGAGGCACTTCCCTGTTTCGTAGACTGTTAGAGCTCAAGACCCAGAGTCCCCCTGCTTTCATCTTGGGTTTTAAATGAAAATCCCAGTAAATCAATTGCATTGTTCTTTGGAATGGATACGAATTTCCGTTTATTTGTGGCCAAACAAAGGCAACAGCAAAAAGCAGGAAGAAGTCTCACCCTACCGATGGTACAGCATATAAACCATTGAAACTATCTAACAACCGGAAACCGCACCCATACTCCATTTTAATTCAATAGCGCGCAAATGAAAACGACAAGGAAATGAGCCACTGACAGGCTGCAACTTAGACAAGACGGGTCGTTGTCAGTTGCCGAGTTGTTTGTGGAAATTTCAATTTCCATGCGACATTCGTGCATCCATTTCTAATCAAAGAGCTGACACATCCAATAGAATAAGTCAAATCTTTGTTGGGATACGTTGACTTTGGCTAAGATGATGATGAAAACCAAAACACTTGGGTTATTGTTTTCAGCAGACAAAACGGGTGAGGGTAAACTTGATTAGATTTTGTGTCTAATCTGAGATACATTTCCCCTTTACATGATCCGGAAATTATGTCGAATAAGTTTCTGATATGGAAAAGTCAGCTGCTAAGCAAGTGATAGGTATTACATTTAATTAATAAAGTTAAATGTGGATTTGAGTATCTGTTCTAGTAGATGTTCAATTATATCTATGTGGCAAGGACCTTCGATTTTAAATGAATACTCTTAAATTGTCCACTTGGTTTCTGCATATTTCCATTTGCATTCAGCACTTGATTTGACAGAGAGTGGGCAACACATGTACCTCAGAAGCATAGTATTTGGATTCCCCCATCCATTTGTTCTGTATCTCCATGACATTACCAGTATTTCGTCCGTTTTCGAGTAATTTCTTCGAATAGTTCTAAGACCTTGTGAGGGCTTGTGAGGGCTTGGTTGAAACCAGCAGACATCTTTTCGCTTATTTCATTGTAGGGATGCGTTGGTGCCGCAGAATAATAAGAAGCTCAAGATGGATGCAGTACTCGTGTCGAATGTACCATCAGCTATTCACCAGGCAACTACTAGGTTCAGCCGGATATTGCAATTAACATATGTAGATGGTTATTCAGCGCTTAGGCCCCTCACTTCGGACACCATCGAGATCGGTTTGAAAGTGTTAAGAGACTGCCGAGCATCTCTCAATGAAATGGCTAAGCAGAACAAGATCACATTCTGTTCGGTTTTGGGACACCCGCACGTCCCAGAGAACTGCGTTGTTAATCAACTCTCCAGACTCCAATCCCTAAGAACTATTAATAGGCTACGCCAACCCACCAATTTTCTACGCCAAACAAATGATACATTTTCGGGCACTTTTTAAGCCCGGTCAAAGGGGACCTCAGATTGTGGGCTAATCAGTTTCAACAAAAAAAAAAAACATCACCGGACTTATAAAAAGAAAAACACTTGGAACTGTATCATTGAAAGACACGATTTCAACAGGAATTGCAGAGAAAACGAAGAAGAGCGACTTGTCAACTTCCTTCCAACCTCCAGAAAGTGCTGAAGAACAGTTGCATCAATGCCGAGAAGCTCTGAGAAAATCCACAACTTATGTATATGCCAGGTGAAGGGCGAAATCAGGGGTGAAAACGCAAGCACATGTTACCAAGCAACCCACCCATGAAAGGGCGACTCTGATTTGTAAACCGACTGCAGCTCATGAGCTCGAACCAGCGGACGATAATGGAAGAATATCGTCTTTTCTGGAGCAACGATCTTGGTGAGCGGGCGGTCGAAGAAGTAATGATGATCTCCACCACCAACATTCGAAAGTGTTACCAAAAGCTAAGAAGATTGCGTCAAGTTAACAAGATCTGATAAGAAACCTGTAAAGATGAGCAAGAAAACTTGAAAATAGTATAGGAGTCGGCACCGAGAAAATCAGGGCAAGGCTTCGCGAAGAGCATACATCAACTCATCGGAAGAATATATGAGTGCCACCTTAGCATCATTTAACTATAGAGCCGTCAGCCTTCTGTCGTATTGTGTCAATTTTAACAAATTGATTAGCTCCTATCAGTGTACTTTCAGTCAGGTAAGCCAACAATATTGAGCAATTGTTCACACTGCAACAGACCACCTCCTATTTCATTTCAAGGCTGCATATGACAGCATCTTCAGAGTTTGAATTTTCACTTCACGACTGTGCTTAGCATCGTCGGTGTTTGGGTTTTTTTGTGTTTAGTTATTGTTCTGACTCGAAATTCAATGTGCATATTGTCAATATACGGCGTCTACAGATGCAGTGAAATACAGGTAGATCCGGCCCGTCCCATCTTATCAAGGTAACGATAAACCGATAGTTCATGAAATATCTCGGAACACAAAAACCTCTAAGCTGTAAGCGAAAATGAGAAGCATAGTATACGCCAATCTTGCAAAGGCAAGATAGACGGACTTGGTATTTTTAAACCATTTGATAGGGCTTGGCATCTGGCTCTTTTATCGAAAATACGTGTACTTAGGATCGACGAATATCTTCTTCAATGGACTAGAGATTACATTTCGCAGCATTCAACTCAAGTTGTTTTCGACATATTAAAGTCTGATATATAATACAACTTACTCTGGAATGACCACGTATTTGATGTTGCCGAAAATGATGTGAAGTACCTAGGTGTCCTTAATATATAAATACATATAATTTAAAAACTTACTTTCGGATTTGTCGAAAAAAAATTTTATTTTTTATTTTCTCCAATCTATTCTAACATTTTTAACTTACTGACTACTGGTGCCCAGTTGGCATTCCCTTAAATTACTTTTTACTTTGCTATCTCAGCTTTATTTTTATGTTGCGCGTGTGACTTTTCCGATACTTGACACTTCCTTTGCAACTTTGTTGCAACCATTGACTTGCCGTTATCGTGAAAAGTGTGGGAAAATATTGTATTTGACTCTAAAAGGGAAATGAAAACATGGATCGGGTATCGGAATTTGTTGGGTACATAACCTCTCCCCCGTTAGTCTGAAAATTCTCCTGAATTTTTATATTTTTGGGAATTTGGTTCTTAATTACAAGTTTCAGTTTTTTATTGCTTCTAGTAATGGTTATTATTAAAATGCTGATTATGATCATGATTATTAATAAAGTTGAGATAGCGATGTAATTAACATTTTTATGAAATCTTAATATTTTAATATTTTCTAAGTTTACAAACGTTTTTAACATAATTTCCTTAAAGTCTAGCTTCCTAGTAAAATTGATTTTTTCTTCTTCATTGTAGAAGAATCTGTCCACAAATTGTATATTTTTATTGCCAAACGTTTGATTAAGTATTTCTATTGAGCAATTATTGATTACAATTAAATAGTTTCCACTTAATTTTATGTTTCGATCATCGCAATGGTTTATAATTGTTTCGTTATTCATGTTTTTACACAGTATAGTATATTCATCTAGTGATACAATTTCCATTAATTTATTTTCTTTCATTTCACAGTTTTGTTTTGTAATACAAGTGTTTATTGGTATTAAATCTTTTTCATATAAAATTTTATTGTCGTATTGATATTTAGTTCGATTAATTTCTATAACATATTGGTCTTCAATTATTATTTCCTGATTTCTTTCTGTGGGTACTGCTGTGATAAGCTTAAAATCTACTAGTTTATAAGTATTTGGTATTTTAATTGCAATGATTAATTTCCCTGTGCTATATTTTAACAAACCTATTCTTATATTCTTTAACTTATATAAATCTAGTTCTGTCTCGGTTATTTCTGTCGCCGTCATCAGACTTGGGTGGACAAGTCCTTGTTTAACTAGAGCAATACTATCTATTATTTGATTTAATTTATCTTCTAAAATTCGTAGTTTCAAGGTTTGGTCGATTTTGAGCTGTTGTCGAATAATCCGCTTTTCGTTATCTGTAAGTTCTTTATATGTCTGGATTAATTGGTTCCTATCTATTTCTATAATGCTCTTAAGGTCACTGATTGTGTCATGAAAATGGGAATTGATTTCGATTTGTTTATTTAGGTTAAAAACTGCATTACTGTCATTTTCTTCTATATTTCTAATATGTTCTGTTATGTCCTGTCTGTCATTATCGTCCATAGTTCCAAATAGCCACTTTTGTGCTGTACCTATTAGGTTTATAAGTCCTCTTTTTTGTCTTGTCTTTCCGGGTTCTATTGCTTTTAGTTTTGCTTCAATGTTGGTTACTAATTTTCTAATTGTCACGTCGTCTGCTATTTGTAGTGTCCTTAAACTTTCTGTTATCATATTCAGGGTTCGTTGAAATTCGTTAGTAACAATTATGTGAAGTATTGTTTTTGTATCTTTTATTATTTCTGTTTGTCCCATGTTGATTAAAGCGTATCCGTTGTCAGTTGTTAGTGGGGTTATTTGTAGTGTAGCTATTGCTGGTTGTGTTACTAGTAAGGTCAGTATTAGATATGTAAATGTCGTCATCTGCAAATTTACGTGGTGGCTTAATATTTATTGGGTGCTCTTTATCCATTTTCTTAAGTCTATACCTAGGTTCATTTTTGTAATAGTTTCTCCTATAATTCTTAACTGGTACTATTTTCCTATTCTCTCTATATTCTTGCCTATCTTGGTTTAGTTTATTAATGTATTTTTCTTTTTTCAGTTTTATCCTATTAGCAAGTGTTGCAAAGTCAGCAAACATTGCTTCTTCTGGGGTCATTTCTATTGTTGAGTGATACCTATTGTTATAGTTATTGACTGCCCTATGGACTTTTTGAACTAGTGTTAAGTCTTCGTTTCTGATTGTTACTAATTTCTCTTGGAGGGTCGAATGAAATCTTTCGATATCACTATTTCCCGTGTGTGTGTTTGCTTTGGTTAGGTGTAAATCAACCTGTTGTTCGGTTAAAAATGCTTTGAAGTTTTCGGATCTAAATTCGTTATCTGTTATTAATTTTTTAGGTTTACCGAACTTCGAAAAGTGTTCTTCTAAAGTTTCAATTTTCTTAATCCAATTTCTATTGGCTAAAAAATAGACATATCCTTTTTTTGTTAATTTATCTATTAAGGTTAAAAATGATTGTTTCATGAAGTAATAGATGTCCATATGTAAAATTTCGTTTGGCCTAGAAGGTGTTTCGCTAATTTCAAATTTAGGTTTATTCGGTTTCCTTTCATACTTGACTTCTAGACATGTCTTGCAGTTATTAATTATTTTTGTTATTTCTTTTACTAATTTCGGATAATAGATTTTATTTTTCAGGCTGTGGTATGTTTCAACGATACCGCTATGTAAGCTTTCTTTTGTGTGGTAAATTGAAATTTGTTTCTGTACTTCTTCCAAAGTCTCTATTTCCCTAGCCCTCAGAGTTGCCTTTACGAATTTAATTTTCTTGTCATGACTAAAAAGTTCAATTAAAAGTTGTTGTATCTTATTAAACTCATGATCAGATAGTTCAGTGTATATTCCTATAACACCTGGTTTAATGTATCTCCGCAATAAATCGGTCCAATAACCTATTTCTCTAGTCATGTCTACGTAAATAATTCTTCTATTGTGTACCACTTCTATTTCTGTGTTAGTGTCGTTAGTGAGTATTAATTGTGTTTTATAAATATTTACTATTGTTTCTTTTATTGAGATATGATCTAACTGTTGTTCATCTTGTGAATGAACTGTGGCATTTTCTGAAATATTATCTATAGATTGACAGTCTTTTTGATCGTTAAAATTAGCTTTGTTGTTAATCTCCGGAATTCGGCTTAGAAAGTCTGCTATTTTGTTTTCTTTTCCCTTCAGATATTCGATGTCAAATTGGTACTCTTGAAGTTTTAGTAACCACCGTTGGTTTCTTTGGCTAAATTCCTTTCCGGTATATTTTTTATTTAAGTATTTTATGGGCATATGGTCAGTTACTATTTTAAATCTTTTACCCCATAGATATGGCCTGAAATAATTAACGGCCCAAACAATCGCCAAGAATTCTTTGTCAGTGACAGAGTAATTCTTTTCGTGATCGTTCAGAGATCGTGAGGCATAACACACGGGTTGTCCTTCTTGCACTAGGACTGCCCCGATCGCGTAATTACTTGCATCAGTATTTACTACAAATGTTTTATTAAAATTTGGAAATTTCAGAATTGGGTGCTTAATAATATTCATTTTGAGGGTTTCAAATGCCTGTATATATTCGGGATCGTTTACGTTTATAGTTTTATCTTTCTTTAAATACTTTATCATTGGACTAGCTATTTTAGCATAGTCCTTTACAAATTTGCGGTAGAAGCCAGTCACTCCCAAAAATCCTTTTAATTGCTTTTCTGATTTCGGTAATGGATATTCTTGGATACATTTTACTTTAACTGGGTTCGGTTTCATGCCTTCAGCTGTTAAGACATGTCCCAGGAATTCCGTATTTTTCTTCATGAAAGAGCATTTATCGAATTGAACTTTGAGATTGTGTTCAGCCAATCTCTGAAATATTAATTTTAAAGAATTAATATGTTCCTGTAAGCTGGTTGAAAAAACCAGTATGTCATCTAAATAGACGACGCAGATCTTGTTAATATATTCCCTAAGAATCTCATTCATCAACCTTTGAAAGGTTGCTGGAGCATTCTTAAGGCCAAATGGCATTCTCACGAATTCGTACAACCCGTTTGGTGTAACGAAAGCTGTTTTATGAATGTCATTGGGATGCATCTTTATCTGATGGTATCCCTTAGCCAGATCTAATGAAGAAAAATAATGAGCTCTTCCCAATTTATCCAATATACCGTTTATATTGGGAATGGGATATTTATCATCGATCGTAATTTCGTTTAATTTTCTATAATCTACACATATTCGAAATTTCTGTTGTCCCGAGGTATCTAATTTTTTTGCTACTACAACTATAGGTGACGCGTATCTACTATTCGATTTCCTAATTATACCCTGCTCTTCCATTTCATGTAGTTGCCGTCTCACTTCTTCGTCATGTTTAGGTGGTAGTCTATATAATTTCGAGTTAATCTGTTGGTCGGTCGTAGTCCGTATTTCATGCATTATAGAATCTGTATTTGTCAATTGGTCTCCTTCCTGATAAATAAGATTTGTGTATTGATCTAAAAGCGTTTTTATTTGTTGAAATTCCTCTTTATTTAAGTGACTTAAGTCAAGCTCTTTTTTACAAGAGTTAAGTTCGAAACAATCAAGAGTTGTTTCGTTTTCTATTGAATAGATCGGTAATAATGATCCATTCTTTAGAATAATTGTTTTCTCATTAAAATCAATCGTCTTAACGATTTTGCTCAAGAGGTCCATACCTACTAATAAATCATAAGGCTTGTCTCCTAAATCTCTTCTATACCACCGTGTGGCTCCTCTTTGATTGTAGTTGAATTCCGTTGGTATGCTTGTGATTATTCTCTCAATTACTTCAGTAGTTACACTATTGATAGTTTGGAGTTTAAGTTTTACCTTTTCAAAAATCCTAAATTTACTACAGTCTACTCTACTAGAACTAACTATGCTCATAGTTGAGCCAGTGTCAACCAGAGCTTTGTATTGTTTATTGTCAATTGTCAAGTTTGTAAAGATTTTGTTTCCGAGGCCTAACTGAGAAAAAACTCTGGTTCGATGTTATGAACCTCCTCGTTGATTTGTTTACCCTGTTGCTCTTCTACGCTATCGTTATATGATATTTGTCCTACTTCCATAGGTTGCAAGTTTTGTTGCGCATTTCTGAATTGACCTGAACTATTAAAAATTTGTTGTCTATTCTGTCCTGTATTTAGATTTGGCCTATCATTGTTTTGCCTACGCTGTCCTGAATTGTTTTGTGGTGTTTCGGAACTACGATGCCTATATTGTCCTGAGTTATCCTTATAATTATTTGAATTTCTAGTTTGATTATTTGGATTGGGGTTATTACTTCTGTTGTTTTGGGTTGGGTTACTAGTGTCGTGTCTGTTGTTATTTTTATGATTTTGTGTTGGACGCCTATCGTCTACTACGAATTTCCTATCTAGATTATTATAATCAAAGCCAATATAAGAATATAATATTTCTTTTATCTCATGTAATATGAATTTATCTCTTATATCACGGGATAAATTACCCGCTACAAGCTGCTTAATCTTATCTACTAGCACCGTGTAAAAGCAGTTTTTAGTTTCTACAGACTTAGTTTCATATGTTGCAAATGTGTTCACTTCTTTTATTATTTTTTCCACTTGTTGATTTAAATCAGAAATAGAACTTACCCTAAGATTACTGATTCTTCTTGAGATTTCCTTGTAACTAACGGTTGGTCTGAAATGTTGTTTCAATAGTAATTTTGCTTCTTCCCATCCTTCTGGTTGGTTGTTGATCAATAATTCCTTGGCTGGTCCTTGAATTTTCGTATTGAAGATAGCCTGCCATAGCTCTTGTCTGGTGTTATTATCTACACTGTCTAGATGAATTTGCACTACGGTAAGAAACTGGGTTAACCCTTCCTGGTCACCACTGTATTCCTTGATGTAAGCAATCTCTTTCATAATCCCCACAGCTCGGCTTTGGGCTGGATTCCTGCTAGCTAAAGCTTCCAAAGCTATCGTAAGTCTTTCTACTAACGCTGCCTCCATTTCTCTTTTAATGACGTCTTTGAAAAACTGGGATATTCTATCTTTACGATGAATGGTGAATGTTTGATGTTTTTTTTTTTCTTTTGTTAAGTTTGAGTCAGCACCTGGTCTAGCTTATTTTTAGCTAACCTTTTAAATAATGTTAGATCACTGGGACAATAAAGTTTCACTTAATATATCCGGTTTTGAGGTTTATCTTTTCTGATTTTTAGAAACACTTCTTCCTCCGGTATACTATTTTATCTAATGTACTTTTAGAGGTTTTTATTTAATGGGTCCAATAGTAGAATATATTCTCACACTTGGTACACGGTTGCACGTATGCTCCTCCAAAAGTTTTTTTTTCAGAGTCGAACTTTTGCCTTGGTCTTGAGAGACACTTCTCACACTTTACGCGTTTTCGTTTCGCCCGTTCTCATATGGATTCAAACTGTTTGTTGGAATCCTACCGACTGCGCCATTTAAAAACTTACTTTCGGATTTGTCGAAAAAAAATTTTATTTTTTATTTTCTCCAATCTATTCTAACATTTTTAACTTACTGACTACTGGTGCCCAGTTGGCATTCCCTTAAATTACTTTTTACTTTGCTATCTCAGCTTTATTTTTATGTTGCGCGTGTGACTTTTCCGATACTTGACACTTCCTTTGCAACTTTGTTGCAACCATTGACTTGCCGTTATCGTGAAAAGTGTGGGAAAATATTGTATTTGACTCTAAAAGGGAAATGAAAACATGGATCGGGTATCGGAATTTGTTGGGTACATAACCTATATAACACACTCTGATTTGCCCTCAATATATAAGGCATACTTGCTAGATAAACTTCATATTCGTTCGACTAGACTCAGTGGTGATTCTAACATTGCTCAGTCAACTGACATCCTTGAACACTGACGTAATGCCTCCTGCCTTACCCAATTCTATTGCTTCTATCACCACTAGTGCTCCATCAAAATTGGCAGTAGCATTCCATCCATTGTACCTATAATTGTAACACTCTTCTCGATGTACACTCGAACTGCAACCAACTTCACACTGCTATAACTTCCAAACCGTTTACGACAGTGAGCTCAATTTTTGACACATGACAGATAATTTTATTACTTACAAGCCTTTTAAACGATTTGCGTCTCAGTTGTGTTGAAAAAATTTTTATCCGCGATGGAATTCAAACGTGATAGTGTGATAGCTTTATAGTTGGCTTGAAAACCACAAGAAGCTATCGTTAGAGCCCTCCAGCACCTCAGCGTGAATAAATCATTTCTGTCTCGAACCATAGCTCGTTACCGTGATACTGTCAGCGTTGCAACACGCCATGGAGGTGGTCATAAAAAAACAGCAACATCGGCAGAAATGGTTCGGAAAGTGAAGGCTCGAATTGAGGAAAATCCGTGGAAGAAAAATGGCTCGAGAGATCAAAATATCGTTTGAACGAATGCAACACATACTGAAAAATGAGCTTGGGCTCAAGCCATCGAAGTTCCAAAAAGCACACGATCTTACACCGCAACAGAAAAAAGTTAGAGTCGAAAGAGCGAAGGAGTTGCTACGCTTGCACGAAAGTGGTGAGTTGCCGATGAGTCGCCATTTGTGTTCGAGCAATTTGTCAACAAACAAAATGATCGAGCTTACTTTCCAGAGAGGTCCTTCGAAAATTTACACCTTCGGACGGCCATCAGAAAGCAGGCAGCACCGATGGTAATGGTTTGGGCCGCCATAACCGCCGATGGTTGCTCTCCGCTCGTATTTTTGGACCGGGGCGTCAAAATTAATGCGATCGTATACCGTGAAAATGTCTTAGAGGCAGTATTGAAGCCTTGGGCAAACAATCATTTCGGTCGGAGACCGTGGACATTTCAACAAGACTCGGCACCGTCTCATAAAGCGCGCGTCAACCAAAATTGGTTAAAAAACACTGTTCCACACTTCATTTCTTCGACACAATGGAAGGTTGGCACTAAAAAATACCAAGGTTTGGACCACCTCGAACAAGCACTTCGCCGGGAATGGGCCAAAATACCGCAGAGCCACTTGCGTGCAGCGTGCGATGCTTTCTTCGGTCGTCGCAGGGCCATTATTCGCGCCAAAGGTGGACAAATTGAAAACTACTGATAAAATTTGAAAATTGATGTATTTTCCAATATTTTTTGCTTTGGAACAATAAAATTTATCAAAAAATAAAAACATTATAGCATTTTAAAAGTTATAGTTCGAGACATTCATCTTGTATATACTCATACTCATCAATTTCTTCTCAAGCCCTCCTGATGGACGGACTTATTCTGAAACATCGTGGTCCTTTCTAACTCGTATAACTCGTTCATGAATTGCCAGCCAAGCGCTTTACAATATTTCCTAATCATTAGTCACAGTCATATTCTAATCACATTCAAAATCAATGTACATCGATAGCTCGATAGCTTACCTCCCTAATTTTCCTTAATCCGCGCTGAGTGAAAACATTATACAAACCCACGACTTCTTTTGGCATTCCAGCCAAACTCGTCAGAGTGTCCCGAATGGCGTTTCTTCGTAAGAATCGAAACCAGTTTCATTTATGTTACGCTGGCAAAACTACTGTGCAAGCTTTTTCATCAATCCTACTCTTTAGGACTCTTTCCGAGCAGATGGAAAGCAGCATTTGTCTAGCCCGTCCCTAAAAAAGGTGAATCTTCTTCTCTCTCCTCCTACAGACCCATTTCACGTACGTCACTTCCCTTCAAGGTCATGGAAACGCTCAGAAACCGTCAGCTCATAAAACATCTCAAAACACGAAAACTTCTTAAAGACCGGCAGTATGGTTTTCGTAGAAACAGGTCCACTGGTGATTTGATGGCATGTCTCACCGAAAAGTGGAACCAAAGCGTATTTCAATCTGGCGCAAGCAAGATAGTTGCACTCGATATTTCTAAGGCATTTGACAGAGTTTGACATCAGGCTCTTTTGTCGAAAAGGCGTGCTTTTGGGATCGATGACTCTCTTCTTAAATGAATTAGTAATTACCTTTCGGATCGTTCAATTCAAGTTGTCTAGGACGGTTTCAAGTCTGATATTCATAAAATAAATGCTGGTGTGCCCCCAGGGCTCCGTTCTGTTTCCAACACTCTTTTTAATTTTCATTAATAATCTCTTGTCTGTTATTCTAATCCAATTTAATCCTTTACTGACGAAAGTACTCTCTGCTTTTCATATTCGTTCCCGGACTCACGCCCCTGCTCTTCGGCTGTTGAACGGGAACGGCAGCGTATGATAAGCTCATTAAATTCTGATATTAACAGCATAACTTATTGGGGAACATCAACCGAGTAGAATTTAATGCTTCCAAAACACAACACGGTCTGCTCTCATTAAAGCGAAAGTTGAACGCGCAGTCATTATCCATGAATTGCAATTGTATAATCGAAACCGAAAAACTTTCCATTCTCGGTATTCGTGTCAATGAAAACTTACGTTGGAATGACCACATATTCGTTGTCCTCAAAAATGCTGCGAAATGTCTAGGTTTCCTCCAGCGATGTAAGAAATATTTTTTCCTTCTGATCTGGCCTCAATATATAAGGCATGCATCCGCCCAAAATTGGAGTACAATGCTCACATCTTGTCAGGTGCGCCTAAAACATCTCTGCATCTGCTAGACCGGATTCAAAACCGTGCGATAAAACTCATAGCTTATACCAATATCATTCAGTCAATGGACACCCTCAAACACCGACGAAATGTCTCGTTTCTCACCTTGTTTTATCGCTATTTCCATCACCAGTGCTCCATAGAAATCGCTTGTAGCATTCCGCCCCTTCAAATCTTTAACCGTAACACCCGTCTCGCTATGAATGCTCATCAGTATACCCTTAAGCCCACTGTCGGACGTACTCTGAAATATCGTGTTTCCATCCTAAGCCGAACAACTCGCTTGTGGAATGCCCTGCCGAGCTCTGTTTTCTAGTCATTATAACATTCAAACAATTAAAACCAACGTACTTCCTTCTTTCCTCCCTAAATTTCCTTCGCCCGTGCTGTGTGCAAATATTTTAAGGGTACCTTAAGCCCGTGAGCGCACGCTGCCTTATAAAAAAAAATTTGTCATCCACCAAAAGGATTTTTAAGCAACTAATTTCTTAAAACCGACATTTTTAAATCGCATTTTTCCATATGTTACCAGGCTAAATCCACTGCGATGTTGTTTTCTTTCTTTTTCGTTTACTGAGGGACCCTTTTTGTTCAGTTTGTGGTTGAAGAAGCCGCCATATTTTTTTGATTATTTGCGCGTTTGGCTTTTTTGGACCTTTTCTCGGAATTCGTAGTGGACTTAGCGCTGGAAAGCAGAAGTTGCTACGAGTAGGAGTGTGAGCCACCAATATTACATTGCTTTAACATTTTTGTATATTGGCGTTATATATATTTATATTTTCAGTTAAATAAAATAGAATTTGATGCCCTATATTCTGTCGGCTGACCTGCTGCTACAACAAGATCTGTAGTGTCAAAAAATGGTTTAGACGGGATGATGCGCTGTCATGTGATTTCTTTAACATGATACTCGTACTTGAAACATTTTTTACGAAACTCGCAGACTAACACCATGGACGCAACTCTTTATAATGTGGGGGACAGACTGCTGGTATTAATACCAAGATATGAATATAATGGTCAAATGAATACCGCAACCCCTGACGCACAACATTTCACAGTACAACACATGCTGAATTTCGCGTTAAGTAGTATGCTTTGACGTTTCTCTTGTTTCGCATTTGGATAAAATACTCGTAGTTCCCTTCAAATCCATTGGACAAAAACAATGCTATACTTTTTCACTGCGATTACTTGTCAAAAAATCTACGAAGCATCGCCAACAGAGAGAAAGTGTCGCTGCAATCAGTAAGATGGTGGTATACTACAAAAAAATTGCGAATCTCAAGTCCAGATATGTTTCGTGGTAAACTAGCTGTTAACGTGGTATTGTAGTTACAGACCTGTGGTATAGCCCATAGTATTGCTATACCATGGTGTCAATACCAGCAGTCTTCGCTAAAACCAAAGTACTCGTATAATAACGTTAACAAGAAGTTACGCACAATATTGACGAATCGGACAGAACTTCACAAAAGGCGTGTATAAAGTTCGCGAACTTGAACTATACCTCATCAACCAGTAGTGCCATCTGTGTGTTGGAATATGAATTTTAGAGGTTTGTATCTTTTTTACCAACTGTCATCTTCATCATTTATTTTGATTGTCACATAACAAACATATGACAGTTCTTCGTAAGCCATTTTTCATTTGATCTTGACATTTTAACATGGAACGAAGAGCAGTCTTTAAATTTAACGCAAAACTTAGGGGTAAAGATGCATCAGCAACATTATAGTTGGTGCCACTAGTGTAGGAAGATTATTGTTTACATAGAACATATATCTTCCAGTGGTATAAAGGTTTTTTTATAAGGTAGAGAGAAGCTGGAGGATGATGAACGTGAAAGAAAGTCAATTTCAAGTCAATGCTCATCACATTTTCGACACCGAAGAAATTATTCATAAGAAGTTCATTCGATGTTATCAAACAGCTAGCTGATAGCTGATTATTATCTCAAAGTTTCGAAGCGTTTGATAACCAAAATCCGCCGTATTCGGTCCGAATACTGCGATCTAGAATATTGGTGTCAATTTCTGGCTCGAAATCAAGTTTGTGTGTTGAATCCTCGACCTTATTCACTTGATTTGGCAGTCAGCGATTTTTCTATTTTCCCAAAATTGAAACCGAAATTGAATTTTTTCGAGCCATTCAAACAGCTTCAACACAACCACAGCAGGCAATTTCACAAAATGAGCTGGAGCAAGCATTTAAATCTCTATTAAATCGTTGCAACAAGTTTATTGAAGCTAGAGAAACCTATTTCGGATAACAAAATCAAAACATATTAAAATATCTTGTTTACAATTTTTACCAATCCCAGTACGGGAACTTTATTGACACACTGTGTATAACTTTGAGTTAGTTTGGGATTCCGACTACCTCGGTTCTCCTGTTATCTGTGATCACGACATCTTCGTCAAATGAAGAGTAACATTTGTCAGTCGCTCTTTCCGTGGCTTTAGAAGGCAATTGATTAACAAGACGTTCACATGGAATTAAATAGGAACCTTTTACAAAACTCTCATCGTTCCAGTCCTGCTTTATAGCGCAGAACCGTGGACGTTAGTGAATTGCGGATGAAAATATTCTTGTCCGTCTTGGACGCAAGATTCTTCGATCGATTGTAGTCCCGCTTGCGTTGATGGGATTTGCGGGAGGAGATATTCAGAAAATTGCGCGTTAATAGCCTGAGATGACTAGGATATGAAGAGTGAATATATTGTGATAACCACTTGAATGTGAGCAGCGTCATCTATGTTTGCATATTCCCATAGTAGAAGATTTCCTTACTTGAGTAGCAGAAGCCTCAATCATTGGTGAATGGAGAATGGAATCGAATTTTCTAGTGAAATACAAATTGTATCGAACGCTAAATGCCACAGATTGTTCTCGAAATATGCCAGGGGAGTATAAATATCAGCATCCCAAAATATGCAAGTCAGTTCATCAGTAGGATTTCAAGAGTGAATTAAGAGAGTGATTAAGTGTTGAACCGATTTCACATTGGGGTCAGAAATGGGATAGAACTTATTGTGTTTAAAAAAGGAAGTGCTTCATGATTGTTTGAAAAGCTATAATGGGTCGAAAACTATTGCAGTTGACCCTCGTCGAACTCAAATCCGAGTTCAACAAGAGAAACCTCAGCGCCAGTGAAGGAAAAATTGACTATGTGCTCCGCCTTCAGGACGCTTTGAACAACGAGGGGCATGATCCAGACACGAGTACATACTCCTTTGACGTTGACGATGAAGATCAAATAAGTACTGGACATGGCTGCGATGATGCAACTCCTCTTGTCGAAAATGGACGAGCAGACGAAAAATCTAGACGAACAGAAGACCAGCCTCGATTAAAAGCTGCACGAAAAAAAAAAAATATATATAGTAGGCGAACAGAAGAACAGCATTGAACAAAAATTCAACGAACAAAAGAACGAAGGTCGAAGAAATTGATGACAAATTTGTTTGAATAGAAAAGAATGTTGGTGAAAAATTCGAACAAATTGACAGCAAAGTTGACGAATTGGCAAAAGAGCTCGATACGGTGCGAAAACAGAAAGTCCGAGAATGTTATATAAGCTGTCCAAGAAGAAAAGGGTTAAAGCCTCCCTCATTCGATGGCCAGATCTCATGGTATGCGTATAAGAAGCAGTTTGAAATGGTTCACTGTGCGAACGACTGTACGCTAACAACGGCCTTTCACGGTCCTGCAGCAAAATTGTTAAGAACAATCGATATCGAAAATAATAGAGACTATACGGCTTTAGTTCAGGCTATCGAGTAACGGTTTGGGGATAGCCACATGCGGGAGGTTTACAAGGTTAAATTGCAAAGCCGAATGCAGCAACGAGGAGAAACACTGCAATAGCTCCAAACAGACGTCAGTAGACTGACACATTTGTTATATGCCACCGCAGGCCAAGATATAATCGATGAAATGGTAAAGAATGCATTTATCAGGGAAATGGCAGATTCGAAGCTACATTCAGCAGTAAGGATGGCTGGGAAAAGAACTCTTGCTGAAGCACTTGCCTTCGCTCTGGCGATGGAAACAGCCAATCAGACTTCCAAAGGAATACATTTCGTCAAGGCTGTAGCATCTGGTGAATGCCCCTGCTCAACACTAAGCACCAAACAACGAAATGCTCCGCGGGAGAGGCGAAGGATACGCTCCTGGAACTGTGTCAAAGTAGGATACCTTCAAGGATATTGTAAAGAACCGGTACGACGAAAAGACTGCCTTCATTGGGGTTATAGGGAAATAGAGGGAAAAACCGGCAGAAACGGCTACCAAGAAGGCGGTCAAACTTCCCGAAGTCATCAGTCGGGAAACGCTTATTTCGCGAGGCAGAAGTTGGTAGCAGGAGTCGGTGACTCCAAGGCAATTATCCCTGTCTCGCAGGTAAAACAATGCAATGAGAAAGCCTACCATCAGAAGTAGTCAGTGGTAAGGAAGGAAGGAAAGAGCAGGCTGCAATCCAAATGATCAGGAGTGTACCAGTAGAGGGTTGCAGTACAGGCGAAAACCGTTCTTCCCACCAGACAAATAATGACATCGAACCTTAAGGAACACGAGGAAAGACCAATCTGGCAGGCGATATCGGACAGGCACCTTACTCTGAAGGCATATTGGACACAGTGGGACTAGCTTTGTGTGCAAGATGGTTTGCTGAAGAGAAAAGGGAAAAGTGCAGATGGAACAACATTTCGTATGCAGCTAATCATGTCACGATCCAGAGTCAGCCAAGTACTCCATAAAATACATGACGGAATCTCAGCAGGCCATTTGGGAATGAACAAAAACATTGGAAAAGGTAGGGGAACGTTTGTTTTGGCTAAGCGCTAAACAAGATTTCGAGAATTGGTGCAAAAAGTGAATTAGATGTGCGGCTACCAAGGGCCCAAGAGTATAGCCACAGGAACTAATGCAACAATACAATGTCGCAGCACCACTGAAACGAATAGCCATCAACATCGCTGGGCCGTTTCCCGAAACATTTAATGGCAACCGATACACCCTCATGGTAATAGATTACTTCAGTAAGTAGCCATCCCAAATCAAGAGGCTAAGACCACAGCAGAAGAGGTAGTCAACAACTGGGTGAGCAGATTTGGGGTCTCAATGGGGCGAAACTTTGAAACAAGGGTTTTCTAGGAAGTATGTCAATATCTGGGAATAAAGAATGCAAGGACGACGCCATTACACCCTCAATCTAATGGAATAGTAGGGCGATTCAATAGGACCTTGATTTCAGCATCTGTCTAACGTCGGCAGCTGCCAGTGGGACTGGCATCGACACATACCCGTCTTCTTAATGGCCTATCGAAATGCGGTTCATAGTTTAACAGGACATACACTATCCCAGATCTTACTTGGTCAAAGACTTCGGTTGCCCAAGCGCAACAAAATTCGGATCCCCACATACGGTGCCCAAGAAGGTAAATGACTACGTGAATGACTTGCGGAGCAGGATTCGAAAATGAAAACAGCCGAGAAAGGGTGAAGCTAGCGAGCAACCGTTTTAAGACTAGTTTCGACATCAAGGCGACATCAACGAAGGAGATCTGGTGCTTCTGTATAATCCTCAGTGTAAGAATGGCAAATCATCAAAATTGCAACAGGATTGGGAAGGTCCATACAAGGTGATAACCTGCATTAATAACGATGTCTACCGGATCCAGCGTGGGGATCGAGGAAAATTGAAGGTGATCCATTTGGATAGAATGTGTCATTTCAATGGAGCGACGAGTGGCGGAGTTGTTCGGGAGGAAAAACTTCAGTCAGAGAGCAGTGTTATCTATATCCCAGTTTGTCAGTTGAATTTGAAGTGTGAATTAAGTGGTTTAAGTAAAAAATAAAGAAAGGTAAAAGTGGTTGAGATAACTACTGGATTGTGAATTGTATTGAATAAAGCGATTGCATTGACAGAAATAAGTTCTATCATTTGTACCCACACAAACATTTTACATTATATTAACGCTTCCTACTCCGAGAGACGACCCATTAGTTGAAAATCCGGTCTTTGGTGTCACGGATAATTGGAAGGGGAGTTCAATTATATTGAAGGGTATAACTGGAAGTGGATATTCGTAAACAAGGACCACGCAATATGATATCCAGCCCACCCGGAAATATACTTTATTTAAAGTCAACCCGACTTACTCATAAATGGTAGAATTGGCCAGATCGAAATGGAAAAAGTGTAGAGATTCTATATAAATCGGCTTAATTCTAAATCCTAATGATTTATATATAGAGCTGAATATGGTTTTGGGAATATCGGGCACACAAATCACCTCCACATGTCAGCATATGAATTGGTACAAATTTGTTTCACTAGGTTACTGCTTTAAGGGAATATCGATCCTCTGGCTCAGTTGGCAATATAGAAAGTTACGCATTTGGTTCGTTGACGTATTATTTTGAAATAATCAGGATTTGTAACAAAAGCAGACAACGACTTACAACCGTGATTCCATCATCTGCAAGTTTCCTTTCACATCGTTACATATTCACTTAATCTGATGACGCATCGCTAATGAGGCTTTAAAGACTCTCAACTCTGTCAAGAGGGGGTTACTAACATTTCTTCGGTTGGCTTTTCTAAAGTACGCATACCACAAAAGATTTATGGATTTCCACCTCAAAGAAATTATTCATTTCGCGAATTTTTTTGTAATTTTCTTACCCTGAGCCTTATGGACTAATTCAACCGGATATCCTTTCAAAGGACAAAGAAGTTGATGAAGAAATTTATATTTATTTTCTTTTACCCTCCGTGTCTTGTAAAATACATTTGAAATGCGTTCATTCAACAATAACAACACTCATACTCAGCACAATGAATACCATATAACCGATACGTACGCAACCAAACGATGAAAATGGAAAATTAATAATTTGTGTGTGCCTGGCAGGATATATTCGTAGGATAAGCAACGCTACTATGCGGTGCGGTGTTCTATTTGAAAGTTTAATATTTTTATTATGCAAATTTTTTTTATTCTGCTGTTGCTTCTGTTGTTTCCTCTGTAACGAGAAATAATCTTTTGTGTAAGGAAGCGATCTGTAGGACAAAGGACTTAAAAATGAGCTCGCAGTTTACTTTTCGGTAACCCCCTCTGTGCTCTCAAATGTCTATCAATTCAAATTTTTCGTAATCATAATCATAATGTGTGCCGTCCAACGACAGGATGAGAGGAAAACGAATGAATGTGAAAAAATAATAAATTATTGCTACAAGGACACCCTCTCTATCTTGATGAGTACTTTGCCTGAACTGGTCCTAAGTGTGCAGGACTGTATACTGTAATAGTAACTGTTGCCACCACCACCCTTGGTGTGATGGGTTTTTAATCGAAAAATAAAAATTACTGAAATCGTCCATAATCAATTGACTTTGCAGTAGTTATGGGATTTTAACGAGGGGATGCTGCTGTTGATGATTGTTGAGTAAAGACTGGATAACGAAATTGATTTTAGAGTACTTATGTTTTTACATATGTATATATTGTATATATGTATCGTAAGTACGTATTTGGGGTTGCAAAGGATTCTGGGAATATTTCAATACTGGGTTTTACAGTGGTAGTACTCGTATGTCGAACTTTTGGTATAAATTGTGATTCTTGGTAAGGTGTTTCGGAATGATTTTGGTGATGAGTGAAATCGGTTCCATTCTGTTATTCATATAGAGAAATTAAATATATATATAAAATGCTAAAGATGATAGCCTGTTTGCTGAACTATTTCAAAACTTCGTTTATATTGACGGGTAAAGCAGTCGGCGCATTTACATCCTATCTTCTCCGATAAACTATTGAACTAAGAGGCTGATTGCTGGAACATGCATCCAAAAAAATACAGCAACGAATATCACGATTAAGAGCTACTCGTATTATGAAACAAAATTTGCCGGCCACTTATTGAGAAAGATGGAACATTCCGGCAGCATTGTTAAGATGTTTTATATAAGATGCCATAGTTTTTGGATCCTTTTTTTCACGATCACGACATATCCTTGCTATACTTGCGCCCTTCTTCTGTAGCCTAAAAAAATAGCGATGATTTTGTAAGGAACACTTCTTTATTTTTGACAGGTGATTCTCTATCACATTTCCTGACCAGAATTAGGAACTGACTCTATACACCGATTCTTCTAGTGGGTTATGGTCCACTTCGCAACCCTGGGAATTAATTGCTCATTTACGAGTGGGATAACTAATAAATATATGCAGTGTCTTCGAAGCCGAAGTAACTGCTGTTATCCCTTAGATGTAATTATACATATCAAATATTTCAAAGGTTAATAAAGGAAGAAGAATATCGATTGGAGTGCCAATGCACTGCTCATCATCGCACATGGATAATAACATACAGGAAATGAGAGGACTGTTGAGTATCCGGGTAATAATTCACAGGTTCCCCCTTCTGTCAAAGTTTTACTAAGCATCGAGAGAAGGACATTGGTCGAACTGGTGCATGCTATGTCCAAATTGCCTCGTTCGCTTCTTGACCGATACATATCAAGACGATATCACAGTCACTTGTTAGACTTCGCTGGTTTTATTTTAGGTAGGTACACGATCGGCATTCATATGCATTTTGTGAGTATTATATTCAGGTGAACCTGCAGGAACGAGGTAGAACTTGAGTCTGCCCGTTACCTGTTGCGCGATTTTCCTGCCCCTTCTGAGAGGGATTATTACTTTAGACAGTCACTTCTTGACAGAGCTGGATGAACTGCGACGGCCAGAATTTTCGCAAAAATCTCTTAACAACTCTTAAGCCGCCAGCATCAAGTATAGAAGACTAGTGACAACGCTGCCATAGTTCCATCAGAGATGCCGCAACAGATGTGCTGGGTTTCACCTAGAAATCCCTCGTTTGGTGAAGAATGCCGACAAGGACATGCAGTTAAACAAGAAATGTATGAAATGGCGCTACATCGAAGGACGAGAGCCACTCGTGAGATCTACGATCAAAAGGGGCGGGAAGAACATCAGCTTCTCTAGCAGAAGAAAACGGAGCACAAGAAGTGCACGATCGAAGATATTGAGAGATTGTACTCCAGGAATAACGTTTGGAAGTTTTACCAACAGGTAAGAAAACCCGTACAGAAAGCTGTAGAGATGAAAATGGAAACCTTCTAATAGGGTTATAGTCGGTGCTGAGAATATGGAATAACTTTTTCTGGAGACTGTATAACGACAAACCCAAAATTCCGCCCGTCAGGCAGTATAAACCAATCAACTTAGACGATGATAGCCACTAATACTGCTTCTTCCAGAGTCCTTCTTGCTTTTTTATATGCATTATTTGTCTCCGTAGGCTTTCAGACAGTCGATGACAATAATCTGCTGAAATGTTTGTTCTTGTACTCTCTTAAAAGGAACAGCTAAAGACGACGGTGGTGAGTCATAATTGTTTGCAAGATCAGTTTTAAGGTAGGCCCAAAGATTCCCGATCGAGTTGAGCTTTGGGCTGGCAAGTCTAAGACGTCAAATGGCTGCATTGGAAGATAATCTGCACTTTTTTAGCCATGTGCTTTGGGTCTCCAACATGTTTAAAAACACCTTAACGACGAGAATAGGTCAAATTTCTTATTGATGCCATGAGATGCGATTTCAAAATATTTAAATACATTATGCCCACTATTAGGTGTAACTTTCCATCACCAGAGGCATTCAGGCAACCCCACAGCATAATTGAGCTTCTTCCTGATGATTTAACATGATGCGGCACTAAAGACTCACCTCGCCTTCTCCAAGCCCACGATCTTCCATCCGTACAGGAGTGAATAATCTTTGTCTCGACTGGCCATACCACTTTATTCCAATCATCTTTTGACCAATTTGCATACCGAGCAAGGCTTAGTCTTGCTTTAACGTTTTTTTTGAAGAGATAGGCCAGGTACCATATCGTGCTTCCGCGGGGTCCAATTAACTGTACATCGGCTGACTTCAGAACTCGAAGCGGTCCTTCCTGAAAGCATGAACCTCACCTGGAAAACTGTCTCTGTCCAGTTTGCTTTTTTTTTTAGCCGGGCAGCAGCCGATTGAGAAAGAGAGCATTCTTTCGCTTTAAATCGTGTTGTAGTATCTAATTTTGTAATTACTTTTTGTACGTTGTTTGTGAGAGATGTCATTTCTATAACCAAAAACTGTACTATGTTCCAAATTAGAATACAATCTATATTTGTAACAAAATCAAACTCAAAAATAAAAAAAAGGTCACACTAGGCACATTCCCAAAATAACCGTATGGCAATATGAGAAAACCAACTGGAGCGGTCTTAACAGCTACTTTAGGAATTTTAACTGGTCGTCATTTTTCCTGGATAACGTCGTGGATGCCGCTGCTGATATGATCACAGACACCATTCTCTTTGAAATGAGATGCTTTATCCCTCATCGGATGAAGAGTATCAAACCAAAAGAAAAGCCATGATACGACTCGAGCTGTAAAGAGGCTATCGGGGTTAGAGAAATGTTTTTTTTTCGGCCCTTTAAGAACAACCCAACAGAGGAAAATCGAATAAAGTTCAAACGAACCAGAAATGACAGCAACGTCTTTCTTAAACGTGTAAAATTCCAATACGACCAAAATCTGAGGCAAAAAATACTACAATGTCCCAAATTTAGTAAAACTTTTTGGTCGTTCGTCAAAAATATTAGAAATTCTGCCTCATCCTCCATCCCAACGCTCATTTACAATGACATTCCAACTGTCAGCTCTTTAACAAGGCATATCTGCTTGCTGCACACTTTACGGCCAGCTCAACAATCCCAGATTTCGCTTTTTCTTTGCTAAAAAGGCGAATCTACTTCACTGTCCTCCTACAGACCCGTTGCACTTACGTCCCTTCTTTCCAATGTCATGGAAACGCTGATAAACCGTCAGCTCATGAAATATCTCGAAACACGAAAACTTCTTAATGACCGGCAGTACGGTTGTCGTAGCAACAGGTCTACTGGTGATCTGATGGCATGTCTCACCGAAAAGTGGTATCAAAGCACACATCAATTTGGCGAAATCAAGATAGTTGCACTTGATATTTCTAAGGCATTTGACAGAGTTTGGCATCAGGCTCTTTTGTCGAAAATGAATGCTTTGGGGTGGACTTGCACTTGCATTGCCGGAGCCGAAAAACTATCCATTTTCTGTATGTGTGTCAATGCCAACTTATATCGGAATGCGCACCTATCTGATGCCGTCAAAAATGCTGCGAAAGGTTTAAGTTTTCTCAAACGATGTAAGAAATACATCACCCTCTCTGATCAAGCCCCGAAATACGATATATGGTAAGGCATTCATCCACCCAAATTTTGAGTACAATGCCCATATCTGGTCAGGTGCTCTTTAAACCTCTCTGCACCTGCCAGATAGGATTCTAAATCGTGTGATAAGTCTCATAGGTGATGCCAATATCACCCAGTCAATTGGTAACCTGAAACACCGGCGAAATGTCCCCGGTCTTACTTTTCTCTGTCGCTATTTTCACAATCAGTCTCATTCCGCCCCATCAAACCTTTAATCGTAACACCCATCTCGCTGTGAATGCTTATCAGTATACCCTCAAGCCTACTTTCGAACGTACTCTAAAATATCGTGGTTCGTTCCTAAGCCGTACAACTCGCTTATGGAATGCCCTGCCTAGCTCTTTATTTTCTAGTCATTATAACCTTCAAGCATTTCCGGTACCTCTCTTTCCATCCTCCCTGATTTTCCTTCGCCCGAGCTATATGCAAGCATTTTAAGGGACTTAAGTCCCTTGAGAGCTCGTAAATCAAAAAAAAAATAAAAAATTGACCAGCCTGTGTTGGTCAATAGGCTCTATCCGATCCTTTTGCATGACAATGCTAGATCCCACACCTCACAAGTAACGGTGCAAAAATTGTTGCAGTTGGGATTCGAAATTCTTCGGCATCCACCGTACTCTCCTGATACACCCTGAATGACTTGAACTGCAACCAACTTCAGACTGCTATAATTTCCAAACCATTCATGACAGTGAGCTCAAATTTTGACACATGACAGATAATTTTATTATTTACAAGCCTTTTAAACGATTTGCGTCTCAGTTGGGTTGAAAAATTTTTATCCGCCATCGAAATCAAACGTGATAGTGTGATTGCTTTATATTTGGCTGGAAAATCACAAGAAGCTATCGTTAGAGCCCTCCAGCACCTCAACGTGAATAAATCATTTGTGTGTCGAACCATAGCTCGTTACCGTGATACTGGCAGCGTTACAAAACGCTATGGAGGTGGTCATAAAAAAACAGCAACATCGGCAGAAATTTTTGGGAAAGTGAAGGCTCGAATTGAGCATAATCCGCGTCGAAGTGGAAGAAAAATGACTCGTGAGCTCAACATATCGTTGGAACGGATGCAACACATACTGAAAAGTGAGCTTGGGCTCAAGCCATTAAAGTTCCAAAAAGCACACGATCTTACACCGCAACAGAAAAAAGTTAGAGTCGAAAGACCGAAGGAGCTGCTACGCTTGCACGAAAGTGGTGAGTTGCCGAATTTGGTTTTTTCTGATGAGTCGCCATGTGTTATCGAGCAATATGTCAACAAACAAAATGACCGAGTTTACTTGCCAGAGAGGTCCTTCGAAAATTTACACCTTCGGACGGCCACCAGGAAGCAGGCAGCACCGATGGTGATGGGTTGGGCCGCCATAAGCGCCGATGGTCGCTCTCCGCTCGTATTTTTGGACCGTGGCGTCAAACGTGGACATTTCAACAAGACTCGGCACCGTCTCACAAAGTGCGCGTCAACCAAGATTGCTTAAAAAACAATGTTCCACACTTCATTTCTTCGACACAATGAATTGCAAATTCTCCGGATGCAAATCCGTTGGATTTCTCTGTCTGGGGTATTTTGAAGGCGAAGGTTGGCACTAAAAAATACCAAAGTTTGGACCACGTCAAACAAGCACTTCGCCGGGAATGGGTCAAAATACCGCAGAGCCACTTGCGTGCGATGCTTTCTTCGGCCATCATAAGGCCATTATTGGCGCCAAAGGTGAACATATGGAAAACCACTGATACAATTTGAAAATTGATGTATTTTCCAGCATTTTTTGCTTTGGGACAATAAAATTTATCAAAAAATAAAAACATTATAGCATTTTAAAAAGTTATAGTTCGAGTAAGTCACCCTGTATTTCCACAACGGGTTACCATCTTTTCCGCAATCTGGATTCATTTTCCCGGCAGATGGTCGTCCGAAACCAAGCAGGGGTCATAAAAGATTTTATTGCCTCATGTCATAGATGCCAACGGATCGTATTTTGATTGAATAAAAATTTACGGAAAAATAATTTTGGCTTTTAAATTTTTACTATAAAATCTGACATTTCAAGTGGTGCAATCCAACCCAATAAATAAATAAATAAATAAATGATATACTTGTTAAAGGAGTCGATATCAGTTATTTATTATTGCTGCAACTGAATTGTGATTTCTTTAAATTATGTGGCATTCATCTGATTGGGTTGCGGTCATCATAGAATGCAGGCCTTGGTTCTCCTCGTGTTATTGTTACATGAAAAATAAGTAAAAAAAGAAAACCATTTGAACATTCCCCAAAGGAATAGCAAATAGGCCACAAAACCTGCTGCAAATACTCTTATACTATAGAAGGCTGCGAAGTCACAAAATAATAGCCGATACCGATGGATTGAGGCATGTATCTTCACAGACAAGATGGTGGTGGTGATATTGACGCGATTATACCTGATGGTAGTAATTTTTCAGAGCTCTCGCTGCTCCGTAAACATCGGAAACAAGAATCATAAGAGGGACCTTGTATATTTCGGCACTGTTACTAAATCTGGTAATGCCATCTCATCAGAAATCAAACGATGAATAACTCTTGCCAATCGATATCTGTTTCATTGGCCTAAGAAGGCAAATGAATAATAAGGCCTTGTCAGGAGATACTATCATGATTCGATTCTAAGTCGAACAATTCGCTTGTTGTGTAATGCTTTACCCACCTCTCTATTTCCTAGTCATTGTAACATTCAGACATTTAAAACCAATGCACATCGGTACCTATCTTTCTTTCCTCGATAATTTTCCTTAGCCCGAGCTGTGTGCTAACCTTTTAAGGGCATCTTATCCCCTTGAATGCGCGCTATTAAAACAAAAATTATGATAACTCAATATAAGACCCTCATCATCTGAGTCTTGCTTTATTGTGCTGGCCCATAGACGTTAGTAAAGGTGGATGAAGTGCACAATTGAAGGCAGGTAGGTCTTTTAGGAGAGGCCCAGGTCCACTCCGGACTGTAGTTGCACCTAAACAGGTAAGCAACAAAGCAAAGGGCATCCACTAACCTTGTGTCATTAAGGTCACTGCGAACTGAGTAATAAATACAGCTCCTCATCAATGTACATATGCTTGTTTCATATTTTTAATAATTGCCTTGAATTAGGGCCAGCAAAAAGCTTCAATGCAATATGTAAACTTAACATCTGCAGGAGATTCATTTTAAAGATCCAGTCGAATTTATGTAATAAGTCTTTTGTGTGTAACCTTGAGCATGTATGCCCAATTCGTATGAAAGTCCTTAAAGAAATGTTTTCAAACAAGCGTAATGGTAGTCATCATTTGATAAACGTAAAAAATATTTCAAAAGATACGCTTTTTTTGCAAAACATTTCTGGTAATATTTGCTTCATGCACTGAAGAGGAACATTTAACCAATTAAATTACATCAGACATACAACTCAAACAAAAAAAAAAACAAACATTCAAATAAAGGAGCATAAATACAATTTTGTATCCTTTTCGGATAAAAGCTTCTATTAAACCTGTCAAATCCAATATACGAGTATGTGCGCACCCCTTGGTCTATAAAATCTATGCCGACGAAAATTCAATTTCTTTTGTGAATCCTTAAATCCTTGCCACATATTGAAGTTGATCAGAATAGAATTCACAGAGAAGTGAGTGTGCTGGTTCACTTAAAAATGTCGCTTAATTGATAATTGACATCGAATGGCAACAGAGTGCAAATAGTTTACCAAACGGAACGGACAACAAAAAAAAAAAAAAAAAGTTACACAACACAAAATCGAATTGGGGTAACTATTGGTGATTTTCTGAAGAGGAATCCTGTGAAGGACCATACGCAGGATATACCATAAACTGCCGATTATTTGGACTTGTGCGGCTTTTCTTATTCAATTATGTGAATGCGTGTGTGTTTGTTAAGAAAAACTGAAGCAAAGGTTTCACATTGTTATGGGTAAATTGGACATGGTTGGTGGTCAACGGAAATCTCTTTCACGACAATTTGCTTTCAATAGAAGAGGGCTTGTCACACATTACTGGACAGCGGAATAATGGAGAAATCTGGTCAACTTGAATTGAAGTCGTTTTTCTTGTTAATTTGATTTTGTGCTTATACCAAGCGTTGCTCTGTGTAAATAATGATTGATGGAGTGAGTCCAGAGGAAGCCGAATGGGAATCCTTTAAAGTTTGAAGGGACCTATGAAGAAAGAATTGTAGATGTAGAACTATGTATAAGGAGCAGATGTTGGTTGGTATCAGTGGATTTGTCAGATGGAAATTTGAATTCAAAGTGCTACTTATACAATATTTCAATATCACTACCTGATGACGGAACCGATCTGTCTGACTCAACTGACTTATTGACATACATATAGCATAGTAAATTACTAAAGCAACTAAGTCAAGGACTCAGAGTTGCCTAAACTAAGAGGTCTTAAGTGATTGGTGGAAAATTGTGGTGAGCTCTTTATATTTTATCAGCCGAAAGTTAAAATATGTATTTGCGATCATCCTCAAATTATCTCCACAAAATGAGGACGAAAGTAAATTTGCTAATGGGAGTAAAGCAATGAGAAGGAAATACAGAGCTCGGTAGGGCATTTCAAAGCGAGTTTTACGGCTTAGGAAGAAATAACGACTTTTCAGAATATCTCTGAATATGGACATCCATATTGAATATTTGAAGTTGCAGAATGGAATTGGAAACTTCAATGAAGCACTGATGGTGAAAATAGGGATGGAATTAGGTGAGTGTAGTGCATATACGAGTATTAACTGTGTAATATAAAATAGTCATCTATAAGGCTTATGGCTCGGTTTGGAATCTTATCTTGTCCCGATGCAGAGAGATGTCTTGAGCTCTTGGCTAAATGTGTTCATTGCCAGCAATTTTCGGCGTACAAAAGTATTCCTTATAACGCTTGAGCAAATTAAAGCAATTCGCACCATTATTTGGGATGTGAAAAATGTGGTCATTCCAATATGTCATATAAACACGCATACTGAAAATGAAAATATTTTTGCTATTAGCAAAGCTATACGGATTGTAGCTGGATTTTTCAATTTCACTTTAATGAGTGAAGATAGAATTGTATGTTGGTTTACCAATTGGTTATGGTGTGTATATCAGAACCTAATGAGCCTAACATACGCTACCTTTCCGTCTCTACAGCATGACTTGAATCAAGGAGCGAATAAGTAAAATTGTCAGCCTAGAAAACTCGGCGATAGTGAAACTTAATGAAGCTTGATAAATACGTAGTTAAAATGAGGATTCAGAATCACTCCACGAAGTCGTTGAAGTAATTCTGTTGCTGGACTGTGCTAATCTGCTTATCTTCTTAGTGCTGACAAAAAAAAGCCAAGCCAAGCTAAATTTTGTTGTTAATCTGAAGTTTGATGTTACATGTTGGTGATGATTTTGATGTTGTTACTAAGTAATGTCTATGTAGGTACGAGTACTTTGACGATGGTAACTATGATGATGACAATTGCATTATGATTATGCACTTCCCCACGACGCCTTCTTTCCGCGCATGGCTCATCCCGACGAGTTAGTGCCTCACCACTCGCGTTACTCCCTCTGGTTTTCTTTCCTACTCCGACTCTGTCGCATTTTCTTTCCTCCCTCATATCTCATTCTGGTCAAGCTACCGCACCATGCGCGCAACTTCTCCTGTTTCCTGCTTTTTCATTTCATCGGGGTTACAGTATTCACAACGAGATGGTTGTTAAGGAGAGTTTGAAGTGGAAGAACTGTATTGGCTAAGTAGGAGCACTACTGGTAGAAATATCGATAAAACATTGTGAAGCAAGGAACATTTCATCTTTGTTGGATAATATTAGTGTCATTGACAAGTATTATCGCACGGTTTTGAATGGCATCTACTGGGTGCAAAAGGGTCTAAGGATTCGCTTCATCGTGGTACGGACTCACTTCATGTCGCCTTTTCGTTTCATCTGATTTAAAAATAATTTAATGCTGCTTTTTCGTTTCATTGGAGTTCGGGATTATTTCTCAACCAGCCATAAGATGTTTTACTACTTTGCTTAGCAAAGAAGTTCTTCAATGGTAGTCAACTGTTTTATGAAGGCCCAAGTGTCGATATTTGTGGCTGTGCCTATCAAGTCGTACTCTCATCTCCGCGTAGTGAAGCCTGGAAGCCTAGTACTTCTGATTGAAGCTGTGGTACCCAACAGCTGCTTGACCTCATTGACGGCTGCCGGCGAAAAATAGGGGAGAGTGCTCACACTAGGGCACTTCGCCTTCATAAGGACGGTGGCAGCTCTCAGAAACTCAGGTAGGTTACTGGAACTTGACTGTTCAACCAGACCATTTGATCCGGGGCCATTCAGGTCGGTGGTTGCGCGTGGTGGTAACTTTTACCCTGTGTAAAAAAGAACACAGTTCAGAGGCAATCAAAGCCTATGATACGGAGAAGACCCTTATCACCTCTGTCTTGTTCTATGGCGGAGATATGAGCCTTATCGAAAGCGGATGAAGAAGCATAAGGCCCTTTCGAAAGATACTGTGATTTTCATAGAGGAGGATATTCCACCACGAACTGCTTGGGCTGTACAGCGGCATCGGTCTAGTTAGGAGCCTACGGATCCGACGTCTGAGATGGCTGGGTCATGTTGTGCGAATGGACACCACAGCTCCGCTTCAAAGAGTGACGATTCTAACCCCAAAGGTGACGCAGCAGAGGACGACCTCATCTAACGTGTCACAAGTAAGTAGAAGGGGAAGTCAATCAACTTGGAGGACGGAACTGAAGGCAGCTGACGAGAGATCTTGCTACCTGGAGAGGCTTTTTGGTTGAAACTCATCTTCACCGCGGACTGTAGCGCCAACTAAATAGGTATCATCAGCAAAAAAAACAACAGAGCATTGATGAAAAGAAAAAAAAAGTGTTGAAGTCATAACGGAATTTTGGGCAAACCAATTGTTTTACTGGTTCCGCATTTGGAATCGTCCGAAGCAGCATAAATTGAGCGTTCCGGGAAGTAATTTTTAATCCTGGAACAAGATATTAATCGAACAAATTGATTAATTGATCATGCCCAAAGGGCTGGAATGTCATTGTAAATCGGTGTTGAGCTGGAGGATGGGCAAATTGTTCTAAATTTCGATGGATGACCTACAATTTCGACAATCTTTGTTGTATTTTTGTTATTTTTGTTCATACTGGATGGGCCAAAAGTCTCTTTCCTATGTAAAAAAATAATAACTCTTTTATTTAAAGATATTTTTGAGTAATTTTTTTTTGTTGCAGACATAAGATTTGGGAGATTTGACATGGAGCACTACACGGTCGCCCAGCGAACACAAATCGTCGTATTATTTTTGGAAAACAGTCGGTCAATAATTTACACTCAACCTTGCCTACCGGCAATTTTATGGAGTTCGAAGTGCTCCAACAGCTCCCACTATTCGTGCAATAATGGCCAAATTTGAGCAATATGGGAACGTTGGCGATGTGAGGCGTATCGGTAGACTCGTTTTGGACGATCGACGGAAAGCATTAAGGTCATTAGTGAAAGTGTTGCAGCCGATCCTGAAACATCGACCCGACGACGTTCAACACAGTTAGGTATATAGCGTAGCATGATTCGTCGGATTTTGAGGAAAGATCTGCACCTCTACCCTTACAAAATCCAGTTGGTCCAACAACTCAATTCTGGTGACCGAGAAAAATATTTGGAAATTTTATGATGAGCGATGACGTTTTCATCTGAGTGGACTTGTAAACAAGCAGAATTGCAGATTTTGGGGCACACAGAATCCCAAAAATCTCTATCAACGTGCCTTACTCTCACTTCGTGTTACTGTTTGGTGTGGAATAACGCCGCGTAAGATTTATGGACCATATTTCTTTGAAATTGATGCGGGTGCAAGCGTTACAGTTAATGGGAATCGGTACAGAACAATGCTTCAGAACTTCTTTCTTCCACTCATGTAAGTAGACAACACAGCTCGTGAGACAATGAACTAATTGCGCGAAAAATTCCCAAATCGTATTATCTCAAAAACGGTGATATTGAATCGCCACCGCGATCGCCTGATCTGTCGGCTCTAGACTTTTTTTATGGGGTTACCTGAAGGAAAATATTTAAATTAGCAAAGCACACACTATAGAGCAGATGTCTCTTGTGTCTTACGTAGGTACCTGCCGTGAGGGCTTAAGCCTACAGTGCGTCTTCGCACAAGATATCAAAACAATGCGTTGATAAGCGCCCTTCGGATAGTACAAGTACTACCACCAGTACCAGATTCGAAGTCGTGTGTAAGGCACGAATTTCTCCTTTGGTGAAGGGTCGAGGCCTATCTAATACCTCAGCCATTCTGTGGGTCATGACACCCGGTTGCAATGCAACTCCACATCGAGCAGACCAATTGGTTCCATAGCAATCCCATGGTTTAGCACAGGTCGTAGTAGACTACACATATGCTAAGCTATGAGATGTCCAAGCACCATTAGTTCTCCCCGCGATTTTGAGTACAAACCTACAGCCACCACGATACTCCCACAAGAGGGGCCAACTTCTAGGTCAGGCTGGAACCATCGTTCCTGGGGCTCCTGACCTTCCGTGGTACCAGAATATAGCTTCCGGTCGAGCTTCGCAACCTTGAGGTTACTTCCAGTTGGGCACCTCACTGCCCAGGACTGGCGACCTTTCAACTATTTGGACAACGAATTTATAATCTACCCGCTAGCTGCCCACTGCGTCTTCTATAAAATACCAAAACTACGGGTTCTTTCGAACAGTACGGTATCAGTGATAATTCCACTGACATCGTAGGTCCCGCCATTAAAGGTGATGCCAATAGCCTGCAAGTTCCTTATGTCAGCGTAATTGGGACACTCACATAGGAAATGAAGCCAGTCCTCATAAGTGGCTCCACATGAGCAGCTCGCAACCCCGCTAAGCCCCCTCTTATGCAAGAATGCATTAAGAGAGCCATGCCCGGTCAACAAAAAGCCCAGGCTGAGGTTAAAATTCCGTTCAGGAAAAATTGTCATGGTTAGCACATCCCTTAGTAAGCCGTAAGTAAGCCTGCCATTTTCGCTAGCATCCCATCTAGATTGCCATCTAGATAGAACACATGCGTGTAGCAAGGTTTTACGCTGCTTCAGGGATAGGCCTTCCACTTCTTCCGGGGAAACCCAATCGCGCCCATTTAGAGGGAGACCTTTTCTGATCTTGAAAGCAATACCACGACTTATCACTTCCAGATCCAGAGGTGGCACTCCAAGCAACACCTTCATTGCCTCTGTGGAGACAGTGTGGCAAACCGGTAAACATCCAAGCAATGCGACTCTTTGGCAAGTCAAGATCCGCCTTCGGTTGAACAGGCAACAAAAAGGCCATCGTATATGATACGAACAGAACGCCTGTTGAGTCCCTAGTCAGATCGCAAAATGCGCCTTACCTGGCCTACGGCACTCTGCATGCGTTGTCTGGTTCGAACCAGGTGGGGCATGAAGTTCATACACTCACACACTATAGAGCAGCTGAAACTCAACATTCGAGAAGAAATTGCGCAAATTATGCCGGCAACACTTCAAAAACTCATGAGTGCTTACATTCTAATGGCGGCCACTTAACCGATGTAATTTTCCATACGTAATAAAAAAAATGTCCATGAAATAAAGTTTTATTTGTAATTTATTTCATTAGTTTTTATCTTTTCATTCAAAAGTTGTTCCAGATTTACACAGGAAAGGGATTTTTGGCCCACCCTGTATTATAGCTTCAAAAGTTTAAGAAAGGCGTTGGAGCCATTCCTGCATCGTTTTCCTTTTCGTTTTGATTTGCCAGATGGTAGTAAGGCCATTAAACTTGCTTCTTACCCTTGAAATCTTCTTTTCTTTTGAAGTTTATCCTCTTCATCCAGTGAAGGATAAAGGGTCTTATTCCAAAGAGGAAAGAGTAATTTTTTTGTGACCATAGGCAGTGTCATCTACACCTTCATCGAAGAAACATAATAATCAATGAGTTGTTAAGGTTATTTAGGGAACAGTTAAAGCCGTTCCAATTGACTTTCTCGTTTTGCTGTATTTTTTTTCTCTAAATCAGTTCATGTGATACCGTGGCTAGCAAGCCTAGTGTGTGTGAGATTTCATCGAAATTTTTTATTCGCTTGACAGGCCTATCGATGCCCTTATAGATGGAACATAAAATCGTTCAAATGTCAGCCGCAACTTCTCTGAGTGGCGCGCATCCGAAATGTCAAATTTCCCATGACTCTGGCACATAAATCAGGCTGAATTTGACTGATGGCATGGATTAAGTTGGCTTTGAGGGACGCTTTGGTTTGTGGCTTATTCGCATAGGTAAGGACTGAAACGAATAAAATTTGGAAACTTCAAAGTAAAAAAAAAAAATATTTTCATAATCCATGTAAATTTTTTTTATTTGCTTTAAAACTCTGTTTTTATTAAATTCATTCACAATTACAAAAAATAAAAAAAATTATTTGGGTTCCCATTCTTTCCTCAACTTCTTTCGAATGTCCTTCATAAGGTTGGTGACAGTTACATCCGTGATCTTTTTGGACGCTCTTTTCCATTTAGCACTAAAATCTTTACGTCCTTTGCACACTGCTCACTTTTCCTCAGTTTCGACCAAAGCCCAATACCTTTCAATGGGGCGGCACTGTGAACATTGAGTGGATTCATGTCTTTTGGGACAAAGTCGACATTTTTGGCAACAAGAAAGCTCAACGTCGCATGAGCATAGTGAGCTGGAGCTAAATCTGGCCAAAATAATGTTGAACCCTCGTGTTTGTTTAAGAAAGGAATCAACCGTTTTTTTAGGCACTCGTTAATGTACACTTCTCCGTTAATTGTTCCCGTTGTAATAAACGATGAGCTTCTGTGTCCACATTGGCAAATGGCCAGCCAAACGAGATATTTTGACCCAAATTTTTCCATCCCAATCGATGTTGGTGATTGCGGAAGAATCTCAGCTTCAAACGAGTTGTAAAACTGCGCATCTGGAAGAGTAGGAAGTCGGCTTTGACATAAGTTTCGTCATCCAAAACCAAGCACACTTTCTTGTTGCCGATCAACTCGTATAGCTTTCGGGCTGGTGTTTTTATGACTTTTTTTTGCTTTTTACTAACTTTTGGTATTTTTTGCTTTTTTCGTGTTTTAGACCGTTACGTTTTGTAGATCTTTGTACCATTATTTGGTTGGTATTACATTTCCGAGCAACATCTCTGGATGACAGAGTCCGGTTTTTTACGATGGTACCCACTATTTTCCTGTCAAAATTTGTATCATGTGCTCCACTTTTAGCTCCACTTTTCTGTTTTCGCTTAACTGTCAACGTCTCCAAATATCGTTTAATAACAGAATCCACTGTACTACGTGCTATGTTTGAATTTTTTGCGATGAAATGATTTGGATGCGAAGTATTTTAGAGCCATTTGTCGATGATCTTTTTACGGTGTTCCTCTTGACTCATATTTTATAAATATTTTAAACCGCACCGAACTAAAATCAACAACAAACTGAAACTAGTGAATATACAGGCTAATTTGGGTACAAAATGGGATTGCAATTTTTACGCATTGGAAATATAGGCCGTATTAAAATGTACAGATTTTATTCGTTTCAGTCCTTATACCTTCAGCTTCAGAAAACTCCACAAGAAAAAGTTTAACGGGGTCAAATCGCACGATCTCGGTGGCCAGTTCACGTCACCCCCACATGAGGTGACCATGCCCTCGAATCGCTTGTGCAGAATTTCCAATGCGGCGTGAGCTGTGTGGCACGCAGCTCCGTCCTGTTGACATGTCGTTGGTGTCCATATCATCCAATTCAAAAGAAGTTGCTAATCATCGACCTATAGCGCCCGCCGTTGACGGTGATGGCCTCCCCAACGTCGTTCTCAAAGAAATATGGACCGATGACGCCGCCAGTCTAAAATCCACACAAAACAGTGATTTTTTCGGAATGTATTGGACACTCTTGAATCTCATGTGGATTGGTATCGTCCTAAATTCGATAATTTTGTTTGTTGAGGTACCCATTCATCGAGGAATGGGCCTCATCGTTGAAGATGATTTTACGACGAAAACTGGGGTCAGTTTCCTATTGCTCCAGGATCCATTCAGTGAACACATGTCGTTGTCTATGGTTGTTTATCTTCAGCTACTAGGTCAGTTGAATTTTGAACGGGTGCAGACCCAAGTCACGACACAAAATTCGCCAAGTTGTGGTCTGCGAAGCCCGAGTTCTTGTGAGCGACGTGAAATCGATTGCCTCGGATTCTCCTGCACACTCTCACGGATAGTGGCAATGTTTTCGGCATATCTTGCGTTTTGTCGACGTACGGGTTTTGGTTTATCGTTTACTGAATCAGTGTACTCAAATTTATCCACCACACTGCGAATAGGCCTCTCGGTAGGACGATTATGGTGACGAACTTTGTCCGAACAGACCACCCATTTTGATAAAACAATTTTATCATTTGCACGTATTGTTGAACGCTATATCCGTGCATGATGATTTCGTAAAATAGACTGTCACTGCTTTTGCTATAAGATGAAAATCGTACAACATCGATAGCGATGTTGTAGCAACACTTCCTTCAGACCTTCCTCGACTTCCTTCGAGCTCAGTTCAAGACCTCGGATATTTTCAAAAGAACAGTAAGATATTGGGCTTATGAAGTGGTCTACGGTAAGAGGGTATTAAATACTAATACTTACATCATACACAATACTCATACTATACTCAAACTCATGACGTTAAAATCGTCCTAGGCGACTTCATACCAACTTTAAAAAGGAGGACATCTTTGGTAGCACAATCGGAAGATATAGCCTACATGACAACACCTCTGGAAACGGACTTAGGCTAATCGATTTCGCTGCGGGATGTAACGTTACCATAGCAAGCACACGGTTTCCTCACCAGAGTATTCACAAGGGAACATGGCGGACACTAGATCAGCAACTTGTCAACCAGATTGATCACGTTGCGATGGACGTAAGGCACTCCTCAAATATTTTAAATGTCGGAACATTCCGAGCTGCCAACATAGACTCGGACCACTACAACTACCTAGTTGTAGCCAAGGTACGTCTACTGATATCTCAGACGCCACAAAAACGGGGAAATACTATTTGGAGATTTAACAGCTGCAATCGCAACAAGGCGCCATAACATTTGCCCATCGCTTATCCCTCAACCTCTCGAGAAGTCCTTTGCAGCCAGAATCGACGGTTGAAGACCAGTGGCTTAGATGCCGAGAAGCCTGCAGAAATACCGCAACTGACGTGATGGGTTTTACTCGCCCACCACTGCGAAACCTCTGGTTTGATGAAGGGTGCCAGAAAGCATGTGCAGCAAAACAACATTCCGACAAAGCGGCGCTGCAAAAAAGGGACGAGAGCGGCTCCTGAGCCCTACGAGCAAAAGAGGAGGGAAGAACATCGGCTTCCCCGTCGAAAAAAAAAGCAAAAGAAACCCGTGATCGAGAAAATACAGAGGTCCTACTTCAGGAATAATGTTCGCAATCTTTAGCAAAAAGTGAAATGAACGTATCAGGGTACGAGTAATAAGACCCGAACGGAAACCTGTAGAGATGAACAGGGAAACCTTGTAGTAGAGTCACATTCGGTGCTGAGGATATTGAAAAACCATTTTTGCAGACTGCTATTCCGCTGCCAGGCAGAGCGAACCATTCAATATTGACGATGCAAGCCAAGCATTCCGTCCACCCGAACAAAATGAAGTGAGGATAGCAATATCCAAACAAGGCTGTCTGGCCGGACGGCCTATGCGCCGAACTATTTAGCGCAGCAGGAGATGACTTGGTGGAGAGCATAGACCAACTTATTTCCAAGATTGAATGGAACCTCAGTATCGTTTGCCCTGTTCATAAGAAGGGAGACCACTATACACGTATCAGTCTCCTAAACATCGCATACAAGATCTTGTCTGCCTGAAACCTCTTGTCAATAATCTGATTGGATTCTATCAGTGCGATTTTAGGCCTGGTAAGTCCACGATTGACTAAATATTCAGACTACGGCAGATCCTGGAAAAAATCCATGAAGTTCAGATCGACAGTCATCACCTTTTTATCGATTTTAAAGCCACATATGACAGCATCTACAGAGACGAGCTATACAGAGCCATATCCAGTTTTCATTTCTCTGTCAAACTTGTCCGCTTATGCAGAATGATGACGGAGAAAGCTCGCCGCTGCATCAAGGTCAGTAATGACCTAACCTAGATCTCTGATGTCAAAAATGGATTTAGGTAAGGCGACGCGCTGTCATCTGACTTCTTTAACTTCATACCTGAAAGAATTGTGCAAACAAAAGCCAACACATGGGGTACGATCTTTCAAAAGTCTGTTCAATTGCTTGCATACGCCGATGATATTGTACAGAAGTAAAAGCTTAAAACATTAAACAAAAGTATCGTATAAGAATAACCATCATAATAGATCATTTATTTAAAGCTATTTGAAGATCAATAAATTACTTAGTCTATACACATTCACGATGTCGGCTTGTACATATCAACGTATTTTAAAAATAGCTTGCTTTATCCTTTAAGTGTTGCAGCAACATTAGCAGCATCCTGGGCGATTGCTATAGTTTGAATAGTAGCATCACGAATATTTTGACCGGTTCTTTCCTGTAAATGTTCAAATAAGTATTTAGTTCTCATTCAAATGTGCATAATCTTGCTTAAATATTTTACCAATCGCTTTCCAAAGTCCTTGAGCCATCCAGCTTGCGTTTGTCCAGTCAATACACCCAAAATGACGGCAAGCAAAACGAAAACAATGGAGAAGTTCATTTTGATTATGAGCTCTTAGATTTAATCGACTTTTTTAGCTTGGGGTCGGTGATTTGTTTGATACAAATTCTCAGGTTCGACTTGGTTAAATACCCAAATTTTCAACAAATCACAAAAAGCCCAAAATATTTTGGGGATTCTATTTCAAATTCCAGCGAACTATTAAATCAAAAACAGTTACAAATGTGTTATGTCACTAGTTGGGGTTCCCTTATCCCTTACGGTGAAATGTATTTGTAGCTCTATGTAGTCGAATTGGATTTATGCTGTATTGCATAATTTCATAATCAAAATGAAATTATCATTTGAAATGCTATCACTAGTTACGAAACGGTGATGTGAAATATGTCAGAATAATGACGTAGTTCATGCACGCTTTCGTAGTGAATATATGCTTGAATCTTTATCTATGTTTGAGATTAATCCCCAATGAATCGGTGTTTCCATAAATTGAATAATTAAATAAAATTTTATTTTTATTCTTTTTCCAGTTGAATTAATTAGCTGCGTCGAGACAGCAGATAAAGCACTGTGTTTTGATTTTTATTTCCGATTAAAACCAGTTAAGAGTTTACAAAACTTTATCTGTTAGGTTTTTTTGAATCTATTTATTCATAAAGTGTTTCATTAACGGGTTAAAACTAGAGTTGATCTAAATGAATTCGAAAATTTGGGTCACTGCCTCTGATGACGCCGATGAGGGAATTCCGTTTGGTGCATTTATATCTATCGCTCGTTTTAAGTGTTCGTTAGAAATTGGAAAAGAATCCCCAAAACGATTGAATATCCATGGATATGCTGAGTTTGAGAGTATAAAACCAAGTCCGGCCAAATCGTAACTCTTCACAGAATCAAGCCAAAGAATCTAGTTATCCAGAACCGAAATGAACTTCTCAGTTATTTTTGTTTTGTTTGCCGTCATTTTGGGTGTATTGACTGGATAAACGCAAGCTGGATGGCTCAAGGACTTTGGAAAGCGATTGGTAAAATATTTAAGCGACATTATGCACATTTGAATGAGAACTAAATACTTATTTGAACATTTACAGGAAAGAACTGGTCAAAATATTCGTGATGCTTCTATTCAAACTATAGCAATCGCCCAGGATGCTGCTAATGTTGTTGATACATTTAAAGGATAACATCTGATCCTATTTTTTGGGTCTATTGGCTACTGTTTTATTTTGTGTGCTATTTAAGTAATTTATGGATGTTTCTAAAATAAATTTATAATTAAGTTTAGCTTTTAATTGTGTTCCTCGTTTGACTAGTGAGTCCTGCAAAGTATTGTGAGTCTGTTGAACTACTACGCCCATCGTGTACTGTTTCTGACAATATGGTATGCTTCAGCTCTCCCCAATTCCTTTCCTTGTTTTTCCCTCTATTGATCTGCGTCTCCTTTCACTAGATTCGCCTCGTATTCTGCCAACCTGTGTTAGTAGATCTTCTGACATAACATGGTTGGCTATGAATCGGCCCGTATGCCAATTTTAAACTGTTCAGTTGTATCATGAAGAATTTGTTTGTTAAGTCGGTCCGCGTGGTGTTCGACTGTTCGTCAATATTTGTAGTTTTCTTTAGACTATGGTCCTCGCTCTTCAAACACTGGGCCCATACCAGATCAGACTTGAAGGCAAAAGTCTTCAGCTTGGGGTGTAGGTTTGATGTATTGCTGTGACGTATTTTTGGTAATATTTCAAACGCTTCCGAGATTCTACTGATTATGTTTATCACCACTAGGTTTCTTCTTCCTTTATTAACAGATGGAATATGCAATCTCATGCTACAAATGCCACTCTTTGTGAATCACGCCGTTAGGGGGGATAAGATTATGACATTTTTCTTTCGAAGTCTTCTTTGAATGTTGTCCTTAACTTCAACCTCTATTGCCTTTTTGGGATTCGAGGAGCTTAAACCTTGTCCACTATCGCTTTCTTAATGTGGAGACTTCCACAAATGCGCAAACTTTTATTAGATCACGTTTTGTTACACTCGCCCACATTCGTAACATCGCTGTAATTTATTCTTCAAATTTCTTAGAGCTTTTCAAGCTGGGCGAACTACTGCCATATACAACAAAGCTTGAAAGTTCAACTGACATTTTCTATTCAAAATTACCGCGGAGTTTTAACGCCATTTAAGCCATGCCTCCCTAATTCTATGTAGACATCGTCCTATGATATTCAAGGACAGAACCTTAGTATCAAAGTTCTTCGCGCTGTGACACGATGTCAGGTGTTGGCTTTACTGGCTTTTGGAAGCCTGCCAGTTGTATGACTGATCACATTATACCCATATGGAACCTATGGATGTGGAATAAATACATCTGTAGTTCCGGATGTTAAAGGTGTTTCACACCACTATATGACGAGCGATCGGAAAGACTGAAAAGTTGTCCTTTTATACAGAGTTTACTCTAAGTATCTAAACTAGGACAACATGGCAACCAAAATTAAGTTGATACAGACATAAGTTACGAAGCGATCGCAGAATGTCCCAATTTCGTCGCAGTAGCTTGGTTACCCTATGATTTGGAATTTTGAAAGGGACGTATGTCAACGGATATCTGAGACGCCACAACAACGAGGAAATGCTATGACGAGATTTAACGTTGAAAGGTTGCAATCGTAACAACCCGCCAGTAACTTTGCCGATCGCGCGCCCCTCAACCTCTCGAGAAGTCCTTTGCAGCCAGCATCAAGTGCTGCAGACCAGTGGCTTAGATGCCGAGAAGCCATCAGAAATGCCCTAAATGACGTGCTGGGCTCCACCCACCCACTACTACGAAACCCCTGGTTTGATGAAGAGTGTCGGCAGGCACATGCAGCAAAACAACATGCCTACAAAGCGGCACTTCAAAAAATGGACGATAGCGGCTCGTGAGTTCGGCGAGCAAAAGAGAAGGGAAGAGAAAAAAGGAAGAGCAATGGAGAAGTGTTACTTCAGAAATAATGTTAGGAAATTTTACCAAAAGGTAAAAAGAACGTGTCAGGGTAATAAGACCCAAACGGAAACCTGTAGAGATGAACAAGGACAATTTGTGATGGAGTCACAGTCGGTACTAGGGATATGGAAAACCCATAGATATCTAAACGTCGAAGACGACACAAATTTCGCTGTCAGGCGAAGCGAACAATTTAATATTGACGATGCAAGTTATGAATTCCGTCCACCCCACCCAAATGAAGTGATGATAGCAATAACTAAACTTAAGGCGAACAAAGCTGCCGGGCCGGACGGCCTACCCACCGAACTATTTCAGGCAGCAAGAGATGATTTGGCAGAGAGCATATACCAACTCATTTCCAAGATTTGGTCCGATGAATGAATGCCTGATAAATGGAACCTCAGCATCGTTTACCCGGTTCATGAGAAAGGAGACTCTCTGAACTGCGCCAACTATAGAGGTATCAGTCTGCTAAACATCGCATGTAATAGCTTGTCTGCGGTATTGTGCGAGCGCTTGATACCAATTGTTTATGATCTGATTGGACCCTATAAGGGCTGTTTTAGGAACGGTAAGTCCACAATCGAACAAATATTCACACTACGCCAGATCCTGGAGAAAACCCAAGAAGTTCAGATCGATACCCACCACCTTTTTATTGATTTTAAAGCCGCATATGACAGCTTCTACAGAGACAAGCTATACAGAGCCATGTCTAGTTTTGGGATCCCTGCCAAACTCGCTGCTGCGTTAAGGTGGGTAGCGACTTATCCGAGGCCTTTGATGTCAAAAAAGAATTTAGGTAAGGCCACGCGCTGACTCGTTAGAATTGTGCAAAACTCACAAGCCAACACACGAAGTATGATCTTTCAAAAGTCTGTTCAATTGCTTGCATACGCCGACGATATTGATATTATTGGTAGAACACAGCAAGCTGTCACTGGTACGCTTGTGAGAATAGGAACCGAAGCGGCAAAAATGGGTCTAGCGGTAAACGAAGGCAAAAAAAAGTATATGCTATCAACAAGAAGGGATACCCGACTTCGACGAATTGGCCAGAATATCGCAATCGACAGCTATAACTTTGAGGTAGTAAAGGTCTTTGTCTACCTTGGCTCTGCTTTGACATCTGATTACGACGTCTTTTCAGAAATCAAACTGAGAACTACGCTTGAAAATCGCTGTTTCTTTGGGCTGAGAAGGCAACCCTTGTAATCTATGGTTCCGAAGCATGCACCTTCTCTAAAGCGAATGAAGAGATCCTCGGTCGTTTTACGTTGGCGGGTTCTGGAGGAGACGTTTCAATTGTGAACTCGATGAGATGTACAGCGATATCGACCTACTCAAAAAAACTGCGAATTGGGATTTGAGAGGGCTGGGTCATGTAGAGCGAATGAACACCAACGCTCCAGCCCGCAGAATTTTCGACTCTAATCCAGAGGGACTACGCTGTAGAGGAAGGCCTCGTCTTAGGTGGCGCGCTCAAGTGGAAGCGGAACTCAACGCAACTGGAGGCAGTTAGCCAAGGACTGCGCTTATTGGTTGAAGTCCAGGTCCACCCCGGACTGTAGCGCCGCCTAAGTAAGTAAGTAAGTACTTAAAAAACATTGATTTTACCATCTACATACGAGTACATATATGCGTAATACTTAGGGAACCAAATAAATAATAATAATAAATAAGTAGATTGGTTGATGGTTATAAACATGTGTCCCGCTATCCATTTTCATCCGGAAATGGTACGGAATCCGATGGATTCCAAAGTCGTGCGAATGGCGATCGCTATACTCGGAGCGGGAAACACCGCACACTCCAAGTATCTGAAAATATTGATGAACAAACAGCTAGCATTCAAGTCCATCTAAATAAAAGTTTGCATGGTACACACCGCCCATTTCATGAGCAATGAATGGAGAGGTATAAGTTAACGAACTTTTCGTTACAAAACATGCAAATTCCATAAACCCCCAAATCAGCACGTCCACGATTCATGTTTCCAAAATCCAGCAATCCACATTCCTATGCTACCATATTACAATAGAAACACGCTCCAGATTCATGTTGCTGACTATGCGTCTGGAGTCGACAAAGGCGTGATCGCATTTCATTTATTTTCCCACATTTTTCCTTTCTCATATTCCGCCGCATAGCATAAGATAGGTTTAAAGGTATTCAAAGAAAATTGTTTAAGTTAGTTCTAGTTTGAAGTTAATAAAGGAAAGAGGCTTCTCCTCCAAAATAAATAAAAAAAAAGTTTTTTTATTTTAAATAATTAAATGTCTATTTAATTGGCGCCCGAGCAGGGACCACGGTTAATCGCAGTAACTCGGTACTGAAGTAGTAAATTAAACGGGATAAAAGGTTACAAGTACCAACCCCGCGAGTGGCGAAAATTAAAAAAAAAAAAAAAAAAAAAAAAAAAAAAACCGTGGTCCATCGTGAGTGAAGTGTCGTGGTGAAAGTACTGTAGTACAAGGGCCCCTTAGTAGACCAGCTATAAATTGGACAAACAGGACGCTCGTAGAGCTAGCCGCACCACCCTTCCCAGAACCCGGCGAGGAGACCCATTCCAGATGACACCAAACGGACTCATAGGGATAAGATTTATTTTAGTTTTAGGGTAAGCAAGTTATAAGTTAAGTAAAGAAATAAAATTAAATTTAATCAAAGTTAACTAAAAAGGAAGAAAGTAAAGTAATTAAGTTGAAGTAAAAATTTTTTTTTTAAATAAGAAATAAGTGAAACTTTATTGAAAAATAATTGCTCATAAATTTTTAAAGAATATAAAATAATATTCGTACTAAGAAAATTACATTTAAAAGACAAATATTTTTAAGGATAAATTTAAGATAATTTTTAGTTTAACTCATATTAACTTGTCGAAAAATTTTTTTCTTTGCTATTACTGTTTCCCTCTGGTTTAATATCCAATTGCATAAATCATGCCCACTACTAGAAGCCAAGTCCCAGAGCAGGTGGCTGTCGCTCAAAATACGCAGCGAAATAATATTCCAATCAATCCCACACAAGCCTCCCAGTTGAACCCAACAATTTCTAACACATCTCGATCCCACACATCCTCAAATGATCCAAATTGCTCATATCAATCGAGCTCTTCTACCATAGAACCCCAAGAAGTCGGAACAACTCCCGAATTAGACGCTTTAGTCACAACTATAGTAAAGCGTGTCTTAGAACAGCAAGGCAAAGCACTTGTTCGAAGTGTTCTAAACCCAAATCTTGATCATTTTCTTGCTGTAGACCAGTCTATCCTCCCAGAACATCGCCATCGTTTAGATGATTTAGATAAAATTCCGGACGTAATTCGTTCCCTTAGAACTTTTTCCGGGGATGCCAGTGAGTGAGTATTCCTCCTGGAAGAAAAGCGTAGAGCGCGTACTAAGCATCTACGAACACGAAAAAGGAACGCCAAGATACTTTGGCATATTGAACGTAATACGTAATAAAATTATTGGACAAGCTGACGCCGCTCTGGAGTCGTATAATACGCCCCTTAACTGGGAAAGTATAGTGAATTGTCTCACTATGCATTATGCCGACAAAAGAGATGTCACCACGCTAGAATGCCAAATGGCACATCTAGTGCAAGGAAATCGTTCGGTACAAGAATTCCATCAGTTGGTCTGTTCCCAGCTAACACTCATAATAAATAAAATTTCCTGCATGGATATTAGCCCCGAGTCAATGCGCCTTCTTACCCAAACTTATAGGGACAAAGCGCTTGACACATTCATAAGAGGCCTGAAGGGCAATTTGTCAGATCTTCTTGGCATAAAAGAGCCAGCTGACTTGCCCCAAGCTCTTCACCTCTGTTTGAAGATCGAAAATCAAAATTATAGGTCACAACACGCTCAAGCACACCAAGGGTTACCCAGGAAAAATTTCCAACAGCAACCATCTCGTCCAACCCAACCATACCCACAACAAGTTACTCAGCAACAAACAACTTCATTTAGAAATCCAATCACCAGTTTTAGGCCACCGTATCCACCCTTCCAATCACACGCACCTCCTCCACAGCAATTTTATTCGTACGGGTACTATCCTAATTTCAATTTTCCTCCACAAAATCAGGCACCAAATTATCGGCAAAACACTTATCAGCCCAATAGGCCTGCTGCCGCTCTAATGCCTGTAAAAATGGAAGCCGTAACACAAGGCCGAAGCAACCAAGCTGGAAATATTAACCAACAAAATCGGCTAGCCAATTTTAATTCTACAAGACAGAAATTGCCATCCCATCAACCCACTACATCCCAGAAGGTAGGACAACAAAACTATCATATAAGCCAATCCGCAGAAAATTTAGAAGAACAAACGACGCAAGTATCAGAAGACAGGGAATCGGAAGAAAATCTCTACATGCAAGGTTATAAAGAAGATACCCAGCCTAACACTCAATACTTCGATTCTCAGCAGTTTGATAACCAATATCTAAATTCTCAATATTACGCCTTACAGCAACCAGCTGAACCCCAAACAGGGGATAAAGAACATCAGTATCTGATGCAACAGCCGTCAGAGCATAACGATGTTCATTTTTTAGGCTGACCGACTCCTCCTTGCCTTACTTTGAATGTAGGACAGGAGGCGGTGAGACCCTCAAATTTCTAATAGATACTGGCTCTAACAAAAATTATATCAAACCAAGGTTCGTAAAAAAATTCATCCCAAATAAACAAATTTTCTACGCGAAATCCATAGCCGGCGATGTAAGAATCAGCCACCATACCCTCCTCAATCTATTCGGTTTGAAAAATATCGATTTGAAATTCTTTATCTTACCTTCCCTCAGAACATTTGACGGAATATTAGGCAACGATAGTTTGAAGGAACTTTCCGCAATTATTCATACTAAAGGAAGTTACATGACAGTCCTGAACAAAGTCAGAATAGAAATTAAACAGCATGTGTCCCAGTCGATTAACTCCATAAACATCGACACAAAGGACCTCACACAAAGTCAAGAGCGCTTACTAAAATTGTCCGTTAGTAAATACCCCTCCCTTTTTTCGGAACCTGAAGAAAAATTAACCTTCACTACAAGGGTTATTGCAGATATAAGAACCTCCACCGAAGATCCTGTATATACACGACATTACCCATTGCCAATGGCATTGAAGGCAGAAGTTGAAAAACAAGTTCAGAAAATGCTTGAAGACGGCATAATAAGACCTTCACGGTCACCATACAATGCGCCCGTGTGGATTGTTTCAAAAAAACCTGACTCCACCGGCGCAGAGCAATACAGATTGGTAATAGATTACCGAAAACTGAACTCTGTCACAATCGCCGACCGCTACCCTATCCCTGATATAAATGAAGTAATTGCCCAGCTAGGGAAAAACAAATTCTTTTCGGTTCTCGACTTAAAAAGCGGTTTTCACCAGATACCGTTAAGAGAATCAGACATCGAGAAAACAGCGTTTTCAATTAACTTTGGCAAATATGAATTCACACGTTTACCGTTTGGTTTAAAGAATGCCCCTTCCATCTTTCAACGGGCAGTTGACGATATTTTGCATAAAAATATCGGAAAAACGTGTTACGTGTACATTGATGATATAATCATCTTTAGTAAAAGTGAAACCCAGCATGCCAAAGATATCGAGGAAATATTTGATACACTATCCAAAGCGAATATAAAGGTCCAGTTGGACAAGTGCCATTTCTTCAAAACCGAGGTTGAATTCTTAGGTTTCCTCATTTCCTCAAACGGTGTTAAGACAAATCCCAAAAAGGTTCAATCCATAATCGATTTCGCAGTCCCCAAAACATTAAAGGAATTAAGGTCCTTCCTTGGTCTCTCAGGCTACTACCGCCGCTTTGTCAAGGATTACGCAAAACTAGCGAAACCCTTGACAGTCCTTTTAAGAGGGGAAGAGGGACGCGTGTCCAAAAACAAGTCTGCAAAATTAGCAATAGAACTCGACCATGATGCCCTTGAAGCTTTCAACAAGCTGAAAGCTTCCCTTACCTCCGAAGACGTAGTACTGTCATATCCCGATTTTAACAAGCCCTTCAATTTAACAACGGACGCCTCTAATTTTGCGATAGGTGCCGTGCTTGAACAAGATAACAAACCCATTTCTTTTATATCCCGTACACTTAGCAAGACAGAAGAAAACTACGCGGCCAACGAAAAGGAGATGTTGGCCATCGTTTGGGCACTAGTATCGTTCCGAAGCTACCTATATGGTCCTACAAAGGTAAAAATCTTTACAGATCACCAACCTCTCACCTTTGCATTAAGCAACAAGAACAACAACGGTAAAATGAAAAGGTGGAAGGCGATACTGGAGGAGTACAATCACGAGTTGGTATACAAGCCGGGGAAAACCAATGTAGTTGCGGATGCTCTATCAAGAGCCCCACAATTTTCAAACATCAACACCATGTCAGTTACCCAGCATAGTGATGAGAGCTCTTCTCAAAATTTAATTCAGAGCGTGGAAACCCCAATTAATGCATACAAAAATCAGATTTTCCTTCAAACTGGAGACAATCCTAGCCAAACTTTTAATATTATCTTTCCCACTTACCATAGGCATGTTATTGTAGAACCCGAATTCAACCAAGAAAACTTAAAACAGATCCTCAAGAAAACTCTGAACCCGTCGGTAATAAATTGTATTCAAACCGATGAACATACAATGGGCATAATACAGGAAATTTACAGATTCAATTTCGATAACTACAAAGTTAGATTTAGTCAATTGCATGTTCAGGACATTACTAGTGAAGCAGAACAAGAAGAAATCATAATAGCCACACACAAACGAGCACATCGCAATAACCACGAAAATAAAAACCAAATATTGGAAAAGTTCTACTTTCCTAACATGACCAGTAAGATAAAGAAGGTTATAAAAAGGTGTGTAGTTTGCCAGGAGAATAAGTATGACAGACACCCTAGCAAACCAGAAATTCAAGCTACACCAATACCCCAATATCCAGGGGAGATCGTTCATTTGGATATATTCTCGACTGAAAATAATCTTGTTTTGACTTCAATTGATAAATTTTCTAAATACGCGATAACAAAAGCTATTAAGTCCAAAGCAATTGAAGACATCCGACAGCCATTAAGGGAAATACTTTTTTCCTATGGGTTGCCGAAAACCGTTGTAATAGATAATGAGAAATCATTTAATTCAACATCAATTAGTTTCATGATCGAAAATGAGCTTAAAATAGCTATCTTCAAGACACCCCCATATTCAAGTAGTGTTAATGGCCAAGTTGAACGCTTCCATTCAACGCTCATAGAGATAATGAGATGCCTTAAAACAGAAGGCCTTCATCGTTCCTTTACGGAACTCCTAGAACGCGCTGTCCACGAATACAATTTTTCTATTCATTCTACTACCCAAAAGAAACCAGTGGAAGTATTTTTTGGGCGAAGAGTCACCTCCGACCCCACACTATTAGAGAAAGGCCGTCAAGAAAATATCAGGAAAATTAGGGAAAAGCAAACTGCTGACATTGAATATCATAACAAGAAGAGACAAGCTATCAAAAATTTCACCCCAGGCCAAGTAATATTTGTTAGACAAAATAGACGTAAGGGCTCAAAACTTTCACCCCGATACAAAAAGGAAGTAGTATTAGAAAACAAAACAACAACTGTTTTAACTCAATCCGGCAAAACAGTACATAAATCTCTAATCAAAAATTAACATTCATTTTAGATTCCTAATTGCCTTTGCAACTGCCGAAATACAAATACTAGATTACTCACTCAGTGAGCTAGTATCGATCGAAACCGGAATAGCCAAAATTCAGACCGGAAGTTTTAAGATAATCCACATAATAGACTTGGAGCCTTGTATACACTTGATATCAGATATAAAAAACGCAATAGAACACAGCATCAACGAAAGCCATCCTTCCCATCCCTTCCTTCTCCACGAATTAAACCAGGTTATAAATATACTAGATAGACTCAAGCCAAACTTCAGGATCAAACGATCCCTCAATTTTATAGGAAGTGCCTGGAAATGGGTCGCGGGTACCCCCGATCATGAGGACTTCCGGATAATCAGAAACAGAATTAATAACGTCTTAAAAAATAACAATAAGCAAGTAGTAATAAATAGAGATTTAATTAGCCGTGTTAACTATGTAACGAATATAACCAATAAAATAATAAATGTAATGCGAAACCATGATTTATTCCGAAACAATATAGTGATAATAACGCAACACAAACTTAAGATACTTAAAGAAGAACTTCTAAATTTAGAATACGCCATTCACTGGGCAAAACAACAAATTATTAACCCATACATTTTGTCAACTGAAGAAATAAATATTGCAAAAAGTATATTTAAAACTGAAAATATTCCATATAGCTCTATTGACGAGGCCCTAACCCTTGCGGAAATAAAAATAGCATCAAATTTTACTTCAATAATATACATTGTTAACATACCAAGTGTAAAAGTTGATACATGTCATAAAATTCTTGTTAAAGCAGTAAAAAAAAAATAATTTGGTAAATAAGCTAGAATACGATAAGATCTTGAAATGTAATCAAATGATTTATGGCATTAAAATAGATTGTAAGACATATAATAGTTTATCGATTTGTAGAAATTCAGATATTGTAGATTTAAGCGGCACTCCCTGTATTCCTTACCTATTCCAAAGTAAAAAAGCGAACTGTATTCATGTTAATAACCAACATGTCCCAACCATCGATGAAATTTATCCAGGGGTTATTCTGCTCAATCAATTCAATGGAACACTAACGAAAGAGAACAATGAAACGTTAAACCTTGTTGGCACATTTCTTGTAAACTATCAAAACTCGACAATCAAGATAGAAAATAAAACCTACATTTCCAACATTATAATTTCAACAGTAAAACCTTTGCCTGCAATAGCACAATCTTCCTCACCAGACGACACAGAAGAGCTGTTATCATTGGAAATGCTCAAGGAACTTCACTCCAGTAATATCGAAGATATCAAGCTATTAGAATCAAAACATGTTATCACTTCAACAACAAATTTTGGGCTAACAATAGTACTATCCATCCTTGCATTGTTTCTGCTAGTAAAATTCATTCAGTTTAAAAGGTCAACCAAAGTCCAGGTAACCAACGTACTTGACCTGGAAAGCAGAACAGCGGAAGTGGAAACAACAAAACAAATCCAAGTTTCTAATATTGCCGATCCGAAAGAAACACAAACACGATGCAATATACCGGATAAGGACCAAGGTGGAAAACAAGAACAACCACAACAGAAGCCAGATAGGATTAGCCAAATCCCGTATTTCTGACCCTTTCAAACATGGAAGTTTGAATTTAAGCGGGGAAGAGTTAACGAACTTTTCGTTACAAAACATGCAAATTCCATAAACCCCCAAATCAGCACGTCCACGATTCATGTTTCCAAAATCCAGCAATCCACATTCCTATGCTACCATATTACAATAGAAACACGCTCCAGATTCATGTTGCTGACTATGCGTCTGGAGTCGACAAAGGCGTGATCGCATTTCATTTATTTTCCCACATTTTTCCTTTCTCATATTCCGCCGCATAGCATAAGATAGGTTTAAAGGTATTCAAAGAAAATTGTTTAAGTTAGTTCTAGTTTGAAGTTAATAAAGGAAAGAGGCTTCTCCTCCAAAATAAATAAAAAAAAAGTTTTTTTATTTTAAATAATTAAATGTCTATTTAATTTATATCCCCGTTCCCCCGTCCGCACTACAAGAGTGGATCCTCTCTTTCCATTTGGCACAAATAAAAATAAGTACAAGTTAACCAACAATACGTTGAGTTCACGAGAGGGCAGCGTGAACACATTCTTTTCCCACAATTCGTTCGCCACATGCCGGACATATGACCCAACACCTGTGTCACCGGACGACAACGATCAACGGAAATGCTGACGATGCGTCTGGAGCAACCGTGGGACATTGGGATGCATTAGACACATAAGTATCTTAGGTAGTATGAAATTATTGTTAAGTTAGTTCTTAATTCTCGCTCGATGTGAGTGGTTCAATAAAAATATTTCTTTTATAACAATAAATTAATTATTGTTTAATTTACACGCATTCTTGTTCTATCTTAACCATTTTGTGATTTTAACCAAAAAGTGACACTAACAAAATAGTTAGTATCAACATTTTACAAGTTAATGGCACATGTTTATTACCAAATTCAACCTTACTTCGGCAGCATGTAAAACGAGGTGATCACGGATATCGTGGTGACTGGCGATTGCGTACACTAGAAACAGGAAAACGCAAATTTTCGTGCGTATATCCCCGTTTTCCCGTCAGCGATACAAGAGTGGTTTCTCTCACACCATTATACATAATTAAAAGAATATTAAATGCACGCACTTTCGTTCTCCATCAGCCGACAGTTCCGTAATACAAAGTAATATTATTAAACAATAACTAAGGAATACTCAGTGATTATTCACGGATTGTCCCCTCTGTCCTCTCAATCCTATATTTCTTCAGTAATAAAAAACGAATGCCTTTACTGCATAAAGTCTCACTACTAAATGCGATCATCATTCGAATAGAAGACCCGTGATGCGGTGGCATACTGCCCCCCACTGCGTTTTTCTTCTGAAAAAAAGGACATTGCCAACAAATCTACTATCTTCATTCAAACTCTACGCAAACAACTAGAGATAAAGTATTAAAACTCATCAAATGCAATTAAATGCGTAGTAATAACCGGAAACAAAGGGTGCAGCGAGTACAAACAGTGCAAAAGGATGAAGACAAAGCGTCGCCATAAATTGTCATTCATGCACCAATGATATCATAAAATAATACACCGAAAAGAAAAGCAAACGACAACCAAATCCTAGATATATATGTATGTTTACATAGGTCCCGAAAAAAAAAATAAAAGTATATAGCTTGTCTACTTGTCGGCCTGTCAATCGAGTACCACAGTGTAAAGGGACTACAGCGAACAACAACAACAATATTTTGTATTTTCAGTTTGCATGCCATAGCTCGCATGCATGAATATTGGATCTTATATGCATGTCATACGGCTTGTTTGAGGACACCGAAAAAAATAAATAAATCATTCTTACACAGTAGCTATTCAAGAAGAACTTCTTTTTCAATACCATGTTCCCGAAAATTATTCAGAAAATTAAAAATACAAGTTTATTCATCTAAATTTATATTTTCCCCTTTAAAGTAATCCCCATCGACTGCAACACACTTATGTCAGCGCTTGATCTAATCCTCTAAACATTTTTTATATCCGGTTTTCGGAAGCACTGGTTGACCGCTTCCTGCGATTTTTCCATTACTTCCTCTCGGCTGCTGAAACGCCTTCCCGTAGTGCTTTTTTAACTCGATTGAACAGAGAGCCAAATCAGGTGAATTCGGCGGCTGTATTTGTTGCATTTTTCGTCAAAAAATTACGAATAATGATGGCACTGTGCGACGGTGCGTTATCATGGTGCAAAATCCACGAGTTTTCTGCCTACAATTCTGGTCTCTTTCGGCGAATTGCTTCACGCAAACGTCTCATAACGCCCAAATACGATCAATACTATTTGTTTACTGTCTGGCCTTCTGGCAAAAATTCATGATGCACTACACCGTTGTAATCCATGAAAACAGTGAGCATTGCCTTCTTTTTCGACTGAAAACGACGTGGATTTTTTAGTCTCGGCTCATTTGATGAACGCCATTCACTTGCCTGATGTCTGGATTGCGTGTCGTACTCATAAACCCACGTCTCGTCTCCAGTAATGATCTTTTTAGTGAATGTGGGATCGTATTCAGCCTCGCAAATCATCTCTTTTGCAATGTCAACACGGTCTCTATTTTGCATGAAATTGAGATCTTTTGGCACCAACTTTGCTGCTACACGACAGAAACCCAAATCGTTAACCAAAATGTCTTGGACGGATCCATAGGCAATGTTCAAGTCCTCCGCTATCTCTCTGATGGTTAATTTGCTGTTATTGACCAACATTTCTTTTACTTCTTTTACATGTAGTCCCTGTTCCAATTCATATGGTTAAAATCCCATTTCCGTAAGCAAATTATCCACTACTGCTTTATTTACAGAAGCCCCAAATTCGACAGCAACTCGACCTTTCACGAGTTTAATGCGCTCTCTGACTCCATACAAAAATTGTATCCCTGTATCCTCATACTGAAATCGTTATTACGGGCGATTTCAATATACACAATTCTGGTTGGCTTCGACATTCTGGACAGACAACACACGAAGGACCGTGTGTTGAGATCTTCGCTGCGGAAAATAATTTAACCCAGCTTTTAAATGAGCCCACACGAATACCAGACGTTGATAGTCATACCGCCAACACCCTGGACTTGTTTTTAACTTCTCACTCTGATAAGTACTGCGTTGATGTGCTCTCCCCTCTAGGCTCGTCGGGCCATTGTGTCATATCAGCTAAATTCTCGTACACCCACCATACAGTTAAGAAAAGATTCCTAAAAGAACTGTGTGGCAATACGAGAAAGCCAAATGGAGCTGACTTAGCAACTTCTTTAGGAATTTTAACTGGTCGTTATGCTTCTTCGATAACCACGTGGATACCGCTGCTGACATGATCACAGAAACTATTCTCTTCGGAATCAGACACTTTATCCCTCATCGGATGAAGAGTATCAAACCAAAAGAAAAGGCATGGTACGACTCGAGCTGTAAAGAGGTTGTCAGGGTTAGAGAATTGTTTATTCGGTCCTACAAGGCCAACCCGACAGAGGAAAACCGAAAAAAGTTTAAACGAACCCGAAATGACTGCAACGTCTTTCTCAAGCGTGTGAAATTCCAATATGACCAAAAACTGAGGCAAAACATACTGCAATGCCCCAAAGGCAGTAACAATTTTTGGTCATTCATCAAAAACATTAGAAATTCTGCTTCATCCTCCATCCCAACGCTCATTTGCAATGACATTCCAGCTGTCAGCTCTTTGGACAAGGCCAATCTGCTTGCTGCACACTTTGCGGCTAGCTCAACACTCCCAGACTGTGCTTTGTCCCCGCCTACACTTGAGTGCGTCGAATCTACAATGGGACGAATCCACTTTCGCACTCGTGTAGTAGCAAGAGTATTCAAAGATCTCAACATGCATAAATCCGCTGGTCCAGATGGTATATCTCCCCTTCTTCTGAAGAGGTGTTCTTCCTCGCTGGCAAACCACTGCGTAAGCTTTTTCATCAATCCTACTCTTTAGGACTCTTTCCGAGCAGATGGAAAACAGCATTTGTCCAGACCGTCCCGAAAAAGAGCGAATCTCTTCACTTCACAAGGCTCTTACGTCCCTTCTCACCAAGGTCATGGAAACGCCCATAAACCGTCAGCTCATGAAATATCTCGAAACACGAAAACTTCTTAATGACCGGCAGTACGGTTTTCATAGCATCAGGAGATTTAATGGTATGTCTCACCGAAAAGTGGAACCAAAGCGTACATCAATCTGGTGAAAGCAAGATAGTTGCACTTGATATTTGTAAGGCATTTGACAGAGCTTGGCATCAGGCTCTTTTGTCGAAAATGCGTGCTTTTGGGATCGATAACTCTCTTCTTCAATGGATTAGAAATTACCTTTCGGAACGTTTAATTCAAGTTGTCTTGGACGATTTCAAGTGTGATATTCACAAAATAAATGCAGGTGTACCCCAGGGCTTCGTTCTGTCTCCGACACTCTTTTTAATTTTCATTAATTATCTCTTGTCTGCTACTTCTAATCCAATATATTCCTTTGCTGATGACAGTACTCTCTGCTTTTCATATTCGTTCCCTGACTCACGCCCCTGCTCTTCGGCTGTAGAAAGGGAACGGCAGCGTATGTTAAGCTCATTAAATTTCGATATCAACAGCATAACCAATTGGGGAACTATCAACAGGGTGGAATTTAATGCTTTCAAAATTCAATGCTGTCTGCTGTTATTAAAGCGAAATTCAAATATACATGAATGGCACATATTCGATGTCGCCAAAAATGCAGCGAAATGTCTAAGTTTCTTCAAGCGATGTAAGAAATATTTTACCCCCTCTGATCTAGCCACAATATATAAGGCATTCATCCGCCCAAAATTGGAGTAAAATGCCCACATCTGGTCAGATGCTCCTAAAACATCTCTGCACCTGCTAGATAGGATTCAAAACCGTGCGATAAAACTCATTGATGATACTAATATCAGTCAATCAATTGACACACCGACGTAATGCCTCCTGTCTCACTTTGTTTTATCGCTATTTCCACGGCTAGTGCTCCATTGAAATCGCCAGTAGTATTCCGCCCATTCAAACTTTCAACCGTAACACCCGTATCGCTATGAATGCTCGTCAGTATACCCTCAAGCCCATTTTCGGACGTACCCTAAAATATCTTGATGCTTTCCTAAGCCGTACAACTCGTTTATGGAATGCCCTGCCGATCTCTGTGTTTCCTGGTCGTTATAGCTTACAAACATTTAAAAACAACGTACATCGGTGCCTGTCTTTTCTTCCTACCTAAATTTCCTTCACCCGCGCTGTGTACGAACATTTTAAGGGTACAAAAACCCCTTGAGCACGCGCTGATTATAAAAAGAGAAAAAAATCTTCATCAATGTTTTCGTCGGTTTTCGATGTCGACTGCGTTCATCATCTCCGATTGACTCTTGAACCGCTCGTGCCACTGGTAAACGACACATTTCCAATATTTCCAACGTTCGCGCACCATTAAATCCGTTTTTTACGCAAAATTTAATACTCGTACAAGTTCGTTGTTGCAAATTTAAATCCATTTCTAAAATTGTAAAATATCGCCTACACACACAGATATAGATGTACTCTTAGCTACGTAACTTTTGCAAATGTAAAGCTATGACGCTGAGATATAGAGGGAATGTCAACAACAGATTTACCAACTTAACAAAAAAAAAACACAGCACTCAAATCGGAACAATGGGAGCGCCACACGGTGTTGTGGTGCGGTAACTTTTTGATCAAGGTGGTATTCCTTCTTAATTGACTAATTTACTAAACGGATCTCTTACCATCTGAGTGTGTTTTCGGCAAATGGGACCCAGCTTCCAGTTTGATAACGTCAGCTTTTTAACATTCTTGATCCTTACACCGATGATGTGGACTTCCCCTTCGCTTTGAAATAAACAGCTGAGATGCGAGGAATCTCTACACTGGAGCCTGTTCACAAAGTGTCTTTCTTTACAATAACCACAACGCCAGCTTCACCTTTCTGTTTATTGCCCAACATCCGTCTCTATAGTGTTATATTGTACTTACAGAATATTGTTGAGCACGATTTTGTTTCGCCAGAATTGAAAATTTTTTTTATTGGGACACTAAGTCGTGAGAGGGAGGTAAACTGATCGCATACTCGAACATCTCGGCGGTAGTCCTGAATCCTTTCAGATTTGCTCTTTCGGACTTTTTCGTTCCTTATCACTGTCACTACTTGTATTAAAAATGTTGCGAATCGGTGTCAAGATTTTTTTTAAAAAGCAAAGCTGCTGCGCTCCAAGCCTACAGTCAGTTTCAAATAGCCCTGCTTTCTTATACACAGAAGAGATATTCTTTTCAGTTTGCAAGAACAAGCACGCGAGGACACTTGTTTTCTATTCACTTCTCCTGGATCGCAATGGAAACTGCTTCGAGTTATTGGATGTAGCCCCTCTTTGTGTGCTTCTTATGTAAATCGTTTTTTCCGTCGAACCACGTTTTTTTTCCTAAGCGGTTTGGTTCGTAACCAAAAACTATGGCTATGTCGGCTACTTTCTTGATGATTTTGCAACATCAGAATCGTTTTTTGCTGGCTTTAGTGCAGGGCTGTGGCATACCGGAAAGTACAACTATGCTAAAACTTCCAACATTAACCCTAGAAAGCTAACCTACGTAAATTTTACTCCCATGGTGAACAAAAAAAACTCTTTTCCGGAAAAGCATAAAGCACTACGACTGCGCTTTCGCAAGTGCTTGCGTAATATAACATACCTAGGCATCAGTAAGGACTGAAACGAATAAAATCTGAAAATTTTAATACGGGCTATACTTCCAATGCGTAAAAATTGCAATCCCATTTTGTACCCAAATTAGCCTGTGCATTCTGTAGTTTCAGTTTGTTATTGATTTTACTTAGTTCGGTGCGGTTTAAAATATTTATAAAATATGAGTCAAGAGCCGTAAAAAGATCATCGACAAATGGCTCGAAAATACTTCGCGTCCGAACCATTTCATCGCAAAAAATTTAAACATAGCACGCAGTACAGTGGATTCTGCTATTAAACGATATTTGGAGACGTCGACAGTTTAGCGAAAACAGAAAAGTGGAGCTAAAAGTGGAGCACATGATACAAATTTGGACAGGAAAATAGTGGGTACCATCGTAAAAAATCGGACTATGTCATCCAGAGATGTTGCTCGGAAATGTAATACCAACCAAACAATGGTGCAAAGATCTAAAAAAACGTAACGGTCGAAAAACACGAAAAAAACAAAAAATACCAAAAGTTACTGAAAAGCAAAAAAAAGTCATAAAAACACGACCCCGTAAGCTATACGAGTTGATCGGCAACAAGAAAGCGTGCTTGGTTTTGGATGACGAAACTTATGTAAAAGACGACTTTACGAGTACTACTCTTCCAGGTGCGCAGTTTTACAACTCGTTTGAAGCTGAGATTTTTCCGCAATCAACAACATCGATTGGGATGGAAAAATTCGGGTCAAATACCTCGTTTGGCAGGCCATTTGCCAATGTGGACACAGAAGCTCATCGTTTATTACAACGGGAACAATTAACGGAGAAGTGTACATTAACGAGTGCCTAAAAAAACGGTTGATTCCTTTCTTAAACAAACACGAGGGTTCAACATTATTTTGGCCAGATTTAGCTTCAGCTCACTATGCTCATGCGACGTTGAGCTTTCTGGTTGCTAAAAATGTCGACTTTGTCCCAAAAGACATGAATCCACTCAATGTTCACAGTGCCGCCCCATTGAAAGGTATTGGGCTTTGGTCGAAGGTAAACTGAGGAAAAGTGAGCAGTGTGCAAAGGACGTAAAAGATTTCAGTGCTAAATGGAAAAGAGCGTCCAAAAAGATCACGGATGTAACTGTCACCAACCTTATGAAGGACATTCGAAAGAAGTTGAGGAAAGAATGGGAACCCAAATAATTTTTTTTATTTTTTGTAATTGTGAAAGAATTTAATAAAAACAGAGTTTTAAAGCAAATTAAAAAAAATGTACATGAATTATAAAAATATATTTTTTTTTTATTTTGAAATTTCCGAATTTTATTCGTTTCAGTCCTTAGAGTGAAAGTGTTTGAGGAAAGTGCATCTCGTTCTATTTATTCAATTGCTCTTTTTTAAATCTAGGGAGTAAAATTTACGTATAGTTAGCCTTAACGTATGTATTTTTGGAGGCAGTTCAAAATTTTATTTGTGTTTTCGTTAAAGTTGTTTTTTGTTTTTTTTTGATATTCATTGAATTTTGGTCTTACAGTTTCAATAATGACGTATGTAAAGGATGGCGAGATTGAACATTTATTAGAAAGTAGTGACACTGAATTGGAGGACAATATTGATATGGAGGATTCGGATTCAGATTCCCAGTCTATATATGAACTGAAACAAGTAAACGCAACAGAAGATTTCGAAGAAGATATCCGCAATATTATTTCATCATCTTTTGCGAACGAGACTACAAGCAAAAAACGACAACTAACCAACTCTACTCCGACCAATGAGACTTCAGAATTAGAAGCAAGTTCGTCATTAGTAACTCTAGAAGCACTATCGAAAGGTCATCATCGACAAGAATATGTTCTCGAGGTAAGGGACAAAAAGATCAATTTATTTGGAACACGAAACCTATTTTTTCAAATACTGGGAAAATTCTAAATAGGAATATAATACACATAAGACCTGGCCCAAGTGCTCAAGCTAGAAATGCTTCTTCTCCAATGGAATGCTTCAAGCTATTTTTTTCGAACGAGTTGATTGATAAAGTTTTGACTTTTACAAGCCAGGAAATTACAAAACAAAGCGCAGCTTATAAATGCAACAATAAAAGTACCTACAGATGCACCACCAAAGAAGAACTTGAAGCTTTTCTCGGATTAATAATATTATCGGCAGCTTTAAAAAGTAACCATTTGTTTAATTTTGGTGGGGGCGAAAGCCCCCATTTATTCGGCTTAATACAAGCTATAACTTAAAATTAAACTTAAACTAAAACTTAAAACTAAGGCTGGTTATTCTGGTGAAGGAGAACCGATTTGAGGTAGGAAGTGGTGCGGTGGAAGTCAAAGACGCTAGGGTTTGAATTAATTTTTCGTAGCATGCGGGAGATTGGTTCGTTCGCTCCGTAGGTGGTGTTGTGGGTTGGGGGATAGAAGAGACGAGGGGTACGTAGATTACGAGGGTTAGTGTTGAGGAAAATAGAATTGTGAAGGGACGTGCATTCAACCTGACCTGAAAGAAGTCGATGAATGAAGAGAAAGTCGGCTGCATCTCAGCGTTCCTCAAGGGTGTTTAGGTTAATAAGGTTGAGACGGTTTTGATAGGGGGGCAGAGTAAAAGAGTCATCCCAGGGCAAACCTCGAAGAGCGAATCGAAGAAAACGGCGCTGGATGCTTTCGATTCTCGAGATATGAACGCGATGATATGGGGACCATACTTGACTGGCGTACTCTAGGAGGGGACGAACAAAGGTAATATAGAGGGACCTGGTCACGTATGGGTTGGTGAATTCTTTGGACCATCGTTTTACAAAACCTAGTGCAGAGTTGGCTTTAAGGATTATCCCATCCATATGCAAACGGAAGTTGAGCTCCCTATCACACAAAATGCCGAGGTCGCGAAGAGATTCAACGGAGGAGATAGGTTGGTTGTGGAGAAGGTAGAGTCGGGGAGGAGATTTGAGCCGCTTATGTGAAAAGGTGATGGATTGGCATTTGGTGATATTAAGTTCCAAACAATTTTTGAGGCACCAGATCGAAAAACTATCAAGGTCTTGTTGAAGAAGGAAGGAGTCATGGGGAGAGGAAATGGTTTTGAAAAATTTGATATCGTCGGCGTAGAGGGAGACGGACGAGTGTTTGATGATCCTATCGAGATCATTTATGGTTAATATAAAGAGAAGGGGACCGAGATGGCTACCTTGAGGAACTCCAGAGGTGGCCAAAAATGGAGCGGAGTGGGCTGACCTAAAACGAACACTGTAAAAACAGTTTTCGAGGTAAGAGGATATCCATTTTAACAGTATGGGTTCAAAGCCGAGGGCAGATAATTTGAAGAGTATTAATCGATGAGAGATTTTATCGAAGGCCTTGCTAAAATCGGTTGCAACTACATCGACTTCGTTGCCGTTGTCTAGGGCGGCGATGGCAAAGGATACGAATTCAACGAGATTTGTGGTGGTTGACCTACCCTTTAGGAAGCCATGTTGTCTAGGGGAAATAAGTGATTTGCATTGGAAGCTTAGAGCTTCATACAAAATACTTTCGAGGACTTTGGGTATATGGGAGAGTTTAGCGATTGGACGATAGTTTGTTATTTCGTTCTTTGATCCCTTTTTGTGGATCGGGGTTATAAAGGAGGTTTTCCAAACCTGAGGAAATTCTCCTTGTGAAAGGGATAGACGAAAGAGATCAGAAAGGGCAAGGGAAATAGACGAAGAACATTTTTTAAGAAATATGGCAGGGAGGCCATCTGGACCGGGTGTAAATTCGTCATTGAGTTGGTGTAATTTATATTCGATATAGGAGGGGTCCAAGATGTGAGAGAGAAGTGGGCCGTTGGAGAAGTTCAGTAGGTAACGAAAATAGGATGGATCTGGTACAAAGGCGTCGTTGGTGAAGGATTGTTTAAAGAAGCTGGCAAATAGGTTGGCAATGGTGAGTGGATCGGCTGATGACTTGTTGTTGAAAGAGAGGGAAGGAGGGTAACCATCGGACTTTCTTTTGTAGTTAACAAATTGGTAAAAGGACTTAGGGTCATTTATAAGGTTGACTTGCGCATTGTTAAGGTAACGCTGGTAAAGGGAATCGTAAAGTTCGGTGAAATGATGATAAGCACCAAGATAGTTGGAATAGTCGGACAAGGATCTGGTACGCAGGAAAACAGCCCATAACTTGTTTCTCTTGTTTCGTAAGGAACGAAGCTTACGAGTATACCAGGGGGGACTAGTAGATGATGTTTTAAGAAAGAATTAAATATTTCTTTATAAAAAATGGATAAGGCATCATTTACGCTTAGGTTGTGAAAGTTAAATGGGGATCTGCTAAGATAGTCACTGATTTTGTGAAAGTTTGCTTTGTGAAAGTCGTAGGATGAGAGAGTTGTGGGAGGAGTGGACTGGAGAGAAGAGTTATGAAAAAATGAACTAGATATTTTATTTATCATTTGCTATTCTGTAGATATTTTTCGTGCCACTATGTCGAAAGAAAGATTTAAATTTATTATAAATTGCCTTAGATTTAACGACCAACAAACAAGACTGACTCGAAGATCTTAAACAAAGTTTGCTCCTATATCTGAGATATGGGATATTTTGATTTCTCGTTGTAAATCCATGTATAAGCTTAGTTCTTACTGCACAATAGATGAGCAGCTTGTTGGGTTCAGAGGGAGATGCCCATCCCGGATGTATATGCCCAACAAACCAAATAAAAATTGTCATGTTATATGATTCGGCTAGCAAATAAAGAAAGAATATGGATATTGGTGGCACACCTTTAGCTGTTTATTGTGTTCTAAAGCTAGTAGAATCCATCAAAGGATCAAACAGAAACGTAACTATGGATAACTGGTTCACTAGCGTGCCTTTGGTAAGAAAATTATTGGGACCAGATTATAAGTTGACATGCATTGGAACTATAAAAAAGAATAAGCGTGAGCTACCTGAGGAGTTCTGTAGTGTCAAATTTCTTGATAGAGGGGTAAACACATCATTTTTCCTTTACAGTCCTGAAGTAACTACTGTGTCATATAAACCCAAAAAAAAAAACAAAATTGTGACGTTGTTGTCCTCAATGCATACATAACCTAATATAAATGAAGAAACACACAAGCCTGAGATTATTCCTGCTTGTAACTCCACAAAAGGTGCGGTAGATACCTACGACCAAATGTGTCAAAATATGGATTGCGGACGGAAGACAAAGAGATGGCCATTATGCGTCTTTTATAATATGTATCAATGTTTACATAATTTATGTTTCTAATTTTATAAGTAGAAAAGCCAATGAGTAGAAGTAATTTTATGTTTTCTCTCAGTAAAGATCTCACTAGTAGCCGCCAGAAAAAAAGAGAACAGATAGCAATACTCTCTACAGGTTTAAAAAAATCCCTTAGCAATGTTTTGGAAGCATCCGCGACCCAACCTGAAAACCAAACAGGCGAAAGAAAATATTGCGCATTTTGCAATTATAAAAAAAGTGATATACAACAACATATGTGGAGAATATCAAATAAAAATTTGCCAAAACTGCTGTAAATTTACATACGAGTAAAACTAATTAATTTCAATATCTTTTGTAATAAAGTATACATGCATTTCAGAAAAAAAATTAAAGAAATTTTTTTTCTCTCCTTTAATAACGAGGGAGTATATTTCACTCCTAGTTAGCTTTAACGGAGTACAAAATAAGGTTAGCTTTCCAGGGTTAAGCGGCCCCTCGTTGGGGTCTAAATATTAAAGCAAATAGAAAAAACAAGTGCTCACATTTGCACTACTAAAAGCATTCCATTATCGCGTTACCAATTTGGTTAACATTTCTTTCATCTGGATTTTTGCTACTTATCACTGTGATTCGTGTGGCTGCAAGCTATCAATTTTGGCCTTGAAGTCTTATACAATTTTGTCGTTTGATGCGTATGTCCAGGATCTAAAATTCTCCGAATTTAGCATTTGTTCATATTGGACTTATACTGAATGATTTGACCCTTAGGCAGATTACTTGGATCTGGATCGACCGTTATTGATGGTTTTCTTTTATTTTACATCAGCTGTAGTCAATGTCAAGCATGTCTGTTCTGATCCGGTACTTGTCAGAACATATGATATTTTGGCAATGGGAGAGGACTCTTTCTAATATTTAAATATATTCCAAGAGCAGCAAGAGCCACAGCAAAAGCTCTTTAATTGCATTTTCTAAATTATCTTGCACAGAAAAGTCTATGATGGTCTTTATTTCATTACTAGTACTGTTAACATCGATAAATGGGTAACTGAAGAACATAAATGGACTCACAAGTAAAACCTTTTCAATTAGATTCATGCTGAACATTTTAGATCAAGTGAAGGTTTTAGGATCTACATCCCTATATATACGAAGGTGTGTGCAATATAATTGAAAAATGTTAGAATACTCCGAATGGACAAGAAATATTGTAATTGACATTCATTTCGCTCCCTAATGGATTCGTATCTGATAATTGACAGATTTTTCCTACAAAATTCCAAAAAACAACATTCACATGTCTTATACGAGTACATAGGATAGAATGTCCCTTTCGCATGTGTGTCGTTCGATAAAAATTGCATCGATCACTTATGTTCTTCCAATCACTCAATTACTCCTTTATGACAGTCATTTGATTAAAATCGAATCCTTCTGATGGTATTCACATATCATGGTTTGTGAAGATGTCTGGATGCCATATCCTTGCGAGTTACTTTACCATTTCAATTCATTTGCCCCTGTAAATCGACTAAGTGATGTGCACAGATGAACTTTTCCATAATAAAAAGGAAAATAAATTCAAAGAAAAGCAAGAGGGTACGAGTATCTAAATTGCAAAGGAATTCTGTTTGGTAGAAAAATCCTTGTGCAGTTTTATTGTTATTATGTATTGTATGTTATCCTCCCGGCGATAAACGAAACATGACTGAGCGCGAATAAAAATGGTAAAAGGATACGTACATACCCGTCGTCCTATGCATAATATGTACACACAGATGTGTAGATGTTGACATCGTCCTTTGTACAGCACCTTGGTTGTTTATTGATACATTTATGATGCAACAACATACCGAGAGTATGTAGTTAATGGGTATGAGAGGTAGTGAATCACCCTTCTGATTCTGATGGAATAGTGAAAAAAAAAGCGCACGCCTTTTTGTTACCACGTTTTTGTGTTGACATTTAATGGGTGTTTATGGTGTATTCGCGGATGTATTACATGGGTGAAATTGCACGGCAATAATGCAATTTATTTTGGGGGAAATTATTGTATTTTGCCCCAACGGACGAGGGAGCAGTTTATGTTTCTGGATAGAATGTAAAATTTAAGGGACGGGTTGCGCAGTGGGATGGAAAGCGCCCAAGGGTCGGCCTTCTCTGAGGTCATAACCATGGACCATCAGGCGGAACGACTACGTGTAACAGAGAAAGAGTGCATTTCCCTCCCAACCGCCTTACAATTATAGGTGTCTCTGATTTCCAAATTGTCGACTTCTTCCAGCTCAGTGAAAAGCAAATTGCTCTCGAATTATGCTGGACTATTTAGTATGGTTTTCATGCTGGAGGTGCAGGTCATTTCTGAGATGACGCCAGCAAGTGGGATGCGCTAAATGTTACTCAATGTTGAAAAATTTTTCTTTTGGGATAAATTGGAGCTGTAACAAAGCGTACCCTTAATCAACTCATTGAAGACGAATACGAAGTTGGTCAATGCCAACAACCAGAAAACTTAAATGGTTTGGAAGTGAACGTTCGACGTGAAATTGCTGTTATATCGGCCGAATTATGTTATATCGGCCGAATTTGTAATTATGCCCGGTGGTCCGTGGAGGACATTTGAATGATCCATATACTGGTATTATAACTAATCCAAAATAACAATTTTCTTTCATGGAAATTCTATTTGCGCTCCATCTGCAAAGGAAGGCTGATGATTGCAATCCTCCTTTCCTCAGCCTAAGTATGGTATAGGCCGAGATCTAGTGGGACGAGATCTAAAACATGGTCTCTTTTCTCGCTTTAGGTGCTGCTCTTAGTGAACATTAGATTGCGATACTGGCCGTTGTCTTAGTGATTCTGTTGCGATTAGGATAGTCACTTTATTCTACTGCTAACGACCAGAAAGGGACGAACGTAAAAGTCAAGGGGCGGTTGGTTCTGAGCAAGCAATGACAGTTTTAAGTTATCTGTCAAGAAGTTGATCTAACCGATTATACTTATTGGTCTTTAGTTCTGATACTGGTGCCCAGATCTTTTCTCGATCAAATGGTCAGATTTGCTATCGATCGGCATTTACGTTGAAATTTTTATTCTGCTTGATGGTGGGGTGGTTGTCATCATCATACGGGATACAGGTCAGAAGTTTACCTTTTCTATAGCATCCACTGTGTCTCAAATACATCGTCTATGTTCCTATTCGTGCAATTTTCTGTTCGTCCTTTGTGCATTCTTTACCTCAGAACCATCTACTAGCAAAGATAAAGGTTATGGTCGTGCCCTTGTTCCAGACAATTAGGGTAGTGGATAAAAGAAGATCAAAAAGCGACTAACTTCTTTCTTTATTTGCTGTGATTCCCCGTTCTATTTGCCTTGCGTTGACGTCGCAGCACATCACTATGTTGTCCTTCTTTATTATGGTGGCTGTGAGTTTTTTTTTTTTTTTTTGTAGATGTAATTTATTTCTTATTAATATATATTGTTTAAGTACATGTTTAAAATATTAAAAGGACGCTAAATAAATGGAATAAGAAACATTAAATAACATTCAGTATTTTGGATACAAGACGTATAGAAAATAGTTTTGAATGTTTTGAATAGTTTTCTGACCCATTAAAAACAATTAACAAAATTCAAAAATTAAATACAAAAAGAAACAAAAATGGACAAAAATGAATAGAAGCCGAATATTAAACAAATAGAAGTTAAGACTTTAAGAAATAACATAAGGAAAAATAAATAAATTAAAAGAAAGCTAGATTGAATAAATTATACAAAAAATTAAGATTGAAAAAGCAAATAATTTAGAAGCAATTTCAATTATACCATAATGTCAGAGTTAATAGATTCCAAATAATAGTAATTGCACTGATAAAGCCAATTTTTTACAAACTTTAAAAATATGCCAGATATTGACATAGCCCTGATGGGATGAGGAAGTTTGTTAAACAAGCAATACGACGAAACAGAATAAAAGTTACGAAGGGCAGTAGTACGAAATATGGGTACAGATAGCATATTAGAGGAGCTTCCACGCAAGTTGTAATTTGAGATCAAGCGAAAATTTCGATTACCAAATTTCATGGAGAAGGTCTTCATAACCCTAAAACAATAAAGGTAAGGAACCGGAAGAATTTTTAGATCACAGAACAGTGGAAAACTGGGATGTCTTCTGGGTTTGCGGCAAAATCTTTCTTATGATGTATTTCAGCAAAATTAACAGAAGGCTAATTTTGTTCTGATACACACCACTCCAACAAGCAATTCCGTATTGAAGCTTAGATTGAACAATCCCATAATAAATAGTTTTGAAAAGCATCGTTGAGCCTAAGAGTGAGAAGCAAATAATTCCTTAGTATTTCAGCGTGAACCGAAAAACTCATTTTAGAGTCTATTGTGAGCCCCAGGTACTTAAAATCGTCTTCTTTCTCAATTAAAAAACTGAAACTACAGCTGAAACTACTACAGAAGGTGGGAACTACAAAAGCTGGACGTACAGTTGCAAACAGAGAGTTTGTATCTATCACATTCAGGTACATGGAAGTACACACAACATAATTTTAGTTTTGCAGCTTATAACCAAATTTTGTTTGGCAAACCAATGTCTTAATAGGTCGAGATCCCAATTAATGTCGGAAACCAAATCCAAAGGACTATTCAAGCCATATGCAAAACCTATATCATAAGCGAAAGCAGCTATTAAGAGCAAATAGCGAATTAATATAAATTAAAAACAAAATAGGACCCAGAACAGAGCCTTGTGGTACGCCCAAATTTAGGAACTTAATATCGCTCCTAATCTCGTCAATCTTTACTCTCTGCGACCTGTTTTCCAGATACGACCTAAACCAATTAAGCGTAAAACCACGAAAACGTGCTTTTTCCAGTTTCTTCAATAAAAAATTGTGGTTGACCATATCGAAGGCCTTCGTGATGTCAATACATAAACCCGCTGTAAATCTTTTCGAATCAAGGTCAGACATTACATGAGCACAAAACTGTAATAAAGCATCTTCAGTCGAGGGTGAGTTTTTTAACTTGAGACATTCAAATTACTCGAAAAATACGCGATATCGCGAAAAAGGTTTCAGACAAAAGTCACAAGGTTCTGAAGGGGAAATAAGATGGTGACCACGTTTTCCAGATTAATAATGCAGGCTGTTTCAATTTAAGAGAAAATTGAAATGATATTGATTTATGGAGAAAGTGGAAGGAACATCGATGGTGCTGTTGCTCTTTACGCCCAACGTTTCCCAGACCAGATACGATCGCATGCTTCCTTTTATCGGGTGATCCAACAATTCACTGGTGAAGGAAGTGTGCAACCAAAGAAATGGAATCGGTCAGATAGCGTGGCTGTTGAGGACAATCTAATAGCAGTGTTATCTGCCGTTGCACACGATCCTCACATTAGCACTCGCTAAATAAGTCGTGAATCAGGAATTTCTCAAACGACTGTCTGTAAGATATTACATCGGCATAAATACCATCCTTATCATGTTTCAATGCATCAAGAACTTTCTACTGAGGATTTTCGCAACCGGGTTTCCTTTTGTCAATGGACACTTCAGCAAATTGAACGAGACCCCCAAGATGTTATTCTCTGATGAGTCGACTTTCATCAATCACGGTACGGTCAATCGACATAATATGCATAACTGGGCTACCGAAAACTCTTTTTGGTTGCGACAAGTTGAACGCCAGCACCCTTGGAATGTTAACGCTTTGGCATGAATTATTGGGGATAAATGAATGGGTCCATATTTTATTGAAGGCAACTTGAATGGCGAAAAGTATGCAAACTTCTTGCGGGACCATCTTCCAGTATTACTAGAAGAACTGCCATTGACGTTGCGACAAACAATGTGGTTTCAACATGATGGTTGTCCCAAATAGTCCGGGGCGTATTAAACAATGTTTACCATCAACGATGGATCGGACGAGGGGGTCCGAGGCAATGGCCTGCTAGATCATCTGATCTTACGTCACTGGATTTCTTCTTGTGGGGCTACTTAAAAAGTGAGGTTTACAGAAAAAAGCCAAAAACACGTGAGGTCATGAAAGACGAATAACTGAAGCTTTCCGGAAGATTACGCCAGAAATACTTCTAAGTTCTGTTGGTTCATTTAGAGCGCGGATAGACAAGTGTATTGAAGTGAATGGTCACATTTTCGAGCATTTGTTGAAATAGTCTCGGGAAATAAACGTCGAAATGGGAAGAATTCAATGATTCAACAGTGGGAGGCAAGGGGACTCACTCTAATTAATCACCCCGAAGGAAACAAAATACTGCTACGTCCAAGTCGTTGTTTCTGGGTTATGCTAAACGCAGTATGTAAAAACAAATGACAAGTCTACGAGCAATAAGACTGAGCAATGAAAATCAGGAATTATCATTTGAAAAATCAAAAATGACCTTCGTTTGAACCTGAAAATGGGGCTCAAGGTCAAATTCGTGGTCACCATCTTATGTCCCCTTCAGAACCTTGTGACTTTTGTCTGAAACCTTTTTCGCGATATCGCGTATTTTTCGAGTAATTTGGATGTCTCAAGTTAAAAAACTCACCCTGTATAAAAAGCTGTTTCTTTGAAGTGGTTCAGCACTGCTATTACAGGACGAGCATAAAAAACAAATGAGTTTTACGGATCTAGGTTGTAAGCTGAAGGCTATGTTAGTGAAATAGCTGTTAAATGTATTAGCAATGACAAGTTTATCGAAAACCCCGCGGCCATCGAAACGTATAACAGGCGGTTTTTTTGAAGACGAAGAATTATTTAGAATACTGTTCACTATTTGCCATTAATTTTTCAAATTACCTTTAGCCGCATTCAAATAATTACGAAAATATGTATCCCGGCAATTAGGAATCACCTTTTTTATTTTAGCGCACAATTTTTTATATTTACGTCTTAAGCCCATGTTACTGGGGTGCCTGTAGCATTTGATCCTAAGCTTGTTTTTATATTCCACTTTGTTCACTAAGAAGCTTGAGATCCAAGGTCTAAGCTTTGTTGCTTCCTTTTTGGCAGGCAAGAAAGAGGAACAACTTAAAATGTACGAGGGCGGGTCAATAAGTCCGTGACTTTTGGATTAAAACAGATTTTTTGATAAAAAAATAATTTTATTTTTCAACGTAGTCTCAGTTGAGCTCTATACACTTTGTCCAACGCTTCTCCAATTTTTTTATCCCTTCTAAAAAAAATGATTTGTCGAGGTCCTCAAAATGACGAGATGACTTCATCATTGGAGTCAAATCTTTTTCCACCAAGCCATTTCTTCAGGTTTGGGAACAAGAAGTAGTCGCTCGAAGCCAAATCTGGAGAATAGGGTGGATGAGGGAGCAATTCATAGCCCAATTCATGGATTTTTGCCATGGCAACTGCACATGTGTGCACCCTTGCATTGTCTTGGTGGAAAAGAACTTTTTTCTTGGCCAAATGAGGTCGTTTTTTTTTCAAATCGTCATTGAATCGGTCCAATAAGTTGGCATAATATTCCCCATTGATTGTTCTTCCCTTTTGAAGGTAGTCAATGTGGATTATCCCGCGTGCATCCCAAAAAACAGTCGCCATAACTTTATTGGCTGACAAACCCACCTTGGCCTTCTTTGGCGCCGATTCACCCTTAGAAACCCACTGTTTTGACTGTTGTTTGTTTTCTGGTGTGTTGTGATGGATCCATGTTTCGTCCACGGTTACAAAACGGCGCAAAAACTCCTCCATATTGCGATTAAACAACGCCAAACCTGTGAAGTTGTTACACGATTGCGTTTGTGGTCGACTGTGAGCAAACGCGGCACCCATCTTGTGGAAAGCTTTCTCATGCCCAAGTGATCACTCAAAATTGAAACCACTGAGCCATGCGAGATCCCTAGGGCTTCCACAATCTCTCGCACTTTCAATCTTCGGTCGGCCAACACCATATCGTGAATTTTTTCGATTGTTTCGGGTGTAGAGACCTCAACTGGGCGTCCAGGAGGTTCGGCATCTTCAGTGCTTGTACGGCCACAACGAAATTCAGTAAATCACTTTTTTACCATTGAAATCGATGGTGCAGAGTCCCCATAGTATTTATCAAGCTTAGCCTTGGTCTCGGTAATGGTTTTTTTTCGCAAGAAATAATGCTTAATAAGCACACGAAATTCACTTTTTTCCATTTTCTCCTCAAATTAGTGAGTAGTCTGATAAAAATAGCTGTCAAACACAAACTAACTGACGCAGCAAGTTTAAATTTTGACAGGAGTCAACTGACAAATGCCTGTTGACAGGAGCAGTGTTGCTGTTTCAGTAAAGAGGTCAGAAATTCAAAAATGCACGGAATTATTGACCCGCCCTCGTACATATTTAGGATATTAATGAGGACAGTAAAAGAGGTTGAAACATCACTACATTTTCTTAACCTTGTTAAAGGACTTAGGATTTTTGCAAATATTGCTTCTAGAGTAATTTACTATGAGTCCTGTCATAGAGTGGTCAGTTAACAAGCACACATTTCTCACAGTTAAACGAAGAGACATTACTGAAACGTCCATAGAGATGATTTAAACATGTAACAGATGCAGACCTAGTAGGCTCATTAATGAAACAAGCTAGGCCATGTGATGCCAAAAGAGCTCCACTGCTCTCATCAGAGGTATGTTGTTTGGTTCCCACACTCCAGTTTAAGAACTGCTAAATTTTTGAGAAGATTGGGACACAGAAAAAACTTTAAAATATTTCCTAGGGAGTAAACATGTTCTGGATTTACCGATAGCCTGATGTTTGTAGTACAGGTCGTATCGTTTCTCTTCTAGTCCATTTATGTTTGGCTTGAAGCCCACCCAGGGCTTCTGGATAATGACGATGTCAGTATTTTTCTCCCTTAGGAAAACTAGCAGATTATCGAAGGCACACCTAGAGTGCTTCAGCATTATTCGTTTTGTCAGCGATCACCAGGTCCCCGAACAACAATGTTTACATCATCCTCAGGACCCAGTAACAGAAAAACCTTAAGCTTGGGGTTCCTTATGCTAAAACTAAGTTTTTGATCTGCTTTTTCTAGCGCTACTCGGCATTCGTTATTGATAAGGAACAGGAAGGAAATAGTGATCTTTTGAGGTTGCTCCCGCCTAATGACTGTTCAGTCATCCATTGGAAAGGCCGGATTGGGGAGTTTAATACATTGGAGAAGCCTTTCCCTTCTATCTTCATATTGGGCAATCAAATGCGGGCCCTGCCGTCGCAAACCTTGTCAACGCATTCACTAAGGAAGTCCTTGTAGAATTGGTCCTCGTATTTGTTCACCCGATATCCCCTAATCGTCTCGGTGGAGTCAAAGCTAAGCAGAGGTCCCCTTTGGTTGCTGATGAGGTGATCCATCACCATGACGAAATACTTGGCCTCAATGCTTCGCCACGTCTCGACTCTGGTTTTCTCGTTTGCGAAAGCTCGTTCACTAGTGCGACCTGGAGGTGATCTCTGATCCATTCGGGGAAAGGTTGCCAGTGATGTAACTGGCCGACGACGAGGTTGGTTTGGTTGTGGTGTTAGCAGATATATATGTATATGGCAAACATGGTTTTCTTCGGGGCTGGGCCTTGTGGGCTCTCGTCTTGAGACCTCTCGTGAATATTTCCGATCAATTCAGTATGGCGATCTTGCCCTAAAATGAAGACGCCCGTCTGGTACTTGCCCTTCATAGCTTTCTCTTCGGGCTCAGGTTGTTTTGTTGTTGCTTTTGTATTGTCGGCTGGTTAGTGGTCCTGGTGCTAGCCTTAGCAATCACGCCGCTATGCGAACAAACTATTGTTTCCTGACTCGAGGCCAGCTATTCGTCCTCTGATTAGGCGCCAATCTCTGGCAGTCTCAGCTGGTCTTTTGTTATATTAGTTTTTACCTCCTCTTTTCTAGTCACATTTTTGTTTTATTAATTTCGTTCCAGCGAGTGAGGCTGAAAGGAGGGCTCCATCCTGTCAGAGCCATCTTACCAGGACAAGGCACTGATACAACCGACCTTGCCTGTGCATCGGAGGCGATCGTTTGCGGACTGATTTATTCACTGAATAGCCATGTAGCCGCTGGCGTGGGTGCCCCAACACTTTGGCTTACAAGTGGAATTTTGAATTGGGCTTACTTCCAGCATCTTATTTAGAAGGTTGAGTTGCTCTTAGTTTCGTTGTCCCTACAGCAGTCACTGTAGGCATTCGGTGATCTTGCATCTGGCCATCTGTTGCTTACGCCTCCAGAAGGTGATAACCCATCGGAAGAGTTTGCCAAAATTAAATCAGAGAAAATCGAATGGACTGCCAAAGCATAAAATATCCTCCCAAAGAAATGAATGAAATGGACTCTGTCCGACAGATGGATATGCTTTATAAGCCGAGCATCTGCTGATGTTATTTTTCAAAGCGAAGAAATTGATTTTAAAAACAAAGAGGTTAACCTACCTTTTCTTGATCCACCTGTCCTTTCCCAGTAGCACCACAATAAACCTTCTTTGGTCTAATTGTGAATTATTGAGGACCAGTACAATCCAACCGTTGTAGTTTAAGTAGATCTATAAAGCTATTGATCAATGTTTTGGGTTTTACCCAGCTCTGAAGTCATTTTACTTATCTCTGCTCAAAAAATAGGCATCATTGGGATCGGTTCGATCAGCCAATTGACATTAAAAGGAGAATAAAGCACCATTTCAGAAATTTTCCGGAAGAATCCTTTGCATTTAGACTGCAGAATAATCTTAAGATATGCCTTGGAAAGTGATTCAATTAAATTTTCGACTTGCTAGGAGATGAGGTTGACTAATAACCAGAATTCATCATTTAAAGACACCTACCAACGTAAGTTTTCAAATCGACCTGAGGTTGTAAAGTGTAAAACATATTTTCTTGCTTGCTTTGAACAGATTGCAATGCTTTACTACTCAGTATTCCCAGCACTTTAAAAATATTCTTGTCTAACATTCGGGTATTGTCACTTTAGGTTAAGTGACAAATTAAATTGCGTTTTATTCATTTAGCACTGATCCAGTCAAAAGCCTCTCATCCCCTTTCAACAGCAGTAGCCATTACTAATTTATTAAGTACTCAGCGTATAATCTCTCCCCCAAAGATAAACAGACAGTGACTCGAATTCTCGGAGTGGTCCTATTCCTTTTATTTTCCTCGTGACAATATCTCCCCATTCAGCTCATGAGAATCCCCACGGGGACACTCTTCAAATACAACAGACGAGTGTACATCATCGATACGCATCCCCAAAACAATTCTGACAAAAGCCTGAATACGCATAGATATCCAAGTGACTGATGTTCGCTTGCTTGCCTACCTACCCAACCACCAACCACGAACCACCGCCCACTGGCTAATGGATTCATTTCAATGGAAAATTCCTCAGATACAAAATTAAAACATTTCTTTCCCAAAATATAAACCTTGCTCGTGTTACCTGGCCAAGTGGAAAATTTTATTGAAATTATTTCCTTTATTACAATTAACTCCCGCTGGTGGGGTGATAACAGACGAATGCTCTGTTAGATGGTTACCATAACCACGGCGGACTTATTGCTTTCAGATAAAACCGAAACTTCACAAAAAGGTGCGATGACTCCTTTTGTTCATCGTCACAGACCACCGTAGCACCAAGGGGATCGAATTCAATCATTATCAACTCAATTCGACGAACCGTAAAAAATCTGTGAATGACAATCGCTAGGCTGTCAAATTTGAATGATTTAAGTAGCTAATGCTACTGCCACTGCTCGCTGCTACCGTCTATTTTATTCTATGCCATGGAAATAATGTTGCTAAGCAATATCTCAGGCGATGCTTTAAAATCCATTTTTCATTGTGTGTAAATGATTTGTTGTTTAATGGTAATTTTGAAATTGATCCTAGCCCAAATGTCCCTAATGTGTTACGTGTTCTTTTCCGGCAAGTATGTGGTGGCTTATTGCATTTTATGGCACCCGAAAATATACTTATAACGATACAAACCATTTAATCCTGAAAATTATTCTATTCCCTTATTCCTTTGCTTACTAATGCGTTAGTTGCATCAATAAATAACCACCCTCCATGGTGATTATCCTTTTCCGATAACCACCTCTCACACAGGCGAGCACTAATATGTACTCATACTGAGCATCTGACTTGATAGTGGAGCCAAGTCAAGGGAGAGGTAAAGGCAACAATAAAAGTCCATCAGGAGCTGCCAGGATAATGTCATGGATTTTCAAAGTTTCCAAAATATACAATTTTGACATTCATCAAATGAATGGTGCATGGTACTCGTAGTTGGGGGTGGCTGAATAAGGGGTGAATGGTAGTCGCTTCAATGAACTTTAGCTTAACGGACCAAATTTCCGGTTTGGTTTTTCCTGTCGACTAGATACAAAGGAAGAAAGTCTCCTTGTCGCCTTTTTTCTGTGTCACTAATCACAAGCAATATCCTGGATAAAGTAGTCAATGGTCTTGGTTTTCAGATTAGTTGGGACATCAGACTTCAAGGATTCAAATGTGAAATTGGTTTAGATTGTTGCGGCAAGGAAATGAACAGTCATAAAAACCGTTTCCATCGACTGTTCGTTAACATATTTTCTTCGTTGAAGAATATCTGCCTGCGGGTCTATGCGAAAAGGAAGTAATTATTTATGAAATATTAGTGGGAGAGAGGCTTTTATGAGTTCCACAAGGGAGAATGGTTTTGGTGGTGAATGATGGTTGGTATACTTCTGCCTTCTATTTTGCTCTTTTTCATTTTATTTCATTTGGACGAAAGTTACATTTACTAGATGTTTCCCATATGTAAATACTTACTACATCCAGCTTACGATTATTAATCTCATTACGACATTCATCAATAGAAAACCAACTCATAGACTGTCTATCCCATTGATTCAACTTAGTTAAAACCTTCAGTGGTGTAGACGTTTTACTAGTTCTGTGAGTAAGAGCAATGCTGGTACATAGAACATTGGTTGCGGATGCTGAATCCATGGATGGTGGAGCTGAACAGGTGTCGTATGCCAGCGCGGCATCTTGTCTCATGCTATGGGTCATATTGGCTCTAACGTCTACGCTCAGGAGTATGTAGATGATCTGCTCTAAAGTGTAGGCAGGCCCAGACGTAACCAAAATTTAGTGCACGAAAAACGGGCTTTCAGTCATTTTACTCAAAACTGAGGCCGTTTTCTTCATGAGAAAAAGGAAGCTGACTGTGTTGACCTGTCTAGTGCTAAAAGGTTTCACCATCTCTTTCTGTAACGAACTAAGCATCTGGGTGTTATCTTGAATAGCAAACGTCTTTGGACTAAACTTGTGAAGTCGAAAACCCTCAAGTCGCTGTCGGCTTTCTTGCAGTGTAAGGGTCTGGTCTAGATGCACTGATATATCTCACCTCTCTTGATTTTTGGATCGCGGGCTGTTCTCTCAAGACTATATCTCGTTTAAAAAGAAACGGTTTTTGTTTTTAACTTCCGCGTCGACTGTCATTCTACTACTTACTGTCTGAGGCTATGACACCAGAACTATAATTGCTTCATGAATATGAATTCACTTTCCCTGTACTCAAGACTGGGTTCGGCCAGGAGCTGAGCCGGGAATGAATGCTGTCGGATCTTTACAGTTGGTTCCAGAACCGACAAAAGATATGGCGTCTTTTTTGAAGGCGATAGCCTTAAATTTCACTACTCGTTATATAAACCTGTGTTGGTATCCCATACTCGTAATACGTAATTCTGAAGGCAATGCACTAGATTGTGAAATTGGGGCTATTTTTTTGGCGAGTGCAGAGGCAGCAAATCTGCACTTAACCCCTGCTGAAGCCCATTTACAGTCCCCAAGCTCGTTCAAGAATGCAAGGCTTCTTTAAAAGCAGTAGGAAATCTTAATTAGATCAGATTAAGATAGGATAGCAGGATGATGAGGTATCTGGAGCCGAAACCACTTTATACCTCATCACACCTCAAAGGTGTGTGTAGAACTATTGTGATAGCCGGATGGGAGGAATAAAAGGGGATGGGAATTTAATTGGGGTTCCAAGTTTTGGCTTCCGCGTTCCGACTCGCGGTAATTGTTGTTTGGTTCTCGAGAGGGTCTATGTCATCTTTATTTTTTTCTTTTGTTCTTATAAACTAGAGCTCAAGGGGTTAAGGTATCCCTAAAATCTTTGCACACAGCGCGGAAGAAGGAAATTTAGGGAGTAAAGAAAGATAGGCACCGATGTACGTTGGTTTTATATGTTCTAATGTTATAATGACTAGGAAACAGAGCTCGGCAGGGCATTCCACAAGCGAGTTGTACGGCTTAGGAACGAATCACGATATTTCAGAGTACTTTCGAAAGTGGGCTTGAGGGTATACTGATAAGCATTCATAGCGAGACGTGTGTTATGGTTTAAAGTTTGAAGGGGCGAAATGTTACACGAGACATTACGTCGGTGTTCAAGGGTGTCCATTATTTGCGTGATATTAGTATCACCTATGAGTTTTATCGCACGGTTTTGAATCCGGTCCGGCACATCCAATATGTGCTCATTCCAACATAAGTTGTCCCGGAAAGTTTTTCGGTTCCGACGATGCCATTCATGGATAATGGCTGGGTATTTAGATTTCGCTTTAACGACAGCAGACAGCATTGTGTTTTGGAAGCCTTAAATTCCACTCTGTTGATAGTCCCCCAATTGGTTATGCTGTTGATATCGGAATTTAATGAGCTTAACATACGCTGCCGTTCCCGTTTTTCAGTCGAAGAGCAGGAACGTGAGTCCGGAAACGAATATGAAAAGCAGAGAGTACTGTCGTCAGTAAAGGAACATAATGGATTAGAAGTAACAGACGAGTGATCATTAATGAAAATTAAAAAGGGTGTCGGAGACAGAACGTTGCCCTGGGGCACACCAGCATTTATTTTGTGAATATCAGACTTGAAACCATCCAAGCTAACTTGAATTGAGAGTTCCAAAAGGTAATTTCTAATGCATTGCTGAAGAGAGTCGTCGATCACAAAAGCGTGCATTTTCGACAACAGAGACTGATGCCAAACTCTGTCAAATGGCTTAGAAGTACCAAGTGCAACTATCTTGCTTTCGCCAGATTGATGTACACTTTGGTTCCACTTTTCAGTGAGACATTAGTCTCTGGTTTTTAACGTAAACCACCTGTCATGTAGACCTTATGTTTACGGGATGCCCATACATCCATAGGGAGCAAGGATACGCCTTGCCATCGCTCCCCGTCAATCCTTTGATACCAAATTCGGAACTGTGTTGGAGGCACAAGTTCCAACCTTGGTATGAGTGGAGGCCGACCTCAAACATCTTGCTGTTCTTAGGGTCACAGCACCCAGTACTTATTTGCAACTCTACAATGGGTTAGACCCTTTCCCGCGATTTGGGTTTAAACCACAGCCACCATGACGCTCCCACAAGGCGGCCTACCTCAACAAGTTAGGCACGGACCGAAATCCGGGGGGCTCCTGACTCCCATAGTACCGTGATTTAAGTCCTGGCAGAGGCTACCGGTGGTCCTGCCGCCAACAAGACCTATGACCGGCAACTTTTAACTGGACAAATCGTAGCAACCTTCAGAGGCGTTATCTGAAGATGTTTACGATAAGACCAGTAATATGCTCTGCCCCCGCTTTTTATTAGACAATGTCATTGATGGGCGAAGGCTTGATAATTGGGCGTGGGCCCTCGGTGAGACATGCCATCAAATCACTAATGGACGTGTTGCTTGGAAAACCATATTGCCGGTCATTGAGAAGTTTCCGTGTTTCGAGATATTTCATGAGCTGACGGTTTCTCAACGTTACCATGACCTTAGAAAGAAGGGACGTAAGTGTAATGGGTCTGTAGGAAGTGAGCGAAGAAGATTCGCCTTTTTTAGGGACGGTCTGGACAAAAGCTGTTTTCCATCTGCTCGGAAAGAGTCCGAAAGATTAAGATTTATGAAAAAGCTTACGCAGTGGTTTCGCCAACTAGTAAGAACACCTATTCAGAAGGAGGGGAGATATACCATCTGGACCGGCGGATTAGTAAATGATAAGATCTTTAAATACTCTTGCTACTACACGAGTGCGAAAGTGGATTTGTCCCATTGAGGATTCGACGCACACAAGTGTATGTGGAGACAAATCTGGGAGTGTTGAGTTGGCCGCAAAGTATGCAGCAAGCAGATTAGGCTTGTCCAAAGAGCTGACAGCTGGAATGTCATTGTAAATGAGCGTTGGGAACGAACGAACGACTAAAAATGTTTACTGCCTTTGGGACATTGCATTATTTTTTGCCTCAGTTTTTGATCGTATTGGAATTTCACACGCTTGAGAAAGACGTTGAAGTCATTCCTGGCTCGTTTAAACTTTTTACGGTTTTCCTCTGTTGGATTGGACTTGAAGGACCGAAAAAACACTTTGTAGCTCGAGTCGTGCCATGCTTTTTCTTTTGGTCTGATACTCATCATCCGATGAGGGATAAAGGATCTCATTCCGAGGAGAATAGTATCAGTGATCATATCAGCAGCGTCATCCACGTCATTATCGAGGAAACATATTGACCAGTTAAATTTCCTAAAGAACGTGTTTATTGGCTTTCTCGTATTGCCATACGGTTCTTTTAGGAATCTTTTCTCTAACTATATGGTGGGTGTAGGAGAAATTAGCTGATATGACACAATAGTCCGACGAGCCTAGAGGGGAGAGCACATCAAGGATGTACTTATCAGGGTGAGAAGTTTAAAACCAGTCTAAGGTGTTGGCGGTATAACTATCAATGTCTTAGACGATGATGGTCAAAAACTTCCTTCCATCTGACCAGAACGAAGTGAGGATAGCAATATCTAACCTAAGATCCAACAAATAAGCTGGACGAGAAGGCTTACCGGCCGAAGTATTCAAAGCTGCTGGAAATGATTTTGTGGAGAGCATTTAGATCATGCTCTCAGATCTGGTCAGAAGAGTGTATGCATGGTGAATGGTATCTCAGCACCGTTTGCCTGATCCATAAAAGGAAGACCCCCTCAACTGCGCCAACTTCAGAGGTATAAATCTCCTTAACATCGGATATAATACCTTATCTACCATATTGTGTGAACGTCTGGACCCTTTCGCCAACAACCTGATTGGTATTCACACTCCGTCAGATCTTAGAAAAAAACTCAAGAAGACCAAATCGATACCCACCATCATCTCGTTTAAAGCCGCATTTATAGAGACGAGCTATTAGAGCCATGTCTAGTTTTGGCATTCCTGCTAAATTCGCCCGTCTGTCCAGAATGACGATTGCGAACACTCGCTGCTCCGTCAAGTTCGCTAATGACTTAACCGATACTTTTGGTATCAAAAAAGGTCTTAGACAAGGACACGCACTGTCATGTGACTTCTTTAACATGACACTTGAAAGAATAGTACGGAACTCACAACGGAACACTGGAGCTACACTGTTTCAAAAATCTTTGCAACTACGCCGAGGATATCCAAATAATTTGTAGAACTCAGCTTTTTGTTGCGTGTGCGTTCACTACATTTGAAACGGCTGTCAACAAGAATACATAGACACACAGCATCGACGAATTGGACAAAACGTCGCAGTCGACAGCTGAAATTGCTAGGTAGTAGATGGCTTTGTCTACTTTAGGCCTGTTATAAGTTCTGCCAACAACACCTGCACAGAAAAAAAACGAAGAATCACCGTTGCCAAACGCTGTTTCTTTTGGCTATGAAGGGAGTTAAATAGTAAGGCCCTATCCCGAAAAATTAAAGAGACTCTATATAAGACCTTGATCTCAGTCTTACTTCATGGCGCAGAAGATTGGACCCTATTGAAGAGGATGAAGCTATTCTCCGTCGTTTCGAGAGAAAAATCTTTTGAAAAATATTCGGTCCCGTTTGCGTTGACGGACTTTAGAGGAGAACATTCAACTGCGAACTATACGCGCTTTATAGTGACATCGACCGAGTCAGAAAACTGCGCGTCAGTCGTCCGAGATGTCTAGGACATGTAGAGCGAATGGGCACCAATGCTCCGGACCGCAGAGTCTTCGAATCTAGTCCGGAGGTACCTTACCTTAGGTGGTGCGCACTTGGAGTGCGCAACTGGGGGCAATTAGCTAAAGACCGGATTAACTTGAGAGGCTTGTTAGGTGAGGCTCAGGCTCACTGCGAACTGTAGCGCAAGTAAGTTGTTCATCAGTATGTCGTCTGTTAAGGATCCTAACGTTGTGCGAAGAACGATTACTAGTTGTCAACATGAATATATATCCATCCGTACTGCTGGATAAAGCGTTTGAATAGACAGTTTGGTGCTAGTATCCTCATTGAAGTTATGAGAGCCGCCGTTGGCTTATTCAGGTTTCTTGCGCAGCTCTCTTTACATCTGTCTTTCGAAAATCACGAAGCATTCGATTTCGGAAGAACTTTCGACAGCGAGAGTCGTGATGTCATATGAACAGCCTTGCTTAGGATTGGAACTCTTCGCAAGATCATTGCTGCAATTAAGGCCACTTACAATGATTTTTATCACCTAATTATAATTAGGGATGCTAATTCTAAGTAAGTAGATTAATAACTACATACGAGTATGTGATGGAAACCACGTTCTTCTTCCTCGATATCATATTATAGTCCTTCGTCAGAAGACTCAAAATTAATACAAGCAAATAAAGATGAGTCTTCTTTAGAATTAGTGACATGATTTAATACGAGTATACACGTGCATCTAATAAACACTAATTTCCTCAAGAGTATTACAATTTTGCAACCTGTCTGCAGCACAGCGGGCCTAACACCACTACTAGTCCCTCTAAACGAAAGCAGACTCTCTCCTATTGGTCATTGAATTATTAAAAACAAATTCGAGTAACTCTAAGTTAAAAGTCGGTAAGTGTGACTCCTAGAATTGTTCTAGTGTTTCTGCGTTAATCACTATGCCACCAGGAGGAGTCAGCACTATCTGCTTTGCTTCAGATAGGGGAATGCTTTCCATAAACCAAAAAAAAACGTTTACTTGTAGTTATTGATTTTTTTGTGTATTTGTAAATAAAAAAAAAAACTTAATAAATATTTTTACACTAACTAAAGCTAATATCAGTCCAAGATCGTCTTAGATCTAACACAGGATTTACTATCCCTGCTTAAATGTTGCTGCAACATTTGCTGCTTGTTGTGCGATTTCTATTACTTGAACGGAAGCATCACGAATGTTCTGACCAGTGCGTTCCTAAAATAGATTTAAAAAAAATACATTTGTTATTTAAATATGTAATAAGATCGTTTTGTGAATCACTTACCAATCGTTTTCCAAATCTCTTCAACCAACCAGCTTCCGTTTGCCCAGCGAAAACAGCTAGAACCAGCGCAAAGAACATGAATAACTTTGCGAATTTCATTTTGGATTTTTTGAATTTTTTATTTTTTCTTGAATTAAGCTGCAAGTGGCAGATGACTAATACTTGGCGCTCGGACGCAGTGAGTGAAATTGATAACAAATCTGCTGGAGCATCACTTTTATAGAACTCTCTCTGACTTATCAACTTAGATGGGGGTTTTCGAAGTTAGGCTCATAGGTCAGCACTTGAGATAACGTCAATTGAAATGGGAGTCCCCTGTTATAATTAGAGAATTGTAGATTATTTCTGTGGTAAGTTGACTTATGTCGAAGACATTTCCTTCTTCAAAGCATGGTCCACATATATTAAAGAGTATAAAAGTCACCCGCCGGAGGGAAAATGACGAAGAACGAAGATGAAGTGATTTACACTAAGTGTATCTCAAGTTCTCTGGATGTATTAATGATTGCGTCGAAAAGAGTTAAAAATACTCGTAGATGAAGAAAGTACTGGTACTCGTTAATGATATTCAAGGAGAAACGTGCACTCAACTTTAGGTTTCATCGCGCAACACAGAATTGCAGATCTATGCAGGGAAGCCAATTGGAAAAAGCAGTTTAAGAAGTGTTACTCGGTAAACATCCGTGACATCCGTACTTTTTCAGTAGAATGTCGGGTATACTTTAATCAGTCCCCTGAGCCTCTAAGTTAGGGTTGCGCTTCTCTTGGCCTTATGAATCAGGTCCCATAAAAGGCTCCGACAATGCCCGTGGCTTGCATGAGAGTCTGTTGCTTTGTGACCCATAAAGTGAACTCAAATTCCAATTTCTGTAGTTTTTCTCGAGAAAAATTAGACTGCATCTGTCTTTGACTATTGCTGGTGAATTTAATAATGAATTTTCAAAGTTTGAGTTCGTTTTACCCTCTCAATCGCTTCGTATGAGATCGTGTATAACATGTGTATTGGTTGGTATATGTATAACACACAAGAATGCTGGTATGGGTTGCATTAATCTGGCCTGGTGTGGTATTAATATATTTATGCCAAGGATGCACATCAAAGGGCAAAGGTTTTGCTGCGTAAAGTCATTGAGAGAGCGGAGGCCATCCTAGCCAACAAATAGCTTACTAAACAGGCGGCAAGCAAGGGAGATGCTGCTGCAAAGACGGGAGTGGAAGCAGATCCTCCTCCTACGTTTCAAAATTAAAAGACGGGGCTAACGTTTCTGGGAAGGAGGCTAGTTTTAGCAGCAACAGAGATAGGTCTGAGCAGAACGATGCAAAAAAGATGAAGTCTAGTACTTCATCCGCAAAGCGACCCGAAAGACGATCTTCTCGTTGCCTTGACCAGTGGAGAAACGTCGAGGAGAAGTTCCAAGACGTCCTGTGGAAGGAATTATCCACCACAGGAAACGGGGAACTGCAATTCGATGGTGTTGGTTGGAGGGGCGAACGCAAGTTTGTAACTTGTAGGTGTAAGTCTTCTGGCGACTTCCTCAGTGAGTTCATTCTGGAAGTATGCGATGCCTGGGAAAGCATCAAACTGAAATGCATAACGGGGGCAGAGTTGGCAAAGTGGACTCTGCTGACAGCGTGGGTATGGGCTCTGTGTAGTACATGTACCCTGAGAAACTCTTGGGACCACTTCTTGTGCAAAATCGGGAACTAAAAGCCGATACATGGAGAGTCCTTAAGACACGGGCCCTACCTCGAAGAAATGAAAGGTATACTACGGTACAACATGGGAGGATTGATGGTTAAGCCGACCAAGGGAAAAGACTTGGAGGAACCCCTCCAAGATGATGGAAGTACTGTAGATAAACCTGCACCATAGTAAAGCAGCGACGGCCTGTCTGGTGGAGTACACCACTAGACAGAACGTCACAGCCGTACTCATACAAGAGCCCTGGATCAATAAGGACAACAAGATCCAGGGTCTTAGGTTGAAAAATTACACGTAATTCTATAAGGCAGAATGTAAGATCAGGAATTGGATCCTTATCAAAAACCAAATAGAGGCTTTCTTTGAGTAATTACAGAGAGACTTGACGGCGGCAACCTGCGAAAGGGAGTGTGATAAACTACTTTGTCTGACCTCGGCCTACTTTCCCAATGACTCCGAGGTAGTGATTTCGGAGAGGGTAAAAGACTTGGCAAGGCGGAAAAATTGGATGCTGGTACTGGGCTGTGGCAAAAATGCCCATCATACACAATGGGGAAGTGATGATATTAACCCAAGGGGTGAGTGTTTGCATGATTTTGTTTTATCTTCTAACCTCAATATTTGTAACAGAGGGAATTCATCCACCTTTATGGTGAAAAATAGGCAGGAGGTGCTAGATATCACCCCTGCTACACCATGGATTGCTTCAAGGTGAACTTTCCGAACAGGGTATGTAGTTTTCAAAGATATCCTAGGAAGACTGATTGGGTCAAGTACACAGAAGTGGTGAATATACATCTGGATACCCAATCAATCAAATGCGATAATAATGTTAACTTAGGTAGGGCGGTAGAAAATATTAATAAGGGAATAACAATGGCGTTCGAGAAAGCCTGCCCGACTAACAGAACACGTAAAAGGGCTCAACCAAAATGGTGGAATAGGGAGATAGGTTTAAAAAGGAAAGAGGTTAGGAAATTCTATAACAGGACGAAGTAATGGCTTTTTGACTGAGTCACAGTAAGGAAAATAGAGAAGAGTCTACACTTCGGTGAGTTTGCGATGGCGGCCTTCCCGGATATTGAAGAAGCTTTCAATAACGTGGAGTGCGCCGCCATTAAAAGTGCCCTAGCAGACGCTAACATTGAGCAGGGCATTACAAACTGGGTTTGCAACATCCTTGCAAGCAGGAAAATAAACTGTTCTGTTGGGCAAAGCCCGGCTAGATGTCCATAACCAGGGAAACCTCTCAAGGGGGAGTCATATCGCCACTCCTGTGGGTTCTGGTTATCAATGACATCCTCAAAGAGCTTAGTCTAATGGGTATAAATGCCACGACATACGCAGATGATGTAATTGTGCAGTGAATATACTTAAATATTTTAAGCGACATTATGGAGGTTGCCCGAAGGACTTTTGCAAAAAGCTGTCTCAATGCCAACCCCTATAAAACGAATCTGGTTCTTTTCACCAGAAAGTACAAGATACCGTAATTCAGACTCCCAAAATTCAACGGAGTGAAATTGTCCCTCTCGAATAACGCGAGGTATCTGGGCGTGATTCTGGACAAAAAGCTGAATTGGAATCTTATTGTAGCGGCATATAATGCAATTTGCAAATGCAAAAGAACCGTAGGAAGAAATGTTGGCTTAAAACCTGCTATGGTGTACTGGCTATATACGGCGCGCTAGTATGGTGGAAAGCAACAAACAAAGGAACGGTTTACAGGTGCGTTCCGTACCACCCCTACGGCAGTATTGGACACTTTTTTGCACCTAACACCGCTTGATTTACAGATCAAAAAACTTATTGGGAACAGTGCGATACGACTCACTAATCTGGGTTACTTCAAGAGTAGTAATTTCGGACATGACACGGTCCTAGTGGAGCTACTGCCTGCCAATTCAATTCTAACATTTGAAATTTGTTCCTTGGTCGACTTCGACATCCCGAATGATATAATATATCCGGACAGGGAGGACTCGGAAAAAACTGCAATAATCAGGTTAAATGAAATTGCCATTTTCACAAATGGCTAGGAAACTGACGAAGGAACAGGTCCTGGTATCTTTCTTAGAAGATCCAGAACTAAGAATGGCTATAAGACTACCGGAACCAAGCAGTGTCTTCCAATCAGAGGTTCTGGATGTCCTCAAGCCAGCTGAGCTAATGGAGATGAGATCCGGATATATCCGAAAGAGATATCGCTATCTACATTGATAGCCAGGCCGCACTCAAGGCAATGGAATCAACCAACATCAACGGGTAAGACGGAGCTAGGTGCCAGGACACTGCGGTATTAAAGGAAATGAACAGCGGATGAGCTTGGAAGAAAAGGAATCCACCCATTTGCATAGTGAGGGGCACTATGGAGGACGAAATCCCATAGACTGCCAACTTAAGGTGGTCAAGTCTTGAAGGACACAGGGTATCCAAGGCTCTCTGAGCGCTTTTTGACTGCAAAGATCTAGGGATTTAATAAAATGAAACAAAGATAAGGACAATAATAGGAATCCTGACAGGACACTCTCTCCTGCGGAAACACGCAAAGACACTCAAATTGTCACATATGTATATTTGCTGTGATCTGCAAGTTGTTGAGGACATAACACACATACTGTGTGAATCGCGTAGCGTAGGAAAATTTTTAGGGAAATACTTTTTCGAAAACCTAGAGGAAATAGACGGCACGAACTTCAACGGCCTTCTTGTCTTTTGCAAAGAAAGTGGGTGTTTCACCAGAGGGATTGTTTAGATTTTTGCCATTTAGAGATAAATTCAACTGGTTCCACAGGGATCGCGATGGACCCGTTTTGGTGCCTAGTGTCTGTGTGATGGAATATCTATCATACCCTTGTTTACCTTAACCTAATATACAATATATATGTTGCATGTTGCACCTTTTTGCGTTATATTTTGTATAATGCAATCTGCACTTGATTACTTGAAGGGCTTAAAGGGCTAATTACCAATTGAACGTACAAACTGCTCTGAAGTGTGAATTTGTTTCTCAATCAGGTTTTCGAGGACTTAAATGTTAAATTCTTGCAAAAGTGGGGGTATTTTTTACGATGAAAATATCAAGGAACGAACCTAACAAATTCCAACATTACTCACGCCTGTTATTATAGTTGGTGCTTCCTGATATGGTATTGCCGGGCACTATGTTCTATTAGTAACAGCATGTGGAGCCCCACCAGTTGATGCATTCCAAGATGGTACAGTGGATACTTTTAATCTCTAGAGTCACCAGCATTAACACAAAAGATTCCCCTCCAAAACTAGACTCAATTATAATCCATTTTTGTTAAAATGCACGGTATCGACCGAGTGTTCCAAATGGATTTTTGCAATAGGAGATTTTAACTTTTCCCTGGACGTGCGAGACTAAGAGAAGAGAAGTCTCTACAGCATGGTGAATGAATGTTTAAGTGCATTTCCTTAATTTATCTGGTTGGAAGGAAGCTAAAAGGACCCATGAATGACCATTTGACAATACCCTGCAAAAATATTACCGACAAAAATATCCCCTCGTCATCAGTTCAAACAAAGAAGACTCATTTCATTGTTTCCAATTTTATTTTTGCATCTTGCATGTTATACTAGAATATATGTAGATACACGATAATAAACGTAACTTAACAAATAAATAAATAATTTTTAATTAAAACAAAGAAAAAAGTTTTCAGTCAGTAGGATCTCATAGTGTGCTCTTTTCAACCTTTCAATGTTGCTGCTACATTTGCTGCTTGTTGTGCAACTGCTATTGTTTGAATTGTAGCATCACGAATATTTTGACCAGTGCGTTCCTAAAGAAAAAAATATTCTTAGGTTTTGAATTGTATTTGAACAATTAAATATCTTACCAATCGCTTTCCGAATTTTTTGAGCCACCCAGCTTCTGTTTGTCCGGCAAATACCGCCACCACGAGAACAACAAAGAGGAACACCTTCGAGAAGTTCATTGTCAGGGTTTTACGGCTTTGAAACTTGTTTTAGTTGAACTAGATTGTGCTTGGAGGCATCGAACGTAATTGATGGTCTTAGCTGAGATGTGGTTGATTTTTATAGTCTGCATTCTCTGTTCAGAGATTTCGGGGATTTATTTATTTTTTGAGAAGAGAAGATACAAAAGTTGTGATAAAAGATATCCAATTTCCAATTGGAATTCCCACAACATTATGAATGAGGAAAATGTCAAAAAATGCCAGTGTTTGGAGAATTAGAAATGAGTAATTGTTGGTGGTGGTAAAGCTCATTGATTCATAGTTAATTGACACTAATTACTTACTACTGGCACTGTTAATTGGAGTAAATTGCTAGTGACTACGGGTGAGCTTTGTAATGTTATCATACAAATCAAGAGGGTTAATTGCTAATTGATGTTAATGTAGTGATTGGCTGACATACGAGTATCGATGTGGTAATCTACTCGTATGTACAGGTTCACATTATTAAATTTTATCTCTACGTAAGCCAACACTTTCATTATTAAAAATGAATGGGTTTTGCCTCAGCTCCGTCGCCACAGGCAAAACAGGAATTTCGTAGCATTTTTGACAACATCGAGTATGCGGTCACTCACTCACCGAAAATGGACAGTTTTTCGGTTTCAAAGTGACAGTTGCCATACGTATGTATGTAGATAAGAGCTAGGCCTTTAAGGTTTTCATCAATGACAAGAATTACGAGTATGTACTGGAACCATAAACTTCACTATATTCCTTATTTGGTTATGCTTCTTTCGTTTTGGCATGATTTATTAATATAAAGGGTGATTGTTTTGCTGTATGGTTTTTCAGTGGTCTATTTTTAACAGCTCAAGCGTGATTCGTGACTTGTGTCAAAGTCAAACATGCTCAGTTAGCATTGGCATTTCATCGTGGAGAGACTTACACTCGAACAACTCTTACAGATTATTGAATTTTATTTTCAAAACTCGTGCTCTGTGAAAAATGTTTTTCGCGCACTTTGACTATTTTACGGTCATCATAATCGACCTACTGAGCAAGTAATTCCAGCCATAGTGACCAAATTTCGCACCAATTTCACGATATCGGACATCAAGCCACCTACCCGTATGTGTAGACTCCGTACAGAGGAAAATATTGCTGCTGTATCCGCCAGTGTTAAGCAGACCGTGATTTGTGCATTCGTCGCCGTTCGCAGTAATTTGGATTGTGTTACTCGACTACGTGCAACCTTACAAAATACAGCTCGTGCAAGAACTTAAGCTGAACAACTTGTGGTGGCTATAAGAATAGCTGGAGGAAGATCCGCTTTTTTGTCGAAAAATTGTCTTCAGCGACGAATCTTATTTCAATTTGAATGGGTATGCTATAAACAAAACTGCCATATTTGCTCCAATGAGCCACCTCAGACAATACAAGAGCTGCCAATGCACCCGGAAAAATGCACTGTGTGGAGACCTTCACTTGAAATACAAAGTCATTGATGACCTCAGGAAGCGGCTTTTGGATGAAGAGCATTGATTAAAAGACATCACCGAGATGTGCCAGGTATACGAGCAAATCAATAACGAATCGGAAGCCATGGTTTTGCCAACTACATCTGAGAACATTAACGGAGTTGTGTCCAGGAGCGAAATCAAGTTTATAAACGGCGAATGCAACCGATGTGGTTCACGTACCCATTTTGGGAGTGCTCCAAGCTGCCCGGCGGAAAACGCCAAATGCAACAAGTGTAGTTTCCTATCTCATTTTGATTTAAAATGCAGGTCGAAATTTAATAAGCGCAAGCAGACTGATTACGATAACACAGACCGAAAACGTCGCAGGGGGAAGACTGCGAAAATTAAGTTTATTGGAGAAGAAAAAAAGTGAGTCCAGGGATGATTTCGATAAGTTTCAGGAACACAATCGTTGTAAAATCACAATTGTTAAGAAAATAGAAATGATCTTGGCAGCTTGTAAAAAAAACTTCAGAGTCGACATCGTTATTTTCGGACTCACAGGACTCACCTGGAGACGGTGTTGGAAGTCTTAAAAACATACTCGTACAATGAAGGATTGAATGAACAAAAATGTATCTGGAAGGTCAAAAACACAAAGTTCCTTGGACACATTTTATCCTCAGAGGGGATCAATCCGGATCCAATTAAAATCAAAACCGTGCGAGAGTTCCGACCACCGAACAACAAGGAAGAAGCAAGAAGCTTCTTGGGCCTTGTTTCATACCTTGGGAAGTTTATCTCCGAAGTTGGTGACGTGACAGAATCACTTCGGATGCTGACAAGGAATTTAACTTCAAAGGATTCAGTTAAATTCCAGAAGAAACGAATTTTAACCGATTTATTGAGCCTAACATACACTCTTCCAATTCCACAGATATTCGGTTATAAACAATTCCAGATGGGCACAACCAAGAAGCAACAACATCTTCAGCCGCTACCCGGCCGACAAACGTAGTGGACGTGGCAGGAGTTCGTGATTCGGATCAAAAATTGACATTGAAGCTGAACAACGTAGGAGGGATGTGGAGACCAGCAACGAAAGATGGAGAGAGCGCATAGCGAGATGTAAGCTGATCAGTCTGTAGCTGGCTGTAGAGTGGTTGATCGCAATAAATATTGGGTCTACAAGTAAGTTTGCAGCGTTTTTTTCCAAAATTTGAAGTTTTATTATGAAAACATAGTTACAATGCTTTATTTAAAGTATCGTCCATCGGAAGCTACAACTTTCCCCCATCTTTCTGGCAATTTATGAATTCCGGACCAAAAAAATTTCTCGTCTTTCGAGCCCAAGAACGTATCGAGCCAATTTTTAATTTAATCTACTGAGCTGAACAGTATTCCCGTAAGAGCGTTCTGCATCGAACGAAACAAATGGTAGTCAGATGGTGCCAAGTCTGGACTGTAAGGCGGGTGAGGCAGAATTTCCCATCCACTATTTTCCAAATAGTGGCCGAGCGTTGTCGTGATGAAAAATGACGGACTCATGCCTGGTCTCATATTCTGGCCGTTTTTCTTTTAATGCCCGCTTCAAACGAATTAATTGGGTTCGATATAATGGTCCTTGAATGGTTTCACCACTCGGAAGCAGTTCGTAGTATACGACACCTTTTTTATCCCACCATATGCAGAGCATGACCTTATTCACGTAAATATTTCGTTTCGGCGTCGATTGGGCGGGCTCGCCGTGCTTTGTATACGATTTTCTGCATTTAGGATTATCATAATAAATCCATTTCTCATCACCAGTGACAATACGATGCAAAATTGATTTATTTTTATACCGCTGCAGTAACATTTCGGACATGCAAAATCGCCGTTCGACGTCTCTTGGCTTCAATTCGTACGGGACCCAGTTTCCAACCTTTTGAATGAATCCCAGTGCTTTTAGGCGCAGGGAAACGGCTTGTTGCGTGACGCCCAATGATGCAGCAAGTTCTTCTTGAATCTGACACGCATCCTCATCCAGTAAAGCGTCCAATTCCTCGTCTTCAAAACTTTTCGGCTTTCCGGGGCGATCTTTGTCTTCAACTCCAAAATCACCACTTTTGAACCGTTTGAACCACTCGCGTTACGTCGATTCACCAATACATTCCGCCCCATAAGTTTCCGAAAGCAAACGATAGGCCTCAGCCGCACTATTCTTCATATTAAAGAATAAAAACAGCGTTTCCCGCAAATGACGTTTATTTGGCTGGAAACTTGCCACGATTTTGCTCGATAAAATGTACGACACCGATAGAACTGCTCAAATATAACGCTGCAAAGTTGTTGACAGATACAAAACCTACAAATAAAACACATGGGGTCTGACATTTCTGCCCGGGATCCACTGGTGGCGCCATCTCTGACAAACGCTGGAAACTTACTTGTAGACCCAATAAGCTATCTGGTGGAAGTAAAGTGTTTCAATGATTTACAGGTTAAAACAGGTTTGCACACACTGTTTGGTTCGGTTTATGGCCCGACGGAACCGTTGGTTCGTATTTTTTGAAAGATGACCGTGAGAACAACGTTTCTGTCAATGGCACCCGCTATCGTTTAATGATTTCGAACTGTTTTTTAGCCAAAATGAACGAGCTGAACCTGGTCGTGATTATGGTTCCATTAAGATGGCGCTGAATGTCTCGCAGCATGCGAATCGATGGATCAATTGAGAAATGAGTTCGGTGAGCAATTTATTTTTCGTTTAGGACCGGTAAATTGGCGGACTAGATCGTGCGATTTGACGCCTTTATACTATTTTTTATAGGGATACGTCAAGTACGATTTTCAGGAGTGATCCTTCGCTATAACCAGGGTAGACGAATTCCTTTTCGAATCTGTAGTTTCTGTTCATATCGATAGTATTGCTTAACTTTTTTGTCGACATCATACGTTTTATTTTATCCTCATTTTGCACTAAATCCACCATCTCGATGGTCTCAAATGTTGTGATTCTGGTATTGGCTTTCGGGCTTCTAGTAATTCTTTCAAATGTAAAACTGAAGAAATCACGTGAAATGGCCTCATTTTGTCGCATACTTTGTTTTTACAAACAACTTTCACAGTACCGAATTTTATGGATTTGCTAATCAGTTCTCCATTGCCATTATGCACAGGTGGGTTGGTTTAACAGAGATGCCAAAAGCTCACACGGCCCTATATATGTAGCTTATCCTTATAAATGCTCTCACTTTGGCATTAAAATCAATAAAGGGATGATGGGTATCTATTTGAAGTGGCCGTAGTCAAGTTAATGAAATAAAGTGAATATCTGGCCGATGGACAGCCGTAAAACCATACAGATAAGCATGCTACTTATTAGCTAGTTGATATAGCTCTTCAGGCATTGAGGCCCCGTCATTTACTGCGCCGTTTGGTGTTTAGCTGCACTTTTCATCAAACTGGATGCAATGACTCTGATAGCTTCCGCGCTTGATGCTGGCAGTATAAAATTTCTGGGGAGGTTTCGGGAGACTCGATTAGAAAAGGCCATGACAGCATCTAGGATATCCGCATTCGCGCTTTGGCACAAGACGTTGGTAGCCCGAGTGAAAGCTCGATTCTCGAATGCTTGGACATACGGAAACTGGGTTCTGTCTTGCGTTGAAAGTAATACGACGTTTTTCTGATCAGAGGATTGTCAGTTCCCCTTGTGGAGGTTAAGGTTTAGAAAATGTTTGAAATGATGAAAAGTCGATAAGCCTGACTATGTTTCGAAATCTGCTTCAGTGTCGACTTAATGCTCCCCTTTCTCAACATGATTAAGAGGGTCTTCACGTCGTGCTCAGATGATTGTTCTTGTGTCTGGTAGACGGGATCTTAGAAGTCATCCTTAGGAAAGTCATCTTTTTCTTCTGTTGGGGAGTGACAATATTTGAGGCTTATGTTGGCAAATTCAGCTTTTCTGGGAACTGTCATCAGACAATTGCTCAAATGTTTTAAGTTCAAAACTCCGTTTTCGTACACTTGGCTCATCATAACAGATATTAGAATTTCCCGTTCTTATTTTGGTATGCCTATCCTATTTCACTTTTGAATTTTCGTGATATCTGCTTTGCAGTGGTCTAACGCCTCCATTAATTATTGAGGTTTGTATCTGCAATCGGTCAAAACATTCCGCATGTATAGTCGAAGGTTGTTGTCTGTTTTTCGTTTGATAGATTTTGTCAATATCCGAGCCTGTGCATTACATCAAAATATGTATATGTACCTGGAAAGTGCCGTACATCGCCAGGAAGTTAACCCGAAGACACAAGTCCCAACCTAGAGGGTCAGATGCTTAAGAGTTAAGTAAGGGACTGTTTTTGTCACCGTGTCGAATTCGACATCTTGGGTAGATGGTGCATGAAAATTTGTCGTTAAACCGTTTGCCTCTAGATTTACAGCTGCTAAATGATTGGAATCATCTATTCATTACATATGTATATAGTATCAAGTTATACTTTATCTCTAAATTCAAGGGATTATATTACATACAGCTCTGACTCAACGGTATACTCGTAACTAGGCATTGGGATTGTCTGAATATCAGAGGAAAGTCAAAACGAGGAATTAACTGCACTCGGGTGTATTTTGTGACCCATGACCCATTCTTACAAATTTCAGTTTTCTACATAATGTCTTAAACAGTGGATGACCCATATAGATATCTTATTTGTATGATCCCAGATGTATTGCAAAGTCGAGGAAAACTTTGTCCGAGAGACGCAAGGTAAGTCGTCCTCACACATAGGTGCCTTCTAGCTTTATCATGTTGAAAGGAAAACACTTCTTGTAGAGGGCTATCGCCACTAGAGCTTTAGATTGTGGTCATGAGCCACACAGAATATACATCTTCGAAATATAACAGCCGTTTGAAGCTTCCAAAAGCAATAGAAACAGCCTTCGCGTAATTATCTCTTTGTCATCAACGCAAACAGAGAAATTTATTTTGTTACGAGTATTTTTATTTTAATTTTATTTCTGCATTTGCATGCAAAATTTGCTTAAATTTGCTTAACATAAATAAATAATTTCTATTATAAAATGACTAAATAGGGGGTAACAAAAGAGTATCAGTCAGTGGGATCTCACAGCGTGGGCTCTCAACCTTTCAGGGTTGCTGCCACATTGGCTGCTTGTTGTGCAACTGCTATTGTTTGAATTGTTGCATCACGAACATTTTGACCAGTGCGTTCCTAAAGAAAAAAGTATTCTTAAGTTTTGAATTGTATTTCAACAATCAAATATCTTACCAATCGCTTTCCGAATTTTTTGAGCCAGCCAGCTTCAGTTTGTCCGGCAAATACAGCCACCACGAGAGCAACAAAGAGGAACACCTTCGAGAAATTCATTGTCAGGGTTTTACGGCTTTGAGACTTGTTTCAGTTAAACTAGATTGTGCTTAGAGGCAACGAATGCGATTGATGGTCATAGCTGAGATGTGGTTGGTTTTATAGTTTGCATTTTCTGTTCAGCGATTTCGGGGATTTATTTATTTTTAGAGAAGAAAAAGATACAAAAATTATGATGAAAGATATTCGATTTCCAATTGGAATTCCCACGGTGATATGAATGGAGAAATGCCAAAAATGACGTTTGACCGAGGGATTCCTTCAATGTTCGAAGAACTAGAAGTGAGTAATTATCGTAGTAAAACTCATTCATTCGTGGGCTTACTACACTTAATATAATTACTGCCAGCGGGTTTTAATTAGAGAAAATTGCTAGTGAGTACATACGAGTAGTATACTACGACAGTACAAAACAAGAGTGCACATTTCCTTATTGATATTTATCTAGTAATTGGCTAATGGTTGGCTGGCATATCGATTCGTTAACCTAGGTTCATATTCCTTGTAATAGGCTTTCCAAGCTTATAAATTTCATTTTTTATCTATAAATCACTTTCACCTTTAGAAATGGAACAGGTTTTGCTGTATGGGCCTATTGCCACAGGCGACCCGCGCTTTTCGTAGAATTTTTCGACTATTCTAAATCAGGTTTACATTGACCCACGTATCGTAACTGTATATTTTCGACTTGAGGATGCAAGCGCCGTATATGGTTAGAATTGAAATGCTCTCTTCAACGACATAGCTGAGTCCCAGAAGAATAAAACTCCACTAATTGGTAGTTGCTTATTTGGTTATGATGAACCACATAACCAATCGAATAAATGAAATAAGTTTATCATGCTCTCTTGTTCCCATTTTACAGCCGAAGGCCAGGGACGTAAGCCCAGAAATAAATATATAAAAGAGAAGGAGATGCGTAGATGGGATTAGAAGTTGGTGAAAACTAAAAATAATATCTGAGGCAGACGAGAGTTATTGTGCATACTGGCATTTGTTGGAAAATCACGACCGCTTTGTAGAGAAGAGCTTATCAGTGTCATATTCAAGAAGAAACCACTCAGTAGACGAAGATGTCGCTTTAAAACGCGCGTATAAGCGGAAATTTATCGAGCTCAAATGCAGTCTTTTTTGAGAAAGCACCCTGATGCTAAACTTTGTAAAATATTGGCTCATTTTGACTGATGCTACAATCAAGCGTTGATCTGGACATCAGCCAACATCTACGTCCATTGCGAAAACTAAGTTGATTTAGGTCGGATAAAATCAATATCCCTGACCAACAGCTCATTGTGGTACTTTCTTCTTCCAATTCCGTTTACAAAAACGGAAAGTAAGGACGAATGGGTGCTGCAATTCTTCACGATTCTGAAAAAGTCATCATACCAATATTCGCGAATGAATTTAGAGAAACTTTTTAAAGTGGCCTTGAAAAAACAAATAACACTAGTTGCCATATATCCATGTATCCCTTTTAAATAAACATATACCTTTGAACACATTTAAATATCCTAAAATGGGATTACTCGATGGAGGAATTACAAATGTTTAGAAATTAATACAGAGTTCAAGACTGTACGTAATGCTGTAGCTCGTCTTATACGAAGAAACAAAGCTTCCTTCTATAAAAGCATATTTGTCCTTCATCCTTCAAGTTCTGACTTCTGGAGGATTTAAATCAGCAATAACTTAGTTTGCAAAGAGTCTGCGCCATTAATGAATCTTAGTTCCCTGGATTTAACCTTTGCATGTGTGGATGAAGCGACGGTTGGTAATATAATATTAAGTGTTGAGTCAAATGCAGTGCGTTTGGAAAACCTAGCTCCTGAATTTCTAAAAATTTGCTGCCTTTTATTTTACATCAAATCACCCACATAATAGTAATACAGGAACCCTGGGTGTGGAACAAACGCATCTGTGGTTTCGGATGTTTAAGGGGTTTCCCATCACTTTATGACGAGCGATCGGAAAGGCTGAGAGCTTGTCTTTATGTGCCGAACTCACGCTCACCATCTAAACTTGGGCAATTTTCTAACCAAGATTTAGTTGCTGCAGAGATAAGCTGCGAAACGAAATGAGAATGGCACAAATTCATCGTTGCGCATTCGTATTTCCCCACTGAAGTCGGTAGGGGAGCTCAATAAAGACTGTGACTCCAGAAAGATGGGACTTATCATATGTTGCGATGCTAATGCTCAGTAAACCTTTTGGGGCAGTAGCAAATGCAACGTGAGAGGTAATCATCTCCTGAGCTTCGTAATATCATCTGATCTGGCTGCCAGTAATGTTGGCTCTCAGTCAACATCATACGAGAGTAAGACGAGAATAATCGACTTAGCTTTATCCAACAGGTATGCTAAGGAGATTACTGGCCGGAGATATCCATGTCAGACCATTGATACATCGAATTCAGAATCGGATGCAAGGTCCCGACCTTGTTGAAGAGGAGGAATCCGCATAAAACCAATTGGACACGATTTAAAGAGGTGCTCGACAAGTGCAATAATGCTCCCCCTAAGCTCAGGACAAAACAAAAGCTTTAGGGAGCTGCTCCGAGCATGAACGGCACCCTTACCAAATGTTTCGAAATGGCATGCCCAGTCAATAAGCAGTCATGCAAATCGCCCCTTCCTTGGTGGAACGCAGACCTGCAGCGTCTTCGTAAAAAATCCAGAAAACTTCTAAACAGGTCACTTAAGACTAATTTGGAGGAATACTGGAATCTTTACAGATTAAAACAAAGACATTTTAAGAGGCTTATTCGGATTTCGAAGAGCGCCTCTTACAAAGCTTTTCGCGAAAAGATTGAAACTATCGGTGAAACTAGTAGGCTGCTCAAAGTCGTCAAAAGGCGAAGATCAACCAGGCTGGAACCAATCAGAAAATATGACGGTACCTGTACTGAGTCGAAAGCATGAGTCATGCTTGGGTCTCACTTGCCAGGTAACCTAATCGGAACCAGCTCACTATTAGCTCCTATCAACGAAACTACTAGTGAGCTAAACAACACAACATGCTCTCGCCGGTATATTGCATCAGTTGTGCTGACGGACGAGGCTATTAAGCATGGTGTTGCTTCGTTCGATGGCTTCAAGTCGCCTGGCAACTATGATGTATACCCAGTTACGAATATGTTACACAAAAAGGTATAGACCAGCTGCTGGCAACTTTGAACAGAATTTATATAGCTAGCTTGACACTAGCATACATACCCGAACCCTGATGAACTGTGAGAGTGGCCGATATACCGAAAATCGTGAAGGAGGAGTACTCGTTCACCAAGAGTTTCAGAACTATAAGTCCGACTTCCTTCATGCAGAAAGGCATCGAGAGAATGATCGAGATCCATGTGCGGAAAACCGCCTTGAAAATGCATCCTCCATCGGCGATGCAACACGCCTACCAACGCTGAAGATCCTGCGAGAATGTGCTCCGGAATCTGGTATGCAAAATTGAAGGCGCAGTCGACAAGTAGGAAAACGCCTTGGGCATTTTCAACAACGCAACTTTTGACGTTATGAAAAGCAATGCTGGTGAATAGGAAATTGATTGCGGATGCTGGCTGCGGCCAATATGTGGTGGCGAGTGTAAACAGAAGTTGTCCGCAAAGCGGCGTTCTGTCTTTACTGCTATGTTGCATGGTGGTGGACCCAGTGCTCAACGCGCTCAATAGTTCTAACGTCTATGCATAAGCATACGCAGATGAGGTAACTGTACTGTCAGTTGGGTCGTGTCTAGCGACTAGTAATGGGTTTTCAGTCAATCCTCTCAAAACTGAAGTTATTTTCTTTACGAGATGAAGGGAGCTGCCTGGTCTGACTCATCTAGTGCTTAAAGGCATCACCATCCAATTCTCCAAAGAAGCTAAATATTTGGGTGTCATCCTGGATAACAAACTTCTCTGAACAAAACATGTTACGTCGAAAGCATCTACGGCGCTGTCGGCCTTCTGGTAGTGCAGAGGAGCGATCGGGGCCTGTCACCGAGAAGGGTCCTTTGAATCTGCACGGCTATGATTAAGCCAATTATATCCTATGCTTTGCTGCTTTTAACAGACTCAAAAAACGGTTTGTCTCGAACGCATGGGGGGGGGGGGTTCCCCAGCAGTCCTGACTCCGCCCTAGACTCATTGATGAATATCTCTCCCCTTGATATGGGTTGCGTTCTCATAGCCATCTTCCGTTTAAAAAGAAATGGTCTTTGGCACAACACGCACTGGAGGTTTAATGACCTTGCTAGTCGGATGTCTTACGATTCTGGTCTTATGGACGGAGAAAATACGAAATCCACTTTCCTTGTGCCCGGGACTGGTTTCGGTCAGAATCTGAGCCAGGAAAGGGATGCAGTCGGGTCTTCATGAACGGCTTCAAAACCAATATAGGATCTAGCGCTGATGTCTTTCTGGAGGACCGGTGGAGGAGACGAAGTATTTGCGATTGTAGCGGCAGCCAAACTGCTCTTAGAGCCTTGCTGAAACTTCTTACGACTTCCAAGCTAGTTCAAGAATGCAAGAGATCACTGTCCCTTAGCAGGAAAGTCTGAAGGTTGGTTACTGGCTGTGCATTACACTTTTGCAAAGCACTTAAATATGGTGGGCCTAAGTGACACAACATACTGCGATGCTTGTTGTGAAAGTGTTGACGAAACCGCGGAGCGCTATCCCTGTGAATGTCCGGCTTATTCTCGTATCAGGCTGCAGGTACTCGGCGCTGACGTTAATCAATACAAACACAGAACATTTATTTTGTTTTTTTTTTTTCCAATTTTATTTCTGCAACTTGCATAAAAAATCTGCTTAATCATAGACGAAACTTAAAAAAATCAATAAATAATTTCTATTATAGAAGGAGTAAATAGGGAGTAACAAAAGTGTATCAGTCAGATATCATAGCGTATGCTATCAGCCTTTTAGTGTTGCGGCGACATTTGCTGCTTGTTGTGCAACTGCTATTGTTTGAATTGTGGCATCACGAACATTTTGACCAGTGCGTTCCTAAAGAAAAAAGTATTCTTAAGCCTTGAATTGTATTTGAACAACTAAGCATCTTACCAATCGCTTTCCGAATTTTTTGAGCCAGCCAGCTTCAGTTTGTCCCGCAAATACAGCCACCACGAGAGCAACAAAGAGGAACACCTTCGAGAAGTTCATTGTCAGGGTTTTACGGCTTTGAGACTTGTTTCAGTTAAACTAGATTGTGCTTGGAGGCAACGAATGCGATTGATGGTCATAGCTGAGATGTGGTTGGTTTTATAGTTTGCATTTTCTGTTCAGCGATTTCGGGGATTTATTTATTTTTAGAGAAGAAAAAGATACAAAAATTATGATGAAAGATATTCGATTTCCAATTGGAATTCCCACGGTGATATGAATGGAGAAATGCCAAAAATGACGTTTGACCGAGGGATTCCTTCAATATTCGAAGACCTAGAAGTGAGTAATTATCGTAGTAAAACTCATTCATTCGTGGGCTTACTACACTTAGTGTAATTACTGGCAGCGGGATTTAATTGGAGGAAATTGCTAGTAAGTACATACGAGTAGTATACTATGACAGCACGGTAAAAGTGTGTAAATTTGCTTATTGATGTTTATCTAGTAATTGGCAACTGACATGCTGACATATTGATGCGGTATTCTATGTATATTCCTATACGTACTAACAGGCATTTTTAGGATTTTAAATCTAAATAATTCCTTAATTGATTTTTATGAGCCAAATAACCAAGTAAACAATTTAAATGAGTTCAACATGGACGTTAGTCCAGATCTCAATATAAAGGGTGCAGATCTGCTGCAAGCTTATAATAGTTATCACGCTCATGGTGTAACTCCGCAGTAGACGAAGACCTCGCCTTAAAACGCACTTATAAGCGGAAGGGACGTCAAAAAATTTATCCAGGTAAAGTGGAAGTTTCTTTGGCAAGAGACTCTGATGCCAAACTTTATAAAATATTCGCTTATTTTGGGTGATGCTACAATCAGGCGTTAATCTAGATATCAGCCAACATGTACCCCTATTGCGAAAATTTAGTTGACTCAGGTCGGATAAAGACGGGGCACATTATCTTTCGAACAAATATTTACCCGATGCAACTAGGGGAGTCTTTCGATAGACCGTGCTTTGGTGCATAGAAGGACTAAAGGATAAGGGTCTTTCTCTTATCGTGGGTTCCTTGTTTTTTGTGAGAAGAATTTAGGAATGAAACTCTTTGCCCTCTGAAGGTTATAGTTTACTATTGTGATGTGTTATCCAAACATTTCCCACATAATTCACCTTCATAGCTTCTGTCAGCTCTTTGGAGAAAGTCAATCTTCTTGCTGCACAAGATAGTTGCATTTGATATTTCTAAGGCGTTTTCCAGAGTTTGGCATCAAGCTCTTTTGTCGAAAATGCGTGCTTCAATGGCTTAGAAATTACCTTTCGGAAAGTTTAATTCAAGTTGTCTTGGATGGTTTCAAGTCTGATATTCACAAAATAAATGCTGGTGTACCTCAAGGCTCCGTTCTGTCTCCGACACTGTTTTTAATTTTCATCAACGATCTCTTGTCTGTTACCTCTAATCCAATATACTCCTTTGCTGACAACAGTACTCTCTGCTTTTCATATTCGTTCCCGGACTTATACCCCTGCTCTTCCGCTGTAGAACGGGAACGGCAGCATGTGTTAAGCTCATTAAATTCCGTTATTAACAGGTCAGGTGTTCCTAAAACATCTCTACACCTGCTAGGTAAGATTCAAAATCATGCGATAAAACTCATAGGTGATACTAATATCACCTAGTCAATGGACACCCTGGAATACCGACGAAATGTCTCGTGTCTCACTTTGTTTTATCGCTGTTTCCACCACCAGTGCTCCATAGAAATCGCTAGTGGCATTCCGCCGCTTCAAACCTTTTACCGTAACACCCGTCTCGATATGAATGCTTATCAGCATACTCTCAAGCCCATTTTCGGATGTACTCTAAAATATCGTGATTCTTTCCTAAGCCGTACAACTCGCTTACGGAATGCCCTGCCCATCTCTGTGTTTTCTGGTCATTATAGCCTACAAACACTTAAAAACAATGTCTTTTCTTCCTCCCTAAATTTCCTTCGCCCGCGCTGTGTACAAACATTTTAAAGGCTCACAAACCCCTTGAGCGCGCGCTCATTAACAAAAAAAAACCAGTCATGGCCTTTAAGAGCTTATCTCTATAAACGCTGTCACAGGTTGTGGGTACCGATTTGAAATGGCTGGGTTTTTCTCAAGACCTTCGTGGGGTAAGTATGTGATGGATGATGTACAGGCTTAAAACAGTGCTGATAACGACATATGTATCACATTGTTGATATTAGGTGTCAGACGTTCGCTCTTTACAGTATACGGGATCTTGTATGCATTTTGCTGATTAGTTGTTGTATACTCCTTACCAAATTGACCCTTTTAAGGTCGTGTCAGTAGACTTCTAAACGTTATCCTTATAATATAATCCCCTTAGAAAAAAATGTGATGTTTACAAGGATAACGTTTAGACGTTTAGACTTATTGGACTTCAGTTCAGATATTGCAATTCAGGTCTCATCTTGATTCATTGGATGTAACTGCTGACAATCAAAATCCATCGTGAGTGGTTCCTTCTGCCTGCCAACGAAATATTTGTCGTTTGAGCAGTTAAAGAGTCTGCAGGAGTAATACCTCTAAATTTTCAGCATTGGCTATGATTCTATGATTCCGTTGTTCTTCCCGCCTCCGTTGTTCGTAATATACGAGAAACTCTAGTTTATCGGCACTTTTCATCAAACCAGCCATTTCCTTGTGGTTTTCTGCGCTCGATGCTGGTAACATAAAATATCATGAATGATTTTGAAGACTCGATTCCAAAAGGCTCTATCAACTAATTGCGATTGTAGCTGTCCAACTTCAACTTATCTTATAGTAATTCTTCGTTGCTATGGCCCTAAGGATCTCTGCATTCGCATATTTGTTTAAACAGGGTAGTGATCCAAGTCATGTTTGGAGAGCCAGAATATTGGGCTATGCCTTGCGTCCATCGCAATGTGATAAATTCGGTTAGTTGAATAGGACATTTGTTCCATTTGTGCGAACTGCAAAAATTGGTAAGTCTGAGGGAGTTTTCAAAGCTGGAGTCGTTTTCGAATTGCTATGCCACGGTTGCTTACCTTTCAATCACCAAGAACGATCATAACGATGTACTTTTTAGGCAGTTCTAGCGTCTGCTCGAGTAGTCTATAGAGGAAATTTTGGTTAATGTCGGTTGCGATTCTGTTAATTTGCGGGCTGCTTATGTCTGTACCTACAGTATCCGGGCACACATATGTTATATAACATACCAATTTCCCAAGGTTTTTTTCAGATGTTTATGATGGTGTGGTACTTTTTATGCGAGCAAAATAATAGTAGTGCATATTAGTTCTCCGGATTTACTTAAATTTTGAATTTAAATTATAGAAAAGTAAGTTAAAAGCTTCTATTTTAAGTTTTTAATCAATTTTGTAGTTAAACCGGTTAATTTTGTTCTTTAAAAGTGTGTCATAGGACACACTGCACACTAGAAAGGCGCGACTTGATTCAACCGCTTAACAAAGGCGGGACAACCTACCGAGAAGTTGAAGACCTCCTAGGACGTTCCACCAAAATGATAAGAAATGCGATGAAATACGAAGAAAAGGTTGAAACATGCTGCCGGACGAAAATTTTGCGTCCATCAATGGTGAAACCTATTGTAAGGTACTCTAAGACGCATTCTTCTTCAGCAGCTACCCAAATTGACGATGAGCTAAGGCTGACAAGGGGTGTTCACACTGTTAGAAGACGTCTGATTGAACATAATCTCAATCCTAGCAGTCCACGTAATGTCACACTTCTAAAAAAAAACACATATTAAACAGGTTGAAGTTTGCAAAACAGCATTTGTCGTGGTCCCCTGAGAAGTGGGGAAATATAATGTGGACTAATGAGAGCAAAATTGTTTTATATGGCGGCAAAGTATTTCGACAGTATGTCAAGCGTCCATCCAATACAGAATATGATCCTAGATTCACCAGAGAAACCATAAAACATGATGGACCTAGTATCATGATTTGGAGATGATTTCGTACTATGGTGTGGGTCCAATATATTGGATTAAAGGCATAATGGATCAACACTCACTCATACGCTGACATTCTTTAGAACATCATGCTCCCATATGCCAAGGATGAAATGCCACTAAAATGGGTCTTTCAACAGGTAAACGACCCGAAGCACACCAGCCAAACATCTAAGCAATGGTTTCAGGTCAATAGGATTGAAGTCATGGAGTTTCCTGCATCATCTCCCTATCTCAATCCCATTGAGAATCTATGGGCCAATGTAAGAAAGATGTCTCCCTTAAAAGAAAAACAAATATCAACGAGTTGTGGGCTGCAATTAAGCAGTCTTGGAGTGCAATACCACCCGAACGTGGCCAGCGTTTTGTTGACTCCACATGAAACGGCGTTGCGCAGCTGTAATAAGCAATAAAGGGCATGCCACAAAATATTAGTTTTGTGTGTATTATATCATAAATTGTTGAAATCCAGTATTTTTTTTGCATTTTTTTTACCCATTAAGTGGGAAAAGAAATAGCACTGATATTTTTTTGCTCGCCTTTTTTAAAAGTCCTCTTTGAAGATTAATTTAATTAAATCAAGAAGTTCGCCAAACTTATCGTGCGCTATGTTCATTTTACGGTCGACATAACCTTCCATCTGAGCAAGGTATTCGGAACATGATGAATTGTTTTCATACCACGTACATTCTAGTGGATAATACGCATCCCCAAAGATGACAAACAGTGCGAACAGAAGAAGTTTTTGCCTTTGTGGAGCGCAGTGTTAAGGAGAATCCGAATGAGTCGATTCGCCATCGTGCACAGCAATTGGAGCTATGCCCATCCACTTTGTGGAAGATTTTACGGAAAGATCTTGGCGTAAAAGCTTATAAGGTCCAGCTTGTGCAAGAGTTGAAACGGCGTGACCATTATACACGTCGTAGGTTCGGTGAATGGGCCGAAAACATGATTTAGCTTGATCCTCATGATCCTCATTTTCAGCACAAAATTTTGTTCTCCGATGTGCCCCATTTTTGGTTAAATGGATATATAAACAAGCAAAATTGCCGAATATGGAGTAGAGAAAACCTAGAAGCCTTTATCGAGACGCCCTTACACCCATTAAAACTCATTGTTTTTTGCGATTTATGGGCTGTTGGAATCATCGGCCCATATTTCTTTAAGGGCGATACCGGCCAGAATGGAGACCGTCAATGGAGAGCGCTATAAAAACATGATTTCCGACTTCTTCGTCCCTCAGTTGAGTGGCATTAACGTAACAGAGCTTTGCTTTCAACAAGATGACAATTTATTGCGGGAAACATTTTTTGAGCGCATAATTTTGCGTAATCGACCTGTGAACTGGCCTCCACGATACTGTGATCTCCCACCTTTAGATTATTGTACTTTCTTTGGGCGTATGTGAAGTCACTACTCTATGCCGATAAACAAGAGACGTTGGACGATTTGGAAGTCAACATTTGCCGTGTTATTGCTGATATACGGCCCCAGTTACTCGATAAATTTGTCGAAAGTTGAGCTTCACGATTGCGCTTCATGCGACCTAGCCGTGGCGCGTATATGACCGATATCATATTCAAACTCTAATGGCATAAAATTATCTATTAAATATCGTAGACATTAACATTAGCTCCAAGTATTGTATTTCATATTGAATTTGTATACCTATAAAAAAATCACCCTTAATGTTTTATACAGGGCATGGCTTCATGATCCCGGATTATGATCCGCCATATGAAAGCAATCGGCACTAGAGCTTCACATTAGTTATAGTCACGGATACTCGCATTCCCTTCAAAACATAAGACTCAATTGACACTGCCAAAAGCAATAGCATCCCTCATATCACATAATTATCCCTTTGACATCAACGCAAACAGAAACATTTATTTTGTTATTTTTATTTTAATTTTATTTCTGGATCTAGCATACAAAATTTGCTTAATAATATAAATAAATAATTTTTATTATAAAATGACTAAATAGGGGGTAACAAAAGAGTATCAGTCAGTGGGATCTCACAGCGTGGGCTCTCAACCTTTCAGGGTTGCTGCCACATTAGCTGCTTGCTGTGCAACTGCTATTGTTTGAATTGTAGCATCACGAACATTTTGACCAGTGCGTTCCTAAAGAAAAAAATATTCTTAAGTTTTGAATTGTATTTGAACAACTAAGCATCTTACCAATCGCTTCCCGAATTTTTTAAGCCAACCAGCTTCGGTTTGTCCCGCAAATACAGCCACCACGAGAGCAACAAAGAGGAACACCTTAGAGAAATTCATTGTCAGAGTTTTATGGCTTTGAAACTTGTTTCAGTTGAACTAGATTGTCTTTGGAGGCAACGAATGTGACTGATGGTCTTAGCTGAGATGTGGTTGGTTTTATAGTTTGCATTTTCTGTTCAGAGATTTCGGGGATTTATTTATTTTTAGAGAAGAAAAAGATACATAACATTTGATGAAGATATTATTCGCAGTGGGATCCCTAATTTGAAAATGAATAATGCGGAAAGGTACGAGTATCAATGTTCGAAGAATTAAAAATGAATAATTGACCATCGTAGTAAAACTCTTTCAGTCATCGACTTAAGCGACTATTTTTGACAGGTAAGCGAATCTATTAGTAGTTATAAAAATATCACATATCGTAGTATTGAAACTAAGCTAAGCGTGGCTAAGCGACTTTACTATGACGTTGTTTGGTGGCGAAATCGAAAGTTCATTCAGTTTATGAATTCAAACTTTTCTTCCGATGATTAGTTGAGTATCTCGCAAAAGCGTTAGCTTAAACGTAATTACATAGAATAAAAATGGATTTCAGCTTAATTTTATTTGTAAATTTTGGTCATGTAGTCTGAAAATATTCAATTACCGATTGATTCTTCATTTAAATACTTCTCTTTCTCCGAAATGCAATGCAGCAATATTTGCGCGAATGTTTTCGCTATAGACAATAGAACTATCTAAATGTACCTTGAAGAAAAAGTTATCTTTGGATTGACACCATTGCATGCCAAATTCTTCAAATTCGATTGGAGAAAGTTCACGTTGTTCTACTGGCAAAGATATAAGAAGAAGCTAGGAATTAGTTGTTCATTTTCGCATGTTGAAACCCCCCGATTTGAGTAGGTTTTTAAGTTCTAACTGGAGGGATATCATTTCTTCGAAGGAATCTGCGCCCGTCATAACATCACGATATAAAAGTCGTTAAGTAGCTGTTGATCGGTGGCTAATTGATACAAAGTCATAACAGCTAAAAATGAAGCACATGTTGTGTCATGAGGTGATAGTGATTTATCGTTTGGCCTTTAAATTTCCTCCATAAAATTCTTTGAAAATAAAAACTCTTTGAGTTGCCAAAAACGCTTTAGATCGAAAGTATTTGCAGTATCCAACTGAGTGGAAAAAGAGTCGACGCTGCCAAAATTTGAAGATATTAGGTTGTCCATATTGCCGCAAACAACCCAGCCGAATATTGTGGGTGAGCTGTTGAATTTCTGAACGCTTTACCAGCACCGATGAAGATGTGGATATGGCCAGGAACGTAAAAATGAGGATCTGCCAATCTCCATGATAAAAATATCTTTTTGTCGGAGATGGTATGAACAGATGCAGCCAATAAAGATGTTGGTTTGGGTATAACAGACCAATAAACTTCTATGAACTCCGTAGTAAAGCGAGAAAACAATTCTAGTGTTACAAATCCATTTGTGACGCCAGCCGATATCGAACCAACTTCTAATATTGGGATGCGAGCAGGCTTTCGGATGTGTCCTAAGCGATGAACCGTTCTCTTGGTGATAAACGAAACTTGAGATCCCGAATCTTGCAACAACCGATTGGATTGAGAATTTACTTGCTATTCTTGAGCGTAAACGATAGCTGTGGGCAGTTACCCGTATTGCGTTTAGCTGATATTGACGAGCAAAGCGCGAGTTCAGATTGTGTTGTCGGCAGAAGATTTGAAGATTGCGAGCTGATGGATGGAATGAGCGATATTTCTGGAACATTTCTATTTGCACTGATTTTTGACGACGATGATTGAGGGTGAACGAGTGAATGATCCCGCGATTTGCATGTTTTGCACTGAAAATTAGACCGACACTTATTTGAAGAATGTCCAGTTTGTTAGCAGTTATAGCACAGGGAATGTTGTTTAACGAACTCGCGAAGCGTTTTTGTATTGAACGAAAGGAATTGATTACAATTGCTTAAGTTTTGGATTCTGCAAAATGGGATTGTATAGTCTTTGAATGTTTGCCACGAGATGGATTAAAACGAGAAAGAGCTTAGCAAGACTCCAGGGCATCACAACGAAGCTGTAGAAACGACTCTAATTCATCGATGGTGTAGTCATCGCGAGATCCGACTTCATCCGCAGATGCTTGTCGCGTGTTCTGGTCAAGCTTTTGAAGCAGAAGGTCGCGATTGGTAAACTCGAATGCATTCAACCCACGAATCGTTTCATGGGTACAGTCGGTAACTTTACGAAGCGTTTTAATATTACACGAAGTCTTGTTGGGCAATATGCGATTAAATTATTAGATTTGACCAAGCGCTGAGCTTTCATATTTACCTTCGCCTAGCTAGTGCACTAGGGATTTTTTCTTGCTTCATGGCATTTTTTGTCTAGTCTTTATTTTAAGTGGATATTTCTTAAGAAAAATCTTGAAAACAGAAGCTTGCTAAAGAGAAATATTGCAGTCCCTTCGGTTTTTAGGTAATATCAATTATTAAACCAGAAAATAAAGTGAAAAGTATCTTGCTGCACTTTGGCGTTTGTCCAATTTTAATCTCAAAGATGGGGGAGTGAAATATCGTTTCAGACAGAAAAGAATCCCAGTCATTAATTTCATTAAATGGAAGCCATCATCGCACTCATTTATTCTTTCATTAACTTAATTTCCCAAAATGCACAGTTGGCATTTCGGTGTATCCTTTTCTGGGCTTCCAGAATACTCGACTACACTTCAAGTGGATGAAATTTTTTCTTGCTCATTAGTCAGGAGGCGAGGTATTACACTCGTTCATCATTCCGTCGACTGGCCGGTCGAAGGGGGAATTGAACTTCATATCGACGAACGTTCGCAATTGATTAATGTAATCAAGTCCCGATTTGATCCTTAATCAGCCAAAGAATTCACATTGACTATGTGGACCTACATGTGTGTATGTGTACCCATATAGCAAATTGATGAGAGCCATGAGAAGACGGCAGGGGATGCTGGCCCGTTGATTTCTTCTCTGGTTTCTTGGTTCTGTGAAGTCATATTTTGTTTTCATTAGTTTAAGAAGATTTGTACTAAGAACGAGATACTCGTAGTACCAGTAGTTGGCAACAGTACCACGATGGGCGGTCAATAGATTCATGTAAATCGTAAATACCGTAATCCGCTTGACCAGCCCATTTGGCTTTGGTCATCGTCAAGTAGCTACCGAGCCATATTCCTCTTACACTAATCCTTGCCCTGTGGGTTTAATTTACCGAAGTCCTATTGAGTGTTTTACAGTGTCTTAATGTGTTGCCAAGTAAACTGAAGGGTGGTTTCGAGGAGGAAAAATATTCAATGCATCATGGTGCGTGGTGATTATGACCCACAGAATCCCTTGCTTAACTTTTAATTTAGTTATGACTTTGGACGAGTGGAAAACCTTTTAGGACTTCAAGTGTAGGGATTTATATGTTTAGGGTAAATTAACTTACCCTAAGGGGACACACTTCATTATAATTGTATAATACTGTCTCTTTGACAGGTTTGAGGACTTGAGAGACCATACGGCGGGGGATATCAAGAAAATCTTGTGAAATCTGACACGTTTTATTTTTAATTATTCAACTTGCAACACGTATGGCATAATCATACTTATAACTGGACGTAATGAAACAACCCGAATACGAGGAAGACGAAGTGATCCACATTTATGTCACCGGATTTTTAGTATTTGTTTAGCAATTCTGTTCAAAAGAACTCTTCACTCTTCAAGCAACCAAACTAATGCTTAATTTGATAGAGACATACAATTGTTGTGCTATGGAATATACCAAGATTGAATAGTGCATAGGTTACCTTTACCTTCATAGAACCAGATTGTTTGCAGGTTATTCTCTCAAGTAAACACTTGGATATTTGCCCGCAGAGTACAAATTCAGAAGATTTATTGAAACAATAAAGAAAAGCACAAAGAAAAGTAGGTAATTCTTACTTGCTTTATACGATGGTGATACAGTTAAAAGTAAACTTGATCTTCTAGATTATTAAAATTTTGTCAAACCTTTCTTACATACGAGTAAACGTTGGTTTGCTGTACAAAATCCTTCTGCACATTTTATGAAATAGCTTGATATTGCCGAAATATTTGAAATAAAGTTGCTTGACCAGATCAATGGCGCTGACCAAATTCCGTTTTTAAAATATTTCTGTCCTCAAAAGAGGCCTTCTCTTTTAGAAACAACTTTCCGAGCAAAAAGTCTAAGTCCTTAATCTATATTAGTCATAAAAAACGACTGTTATGGTCGTGATATCATTTATACAGTTTTCCTTCTGAAATTGCTAGAGGGTAACTAAATCCTTGTAATGCTTGCTCACAGCGCGGGCGAGGGAAAATTAGGAAGGAAACATTGGTTTTAAATGTCTGAATGTGGCAACGACTACGCAGTAAAGAAGTCGGCAGGTTATTCCATAAACGGCTTAGGATATTTTAGAGTACATCCGAAAGTGGGCATACAGGGTATATTGATGAGCATTCATAGCGAGACGGGCGATACGGTTGAAAGTTTGAAGGGTCGGAATGCTACTGACGATTTCTATGGAGCACTGGTAGTGGAAATAGCGTTAAAACAGTGTGAGAGACGAGGAATTCCGTCAGTTTTCGAGGGTATCAATTGACTGACTGATATTAGTATCACCTATGAGTTTTATCACCCGGTTCTGAATCCTATATAGATGTGGGCATTGTACCCTAATTTTGGGTGGATAAACGCATTATACATATCTTGAGGCCAGGTCAGAGGTGGTGAAATATTTCTTACAACACTTGAGGAAACTTTTGCATTTTTGACGACATCAAATATGTGGTCATTCCAAAGTAAGTTGTCACTGACACACATACCGAGAGTGGAAAATTTTTCCGGTTCGAGGATGCAAGTCCCATTCATAGAAAATTGCTGAGTGTTTGAATTTCACTTTAACAACAGCAGACTGCATTGTGTTTTAGAAGCATTAAATTCCATTCTGTTGATAGTTCTCCACCCGTTCGCGAACGAATATGAAAAGCAGAGAGTACTCTCGTCAGCAAAAAAATACATTGAATTAGATGTAGCAGACAAGAGATAACCAATGAAAATTAAAAAGACTGTCGGAGACAGAACGGAGCCCTGGGGCACACCAGCATTTATTTTGTGAATATCAGATTTAAAACCATCCAAGAGGATTTGAATTGAAGGTTCCAAAAGGTCATTTCTAATCCAGAGCTTGATGCCAAACTCTGTCAAATATCGAATTTTTATTTGATACTGTCACACGTTTTGTTAACCAAACTCAGTTGAAATTTATATTTTAATCTGCTGAGGTAGAACTCCTAACTGTCAGTAGCGCAAAAAATTATTTATTTAGTTTTTTTAATTTATTTTAATGAGCTAACTAAAAGCAGTATACAAAAATAGAAATACACAATCTAACAAATAAATAATCTTCTAATGGACTTAATTGCCTAAAGTGACTAGTTGGCAGGAAAAATATACTTCAGTCGGTGGTAATTCATTGTGCGCAATCTTCAACCCTTTAATGTTGCGGCGACATTTGCTGCTTGTTGAGCAACAGCAATTGTTTGAATTGTAGCATCACGAATATTTTGACCAGTACGTTCCTAAAGAAAAAAATATTCTAAGTTTTGAATTGTATTTCAACAATTGTATATCTTACCAATCGCTTTCCGAATTTTTTGAGCCAACCAGCTTCAGTTTGTCCGGCAAATACAGCTACCACGAGAGCAACAAAGAGGAACACCTTTGAGAAGTTCATTGTCAGGGTTATTTGGCGTTGAAACTTGTTTAAGTTAAACTACAGATTGTGCTCAGAGGCAGCGAATGTGATTGATAATCTTAACCGAGATGCTGCTGATTTTTATAGTTTGAGCCGTACTCCGCTTACATATTTCGGGGATTTATTTATGTTTGGAGAAGGAAAGATACATAAGTGTGGTAAAAGATATTCAAATTCCTGATGGAATTCCCTTAAACCCATGAATGAAGAAATGTCAGGAAATCAATTTTGACCGCGGGATTCCCATACTATCTACGAGTAGAAGTAGTGTTCGAAGAATTTGAAGTGAGTGTGTCGTCGTAGATTATAGTAAAACTTGTTCATTCACAGGCTTACGGTGCTTCTTGGTTGTCTTGGAACTTTTTTAGGTTGTACAAATTATAATGAGCTGCGAATATGAGAAGATTTTGAAATGAATATATTTTCATATGTGTGGTTTTTTTCTTATGGATGGCATCCATATAAGAAAAGATACATCTTATGAGCATTGGTGATTTGTAAAAAAACTAAGCAAAGATGTATTTAAATTTTTCTTCAAGAGTGAAAGAACCGGTGTTATGATATTTGGTTGACAAGACTGCGACCTTCATTCTCGCTAAAACTTTCGCTTGTCTTCTTAATCGACTACAAGCCATTCAATTTTTGGAGAGCAGATGTCATAAAACTCCTATCCGCTGAATTACAAATGATTCAAGATATTATCAGTCCAAGGTATCTAGTTACGTAGAAACAACTACACCGTTCCTTAGTTTTATTTTGGCATTAAACTTTGCTAAGGTCATCAATATTTTCAGTCCACTCTGGAAGAAAGTTGTAAGTGGAGGTAGAATCAATCCACTTCTAAATCGACGGATCAAAAACTAGTGACCGTGTAGCTGGATGTATTTTCTCAGATAGGTTGCATCTTTAGCTTTTCCTTTACAATTGTTAATCCTGTGAAACGGATTATATCTTGATCAAAGATATGTGCATCCATTTAGATAGCCAAGCTAGAACTAAATTATTAATACTTGTGTATTACTAACTATAATCTCTTATGTGGTCATAGAGAATCAGTCCTTGTTGTCTAAAAGCTTAAGCTTATACCTACCAATCAAATTCCCACGAGACTTAGAGCTCACACTTTTTTCGCGGCAGTACGAAAGGATAACTCGTCAGTTATTAATTTGGAAGAACCGCAACAAACAGATTTTCCTTCCTTCTTAGGAGTAACCATGCAATTTCCATCAGGGATCTCGTGCAAGGTGCCTTGACAACTACCTGGAACTGGTGTTGCATTCACACCGAAAGAGAGATAATCTTCTCTGATCTAGTTATGGATGAACTGTGGTGCAGTTAAAAGAAAAGGTTAAGTACTAAAGCATGAACCTACCTAAAATACTCATTTGGCGACCTCCTGTCATCTATGAACAACAAACTAGCTATTCACGTGGATTACACTACAAAATGACATATGTACTGGCTGTATACCAAAAGCATGAAGCTAATATTGGTATAACCCCCCTTCTTCTGAAGAGGTATGCCACAGCTCATTCATCATTCCTCCCATTTAGGACAGATGGAAAACAGCATTTAAACAGCCTGTCCCCAAAAGACGTGAATCTTTTGTTTCACATCCTACAGACCCACTGCACTCGCGTCCTTTCTATCCAAGGTTTTGGAAACGCTGGACAACCGCCAGCTCATGAAATATCTCGAAACTTGAAAACTTCTCAATGGCCGGCAATACGGATTTAGTAGCAAAAGGTCTACTGGTGGTTCGATGGCATATCTTACTGAAAAGTGGATCCAAAGCCTGCATGAATCTGGCGAAAGCAATAGATGTACTTGAAACAGTTTGGCATCAGGTTTTTTTTGTCGGAAATGCGTGCCTCTTCAATGGATTAGAAATGACCTTTCGGAACGTTCAATTCAAGCTATATTGGATTGTTTCAAGCCTGATATTCACAAAATTAATGCTGGTATGCCCCAGAGCTCTGTTCTGTCCCCCACATTCTTTTTAATTTTTCTGTTACTTCCAATCTACATAATGTATTTCTTTTGCTGACGACAGTACTCTCTGCTTTTCGTGTTCGTTCACGTGCCTGATCTTCGGCTGTAGAACGGGAATGGCAGCATATATTAAACTCTTTAAATTCAGATAATAACAGGATAAGCAATTGCGGAATTATGATTGGCACTTGCACCGTCGAAACCGAAAAATTTGTCATTTGTCTCGGTATGTGCAACAATGATAACTTGTCAAAAATGCTATGGAATGTTTAGGTTTCCTCAAGTGATGTAAGAAATACTTTTCGCACTCTGGTCTGGCATCAATACTTATACTCGTATATGACAAAAATTGGAGTACAATACGTTTTTGCACTGCTAGAACCATGAGGTAGAAATAATAGGAGAGGCAAGTATAGCACAGCCAGTTGTCATGTTTAGACGCCGACTAAACGTCTCTTACCTCGCTTTGTTCTATAGCTTTTTCTACCACCATGGCTCCACCGAAATAGATTGTAGCATTCCGCGTCTGATATTATATCGCGCGATGTTTGGTGGAGCAAGACTAAATAAAAGTCAACAATCATGAAAATGGGGCTTGGGAGTCTGTATATTACAGTGGCTACAGAAAGACGTCAACTGGGAGCATAGAGGCGTTATTAGATCTAGCTCTGTTCCATGTAGCAATTCCAGTGGAAGCAGCCATACAAACACTCAAGCTAAATACCAAATACTAAATACTAAAGAAGTTAGAGGCCATCTTTGGCGAATCTCAAACTCTAAACAAATTGGACTCTACCTTTCTTAGAGGTACAGGGTAAAATTTCCTATAAGAAATGAATGGAACATAAATTCTATATGGCTGAACGAGGGTTCGAAAACTCTTGAAGGCATAGGAACGGGAGTGATAGGACTTTGAGCCCGCCTCTCATTTGCACTAAGTAAGGAAGCCACCATCTTTGAGGCAGATTTACTGCTTAGTTACTCGTACTCATCAAATACCTTCCTAGAATGCCATAAGGCACTCAAGAACCGCGTCACACCGAACGAAGTCTCACCATTGCGTGAGGGTTATGACAGCAATGAAAAGTCAGAAAGAAGGTGGATGCTAAGAAAGGTCCACTTGCCTGGCCTTGGCCAAGCCTTAGATACACTGGTAATGGATCTGTGCGGATCACTAATAGGTCATTTTCCTTGCAATAACATTTTTGCAGATTGTCTACCATCTCCACAGCACATGTAGGATTTTGCTGTGAAGCTGAGCAGTCTACGGAACAATTAATCACCTACTGTTCGGCATTGGAACGTGAAGCCGTGAAAATAAAGGACGCAATACCTACTACCACGCTCGAATTACCATACCAGAACAAGGCGCCTTGGAAACGGGGCAGACGAAATGATCAGTCAATATGCAATTAAAGTACCTGACTATTGAGGATGACAACCAAACTTCATAATTTTCTTGACGTTGAAAAGTTAGAAAGGCGAATCTCTCTCAGTGTCATAGTAGAAATTTTTCATTAGAAAGCGTTATACGGAAGCCCTAAGTCTAGATCTTTCCTACAAATAGAAGGTCGAAAAACCTAGTAAAATTGGATAATAAATTCAACCAAACCATCCACATACTCGTATCATCGATGTTCACGGCGTATGAGATATCCGATTCAAATGAAGAAAAGCGAAATACTTATAAACTGCGATACCAATTCCAGACGATACCTGCTGGGAAGTTCGGAAATTAATAAATGAAGGTAATCCCGATTAGACTTCATAACAGAGGCTAATATGGTATATCTCTTCGGAACATAACCTTCAACTCTATAGAAATTGTTTTAATGTTTTTTTTTTATTTTTTTATATTGTTTTGTCATCACGCAGTTTTAACAAGTTGGCTACCAGGTCTACTAAACAACCATATCGTGTGTGCACAACTATTGTAAAATGATGACTAATAATTACAGGTGATGGCCTTTTAAAACTTAACCATTAAATAGAAAAAACTGCACTCTTCACTTAAAAAAAGCCAGATTTTTATTCGCTTACAGATCTTGCAACATTCCATTCCGAGAAATGAGAAGTGTGTTATTTAAATAAAGTATTAGCTGACATTTGAATACTCTCAGAAAAGACGCCAAAAACATGCCGAGAACATGGAAATTTTGGTACCAAAATATGCTTGTACGAGTATGTTTTCACCAGTCAAACTAAAGCTACTCCAAGTACTCATAACTACTTAAGTCTAAAAGTTTGCATTCATTAACTAACTCAACTTTCGATTACGCCGCCAAACGATGTGAAATTTAAGCTGTAGTCAGAATTAAGTCGCTTAGTCACTCAGACTTGCTGATCTCGCCTAGTGTGTCATTCTCATAAGTTTCAATATTATGAACGTACACATATATCTAATAGTCGTAATTGAGTTACAAGTACACTTTTTGAATTATAAGTTCAAGCGCAAGTTTGTCACAAATATGCACGCTGTGTAGTAAGCGATGAATGAAAGAGTTTTACTACGATCGCTAATTACTCATTTTTAATTCTTTGAACATTGATAGTACGGAGTTCCCTCGTTTATATTCTACGTCATGCATGAACTTTTCTTCATCATTCATTTACAATATCGGGATCCCACTGTCGATTATATCTTTTATCAAACATACAGAAATCGTTTCCTTGTCCAGAAATAAAAAAATCCCCGCGATCTCTGAACAGAGAATGCAACGGACTATAAAAACCAACCACATCTCAGCTAAGACCATCAATCACACTCGTCGCCTCCAAGCACAATCTACTTTACTTGACACAAGTTCCTCAGTCTCAAATCCCTGACAATGAATTTCTCAAAGGTGTTCCTCTTTGTTGCTCTCGTGGTGGCTGTATTTGCCGGACAAACCGAAGCTGGTTGGCTCAAAAAATTCGGAAAGCGATTGGTAAGATACTTGGTTGTTGTAATACAATTCAAAACTTAAGAATATTTTTTTCTTTAGGAACGCACTGGTCAAAATATTCGTGATGCCACAATTCAAACAATAGCAGTTGCGCAACAAGCAGCCAATGTAGCAGCAACACTAAAAGGTTGAAAGCACATGATATGAGATCCTACTGACTGATATACTTTTGTTACCCCATGTAGTCATAGTAAAATAGAAATTATTTATTTATATGTATAATTAAGAAAATTTTGTATGCAAGATGCAGAAATAAACTTGAAAAAATGTGTTAGAAAATTTTCTTTGTTTGCATTGACGACGGAAGGATAATTATGTGATATGAGGGTTCGTATTTAATTTTGGCAGATTCAAACGGATATATTGTGAATGCGTTCATGACTGTAAGTGAATTGATAAGCTTTGGTCTTTACTTGGAGAATTTTCTTTTCAAGTTGATGTACCCACATACTCGTATCATCACGGCGGAAACAATTCCTTCTTCTGGTGCAAGGGAGCGACTCAACTTGCAACTTTTGGAAAAGTTTACTGCATTTTGTTTTACATATCCAGGATCGTACCATACAGATTATTTCCTTTATCAAAAAAAAAAACGACACTGTTAGATATCACTCTCCGTTTATAAAATTTCCCTTTCCAAGCAGCGATATACACAACGCTGATGGCAACGAACTATTATATATTTTAAAGAATCATCTATAGCGATAGCCAAGCTGCTGTTAAAATTATATTGGTCCGAGAATGCAAGACTTCACGGAATGTAGTCGGAAGAATGAGTCGTTTCTGGGTCCTAGGTCACAATGAGATCACGGCGAATGAAATCGTCGATTGAACTTGCAAACAAGAGTCCAGGGGAGAGTTTTTCAGGACCCGAACTATCGTCAAGTCTACCTGCGTCCTCGGTTAGGGCTTCCATTGCAATGTGTGTTTTATATTTATTATTATTTCGGCAGACCAGCCGAGTACATCCGAACGTGTGAAAGTGGTTAGCGACTTTTTTGCTATCGGTCAGTACAAAAAACTGCAGGATGGTTATTGTAGTCATGACGGGGACCCGGCCCATTATCAAGGCTTCGCCCATCAATGACGTTGTCTAATAAAAAACGGGGGGCAGAGCGAAGTACTGGTCTTATCGTAACGGTATTCAGATAACGCCACCGAAAGTTGCTACGATTTGACCAGTTACAAATGGCCGGTCGTATGTCTTATTGGCGGCAGAACCACCGGTACTCCCTACCATGGTCTAAATCACGGTACCATGGGAGTCAGGAGCCGCCGGATCTCGGTCCGTGCCTGACTTGTTGAGGTAGGCCCCATTGTGTTTACGTCATGGTGGTTGTGGTTTAAGCCCAAATAGCGGGAAAGTTCCTAGACCCAATGTAGAGTCGATATAAATACTGGATGCTGTGACGCTAAGATCAGAAAGAGGTTTTAGATCGGCCTCGACTCATTCCAAGGGTGTAACTTCTGGCTCCAACACAGTTCCGAATTGGTACTCGTGACTTTTGCTTTGAGAGTGATGACGATACTGCAGAGCGCTATTTCTGTGAGCGTCCGGTCTTCGCTAACATCAGGCTACAAATATTTGGCGCTGATGTGGTGGGTGCTGGTACTGTAGCCACTTTATCTAGGAATGATTGAGAAATTTTATTAAAATTAAGATAAAACGATACAATGGACAAGTTCGTTGCCTGAGAGTGTTCATATCACATACGGCTTCATTAAGTAATTGAATGTTGCTGCAGCATTAGCTGCTTGTTATTCAATAGCAATTGTTTTAGTGGTCGCACCACGAACACGAACATTTTTTCCGGTTCACTCTTAAAATTAAATTCTGCTCATAAGAATTCAAATTGCTTATCACTTACCAATCTCTCTCCGAATTTTCTCAGCTTCTGTTTGTCCAGCAAATATTGCCAAACTAAAAGCGAAAAAAAAATCAACAAGTCTGGAATGGATCACAGTCTAACTGGTTCTGAATATTTTGGTTCTGAAGCATAGGTACTCCAGTTCAATTTGATTGAAATACTTGAAGCCGCAAAAAGTAATTAATATCAGACAGCAAAATGTCTGTTTACATACTTGATACTTGAGGTGTTTGATAGAAATTAGGCCAGGGGATTTTTTTGCCAAAGACGCAGCTGTCCAAATTAAATTTTTTTTTATTCAAATTTGTGTTCACAAAATGGAAAATATACTGAACGACAAGTTAAGGAACAGCAGTGATTGGTTCATGTATCTAAGGCAATTGGATTACCATATACTCGAACGAGGAAATTCCAAAGTTTAATTTCTAAGAAATTGAAATTGACTTCTTTGACTATAAGGCGAATTCTGAATTGACGTCTATTCACTTCTTGGACGTCCATCATCGTCAAATGTTTTTGGAAATGCCTGGATTTCCTATGGGAAACATTGAACCCCCTTTTTATTTTAATGGGGTTACACGAGTATATGTACATATTCGTAGCAATGTGGATTTTAGTGAAAGGCAAATATGGGAAAGATAGCCCCGTCTTAACAGTGAAGAATATTATAGTAAATGAGTTTGATCTACAATACATATAAAGATAATGTACGAGGGTTGTCTGAAAAGCAACGTAAAGATAGCGGAAATCGTCAATAAAGGCTAGTGAATGCTAGTTGTGCATCTTTTGACAGTTACTTACAGAAGTTTCAGTCATTTTGGACACGCAGTTTTTAGTTGACAGTCGTTTGAGTGAGTCGATGTGAGTGGTTTTTGTGAAAATGGAAAAAATTTAGTCTCGAGCTGTTATTAACTTCTTGTATTTGAAAGGCAATACGCCTACGCAAATCAAAAATGAGTTGGACTCTGTGTATGGGGACTCTGCACCATCATTTACCACAGTGAAATTTTGGGCAGTTGAATTTGAACGTGGCCGTAAGAGCTTGGGAGATGATGAACGTTCGGGACGTCCAAAAACTGCAACTACTGACGATAACATTGCTAAAGTTCACCAAATAGTGTTAGACGACCGCCGAATTAAAGTGAGAGAAACAGTAGAGGTTATGAAAATGTCCAAAGAACGTGTTTGTTACATATTAAATCAAGATTTAGGCATGAGAAAGCTGCCCGCGCGTTGGGTGCCGCGTTTGCTTACGTTAGACCAAAAACGTGTTCGAATGAGCATTTCCAACGCTCCATTGGCGCAGTTTAGGCGCAATAAATTCGAGTTTTGGCGTAGAGATGAAACTTGGATACACCATTATACGCCCGAAAGAAAATTTTAGTCAAAACAGTGAACTGCAAAGGGCGAGCCGGCTCCAAAAAAAGCAAAAACTGGTTTTTTCGGCTGGGAAAGTGGTGGCGACTGTTTTTTGGGATACTAAAGGAATTATCTTAATCGATTATCTTCAAAAAGGAAAAACCATTACAGGAGCATACTACGCATCATTACTTGCCAAGCTGAAGACAGAAATTGCGGAAAAACGGCCTCATTTGCAGAAAAAGGAAATCCTGTTTCATCAAGAGAACGCGCCGTCTCAAACCTCAGCGGTTGCCATGGCGAAAATCCATGAATTACGGTTTGAGCTGCTTGACCATCCACCTTATTCACCAGATCTAGCCCCAAGCGACTTCATTTTGTTCCCTCGTCTAAAAACTGCTCTCGGAGGACAGAGATTTTCGTCAAATGAGGAGGTAATTACCCTCGTGAGTAATTATTTTGCAGAGAACAACGCCAAGTACTATTTGGACGGGTTACAGAGATTAGAGCATCGCTGGAAGAAGTGTGTAGAGTCTTGTATCATTGTTCGGTCGGAAACTTGACCCTCATATATAGAGTTTTCGACTGGTACCAACCTCGATTCTAGCTAGATAACAAAACTCCTGTAGGGATACGTCAACGGAAGTAAAGATGCTTAATTATTTCCAATAGCGAAGTAGTAAATAGAAGAACTTAAAATGAAAAAGTAAAATTACTTCTCGAAACGTAAAAGTATCTCAAACTCTGGGTTGAATTCACATCGCTCTTCAAAATCATTGCTGATATACCACCTTGATCAAAAAGTTCTCGGGTGGCGCTCCCATTGCTCCGATTTAAGTTCCGTTTCTTTTGTTAAGTTGGCAAATCCGTTGCTGACATTTCCTCGAAATCTTAGCGTCATAACTTGACATTTACAAAAGTTACGTAGCCAAGAGTACATCTATCTCTGTGTGTGTTGGCGATTTTTTACAATTTTGGAAATGGATTTCAATTTGCAACAACGAACTCGTATTACATTTTGCGTAAAAAACGATGCGCGAACGTTGGAAGTGTTGGAAAAGTGTTTCGGCAACGATTCTCTAAAGAAAACGGTCATTTACCAGTGGCACGAGCGGTTCAAAAGTGGTCGTGAGTCAATCGAAGATGATAAACGCAGTGGCAGACCGTTGACATCGAAAACCCACGAAAACATTGATAAAGTAGAAGAAATGTTGGTCAATAACCGCAAGTTAACAATCAGAGAGATAGTGGAGGACTTGAACATTGCCTATGAATCCGTCCAAGACATTTTGGTTAACGATTTGGATTTCCGTCGTGTAGTAGCAAAGTTGGTGCCAAAAGACCTCAATTTCATGCAAAAAAGAGACCGTGTTGACGTCGCAAAAGAGATGATTTGTGAGCCTGAATCCGATCCCACATTCATCAAAAGGATCAATACTGGAGACGAGACGTGGGTTTATGAGTACGACATGCAATCCAGACATCAGGCAAGTGAATGGCGTTCACAAAATGAGCCGAGACCAAAAAAACCACGCCGATTTCAGTCAAAAAAGAAGGCAATGCTCATGGTTTACATGGATTACAACGGTGTAGTGCATCATGAATTTTTGCCAGAAGGCCAGATAGTAAACAAAGAGTACTATTTGGGCGTTATGAGACGTTTGCGTGAAGCAATTCGCCGAACGAGAATGGTGGGCAGAAAAATCTTGGATTTTGCACCATGATAACGCACCGTCGCATAGTGCCATCATTATTCGTAATTTTTTGACGAAAAATGCAACAAATACCATCCAACAGCCACCGAATTCACCTGATTTGGCTCCCTGTGACTTCTTTCTGTTCAATCGAGTTAAAAAACCACTACGGGGAACGCGTTTCAGAAGCCGAGAGGAAATAATGGAAAAATCGCAGGAAGCACTGATGGACATACCGAAAACCGAATATAAAAAATATTTCGAGGATTGGATCAAGCGCTGGCATAAGTGTGTTGGAGTCGATGGGGATTACTTTGAAGGAGACAATATAGATTTAGATAAATAAACTTTTATTTGAAATTTTCTGAACAAATTCTGGAAAATTTTTGATCAAGGTGGTATACTCAGATGTATCCCAACAAAATACTGTGGAAGATTTGTCAATAAAAAGTGTTTTAAAGCAACTGATCAGAATTCAGAAAAATACGGTCGAATGGTAGTATCCAAAAAGTTGCATGCTGCTATATTTGTTTTACTCCTTAAAAATAAAATTTAATACGACTTCCAACGGTCTTCAATGGAAATAGTTTATGATAGGTCAGGATTCACAGTAAATCATCAGTGCTGTTAAATCCTTTAATTTTTATTAAAAAACAAATAAACCTATTTTGCAAATATGTCCGGAAGGTTAGAGTAACTTTGTGGTTAACTTGGGCTCCATAATTGTATACATATCATATGATAAATTTGCTTGTTATCCCAAGAATATTGTAGAAGGGGTTTGACGGAAATATTGTCGTTAATTGGTTAAGTTTTCCATATATGGTGGATTTATTTCATTGCCCATTCTGTATTTCACCCGGGGATTTTCCCATCTAAGAACCCATTCCTGTAGTCGCTGACTTATATCAAGATGAAAAGGGACTTTTCGGAAGAAACTAGAAAAATATATTTTATGAAACGTAGTTCCCAAAACCAGTTAACCGATTTGTTGAAAGTCTTGTGGTTGAATAAAAGGTTCTTTTTCCGTTTGCGCTAAAAGATTTTTCTTACATAGATCTGTGACCCATTGATTGTAAAACTAGGCATAATATTCTTGGGAAATATTTTTCTCTCAATTATATGAACGTAATAGACGTGCTAGTATTTAATTTTCTCTTTCCCTTTTTGATTGTTGAAAATTGTGAAGACATTTGTGCCTCTTTACCTGCCCAAAACATTAAAGTCCTTTTGTGGAATCGTCGTATTTTATGTTTTGTCATTTGTTACCCAATCAAGCGTCCCACAGGATTGTTGGAAAGTGCAAATCTGTACAAACAACTTTTGTATTCCCAGAAGGCAAACATTATATCCTCATCATTGGTCCTGTCTTGATTTACCAAATGTAAAATATTGACTGGCAATCGCAACCCTTCTTTTCGGCTTGAGATCTCTTAAACAAAAAAAAAAAAAAAACAGCAACACGCCTGAGTGAATTTCGCAAACGATTTATCCTTTTCGATAAATTTTTTTTATTCCTTTTTTTTATGAAAATAAATGGAAAAACATCCGGAACGTTGATATGGGAAATAAATACAATAATAGTGAAGGCACTGAAGGGTAAAGGAAGGAAAAAGGTTTGCATATTCAAAGCGCAAAATAGTGTTTTGCTCGCGAGGAATCATTATCCCCGCTAAACATCCCAACATCCCCAAACATTGGTGCGCTGGGAGTTGACACATGCTGTAAACAGGAATGGCACGCCAACCCGCTCGTGTGACACATTCACGAGAATTCCTAAGGGAACGACGTCGTTTGAGTAATGATTGCTGGCGAAACGATTTCCTGCTAAGGAATAAAATACGAAAAAAAAAAATCGCGAAATAAAAAAAAATGGAAAAAAACAGTCCCCCCGACCACGGGCTGATGGAAAAATCTCATTGAACCGAACACCGCATGTGGAAAAATCTCTTTCATTTTCCCCGTCGAATGGTGTTTACGCATCATTTGGGGTGGGAGGAAGTTGAGATGTGATATCCCGGGGTGAACAATGATAGGAGGCAAACTTTGTGCATATGACATCATCACCTTTTCGTGGGGTGGGAATTCGAAAAAAACAGGAATCCTTGTATTTTTTCTTATTCGGTATTCAGTCGCCTGCTGATGTTGGATGTGAAAATTCTCAGCAAAGTTGGTTTCAGTTATTTTTTTTTTTTGTATTTTGGATTCGCATAAGATTTTAATCTGCGAATATTAATTTTTAACGAGAACACTGCTGCGAACATGATTAATAGTTCGACAGGATATTATCCGTTTAAGGTCTATGGCAGAGTTTAGAGAAAAAGGGATTGTGCGAGGGGTGGAAGTGCTGCTTTTGTCAAAACAGATAACGTGTGTAAACGATTTTTTCCTTGGAAGGGTTATGCATAGCATTACATTTTATAGCAAATGAAGTGTAAAAGAAGGTGAGGTGGTGCTTGTATATGCTACAAGCCACATACAGCTAATGCCGGAATTTACCTATAATAGACCTGTTTCGCGGCTTCAATATGCTAATCTATATTGACTTTGCAAGCAGCACTGAAGTAGCTTCATCCTGATGTCATGTGTCAACGTTTCTTTTCCATTTTTCTATAATGCTAAACGGGCATTACCGCTCCCAGGAAGGGTAAAATATAATGGGCATCGGGGGATATAAGCCATTCTCAGTTAAGATGACAATAATGCATACTCGTACATACTGTAACGTATAAAGGCCAATACATTCAGAAAAATTTATTGAAAATGAAAATCACGTAGTTGTAATTCACATTCAGAAAAGTCTTTAAAAACTTTCAAGTTTAGTAGGCCCTCAATTTTCGTAGTTGAGCACACAGTAACACACTATTCCCTCTATTCCCTAGCCATTATAACTTTGAAACATTTAAGACCAATGTACATCGGTACCTCTCTTTCCTTTCTTTCCTTCGCCCACGCTGTGTGAAAACATAATAAACCCTTATTATAAAATAAAAAAAAAATGTTAGATGAACGCTGCCGATAAATGCCAATAAAACTGATAAACGAAAATAGAAATGTTTTGCGACTTGTATGGAATATCAAGACAGGATTCATCGTATTTAAATGTAAAGGGTATTTTTTTAAGAGGTTTGGAGGGTTACTATTATACACAAAGAAGTTAGATTGATGACAATTTATTAAATTCGTTGGAAAGATTATTGTATGCAAATAGTTTTGGGAGTAGGTCCACCATGACAGCCTCATAGAAAGCGCATTCTAGAGGTCCAATTTTTGATAAATTTTTTGAGCAATCTGGCGGGTTAGTCGCGTATTACTTGAACAACGTCTTGCTCCAAGGCGTCCATCGTTGCAGTTTTCTTGGCATAAATAAGTGACTTAACATGGCCCCAAATAAAATAATGCAATGGGTCAATGTCTTGAAATGACTCTATTCCCAAATCGTGTTTATAACAAAGCGATGTTTTTATTAGTAGAACGGGGTGGAGCAACACTCTGTTTGAACCACAGTTCCTTCATAATGATGATACGCAAATTTGGGAACAAATAATTGTTGATGATCACATCGTAGTTATTTATGTTCCGGTACGGTACGGAATGCAATGGCATCTGCTGAACTTCTTGAGGATTGTCCTCGCTCCAAATATGACAATTCTGCCTGTTTATGTAGCCATTTAACCAGAAATGCACCTCATCACTTTCAAATTTTATGGTACAATAAAAAAAACTGGGTCAACTCGCAGTGGATTTAAAGTCCAGCCACTGAACAGCGGACACAATAAATGGCCACACGGATTTAGCTCTTGCATCAATTGGATCATATAACCCTTCAGAGCAAGATCTGTAAGCAGAATTTTAAAGTTTTTTTTTTTTTTTTTTTGTAAGGAATCTTATCTGCTAATTGCGGGGGCGCTGCGACATAATTGATCTTTCGTACCACAAAATCAGTATTATGAAGAGAGACTGAACTCTTTTGATGAAATTGAGAATCCCTCTGTTGGAGCTTTTGAGAATGTCTAATGAGATTGAAATTGCTCTAATCGTCTCCTTACGGCACTTGGGAAAATGAATTTACATAAAATCTATTCCGCAGTTCCGTCGTCTTCCATGCAAAGACGACATTTAGCTTCCTCAATAAGACTATATTTTGTGTAGGTGATATCGAAGCTCGTAGTGTCCGGATATAAATTCAACCAGTCTTCTGATATCATCCCTTTTAAATTATAGGGACCCTTTTGATATTTTGTGAAAGGGTTTGATGGCTCTTTTAGCCTGTCGAAGCCTTGGGATATTTTTCCAATGGGATAATCACATTTCGTTCTCTTAACTCTTTACAGCTGAGTTCATTGCTGTATTCGGGATATTACAGAACGGCTCAGAGTCGATGAAAAAATCAGCCGAACCATTTCTAGCCAATAATACCTTTTTGACGACGCACCCATGAACGTTTTATTCGGTTCTTATGGGGGAGATATTGTAGTGTATAGAATCAGTACATGACTGACTTGGAGTCAAGGAGATTACAGCCTAATGCTTTAATGGCTGTTTGAATGTCTATTAGTATAAGTATGGATGGGGACGCACTTCATTCCCTTATGGAGGATGAAATTTGTGCACACCTGAATTGCATGTATTTCCGCTTGAATAACGCTGGCACTTTACCCCATTGATTTTGAAATTCTGGTGTTTGGAGTAAATACCATATACTAGGGTCCACTCCAGTGTCCATCTTCGATGCACCCGTACACCACTTGATACCTTTAAGGTTTGGGGTGGGGTTTTTGAAGGAGTCACTATATTGAAATTTCTGCTGAAGCACAGAAGTCGTAGGCAGGTAAGCATTCGTTTACCGCCCAGATCATATCAAACTCGGGGATTTCGGAGAGAAAATTCATTCATTCCATTTAATCTGAGTGATTAATCTCTTCTCTTTGTAGTAGCCTTACCATGCTGCGAGTTGCCATCTTCTTCATAGAGTGGCGTTAAACCAATGAAAGCTTCTGTTGTTGCTGTGGAATTGCAATTGTGCATTCTGCCGCTGATGCCGAGGCATGCACTTCTTTGTATGTATGTCAGATTTCCCTTTAGCTTAGTAGCACCATACTACTGATGAGTACGTGATGACGGGTCATATCATTCACACGACGGAACACCACATGGCTTTGGTCCCTTCGGTAATTTTATTATTAATATATGAATAGCAATTGAGGTTTTTTGCGAGAACCATTCCAAGATATTTTACTGTACCGTTAAATGAGATTTCCTCCAACACACCAATCATTTACTGTCCTTAGACCAATCTGCATCGTATAGAAAATATCTTTAAGGTGCTTACCCTTCACTATTGTGACTAAACCGTCGTTGTTTGTAGCTCAGATTATTAAATTTTGCTAATAGATCATCAATGACCAGTGACCACAAGAGCGTCTGACAGGAAGATGTGGAGATTTTCCGGTCTTCGAGCATCGCTCTAACCCAACGGTTAGTGGTATGGTCAATACCATTTTTAGACATGGTTTCCGAAATAGAAAGCCGCCTTTAGTATCTAGGAAGGCACATATCGCAATCTCCTTTTGTCGGTAGGCTCCTTTATTCTGGCGTTACAGTTTTTGGTTTTAAATGCATTTTATTTTCTAAATCATTAACTCTTACATACTAATAAAAAATGCTGAAATGCTAGCTTAAAATTACTTAACAAACTTATACTAACTTACTGGCCCCACACAGGCACTATAAGCTACTCTAAACTCTTATTTACATTTTATTTATTAATACTTATTTTCTATGCTTAAGGCTAAGAAAAGAATTTAAATTCTGGCGTTACAACTATCGAGATAGTGGACGGACAAAAGCCAAGTTGCAGCGAACGACGGTGAATCGATAAATTGGGGCCTTCTTTAATACAAGCTTCCACAGCAGCGATATTTTCTTCCGAACGCACTATTGTCATTCTTGTTGGTGCCTGAGTATCAAATAGCGTGAATTGCGTGATAAATTTTTCAATAAATCGATAAATACATAATAACAGGTGGCGTAAAATTAATCACCCTATCGGAAGATGGCATAATTTTTGCAAATAGCATCGTACGTCAATCATATTTGACATTTGTGAACTAAACAGCTGCAGTATACAAACAGATAAGCAATGGAGTGCTATACTCCGCAAGAGCGTGGAATAATTGTGTCGATGTTTTTGACCAATAACCGGTCAGTGGTTTTAGCGCAGCGTGAATTTCGGCGTCGATTTCCTAATCGTGTCGCGTCAACTTGGCAAACATTCCGGCGCTTAGCTACTCGTCTCGAACAGAATAGAACCACAGAAGACCATGAAGGGCCTGGTCGCTACCGGACTGATCGTACGGCCGAGAATATCGCGGCTGCGGCTGCCGATGTCGCAGAGAACGAAGAAACATCAACCAGATGACGGGCCACGCAATTGGGCCCTATATCGAATTTTTGTGAAAAACTTACATATGCTCCCATACAAAGTGCAAATAGTGCATCAGTTGATGCCCCCTGACCGTCAGTCGCGTGAAGGCGAGGCGCATTTCCGAAGAGCCATTACATCCACTCAAAGCCACTGAGTGGTGCGGCGTTCACGCGGGAGGAGTGATTGGGCTGTATTTTTTTGAGGACGCCATCGGCAATACAGTCATCGTTACTGGCGAATGCTACAGGGCCATGATAACCGGCTTCTTACTGCCGGAATTGGATGATCGGGGCTTGGTGAACAAGACGGTGCAACCGTGCAAATAGCACGAGCCATAACGGACACAATGGATATTGTGAAGAAAGCGTTTCCTGGTCGCGTAATCTCCTGTTTTGGCGATTTGGTATGGCCAGCAAGATCGCCCCATTTAACCATCCCAGACTTCTTTCTTTGGGGCTACTTGAAGCCGCGGGTTTATGCCAACAAACCGCAGACAATCACAGCTCTTAAGGGGAATATTGCACATGAATGCGAACAGTTATCACCAGAAATTTTGCGGAAGGTCATGGAAAATGCGATAAAACAGGCACAAATGTGTATCAACATTGGCAGCAGCCACTTGGCGATTATCATCTTTTAAACTTAACAAAAGCAATTGTAAAGGTCGTAATAAAGATTTCTATTATTCAAAATCATTTTTTTTTTATTTCATAAAAAAGTAATTTGAAAATAAAATTGGATGATTGATTTTGCGCCAGAATTTGCTTGTACATACAAGCAAATGCTTTCGTACGCGAAATGAAAACATTAATGTTCAAGAACCTATGAACGCATCCACTCCAACTTAAAATCTATTTAACGACTGCCATTTATGCAAAGTTCCCTCGTCAAAAGTTTTTGGCGTCAGTTCTTTGTAATCATGGAATGTGGCTCACTCGAAAATCGTGTTGTCGTAATTGGCCTGCAAAAATGCTTCTACGAAAAAGCCGAAATCTTTCTGATATTGCAGCCACTGAATTCCAAACGAAATTTGGTGTACCGTACCGTGAAGTTATTTGAGGATAGTGGAATAGTTGACAGTTGAAAATCCGGCGGTCCGTGCACTGTGCGAACGTCACAAGTCATCAAAGCCGTGGAGAATCCAATTCATCGAAATCCGCTGCACAAGTAGAAAATCATGTCCCGAGAGTAGGATATCAGCGAGGAGAGTATTTTCATGGCTCTTAAAATCTGATTTGGCACTCAACACATACAAGAGACACACCGGACACTAACCCACAAAAGTATTGAAACAGAAACGTAAGTCAAAGCCTTGCTTCGCCATTACGCAAAGAACGGTCACAGATGAATTCATTTTACTGGCAAGGAAATGTTCACCGTTGGAGAATATTTCGAGAAACAGAATGGAGTATCATTACAGCATGCCTTGGAAGTCGTTCCCAGGGCTCCACGTGGTTTTTCTCTAGTTTTTCGATGGGGAGTCGCCTACAATGGGATCACCAAGCTCCATTTCTGCGAGAAAGGTGTATAAACCTCGCCGAAAGTGTATCGTACGATGGTTTTAGAGAACGTTGTGGAGCATTAGACGAAAGTATAAGCTGGTACAACTAAAACGACCAAAGAGATCAGGTCGGAGCTTGAAAATTTATTAGAATGGCTCCGAAATTTCATGTACCAAGAGGAAGAACAAATGCGTGCAAAGTATGTAGAACAACTTCAACATAATATGTAAAGCAGACCTTACCCGGTCAATAATATTGTCATTATATCAAAGTACTTGGAATGATGAGCCGTATTGACGGAAATCCAGATTTTCTAATTTTGAAGCATCATTACTGCGAATATTGTCAAGAATAATGATCGTGTAACATGTTTTCTTCACTACTTCATCATTACTCATTTGAGTTTGTGCAGCTAGTACAGTAAGAACTTAAACAATGGAAAACAATAACGCGATATCGTCGCACGGTGTTTCTGTTGAAGAGGTTGAGATCCTGCGCATCTTCATCGAGACATATGAAGTTCATCCTGAAATGTGAAGTCCCTCAAATCCACTTTATAGCCATAAAGTTAAAAAACAGCTTTAGAAAAGCTCTTGCAAATGTATCCAACAATTAAGTCCGGGCAGCAGTTGCGAACATGAAAAGAAATATTAACACACTGCGGACAAGTTGTAGAAAAGAATTAAAAAAAAAACAAAACATCAAAAAGATTTGGAAGTGGTGCATCATCATGGATCTTTTAAACGCTGCAAATTCCAGACAAATTCGAGCAGCCTCCATTACCGCAAGTGGAGGTAAGTGATTCGTATGCATAAAGAGAAAACAAAAAAATAAATATACTCATACTCGTAAAAGTGTTTGTACTAGGTGGGATGAAAAGTAACCTCTTTGACCGCCAGAATGCACTGCTACTGCAAAAAATGATGCAGATGCAGATGCATATTAAGGCACACATGCCAAATTTCATTGCAATACTGTGTTTAGTTTTGTTTTGACAGCTGATTGTTGTTGATGAGTTTGGCATCATGTTGAGTATGGACAAAAACGATTTTCGTTCTCTCATAAAACATTATTTTTTGACAGGCAAAACTACGAAGGAAACGAAAGAAAAGTTGGATAAATATTATGGGGCTAATGCTCCGTCAGATTACACCGTCAAATATTGGTTTCGAGAGTTTCGTGGTAGCCGCAACTCCACTACCGATCAAGTCCGCAGCGGCCCTCCGATGCGGTTACAGAGGACAATGTTAAAAAATACATGAAATGGTGTTGGCTGGCCGGAAAGTGAAGGTGCGCGAGTTAGCAGATACCACAAAGATTAGTACTGAGCGCACACGCCATATTTTGGGCAATATTCTGCTTATGAAAATGTTATCCTGCCGCTGGGTGATGCGAATGACCAAAAACACGAAGGCGAGAGCACTTCGAAAGAGTGTTTGGACTTGCTGATGCGGAATCGGGCGGACTTTTGGCGTCGATTGGTAACTGGATTTGGATCCCTCGGACTATTATCTCTTCCCAAACCTCAAAAGATGGCTCATCAATAAAAAATTCAGCTCACGCGAGGAAATCATCGACGCCACGGAGGAGTATTTTGCAGACCTTCCGGAAAATTACTTTTCGGAAGGGATCAAGAAGTTGGAAAATCGTTGGAATAAGCGTATCAAACTAAAAGAGGACTATATTGAATAAAATAAAAAAAAAATTTTAAATAAATTTTTTTCATTCCCAAGGAGGTTACTTTTCGTATTTAGTTTTTCCGTTAATAACAATAACAATAAAGTGAATAAAAAAGGAAAGCAAGGAAACGATATATTTGTTTAACAATTAACACTTTATTGTTATTCAAACTCGAAATATACGAGTAAGTTGTACATATATTTTTTGCATAGACTTTATTTACTATAGCTTGCCCGCAATGCTGTGGAACGCAATTATCTCTGATTATTTCTGCGTTGAAGGTGCTTTTACTATTGGGAATGATTTGTAAATTTGCACGTATCAACTGCTTCATTTATATGAAAGTATACTTGACTATTTCCTCTAGTGTAGAACTTATGCCAATTACAATATGCCATTACAATTGTTGTGGCTTTTTGTGACTCAAGTAAAATTGACTTCTATAGTACCCGAAATTTTGAAGATAACATTCCAAAGGCAGACAATATTTTTTTAAACTGAAACCGAGCGTCGTTCAACACTTTTTAGAGTACGATTTTATGTACGGAAAGCATTTATTGGTATCTGATAATGATGCGGGGTGTGGTAAATTCAAGGCCTTTTTCGGTAAGAGTTTGCCAAACTTCGAGCAGTACAAGAGTCCACCATCCGATATCAGTCAATTTTCGCTAACCCCTACCATAGAAAATTCTCTCCTTGCATTCACTACCGCCAATAGAACAATACAATAGGGTGACCAGATAGCGTTAATGCTTTTCCCAATTTTTATGTTTCAGCAGCTGTCGAAGTCGCCAATGGCATCCAGCTGTCAAAATAATCAGTCCGATTTGCGATTTCATCATGCATCGTTTTACTCTTGCCGAACGTGCGGAAATTATTAAAAAAATATTATCGAAATTCCGGCTCAGTTGTAAGTACACAAAGTGAATTTTATTATGAGGTCGGTCGTCATTATGTCTTCAGTGTGGAGGCAATTCGTCGCAATGTGGATAAGTTTGAGCGTGAGTACACTCTTTTCGGATCCCAAGCCATCAACCAGACAGAGATTGGTGCAAAATGAAGAAAACATAGCCGGCATAGCGACCAGTATCGAAGAAGACTCAAAAGTGTCGATTTGACGCCTATTTTGCGGTTAGATTTGGGCCTGCAACCGTATAAGATTATGCTAACGTAAGAATTGAAGTCAGATGAGCATAAATAATGCCGTAAATTCGCTAATTGGGCGCTCGAAATGTTGAAAGGAGATCCGGATTTTGGTCAAAAAATCAACGGACAAGGCCTATTTTTTGCTCAGCGGCTACGTGTTTGGCCAAGCATCAATGGATCCACAAATATTGACTGTTTGGTGCGGTTTATGGCATGGTGGCATCATCGGACCTTTCGAAATGAGGAAGGAGACACCCTTTCCGTCAACGGTTTTAGGTACAGAGCGATGTTAACTCTATACTCAGAGTTCGACAACACCGTTATATCAAAGCTGTGGTTCCAACAAGAAGGCGCTAAATGACATACAAGCGACACGACCCTCGAAGTTGTGAAGGTGAAATTTGGCGACTGGGTCATCTCACGGCGAGCGTTCATCAATTATTCGCCGCGATCATGCGATTCGACATCACTTGATTATTTTCCCTGGAGCTACGTCAATTCCTTAGTCTACGCTAACAACCCAACTACTTTGGACGAGCTTGAGGCCAACATTCGATACGCTATTGCCGGAATAACGCCGAACAGATTGGACCGAATCATCAAAAATTGAACCGGCTGCTTGAAGCAATACCAGCGAAGCCGAGACGGCCATTTGAATGATGTGCTATTCCACACATAATGTCATGAACGTAGCTTCAAAATGAAGCCAGAATAAATTTTATATCCCACACCGTTGTTGTTTTATTTAAATTTTGTTTCCTATCGTTATTATATGATCACCCTGTATAAAAGCCCTTGCAATTATGATATTGTAAAAGGAGCCTAAGTTTCCTGGTTTCTTAATAGCTGTATGTTTGTCGTCAATTGCACCCAAAGTACAATATTCCAAAATTTATGTATCTGTCCAAAATCACTCGCGCTATTTTTCCACTCCTCTGGAGCTGTAGTAAACTATAAGAAAATATTGATGTATGTAGACTCATGTTATGATTAGTTCAATAAGATATTTTGAAAACACATAGAATTGTTTTTAATTATTTCAAGATTCCTTGCGATGAAAAAACGTGACAAGAAGGACATTTAGAGCAATCTGCATCTACTCCTTCATCATCTGATTCTTCGATTGTTTCCCAACCACTACTATGTAAACGACTCCCACAAGGAATCAAAGCGCAACAAAAAGAGTTGCTATAAAAGGTTCGCTTGCACTTGGAGCAAGCATGAACCCCAAGAAACAAATACCAACAATTGCCAAGGCTTGGGGTGAAAAGCTCTTAACATTGAAATCGCAGCAAAGAATGTTTGCTGAGAAAGCTGTTAATGACATTCTTTTGATGGTAGCCAAGGAGTCTTCCACAAATACTCTGTGAAAATTAATGAGGATTCGAGGCATCGTAACAATATCACCAACGCTAATAGCGGTAAACCCTTCCTACCATGGCATTTCCCGGGGAAAAGAACAAATATCAACTCAATTTACGTTTCTACCAGATTTACCATTTTATAAAAAAAAATATATTAAGGCTTGAAGTGCTTGACAGGTTTCCACTATGGCAGAGCTTATTAACGGAGAGCTTAAGGGTTTCGAAGTTTGGGGGCCATACAATTTTTAGAGTGTAACGCCCGCAGCCAGCCACATATTTCGAGATCGTACACAGATTCCGAACAATTCTCATATAAACTGGGCGAGTGTGTCGAAGCACCTTAAATGACATACTCTTCTGACGTCACCGTTGATTCTAGCAGGGAAATTCTTGGGTCAAAATGTCCATCTCTGGACGGTATGTGATTGGGAACCCCTAGGACTACGCATTGTTCTTCTTCATCGTGCAATTTAAAAAAGATGGAAAATGGGCTGAAAAAGGATAATATTACAAACCAAACTAAACACCATGATTATATTCGTAGAGGCTTTCCCCGAAACGTTGAAGCAACATCGAATTTTGTGAGCCCTGGCTTACAAAAGGATGGAATTACTCTGTTCCTTAAATGTCAAAGTAAAGTATATATGTTTTATAAAGGAAATAACCTGTACGGCATGATCCTGGATTTACATATAAAAATATTGTAGTAAACTTTTTCCGAAACTTGCAAGTTGAGTCGCTCCCTTGCACCAGAAGAAGGAATTGTTTTCGCCGTGATGATATGTTTCTATGGCTGAGGTGCCTTGTGGGTACATCAACTTGAAAAGAAAATTCTCCAAGTAAAGACCAAAGCTTATCAGGTCACTCACGGTCATGACCGCATTCACAATATATCCGTTTAACGCGGCCAAAATTAAATACGAACTCTCATATCACATAATTTTCCATTCGTCGTCAATGCAAACAAAGAAAATGTTCTTCCATATTTTTTCAAGTTTATTTCTGCATCTTGCATACAAAACTTTCTTAATTATATAAATAAATAATTTCTATTTTACAATGACTACATAGGGGGTAACAAAAGTATATCAGTCAGAAGGATCTCATAGCATGTGCTTTCAACCTTTTAGTGTTGCTGCTACATTGGCTGCTTGTTGCGCAACTGCAATTGTTTGAATTGTAGCATCACGAATATTTTGACCAGTGCGTTCCTAAAGAAAAAAATATTCTTAAGTGTTGAATTGTATTACGAGTACAACAACCAAGTATCTTACCAATCGCTTTCCGAATTTTTTGAGCCAACCAGCTTCAGTTTGTCCGGCAAATACAGCCACCACGAGAGCAACAAAGAGGAACACCTTTGAGAAATTCATTGTCAGGGATTTGAGACTGAGGAACTTGTGTCAGTCAAAGTATATTGTGCTTGGAGGGAACGTGTGTGATTGATGGTCTTAGCTGAGATGTGGTTGGTTTTTATAGTCCGTTGCATTCTCTGTTCAGAGATCGCGGGGATTTTTTTATTTCTGGACAAGGAAAAGATTTCTGTATCTTTGATAAAAGATATAATCGACAGTGGGATCCCGATATTGTAAATGAATGATGAAGAAAAGTTCATGCATGACGTAGAATATAAACAAGGCAATTCCGTACTATCAATGTTCAAAGAATTAAAAATGAGTAATTAGAGATCGTAGTAAAACTCTTTCATTCATCGCTTACTACACAGCGTGCATATTTTAGCAAACTTGCGCTTGAACTTATAATTCAAAAAGTGTACTTGTAACTCAATTACGACTATTAGATATATGTGTACGTTCATAATATTGAAACTTATGAGAATGACACACTAGGCGAGATCAGCAAGTCTAAATGACTAAGCGACTTAATTCTGACTACAGCTTAAATTTCACATCGTTTGGCGGCGTAATCGAAAGTTGAGTTAGTTAATGAATGCAAACTTTTAGACTTAAATAGTTATGAGTACTTGGAGTAGCTTTAGTTTGACTGGTGAAAACATACGAGCATATTGCAGTACCAAAATTCCCATGTTCTCGGCATGTTTTTGGCGTGTTTTCTGAGAGTACTCAAATGTCAATTAATGCTTTATTTAAATAACTCACTTTTCGGAATGGCATGTAAGATCTGTAAGTGAATAAAAATCTGGCTTTTCTTAAGTGAAGAGCGCAGTTTTTTCTATTTAATGGTTAAGTTTTAAAAGGCCATCACCTGCAATTATTAGCCACAATTTTACAATTTTACGCACATGATATGGTTGTTTAGTAGACCTGGTAGCCAACTTGTTAAAACTGCGTGATGACAAAACAATATAAAAAAAATAATATTAAAACAATTCTACTGGGTTGAAAGTTACGTTCCAACGAGATATATTAGCCTCTGTTATGAAGTCCAATAGAGATTGCCTTCATTCATTTATTTCCGAACTACCCAAGCAGGTATCGTCTGGAGTTGGTATCGTAGTTTATAAGTATTTCGCTTTTCTTCATTTGCATCGGATATCTCATACACCGTGAACATTGATGATACTAGTCTATGGACTTAGGGCTCCTGTGTACCGCCTTCTAATGAGAATGAAAAGATTCTACGATGCACACTGAAGGTATTTGAGATTCGCCTATATGACTTTCCAATGTTAAGAAAATTATGAAGTTTCGTTTTCATCCTCAATCGTCAGGTACTTTAATTGCATATTGACTGATCATTTCGTCTGCCCCGTTTCCAAGGCGCCTTGTTCTGGTATGGTAATTCGAGCGTGGTAGTAGGTATTGCGTCCTTTATTTTCACGGCTTCACGTTCCAATGCCGAACAGTAGGTGATTAATTGTTCCGTAGACTGCTCAGCTTTACAGCAAAATTCTACATGTGCTGTGGAGATGGTAGACAATCTGCAAAAATGTTATTACAAGGAAAATGACCTATTAGTGATCCGCACAGATCCAGTACCAGTGTATCTAAGGCTTGGCCAAGGCCAGGCAAGTGGACCTTTCTCACTTTTCATTGCTGTCATAACCCTCACGCAATGGTGAGACTTCGTTCGGTGTGACGCGGTTCTTGAGTGCCTTATGGCATTCTAGGAAGGTATTTGATGAGTACGAGTAACTAAGCAGTAAATCTGCCTCAAAGATGGTGGCTTCCTTACTTAGTGCAAATGAGAGGCGGGCTCAAAGTCCTATCACTCCCGTTCCTATGCCTTCAAGAGTTTTCGAACCCTCGTTCAGCCATATAGAATTTATGTTCCATTCATTTCTTATAGGAAATTTTACCCTGTACCTCTAAGAAAGGTAGAGTCCAATTTGTTTAGAGTTTGAGATTCGCCAAAGATGGCCTCTAACTTCTTTAGTATTTAGTATTTGGTATTTAGCTTGAGTGTTTGTATGGCTGCTTCCTCTGGAATTGCTACATGGAACAGAGCTAGATCTAATAACGCCTCTATGCTCCCAGTTGACGTCTTTCTGTAGCCACTGTAATATACAGACTCCCAAGCCCCATTTTCATGATTGTTGACTTTTATTTAGTCTTGCTCCACCAAACATCGCGCGGTATAATATCAGACGCGGAATGCTACAATCTATTTCGGTGGAGCCATGGTGGTAGAAAAAGCTATAGAACAAAGCGAGGTAAGAGACGTTTAGTCGGCGCTTAAACATGACAACTAGCTGTGCTATACTTGCCTCTCCTATTATTTCTACCTCATGGTTCTAGCATTGCAAAAACGTATTGTACTCCAATTTTTGTCATATACGAGTATAAGTATTGATGCCAGACCAGAGTGCGAAAAGTATTTCGTACATCACTTGAGGAAACCTAAACATTCCATAGCATTTTTGACAAGTTATCATTGTTGCACATACCGAGACAAATGACAAATTTTTCGGTTTCGACGGTGCAAGTGCCAATCATAATTCCGCAATTGCTTATCCTGTTATTATCTAAATTTAAAGAGTTTAATATATGCTGCCATTCCCCTTCTACAGCCGAAGAGCAGGCACGTGAACGAACACGAAAAGCAGAGAGTACTGTCGTCAGCAAAAAAAAATACATTATGTAGATTGGAAGTAGCAGAAAAATTAAAAAAATGTGGGGGACAGAAAAGAGCTCTGGGGCATACCAGCATTAATTTTGTGAATATCAGGCTTGAAACAATCCAATATAGCTTGAATTGAACGTTCCGAAAGGTCATTTCTAATCCATTGAAGAGGCACGCATTTCCGACAAAAAAAACCTGATGCCAAACTGTTTCAAGTACATCTATTGCTTTCGCCAGATTCATGCAGGCTTTGGATCCACTTTTCAGTAAGATATGCCATCGAACCACCAGTAGACCTTTTGCTACTAAATCCGTATTGCCGGCCATTGAGAAGTTTTCAAGTTTCGAGATATTTCATGAGCTGGCGGTTGTCCAGCGTTTCCAAAACCTTGGATAGAAAGGACGCGAGTGCAGTGGGTCTGTAGGATGTGAAACAAAAGATTCACGTCTTTTGGGGACAGGCTGTTTAAATGCTGTTTTCCATCTGTCCTAAATGGGAGGAATGATGAATGAGCTGTGGCATACCTCTTCAGAAGAAGGGGGGTTATACCAATATTAGCTTCATGCTTTTGGTATACAGCCAGTACATATGTCATTTTGTAGTGTAATCCACGTGAATAGCTAGTTTGTTGTTCATAGATGACAGGAGGTCGCCAAATGAGTATTTTAGGTAGGTTCATGCTTTAGTACTTAACCTTTTCTTTTAACTGCACCACAGTTCATCCATAACTAGATCAGAGAAGATTATCTCTCTTTCGGTGTGAATGCAACACCAGTTCCAGGTAGTTGTCAAGGCACCTTGCACGAGATCCCTGATGGAAATTGCATGGTTACTCCTAAGAAGGAAGAAAAATCTGTTTGTTGCGGTTCTTCCAAATTAATAACTGACGAGTTATCCTTTCGTACTGCCGCGAAAAAAGTGTGAGCTCTAAGTCTCGTGGGAATTTGATTGGTAGGTATAAGCTTAAGCTTTTAGACAACAAAGACTGATTCTCTATGACTACATAAGAGATTATAGTTAGTAATACACAAGTATTAATAATTTAGTTCTAGCTTGGCTATCTAAATGGATGCACATATCTTTGATCAAGATATAATCCGTTTCACAGGATTAACAATTGTAAAGGAAAAGCTAAAGATGCAACCTATCTGAGAAAATACATCCAGCTACACGGTCACTAGTTTTTGATCCGTCGATTTAGAAGTGGATTGATTCTACCTCCACTTACAACTTTCTTCCAGAGTGGACTGAAAATATTGATGACCTTAGCAAAGTTTAATGCCAAAATAAAACTAAGGAACGGTGTAGTTGTTTCTACGTAACTAGATACCTTGGACTGATAATATCTTGAATCATTTGTAATTCAGCGGATAGGAGTTTTATGACATCTGCTCTCCAAAAATTGAATGGCTTGTAGTCGATTAAGAAGACAAGCGAAAGTTTTAGCGAGAATGAAGGTCGCAGTCTTGTCAACCAAATATCATAACACCGGTTCTTTCACTCTTGAAGAAAAATTTAAATACATCTTTGCTTAGTTTTTTTACAAATCACCAATGCTCATAAGATGTATCTTTTCTTATATGGATGCCATCCATAAGAAAAAAACCACACATATGAAAATATATTCATTTCAAAATCTTCTCATATTCGCAGCTCATTATAATTTGTACAAACTAAAAAAGTTCCAAGACAACCAAGAAGCACCGTAAGCCTGTGAATGAACAAGTTTTACTATAATCTAAGACAACACACTCACTTCAAATTCTTCGAACACTACTTCTACTCGTAGATAGTATGGGAATCCCGCGGTCAAAATTGATTTCCTGACATTTCTTCATTCATGGGTTTAAGGGAATTCCATCAGGAATTTGAATATCTTTTACCACACTTATGTATCTTTCCTTCTCCAAACATAAATAAATCCCCGAAATATGTAAGCGGAGAATGGCTCAAACTATAAAAATCAGCAGCATCTCGGTTAAGATTATCAATCACATTCGCTGCCTCTGAGCACAATTTGTAGTTTAACTTAAACAAGCTTCAACGCCAAATAACCCTGACAATGAACTTCTCAAAGGTGTTCCTCTTTGTTGCTCTCGTGGTGGCTGTATTTGCCGGACAAACTGAAGCTGGTTGGCTCAAAAAATTCGGAAAGCGATTGGTAAGATATACAATTGTTGAAATACAATTCAAAACTTAAGAATATTTTTTTCTTTAGGAACGCACTGGTCAAAATATTCGTGATGCTACAATTCAAACAATAGCTGTTGCTCAACAAGCAGCAAATGTCGCCGCAACATTAAAGGGTTGAAGATTGCGCACAATGAATTACCACCGACTGAAGTATATTTTTTCTGCCAACTAGTCACTTTAGGCAATTAAGTCCATTAGAAGATTATTTATTTATTAGATTGTGTATTTCTAGTTTTGTATACTGCTTTTAGTTAGCTCATTAAAATAAATTAAAACAACTAAATAAATCATTTGTTTGTGCTACTGACAGTTAGGAGTTCTACCTCAGCAGATCAAAACATAAATTTCAACTGAGCGTGTGTCACAAAAGATGTGAGAGTATCATATAAAACGTATAATTTATTTATAATATTATGATTTATTTAATAGTAATTTATCACAGTCCGTGGATTCGAAACAATATTTTTTTATTCTGCTTGTTTTGAACAATCTGATGTCACTTTTAATGTACTAGATATCTCGTAGCGTTGCAGCAGTTACGCCTTAGCACAAAGGAACTTTCCATAGTCTAACAGTCATAAGTGGTTTTAATATATGATATACAATACATATAAGAGAAGAACATAGGCGCAATTAACTAGAAGAAAAAAAGATAAGTGAGGTACGGCAAATGCTCGGCAGTAGACATGTGTTTTCAGAACGATAAATTTCGAAGCTGTTAAGCTGGAACAAAAATCTACAAGGATGAAAAAAAAAAATGCATGGTAGACTTATAGTCGGTGCTCAGGCTGTGGAAAGATTATTTCTACAGGCTCTTAAATAGTGATGCTAAACAACCTTCCACCATCAGGCAGAATTAGCCATTCAACCTGGACGAATACAGGAAAAATTTCCGCTCACCCGACCAAGATAAAGTCAGGACAGCAATTTTCAGTATTAAGTCAAGCAAAGGTGCTGGACCCGATGGCTTAACTGACGAGATGTTTAAAGCAGCAGGTGGTGGCTGGATACGGAACATACGCCAACTTATCTCTACAATCTGGGTCGATATAAGTGTGCCCAACGAACGGAATCCCAGAATTGTTCTATTGCCTACGTTAACTTAATAAAACGCGCTTACTCTTTATTATTTTAACAGACTGTTGGGATGTTATCAGTTCGCGGTATAGAAATGTACTGCTTATACTAGGCAACACTTGATCACTGACAAGCAACATTGTCAGAGAGAGGGAGAGCTGATATTGACAAGACGCAACAAGCATTCGCTCTGCCACATCAAGTGAAAACTCCAGACCATAGTCTCACCGGCTCCCATCAGTGTGGTGTTAAGCCATCAAATTCGAACCTTAACCAAATTTTCATAACACTGCAGATGTTGGAAAAAACACGCCGAAAACCAAAGACAGTGCTGTCAACAGAGTGGGGCATATAACATCAAGTTAAAGTTTTCTTTATTGAGACTTAAAAAAAATCAATTATAATACATATCATCCATGTCTACTTGGAAAGCGTATGCCTGGCTAAAGACTTGTAAATTGAGGTATATAACTTCATAAGCTAACAATCAGTATATATGTGTTATATTATAAAATAACAATATAAGTATTTTACTATATGCTTGCTTCCGGCATACTTAAATCAATCCATATTATAACTTAAAATAATGACTTGAATACACTTATACTTAACCGCTCATACCGCAAAGTGCAGTTAATTTCAATATTGATTATTATACCCTATACCCAGAAGATACAGATATGTTTCTTTGTGTGAGTTTCCCATTAATCTGCTTAATTGTTAATATATAAGCTGTTATATAATCTAAAGCAGAATTAACTTTTCAAAATGTACATAACCTCAAAAACTGATATAATGCGAGCATGAATTTCGACCAATAAATTTCTTGTTCATATACATGTATGAGTTATCCTCTTAAATTAAATCGTGACGCTTTCAGATAAAAGGGCAACGATAGGTTTCTACTAACATTTTGTTCGATATGAGAATGAGATCTTTCATTAAGAAGGTTAAATGGCGAAAGGTGGTAATTGTCGTCTAAACTTTCATTTTTATTTGAATCCAACAAAGGCTTGATTAAATTATTAGGATGAAACTCTACTCGTTGAAGGTTTCTTAATGTAAGGTTAATAAGGTATGTCATAAGAGGTGTTACCTTGCATGTGTCGTAAAGAAGTTTATTTGGATACCATTTCTTATCTGGTCTTCGATATTTTCCACAACAGAATCTAAGTATCCTTCTTTCGAATTTTTTGTACTCGTTTGCGGTTGTAGGGGAGACGGTAAACCATACGCAAAAACCGTAGGCTAAAATTGGTCGTATAAGTGTTTTGTATATGAGTATCTTTGTACTTGATTGTAATGCTTTGGATTGCAATAAGGGCTTTAACGTGGCGGAAACGGCTTTGGCTTTTGCTAAAGTTTTCCTGGCATGTTTATTGAAAAGAAATCTATTGTGAAATGTTACACCCAAGTATTTCAGTTCTGAGCGTAGGGGAATGGTGTGGTTGTCGATTTGCAGATTCAAAGTTTTGCTTTCCTTCACAGCTAGGCGGTGCCCTTTCCCACTTGCATTGCGAAAGCAAGTTATGCCACATTTGCTTAAGTTGAGTTTTAGCCCCCATTTCTCGAAGTAGCCTAACAGCAAAGGAAGCTTTTGTTTGATTTTGTTGAGAGCAATTTGTGGTCTCGAATCGCTAGCTAAAATTAGAGTATCATCTGCAAAAAAAATTTCACCAAAGTCTCTTTCATTATTTATTACACTGTCATATGGATAGTCGTACAAATATATTATGAACAGAATCGTACCTAGGATAGAGCCCTGCGGAATGCCCGATAGTATTGGGAATGATTCTGAGGACTCAGATTTTATAACTATTGAGGCAAAACGATTTTGTAGATAGTTATAGAATAGTCGTACCAGCCATGTCGGAAAGTTTAATTTTATAAGTTTAAAAACTATACCCTTATGCCAAAGCGAATCAAACGCTTTCTCAAGGTCAATGTCCAAACCCACCGTACATTTTTTATTCCAAAAATTTGGATTACCTTGTTATTCAAAAGTAGTATCGCGTGTTCGGTTGAGTGCTCTTTCCTGAATCCGAATTGCGTGTTTGGGATCACATTTGCATCTTCACATATAACGAGAATGTGATCGGCTAAAACTTTTCCAAATAATTTTCTTATATTGGAAAGCAAGCATATAGGACGAAAGTGTTCGATTTTTTTAGCTGATATTTTTTTTCCTACAGGTAAGAGTTTTGATTTTTTCCAAATTGTAGGGAAATATCCATTATTAATACAGTGGTTAAACAGAGAGCACAATGTTGAATCGAGCTTAGAGCAACATTTGCGTAAAATGAAATTGGATATCCCATCAATGCCCGATGACAGCTTGTTATTAAGGTTGGCTCTAAGAATTTTGATTTTTTCAGGCGTGGTAAAAGGTGGCGAATTTGGGTTCGTAGAACAAAGATATGGTGAAAAAGTTGTAAGAGAGGTAACACATTGATTAGCACGAAATTCAGTAACTGTTGACAGAACTTCAGAAGTTAAACTGCTATCGAAATGTGGAGTTTTTTCTAAGCAAACATTGGCATAGAACTCTTTAAAAGTAGTTAACTTAGTATCAATATCAACTAGTTCCAGACCGTTGTATGTTAGAATGTCTTTTGAGATGTCTGAACCAAAAAAATTTTCTTCCTGTTATTCTATCTACTTCTTTAAAAGCTTGAGGTGAAGGTCTTATTTTCTGTATTTTTAATTTGAACGCAGAATTGATGTCTGTGTTTATTCTCTCACTTATTATTTTGCTAAGACAATTAATTCTTGATGACAACTCGCGATATTCCTGATTTATTCTATTGAGATGTCTATGGTAAATTCTTTTAAGTTTTTTAAGCCAATGGGAAAGTAGTTTAATCAATTTTATTGTAAGAGAACATAGGGTTTTGTATTTGAATAACCGAGTTAGAATTAATACTTGATACCAATGCCGAGTTAATTTTTTCTATAAATGCATCTATTTCTATATTGGAAAGGTTTCTATTAAATGGAACGTTGAATCGAGAAAGACCATTATGAAGATCGGCTCTGAAAGCTGGCCAGTTGTACTTTGTACTTCGTGACAAATCGACCTCTGCTGCTTTAAACTATTCGGCGAAGGAGTCCGTTCATCTGCTTCAATCCCTTAATAGAATTTAGTTCAGATTTTACTATTCAAATCTTTTCTTGATTGGATGCAACTGCTGCCAATCAAAGTCCATATTGAATGGTTCATTCTGCCTAACAACGAAATAACAAATTCCAGCGAAAATACATAGCAATTAGGTGCGCGCAAATCTCATCCTCGATAAGGGAATGAAGAGTGAATATATAAACGGACAGTCTAGCAGACATTACAAAGTAAATGAGTGCCAGCTCATATTGGAAATGAAATAGCTAGAAATGATTCTGCTGATTTTTTATCAGCCCTAAGGGCGATTCACCAATTTACACAGTATTAAAGCGCAGGGAGTACAAAATTTGTATACCCCATTGGGAAAACATCCAATGTCTTCGCCAGGCTAAAAGAGCCACCAAACCCTTCCTCAACAAATCTAAAGACTCCCTATAACTCAAGAATGATATCAGAAGGTTGGATTTCTAACTGAACACCGCCACCTTCAATATCACCTACACAAAGCAGTTCTTGGCATGAAAGGCGACGAAACTGTGGAACACATTTTATGTGAATGCATGGTGAGACGATTAGAGAATTTTAATTCCTGGCGAAATCCTCAAAACCTCCACAATTCTCAATTTCTTCAAAAGAGTTGAACTTCTCTTGGCTGATTGATTGCACAAAAGATTTTGAAGCACCATTAAAAAAATAATAATAATCTAGAACTGTAAGGATTACCGTCCCAGTTGGAAACCGAATACATTGACTTCTAGTGTACGGAGTGGATTTATGATATACTCGATACCCTATTTACGTTCTCGTTAAAAATATTGGGTTTGTCAAGAGCGAAGAGAGATTCAAAATGTGGAAAGAGGTACATCATAAAAAGACAACTCGTTGAACGAAATTAAAATATGTATTATAATGAGACCCAAAATATTTCCGGAGATATGTTAACGTGGGTTTTCACTGACGTATTACCTGAGGCGCCAAATATTCTCTCTTCACGCTGAACACATATTTGCTGTAACGTCCTCTTAGCTTACTCAATACGTTTAGAAAAAATGTAAGTGGACAACTTTTAGTCGATGTCTGTCAGTAATTGAAAAACCACAAAAAGCCTGTCGAAACACCAATCTGGTTTTTGTAAATGACGTGCCGGTTTAATTCGGCTATTGGGAGACGAAATGATAGATAATTTTGGTAAAACCATAACAAGCTATAGATCTCATCTTTATGATTCTGACGAAGTAGATGAAGTATGAGGAGTAGCTAACGGTTAATCACAAGAACAAATCCTGTCATGCATAGCGAAGTGCTGGGCTTACGAATCTTAAGAGAAACATAAATTCATTGCTTTATGAGCGACATCGAGATGTCGGACGACGCCAAGAAGAGCTGAACTACGCTGGTATGTGATAATGGACACTATATTTCTTTGACCAGCCAGTACTAAGTGGCAACTCGTCAGTCATAAATTGTTTGTGGATTTGTCAAAAAAATATTGGGTCTACAAGTAAGTTTCCAGCGTTTGTCAGAGATGGCGCCACCAGCGGATCCCGGGCAGAAATGTCAGACCCCATGTGTTTTATTTGTAGGTTTTGTATCTGTCAACAACTTTGCAGCGTTATATTTGAGCAGTTCTGTCGGTGTCGTACATTTTATCGAGCAAAATCATGGCAAGTTTCCAGCCAAATAAACGTCATTTGCGGGAAGCGCTGCTTTTATTCTTTAATATGAAGAAAAGTGCGGCTGAGGTCTATCGTTTGCTTTCTGAAACTTATGGGGCGGAATGTATTGGTGAATCGACGTGCCGCGAGTGGTTCAAACGGCTCAAAAGTGGTGATTTTGGAGTTGAAGACAAAGATCGCCCCGGAAAGCGGAAAAGTTTTGAAGAAGAGGAATTGGACGCTTTACTGGATGAGGATCCGTGTCAGATTCAAGAAGAACTTGCTGCATCATTGGGCGTCACGCAACAAGCCGTTTCCCTGCGCCTAAAAGCACTGGGATTCATTCAAAAGGTTGGAAACTGGGTGCCGTACGAATTGAAGCCAAGAGACGTCGAACGGCGATTTTGCATGTCCGAAATGTTACTGCAGCGGTATAAAAATAAATCATTTTTGCATCGTATTGTCACTGGTGATGAGAAATGGATTTATTATGATAATCCTAAACGCAGAAAATCGTATACAAAGCCCGGCGAGCCCGCCCAATCGACGCAGAAGCGAAATATTCACGTGAATAAGGTCCATGCTCTGCATATGGTGGGATCAAAAGGATGTCGTATACTACAAACTGATTCCGAGTGGTGAAACCATCAAAGGACCTTTATATCGAACCCAACTAATTCGTTTGAAGCGAGCATTAAAAGAAAAACGGCCAGAATATGAGACCAGGCATGAGTCCGTCATTTTTTATCACGACAACGCTCGGCCGCATGTTGCGGTTTCGGTGAAAAACTATTTGAAAAATAGTGGATGGGAAATTCTGCCTCACCCGCCTTACAGTCCAGACTTGGCATCATCTGACTACCACAGAACGCTCTTACGGGAATACGCTTCAGCTCAGTAGAGGAAATCAAAAATTGGCTCGATACGTTCTTGGGCTCGAAAGACGAGAAATTTGTTTGGTCAGGAATTCATAAATTGCCAGAAAGATGGGGGAAAGTTGTAGCTTCCGATGGACAATACTTTGAATAAAGCATTGTAACTATGTTTTCATAATAAAACTTCAAATTTTGGAAAAAAAACGCTGGAAACTTACTTGTAGACCCAATATATCGTTTAGAGCCAACTCAGGGTGGCAAAGCAGGAAGTATTTTCTCAACCGCTTATTGAAGTGAATACTGGAGCTTGTGCATTTTCAAGTTGGATACTACCCAAGGTCCAGATTATTTTGAAAGTTCAACTAGTACCGATATAATTAAGTTTCGGTTCAAATTAAGCTTTAAGTGCAAAGAGTCAAATTTCTCCCTCTTCCCAGCATACGATGGAGTTCCGATAACCCCATTAGCTACGTTCTTCTGAGTGACGCAGATTTGGTCCCCATCGACCTCAGGCGGTTTAATCAATATCGTTCTGTCCGAGAGTGGCGCTGGTTCCAGTTGCTCATTGGTGTCTCTTGAATTAAATAAAAATAATAATACAAAATAAACACCAAAATGTAATGCATTTACTTGCACTGATGCTATCAATCTGTCAGATTGAGGTAATGATGATGAGTAAAGAGGTAGAGTGTCAATAGTACAAACAGACTCCATATCAACGTCGGTTACGTGCACTATAATGCCAAACTTCCTGTTCCCTGCGCTTTAGAGCAGTCAGTCGCTAGGTATGATCCAACAGACAGTACTGCAACGTCGTTTGTACATACATATATGCCTGAGCATATATTATACGTTAGAACTACTGAGAGCATTAATCAGTAAGTAGACCAACATCCACCATAGGAGTGAGAACGGGACACCACCTTCCGGGAGCTTTGCTTATCCTCGTCACCAAATATTGACGACATGCAATTAGAGTCCTATTCACAAGCATTGTTCGTATCCACAGGACTAGTGATTCCTCTATGCTGTTTTCATCTATTGCATTGTTGAAAGCACCCCTAATGCCAACGAAAATGTCCAGCACGTACTGCTTCGTGTCGAGTGCGTCTTTTTGAAGCACAGTCTTACATAGCTCCCTGGCTATTCCTTAAGACTTGATCGAAGATAATGTACTAGAAATGTACTCGCGATATTTACGCCTGAATACTGATTTTTTTTTCTTTAGTAGGTCCATCTAATAAAGCCTTAATTTAAGGTTAATTCTTAATTAGAAACATTTAGTGGAATGTTTTAAGATTACTGCCACTGCAAGGACCCTTTGCCAGAAAAGAATCTGGCAATTGAGCAATTGCTATAGTTTGTATGGAAGCATCACAAATATTTTTACCAGTTCTCTCCTGCAGTTATCAGAATAATATTTTTTTATTTTAAGATAGGATATAAAATTGTGCTGAAGTACTTCACCAATTGCTTTCCAAAGTCTCTCAGCCATCCAGCCTGAGTTTTCCCAGTCAGTACTCCCAAAGTCACGGCGAGCAAAACAAAAACAATTGGGAAGTTCATTTTGATTATAAATCGCAGTAAAATAGCTACTAGCTTTTTGATACGTGGTCTTCAGATCGAGAAATCTGGATATTCGATGATGAAAAGGATGCTTATGAAATACCAGGGCACAAGAGCTATCTGAAGTGTAATAATTCATACGCTGCAGGTGGTATTGTTGTTTATATTTTACGCGACTTATTAACTAAGGAAAGAGCAAGGAATCTTATTATCGTCGGTGACATAAATTTGGATATCCTAAGCGAGTCCTCTATTGTATTAACGTATCAATCTTTAATGTGTGCTAATGGATTAGAGTCTTGTATAAATGTTCCTACAAGGCAACCCTCCAATACTACAAGTATTCTGTAGGCTTGATTGCAATTCGAAATTCTCTCTAGTTAGTAGCATTGCTGATTTTAGAATTTCTGACCATTCTATGATTAGTTTATTCTTTCAGTCTAAGAAAATACAGAGTATCAATAAACAAAATCTTTATTATTCCTCGAAAACCGTGAATCACACATATCTAAAAATTATTGCAAGAAACCTGGTCAGACATATGGACAATAAGTGATCCTAATGTTGCTTTTCAATTGTTTTCTAACATACTTCTCAAACATGTTGAAATGTGTTTTGTGACAGTGCATGAGAGATTTAAAAAACCAAACAAGCTAAAGCCCTGGATATCCAACTATCTAGTTAATAAAATAAATGAAAAAAACAAATTAAGAGTAAAATGTAAAAAGCACCCACATAATAATCATCTTCGTATTGCTTACGATAAGATTTGTAAAAAAATTGCTCTTGAAATTCCGAAATGCAAAGAAAATTTTTACATCCACAAATTCCACAATGCAAAAGCTAATAAAAAAAATTAATGGGTTATAGTTAATGAGCTTTTTAATAGGACTACTCCAACGGGTACACCAGCTTGTTCAAAACATAATAATCAGGATATTACTAACAGCACAGAAATAGCCAATACTTTCAACTTCTATTTTACTAGTATTGCGGATAAAACAATATCTGATGCAGGACTCAACTCTAGTTCTAGCCGATGTACGACTGAGTGTTCTAACAGGGAAAGATCAGAGGTTCTGAGCTTTTTCTACGAACCTATCTCATCATTTGAGGTTTATAAAACTATTATGTCTTTAAGCAACTCGAATTCACTTACTTATAATTCTTATTCGAATACGTTTATAAACGTAATATTGTAGATGTTTTGGCTCATATATATAACAAAAGTATCTTCTGTGGTAAATTTCCCGATATGTTAAAATACTTATAGCCCTATCTCTCTTCTTCCAATATTTTCAAAAATTTTTGAAAAACTGATCAAAAAGAGAATGGTATCATATCTTGAAAATATTTCTTTTTTTAGCAATAGGCAGTATGGATTCAGAGCGGGTAGATCAACAGAGGATGCCCTCCTTAGCTTCTGCAGTAAGATATATGATAGTATCAATAGCAAAAAGTTAGCTGCTGCTCTTTTTATTGATAAAACTAAAGCTTTTGATACTGTTGATCATACCATCTTGCTAAATAAATTAAACAAAGCTGGATTCAGAGGGTTGATACTTAGTTGGTTTGAATTCTATCTCATGAATAGGAAACAAATGGTTCGAATAGAAGACAAATTTAGTGAGTACTGTGAAACAAGAATTGGTGTTCCACAGGGCTCTGTTTTGGGACCAATATTGTTCTTAGTATACATTAACTCCATTTTTACTTTAAATATGAAATGTAGGCTTACCGGGTTTTGCTGATGATATAGGCTGTTCATATTCTAGCAACTCTCTCCTAGATCTGACAGCTGAGATCAGCCACGACCTAGAAATTTTGAGACACTGGTTCCGCTTGCATAAACTAGTTATATGCGAAAAAACAAAAATCATGTTTTTTAATATGCCAGCTATGAACTTACAACTCCCGGTTTTCACTTTTCATAGTTCGTGTTGCAACAACACTTTGGTAAGTTCTGACTCTCGTTCTAAAATTACATTTAATAGTATTAAAAGTTGCTCAAGCAATTGTTTTGTTATTGGTAATGTACAGGTATTTAAGTATCTGGGACTTGAAATCGACAGTAGACTAAACTGGAGCTCTCATACTGCTTCCCTAACTACCAAAATGTTTTACCATTTGAGAACATTTTGCACGAGAAAACTTTTATTATGGCCTAGTCCAATTCAAATTGCAGTATGCGTTAACTTGTTGGGGCGGTACAAACAAAAACAAAACCCAACCTTTGCTGATACTTCAAAAACTTTTGCTTAGAATCATCTGGAATAAAAGGCGATATGTACACAGTTTCCCATTCTTTCTTAATTCCTTTATACTACCTCTAAAGCATCTTTACTTATATAAAGTTTTAAAAATATTTTTCTTAAGAAGTGGATACTCATTAAATCATGATCCGAACACTTATGATCTTCGTAGCTCGGATATGAATCTTGCTTTGATCCCTCCCCACAATACGCATCTCTTCTTAAGTTTTTACTCATCTGTCGCTCCTCGTATTTTCAATAAACTACCAATTGAAGTAAGGCGTTCTCAGAATATCTTTTCATTTATCAAAAGGGTCAAAAAGTGGCTGTTTAATTATGACTTCAATGTGATAAATAATCTACTTAAGTTAATTATTTAATGGCAGATATTTAATATTAAACTTTTAACTTGAATTGAATCTCACCCCACCACTGTATTTTAATTCAATTAAAAACTAATTAAGATTTTTACTTGTTTTTATTTTAACTAACTCGATACATTCGACACTAGTTCCACTAACTATAGAATGTATCTAACCGTTCATTCTCTGATGAAAAACATTCAAAATTGCAGTATTTCTAATTGACTTAGAACTCTCTTAATGTTACTCTTGCTTAGATTTTGCATATATTGAAATTTTGTTACATAGTACTACTTGTAACAATTAAGAAAATTATTATTTATATTGTATTAACTCACATTGTTATTGAATGAATGAATGAAAATAAAAAAAAATAAAAAAAAAGTTATTTAAATACCCTAAATTTACAGCATGGCAAAAGACGTTATACGTTTTGGGGATTCTCTTCAAATTCCAATGAACAATTCAAATAAAACAGGTACCAGTGTATAAATTAATTAACGCAGAGATACGAGTAGCAGAGAAAATTATTTCAGGTTCTTAAATGTGTCCGGGGTTCATTGATTTGCATATTCATAATTTAGAAGGAACAATTATTCATAGTCAATTAAAAAAAAATAAAAAAATACAGCATACAATTAAATTCAAGTGATTTGAGTTGAAAATTCGATTTGTGAAGATTGAAAAGTTGAAATACCATAGAGAACAAAAGTGATTTTGGAAAATATAAATGAAGTGCAAGAATACGTATAAGATACTTTCAAGGATGATTCACAAGATAACCAAACATGTCGCTCAACTCAGATCAATTGGAAATTAGTTAATACCGAAAAAAATAAGATTTTCAAAAGACAACTTCTAATAAACATAAAAAAGGTCTACATAGATGAGGAGTGTCAGCTTAATGGATTCCTTACAAATTAGATCTAAAGATGTATTATAGTTAATATTTCTGCACAAAGGCTAATGAATTCTACTGTAATAAATCTAACTATAACACTTATTTACATAATCTGACAGATAACGACGAGGCTTATGCCGGTATTGATTGATCGACAAAACATAATCCCATAGACTCATTATAAGTTGAAGATAGAGATATAGATTAAGGCCTAATGGCATGGAATTTTGATTGGTTCTTTCTTTTTGAGACGTCTACGTCAATTTCTTGAAGTTCTGCTATAAAAGTTCCCACTGAGAGCCTTGACATATATCCCCACAAAACATTGATACTCCTACCATCTCTATCTCCGATGCTCATAGACCTGGATACAAATCGCAATTGCAACTTGCATCTTCTGAAGTTTATTTCTGTCAACCTTTATAAAAAAGATGGGAGAAAAGATGAAATGAAAAGAAAGAACTCCTAACTTATGTTTATATTTCTATTCAGAGTAGTTGTACTATGGATTCCGTAAAATATTATTTATGTATGATATCTGCATCCTGTTTTTTTTTTTTTTAAATATGCCTACCCAACTTAAGAGAGGAAGTGTAAAGAAAGGTTTTAAACAATAGTTTATCTTTGCTCAATGTGCTGCACTTTAGCTTAATACCTAAAGGGTGTTTTTTTTTAGAGGTTTGGTTTGTTGAAACCGGTGGATGGGCCGAAAACATGATTCATCTTGATCCTCATTTTCAACGCAAAGTTTTGTTCTCCGATAAGGGCCATTTTTGGTGAAGTGGGATATGTGAACAAGCAAAATTATTGAATTTGGAGTGGTGAAAATCCAGAAGCATGACGCCCTTACAACCATTAAAACTCACTGTTTGGTGTGGTTTATGGGCTGGTGGAGTCATCGGCCCATATTTCTTTAAGGACGATGCCGGCCAGAATGTTACCGTCAATGGATGGCCCTACAGAAACATGATTCTTGACTTCTTCATTCCTCAGTCGATTGGCATTGCGTGACAGAGCTTTAGTTTCAAGAAGATGGCGCAATATGCCACAAGGCGTGCGAACCCATCAATTTATTTGCTGAGCACATAATTTCGCGTAATGGACCTGTGAACTGGCTTCCACGATCCTGTTGCCCCACACCTTTAGATAACTTTCTTTAGGGGTATGAGAAGTCACTAGTCTATGCCGATAAACCAGAGACGTTCGACGGTTTGGATGTCGACATTCGCAGTGTTATTACTGATATATGGCCTCAGTCGCTCGATAAAGTTGTCGGATATTGGAGTTCACGATTGCGCTTCATTCGATTGTGGAGCGCATACGCCCGATATCATATTTATGCACAAATGGCATACAATTATCCAAACAGCTAATATCATAGCCATTAACATTAGCTTTAAGTGTTTTATTTTATATTGAATTTGTATACCTCAAAAAAAACACCCTTTGTAGTAACGGGTGACCAGATAGCAATGATAGGTTTTCCTGTCAAAATTACCAATGACATCCAGCTGTCAAAATATTCAGTAAGGTTTGCCATTTCATCATGCATCGTTTTATGCTGGCCGATCATGCGGAAATTATTAAAAAATATCAAAATTCCGGCTTTGTTGTAAATACGCAACGTGAATTTCGTCGTGAGGTCGGTCGTCTTAATTCATCGCACCACAGAAAAGTTTGAGCGTGAGTACAACTTTTCGGATCCTAAGCAACCGACCGGAAGGAGATTGGTGTAAAATGAAGAAAACAAAGCCGCCGTAGCGGAAGGTATCCAAGAAGAACCAGAAAAATCGATTCGGCGCCGATCGTCAGAGAGTCAACCCGGCTTATTTTGCGGTTGGATTTGGGCCTACATCCGTACAAGTTTGTACTGATGCAAGGATTTAAGATGGGCGATAATAGACAATGCCGTAAGTTCGCTAATTAGACGCTGGAAATGTTGGCCGGAGATCCGAATTTTGCACAAAAAATCATCTTTTCGGACGAGACCCATTTTTGGCTCAGTGGATATGTCAATCACGGACACAATCCACAGAAGTTCGGCCAAACATCAATGCATACACAAAGATTGACTGTTTGGTGCGGTTTATGGCATGGCGGCATCACCGGATCTTGTTTCTTTCGAAATGAGGAAGGAGACACCGTTACCGTCAATGCACGGCGCTGCATTTTTCTCTGGGACTACGTCAGGCCCTTAGTCTACGCTAACAAACCAACCACATTGGACGAGCTCGAGGCCAACATTCGACCCGTTATTGCCGGGACCGGCATCAAAAATTGGACTGATCACTTGAAGCACTGCCAGCGATGCCGAGGCGGCCATTTGAATGATGTGCTATTCCACACATAATGCTAGGAGTCTAATGAGAATCAAAACCTGTAGATACATAACGATATGACCAGTCAGGATGAATTTGATTTGTTAGGAAGTCTACTCGATTGCCGTACGTCTATATTAAATGACTTGAGCCGTTTAATAATAGATGTATTGACTTGAGATCTTCTAAGAAATGTGAGATCTTCGTAGTTGCTGGGACAGATGATTTTAATGAAATAGACGAAGCAGATTAAGTTGGGGGAATAAGTCTGGAGCCATTCAAAGGACCTTTATGATTATGGATTTTAGAAAGTTTTTCTTGTAGACAAGATTGTAAGGAATCGGTGGATTGCTTCTGAATCTTTCGCTTTGCCGGTAGAAAAGCTTTCGCTATCCATCATAATTTATTTCTTTGAAGCTGCTGCTGCAAATTTGTTATATCGAAGTGTAAAAAGCGTATTGAGCAGCTTCTAGATGACGTAATAAATGTTCAACATTATCTTCTGGGTGCAAGTGGCTACTTTCCCAATGTTTGTCTCCAAAAGTTTGATGATGACATGTTTGCTGAATTTTACAGTAACTTAGAAAGGGTAGACAGCGGTGCACTTGATATTTTGAACCAAGTCCGATCGAAAAAAAAATGTCGTCAATGTTGGCTTTGGTTTCGATGCAACAATAATTGATGCTGGTGCTTCTGTTGCTATATTTAATGATTGCAATTTCTCCGGCAAGGAAGATATTTCGTCGCTAGAAATTCTCCTCCTTTCTTATTGGGATTCCTTTAATACCATTAAAGTTGGTAACTGCTTTCATTCTCCTCTGTGAAAGACTCCATTTTGTAGTTTAATTCTTGCAGTTGTTTTGCAGTTGCGTTATTTCCCTCGGATTAGAAGGGAACCCCAGGTTAGGTGAGTAAGTGATTAACTTTATTTAAGTCTGACTTCACTTGGTGAAAACTGATCACAAAAAATAGTGTATTAATTAATGTAGACACTATTGAGAGGGGCTGCTTTATCCATATGTTGTGAGACCGTAAGCTATAAGCTGTTGTAAGCGACTTGACTATTTTTCTCTTCCTTTAAAAGAGGTTTATTCGAAAAAAAAAATGTTTAAGGAAAATACTTCGTTTTTTGAACCTGGCTATTTTCTTGCTCCTTTCTAAGGATTTAATCATTTATAAGTTTTGTATTGCTCACAGTACTCTCCTATATTACACTGCTAGCGCGATTTCATTATCAGCACACTTTCTTTTAGGGCAAATGAATCACAAATTTTTTTGTGCACTGTGGAAATATTTTGAAATATTCCCCTTTGTCTTCGTCAGCACTTTTTTTTTTGAAGGAAAGAACAGATCAATACTCGTAATATCGTGAAAAACAATCCAAAGAATGAGCAATCCAAAGCTGAACATCTTCATCATAAAGAATTTTCATGCGAGTATAGACGACTACATTTGCCCTTGTAGGTCTTACGATAACACAAACCCATTATAGCTAGATGATGTTTCTATAAATGAATGAACGTAAATAATTAACTATTCACATTTAAACTGGCCACTAGAGGCTGTAGAAAGAATGAGTAATAGATATTCGCTTGGAGCAGAACATTCTTTTTATTTTCAACCCAAAACACTCAACAGGAAATTACCGTCTTGATTGAGTGATTTTTTGGCTCTATTTACGAATGAGCATGATTGCGGTGATTCATAAATGAACTAAGGCATATGCAAGTCTTGTTGAATTTGAAAACTTGAAAATCTTTCTTTGATGACGATGAGGGAATTCCACTCGGTACATTCGTACTCGGTTTTGTTTTACTACAATAGTTCGCTAAAATCGAGAAAGAATCCCCGATGGCTCGGATCGTAGCTGACTTAAGGGTATATAACCAATGTGATCCTATGACTTTCTATCAATTGAATAGTATCTGCTTAGGCAGCCAGACCAAACAAATCCAACAACTTATAGTCAAAATGAATTTCTCAATAATTTTCCTTTTATTTGCCGTGTTTTTGGGAGTTCTTACTGGGCAAACTCAAGCTGGATGGCTGCGAGACTTTGGAAAGCGATTGGTGAGATAATTCAGAAAATTCTAATTTATATTATTTTAATAAATTAAATTATTGTTTTGATAATTCCAGGAAAGAACTGGTCAAAATATTCGTGATGCTTCAATACAAACCATTGCAATTGCTCAAGATGCTGCTAATGTCGTCGCAACATTCAAAGGATAATCTGAGCTGCTTGCTACAAAATTATTATTAATATTATTGTGAATGTGTATAATTTAAGCTATTTATTGATTTCGATCGCTTTGTAACTCACTAATTCTAAATAAAACGCTTTTGTGGAGACATGAACAACTCTTCCACCACTCTTTGACTTAAGGGTAAAAAACTATTTATTTTAAAAACTTTTAACATTACTTTAATGCGTGAATTTTTAATAAATTATCTAGTCGCCTCCATTCCCAATTGTCGCCACACAACTTTGTTGACAATTTACAGCCGATTTTTCTGCGGTAGTCGCCAAATTCTACTTAAAAGCGCTTTAAGCTGTTCTACTGTCCTAATACCTTTTCCTTTGATCCTCTGTTTCCTGAATCACGTTTTTAAATATGTTGGCATATGGAGACTGAGATACTTAATCCAATAAATTGACGTCGTTTTCCGCCTACCATATTTCGGTTCATTATCCTCTTATAGCAGTCAATGTAGCGTTTTTCTTAAGTGTGTGTGCAAAAAATACTATGTATAATGTCCCAAACGTAATAAACATTTTTGGTCGTTCGACAAAAATATTATAAATAATGGTTCATACTCCATCCCAACGCCCATTTATAATGACATACCAGCTGTCAGCTCTTTGGACAAGGCCAATCTACTTGCTAGACGCTTTGCAGCCAACTCAACACTTCCGGATTGTGCTTTGTCACCGCACACAGTGCGTGGAATCTTGAATGGGACAAATCCACTTTCGCACTCGTATAGTAGCAAGAATACTTAAAGGTCTCAACATACATAAATCCGCTGGTCCAGATGGTATATCTCCCCTTCTTCTGAACAGGTGATCTTCCACACTGGCAAAACCACAGCGTAAGATTTTTCACCAATTCTACTTTTTAGGACTTTTTCCGAGCAGTTGGAAAATAGCATTTGTCCAGCCCATCCCTAAAAAGTCTAATCGTTTTCCCTCTCCCCCTACAGACCCATTGCACTTAAGTCCCTTATTTCCAAGGTATATGGAAGCGCTGATAAACCGTCAACTCATGAAATATCTCGAAACACGAAAACTTTGCAATGACCGCCAGTACGGTTTTCGTAGCAACAGGTGATTTAATGGTATGTCTCACCGAAAAGTAAGTAGCGAAAGCAAGATAGTTGCACTTGATATTTCTAAGACACTCGCGCTGTATGAACGGAATATCCCATTCCTATTGACCAGTTAAGGCTGTTTTTGGTACGATTTGATATGTATTGTGTCAATTTCTCTACAACATGACTCTGCGGTGTTTGCTTCTTCTGCCTTGGAATGTCTCCATTGAGAGCAGCCAAAAACCTAGGTTAAGAACGAAATTATTGTTGACGATCCTGCAAAATAAAAAGAGGATAACGACATTTAGATCTGCGCACTAAGTGTTCATATCTTGAACACATGATAAAAACTGTGACATATACTTTGGTGACTGCTATAGAGAAAAGAACAAGCGTTTATTTGGGTGAGAAAATTAGTTGTAAACGGCTTTCGGGAAGTGAGAAAATGAATCCGCATCAAGCCTAAAAGCTTATAAAAAGGAAGTCTGCAGTGCGTTCACGCGTCGACAGAGAATTCGGACAATGTTTCTTCGTACCCTTCGGAAGAACCTATAAATATCATAGAAACAGAAAAAGCGAAACAACATCTGTGTTTGCTACGAGGATTGACAAATCCCTTAGAGACAAATAAATTGTGGTGGACTGCTTTCTTGACATCGTAGGAGCTTGCGGAAACACCGAACATCCCAGATATACAGAAGCATCCAAAACACAGGAGTAGATAATACTATATATATGTAACTGAATGATGCAAATGCTAAACGGTAGAAATACCAATGCAACATAAAGCAGTGAGAGTATCAGCGCCACTGCTGCGAAAGGTCACTAAATATACTCAGCTGTTTTTGTTTCTGTACCAGTTTCTATACCTAATGATACGCTGATGACATTACGTCGTCAACAATTTCGGAACTCCCCCGGAGGGAGTTTTTGGCCTAACATCCAAAAGAGATCACCATAATCGCTTTTACAAAAATACGAAATCAAAATACTCGTAAACTGCAAAAACCCACTTTTTTAGTAAAATAATAAGGCTTTCAAAAGAAATCAAATACTTAGGGTAACTCTAGACGAAAAATTCACTTGGAACTCTCACCTCAGGAAATATGGATCAGCGGAACCGTAATTGGTAAGCGCTTTGGTATGAACCCCAGAATTATGCTGTGGCCTTATACAACCATTACCAGATTGTCATATATGCAGCACTGGTATGGAGATAAAAAAAGAAGCGAAGTCTACAAAAAACAGACTCGATAAACTTGTGTATGTACTACGAGCGCAATGAGAACAACTTCTAAAGCAGCGCTGGAAGTTATCCTTAACCCTCCAACTCTAGATAAATACTCGTAAAGAAGAAAAACGCTCATATTTTAAAATGACGACAATATTGACATTGCCGTGAAATTAAGCAAAGTTTAACTACTTGGAAGTATTTACCATAACGGACAAATGTCTTCAAGTTTACATTCCCAGACCACCATATTTGGGAGCAGAACAAACTCACAATTTCTAGCGATTCTCATGTTGAGTACACAAGTGGGTCGAAAACAGATGAAGGATTCGGGACTAGAGTATATGGTGTTAATACAAAAACATTCACCTACACAAGCATGGGCAAGTTTAACCCCGTATTTCATGTGGAAATCTTTGCTATAGAACTGTGTTTCAGAGACAATATTTTATAAACAGATCTATCCCAAATAAAAATATTTATATTCACTCTGACAGCAAAGCTGCACTTCAATCCAATAAGGCCGATGTAATACATCAAAAGTAGAATGAGACTGCCTTCTACTACTCACAGAATTCATGTCATTTGAATGGCAGGACACAGCGGGCGTATACTCAATGAAAAGGCAGACATACTAGCCAGAAAATAATCTGCATAGACTTTCATGATTTCAAAACCATTCTACGGACTACCTATCAGCACTGCGAAACGCTGTTTTTAGAACTGATTGAAAAACAAAGCTCACGATTGCTGGACGAAAACTGTAGGCAACAGATAAGCCAAAATGTTCATGCCAAACATCTTCCGTATAAGAACGAAACAACTCCGTTCGTATAGTAACAGGATTTGTCACTGGACATTGCCTAGTCAAAATACACAACGTGGGCAAAGATTCAGCAGAATACCTTTTGTGTTAAATCAAAATTAAGTTTTGAAAATCAGTGTCATCGATGCCAAGTAGTTATCAGAGATATCTCAAACCGAATCTAGACCATTGACTAAATACAATGTGTGCGGTAAGTCTCCTTACACCCCTCCACTTCGCTAATAGTTCAAATAGCCTTATTGACCTCTTTCTTGTTAGCAGTCTTGATAAAGCGCTTTCTATAATCAGCTTTCTGCCCCATGCTTTTCTAAACATGACCTTAAACGAGGGTGGTGTGAAAAGTTTTCGACCGAACAATGATACAAGACATTTTTTTTCAAAATTTTTTTTATTTTTCTACATAGTCTCCTTGTAACTCTACACACTTCTCCCAGCGATGCTCCCATCTCTCTAACCCGTCCAAATAGTACTTGGTGTTTTTCTCTGCAAAATAATTGTTCACGAAGGTAATTGCCTCCTCATTTGACGAAAATCTCTGTCCTCCGAGCGCAGTTTTTAGATGAGGGAACAAAAGGAAGTCGCTTGGGGCTATATCTGGTGAATAAGGCGGATGGTCAAGCAGTTCAAACAGTAATTCATGCATTTTCGCCATGGCAACCGCTGAGGTGTGAGGCGGTGCGTTGTCTTGGTGCAACAGGATTTTCTTTTTCTGCAAATGTGGCCGTTTTCCGCAATTTCTGCCTTCAGCTTGGCAAGTAATGATGCGTAGTATGCTCTTGTAATGGCTTTTCCTTTTTGAAAATAATCGATTAAGATGTCCTTTACTATCCCAAAAAACAGCCGCCATCACTTTCCCAGCCGAAAAAACAGTTTTTGCTTTTTTTGGAGCCGGCTCGCCCTTTGCAGCTCACTGTTTTGACTAAATTTTTCTTTCGGGCGTATAATGGTGTATCCAAGTTTCATCTCTACGCCAAAACTCGAATTTATTGCGCCTAAACTGCCCCAACAGAGCGTTGGAAATGTTCATTCGAACACGTTTATGGCCTAACGTAAGCAAACGAGGCACCCAACGCGCGGGCAGCTTTCTCATGCCTAAATCTTGATTTAATATGTAACAAACACGTTCTTTGGACATTTTCATAACCTCTACTGTTTCTCTCACTTTAATTCGGCGGTCGTCTAACACTATTTAATAAACTTTAGCAATGTTATCGTCAGTGGTTGCAGTTTTCGGACGTCCCGAACGTTCATAATCTCCCAAGCTCTTACGGCCACGTTTAAATTCAGCTGCTCAAAATTTCGCTGTGGTAAATGATGGTTCAGAGTCCCCATACACAGAGTCCAACTCATTTTTGATTTGCGTAGGCGTATTGCCTTTCAAATACAAGAAGTTAATAACAGCTCGAGACTAAATTTTTTCCATTTTCACAAAAAACACTCACATCGACTCACTCAAACGACTGTCAACTAAAAACTGCGCGTCCAAAATGACTGAAACTTCGGTAAATAACTGTCAAAAAATGCATAACTAGCATTCACTAGCCTTTATTGACGAGTGTCGCTGTCTTTACGTTGCGGTTAGAAACTTTTCAGACAACCCTCGTACATATGTATATGATATGGAGGATGCGGACTCTGTTTTGTATACTAATCCCTTCACCTTCCAGAAGGATGCTGCAGAAGGAAGTTGGGCAAGAATTTATCTGATGCTGTGTATTAATCACCAATGCAAGAATACAACGAAGCCTACAAGAAGTGGAAAAGGTTCAAGATTGATGAATTCAACAAGACTTATAGTGCTGAACGAAATACTGTCGTTTCAAAACTAAGGGCCTCTGAGTCTCGGTAATATAGCCAAGGACTAGGCAAAGACTCGACGGGAAGAAATGTATGGGCTGAGTTAATGCAGATGAAATGTATCTGAAAGAGATACAGAGTCAGGGGCTGTCGCACACTGCTCAAGGCACTATACAGTCAGAACCGTGTAAGACTGTGCTCTGTGCCAGGACATTGTGGTATTAAAGGGAATAAGAATAAGAAAAGAAAAGGAGGCTACTCGGCAATAATGAGGTTGCCAACATCAAACCACCCCTTTGCATAGTGAGGGGCACTATCGAGGAAAAAAAACACAAAGACTGCCAGCCTAAGGTGGTCAAGTCTCGAAGTACACAGGGAATTCAAGGTCCTTTGGCCGCTTTTTGACGACAAAAGATCTAGGTGGTTGTTAAAATTAAACAGGGATAAGCTTAAGACAGTAATAGTAATCCTGACAGGACACTGTCTCCTGCGACAACACGCAAAAAGGACTTGTCAGACGCGGATATTTCCAGATTCTAGGATGATTTGGGGTGATTCACACATACTCTGTGAATGTGAGACAATATCGCGTAGTCGACTAAAATTTTTAAGGAAACCTAGAGGAAATAGACGGCACGAACTTCAAAGGCTTTCTTGGCTTTTGCAAAGAAATTGGGTGTTTCACCAGGGCGATTGTTTAAGTTTTTGCCATTTAAAAAAAAATTCAACTGGTTCCACAGGGATCGCGATGGGCCCGTTTTGGTGCCTGATGTCGGTGTGATGGTATATCATTTTATCAGTTATTCGGTGAACCTGATCTATAGTTGAGTACCTACTTCTAAATCCAAATTGATGATTTGGTATCAGTGTATTTTCTTCTATAATCGGAGGAAATCGTTTCAGAAAAATTTTCTGAAGAGCGTTGACAGGATTCGCAGCAATAAAATCGGGCGATATGAGGCAACTTAACCTGGCTTTAGTATCTTAATAACTTCCGCGACCTTTCACATACGTGGAACATACCTTAGTTTAAACGCTGCACTTATTATCTGCGCTATTTTTTCACAACTTTTTTAGGCAGTCTTTTTAGAATTTCACCCGTGATTAGATCAAATCCCGGAGCTTTTTTCGTGTTTATCTTTCCTTTATTTATGTAGCTTTTTCCTTAGAGGTTACTGCTAGAATTAATCTCTCGACTTCGGGCCTTTCTTCTGTTTGTTGTAAATAATCATCTTCGTATGGCTGGAAAACGTTTTCAAGATGTTCCGCATTCACCCTTTGTTTGTTTGTTTTTGGTCAGTTTGCACCGCTGTTTTTAACTGGCGGAATGTATGTCGTTGGTTTTTTAATTTTTTTTTGTAGCCTGTATTCTATACTAGCATCATTCGTCAGATTTCTAAGGTATATATCCACCGACGCAGTTTTCAAATCTATGAACTTTTTTCTGAGCTATTAAGTCTTGTTTTCTCACTTGGCGCTCTCGACAATTGCCAGCGTTTACGAACTCACTGTTTTTACTTTATTATTTGATTCAGGCGGTGCAGCCCAAGCAGCCTTTCGTATATCTAGGGTGGTACTTCATTTTCTAATTGCTGTATTTCATCGATTATTTTGGTATATCCAGTTAGTTAGCTTGCTTACCAGATTTTCTATAGATAAATTCTATAGATTTTCCTGTCATCGGCATAGATAGATATGTGTGAGTTCTTTATAATGTTTACAAGATCATTAATCGTAGAAATGTAAATTAATGGACCAAGGTGACTACCTTGTGGAACACCCGAAGTGGCTTTAATTGGTTCAGACAAACGAGAACCAAAATGGATTAGGTACTCGTAATAGGGTTCTTCAAAGTAAGATTTGAGAAAAGATATCAATCCAAGTTCATTGAGTTTGAAAAGAATTATCTTGTTGGATTATATCAAAGGCCTTAGTAAAGTCAGTGGTAATTACATCCACTTCTTGTTCTAGGGCGCACAGTGTACTAGTAACGAACGCAATAAGGTTGGTAGTAGTTGATCTGGCTTTAAGGATAGATCTGCAATGGAAGAATATTGCGTCATAAATGATGCTTATACTGGACAAAATTCTGTTATGGACATTGTACAGATAAATTGCATATTCTGAATGATGAATTGGGTTGGACATTTAATTTTAGGTTTACCTCGATTGGAAGTTCTTCATGGTCACGTCTTCTCACTAGATTCTGGAAACACAGTTTGATATCATTTTTGTCATTTCTCTAAATCTACTTGGATTATTAGAAGAAGCCAGACAACCAATCATGTCACTATAGCCACTTAGAAATTCATCAGAAATAATTTTTCACAGGACTAAAAGTCAAACCACAATTTTCAGTCAATTTTCTACACCCATCAATCAGTGTGTCCTTTCAACTACATATTATCATCACACCCCTTCACTTAAGCGTACTTTACATTCTCCTGACATTTTTTTTTATTCAAATAAGGAGGGAGGAAGTGAAAAATTCAAAATGACATTGTATCACATCATTTTTCATGGTCGACATGTCACTTACATTCGTGTGTTATTACAGTATACGGGTACATGCGAACATAACGTACACTGCATCCTTGCAGATGAAGGATGAGAGATAAAAAAAAAAATAAATAAAAATTTGCATTCAGCTGAATAAGCATGTGAAGTTCTGAATGAACTTATCCACCTTCAATCCAGTAACACATGCTTTCGAGGGAAATCATTTATTTCACGAGAAAACGAAGAAAACGAAGAAAAATGTGAAAAAATCGCGCTACTCCACCATAAGCTCTGGCATAGCCATTAAGGGTTGTCTTCACGTGCGTCTTTATCCGTACACACATCCCGTAGGGAGATGACGAACTGTCACCAGTCCGTGTAGTATAAATAACAATTTTAAAATTAATGACTTTATGTCATTTCTCAAAAGCAACACTTTAGTCCTTTAGCGATGATGCTAAAGGTGTCCTGCTTGACATGTGTGGTATAAAGGAGGATTTGTACTTAACTTTATGAAGGCAGATTGGGTAGGAATCGGATCAAATATTTGATGCATCGTAAAGAGCTTAGATATTGAAAAATCTCAAAATAATGTATGCACGTGATGTTCTATTCGTGATTAATGATATTTTGGGGTTTCCTTTCCAATTTAATCCCTGAGTAAGTACCGAATTTTCAGGTTCCTTTGTGACAAGTATACTGTCACTAAGAGTGCTACAACCCATTTTCCAATTCTAAAAATGTGTTTTGAAACAAACTGGGGCAATAAGCAAATGAATAGCATACTCATGGAAATTATTTTCCAGTGAGTGGCATCCTTTTAAAAAGTTTAAAACTGGCCTATGCCCATCCTGGAATATCGGAAAAGAGGACTACTCGCTTGGCAAGAGTTTCAGACCTATAAGTGTGACTTAGTTCATGCTGAAGAGCATAGAGTGAATGTTCGAAATCTATGTGCGCAAAACCGCCTTGCAAAACCGAATACATCCTCTTTCGGTGATGCAATACGCCTAACAAGGGGAGATTTCGCGAGAGTATGGTCCAGAATTTGGTTGGCAGAATTGAAGGCGCACTCAACAAGAACACTCAACATTCGCCTTGGGAATTTTAATCGACATTGAGAGCGCTTTCGACAACGAAATTTTTGATGGCATGTGTTACTCGGCCAGACAACACGGCGTCAATAGTTCTAACGTCTATGTCCTTTGGAGTGGCTATGATAAGGCCACTTATATCTTATGCGTCGGTTGTCTGGTGGAATAAGCGAAAATACGTGAATGCTGCTTTTACCAGACTCCAAAGAACGGTTTGGCTCGAATACATGGGGGCTTTCCCCAGCACTCCTGGTTCTGCTATAGACGCATTGAGGAATCTCCCTCCCCTTGGTATTCATATCATGGAGTGGACTCTCAAAGCCATCTTCCGTCTAAACAGAAGTGGTCTTTGGTACAACACGCATTGGAGCTTTGATGACCTCCGGCGCCGGCTGTCTTATCACTCTGGTCTTATGGACATGCCTTTCCAGGATTGGTTTCGGCCAGAAGCTGCGCTTAGACTCTTGCTGAACTCTCTCACGACTTCCAAGCTAGATCAAGAATGCAAGACATCACTCACAATAGGATCACGAGAAATGAAATCGCCGATGAACTTGACAGGCAACGTTCAGAGGAGAGTTTTTCAGGACGTTATATGATCACAGATGGCACAGCTCCGCGGGATGCAGGCAGCCCAAACGAATGCTTCCTGACGTTTCTAGGAAGTCAGCGGCCTTTCTGCTGTCCCTCAGCAGGAAAGACTGTAAGTTTCTTACTGGCGTCGTGGTATGGCATTACAGTTTTGCAGATCACTTAAATGTGCTGTGCGTTAGTGACACAACATTCTGCGATGCTGGAAGTGATGACGACACCGCGTAGCACTATCTCTGTGAATGTCCGGCTTACGCTCGCATCAGGCTGCAGGTACTCGAAGCTGACGTGGTGGGTGCTGGTATAGCTAGGCACCTTATCACTGAAGTGCTTACTCATCTTTCATCGTAAGACTGAAAGATTTCATTAAAAGCAACTTTAAAAAGAGTACAATTGACTAGTTCTTTGTCTGGGTGCTCTGTTTCGACAGAAAAAAAAACAAAAAATGCCCATCCTGCCAAACCATCCAATAAACTTCAATTGAAAACCAAATCGGGGCTTACTTCACGGTACGGAAATTCGGCCGTTAAATTGAATAAGAAAGAAGTGCAGGAAACGCAAAAAAACAACAAAGCCAGGGAGCAGCGTATGCATACCACAGGAAGACTACTTACGTGTGCGATTTTAACAGTAGCCTGCAAAGTACGAGTATCCACATGATTTCTTTTTAAAAAAATACTTGATGCTACGATATATTGTATTTCAGTACAGCTTCAAGTTTATTGTCCATCAACGATTGTCCGTGGTATCTGCCCATGAACTTTTGTGTAAAGCAACCAGAAGTTATGGTATCAAACTGCAGCTGCTGCATAAATATGAAACCAATTTCCCCTACACTCAAGACTGGCTCAAAGCCAATAAAAGATGTGGCGTGGGTGCTGTCGGGGCGACCTACGTCCTTAAATTTCACTACTCGTAGTTAAAGGTGCATCTGTCTTCCAAGCAGAAACATAAAAAATCCAAATTGTATAGAACAAGTGGAAGAGGGCCAAGTATTCGCATTCCCACAGACATTCAAGCTGCGTATAAAGTGTTGCATCACCATTTAACCACTACTAGTTCGTGAACGCAAAACGTTTCCAAATGCAAACGATTTTTTGTCTAATTCTGCATTCAAAATGGGATCGTAAAAAGTAAGATCAGGGATGAATTTACTAGGCAGGACACAAATCCTGAGCTGAGACTACCCATGTTCTTGGTGAAAGTCTTATTTGACATTTGGTTTTGTCTGATTGCTTATTGACGTCTTAACGGAGCGCTCCGCTTTCGCTAAGCACCTTAATATTCCGTATGAGACATCACATCCTCAAAAGCATAAAGTGAGAACTATAGATATCGTAGAACATTTCAAATGTGGCTGAATGTACTTCATTGATATATTTTAAGACTTCTTTTAGTGTGGCAATGTGTTGTACGGTTACGGTAGGTACAGAGCGGAGTCAGCTTGGTGATGGCCAGCTTGATGCCATATTTATGAGTTAGCTTCAATTCTGCTGATATCATTACACCAGACCTTAGTTGTCGAATTTATAAGTGCCAGAGAAAAAAGCAAGGATATAATGTTCTGTCAGAAATGACTGAACTTTTGAATAAGGACGTACGGCCGCTGTTTGCGTAGATGGATTAAACTTCAACAGAATATTTATGAAGTTGACATCAATATAGATTTCTAAGTTCTATAAGATGCGTTCCACGGTAAATAGGACATTTTAAAAATAAGGACAATAAAAAGTTAGTTTTTTTGATCATCGGCCGGAATGTTCTTCAGAATATCGGCACAAGCCTTTTTACGTCCACAAAACGCTTCACTTAAATCGGTAAATGTATTTTTGCGAAAATGTAAAAGTCGCACGGTGCAAAATTAGGCAGATATTGGGAGTGTTTCAGTTTCAGTTTTAAATGCATTTTATTTTCTAAATCATTAATTTTTACATACTAACAAAAAATGCTTAAATGCTAGCTTAAAATTACTTAACAATCTTATACTAACTTACTGGCCCCACACAGGCATTGTAAGCTACTCTAAATTCTTATATCTATGTCTTTTGACTTTGTTTACATTTTATTTGGGAATATACTTATTTTCTATGCTTAAGGCTAAGAAGGATATTGGGAGTGCTTGACAGTTAAATTGCCATTTTTAGCCGGAAAATCGGTCAAAAGTGTCGATAGATGAGAGATGGTAGCAGCTATACCAAGAAACTTTGAGAGATGCCCAAACTGGTGTTTTGGGTCTTACCCGATCATCCGCACTACTCTTCTGACTTAAAAACGAGTGCAGTCAAGCACATGTAGCAAAACAATTCGTCAATAAATCGAACGTAGCACTAAGGGAAAAGGGAAATGAGTTTTACCGTAAGATAAAAAGAATATGACAAGTCAATGAGATATGAACAGAAGAAATGGAATTTTCTGCTACAAGTCGGTGCTAAGAATATGGAAAACTACTGCTAAACAGCGATTTCGACCTAAATTCCGTTCCTTAATTGAGTTGTCAGGCAGAACGAACCATTGAAATTGAGTGATAAAATACAAGTCGTTCGTCTTAATTACTTACTCAGACGACCTGGGCCTCACCTAACATGCCTCTCCAGCTAGCACGGTCTTCTGCTACCTGCCTTCAGTTGCACACACAAAGTTGGCTGAGGTTCCGTTCCACATGTGTGCCCCACCTAAGATGAGCTCGTCCTCTACCAAGTTGTTCCTCTGGGGTGTGGTTTAAGGTGACCTAGTCACCTATGCCGTGTTATCCGTGCTTTTCTGACGAGATTGAGATCGGTACCGTCCTACAGTTCGCCATTGAAACGTTACCTCCATTCTCCACTGATGAAAACGGGACGATAAATTACCCGAATAACTTTTCTATCGAACAGCCAGAGAACATAGCGCATCCGAGGTAGATAGTCCCTATTATTCAAAGTTGTAGCTGCTTATCGTGATGTTTTGTCTTAGACGTCTGCTTCAATAGTCCTTCCCACTATGTTAATTTCGTCTGCATATGCAACCGAACAGATTTTTAAAAGATGTGAGATTGACTTGTGACTTTTGCACAGTTCTTTCAAGAGCCGTAGTGAAGAAATCACATGACAACATATCGCTTTGTTTAAGCCCTCTTCTGATATTAAAGGTCTCTCCATCGTCATATGAACTTGGCAGTGACCCCAAGCTAGACAAGGCTCTGTATAGTTTGTCTGCAATATGAATGCAATATGACTTTAAAGTCAATGAAAACATGGTGTGCATCGATTTGGAATCCCTGGGCTTCTTTCAAGACAGCTCGGCGGCAGTTTGGTTTGGCTTGAGCTTGTACAATTCTGTCCAGACTTCATCTTGGTCTTGTGAACAGAAATGTCTTCGTCCAGGTTGAATGATTCATTCTGTTCACCACTATTTAAAAGTCTGCAGAAGTAATCGTTCCAGGTCCTTAGCACCGACTGTTGTTCTACTATGTGGATTCCTTTTCCATCCTAGTAGATTTCTGTTATTGCTTTACTGCTTTGGTATAACTACCAAACCTCATTCTTCTTGTAAAATCTCTTTAAGAGCTCGATGGAGCGCTTATGTCCTTCCCTTCTTTACTGCTCCCGAGACTCCCTCGTTATTTTCTGCAGGTCCGGTTAGTACATGACCATTTTTTTAGATTTACGAGGGGCGTTCAATATATTCTCGGTATCGATATGAAGGAAAATGCGAATTCAATTTAAATTGTTTTTATTTTTCAATATGATCTCCCCTAACATCAATGCATTTGTTACATCTTGAGATAAGCTTTTTTAATCCCTCAAAATAATAAATTTCCTCTTTCTCTGCAAAATACCGACTTGAGTTCTTCATCATCCGAAAATCTTTTTCCACGAAGACATTTTTTCAAATCCGGAAACAGGAAATAATCACTAGGGGCAAGGTCTGGACTATAGGGTGGGTGTTGGATTTCTTCGAAACCACAATCTCGCGCAGCAGCCTTGGAAACTCGCGCCGTGTGAACAGGAGCGTTGTCATGAAGAAGCAACACACCCGCTGCGAGTTTACCCCGTCTTTTCTTTTTAATTTCCTCCCGCAAATTATGCAAAGTGGAAGCGTAGGATGTGGCGTTGATGGTTTCACCTTTTTTTTTGTACTCAATGAGCAAGATTCCCTTTGAGTCCCAAAAAACTGTGGCCATGAGCTTTCGGGCAGACGGAGTGACTTTGAACTTCTTCGGGGGGTCTGTTCCTTTTTTATGCCACTGCATGGACTCTTGTTTGCTTTCAGGGTCATAGTGGTGGACCCATGTTTCGTCCCCAGTAACAATTCGATCCATAACACCGTCCGCGTTCTCACTACACATCTCCAAAAGCTCTCTACAGCATGCGATTCTCACTTTTTATCTGAGGCGCTGTGAGCATTCGTGGCACCCACCTTGCACTGACCTTTGAAAGGTTAAGATGGTCATGAAGAATGGTGTGAATGGTACCAATTGAAAGCTTGGTGATCTCTGCCATCATTTTCACCTTTATTCGGGCATCCTCAAGAACAAGTTTTTCGACTTCTTTGATGCTTTCTTCCGTACAAGCAGTAGCCGGGGTGCCGGAGCGGGGGTCGTCCTCAATGCTCTCTCTGCCTCTCTTGAACTCACTTGACCACTTTTGCACAGTTGATAATGAAGGTGCGGAACCCTGGTAAACAGCCACCATCTCTTCATGAATAGTTTTTTGGCTTTTTCCTTGCTTAGTGAGAAATTTAATTACAGCGCGATGCTCAATTTTCACCATCATCGCCTCAGTTGCCATTATGATTCTGTTTAACAAGAGATAAAACGCGAATTAATAATCACATTTATATGAAATTTTACATGAATGCACTAAAATAATAGTGTTACTTGATAAATAAGTCAATTTATATATACAACCACAGCTTCACCCCGATACCGAGAATATCCTGAACGCCCCTCGTACCTCTCTCTGCTTTCCGATTGCTAGCTGGCAGTGATTCCACTTATCTTCTACGACGATCGATGGCGTCATCTCTTCCCGAAACGATAAGGGAGTCATTTGCGAACGTTCGACGTTGAACTTCCTCGCAAGGTTTGGGCTATTACGGATATCCCCATACGTATTTTAGATGCAACAATGATTCGAGTCGATGCTAGCTACTTGGAATGCTGTAAAACAGTGGAAGGGTACCTTGCGTCGAACGCAATATGGTCAATTTGGTGGATGGTTTGTTGATAAGAAGCCAACCAGTCCAACCATGGATATAGAGGTGGAATCCGTGTTGCTGGCTATAGTTGCAATGTGTACCGCCACAAAATCAATAATCCTGTGTCCATTTCTGTTAGCGATGGCTTGGTGCGTGTACTTCGTCACTTCCCGCCTTGCCATGCCAAGGACGGTTTTCACATCATATTTAGGGCGATGCTCATAAGTTTTGTCAAGGAGATCGTAGAAGCAGTCTTTAGGTTGTTACTCGTAGGTCGTGGTTCCCCTCTGGTGAGGTGTATTTGTATTTGTATTTATTTATTGTTATATTCATTGTACGTATAAGATATAAATAACATATACATCTTCTAAGTTGCATATGCTTATATTGTTATATTTCAGAGTTACACACATTTTAAATAATAAACTTAAAACTTATAAAAGAAATTCAGTTTTAAAAAATTAAATGAAATAAAGAAGAAAAGAAGGGGAAGAGAGAGAAGATAGATAGATAGAGAGAGAAGGGACATGTAAAAAAAAAACAGAAATGCAGGAATTAGGAATTTTCGGCAAAAAAATGTAAAAGCCTTTTTCTCGAAAGTGTTTGTGTTGCTTATACTGAGGGGAAGTTGATTGCAAAGTTGAACGGCATTAACAAAAAATTGCCCTGAGGTCACAAGGTATTTATATCTGGGTAGAAATATTTGTAACGTCCGATTACTTCTTACAAACTTGATATGGTCAAAAAGATATTTTGGTCCTTTAGATTGTACTACTTTTTTTAATAATAACAAAGTTCGATATTTCAAAAGATTTGATAAGGAGCAGCCTGCTATTTGATTAGAATAGTCGGAAATGTGGTCGTATCTTTTCAGATCAAATATATATCTTGCACAGCTGTTATAAGCAACAGTAAGTTTTCTCTTGGACTCAAAGTTCATGTTAGCAAATAACCCGCAGCTGTGCAGAATAATGGGTAAAATACAGGGAATGACTCCCTGTGAGAAAGCAAAAAATGTTGGAAAATACATCAATTTTCAAATTGTATCAGTAGTTTTCAATATGTCCACCTTTGGCGCGAATAATGGCCTTGAGACGGCCGAAGAAACCATCGCACGCTGCACGCAAGTGACTCTACGATATTTTGGCCCATTTCCGGCGAAGTGCTTGTTTGGGGTGGTCCAAACTTTGGTATTTTTTAGTGGCAACCTTCGCCTTCAAAATACCCCAGACAGAGAAATCCAACGGATTTACATCCGGAGAATTTGCAATCCATTGTGTCGAAGAAATGAAGTGTGGAACATTGTCTTTTAACCAATCTTGTTTGACGCGCGCTTTGTGAGACGGTGCCGAGTCTTGTTGAAATGTCCACGGCCTCCGACCAGAGGCTTCAATACTGCCTCTAAGACAGTTTCACGTTATATGATCTCATTAATTTTGACGCCACGGTCCAAAAATACGATCGGAGAGCGACCATCGGCGGTTATGGTGGCCCAAACCACCACCATCGGTTCTGCCTGCTTTCTGGTGGCCGTCCGAAGGTGTAAATTTTCGAAGGACCTCTCTGGCAAGTAAACTCGGTCATTTTTTTTGTTAACATATTGCTCGATAACAAATGGCGACTCATCGGATAAAACCAAATTCGGCAACTCACAACTTTCGTGCAACTCCTTCGCTCTATCGACTCTAGCTTTTTTCTGTTGCGGTGTAAGATCGTGTGCTTTTTGAAACTTCAATGGCTTGAGCCCAAGCTCATTTTTCCGTATGTGTTGCATCCGTTCCAACGATATGTTGAGCTCACGAGCCATTTTTCTTCCACTTCGACGAGGATTTTGCTCAATTCGAGCCTTCACTTTCCGAACCATTTCTGCCGATGTTGCTGTTTTTTTATGACCACCTCCATGACGTTTTGCAACGCTGCCAGTATCACGGTAACGAGCTATGGTTCGAGATACAAATGATTTATTCACGTTGAGGTGCTGGAGGGCTTTAACGATAGCTACTTGTGGTTTTTCAGCCAAATATAAAGCAGTCACACTATCACGTTTGAATTGAGTCGCGGATAAAAATTTTTCAACGCAACTGAGACGCAAATCGTTTAAAAGTCTTGTAAATTATAAAATTATATGTCGTGTGTCAAAATTTGAGCTCACTGTCATGAACGGTTTGGAAATTATAGCAGTGTGAAGTTGGTTGCAGTTCGAATCATTCAGGGTGTAAATGATTTCATTAATCTGAGCTTCACATTGGTTGGTAAATACTTTGCTGTGGGACTCAGGCCTCGAAGAGCACCATCGATTTTTGAAACTGTCCTATTTACATATATGTACATCCCAGTTTAGGTCGAAATGGAAGTAAACTCCAAGATTTTTTGTGTTTTCCACATATGCGATTGGGTTCTGGTTGTAAAAGGGGTACTAGCACAGAGCCTTGTGGGACGCCCATTGGAACCTTTAATCTACTAGAGCACTTAGTTTCGTGAAACACATACTGTGACCTATTAAAAAGGTATGATTTGATCATGTTGCACACGGAGTTTGCAAAGGAAAACTTAGTCTTAAGCTTATTCAATAAAATGTTATGATTGACGCTGTCGAATGCCTGTGAAAAATCCAAGAATACAATCAATCCCACCATATCCTTGTCCAACCCAGCACGAATATCTTCACAAATTTTAATCAGAGACGTAGTGCAATTGTGTTTTGCACGGAAACCGGATTGGTGGTTAGCAATTAGTTTCTTATTACAATATTAAAAAAAACCTTTATCTGACTGCTCATAATTGTTTCCATAACTTTGCTTAAAAATGGCAAAATGGAGATTGGGTCGTATTCGGTTTTGTTTGCTAGGGAGGGCTTGGGTAATGGCAAAACTTTGGCAACTTTCCAGATATCGAGGAAAACAGAAGTGGTCAAAATAGTATTAAAAATAAACGTTATTGGCTGTAGCAAAACGGGTAGGAGAGTCTTAATAAATTCTGGTTCTATGCTATCTGAACCAATAGCTTTTGACTTCATTTTTAAGATTTCATGGCCAAATACCTCTATGTCTACACAAGAAAGTTAAAAAGTATCTCCTTGATTAATAAAGCAATTAGGAATTAGGTATGTTGGCGAATTAGCCCTTTATATAAATCGTCGTCAGACGTTCGTTTCACGATCTGTTAAAAGTTCGAACATTCCACGTATAGATCCAAAGTTCATTGTCATTTAATCTTTTGGCTGACTCGTCAACAATCCGTTATTTCTCGAGACCGTTAGCTGGATTGTCACATTTATGTTATCTTTCCATAAAGTGTTGTAAACCCTTTGATGGCGTAGGCTATTACCCTACTGGTCGACAACTTATTTGCCATTCTATTCTGCACGAGTAAAGGTTTACGATGATTTACGAGATCTACGATATTTAGTATTGAATTCCGCGGTTGCATTGGACCTTGTCACGGTCACTTTCGTTGACGCCGAAAAACAACTTCCATTCTGGTGCCACGTATTTCACAAATACCATTTGGATTGTGTCAGCCAGTCACCCATTACGGAAGGCTAGTGCAAGCCTCGACCATTTATAAGTTCATCTGTCGGCTATATAAACAAAAGTTTACTCACTTAATTTTGCATAGTTAGTCATCTTGATATCATGACATTAACCCCATCAGTTCAACTGTGAAAACGTAGCAGTCAAAATTCGGCCTTGCGTCCCTTGGTCCTGATTGAATTTACTCCATAGTCCATGTCCAGACTTAAGTTTGCTTCAGGTAAACCGCTGAATCATATATACGAGTAAATGTACGAAAATGTATTTCTCATTCAATCCTTTTTTCCATACTTACCATACCTTATCCGTGAATGTACAAACAACCGCACTCTCGATTGTTGCTACTTAGACCAGACCAATTAAAATATTCTCCGTTTTCATCTTTTCCAAATTGGTACGGGTGTATTAAGCAGAAGGCTATTCTTCTTTGGAATTTCCTTTTAAAAAGTCGGTTTCCGTTAAATAAAACTTCAATTATTTTATTTCCTCTGCATCGAAAAAACTGAGGAAAAAAGAAAAAAACACAATTAAAGACTCCCTGAGCTGTTAACGACAGAAATGCATTTCCATATTCAATCTGGGAACAAGAGATCTGCACTCAAGGACTACAAATTAAATCCGACAAAAGCGAATGTCATCCGCACAACCGACCAGACGGATGGACACAAGAGGCCCAGCCATCAAAGCAATCCAACTTGAAAAAGCAACTCGCCCTCGTTCAAGGACTTACATAATCATGTTAAATTTTTTTCCTCAATTTTTTCTTCTCTTTTCCTTTATTTCTTCTATTTTTCTATTTTTTTTTTCTTTGTTTTGTTTAATTCTGCTCTTCTTCTTCTCTTTTATTTTCGTGGGTGTGCTTCTATTGTTTCGAAACCATGACAAATCTCTCAACAAGTCCTGTAGAGAGATGGCTTTCGAATTAATTTCCCACACCTCACTAATCAAAGGTTCGGGTAGTGTCTGACCCACTCTCGAGGTATTGTACTCGTACTTCTCTCCCCAGCATTGTCGGCAAAAGGTGTTTATAAGATGAATTCGGCCTCATCTGTTTTGCCGGTCCTTGGTCCTTTATAGTGAATAAAAAAAAAATCACGTCTTTATCTACTGCACTCCTCATTCTAGTTTCTTGTGTTCAGGGGGAAGTGTCAGAGAGTGAAGAAAACAATGCGACTGGTACTACTTACCTAATGAAATTTGTCCGCACACGTTCGTCGTCTTTATCAGGATGCCACATCCTTATAAGTGGAAAAATTATGCCAAGTGCTAGTGGTGACAGTGAGCCGAAGAAATAATTTTCCGATAATGAGGGTTGGCTTTGGTTGCTTATTATTGTACGAGTAGTACCAGGAATCAGATGTTCACACGTCACTGAAAATTAATTTGGGCTTCGCTGAAACCTGACATTCGGACGCGTATGTCAAAATGCCCAATACAGTGCTGTTGCTGGATTGTGTCATTAAAATGATGAAAGAGGCTTGGAGTAATATGGCGTGAAAAGCTTATGGCTTTGTGTGACATTTTGCGGCAGAATCTAATTATTGTGCCTTTGATTGCCGAAGGGTGCAGAAGTGTTTAATTAATTATGCACGGCGTACCGGAGGTAGACTTTTCACTGCCTGAGCAACAGTGTTTTCATTTGTTCCCATCCAGAACTGTTGCCAAACTCAAACCACGGATTGAAAATATGAGGACATATAGAAAAAGATATCTCTATTACACAAAGAAAGGATTTTACACTACATGCGCCGATATTTGTTCCTTAAATAAAAAGACATGTGCTTAAGTTATCAATGAAATTTTTATTTTAGGCTGCAATATGGTATAATTGATCCAATTTTATATAAACATGACATCATTTTCCATGACTTTTTCGTATAATAAGGCCAATATTTCTAGCAATTTGACGTCGAAAGTTCCCCTCCTAGTTGTCTAGGAGACAGGCACAGGCTAGAGACTTAAATTATCCCAAAAAAAGGGACAAACGGTGCAAAATCGCGTGGTCAATTGGTTGGACTGTAAGACGATCACTGAACTTCGTTTGTAATAAGTCGATTGTGGTACGCGTTGTCTGCCTCCTCCTTTTGAAACCACATATCTTTAAGGTCATCCAATTCCAGCTTATCCAAAAAAAAAACTAATTACGAGTAATAAACACGGGGCGATAGTAGTCTTCCTTGACTGTAGTCGACTCATCTCAAAAGAAATACGGAGCAATGACACCTCCGGCATGAAACTGTACTGCAGTTGAACACATTCGCGAACACAGATTCGTCACAAGTAAAAGCTCGGCAGACACAATGGTCATTTGGGTTAAGCTCTTCGATCAGTATGATCTTATTTGGACGTATAGGGAAGTCCTTTCGCAAAATAAACAAAAGGGACTTTCGAGAGATGCTCAGTTTTTGAGAACAACGCGGAATTGAGCGCAGTACTGACTTACAAGCTCGCATACTTCTTTTTGCCTTTGACGTTCCGCTATGCCACTAGGGTGGCAACATTATTAGTGAATAAGTTGGCTAAATTTTTTCTTCTAAACGCTCAATTTCTTGCTTATCGGCACAGTTAAAAAAACGTAGTCGTAACTGACTCCAAATTTTGATAAACAATTTGTATAATTTTTAAACGTTGTTAGCGCGTATACCATTCCATGATGGTAGGTAGATAGGTAGGTAAGAGTGGCTGTTGAGAACACCAACCCACTTAGGTCTATTGGCCCATTGTGATGCCACGTGGATCTATGATCCTCTTACTAATGGAACGAGTTTGAGCTTACGATGAAGCGTAGGAGACTGTTAACGTCTATATTTTTTAGATCGTTTAGATTATCGTTAAAGAAAGATCCTAAGTGAAGTTTTCTCCTCTAAAACAGAGCTGGATATGTACAGAGAAGGTGGATGATTGCCTCGTCTTCCTCCTCGTCCATCCAGCTTATACAGAAATCATTTGTATATGAGGCAGTGTCAAGTGATGACACCTATGATGGCGCTGAGGTGTTTCCTATTTAGAAGGATCAGACTCTTAGAGCGATTCAGATCTGGCCAAAGCCGCAAGGCATTCAACTTTAATATTAATTTTCATGTAGCGATTGGCATACCTATGCTACCCTTTTCCGGTAGAATAGATAGAGTGGTTCCAGTTTTGGCGAGTTCATCGGCCCTACAGTTCTATGGAATGTCTCAGTGGCCCGGCACCGAGCAAAGATGAAGATTGAACTGCTTTGCCATCTCCATAAGAGATGATCGGCATTCATGGGCTGTTTTCGAAATTAGTGAAACTGACTCCAGAGACTTGATAGCGGCCGAAAAGATGCGGATATCCTTTACAGATATCATATTTTTCTTCAGCCAGGACAGAGCTTTTTTTATCGCCAAAATTTCCCCTGGAACACGGTACGGTGATTTGGAGACAGCAAGGAAACTTATTGCAGTCGCAGCTACTTCCCTGCTGAAAATATGGAGTGGTATCAAATGAAATAGAATGTTGAACGCCGTAGGGGGAGTAGACCGTAAGGCTCCGCTTATGCATAGACATGCTATTCTTTGCACTCTGCTTAGTTTGCTGCAGTTGACTGCATTGTCTAAGGCCATCTACCAGACGACAACGCCATAAGTGAGTCTTATGACCGAGGTATATAGCCAGTGGGTTATGCGAGGTTGAAGGCCACAGCTAAGTGCCTTTTTTGCTAGAAAATAAGGCTAATCTTGAATGTTAGGTTTCCAATTTAATTTCCTATCAAAAATGAGACCCAAGTATTTTGCTGTATCAGAAAATACTAAACTGGTACCGTTTATTGAAGAGGGGTCTATAATTGGAATTTTGTGTTTCCTGGAAAAGGAGACAAGATTTACTCCCAATCCACAGCGATCTACCCAACGGCTTAATCTGTTCAGATTTAGTTGAAGGAGATCTTTAAATGTATTAAGATGCTTACCTGAAACGGCTACAGTTCCAGAGAAGGGGAGAGAGGAAAGCGTACCTCTGCTGACACATCTTTTAGCAAAAGCCTCACCTAGTTTGGAGTTGATTATCTTGCTGTTTAGCATAAGACTTATCAACTCCCCACGTCAGTCGTCTACCTGCAGAGTTGACTGCGTAGTCGTAATTGGGGGTATTTTGACGTTGTTAAAGGCACCCTTTATGTCCAGGAAAGCAACCATTGTGTACTCTCTATATTGTAGGGATCGTTCCATATGGCTAGTCAGTGAAAGCAGACCCGGTTCCACTGGCTTTCCGTTACAGTAGGCATTTTGAGCAGTTGCCAGAAGTCTTGGATCAATTTTAGCTCGTATACGGATATCTATCAGCCGTTCTAGAGTTTTTAGAAGGAAAGATGATAGACCAATAGGTCTGAGGTTGCTTGGGATAACATGAGAATATTTTCCAGCTTTAGGAATGAAAACTACATTGACTTCTCTCCATGACAGTGGCATGTGGATCACTTCCACACATAATATTTTCTAGCGCAGCAGAATAATATCTGAGGACCTCTGTAACTCCGCAGGTATTATACCGACCAGATCAGCAGACTTGTATGGTTTGAAGCTATGCAGCGCCCAGAGCGGGTTGTCTCTTGTAATCAGACCACAAATTTTGGTTAAGGTTGTAGTGTTCTTGTTGCATTCCGTGATAGTATGTAAGAAATTTGGAACACAAACATGACATCTGTCAAAAGATGGTATACATGAGTTCAGGGAACCCCTATTTACTAAAATTTCACCTTCTTTCACAGAAAGACGAGAAAGCGATTTAATAATAAAGTGACTACAGCACCAGAGGGAAGAGTATCTGCAGCCCGTTGCGAGAGTAGGGCGGATATTCACAGGAATCGTGTTTCACAGTGTTGGTGTCACTCCAGCGTCGTAGAATATGAAATGCTTAGGAAAAGTGCAAGTCCCGTCGCGACATCAGTAAGCAGTCTACAACAGGAAGGTCACTGAATTTTTAAAGACATCGAGAAGCATGTTGTTAGAACTGCAGCCAACCTGGGAGGTAATGCCAACTGCGGCCCCAATAACGGATGCAGGCGGTCCGAACGCAGATTCGGGCACTGAAAAACAGTTATTCATACCTTGCGTAGCAAGTTTATCATTGAATTCATGTCCTATGATCCATTTTGTCCACGGATCTAAACAAGACTCTCTGCATTCAAATTTCCGACTGCACTCAGATATGTTTTGCATTATCGAACTAGCTTGGAAGTCGTGAGAAGGTTAAACAAGGCTTTAAGCTCTTCTTGGCTCTGGCTACACCGATCATTCATATGAGGATTGCTTGAAAGGCAGACGAGGAGTGAAATTAAACGTTGCGAAAACACCAGAAAACAGAAAAACACCACAGTCGCATTCTAAATTTTTTCCTAGCTCAGATTCTATCCGAAACCATTTATGGGAATAGGCAAAGTCAAAAGTCGTATTGTCGCTGTCGAAATAACGGGATTTCAGGCGATATTGTATCAGACGGCATGTCCTTAGAACAGCGTTAACTGTCAGTTGGTACTCAAATAATCAAAACGTGTGTACCAACGACTACTTCTACCAGGGAAGATTGTTGTGCTAGTGAGACTCATGCCATGAACCCCACAGGGAGGGAATTCATCTGAGCAGATGTGCTAGAGAAAGCTCCCTTACAGTCGGAAGAGGCCATTGTTTGGAGGCTGGTAATTGCATCAGTGGCAAAAGTTTGTTTAAAACAATCAACGCGTATGGTATCGTATGATTGTAGCCATGTAGTTGCAGAGGATGATGATCTGAATGCAGTCGCATGGCTCACATGAAGCGCGACTAATCTCTCCATGCTCTTCAAAAATAATAAAATCGGACTCAATTCTAGGATAGCGTGTAGGCATCTTCTACGATTTTCAGTTTAAAGGCTACTCGAATTGTTCGCTAATAAATTGTATTCAGTGCTGAGCCCAAGTTTCTGGGTATGAAGGCTCATCAGCAAGCCCATCCTTCTTCCTGGGTTGACCCGAAATCTAGAAGGTCGTGGTGGTGCGACATTCAAATTTGTCTACTCGAGTACCAAAGTTTTCTGGTCGCAGCACTACTTTTAGCCGGATCTTGTGTGCGGAGAAGCTCACTGCTAAAATTATTTCTCAAGATCTATTCGCCGGTTCAACCAACTTTCCTGCTGTCTTTGCTGGTTGTAGCACCGGCTTTATCTAGACATCGTGTTTGTTTTTAACTATGATTTTGGCCGCTTCTTGCGATTTCCGTTCCCTGGAATTGTAGCCTTTGTTGGCTGTAGAATCGGTTTCATCTAGGCATCGAGCGCGGAAAAATCTATTAGAAGAGAGAGTGTGAGAAACTTTCTTTCACTAGCTTGATCGGTTTCAGTGGGTGTAGCTTTCACCGATTTGTTTCTCTTCTCTGGTGCCACTGGAGGAGTTTTGAAATCGGGTTCCAAGAATGCTTGATGTCTCTTTGCACCCTGCATTTGTGATACGTTTTCTTTTCCTTTTCAGATGGCCCTTAGACGATACGTTTTCAGAGTGTTTCGACGTTTTTGGTTCCCGGAACAAGCCGTCACATCCAGCACTCTAACCAACCACCTGGGGGTTCTGATGGATTTGAACCGTAATACGGTATACCTCTCCGGTACTCTCTTCATTTTTTCAACCCAATCAACCACGGATCTAGCAATTCTTCGGTCAGCGCCTACATCGGCATGCGCTTATCTAAGTATGTTGGTTGGGGCCTCCAGTATTTGTTCCCGTAGTCATTCCGAACTCGCCCAGATTGTCACTTTCGGGAGCACCACTTACGCTATAGTCCTTTGGGGTTACTTTTATACTTTTTAACCATTTAGCGTCTAAATTGAATCGGTTAGAATCTTTGACTCTTAAGTCTCCCTGCCATGATAAAGCAGCTCAAAAAAGAAAGGGCAAACACCTTTTTCTTAAAACCTATTTTGCAGGCGTTTTTCCTGAGCCTTTGAGAAGCCAACGACTGCTACAGGAGGCAACCAAACTGGTGTAAAGAATTAAGTCTCATATCCAAAACTAGATTTTTTTTTTAAATTGTTTGTATATAATTTTTACTACAAAAAAAAAAACATTTTCACAGATATGCATATTTAACCAGCTATTGCACCCACAGCTGTTCCTGTGGCTACAATTTTACCAACATCGACAGCGGCATTTCCAGTCTTATGAACTGCGTTGGCTATATTTTGCCCTAAATGTTCCACCTTATGGCCAGCTTTTTTCTACAATGAAATGAGTCCAAGTTAAGTTATTGATTTATCTCGAATCGTAGAAAGACTTACCCAGGCCTTTTTGAATTTCTTACCAAATCCAGCCTCACTTGGTGCGGTCAGACAGAGCATAAGAATCGCAACAAGAACCAGATACTTGAAGAATTTCATTCTGCTATGAGATGGAATGCTCGTACTTGACGTTAGCTGCACAAAGAATTCACTGCAGTGTAATATGCCAATCTGTCAGATTCTATGTGATTTTATACTCGAAAATCTTGGGAAATATTTCTCCGTTCATTTTTATCTCTACCGCTGATAATGATAATTTTGTTTATACATAGTATGTTCATAATATGTAACTTCAAGTTCATAGGTACTTGAACAGCTCTTCAAATGATGCGTTCAATAAATTAAAATTGAAGTGATCAGGTAGAAAGTGTCACACGAATGTTTTCCTTAGGAAAACACTTGTATATTCCGAAAGTTGAAAGCGTCATTAAGAATAATCTCATCGTCAAATGAATGATAATAAACTGTTTTTGTTTGCTAACGTTAATTAACTCTGTTATATCTCTAAGCTTGGTCTATATAAGGGGGGTATTTGCCCTTCAATAATTATAAGATAATTGGCTGTAGTGCATCCCAATGAGATTTCAAGATAAGCCCAAGTAGATACATGAGCGTTTGAAAATTGATGAATAATTTTTATGAGACAATTGAATACGTAAATTTGATAACAGATATCTAGCGTACCGTGATCGGTCGGGGAACCACCGGCTGTTCATTAGTTGATTTAGACCAGTAGAGATAACGACTTCTTGGAAGTGCCAAAGCAACTACATATGTGAGTGAATGTAATTACAAATACGCGAACGTATGCATACAACAGGAAAGGGACAATCAAAGTCTGGTATAGTGTCTTCGTCTTCTGATCGAGATAGGACTTTTCTCATTAATTGCCTTCATAGCTCATAAAATAGTAGTTAAGAAGAGCTATACTCCGTTTAATGTCCACATCTATGTCATTTCCTGAGTTTACTGCAGAACCTAGATACATAAATCCCTTTACCACCTCAAAATTATAAACGTTGGTGTTGATCTTCCTTTTTGATAGCTCCCCTCTATAGACGCCGCCATAAACAATCTTCGATTTAGTATTCTCCGGTCTTCCACAAGATCTGCCGCAGGGTGACAATTTGGTTGAAGATTGATTTACCTGGTCTAAAATTTCACTGATCTGGACCTAGGAGGTTGTTTACGATTAGTTTATGAAGTTCATATAACACGTCAGCAATGATCCTGCATGCGACGTCTTGTAGAAGTGTACGCCTGTAGTTGGTTCACAAGGGTCCCTTCAAATAGGCCAAGTTCAGATTCTATTCAGAGGTCATGCTTTCTTCTGACCAAATTGTACATATGCGCACTGTGTCTGCTCGTCACAAGATCACTTGCACCAGCTTTAAAGAGCTCGGCGGCTATACCATCATATCCAGGGGATTGGTTCGATTTAAGTTTAGACTTAGCTATGTTCACCCGGATTTGGGCAGGTGGACAGGCATTTTCGCAGTCTTTGTTCAGACTGAATGGTCTGAATCAGCCCTATATGCACTCACGCCCTAACAGAGGAAAAGAACGATGCTACCAAAGAAAGTTTTTACTAGCTACTCGACAAAACCTACGAGCAATGTCCGATGTATGACGTTAAAATCATCCTAGGCGACTTTAATGCTAAAACTGGAAAGGTGGACATCTATGATAGCACAATCGGAGGACATAGCCTACATCACACCACGTCTGGAAACGGGCTTAGGCTAATCGATTTCGCTGCGGGATTACCATAGTAAGCACACGGTTTCCTCACCTCGAGATCCACAAGAGAACATAGCGCACACCAGATAAGCAAACTGTCAACCAGATTGATTAAGTTGCGATCGACGTAAGGCACTCCTAAAGTATTTTGGATGTCCGAACATTCCGAGCGGCCACCATAGACGCAGACCACTACCTTCTAGCAGCCAACGTGCGTCTACGAATATCTCATATGCCACAACACCGGGAAAATACAAGCTGCAAGAAACTTTGCCAATCGCGCATCCCTCGAGAAGTCCCTTGCAGCCAGCATGAAGTGCTGAAGACCAATGGCTTAGATGCCGAGAAGCCATCAGAAATGCCGAAACTAACGTGCTGGATTTCACCCGCCTACCACAACGAAATCCCTGGTTTGACGTAGAGTGCCGGCAAGGACGTGGAGCAAAATAATGTGCCTACAAGGCTACGCTGTAGAAAAGAACGAGAGCAGCTCGTGAGCTCTATGGGCAAAAGAGGAGGGAAGAATATCGGCTTCTTCGAAACAGCATGAGAGGCGAGCGCGCGATCGAGGAAATGGAGTGGGGGTATCCCGAGGAATAATGTTCGGAAGTTTTACCAAAAGGTAAAAAGAATGTGTCAGGGTAACATGTCCCTAACGGAGACCTGAAGAGACGAACAAGGAAATCTTGTAGTAAGTCGCAGTCGGTACTGAGGATATGGAAAAACTATTTCTGCAGACTGCTAAACGGCGAAGACGACACAAATTCCAGTGTCAGGCAGAGCCAACCATTCAATATTGACGATGCAAGTCAAGAATTCCGTCCCCCCGACCAAAATGAAGTGAGGATAGCAATATCAAAACTGAAGTCGAACAAGGCTGCCGGGCCAGGCAGCCTATACACCGAACCATTTAAGGTGGCAGGAAATGACTTGGTAGAAAGCATACACCAACTTATTTCCACGATTTGGTCGGATGAATGTATGTCTGATAAATAGAAAGGAGGCTTTCTAAACTGCGCCAACTATAGAGGTATCGGTCTCCTAAACATGGCATATAAGACCTTGTCTGCCATATTGAGCGAGTGCCTGAAACCATTTGCCAACGATCTGATTGGACCCTATCAGTGCGATTTTAGGCCCGGTAAGTCCACAATTGACCAAATATTCACACTACGATAGACACTGAAAAAAACGCACCAAGCTCGGATCGATACTCCCCGCATTTTTATCGATTTTAAAGACGCGTATGACAGCTTCTACAGAGACGCGCTATATAGAATCATTCTAGCTTTGGCATACCTGCCAAACTCGCTGGTGCATCAAGATCGGTAACGACCTAACCGAGATCTTGGATGTCAAAACGATTTAGGCAAGGCGACGCGCTGTCATGTGAGTTCTTCAACACCATACTTGAAAGAATTGTGCCAAACTCACAATCTAACACATGAGGTACGATCTTCCAAAGTCTGTTCATTTGCTTGAATACGCCGACGATATTGATATTATTGGTAGAACACAGCGCCCTTTTACTGGTGCGCTTGCGAGTATACGAACTGAAGCGGAAGAAATGGATCTAGCGGTAAACGAGGCCAAAACAAAGTACATGCTGTCAACAAGAGGGACACCCAACATCGACCAATTGGACAGAATGTCACAGTGGACAGTGGTAAGGGATTTTGTCCACCTCTGTGGCAAGTTCTTTCAAAGACATATCAGTAGAAATTAAGCGAAGAATCAATCTTGCCAATCGCTGTTTCTTTGGGTTAAGAAGGCAATTGTATAGTAAGACCCTGGCCAAAAAAAAACTAAGGAGACTCTATACAAGACCTAGAGCACTCCAGTCCTACGTTATTGCGTTGAAGCATGGACTCTATCGAAAGAAGCGGATGAAGATATCCTCGGTCATTACGAAAGAAGAATTCTTCTTAAGATATTTGATTCCTGGGTTTGGATGGGAAGATTCAACGACCAACTATAGGACCTGCATCCTGAGGCCTGGATATGTAGAGCGAATAGGTACGAATGCTTTGTCCCGCGGAGTCTTCGAATATAACCCGAAGTGACAACGCTGTAGAGGAAGACCTTACCATAGGTGAAGTACATAAGTAGCAGGTAACTTCAACCGACTTGGAGTGTGCAATTGGATGCAAAGTAGGTTGGGGCCCAGGTTTACGCCGAACCGTAACGTCACCTAAATACTTACGTAAGTCAAACCGTCAAAAACTAGTACTATCGAAGCGAATATATTAAACTTCTGTCAGCAACTGAAATATTGTTAAAAAGCTGGTGCAAAGAATAATGCTATCCAAAACGAGTTGTTTTTTTTTTTAATTGTTAATATTTGCACAACTACATATATTTAACCAGTTATTGCGCCGACAGCCGCTCCGGCAGCAACCGTTTTACCAACATCGACAGCTGCATGTTCAGCCCCTTTCTACAACAAAATGAGTAGTAAATTATTGATTTCTGCTGTATCGTTGAAAGACTTACCAAGGCTTTCTTGAATTTCTTTCCAAGTCCGGCCTCACTTGGTGCCATCAGACAGAGCACAAGAACCGCAACGAAAACCAAATACTTAAAAAATACTTAAAAAATTCTGCTTTGAAATGGAAGACTCGTACTTGACGTTAAGTGGAATACGCAGCAATATGCGATTCTTTCGGATTTTCTTTTCTTTTATACTCGGAAGTCCTCCATTTATCTGTACGAGTACTCCTGATAATGATATTCGTTAGCTACTTCAAGATCATAGACACTTAAGCCTACATATTCAGGTAGAAAGTGTCATGTGACTGTTTTGCTTAGGAAAACACTTGTAAATATATTGCGACTGATTTATAGAGAGGTATTTCACTGAAGTCGAAAAGACATTAAAAATAACCACCAATGAATCCATTTTTACAGCGGCAACATTCGTCCCTTACGCAGAACGACGTCATCTATTTTGCAAGTTGACTTAAGAATTCTGCCATTTTGGTTCAAATTGAGTGGAGGTCAAGTATTCTTAATGTCAACGGTTCCAAAACACTTGCAGAAGTATCTGTAAAGCACACCAACGAGTTTTTATACAAAAGTTCCCGTCAAGAACATGTAGTTGACAATCTGATGAATATGGTTCCTCGATCATGAAGTGTGCTGGACTTGGCTCTCTATCTAATATTTGCCACACAGGATGCGAATTTAACAATGCTTCAATGTTTGTGAGGAACATGGGACCCTCCCACGTACCGCAAAATAAGGAGCGGACGCTGGTATGAATCTCCAAATAACGTTGTTCTTTAAGAGAGGCTTTGGAACGATGGTGTTGTGGCACTGACTATGTAGGAGATCAAGTATCTCTCCAAGTATACATTTTGCCCCGTAAAAATTCATGCCATTATCGTTCCATTTCCTTTTTTTCGGTTTCATTATTCATTAGAAATTTCATCAGCAACCTAATTTGAAATAGGCCACTGATTTCCGTTTAAGCAGATCTGCTGCGGACTCTTCCACCAATTCTCGTTTGAAGATAAATGGGATGGTAGAATACCACGAGTGGCGATATCAGTTGGATTATTATCCCAGCGAACGTTGTTCTATAATTTGCATGCTATCGCTGAAAGTATTTCAGATGATTCACCATCTTTTGGGAGGACCACCGTCGATGAATGCGTAGCTTCTATCTATAAAGAAACCTTAATTTTATTGATTAGACGGGTTATCAGAACAGTTCCACATAGTTTCAGTCTAGGTAACGAGAGAACTTTGATTGGAGCAACCTTACTTACCAAAGACACTGATACTCGTATTGTTTCGCGTTTCTGGGTTGATGCTTCTCATGTAGATAACAGTTCCATATGCTCCCAATGAGGTATCACAAAATGCATGTGGGCCATAGTATTCTGGGAATGTGAATAGATTCCAGATGGTGCAGATCTTGATGGATTGAATTCCAATGGTTAGGGAGTTCATCTGAAATTCGTGCATCCCAATCCAATTTTTCCTTCCAAAGTTCCACAAGAGCCAAAGATCCGATTGAATCGAATATTCGAGATGGTTCTGAGAGCATTCGACGCTACGTGACATTTAGTGTTGAATCCATACGAACTCGATTTGAAAAGCTATCTATAGATTGGATTCTTCAAATTCAATAGAGGAAATTTCTCGCTCATCCTCTGGTAGCGACAAAAGCAGAGGCCACGAGTTAGTTATTCAGTTCATCAATAGAAAACCGAGGGATTGAAGTAGATCAACAACCTCAGTTTGAAGCTACATCAACTCTTCAATTGTATCTGTGTCCGTTGCTAAGTTCTCGAGGTAAAAATCGTTTTGAGCTATTTGGGATCCAAGGGGATGAAAGATTTTCATCAAGAGCTAGCTCTATAAGTAAGCGAATTAATGTAAAAGGTGCCGATGTGTTTCCATGGGTGCTTTTAAAAGACGCAAGTATTAGTTATGACTATCAGAAGTCTTGCGTCAGATTATCCTTGGAAAGTCCATATGACGTGGCGAGATGCAAATTTGACTGTGCATCTTTTTAATGGTTCCTCAGTTAGGTTAGATAATAAAGGATGCGCTAGTCTGTAAGGGACAGGCATATGTGGGGGCCCATTGGTCTATTGATCCCTGCTGATGTTTCGTGTATACAAGTATGTATCGCCTTAAATATCATGCTGTATTGTAGGGCCAACGCTTTGTCGTAGAACCATTGAAGCCTACTCTGATTTTTGTTGTGCTACTATCATTCTTGGAAACAGCGTGATGTGGGAGATAAAGCAAGGTGTATTATCCAGTGTATCTTCATTTGAAGATATGTATCTCCTCCACATGGCCCAATGATATATATTCACTGGGAACTGAGAGTATTGGATTTGAAACTCAGGATTTGCTGCTAATCTTCTTTCCGTATTGTATCTTGCAATCGATCAAAGATGAGTTTCCCAAGTTGAAAACATCATTCTGCCTAAAAGGTAGTTCCACAATATTTCTACCATCAGAATACCAAGTGTGAGTATTTATAAAACTTTCAGTTTGTTGCTTTTCTTGATTTTTTGGTGATTAGATGTTTCTTCTGAGCCCCAAAAATTTTATAGTGTAGTCAACTTTCTAGTTAGTGTTATGAGGGAATAGAAAATCGTTGAGATTAAATCTGGCATTCCATATTCTGGCGGCTTTGCAAGCCCAGTTATATTAAATAATACTTTTAGTGAGCCTACCCAAATATCGATAGAACTTGGTTTGTTAAACTGATGATCAGCCAGCTCGATAGAATTTTTTGTTTTGTGATTTGCGATAGAAGAAATTGGCAACAATAGTATGGGTTTTGAAATAACGTGGCAGTTATTGGAATCCGACAACGTTATCGTATTAGCACAAGGCGTCGAACAGCTTCATCTGTTAAGAACCCAGTCTGGGCCCAGTAGAAAGCGAATATGTTGAATTGATCCCTGTGTGTCTTGAATCAAAGCAATTTCTACAGGTAGACTAGTTTGTTTAACCAGAAGTTCTAGAAGATTGGAGGATCAGCTGATGCGTGAGAAGAAGGGCGAGTGAAGTTCTAAGACGAAGCTCTAGAAGCTGGATTATGTACAGCGAATACCAGATCGTTGAACGAATTAGATTTTCAAAGAATTATACCGAGCTTGGACAGATTCCAATTCACGAGACTCTACTTCATGGGCAAATGTATTCTCTTTAGTATCCTGATCAACCTTTTGGATTAAAGGGTATATGACCTAAGGAGCGCAACAATTGGACTTCAATGCATTGAGCCACCAAATGACCTTATCAACTCCATCACTGATTTCCCGACATTTCCCGACAGAAACATGAACGTAAACGATGTTAGCATGATTTTGGTCAAAAAGAAGAAGAGAACGTTTGAGATTTTTACAATCCGTCATGGCTATAAAAAAAAGATACGTTAATGGGACCCTGAAAGACATAATAAGGCGATGTTTTCCTGTTCGGCTAATTGCAATGCATTCTGGAATAGAACAGGAGCTTTCCTGTTCCACTGCATAAAGGCTAAAGCGACACCAGCAATTGCTACTCTTCATCGATTTGGAAATAACATTTGATAGAGTTTCCAGAGATCTAATACGGTCGGCATTAAGATCTCAGAAGTACGAGTATATAAAAATGATTCGCGATATGAATGATGACGCTAAAAGAAAAGTTAAATGCACTGCGGGAAAAGCTGGAGAACACGAAACTAAAATTAAAGACTGCAAGTGCCCTTGAAAGTCGCTTTTTAAGGTCAATATTTTCTATTGACTTTTCCATACGGATTATTCCCGTAAGTATCAAATATCAAATCAAAAACTGGTTCTAAAAGCATTAGTGACTTAAACATCAGCCGACGTTCGCAGAAGGGGCCGGAAAAAATATTTGGTCACTCAAACGCCAAAATACGAAGGAAATCTTGCCCCCAACAATAAGGTGATTCAAAATACAATAGCCTGTAGAATGGTGCTATGTTTTTAAAATTGATCCCCCTCCATAAGTGGAGCAGTAGCAATGCAGATACGGAAAGTTCGTGCAAAAAGAAAGTGGCACTAGGCCTTGACCCATACTCGATTGTTGGATTTACTTATTTATTTAATTTGTATCCAATCCTGGTATTGGACCGACAGAATTATGGGGGGCTTAAAGGATTATTGAGATTATTAAGTCAATGATTAGATGCACATAAAGATGAAGGTATCAACATCTTATCAAGATCGAAAGGCATTTTATTGTATAGGTTGACCAGATAAGAACTACAGGAAGAAAAATTTAAACAACGATGTGAGATATAAAATTGATTCTGGCTTTATTTTGAAGCTAAGTTCATGCCATTATGTGTGGAATAGCGCATGATTCACATTCCCGCCTCGGCTTCGCTGGCGGTCGGTCAAACTTTTGATAACTCGGTCTAATATATGCGGCGTTATTCCACAATAGCGTGCCGAGTGTTTTCCTCGAGCCCGACCAAAGTGATTGTTAGCGTAGAGCAAGGATTTGACTTACACTTAGAGTGAGTTATCAGCATTTCGTGTCTTTCCGAGCTTTTCTGAGCTTTCATGTTGTCTTACTGATTGCAGTGATCCCACTTTTTATTTTTTGTCTTTGAGTCGGCACTTTTAATGGTAGTATTTTTGTTTTTGTTTCTTCTTTTTATAAATATTTTGCTTTTGTTATAAATTTATGTATTTTTGTTGTTTTAAAATAACTATTGTATTATTCCTTCTTTAATTTATATATTGTTATTTATTTTGTAAATGAGTCCTTATGGCGTGAACACTTATTGTATTCCTCGCGTTATGCTTAACATTTTCAGCAAATTTGCAAATGGGCTAAAAATATGTAACTTTAATACGTAAAGTATACCCGCACACATTGACGAGTTACGCGATTGTTTCTCGGAGGGATCAATTGATTTTATTTGCATTACCGAAAGTTGGTTAAATGAGAATATCAGTAATTATGCTATTGATATACCAGGGTATTATATCTTACGTAACGACAGAAACTCGAAACGTGGTGTTGGGGCTGCCATATTCTGTAGATCGGAATTTAAATGTGAAGTATTGTAATTGAGTTGTCAGAAGATTCCGAGGTTGAGTTTATGTTTATTGCAATAATGAATAGTGTTACAAGTGTTCTAATTGGTTGTGTGTATAATCCAAACAAAAGTTTAAGCGTTAGTCAGTTTTTTGAAAGTCTCAGTATGCACTGTCCTAAATATTCATCTTTAGTTGTGTGTGGTGACCTTAATATTGATCTCATACTAGACAACAATCTATCACAAAACTTAAAAAATGAATGTTCTATGGTTAATCTAGATATTGTCAATGTTTCCAGAGCTACTCATTTTCGTCCCCATTGCAAAGAAAGTCTTCTTGATATAGTGTTAACGTCAAACTTAGAGTTAGTCACAGAATACGAACAAGTAAGTTTTCCAGGTATTCCATCATACCATGACCTAATCTTTGTTAACTTAGATATACAGATTAGTGTAGTGTCATGTCCCGTTCAATTTACCTTACGTGATTTTAGTAAAATTAACGAGCTCGATTTGACTCGCGATGTTCTTAATTGTCCTTGGCATCTTTGTTGGGAAACTTGTTCAGTCGATGATAAAGTAAATACTTTTCAATCACTTGTCCAGTCACTTTTCGAGAAACATGTACCAATTAAAATTAAGAAAGTCATCAACAACGGCGTCCCCTGGTTCTCTGAAAACATTAAAAAACTTATTTTAAATAGGGATAGATCGTATTTTCGTTGGCAGCAAAATCGTAGTAGAAATAATTGGAATATCTTCAAATTTCATAGAAATAGAGCTACGGCCGAGGTAAGAAAAGCAGCACTTTACTCCTCAAAGCTTAATACTCTCTGGAAGAACCTCCGATCCTTAAGAATTGTCCGAACCAGTTAAACAGATTTTTTCTTAAAACATTGGATAGTTCAGTTACAGTTAATAACAGCAACACTAATCTTTTTCTAACCAATCATGATAATTTTAATTATCTTGACTTTCACTGTGGGTTAGAGAGTGATGTGGCTACAGCCTTATCCAACAACAAATCAAACGCGGTAGGAGTAGATTGTATATATATTAAGTTTATAAAACTAATTATGCCCTGGATATATTATCCTCTTACGCACATTATTAATTCATGTATCATGAAATCTGAGTTTCCTTCAACTTGGAAATATGCTACGAGGAACCAGCCAGAAGATTTTAGGCCTATTAGTATTTTACCGTGCCTATCGAAAATGTTTGAAATTTTGTTAAAAAGCCAAATCAATGAGCACATAAGTTCAAATAAAATGTTATCTCCGTTTCAATCAGGCTTTAGAGAAAATCACAGTTGTACCACGTAATAATAATGTATCCATTCTGTGCTTATTGGACTTTTCAAAAGCTTTTGACTGTGTAAACCATCAATGCTTGATTGAGAAGCTGAAAAATCAATTCAGTTTTGGTAATAACGCTGCATCTCTTATATCTAATTATTTAAATGGCAGATTTCAACAAGTTCATACTAGCCAAGGAAGTTCAAATTTTCTAGCGGTGCACTCAGGTGTCCCACAAGGATCTATTTTAGGACCACTCTTGTTCTCATTGTTTATAAACGACATGCCTAAGGTCTGTCTTGATGCATCGGTGCATTTATATGCAGACGATGCTCAGGTATATCTGTCTAGATCGATTGGCTTAATAGATGATTGTATAGCTAGACTCAATGAGGACTTGGAACGAATTTATAACTGGTCTATTCTCAATAAACTGACCTTAAACCCTGCTAAATAGAAAGCAATTGTTATCTGCAATGACAGGATTCATTCCAGTTGCTTGCCACAAATATATTTAATGGGGTGAGGTGAAGAACTTAGGAATATATATCAACTGCAAACTTTCCTGTGAAAACCATATCAATTATGTTATCAAAAGAATATATGGTGGTCTACGCCAACTTTATATCTCATCCGCCTTTGTCCTGACCTTAACAAAGCTTAAACTCGTAAGAGCTTTGTTTATGCCCATTATAAACTACAGCTCAGTAGTTTACAGTAATATTGATGCAATGTCCTTTAGGAAACTAGAATTAGCATTTAATTCGGCGATTCGCTACATATATGGCCTCCGTAAATATGACCACATTTCGAGATTTTCCCCTAAGCTTACCGGATGTACCCTTAGACAACATATAAATATACTAAACTGCACATTTCTGTATAAATTGCTCAAAACTAAACAACCAACATATCTCTTCGAGAAACTAAGTTTGGCTCATTCAAATCGTACCCAAAATATCAATGTTCTTTATTTTAACTTTTTAAATAGTCAACGTTTATTTTTTGTTCATGCTATAAGACTTTGAAATTCCATACCAATATACATACGTTAATCTAGTTCGCTTTTTATTTTTAAAAATTTGCTTGTTTCTTTTGTAAATAGTATCGTAACAACCACATTTTTGATCAATAGTAATTTTTGTCGACTCATATTAACTTAAAAATATATTTTCTCTTTTTTTTTTTTGTATTGAAACTATGTAAGCTAGATACCTTAATGTTAAATTTATATGAATAAGTCCAGAAATAAATGAAATAAAAAAAAAAGAAAACAATCAAGGAGTGTCAAATAGCATGATCGCGGCGGCCAAGTGAGATGATCCAGTAGTCAAATTTCTCCTTCACGACTTCGAGCGTTGATGATGCATGTTGTCGAGCTCCGACCACCGAAAGTCGGTTACCATCGCTCTATACTTGAGACCATTGACGGTAACCGTGTCTCCTTCCTCATTTCGAAAGAAATAGAGTCCGATGATGCCGCCATTCCAGAAACCTCACCAACCAGTCACTTTGTGGATGCGTTGATGCGAACACTTGTGGATTGTGTTCGCTCCAATAAAGGCAATCTTGTTTGTTGACATAGCCGCTGAGCTAAAAATGGGCCTGTCCGAGAAGATGGTTTTTCGGCCAAAATCCTGATCTCCGGCCAACATTTCCAGCCCAATTAGCGAACTCACGGAGTTGTCCATGGTCGTCCTGCGTCAGCACAATCTTGTACCGCAACCGCTTATATCCAATGCAAAATAAGCCGGGTGGGCTCTGTGACGATGCCCAATTCAGCTGATAGGTGCCGAATCGATATTTCTGGGTCTTTTTCGTTATTGGATGCTACGGCGGATATGTTTTCTTCTTTCGCGTCAATCCCTCCTCTGGTTGGTGGCTTAAGATCCAAAAGAGTATACTCACGCTCAAACTTTTCCACGGTGCGACGAATTGCCTGCAGAGCGAACCCATGATGACGTTCCCTATTTAAAATTGAGCCGGAATTTCGATAATATTTTTTAGTAATTTCGCAGCGTAGAATGACGCATGATGGAATGGCAAACCGTACTGAATGTTTTGACAGCTGGATGTCATTGGTAACTTTGACAGCTGCTGGCACATAACAATTGGAAGAACTATCATTGCTATCTGGTCACCTGTTAGTATGTATTCTCGAGAATGTCGATAAAGAGAGAAAGAGTCTAATTAGAGTAGCCCGGGAATTCAAACGATTTTTTGTAGTTGAAAAGCTGTTCACTCTTCAAATTGTTCCCATGAACATATCAACTGCTTAGCCCGCTCACATACCGTTAAGGCCTTAGCAGAAGATACACGATGTACGTACATTTTCCTTTTCTTGAAAATATGTACACATATACGGGTACGAGTAATTAATAAATAGGTAATAAGTATAATAGTAATTATATTTGTTGGATAATTATATAATTTATTTAAATTTAAAGTATTTTCTTTAATAAAAGAATTGATATTTGTAATAGAATTTATTTCATTATTTAGTGAGTTATAAATTAATGTTATTTTGTCTGTAATAAATACGTAGTGCAGAGTATTGTGGGTAATGTATACATTTTTATTTGAAACGAAAGAGATTCCACTGTGAGGTAAATGAACAAGATCAACGAAATGAATATGGATGTGCTGGGAAAGAAAATACGAAGATGTTTTCCTTTAATCCGTTCGAACAATTATAATTTATATTGCTGCGACAGGTTTATTCCAAACAAAACAAAAAAATAATAAACAAGGTATTACATTTTAAGCCAATTAAATTGTTTTTATTTCTTTGAGATCGCAAATATCCAATCAATTGGTGAAAAGTTAATTAAAATGCGAATAACTCCTCTGTAGTCTTACTTATCGGATTGGGAACATACTCGTACAACAGGCCCTACAAAACTGAACGTCACCAGCAGTTTTTGCTGAAAAGTACGAGTACAAGGAAAAAAAAATAAAACAAAACAATTGCACTTGCTAAATGTTTACTCATGCTGAAAGCAATTTCAAAATTTGAATAAGGAAAGAGCGCAAGGTAACCTATATGAAGGGTATTGCTGCGTCGTATGTATTTGCTCTTGAAGGTAAATTGAAATAAGTTTTCACAAACCGGAGTATCGAGGAGCGGTGTTTATGAAAATGTTGAATTTTTCACTGATGAGAATCAATTGAGCAATATATTTGTCGATCAGTTGGATTAAGAGGGTACGAGTATATTATGCCTTCGACTTGAACATATATGTAGAGTAGCATAGATTTTTATTCCACAGCGATTTCCTTTTTTTTTTTTAGAAGAAAACAACACAGCAGCCCTAGTTTGAGTGCTAGAGTCTAGGTGTCGAAAAGTCCTCCTAATAAAAATTGATTTTAAAGTGCAACAAAATGTATTCAAGTAAGGAGTACGCACATTCGCGGAAGTCTCTTCAGATCGAGCAAATCATCTGGTTTTCTCGAGTTCAACTAAGGTTATAGCAAAATCTGGTCCAAAAACGGGTCGACTTTTTCTTTTTCGCGCTGGGGTCTAAGGAAAGGGTCAAAAGATCAAAAATTGGATCACTCAAATGCAAGATTTTGGACCCACTAACGTCCACAAGTGCAATGCAGATAAGCAAGTGAAATGTATACTAGATCTAATTATATCCGTGACATATTTCAATGTCACGATCAATGAAGAAAATGGTTTAGTGTAGTTAGCTGTTTCTGAGGAAAAAATCAGAGCATATCGACATTATTGCAAGGCAGAGATACTATTCGACTTATTAAGAAGGGCCGAAGGGAAGTACAGAAGAAAGCGTGTCGATTTGAACCTAAAGAAAGTGTACCCCGAGAGTAGATGTGAATCTATAATACGTCCGCAAAGGCAACATATGATCATTTTTGTAATTCGCCAATCGGTGTGGGAGTTTATCTACCCAAACATAAGTGATGGTATCTATGGTATCCCTCTGTTTTTTCTGGCACCTTTAACCCCCTTGGTCAGGAAATGTACTCATACATATGCCCATTACTCCAGCTCCATTCCATGAGCTTTAATTCATATACATAGTGCCATACGACTACAGAAAAAGTTTTGCACTATTCTTTTCAGTTGCTTACTGAGTATAAATACACAGACAAATACATAGACGAACAAAAGTGCATTAATTCTCAATGAGCTGAATTTTTGTACAGGTCTTGAATATGTCATTACAAATGCTATGTAAAAAGTCCCCATCGATCCCGCTTGTGCGTTGCTTTTAATCCTAGGTCAAAAGCCACAAATTTTCGTTTTTTGCGGATATCTCTGAAACGGTGGAGATCATCCGGGAAAATGGATGAGAGAAAGTTTGTAGATCATGAATTTGTCTACAAAATTTAGTGTACTCGGCGCTTTTTTTCAACGTAGTTTCCCCAGTAGGAATACTCCACGATATATTGTACTACTCGTATATTTCGGTCGAGGAAATTTAATGGGACAATATTTTATTAACTCTTCAATTCCCAGTGTCAGCTCTAGGTGACAGAGGTTTTCAATTTTAATTTAGTTCAATGGTAAATGAATTTTTGCATCTTACCATTATCACTAGAAAACTAATAAGTGCCTTTATATCAATTTTTTGTGAATGCACTAGCTATGCGTTTTCAGTCAAATTTATATAATTCTTTCGAGCGTTATTACATTTTTTTCTTATTATATTGAAATCGTAGGTATTGTCTTTTTTATAATTTGAATCCATTAGCTATAAAAATAACACTTGGCATAGTTACAATAACGTTCAAAATATGAAGGTGACACTGGGCGGTATTGTAACAAAATTATTGCTGCGTTTGTTTTGCTGATTCATGTTGATGGGATTTTAGAACTTACTCACATCTTACAGGTTGACATTAGCTGAAATCAGCGAGGAATTAGAGACCGGTGAGTTCCCTGGCGACATTATTTTGTTTCCTTCTGACGATGGCATGGTTACTGACGAAGAAAGTGAAGATGAAAACGAAGCTAATTTGCTCCATCTACCTAGTCGTATGCTTCGTTCTCAAGTAGGATGATGAAGAAGAAGCTAATGTTTCTGCACCATAAAATGGTTGTGCAACAACATTTCTTTCACTGCTTGTGGTAAAGGGGACTCTGATGAAGTTGTTTTTAATTATCTGGAGGAGCTGACGGCGATTGAATGTTTTGAGTTGCTGTACAGTGAAGACATAGTGCAATTCATAACAGATATGAGTGACTCATACGCTTTGCAGAGAAATCACACTCTAAATGTAATTGCTGATGAAATCAGAGTGATCATAGCGATATTGTTGTTCACAGGTTACTTGACACCTAAGTATATGGGAATGTTCTGGGAAGTAAAGAGTGACACTCATAATGAACTGGTAGCTTCTAGCATGAGACGAAATAGATTTTTCGAGATTCAGCAATATTTACATCTTTGCGATAGTACAACATTACCGCCCAACGACAAATTTGCTAAAGTTCGCCAGTATTTTACAAAACTTAATGAAAATTTTACATCAAATTTCAACAAAGCGGGGTCCTCACACATATCTATAGATGAAACTATAGCTCCATACTTCGGTAGACATGGTACCAAACAACACATCCATGGAAAACCAATTAGGTTTGATTACAGGCTTTGATTAGCAGCTACTCGCCATGGATAATTTGTAACCTCTGAGTTGTATCAAGACGCCTCCGGTCCAATCCTCAAAATGCAACTACGATATGGCTTAGGAGAAGCAGTTATTTTGGAGCTACATTCTAAATTACCACAGGAATTAGGACCGTACAATTTGTATTTTGACAACTTTTTCACTGGCTTACCACGGATGGACACCTATATCAAAAGTGGATCGGATTGGTGTCATAAATAAGAAAACGGACAAAAATTTAGGTTGATTGCCCAGCTGTTATAGAGATGTATAACAAGTGTATGGGTGGAGTTGGCCGTTTTGATGAAAATATTGACTCCATGAGGGGAAGTCTTCGCTGTAAAAAGTGGTGGTACCCTTTGTTTGCTTTTGGTCTAGGCGCTGCTTGTCCAAACACTTGGCTTATAAAAAAACAATCAGCAAATAACTGGACCTATTGCGATTTTCGCAGAAATGTTGTACCCACTTATCTTCAAAAATATGAAAAATCTGCAAACCATGATGTGTCCAGTTCAGATTAGGGTCTCAAGAGAAGGAAGGTCTGTAGGTAGCGCCGATGATCACATCGAAACAGACAGTTCTCAACGGCGGTGCGGATGTTGCCACCAACTCACACGAAAAATGTGCGTTAAGTGTAATGCTGGCTTGCATTTGAAATGTTGGTATACGTTCCACAATTAATAAATCTACAAAACTTAGTTTTATATCAAAATTAATACTATCCCTTTTTTTAAATAAAAGCAAATACTTTCTGAAAAAAAAAAAATAGTTGTTTTACTTATATAGAAACTAATAAGTACCAGAGAAGTACAAATAATACCCAGTGTCACCTGTAGGTGACTTTTTTGAAAAGTGCGGTCAGAATTTTTTTTAATTTTGGTTTTTTTGTCAACTCTAATCATAAAAAATTAACAACATTTTTTACTAATAGAGGTAAGGGAATTGAAGGGTTTCTATCATGAAAATTGTAGCAGCAAGAAAATTACATTATTCATCATCAAATTCTACATCAAATTCTACATGATTACTTGTTTCTTCCTCTGTGCTCTCTTCTTCCTGTTCTTGCTCAATTTGTGTTGACTCATCGATTCCGAAAGAATCGCCATCAACTTTTTCAGTAAAGATACTGCTGCACTACCTTCATAATCAAAATTTTGTGGAACTATGAATATATGTAGTAACCAACTACACCATTATTTTGATAAACTTGTATCGGTACCTCAGCTTTTGCCGCAAAATCTTTCACTAAAAGGACTCTATTTATTCGGGATATGGGCTCTTCTGTTATAACTGCTGTTTTTGGAGTTATAATTTTAATGATACCCATTATGTGAAGCAGCATTGTCTGCAGCATCCTGAATAGTTGTTCCAATTTCTGGTGGTAGGATATGAGGTGGACGATGAAGAACTGCGGCTGCCTCATGCACCATATAATCGTGCATGAAAAAATTTGAAAAAGACGTTTTGATCCAAACCGTTGATGAAAAAATTCAGAGAGACCCAACTGTAATCGTGATTGGAAAGACCTAGGCCGAACCACAGCCATAATACAGTGGCTGACATTTGTACATATTAATTTCTAATGTTCTAGCCTACAACGTTTATTTTTCAAAATTATTTGCTCTAAGTTTTATTATTTTTATAAGTTTTAATATAAGATCTATAAGAAAAACATGGGATAACTTTATGGCAGAAATCGAAAATGTTTTATGCTGCGTTGACATATTAGCCTTGAATGAAATAAATATTCCTAAAAGAGAAAATGATATATACTATATTGATGGATATGAACATGAATTCATTAATCGGGAGGGAATGAAAGATGGTGGTGCCGCCTTATATATTAAGAAAAATATTAAGTAAGAAATAATGCCAGTGAACCCAACTAACTATGAAGGCATGCATTTAGAAATAACACATAATGGTGAAAAGAAATACATTCATGCGATTTATAGGCGGCCAAGATTAATTGTTAGCAGTTTTATTGAAGAACTTAATGAAGTTATCGATGTAGGTAGATAAAAGATAGTAATAGGCGATATCAACCTAAATATTCAAAATGAGAATGATTCCCTTGTTTTAAGATATATAGAAATGATGGCCTCAAAAGGTCTTACAAGTGTTATTATAAACAATGCTCCCGAGTTGACTTAACGAGAAACACTTCTACACTGATTGATCATATATATGTAAGCATAACAAAACTAGAAATATTTTCAGCAGTTATTGAGGCAGATCTTACCGACCACTACTTAATCTTATTTGCAACCAAAGTCTCTAGCCACAAAAGAACGATTGAACACGATAATGCTGTCCATCTTCAGCAACAAAGCGTGAACGAACTTATAGAACAAACCAATTGGCAATCTATGCTAACAGAAAATAGTATCGAAAAATTGTATAGCAACTTTGTAGACAAAATGAACAACATTTACACGGAATCAAGCAACATAATAAAAAAAATAGAAAACAGAAACCATGGGTTACCTCTGAGTTAATTACATTATGTAAAAAAAGAGACGAGTACTACAGGAGATGGAAAAACACTCCAAGAAGTCAAAGTTATAAAACTGAGTACAAAAACTTCCGAAATGTTATCAATAAAAAATTAGGGAAATTAAAGCCAACTTCTATAAGCAGCGATTTTTAAGCTAGAATCAAAATGATTCTAGGAAAACGTGGAATACTATTAATGAACTTCTGGGAAGAAAGAAAACCACAATTGACGAAGTAATAAGAAACAATTTTTCCAAAGATGATGACAACTTTGCTAGTATTGTGGAAAAGTTTGCAGAACAATTCTCAAATTAAGTATCAACAATCATGCACATGTCATAACAAAACATCAAGGCATGATAATTTGCACTTCCAGCAGAGTATTTACGTAGAGGAAGCCAGTGAAGAAGAAATATTTCGAATGTTGTGTCGCCTGGAGAACAAAAAGGGTCCTGGAGTGGATAATATTAGACCAATTGACCTTAAAATTAATGCTTATTTTCTTGCCCCAGTTATACAAACCATAATACAGACTGTTTAATAACATCGTACACGACAGAAATTAAAGAAGAACTTATAATATTAAAAAGAAATCAATTGTACTGATTTATTTTGTTTATTTACTTGAATGCTTTTCAATTAATATGTTGTCTACTCTCCTCCATTATCAATAATTGCTTGGAGTCTTCTAGGCATGCTTTCTACTAATCTTATAGCATAATCTTGAGACAAAGATCTCCATAAAACTCGTATTTTTTGTGATAATTGTTTGACCGTCGAGATCTTTTTTCCTTGGAGCTTTAGCTTCATGAATGCCCAAACATTTTCAATGGGATTTGCTTCCGGCGACTGCAATGGCCAATCTAAAACATCGACATCATTTTCTTGTTTCCACGCACTGTACAACCGACTGCGATGTTTCGGGTCATTATCTTCTTGCAGTAACCAATTCTCATTCCTTCTTTTAAACCACCTTTGGGCAGATGGTAATAAAGCCTTTTTATAAATTTTGAGCATGTTGGGTGCGTTTAAGTTATTTGTAAGCATGAACAAATTGCCAAATCCTTGTTTTGAGAAGCATCCCCAAACGTGCACCTTTGCCGGGTGTTTGACGGTCCGCTGGATTAATTTATTGGATTATGTACACCAGGTATGAGTGATAGGAGACCATGCCCAAAAAGAAGCTTCATCCGAAAAAATAACGTTGTTCCAATCTCAGTCCAAATTCTTCTTGGCCCAACTGAGTCTTTTTACTACGTGTTTTTTTTAAAGTAGTGGTTTCTTTATTGTGCTTTGAAATTTTACATTATTGGCTAGTAAACGTCTTCGTATCGTATCACAACACACATTTAGACCCCTTTTACGTAAAATCCCTTGCCCTCCACGTAACGATCAAACACGCGTTGAATCATTTTGTCCTGTTTTTTTGTTGTTTTTGGCGTAGACCCACGATCTGGCAAATCATCCACATTTTTAACTTGGGAATAACGGTGCACCCATTTGCTAACAAATGCTTTTGACTTTTTCATGTATTTAGCAGCTGCTCCGTATGACATTTTCGGTCCTTTTGGATGCATGCACAAGAATACTGCTTTATAACGTGATGCAAACGCGACATTCATTTTAAAATACTTCCGTCTCTAACAAAAATTGAACACTCTTTAAATTTTTTTATTCAAAGCATCTTAGCAAAAGTATTTTTTTATCTGCTAATGCAAATGCCACTTCCAAACCGGTTTTCATAAACGAGTTTTGCCGTATACGATCTTATCAAACGGACTGTAAATCGAAGTATAACACAAGCTCATGTTCCAAGATTAATGAAAACGTCGAATCATCATGTACTAGTACTGTTTGTTGACTTTAGTAAAGCTATCGATACCATAACTCATAAAAAGCTAATTGAAACTGTCAATCGAGTTGATGTGAGAGGAGTGCTGGATCGAAAACTATCTAACTGATAAAAAGATTAGAGTTAGAGTGTTTAATACCTTAAGAAAAGAAATGTCAATTGCGCTTGGTGTCCCACAAGGCTCCAAATTAGGTCAAATTCTATTTGTTTTGTATACAAATAAACTTCTCCATTTATTCAAAAAGTGCACAGCCTATGCCTATGCAGATGATATAGCACTTGTCGTCAAACACAAAAATTTTAACAAGGCATTGGAAATAATTCAAGAAAAATTTGATGCGATGTCAAAATGGTGCCATGATCAAAGGCTAATTATTAATGCTTCAAAAACAAAGGTAATGCACATACGAACACCGTTCAAGCCAAAGGAAGCGTTTAATACATATCACCGAAACGCCCTATGTCCGTATTCGGCCAATAACACAGCAATAGAAGTAGTAAACAAAATAAAGTATCTAGAAGTTACCATGAGAATTTCCTATGGCGTGAACATATAAATGTGCTGCGTTTACAACTCAAAAGCTCACTCTTTGCTATGGTTTATATAAAAGAGTATTCAAGTTTTGAAGTACGTAAGCAGGTTTACCACTCGCTAGCAGAATCGAGAATAAGATACGGAATACTAGCATGGGGAAATGCATCCAAAACGCATATGGATAGGATATTATATCTACAGCACCGCCTTGTTAAAATTTTAAAACCGACCAACTCATCTTTTAAGGTCTTAGATGTGTACGCGATTTATAGGGTGACATCATTGCTACATTACATGGACGACCAAAGGTTTCTACGGCCTATACCTCATTTTCAAAACATCAGGAGGCGAGCACAGGGGATGCTCGAAATTCCGGATATATATAACATATATGAGGAACGAGAACTTACGAGTAAATACCTCACCATATCAAACAAGTCGAACATTCAAAAAAACGTAAAAAAATGTTAAAGAAATTTCTAATTGATTTATATTTTGTGTAATATGCTAATCCACTACAAATTAATTCCTATACATACATACCTATATATTAATATCTTACCACTGTTCTAACATTTTAACATTGTATATTTTTATTTCAAGATAGCTTAAACTTCAATATTATTATTGTATTTTGTATTCAAATATTAATATTCCTATATTTACAATTTTATTACATTAAGTTATTTATAGCCAAAATACGGTTTCACTTTGGCGACAACAACGAGCGAAAAGGGGCGCTTGGAGTCAATAAAACCACCAACGTTCTTGGGAAGATTAAAACCTTTCTATGTACAAAATGAAACCGTTGAGAATTAAAGAATAAGTATAGTATGAACTTTATTTAAATGAATTTTATCACTTTAAAATACTAATCCAATGTTATCAACCACCTGCAGATAAGCATTTTGCTTTGCGGGTAAAAAAATAAAAAACTGTATATAATTATAGATAAATGAAATAAATAAATAAATAAATAAATGAAAAAAAAAATAATAATAATTTAATGATTCCGGAATATCCCTATTGATATCTTCGAACATTTGACTAGATGGAGGATAATTATCAGTGTCAAGCACTATCAATTAAATATCCTCTCGTACGATCGCTGCAGTTACTTCAAGTATTCTATTTTCATTTTAATTTTTATTCTCATACAAAGCTTTGTTGAGAATGTTGTGCTGATTGTCGACGAAGCAAATGAATGTCGAACATCCCAATTTCTCAGTTATGATGATTCTATAATTATTATTAATATTATTATTATTATTACTTATTAAAACATATAAATTTACATCTTAATCTACATGATACAGCGCTAGCTACCAGGGCTATAAGCTAGATGATGATTTTATTACCATACTTCAACTTCAGTTTTGACTTGATTGTTCTGTTGTCGATAGATGGTTCTTCGCAAATATCTCTCAATTCTTCAAATGCAAATATTTTATCCATTGCCAAAGTAATCACTTTCAGGACGACCGATGTCACCTCCAGTAGTAGGTTTCACAAAGGAATTGTAACAATCGCTGTGATACTTAGCCTCAGCAGCAACTAAATCGTATTCATATTGAATGCGTGCAATAACCCTTCTTACTAGCTCATCAGAATGAGTCCGAGCTACCTTTAAGATGGCATCTTTAAATACAAGTGTTGAAACTTGGGACACTCTACGCCGAAGATGTTACGTTTTTTGCATTTCAGCCGCTTTATCTGCTTCATTGCCGCAAAATGTATGGCACTGCTTGAATCGATTAAAGTTTTCATACTCGTACCACGATCAACAATTACAATTTCACCTTCACTCAAAGTTTCATTGCAGACGAAGCAAACTTCAGACATTTTTATAAAATTTTGTAACAGGGCAGTTTAGAATAAAAATATCATCTGCAAAAACGTCTATTCACTACAGAAGATCGTTCAAAACTGACTGGATTTACTAGAGTTATGCTACTCGAAAAAAATAGGTATACGCCGGTTTCTACCTAAATAATGGAATGACGCAGGCAGACGTTACTCAAGGCCAACCGACTAATGGAATTAGGGACGGACGTTGACTCGCTCAGAATCATATATTTTCCACATTTAGTATTTAAGTGAATGAGTCTCAAAAACCAATATTCCAATATTTTTTCCTTCAATTGGATGACCCGATGATGTATACTGGCCACATACATATGAGCGCATATTCGTGTTTTCTAGGTTTGGAATCGCGATAACTCGAGAACGGAGCTTCGTGCACTTTTTTGTAGAGAATTTGACGATCTACAAACTTTCTCTCATCCATTTTTCCAGTAGTTCTCACTGCTTCAGAGATGTTCACATAAAACGAAAATTTGTGGCCTTTGACCTCGGATAAAAAACGACACACAAGCGGAATCGATGGGGACTTTTGACATAGCATTTGCAGTGACATATTTAAGACGTAAACAAAAATCCAGCTTGTTGGGAATTAATGCAAACTGGAATGTCTATTTTGTATGGTCTATTAAGGCCGGAAGGCTTGTTCTTCATTGAACAGGCTAGTACTATTATTGAAGCTAATTCTGGGCACAAAAAATATTATCAACAATTTGATCCAAAAAGGAGTCATCAGTAATAATTGGTTATTGAACATGGCACGAGTATTAACACCTCAATACAGAGTACTTCATATTGCCCTCGATATAAGGCTTATCTCTCATTGGTTTCCCCAGATTACTGGACCGCGTTCTGATGGATTGGGTAGAGTATGCTGATATTTCAGTCGTCTTGCATGTTTTCATCTGGACATAATCTGTTTAAATTTTATACATACGTTTCTCATGGCTTGACTACAAGCCACCTGCAGACTTGGCATTGTTGTTTTCAGCCAGACAAATGTTGTTCAAAATGGTGAATTGTTATCGCAAGGTTTCTGCTAAATCGTTATATAGTTCGCCTAAAAATAAACGTTTTATTGCTGCTAACTTGCAACTACTCGTAGCTGTAGGTTGGCTTACTATGCTGCATCATACTCTGGTGTAGGACCGGTACATTCTTGGGGTTAATACACCGGAGATGTGCTTTCCCTGCAACCACATATTGTCGAGTTACGGTTGCTTAGTACAGTTTTTAAAGCCTATCTTCCTCTATTTTGTGTTGCAAATAAATTGAGCTACAATATAAGCAGACGTATGTAGGAAGAGATCTAATATCCATCGTACCTACAAGGTTTCTGGTCTGCTACTCGCTTACCTTTGAGTCTATTTGACGTCGTTACCTTGTATACTCGTGCTCGCATATTAAAATATTTGACCCTGGCATTGCCATCTGAAATATTTCGTGCTGCTCCAAAGTTGATCAGTATTTTTGCGTTATCGGAGTGTAAGTGGTGTGGACTAAATTTTTCGATCGTCATTTCCTCTCTTTTCCATCTTGTCACTTGGTTAGATGTTAATATCATGATAGCACCTTACGCTCGCTCTAAAAGCGCATAGAGAACATCTTACATTATTTCCGTTCAATGAAGACAGAGCAGCAGTAGCGGATGTCAAAAAACTAAGTCCCGATTGTCCCATCTTCTGTAATGCGGTAGCGTCAGACTAATAGGACACCTTTCCTTTTGAGGTTCGGGATATTCCAGAAACACATCTTAAGATCGTCTTTCGTTACGAGTTTACGGGGTCGTTATCAGAGATCTGTGTCCTTATCAAATAGTATAAATTAAGTTGCAGAAGCATTGTATGTCGTTGGCCAATTTTCTGTTATGCTCTTTGGTGCTCTGTGGATTTACTAGGCACTAGGCTCTCAGACAAAACGCGCAATAAGTTAGATATTAACAAAGCCATTTCACAGTTGGACATTTAGCCAATCAAAGTATCGAGCTATTTGATTATGAATAGCTTAAAACGAAAAATAAAAGTAAAAATAAAATACCTTAATTTTCCTTGAAAACAAAACTTGTCCTAAAGGTGTATGCCTAATTCAAAGTATGTACGAGTAAAAAAGGAAACAAAAATCATATCAGCCGAAATGCAGTGTACATATTACCCAACCAACGTAGATGAGAGAATATCCGCAATGATCCGCAACGTCCGGATAAAAATGATAAACGTTTTCCGTCTTTCCGGTGCCATCATTTTCATCCATCCCCTATATCCTTCCCGTGTTCGCAGTGCATGCCACGGCTACAAGGGCACTTTCAATTTCGTTCGACGTGTCCTTTGAATGAGTTCTGTTTTTTTTTTTTTTTGTCTCCCTATTTGGACAATGGTTTTCCAATTACCAAACCACGTCTCACACCCTAGGACCATGGGTCAGACACAACGGCGGCGCCTCATCGACCGCACTGGCTCAAAATCCCAAATGTACTTTTTCGCTCCCACTCCTAGTTCGACTGTAATCAATGATTCGCATGGCATAGGAAGGGTGTGCATGTACGGTGCACGTACGATACAAGTATGCGTAATAATGCCCGGAAATCGATGCCTACGAAATGTACAAAATTCACGTTCTCATGTTAAATTTTTTATGAAGGCCCAGCAATAAATTTCAATTTAATCGGAGTTCAGCAACAGAACAAGAAGAATTCGTACAGCGGGAGTCCTTGTCAACATGACCAAAGTGATACTGTAAGCGTTTGTACACTTTTTTGTCTGGGCGAGAACAATTTCTACTCTCCTTCATGAATCAAAATTCAGTTCACATGCATACACGCGTATGCACGTATGTCAGTACAGGACGGCTGACCACTAGTTGACGATGTCGCAGTAGAAAAGGGTGGATGGGCCCATGTTATCCCGGGTGCTTGTAATTTTTAGCCATCTCTTGTCCAAGGGATGATATTTTTTAATCAATTTTATTGAGAGTCATTGAGTTGAAATAAAAGGATTAAACTATTCTCCGGTAATAGTCATACGAACTGGTAATACGAATCATTCCAAACTGACCATCTGTAGCATGATGTGATGTTGCGCAGCAACATTTGTGGGAGCAGCTGGTGGGCGGTGAACTGAAATAAATAGCAACTTGTTAGCATTCATGAGTTTGGTTTGGTGCGGTTTGTTGGAATAGGAATCGGTCCATCTAATCGCCAGTCATTCTACTAATTTGAGCATCAACTGAAATCCTTGTTTGTTGGGATGTTAGTAGAGCTCGATGCATACAAGCATGTAAGCGTGACTAAGCGGGAACATTTAAGTGAAAAATGAATGACGGGTACAGTTTGACGGGCGAGTAATGACAGATGAGTGAGTGACAGGTGATATTATCACATGAGGGAATGACTTAAGTGGCCATATGGCAGTTGTTTTTATAAGCTTAAAAGAACAACTGCTTATTATTGTCGAAACAACATTTTTGAGTCATGGGTAGGGGTAGTGATGATCTGGAATAACTTATTTGTTGAACTATTGCCTGTTCATTGTAAGTTAGTGTGAATGATTTTGAGGGGTTACCCCACAGTCTCCCAAAGTCTTAGAAAATACTGTGGATATGAGGTTACATCTGTTTTTCTTCGCAACAAAATACTCAGTAAAAGGACTATGTGAAATGTTTTTACTCTGTTAAGTTTGTTCCTCTTTTTCTGAACTTAAAGTTCCAAATAGAATGTCTTTGTAAATTTTTTTTTTTTCCACTCCAAAGTGAAAAGCAAAGACCTTTGGTCATGAATAGTAGGTTGAAGATTCTTTCATTCTTGAGATTATGTATCTGATAATTTTCTGGTTTCGTTGTCTAACTATCTACAACATAACGACATGCTGAGAATGGCCACCATTCCCGTTCCCATACGATATTATAAAAATCTTTCTTACTGACATTCAGTACATATTTAAGAAAGCTTTCACTGTCCCGAGATCTCGAATTTGGGAATTGCTTTGTAGTATTCTAGGCTGTGAATATAATTAGAAGTATGTTGACTATATGACTTGTCTTTGAATCTGTCCTTACGCAAGCCCCTAAAGCTATTGGACTTGCCTTTTTTTAGCTTTACTTAGGCCATTAATTCCTGAAATATTGTCCATCTCCCTTTCGATATAGTTTGCATTTCCTCCCTGCCTTTGATTTGAGCAGCAGCGCTTCTAGGTCATACATGATATTATTTACATTTTAAGTGCACAGCATGCCATGGGTGATACACTAAAAATAACTTAAATGTCGGATAGATCTACATTAATTACAATGTCTCTAAAAATCCTGACTGCTTTCACTCCAGACAACGACCATAATTTCACTTTCCTATGATTTAGCAACGAATAAAGATATCTTCACACTAGTCACCTAATACTCAAATGTTTACAAACCATTCGACGTGGGCTCATAATAGGGTTCACAACCCTATAAGGAAGAAATAGAAAAAATATTACGAACTAGGTCATAGCCCCGGAAATTGATGGATTCACTATTGACGACTATTGCAAATGATTAAAAGGCAACGATTTTCAGATTTGCATGTGGGGTATTCCTACTCTTAACAGACCGCGCCCAGCTGAGCAACTAGAAAGCAGATATAAACGCCCTCCAAGAAGTGCGCTGGGGTGGACCGGACAAAAAGAGGATAAAAAATTGTGATATATACTATGGAAAAAATTATGGCAAGAAAACAGCCGCAGCGTTTAACATATTGGTATACGGATTCCCCGTAAGAAGAAGATTAAGGGAACAAGTCTTGAGCTTCCGGCATGTAATCGAATCTTTGAGGACGATTTGAGGTATATTCGCCAACATAAGCCTCATGAACGCACACTCCTCGGAAAAGCAGAAGGACAACTTTACCAAAGGCTACTTCTACGAGCTCCTCGACAAAATCTACGAGAAATGCCCTAAGTATGACGCGAAAATCGTCCTTGACCATTTTAATGTCAAGCTACATAAGGAGGACATTTTTGGTAATACCCCATCACCTCCAGAAACACAGGAGGAACATATACACTTTAGAAGATAAAAAAAAAACACGAGAAGCGCTAGATCGAGGCCTTAGAGAAGTGCTATCAGATCAGGAATCTGCAAGGATGGAGAACGAAACTAGATAGTAGAACCACACTCGGTGCTGAGAATCTGGAAAGATTACTTCTGCAGAATTTTAAACGGTGATTTCGAACAAAATCCTATCGTCAGGCAGAATAAACCATTCAACCCGGACTAAGATAGACAACTTTTCCATCCCGACCAAGTTGATGGCATCAATTTCCAAGATTAGGTATAACAAAACTGCTGGTTTTGCCTAACTGCTGAGCTGTTTAAACTAGTAGGTGATAATTGAATACGTAATATACATCAACTCATCTTTAATATTTGGATCTATGAAAATATGAACGATGAATGGAACCACTGCATTTTGGACCTGGACGTAAAAAGGGAGATCGCCTGAACTACGCAAAATTCGAGGGAATAAGTATATTCAACATCGGGCATAAAATCTGGTCTGCCGTATTATGTAAACGCCTAAGACCACTCGTCTGACCGGTCACTATCAGTATGGTTTCAGACCAGGAGGTCCACCGAAGATCAAAATTTCACATTACAGCAGTTCCTGTTAAAAACTCAGAGCTACAGATCGATATATGCCACTTCTCCATCGACTTCAAAGTCGCATATGACAGAAGCTATAGAAACGAACTAGGAGTAAAAAGAGCTATACCAGATCCTATTCTCTCTCGCCTACACTTGACTGCATTGAATCTGCGCGTAGCAAGAGCACTTAAAGATCTCAACATACATAAATTGTCTGGTTCAGATGGTACATCTCTTCTTCTTCTGAAGAGGTGTTCTTCCTCGCTGGCAAAACTACTGCGTAAGCTTGTGAACCCATGACCGGCAATACGGCTTTCGTAGCAACAAGTCTACTGGTGGTTTGATGGCATGTCTCACCGGAAAGTGAAACCAAAGCGTACATCAATCTGGCGAAAGCAAGATAGTTGCACTTGATATTTCTATGGCATGTGGCAGAGTCTGGCATCAGGCTCTTTTGTCGAAAATGCGTGCATTTGGGATCGATGACTCTCTTCTTCAATGGATTAGAAATTATCTTTCGGAACGTTCAATTCAAGTTTATTATTATTATTATTATTATCAAGGGAACGATACAAATTAATTGACGCCGGGGTACTATGCCCATGTGGCGCGTTTTGTCAACAGCACGCGGAGTACTGAGTTCCCATGTGGTCACCCACCTACGTATTTACCGTGCCCAACACTGCTTGAATCAATTCAAGTTGTTTTGGATGGTTTCAAGTCTGATATTCACAAAACAAATGCTGGTGTGCCACAGGGCTCCGTTCTGTCTTCGAAACTCTTTTTATACTTCATTAATGATCTCTTGTCTGCTACTTGTAATCCAATATATTCCTATGGTGACGACAGTACTCTCTGCTTTTCATATTCGTTTCTGGACTCACGTTCCTGCTCTTCGGCTGTACATAGACCGGGGTCGCCAGGCTATGTTAAACTAATTAAATTCAGATGTTAACAGCATAACTAATTGGGGTACGACTAACAGAGTAGAATTTAATGCTTCCAAAACACAATACTGTCTGTTGTTGTTAAAGCGAAATTCAAACACCCAGCCATTGTCTATGAATGGTATTTTTATCGTCGAAACCGAAAAACTTCCATCAGAATGACCACATATTCGGTGTCGTCAAAAATGCTGCGAAATGTCTAGGTTTCCTCAAGTAATGTAAAAAATTCAGAACCGTGCAGTATGAATGCTTATCAGTATACCTTTATCCCACTTTTAGACGTATTCTAAAATAGGGTTATTCGTTCGTAAGCCGTACAATTCGTTTATGGAATGCCCTGCCTAGCTCTTTATTTCCTAGTCATTATAACCTTCAAACATTTAAAACCAACGTTCACCGCGCTGTGTGCAAGCATTTTAAGGGTGTTTAAATCCGTTGAGCGCGCGAAAATTATAAAAAAAAAAAAATAAAAATAAAGATGGGACTCTGCAGTATGACGATGGAGAATGCATGATCCTCCGTCAGGATTGACAATAACGAGACCTAGACTTTCAATGTCAGAAAATGGCTGCGCTGTCATGTGATTTTTTTCAACACCGTTCTTCAATGAATTATATGAAACTTAGAAGTCAACCCTAGAAACACCTTCTTACCACAGTCTGTTCAGTTACATATGCAGACGACATTGACATAATGTGAGAAACACAGCCAATTATCAACAGGGCGTTTGCGACTACTAAAGCAGAAATGGAAAAAAAAAGTATGATACATGCTGTCACCAAAGAGGGACACACAACATCCCTTTTTTCGGCGAATGTCACTTGCTTTCTGTTAATTTCATCAGAAAAGTCTAGATAGCCCGGCTTAAATAGCTCAATCACCTTGAACGCATGGACACCAGCGCCCCAGCTCGGGAGGAGAACCTCTTCTAAGATGGCGCACACAAGTGGAAGCCAACTTCGTGTTTGGTACTGGGGACGGCTGGGAAAAGACGTAAGCTAGTAAATAAATTACTGTGATATATTCATAACCCTGAAAATAGGAGAATATAATGTGAAACATTTTTTGAGGGTACGAAAGAAGTAACTTTCTAGCGTCTTGTTCCTCAAGTAAACGTGACTAAGGTAGTGACAAAAGTGATATCCAGCATCTCGTAAGTCTCTAACTTCTAGGTACGAGTACTCAGAACTTCTATTGGAAACTATTTTCAATAGACTTCGAGTTAACATGCTTGTTCGGTTTATCCCCATTACACTGTTGAAAGCAAGTTTCTATGGGTTTGGGTCCAACGGTAGCTGATGGAAAATTGTTTCTTAAATAATCTCTATACAGGGTGTCCCCTAATTCGTCAAGGACAATTTGGAAAATGATTTTTGGGTAGATTCTAAGAAAAGAATCGTTCTACAGTAAGAGTCTATCTCCAATGTTGACATCACTTATCGCGGATTTAAGAAAATGCTGACCCTGGCGTATGTTAACGGAGATTTCCCTGTTAATAGTAATGGTAGAAACTTCGTTTAGGACCTTATTTTTAGAAGAAATACTAGTCTTTGTAATGGTGTTTAAATAAAGTTGATATCTTGTTTGAGTCTTTAGATATCCAATTTCTAAACCTGACTTTGAAGTCACTTTTCTCCATAAAATGCCTAATTAATATAACGTTTTACTATTTTTTTCTTATGAAAGTAACAATAGTAGAAAAATACAGCACTAAGTTTGCAGAAAAACCCATAGATTTTATGATACTTGGGAAAACCTGCTGCAGATAAGCTGCAAACGCTGTGAATAAAAAATGATTTTGTGTGATTTTAGATAAATTTTATTTTATGTGTTTGTACTACATAAAACAATTACAACATTCGCTCAAAGTGTTCTCCTTGGTTTTGTGTGCATGCTAGAGCCCGTTTTTGGATTTCATAGCGAAAGTTTATTGATGTTAACTGCTGCCTTACTTTTGATGATGCTTCGAGAATACGCTCTTCCAATTCACTTAAAGTTGCTATTTCGGTTAAATAAACAAGTTCTATTATTGTTAACCATACAAAAAAATCCAACACCGTAAGGTCAAGAGATCTTGCAGGCAAGTGAACTGGTCCATTTCTTCATATCCAACGATTACCGTATTTTCATCTAGCCAATTCTTAACCTTACGACCATAGTGGGCTGGTGCACCATCCTGTTGAAAATATGACAAAGCTAGTTGAATCAATTGTCCTCCAATAATTATGGTAAATTATTTCGAAAAAACTCCAGATAGTTGGTAGTTTGATAAGGGTCGATTAACTTATATCCAATTACACCTGCCCACTTATTGACGCTGAATTTGTGTTGAAATGATTATGAAAATATGTAATCCCATCTCTTCTAAATTGAAACACGTCCGTCCAAAGGATTCTGCTAATAAACTCGTTGTCATCCAAGCTCCGCTCCAGCAACCATATAGAAAACTCAAGTCTCTTTTCCAAATCATTGGGAAGCAGTTCTTGTACAGGTATATGGTGATATGAATAAAGATTTTCTCCATGCAGTTCATTCGAAATTTTATGTCTGGAAACATGGAATTGCAAAGCTAAGCGTCTGGTGCTGACTGATGAATCAGTTGTAACAGCTTCCAGTATTCCTTCATCGGCCGAAATACTTCTTACTTGTGAAGAATCCGCGTTAGGCCGTGTATTTGAAATTGATCCGGTTTCTCCAAGCGTTCGAGCCGTATTTCCAAATACTTCTTCGCTACGAAGCGGTCGGTTAGGATAAAGCTCTAGATGGACTTCCATTGCACAGCCCATGGACGTAAATAATGTCTTCGTATTCTTGGCTTGTAAACGCAGCCATTTCGAATAGCGTTTGACATAACTGTAACCTTGGCGTAAAAAATTTATTTTTCTTTCTAATCTTTCATACCATTTTTGCTTGGTAAATTTTCCAAATAGGCTCATACCTAACTCTTTCTGAGATCTTTTAAGGAACAGAGTAAGGAAATGAGGGTTTTAAAAGGTAGTCAAAATAAACGAGCATGTTTTAAAACTTTCTAAAAGCCATGCAGTTCTAAAAAAAATATTGTAATATTATTAATTCTTGGAAAATCACTCTTATTATTGTTAGAAACGTAGGTAAAAAATCATAAATTTCTTTTTTACCTGCTGCAGGTTTTCTCAAGTATCCTAATATCTATGGGTGTTTCTACAAACTTGTTAGTGGATTTTCTTTTATTATTGCTACGTTCATAAGAAAAAGATAGTAGAAAATTATGTTTATTACGCATTTTCTGGAGAAAAGTGACCTCAAAGTCAAAAATTATCATGGGCATGAAAAATGGAATATGCTTGGAAATTGAATATCTGAAGACTGAAATAAGATTTCAACTTTGTTTAAAGGCTGGTAGAAGGGTTGGTACTTCTTCTAAATGTAAAGTCTGCATGATAAGTTTACACTATTAGTATTAACAGAGCAATTTCCGTCAACATGGGTCAGTCAAAATAAGTCTTTTCTTAAATCGTCGATAAATGGTGTCAACATCGGAGATAGTGCGTTACGGCAGAATGAACGCTGATCTTTGTTTGCACTACTGATGCAGACACGTCAATCTATCAAACAAAGTTCGTTCTTCTAATGGTTACCCGTTTCTGGCGGAATATTATAATTTTGCTATTTTCCTGCCCTTACAAGTTTTGCAAGCCATATCCGGCTAGTCGAGGGCACTAAGCATTGCCAGCTTGACCCATACGTAATCATACAATATCCAACCATCATTGTGCAAATTCTAACCAAATACCTATTCTAATTTACTATGAATACTACGAGTATTTTAGGTTTAACACCATATTTGCAATTTTGGAAATTTTATTTAAGGTTATTTGTATATTTCGAATATTTTAAAACTCAATACTTTTTGTTTTCAGATTTAGCTTTACCTTTTAAGTAACAGCCAAAAATTTCCCTCGAATATAATCGCAATCCTTTTTACGTATTATTCTCCCTTCCATTGAAATCCATCAAAAAGGACTTTGCAAATCCTAGCACTTTGTCATCGCTCGTCGCATCCTCCGTATATAAAAAAAATTTCGATCTTTTCACACTCATTGCATGGTGGAAAATTATTCATCCATAACCCATGGGGTTGATCCCGGTAAGTCCTCACCCCATCCCTTCGTTTTCTGCAGCTAGACTGCGACCTGTTTGGTTTCCAATATTTCATTACGTACTCCAAGTTGAAAATAACAATAATAGGAAGCATAGAATTCACAATTCATAACCTTTCTCCAACGCTTGGTTGGCTTTGAATTCGATCGGAATGTGCGTGAATTCACTCGATTATATCCTAGAATTTTTCTATAAAGGAAACCTTTACAGAGAGTAAAGGAAGAAATTGATTTTGACGGCGGGGTCACGTAGAGGACTCTAGTCCTCTCAGAAATCTTTATTAGTTTTTTTTTTGTCAATTTTTTTTGTGTAATAAATAATACAAAAAAAAATAACGAACAAAAATTGCGAATGTCCGTGGACGGAGGGACAGTATACGTATTTTCCATGGCCTTTGTGTGAAAATTGAATTGTTCCACTCGTCGAAACAAGGAGATGAATGTGGAATTTTTGGTGATTTATGTCCGAACGAGTTTAATGTGACATCGTCATTTGATATCGAAAATTGGATTTCTATTTCTCTCAGTCCTTCTACGTATTCTTGAGTGTTGAATGTTTTGCTTCGAATGAATGCAATTGATTTAGAGGTGAGGAATGTCTTACAAGTTGTAAACATCAAATTTATTAATAATGAGCTTAAGGAGGGTGCAATGACGTTGTTTAGCTGGGTCCAAATTCCAAAAATATTCAGTATAAACTTTAATATGAAAATACAAATCCTCCATGGATGATGCGTGTGCTACAACTGATTATAGGACAGCCTTAATGCTATTGTGATGTGAGGGAGTAGAAACGATGTCCAACAGCACTTGTTAGCTCCACCAGACAAAAAAAACTTTGCACTGTGTGGATTGTTATCGACTATGGATTATTAAGCCACTTCAAAGTACAATCGTAGCAAATATTAAATTCATAAATTCACGCAATACCAACCACTCAGAGATACTTCAATAGCTTCTAGTAAAGGATTAGTATTTTAAAAAACCTTTGTCAAACATATAGTGCTGATAGGTGTGTGCTTGGGAAGCACTGATAAACTGAACTGAAAATTTCAAACAAAACCCACATGAAAGGCTGTGTATCAGTGACATCGATGGCTAGAAGTTGTCAGAAGTGCCGCAACTGATGAGCTGACTCCTATCCATGACACTCCTGGCTTGCAAGCACGTGTATCAAGGGAATTAGCATATGAAACGACTCTACTTAGAAGGACTAGAATGGCTAGTGGGCTTTTCTATCAAAGGGGAAGAGGAGAACTGAGGGCCTCTCTAGAGCAAACGGTGAGCAATAGAGGAAATGGAAAGGTGTCACAGGAATAAGTTTCGCAGGTTTCACCTTAAGCTAAAAAAGTTTAATTTATATTACGTGCGTTGTGGAAACTTGGTTTCACCCTGATTTAAGTAGATAGTGATCTACTTTCGTTAAAAGAATTTAAGGAGCTTTACCGTGTCGATCTAACTCATACCACTGGTGGAGGCGGATAGGTTAGGTTAGGTTAAACAGAGGTATGATGGATATGGCATCACACAGATACCAGGCACCAAAACGGGCCCATCGCGATCCCTGTGGAACCAGTTGAATTTATCTTTAAATCGCAAAAACCTAAACAATCGCCCTGGTAACATTCAATTTAACTGCAAAAACCAAAAAGGCGCTTGAAATTCATATCGTCGATTTTTTCTAGGTTTTCGAAAAAGTATTTCCCTAAAAATTATCTGCGATTACTCGATATTGCCTCTCATTCACACAGTATGTGTGTTATGCCCTCAACAGCTTGGATATCACCGCAGAATCTTCAAATATCGGTATCTGACAATTTGAGTCTCTTTGCATGTTGCCGTCAGGACTCCTCTTACTGTTCTAAGCTTATTCCTGTTTAATTTTATTAACATCCTAGATCTTTTGTCATCAAAAAGCGGCCAGTCTTGGATACCCTGTGTCATTCAAGAATTGGCTACCTTAGGTTGGTAGTCTTTGTGATTTTTCTCTCAATATGCAAAGGGGTAATTTGATGTTGGCTAGCTCACTACTGCCGAGTAGCCCACCTTTTCTTGCAAGCTCGCCCGCCTGTTCATTGCTTTTAATACCACAGTGTCTTGGCACCCATCACAGTCTAACCCGGTTCTGACTACATAGTGCCTTGAGTGCGGCCTTCTTTTTTTTTTATAATTTACGCGCGCCTAAAGGGTTATGGATACCCTTTTACTGTTGCCATATCGCGGGCGGAAAGATAGAAGGAGGAGAAAGGAAAGCATTGTTGTGATGTAGTGGTTTGAAACTCAGGTGTGTATGGTTTTGATATTTGACTCTCCAGGGGTGGGAGTCCGAATAGGACGGAGAGATTTTCTTCACTCGGAATGGATTCAGGTTATTTTGTGCTTGAAAACCCTACAACAGCCAAATCTACATGTCAGTGTTATGCCTTCACACGCAGATTTTTCTGACTGAGTTCCAAATTACACAAATGAAAACTTGCCGTGGCTAGGATTCGAACCTTGACCTTCCGAGTGAGAAGTGATTGCTAGTACCACTATACCACGGCCACGGTGAGATCACAGGATCGTGGAGGCCACATGTCCATTACGCGAAATTATGCGCTCAGCAAATGTTTCCCGCAATAAATTGATGGTATCGCACGCCATGTGGCATGTTGCGCCATCTTGTTGAAACCAAAGCTCTGTCACGTCAATGCCGTTCAACTGAGGAACGAATAAGTCAGAAATCATGTTTCTAAGGACTGAAACGAATAAAATTTGGAAACTTCAAAGTAAAAAAAAAATAGTTTCATAATTCATGTAAATTTTTTTTATTTGCTTTTAAACTCTGTTCTTATTAAATTCATTCACAATTACAAAAAATAAAAAAAATTATTTGGGTTCCCATTCTTTTCTCAACTTCTTTCGAATGCCCTTCATAAGGTTGGTGACAGTTACATCCGTGATTTTTTGGACGCTCTTTCCCATTTAGCATTAAAATCTTTTACGTCCTTTGCACACTGCTCACTTTTCCTCAGTTTACCTTCGACCAAAGCCCAATACCTTTCAATGGGGCGGCACTGTGCACATTGGGTGGATTCATGTCTTTTGGGACAAAGTTGACATTTTTAGCAACAAGAAAGCTCAACGTCGCATGAGCATAGTGAGCTGAAGCTAAATCTGGCCAAAATGATGTTGAACCCTCGTGTTTGTTTAAGAAAGGAATCAACCGTTTATTTAGGCACTCGTTAATGTACACTTCTCCGTTAATTGTTCCCGTTGTAATAAACGATGAGCTTCTGTGTCCACATTGGCAAATGGCCTGCCAAACGAGGTATTTTGACCCGAATTTTTCCATCCCAATCGATGTTGTAGATTGCGGAAGAATCTCAGCTTCAAAGGAGTTGTAATACTGCGCACCTGGAAGAGTAGTAAAGTCGGCTTTGACATAAGTTTCGTCATCCAAGACCAAGCACGCTTTCTTGTTGCCAATCAACTCGTATAGCTTTCGGGCTCGTGTTTCTATGACTTTTTTTTGCTTTTCAGTAGCTTTTGGTATTTTTTGTTTTTTTCGTGTTTTTAGACCGTTACGTTCTTTAGATTTTTTGGTTGGTATTACATTTCCGAGCAACATCTCTGGATGACATAGTCCGGTTTTTTACGATGGTACCCACTATTTTCCTGTCAAAATTTGTATTATGTGCTCCACTTTTAGCTCCACTTTTAGCTCCACTTTTCTGTTTTCGCTTAACTGTCAACGTCTCCAAATATCGTTTAATAACAGAATCCACTGTACTGTGTTCTATGTTTAAATTTTTTGCGATGAAATGGTTTGGACGCGAAGTATTTTCGAGTCATTTGTCGATGATCTTTTTACGGTGGTCCTCTTGACTCATATTTTATAAATATTTTAAACCGCACCGAACTAAAATCAACAACAAACTGAAACTAGTGATTATACAGGCTAATTTGGGTACAAAATGGGATTGAAATTTTTACACATTGGAAGTATAGCTCGTATTAAAATTTACAGATTTTATTCGTTTCAGTCCTTAGGTACTCTTCGAATTCCTGAAAAAGGAATTTTTTTTTTTGGTTTTTGAATTCATTTCATTTATGTATTTCAAAATGTACATTTGTAGTTTCATAAAAACATTTTAATTGAAATCTGCTCCACATATGTACATGTAACAATTGTGAACTAGTTTGTAAAGAAAATTTTACATTATTCATACAATAAGGAATATTTTATTATTATTATTATTATATATTTATTAAACATGTAATTGTTGTTACAAGCTAACAATTAATTTAACGAGTTACTAGCTGCAAAGGCCTACAGCTCTATGTATTATTTTAGATACATCCTTCAGTTTCAAGAATTAGTGGCGGGTGTATAGTGTAAAGCAAAATGGAGAAAAGCAAATTCACTTATACCATATGTGCATAGATTAGTGAATTTAAGTATTAACAAATGTACATACGGTAACAAACAAAATAAATTAGTATTATACCATAATTAAATTATCTTCACCAGTAAGATCAAAATTAAGCAGCCGCGATTCAATTTTCTTGTCTTGTATACCCAGAACATATGGGTATACTGCGCATTTCTTATGCTAACCGATTATATACAAGTGGAATGTAAGAAGTTCCGCTGAACATATTCATCAAAAATGTCTACTCCATTTCTAAAATCACGTAAGTTTGACAAACTTTCTTCTTGAAGATTACCCGTGGCCGCGTATGGTAACCTCCTTAACCCTCTAACGCATACCAATCCAAATATGGTTCTGCATTTTATGATGCATATTTTTCCAAGAAAACCTTTTCCAAATGACCTGAAATTATTTTTTTAAATTAGTTTGTCAATCCCTTTGCAAAACAAACGGTACTTTTCTTTCTGTCTGATAATTATAGCTAATGATATTAATTTATACATGTGGTACCAACATGAGCGCGCATTAAAAACGGAAGTAACAAATAAGTTGCGATTTTAAATGCTAATTACTTTAAGTAAGTATAGTTAAAAAAATTTTGTTTTGAGAAAAAATACATTATTTAGAATATTATGAATCAATTTCGAGTGCAAAAGTGGTATTAGTTTACCCTTACGAGTGATTTTCTTTGCGGTGCCATATATGGCTTTTTTCTAATATTTTTGCTTATTTCATTTCAATTTTCTTCAAAGATAGATGATTTCAACTTTTATCTAAATTTCAACTTTGATCTAAAAGTGATGATGAAGAAGTAGCAGACTCTGATGTGGAATTTGAAACCGCACTAAGCGACAGCGACTGCCTTATAGTGCCTAATAGTTACATCGGCTTCAAGACAAAAAAAGACAAGCTTGGAAATATTTTGTATTGGAGAAAAGAACATTTGGATCCTCACGATGAAGAAAATTTTCAATTAACGGGTGCTATTGAGTAGCCAGGATTGGTGATTGGGCTGAAAACACAGGGGATTATTTTTCGTCCTTTTTACGGAGGAATTACTTCAATTTGTCTTCGATCGGTCAAACTTAAAAGCTCTTCAAAACAACATAACTAAATCAGAAAACGAGTAACAACAACTGAAATGGAACAATTCGTTGACATGGTGATGTACATGTTTTGTGTTCAATTGCCACTTATTGGAATAAATCTGTTGGCCAGTCGGAAACAATAAAAAGATACTTACGCTTGAGTGATAACACCGATTTAAGCCATTTGGAATAGATGGATGCGACAAACTTTTTAAAATAAGACAATTTTTGGAAAAAATAAGTCAACGGATTCTAGAATACTTATTCCAAAAGTAGAGCTTCTTGCGGTGGGTGAGCAAATAATACCCATTAACTGCCGTCACAAACTGAATCAGTATAACTCAAACAATCCTCACAAGTGGGGTTACGAGAACAAAGTTCCAAGTGGAGTTTCAGGATTGAGTTTCGACTACAAAACTTTTGGGAGAGCAGAGTAACACCTTCTCTGAAAACGTCCCTCATTTAGGAGGCACTGCAAACTTAGTGACGAGGCTTATATCTACAGTGGTAGATGTCAGATGTCAACCACCAATTTTTTCCCCTATAATTGGTATCACAGTCCCAAATTGCAAGTTCACCCGCACTAAAATGATTTACCATTTTTGGGCACAGTCAGACAGACTAAACGGAGACTCCAATTCTAAAATGTCAATAGAGAAAGAACTGAAAAAACAAGGTAGTGGTGGAGTGAAATTGCGACTGGTATCTTAGTTTTATAAAAAGGCTGCAAGGCTGTGTTGAAAGCAAGCCAATCCTCACCAAACAGGGAAAGAAAAACAGTACAGAGATATTCCTGCTCCTCAAGGCGTCGAGGTTTATAACAAATATATTGGTTATAAATTTGGTTTATACAGAGTCCCTTTGCGGTCAAAAAAGTTCTAAAGGAAAATGTATTTTCGCATGACGATGTATGCTGTGGCTAAATCAGAATGACTTCCGCCTGTCATTATATGATTTCAAAACTAGCCGTTTTAGAGAATATACGCAAAACAAACAAATCACTTTTAAAAAAATGTGGTCGGCGTTGCAGCAAATCAGTTGCAATCAGATTTGATAAATGTATTGTATTGTATAACATTGCACTATTGTTGTAACCCTTAACTCATACGAAGCCATTTATGGCTTGATTTTTTTTTTTTATACTAATAACAATTTTTAATTTATTGTAATAAAAGTTGGTTAAGAGTTTTTCTTAAACTAAACCATTTTAAGAGTCTTTAATTTTTTTCCTGCTCAGGATTTAATTCATGCAGTATAACCCTCTACTGCTGGATTCATTTTATTTTTTTTTTAAATACATTTTCCCAAGTCATTTTTCAACTGAATAATATGAATTAAACATTTATTTACAACTTTTTCATTTAAAAAGATAATTTAACGAAATTTTTGACACCATTATAAAATAATATCATAATTCATTAAAAAACAATAGAGATAGGGCACTTGATCAATTAGTTGACTTTACTTAACTAATCTTATTCAGTATTTCGTATGGCCTATGCTTCTACGTTGACTTCAACCCAAAGATGCTCAATCGGATTGAGGTCTGGCGATTGTGATGGCCAATCAAGTACTTCGAAATGATTACTTTGCAGCCACATTTTGGCAATTCTGGCTGTGTGTTTCGGATCATTATCTTGCTGGAAGATTATGTCCTACAGATTTTTGTTCCAGTTTCCAAGAATTGTTAAAAGCCCGCCTTCCAAAACGGTAATGTATTGAGCGGCACTCATGCGACCCATTACCCTAACACATTGACCAACCCCATCCATGCACATTCATCCCCAAATCATAAGATTTCCACCTCTAAACTTTAATGTTGACTTGATGTGGCGATCGCTTATTGACTCACTAGGCTTTCTCCACGTCCACTGACGACCATCGGACCCAAAACAATTAGTTTTTGTTTCGTCCGACCAAATCACCTTTGCTGACAGGGCAAATATAGTTTTTATACTTTCTGGCGAATTCTAACCCTTATTTTTTATGGTGGTCAGCAGAAGGCGCTTCTTTCTTTTTGCGCGGGCTACATGCACACCACTGGATAGCACGTCACATCTCTAACAACATCAAATTGCCCACATCTGCCACATCTCTATTATCATCGGCAGCAACAAGAAGCCATTATGGGGAAAATCAATTTCAATGTGGCTGATAAAGTTCAACGCCAAAATCTGGGTTTGAGAGATTTGTTGGCGCCAAAAGTTTTCTACCAGCATCAACTCATTTCCCTCAGAGAGAAGTTTGGTTGACGGATCCAGCAGCAGTTTGGATAGTGCAGTGATGAAGACAACACGAAACAATAAAATATACTAATATACTATACTACGAGTATACAATAAAGATTTGCAGATTTGAATGTAAAGACTTGTCCTTCATGATAGCATCTTCCTTCCAGAAGGATCTAGCTTACATGGAAGTTTTTGTCGAACCAAAGTTCAGGTGTGGTGGATGTTGTCTGTGAGGATTCCTAATATGAAATGTTTAGTCGCTTTAAGACGAATAGCTGTAGTCGCAGCTATTTGCCTGCTGAAAATATCGAGGGGTGTTAGATGAAGCAGAATGTCTAATGCCGCAGAAGGGGTAGACCGCAATGCTGTGCTTATGCATAGACATGCTGTTCTTTGGACTCTGCTTAGTTTAATGCAGTTAATTGCACTTTCTAAGGCCGTCCACCAGACTACCACCCCGTAAGTGAGTGTCGGTCTTATGACCGAGATGTATAGCCAGAGGGTTACGCGGGGATGAAGGCCCCATTTATTCCCAATGGCTTTATTCGGAAGTACAATATACTTTGAATTTTATATATGTACGAGTACATATGTATCTAATTATTATGTTGTTAAAACTAGAACTTAATTGAAATTTTGAAACTTAAACTAAAATGTAAACAATTAAACGTAACGTAAGGTTATGATTATACTATTGTATGACACTTATTGTAAAAAAGATGGAAGTAATTTCCGGAAAAATAAAGATTCTCTTTGCTGTGACACCTACTCAAGAAACGGCGTATTTTATTTAACCGCATTTTTCTATCGCCTCTTTTTTACCCTACACATATAAATCTAGAAAAAATAACCCTACACACCCCAACAGGCTTTTTTGCAAGAGAATAAAGCTATTGTAGCTTTATTGACTCTTTCTTGAGTATTAGGTTTCCAGTTTAGTTTTCTGTCAAAAATGAGACCCAGATATTTCGCTGTATCGGAAAACGCTAAACTGGTACCGTTTATTGAAGGAGGGTATATAGTTGGAATTTTGTATTTCCTGGAAAAGAGGACAAGATTAGTTTTATGGGGGCTTATTCGCAATCCACAGCGACCTGCCCAACGAGCTAATCTATTGAGATTTACTTGAAGGAGTTCTTACCTAAGACAGCTATAGCAACGCCATCCGCATAGGCAATCATCCTGCTACCACCCGCTTCCTGGTATATCAGCAGTTCATTTACTACTAAGTTTCAGAGAAGGGGAGAGAGGACACCGCCTTGCGGCGTACCTCTGCTCACAGATATTTTAGTAGAAGTCTCACCCAGTTTGGAGTTGATTATCCTGATTTTTTGCATAAGCAGATCAGCTCCCCAAGTGAGTCGTCTACCTGCAGAGTTGACAGCGCAGTCGTGATTGCGGATGTGTTGACGTTGTTAAAGGTACCCTCTATGTCCAGGAAAGCAATCATTGTGTACTCTTTGTATTGTAGGGATCGTTCGATGTGGCTAGTCAGTGAATGCAGAGCCCTTTCCACCGACTTTCCTTTACAGTAGGCATGTTGAGCCGTTGATATAAGTCTTGGATTAATTTTAGCTCGTATATGGATATCAATCAGTCGTTCTAGATTTTTCAGAAGGAAAGATGATAGACTTATAGGTCTGAGGTCCCTTGGGACAACTTGAGAACATTTTGCGGCTTTGGAAATGAAAACTACGTTGACTTCTCTCCATGACAGTGGAATGTGGATAAGTTCTACACAACTCCTCATAATATTTTCTAGCGCAGGCAGAATAATATCTGAGGAACCCTGTAGCTCGGTAGGTATTATACAGTCCGGACCAGCAGACTTGTATGGTTTGAAGCTATGCAGCACCCAGAGCAGTTTGTCTCTTATGATCAAGCCATGTATTTTTGTCCCGGTTGCAGTAGACCAGTTTGGGTTGCTACTGACCGCGAATTGAGAACTGCCTGGAAAGTGAGTGTCCAGTAGCAGGTTGAGTGATTCATTACTTGAGGTTGTCCAAGAGCCATCGGTTTTTTCCAAACAGCTAGGCATCATCGGATTTGTAGAGAGGATTTTTCTTAGCCGTAATGCCTGAGAGGTTTCCGTGATTTTGTCACGGAAGGGCCTCCAGGATTGTCGCCTTGCCTTCCTCAGTTCTTTTTTTGTATAATTTGAGGGATTCTTTGTTTGAGTCCCATTCAGTCACTTTTCTTGTGCTTTTTGCTAAGTTGAAAAGTTTTCTGAGCAGTCCCAGTGCCTAAGTTGAATTAGAGAGCAAAAAGCGGTCATAGCCTGATTGAGAGCCAGAGTGAATTCCTTGACTTTCATGTCAAGCTCATTGGTGTCACGCGGGGAACTTGATAGTTCAGAGGATAGCGTTTCTGACAGTATTTCCGGTAGTTCCGGAATGATGGTTGACTGAGAATTGCATTCTGGCTGAATTGGATGTATCTGTGGTCTGGTATCGTATCCAGTTCGTTAGCATTTGAGTGATGCTGTCGGAGACAAGAGTTATATCTAGCACTTCCCGTCGGTTTCTAGTTATAAAAGTGGGCTCATTGCCAATATTGCAAATAAAGAGGTTGGTACTTATAATATAGTCAAAAAGTGATTCACCTCTATCATTGATGTCGGTACTGAGGCCAGTTTTTTGCCTTCCAGCCTCCAGTACCACAATTTCTATGCTATCACCAGGTAGAGGGCCCACATGATCGTAGCCAAGGTATGCCGATGCCAGCCAGTCCGGAGCCTTGGCAGTCTCTAGTCTGGCAACGCTTAAGTCCGGGGCGCTGAGATTAGGAAGTAAAAATGCATTAAGGCTACGTTTGCCTACTATAGAAGTTCTGATCTTACCTTTGTCTCTTGTATAGAGCGGGACGTATACGGGTGTCCTAAGCCCACGAACCATGTGTTCTACAATCCATGGTTCCTGGATTAGGATAATGTCTTCTGCGTTTTTTGAAAGACGCAGAATGAGTGCGGCGGAAACCTTTTTTGAGTTATGGAGATTAATCTGGAGAAACCATATCATTGCTACAGTTTTCCGGAGTAGCCTCCACCATGGTGCTGTTAAGATCCTCCGATTCTTAAATGTGCCCAAAAGCTCATGTTCTTCCTCTGATCGTATAGGACCTCATTTTGCTTCGTCATCGGTTTCCATTTCCGACGGGGTGTCACCTCCGAAAGATTGGAGTCATCGCTATCCACTTCTGGAAAGGATATCGACGCTCCAGGATCTGAGGTTGTGTTTGGCGATGTCTCCGTTAAAGGAGGCATCATTTTTGTAGACCCTTAAGTGAATTGACTCGAATCCGAACCGAATCATGCCTTTTGTCTGCGCCAGAGGGTTAAGGGATTCCTTATTGACCACGATCAACGTGCATCTATAAGAACCCCTTAGTTCCTGCAGTTTCGCGACTTACCAGTCATGAGTCAGAAGGGTCGAGTTACTGAGCCTGATGATCTCCAGAAAGCTTTATGGGGAGGAGGGTTCGGCTGGAATCCAGGTACGAGTTCGAGGTCTGCTATTGATGTCCCCCTTAGATACAATCTCGAGTTTTGCACCTGGCCAAATCTCTCCTAAACCACCTATGTCCTTAGTGAAGAGATCGAGATATCTCTGATTGGCACATGCAATGAGCTTGACGTGGCCTTGGTGCCAGCCAGCGTCACTTGTGATAGGAGGTGTTCCGGGGTTTTCCCGCATGATGGCCAAGTAGTTGCTCGAAAGCTTCAGCTTGGCCAGCTGCCACCGTTCAGGTGTTATAGAACCGTCGGTATCGTTGAAGAAGGATATGACTTTGTAGAGCTCAGAAACTAACTAATTGGTCAGATGGATGAATGGCGGATGAATAAATGGAACGAGCTTTCCAATCCAGTAGAAAAGTGAAATTCACAAATCCTTGGGAAAACTCAAGATGGTTATTATTATTGGTCCGGGTCTACCCCGGACAATTTTATTAAGCTTATTAACAAAAGCAAAAACTTAAAGCTAGGCCTAAAAACTAACAAAGATGTATCTTCAAAGCAAATCAGAAAAATTCTTCATATTTTCTAGTGACACATGCGAAAGAGTAGCTTTTCCTGAATACTTGAAATGCCATCTACAGCACTTGAATTGTGTTATAAACTTCACAGTATGTACGGAATCTGATTGGAACCAAGCAGATAAAACTCAAAAGACAACCTTGTCCCAATATGTTCAATTTTTCAATTCAATTTAAATTTGATGTCTTCAAATAATGTGTAGCTGGTTCACCTAATGGTTACCTAATACAATCCAAATGTTCCTTCTTCCCAAAGGCCTTCATTTGTAAGTCGGCATTTCTATTCATTCCACATAGCCTTATTAAGGATTTACTTCTTCTCCTCAACAAAGCAAGGATAACCAAATTTATACAAGAGTATTGGAAACGAAGGCTTGATACTAGCAATATTTACAGTTCAGTGAAATTGAAAATTGCAAATTTGGGTAAATGCAAAATTTGGCCAACAACCCCTTGAAACTTTAAATTTCTTCCTTTCATGTTTTCCTAGCAGGCAAAGTAAGCAACGAACTCCTTTCAAAATTAAATTTAAAACCAGCAAAGGACAAACAAAGACAAACCACCAGTGTAGTGGTTGAAAGGAATTCAAAAGAAAAAAAATAAAAAATCTCTTCAAAGGTGAGTCCTTCTGCCTTCATATGTACTCGCATAATATGAGGAAAGGATTTAAAGGGTAATTTGACTATGCATGTCACATTATTTGCAAATTAGCCACCCTCATTTTACATTCACATACGTTGCTCATGTGGATGTGTTGTTCACTTAAATACCTTAATAACCCACAGGGTGAAAGGCCGCTCAATGTTTTGACATCTCATCTATCTATTCGTCGTCAGTCTGTCAATATGCATCGATAAATTTAAATAACAAGGACATGTGGCACATGTGCCTCATGCAAAATAACAAAACAGAATAGAACCACCCAGAAAATGGAAAAATCTTTGATCTCAAATTCGGGATAAAAGATATAAGATACTCCCAATAAATGCCCTTCGACATGATGCGAAAAAATTGGCAAATGCTTGCCTTTGTCATTGACAAACAAGGAGCAATGAAGTGTAAAGATTTCTATTGCAAACTCTTTCTGTAACTGGTATGTGGGATTGGAAGAAGGATTTTCTGGTAATGACACTAAGAGGTCATTATAAAAATATCTAATGTCACCCAGATTTCAAAGAAAAATATTTTCAAGAGCTCCTCACTAAATGAACGAGTGTACTTTTAATGGGAAATGGGAATAGGAGAAAGCATTTAATCAGGTCATTCTGGAAGTTGGCATGGTTAGACTTCACGCCTTGTTAAGTTGGCACGCATCTGTCTTCTATGCGGAATTCTAGTGGCCATTGGCTATATTACGAGGAACAATTGGAAATGGTAAAATAAAGCGTATCATGCTCGTTAAATTTTTAGTTTCAATTTGAACAGTTTTTGACCATCAGGGGCAGTGACGTATGTATGTCCGCAATATCTAGAGTAATTTATCGGTCGTCGGTTTATGTCGGTTTACCGAAGTAAACTAGAAACTGTACGTACTTACTTACTTACTTAGGGGTGCACCTGGGCCCCACCTTAGAAGCCTCTTCAGTTAGCCGGATCTTTAGTCAACCGCTTTTAGTTTCGCGCTCCAAGTCGATTGCGGCTTCCTAGCCATTTTAGGCGATTGATCCGCAGTATTCTGACTTGATCGATGTCGCCGCACTACTCATATACTTCGCCGTTGAATCTTCCCCTCCAAAACCCGACAATGCAAACGAGACGGAATATTTTACGAAGAATTTTTCTCTCAAAACTACTGAGGATATCGTCATCAGCCTTCGATAGAGCCCATTCTCCAAAGCCCATAGGACTGGGGTGGTCAAGGCCTTATAGAGTCCTTATGTAGCCTTATATGGTGCAAGAGTGATTCTTCATTTTACTTCTGCTGAGGTGTTATTGGTAAAATTGAAAGCAGGCCCAAGGTAGTCAAAGTTTCTTACTATCTCGAAATTATAGCTGTCGACTGAGAAATTTTGTCCAACCCGTCGATGTTGTGTGCCCCCTCTTGTTTACAGCAAATGTTGCACTTGGTTTTACCCACGGAATGCCTTTTATCAGCTTCCGTTTCAATACTAGCGAACGCACCGGCGACAGCCCTTCTGAGTGCTTTCAATTATTTTACGCCAGTAATTGCAGACTTTTGAAATATTTTGTTGGCTTATGAGTTCCGCTCTTTCAAATATGTTGTAAAGGAAGTCACATGACAGCGCGTCACCTTCTCTAAAATTGTTTTTGACATGAAAGATTACCGAACTTACAGAGAAGAGAGAGCGTCGTCCATTGTCATTCAGATTAGACGAACGATTTTGGCAGGATGCCAAAACTGGAGATGACTCTTTATACAATAGATCGTGTCTATAAATACCGTAATATGGGGACTTAAAACCAATGAAAGGTGGGGGTATCAATTTGGGCTTCTTGAGTTTTTTGAGGATCTGTCGGAGTGTGAAAATTTGGTCGATTGTGGAATTACTAGCCTGAAATTATGTACACTGACAGAGGCCAGTCAGGTTGCTGACGACCGGTTTCAGAACTTCACACAATATGACAGATAAGATCTTTTATCCAATGTTGAGGAGATTTATACCTCTGAAGTTGGCGCAGTTGAGGGGGTCTCCTTTTTTGTGGATCTGACATATGGTGCTGAGATTCAATTCATCATGCATTCACTCGTCTGACCAGATCTGAGATATGAGTTGGTGTATACTCTCCGCAAAGTCATTTCCAGTAGCTTTGAGTACCGCGGCCCGTAAGCCGTCAAGTTCAGCTGCTTTGTTGGATCTAAAATTAGATATTGCTACAATGGAGTAAGGATCATTGTGATCAGTTAAACGGTCAATTCTTCCTGACAAGGGCACCGTCACACAGTCTGCAGAAAAAGCTTTTTCCATTCTTACAGCACCGACTATGATTCTACGATGATACAAGGTTTCCTTCTTCATCTCTTCAGGCATATCTATACGGGTCTTGTTTCCTTCCGTCAAATGTTCCTCCCGTATCTTTTGCTCGTAGGGCTCTCGAGCGGGTCTCGTCCTTCGTTATAGCTCCGCTTTGTATTTTTACTGTTTAACTGCATGTGCTTGCTGGCATTATTCATTAAACCGGGGATTTCTTGGTGGTGGTCGGGTGAAACCTAGCACATCGGTTGCGGTGCCTCTGATCACACGGTGGCAACGTTGCCACTGGTCTTCGCTACTTGATTCTGTTACGATTGCAGCTTGTCTTCGTTATAGCTTTTCACAGTAGTTTATCATTGTTGTGGCGCTGGAGAGATCCGCATTCATACTATGGCCGCAACAAGGTAGTGATCCGAATCAATGTTGGCTGAATGGAAGGTTCTGATGTCCGGTATAATGCAGGCATACCTTACGTCGATTCAAAAATAATCAATTTGTTTTAGCATTTCATTATCTGGAGACCGACATGTCCCCTTGTGTATATTGAGATGTAAGTCTAAGGCCGTGCCCATACGTGGTGTCATGTAGGCTTGTCCTACCAAAGATGTTCTCCTTCCCGATCCTGGATTTAATATGATTTTAACATCAAACATAATTCACTGCTCATACGTACTCATAGAAGCATTCTGTTGAAGATCGATGTCCATCTAATTGGCAACCCACACGTCTTTAGCTTCCAGTTCATCGAGTTCCTCGCGCATGGAGTTGCTGTCCAAACAGAACTACGATACATGAAGTATGCCAGTTGACGAGCTTGTCACCAAAAATTACTTTTGGGACTATGTGAATGGGTTGTGTTTGATGCATGCTGCAGACAATGCTTTGAAAGCTGCATGGTTGAAGCAAGACAGAAAAGTCAAGGCAGATTTGGTTTTGTCCATTCATTCGCCTGAATTGAAACAGATTCGTGGATGTGATATATCACGATAAGTGTGGCTTATGCTTTAAAGGGACCGGCAAGGAAAGCTACATTGCTGAAGCAACTTATGTTCCACAAATTAGGCGATGGCAGAGTTCATTGAAGCCGTGGATACTCTTGAGAGCAGGAAAGTGCAAATAAATAGAGATTCGTTGGCTGTTATGTTCTTGAATAGTCTTCCTTTTCGATGTGCGATTGAGTAGCGAGATGAGCTACCAACTGCCGAAGTGTTCAAAATAAAAATTAATGAAGAGAGCGAGGTCCCACTGGACGTCCTGTTAAAGCCATGGCTGCTGAGGGGTGTATGTACGCGATCTAGGCGAGACAAGATTATAATACCACCAAAACTAGAGAAATCAAGTGTTTTAAGTGTGACATTTTGGGCCATAAGGCGAAAGTATGCTCAAAACGAAAGTCCGATAGTGACAGAAGAAAGCCGAGGCACTCAGCAAACAGCGGATGCAAATAATGCATTCTGTGCAAAGGAGCGTTTTACCAGTAGAGCATGGATTCTCGACAGTGGTTGTACAGCGAACTTGTGTGGCGATGAAGGTCTTTTCAAGTCCATAGTACGTTCTCCGAAGACGAAATTGAACTTGGCAAATTAGGCGTCAGCTGAAGCCTAAGGAAAGGGTGTCGTTCATGTATCAGTTGCGAGTGACAGTGGTCGAAATATCGAAATATTGAGTTCAAAGATACGTTGTATGTACCCGACTTACGAACAAACGTAATCTCAGTTGCAACAATTACGAATAAGGGCCATGAAGTGACTTTTCGGAAGGATGACGCTTACATTCATGATGAACGTGGAAATGTGTCGGTAGTTACAGATCGCAGAGGGGAACTTTATTGTGTTCGTGAAAATACTGATTGTGCAGAGGCGGTTGTCAGATCTGAGTGCTCCGAACTGTTGAAATGGCACGAAGCTGATTCAAATCGGTGTTATACCCAAAGTTGATGTGAAGGGCGCAGATCAATTCCTTCGTTGCGACATTTGCTTAACGGGAAAAATGACAGCTTTACCTTTCTCAAAATGTCGAGTGCCTTGCTCAGAAATATTAAAAATTGTGTACTCTGAGGTAATAGGTCCATTTAGGATGGAATCATCGGGACGAGCGAAGTATTTTATGACGTTTATAGACGACAGTTCCAGATGGTCTGACGGGTATGGCTTGAGGCAGAAGAGCAGCGTATTCGAAGCGTTCAAACTCTATCAGAATCTGGTAGAGAGGCAGACAGGGATGAAAATAAAATATTTGCAGTGGGACAACGAACGCGAATATTGCAATTTAGAGTTCGACAAATCTCTGGCCGATCAAAGAATAGAGAGGAGGCTGATGGTTCCTCGCACTCCACCGCAAAACAAAGTAGCGGGGCGGATGAATCGAACTCTCTTGGACATGGCCAGGTGCAAGTTGCTGTAGTCTGGCGTGTGTGCGTCTTTTTGGTCCGAAGCTATTGCTACAGCTTGTCATATTCGCAACCGATGCCCTATGAGCAGTTTAGGCGGTAGGATTCCTTATGAGAAGTGGACTGGAAAACAAATAAAAGTGAATTATCTTAAAACATTTGGATCTTCAAAGATCTGTCGAAGGCGTGTTCGTTGGATATCCTGGAGACAGAAAAGGATATCGAATATGGATGCAAAGTAAACACCAAATCATTCATGCCCGTGGCGTCAAATTCATTGAAAAGACGCAAAACCTTATTCACAATATGGAAGTGTTGGATCAATTGTTACCAGTAACAGAGAAGACAGATGCCAAAGAAAGTGAACTGAGGATGGTCGGGTTTTCGCCTAGTCCGTTGACAGATAATATTGTTCCCGTTCCTGAAAATCTATCAAAAACACAGTCGATGAAAAGTAGAACTGAAGAGGAACTCCAACGAACGCTTGGAAGGCCTAAGTTGTTGCGAACGAATAACAGAGGGCGACCGAGAAAGCTTTTTCACACTACACTTTCTATTACAGTAAAATATACAGAGAATGAGTCCCCATTTTCAGTCGATGAATGCTTTGATCAGTTATTCTTCTAAAGAGTGGAAGGACGCAATGGAGGCGGAAGCCTAATTAAAACAAAACTTGGCAAAATGTTAAGAAGAACTCTCATTCGAACGTTTTTGGATATCGTTGGGTGCTTACAAATAAGCACAGCTCTGATGGAAAAGTAAATAGACGCATAGCCCGGTTAGTAGCAAAAGGGTATAGTCAAAAGATTCGCATCAATTACCATCAGACTTTTGCACCGGTGCGTGGCGCGGTTGGAGACGTTGCGTTTATTTCTGGCTCTCGCAGTTCAGTTTGGAAGACGTGATGACGACGTATTTAAACGGGACGTTGGATGAAGAAGTTTTCATGAGAATTCCCGAGATGTTGAATGAGATGCTGGAGAGGATAACATCTAAGGGGGCTAAAAATTCGAATTTTGGATATCGAGCAGAGTAGATGCTGAAGGATATACGTGATGGTGGCAAACCATGCAAGTTGCAGAAGGCTCTCTATGGACTATGTTACTCTGGACGTCGGTAGTATGTAAAACTCAGTGGAAAACTCCTAAGTTGGGGATTAAAACCTACAAAGAATGAGGCGTGTCTATATTATAAATATTGTGGAGATAATTTGCTGCTTGTTCTTGTTTATGACATAGTGGTTGCATTAACTTTGAAAAACCCATAATGAATCTGCGTAGCAGTCTGTTGGAGGAGTTCGAAATATAAAATCTTGGTTTTGCTAAATGAAGGTGAAGGCAAAATCGAGCTTTCGCTGGATAAGTACTAGAACTACTGAAACACTAATCTGATGTCAATGCCTTCGGAAGTTAACATGCGTATGGACGACGATAGAAACTGTGGATTGCAGAAAATTTGTCCATACCGTGAGCTAATTAGTGCCCTTATATTGTGTTTATTAGTAGCGGCACGTTCGGACATTCCGAATGTCGTTTCGAGGTTGGTACAGCTTACTAATAAACCGAATAAGTTGCACTGGCTATTTGCGAAACTTGTTTTGAGGTATCTTGCTGGAAGTGCAGACATTGGATTACTGTACACGAAAACAGACGAACCGCTTATTGGATACACAGATGCTGACTGCGGTGGCCGTGATGTTGACCTTCGTCCTTATACAGGATACTTATTCTTACTTGCTGGTGCTACTGTAACATAGAAGTCATAGAAGCAGAGAACTGTTGCACTGTCGTTAACAGAGGCAGAATATGTAAATCTAGCGGAAGCGGGGAAGGAGGCTATTTACTTGCGTGGCATACTATGTGAGCACGAGTTATGTGAGTGGGCTGATATAACTATTTTTGTTGACAATTGAGGAGCTCAATGTTTGGCGAATGATTTGGGAGTCGATTATTTCTAAGATGTTGTGCTGAAACATATGGTATGCCAACGGATCAAATGATTGCCGATGTGCTGACGAAGTGTCTAACCCGGGTATCACCTGAACGATGCTTGGAAGTTATGGATCTTAGAAGATGTGAGGATTTTGCTGGTGACGTGAGGTTTGAGAGGACGTGTTGAAGATCGATGTCCATCCAATTGGCAACCTACACGTCGTTCTTGGTTTCTACACAAAATGCTGGCATGTACTAATGACAAGCTATTGTCACTTTGACACACAACAATTATTTCTTTTTCCACATGTCTTAAAATAAGTTTTTTTATTAATTTGTACATAGTACTTTGTACATTAAACAATACTGCGTTTCGCTCTTCTTTTATTAATACATTCTTTTGTAGCATCGTCCTTGTCTTCCGGGTGGGCATTACCCATGAACTCTGATGCGTAGACGCTGACTTACATATCGGAAGCTCAAAACATCTTGCCTAAGTTTGCAGTGTATGACAAATTCGCCCCGAATAAGAGCTGTTCCTTATCCCTATAGCATCCACCACAATAGATATCGTTTCCTCCTACTTAAGCTCGGCCCATGCCATTGCATGGCCTGGATAGTGGTGATATCTGTGAGATAGCAGACAAGGCCCTCTGCTAATTGCTTGAGTGCAGGTGGCCTGTTGATGGTCCACTTTTTTTTTTTTTTAAAAAAAGGGGTGTGTGCCCCATTAAAGTGTTTGTACATAGTGCGGGCGATGAAAATTTAGGGAGGAAGAAAAGCAAGGTACCGATGTACATGGTTTCTAAATGTTTATAAATTATTGTATAACAACCAGGAAATACAAAGATCGGCAGGGCATTCCATAGCGAGTTGTAGGGCTTAAGAATGAATCACGATATTTTAGAGTACCTCCGAAAGTGGGCTTGAGGTTGTACTGATGAGCATTCATAGCCAGACGGGTGTTATGGTTAAAAGTTTGAATGGGCGGAATTCTACTGGCGATTTCAATGGGGCACTGGTGGTGGAAATAGCGATAAAACAAAGTGAGACAGGAGACATTACGTCGGTATTCGAGGATGTCAATTAATTGGCTGATATTAGTATCACCTATGAGTTTTATTTCACTGTTTTGAATCTTATATAGCAGCTGCAGAGATGTTTTGGGAGCACCTGACCAGATGTGAGTATTTTGGGTGGATGAATGCCTTATAAGTTAAATTTTCATTTATTTATAAGTCATAAAAAAAAAAACAATTTTTATCTTACGGCTAAATGCCAGCTTTTATTAAACAAACGTTAACACTGTTTGGAGACTTAATTACAACTCTGAATTCTTATTCCTAAATGCTCCCATTTATAAGGTGCGAAATGCTGTTTGCTCAGGTGCAGACATAGCGTCAGCAATATTGCAGCTTGGGAAATATTCTGTATGATGATACTAGGTGTCTGCTAACGGCATGTGCAGTGCATCCGGCACCTGCATGATTTCTGTGGGAATGGAATTTGGCAACGTAAACTTGTAAGGTGATAATTTATATATTGAGAACAGATCATAGGGGGTCAAATATTTCTTACATCGCTTGAGGAATCCTAGACATTTCGCAGCGTTTTTGACGACATCGAATATGTGGTCATTCCAACGTAAGTTATCACTAACACACACACATGGAAAGTTTATCGGTTTTGACGATGTGCCATTCATGGATAATGGCTGGGCGTTTAGATTTCGCTTTAATGACAGCAGACAGCAGACAGCATTGAGTTTTGGAAGCATTAAATTCCAGTCTGTTCTGGTAGTTCCCCAATTTCATATGCTGTTAATGTCGGTATTTAATGAGCTTAACATACGCTGCCCTTCTCGTTCTATAGCCAAAGAGCAGGGGCGAGAGTCTGGGAAAGAATATGAAAAGCAAAGAGTACTGCCATCAGCAAAGGAATATATTGGATTAGAAGCAGCGGACAAGAGATCATTGATAAAAATTAAAAAGAGTATCGGAGACAGAACGGAGCCTTTGAGGTATACCAGAATTTATTTTGTGAATATCAGACTTGAAACCATCCAAGACAACTTGAATTGAATATTCCGAAAGGTAATTGCTAATCAATTGAAGAAGAGAGTCATCGATCCCAAAAGCACGCATTTTCGACAAAAGAGCCTGATGCCAGCTTATAGTTCCACTTCAAAAGGCTATGTTTTGAAGTAAAAAATAAAGTTCCAATTTGCCGTGATAAGTTATATAAAATTCATTTTAGCTTAAATAGCGGAAATATAAGAGGTGAATGGAAACTCGTTAATAGCATTCTCAATAAGCCCGCTTCCTCTAAAAGTCCTACCACGATTCTGTATAATGATCGCACTGTCACCGATAGGCTTGAAGTTGCTGACATTTTCAATAATTATTTTGCCAACATTATCCATCCGATTTTAACTACATTCGATTGCAGGAATTCTTGTTTTATATCTGCTCCTTACGAAACTGCTCAGAGATGTACTTTTTTCTTTGAGCCCATTACAGGCTTATAGTTGTTGAAAATTTTCAAATCGGATGTTGAAGAATGTTGCTTATTTTGTTGTGGATGTCCTAGCCCATATTTTTAATAAAAGCGTTTTATCCGTAGTTTTTCCCATAGCTCTTAAATCTGCGGATGTAGTTCCACTTTATAAAAAAGGTGCCACAAATGATGTAAGCAACTACAGACCTATTTCGCTTCTTCCTTCAGTAAGCAAAGTTTTTGAAAAAGTTATGGAAAATAAATAATAATCTTAATACAACAAGCTTTTTCAGTTCACTTCAATATGGGTTTCAAATAGGTAAAAGTAAAATCCTCCGCGCTGCTAAATTTTTGCTAACAAATTTTCGATAGTTTAGACAATATAAAGTCTACAGCAAGTCCATTTTAACCATTACATTTTGTTGCGGAAATTACAAAATGCCGGTTGTCGAGGTTTTGTTCTTGAGTGGTTCAAATCTTATCTTGAAAATAGATCTCAAAGAGTAAAGATTGAAGGGATCAGAAGTAATACTAAGTTTATGAATCTAGGGGTACCTCAGGGCTCTGTATTGGGACCAATTCTATTCCTGATTTGCATCAACTCATTGTTTGAGCAAAATTTCAAAGGCCTTATCACTGCCTTTGCAGAAGATGTTGTTTTAACATATGGTTCTGTAAGCCCTCTAAATTTAATTCTGATATCAATGCAGATTTGGAAATGTTTAGGACATGTGAAGTTTTTTTTCATGCACATGAGTGTCAAAGGTTTAAATTGTTGAGCTGCTTCTGTAGCACCAGCCCTTCCGCTAATACTTTTTCTAGCAATCTCAACTGCAGCGAAAAGTGCTTTCAAATTGAAAGCGTCAAAGAATTTAAATAACTGGGGCTATTTATTGACTTTAGAATGTGCTTTAATAATCAAATTGATAACTTAAGTCAATATTTTCGAATGACGATTAGAAGTTTCTTTTTTCTGAAGAATGTCTGCTCTTTAACCTTCTGAAGATAATTTATTTTTATTATTCCAATCTAAGCTACAATATGGCATTACTTGTTGGGGGCGTGGCGTGTTTTAACTGAATCTCGTTTTACAGAAATTTATTGTAAGAAAAACCTGCGGGAAAAATCGCTTACATTATAGCTTTCCATTATTTTACAATTTGAAAATTCTTCCCGTCCGGCATTTATATTGTTTCAAAGTTCTAAAGTCCTTTTTCTATAGATCTGGTAATTTAAATATTAGAGTTCTTGAAAATTACAATTTACGTCGTAATCATTTGAATCTAGTAGCTGTTCCTAAATTTCGAACCACAGCCTATAGGAATTTTTATACAGAAAAAGGGGTGACATACCAGGGTGTTGGCGGTATGACTATCAACGTCTGGTATTTGTGTGGGCTCATTTAGATGTAGGGGAATACGCATGCGCGTGTTAGTGATTGGTTGAAAGTCAATATTGCTGTATCTATGACTTCATGTTCGGTTTATCAGAGTTAGCAGGTTGAGATGTAGATTTTATATATAAACCAGTTTGTCCATTTGCGTGTAAGGTTTTTAGAACCTTGTTCCATGTTTCTTAAATTTTTCCGTGTGATAATCTCAGGTGAGTCGTCATATGAAAGATCTTATTTTGCCTCGGCTTTAGGTCGTGTCTATTAATATTTTTTGTGATCCCAAAGTCAATAAGGTCCGGAATTTTTCGTCGATTTGTGGGCCAGTATGTGGGATTGATCCGTAGAGACGAAGTCAAAATTGCTTTGCATAAGTGCGTCCTAAAGTTGTTTGCTTATTGGGGTTGTTAGCCTTGTGTACTGTGTAGCCAGCTGTTAGGAACTTGTTCCCAAAGCTGCTGAAAAAACTGAGGAATTGTTGAATTTAGAGGGACAGTATTTGGCTGTTATTGATTTGCCTCGGATCCACTAAGTAAAGCAAATACAAAAGATGCGGCTTGGAGAGGTTTTTTTTCTAGTAACTGTGTGTGGGGTGGTGGTAAAGGCCGAGTTTTATGATAATTCCAGAGCATGAGCTATGTCATGTGGGTGATTGGTGTCGTAGAACTGGTATCCTTTTGTTTGAAAGTTGCGCTTATCGGTCAGACGGGTTTCTGATATTAGGGCGATAACGATTTTGTTACTGAGTAGGAAGTGATGGAACTCGAGTCTGTGTAGACTTGTGCCATTGCCACTGGACCCAGTGACAAATTTTAAGTTCGTTCATTTATTAGATAGTAATGGTTGCAGGATTTAGGATTTCGGATCATTCCTTGCATCATATTTTGGATGGAGGTTATAAAATTGGAGAGGGTGTAAGGGGAAAGAACTCATTCTAGATTATTTGAATCCTTGATATTTGGGGGTTCTTCGACGCTAATGGGTTACTCAGCTGTGGATGTGGATTCAACTCTTACTGCGATGGAATAGGCTATGTCATTCAAAACGCTACCTATTGGGACATCATTGGGCTTTGCTCGGCATATTGTAGATGCGACTTGTTATTTTGGCTAATGACGCATTCTCTGCTCCATATCGATTCACACTGGACAGCTTCTATACTTGGCAGTATATGAGCCACCGCAGTTGCTTGTTCTTTTAACTTACATTGAGGCATTGCGTGTAAGTCGTCATAGAAATCGCAGACGCTTGGGAGGAGGTAGTAAGATTTTGTGTGGTCATATTCCTAAAAGTCTTCACATTGTGTTGGCTTATTGCTTTTGTGTGGCTTCTCGACAGTGATCTTGCGGTGCAACAGGAATTTTATTTTGTACATAGCATGAGCTTCGCCCTTTAGAAGCTTGTTTATCGAGCTGAGGAATTTTGTTCTTGTTGACTATATTATACGCTGACATTGCGTTGAAGCCTGCTCCCTGATTTCAACAAAATTTTATTTCTGACAAATGACAAAAACTGTATGGCAGCATCCGAATATGAAGACCCTCGGAAAAGACAAACTACGTACACTACTCTGTTTAATATCAGCTTCACATTTGCCCCATATTTATTCCAAAACAAAGCCAGTAGCAGTATAAAAGAATAGCACAATGTCTACAACCCTCTTTCAATTTCTGTCTCTATGACAAATCGTCGAAATCAATCAATGATGACACCATCATCAAAACATGATTCAATCTTCTCTCCGCTCTAACTACATCACGACGTGCTGGTAATTTTTCATCGAAATTAATTTAATTGAAAATCACAATGGATAACCAATCTTAAATGATCCAAATAAACTGAACAATTTCTCATGTCTCGTTCGAGTTGGGAACAATAGAACACACGTTCACCCTTAAACCACATCGTCTGCCCTTCCCCTCCCACATCTAGAGGGGCAACATTTCAACATTTCAATGTCCTTGTCAGTTGACAGTAAATTGTTTTGCAAACATTTTCGCAATAGGCAAAGGTATCCGTATCCGTATTCATTCGTACACGCTGAACTGTGACGTTTCCATCAATTGCAAAGTCGTCGTCGCGTGTGTCAATTTGCATTTTTTCGCAATTCGTTCCACACTAACAGGAGACAGACGTGCGAACAAGGACTTTCCTGTGAAATTACACCATCTTATGAAGAACCCTACTTTAAAGTGTAATTGAAGCATCACCAGGGGGGTGTAGTAGAAGCTTGATTCTCAATGAACCCATAAGGATCTGAAATCATTGACACCGGTAACCACTGTTTGGCACAGATTCTGTTTTTTTTTTTTTTTCATTTTCTTATTTTTTGCGGGTCCTTTGTCCTGTCGATTTAAAATGGCTGCGAAGTATAGGACGATGATGGGGTGACTTGCTTTCTTACACGTTGTGCTAATAAATCAAATTAAGGATCTTCCTTGGCCAAATTCTTCTTCATGTTTTTTCTTGTTCGAATATCGAAGGTAGGGATATGTGTATCCATATGTGTCCTTAAGTCTCAAGCCATTTAAAACAGTTGCACCCCAGTTCGTATATCAATTCCAAAAAGGGGACAATAGAAGAGAAAATTTAAATTGTATCCATTATCTGCCTACGGATACAAGTAAGATATATGGATCAGAAAGAAGATACATCACATATCGGATTATTGTAGACAAGCCATAAATTTTCGCCACGAAATCGGTCATACAAAGTACGATTACCAGGGGGGGTGAGGAGTAGATTTTAAAAATTTTTTACAGTTTTTATGTGAATTTTACGACTTTTTTAAGTCTTTATGGCGATACAGTACTCACCTCAATGCGTTCTGAATGCAAATTGTTCGAGTAACAGTAAGGTTATAGACCTAACGTGAAACTATAAAATCCAAACTGGCTACGCACGTAAAATAATCACCGTAATGACTATATCGTATCCAGAAACATGTTGCTGTTGTTTGTGTTTTTCATTATAAAACAGGCAGGTGGAACTATGGGTCTTGATAGTGTTATATCCAAATTTCACAATACTAAAGCAACAAAGTATCTGATATTCTTATATTCGTCGAAAGAAAAGTCTCTTTCGGATTTATCCTGTGTAGAATGCTTTAATTTTTCTTTCACTGTTTCAGAAGAGCTATTTAGTACACTTTTTTGAGTCTGAGTATCGCATGCAGTGATTTATTTTCGCTCTTATGAAGGCCATACTTAAGTGGATATCTTTTTTGTTTGATAGAGGACAAGCGCCCAGTATCGTACATACAACAGTACCACTGCTGGGAAGGTCAAATTGAGCAGGATCGACCTTAAAAACAATAGTTCGTATACTCAGGCTGCAGATTATTTAATTCTCCATATTATCGCTGGCGTCAACAGTCAGCCTGCTAAAGGAATGGAAAAGTACTTTGCCGATATTGAGGTGAGCAACATACCGCCAGAACCTTCGGGGAATGCGTATTCCGCCGCTTCTCGTCAACGCCTTCATAACCGGCATTAAATGGCAAAAGTAAGTGCAACAATCAGAAGTGTTATATCCGCGCAAAATCCCTAAATTGACGCCTAGTGGCGTCAAGCATGTATGGAAAATCAACTAGCAATAAAGCGATACTGCGTAAAAGAACGATTGCATCCCATACGCTCTACGGGCAAAGGTGAAGGGAAAAGCATCGATCTCTTCTCCAAAAAAAATAGAGAGCATTATAAACAAGCGATTAAGGAAATGGAGAGGTTCTACTACAGGAAAAGGGTTCAGAAGTTTTACCAACAGGAAAAACAAAATATTGAACTTGGGCGACAAAAGCAAAGAATTCTTTAGTGAAAATGGAAATATTTATTCAAATTTCAAAGTATGACAAAGTTACCAGGCAGCTGATTAAGAGCACAAACTAACTCATTTCCAAGATTTGGTCGGAGGAAGTATGCATGATTAATGGAACTTCAGCATCATTTGACCGATCTACAAGAAAATTGATCCATTTAACTGCGTCAAAGGAAAAGGCATCGGTTTCCTTTACGTCGCGTACTTGATCTCATTTGCCGTACCGTGTAAACGTCTGAACTCTTTTGTCAATGATCCCATCGGCACCTATCAGAGCGGTAGTCCACAATTATACAAATATTCGCACTGTGCAGATCGTTCTCTTGGAAGTCCAGATAGATAATCCCCACTCTATAACAGAGGATCTATAGAAATTAGCTTAAGATGGTCAAGTCTAGCCTTGGTATACTGAGAGCTTCGAAATCAAAACATGGTTTAGGACAATGGGATGCGCTGCCATAAGACTTCTTGGGAGAATTGTACGATACATCAACATCAGAAGCTAAAATCTTGCATACGCTGATGATTTCACTGGCAAAATGCAGCGAGCTGTTGCTAGTTCGTTGGCTTGCAAAAATATGCTTAACTTTGGTTGAGGGCAAATCATGTGTGCTCATATGTTGTCAAAGCATATAATAGCGAATATCATAGAAAATTACAATATATTTCCATAGGCATATACAGCAAGAGATGATACCTCTTCAATGGTGTTAAATCGCAGAATCTCGGTGGCCAATTAAAGTCTCCATTTCGAGAAATCATACGTCCAGGAAATTTGTCACGCAATAGAACCATTTTTTCACCAGGTGCGTGGCATCAATTTCAGGCGACAAAAATCAGTCAACATCATTCACTTAAACAGTCGCACCATATTTTCGAAAAAAATATGGCCCAATGACACCACCAGCCCAAAAACCGCCCGAAACTGACACTAGTTGTGAATGGTTGTTCTACTATTTCTTTTGAGTTTTCGGAGCTCCAGATACGACAGTTTCGTCTGTTTACGTACCCGGACAACTGGAAATCAGCTTCATCATTCAGAGTAATTTTGTGTTAAAAATCATGATCTCGTTCATTTTGCAACCGATCAGCAAAAGTACGGCATTATGCAACGTCTGCTGGCGTTAGTTCTTTTGCCTACTACAATACACCTTACAAGTAAGCAAGCTAAGATCTTTATGCAAAGTGTTTGGGGATAGGCCTAATTCCAAAACTCACCTGGGTTTTCATTCAGACTCTCAGCTACGGCGATGTTTCCAGCTGACTTTGCAGGACGAACGCGAATTGGATTCATCACTAACCTGCCTTAGATATTCAAATCTATCGATTAAATTCAATATAGCTATGTCAAAATGCGCTTGCTGATGACCAAAAGCAGTACGAAATTTACGAAACTTTTCTACGCTATTTCCTCCGTTATTATAGTGAATTTTCACTATTTCAGCACATTGTGCTGGTGTTTGCCAACCCATAACCATATTTAATAACCTCATTATTTCTACTTACCCACAATTATCGCAATTATAGTTGATTGTTGAATATTCAACAATTTTGTGCCATTTAAAATGAAACCTCTTGTCCGATGACCTGATGATTCAAGAGAAGTTTGGGATGTTGAGTTCCTCGGTTTTGTAATCTAATTGGCCTTAATTGGCCGAAAAGGGCAATTGAAACACTAAGGAGACTCTATATATGAATCTAATTACCCCAGTTTTAAAATGACGCAAGGACGACGGATTTAGTGACTATATGTAGTTGGCTAAGAGCTGCGCCAATTGGAGGGTTGTCATATGAATATATCCTTACGCAGAGCGTCTGCGTCTTATTTTTTATCTTTCTAAGGATAAAACACTCATTGTATGCAGCGTCGATGTTTGCTAATGGCCATAACATTAAGATTTCCAGGTACTTTTAAGACGACACCAACTTGAAGCACAGGGTTATCTTTAAACTACTGAAGACATTGCGTCTTATCAACGAGCTATTTTTCTGTAGCCTGTTCCAAGATTTCTCCGACGGTTTGCCTCAGGACTCTGTCCTCACTTTTTTGATCTTTACATCAGCGACCATATCGAGAAAATTTGGATATGCAGATGACTTGGTAACCGCCACTCGAGATAAGGACATAACGAACACAGAAAGAACCTTAATCCTAAACCTTGATCAGCCTGGGATTCAAGTCCATCAAGGCTTCGTACAGCCGCACTTGCACTCGTATACGTCGATCGCTTCCTGTACTGTGCAACACTGCCCCACCTCATCTGCACTATTTAAGCACACTATTGAATGAATCCCCAAAAGCGCTGGAAAATATTGAACTGCTCATCCACGACAGCACCGCTATACCACAAAGCTCACTGACAAGCTTGCATAAGATATTGTACTGTTTAGTCAGCAGAATCATTGAAATCCTGAACCCATCATGCCGACCCCTCGGGTTTGACTTGCCGCGAGTTATGGAACCTATTTCTTACCTCACTCCCGCATCAAAACAACATTACAGTATCATGCAGCAAAAAAACGCGAATGTACCCAGTAGTACAATACAAATAGCATTAAGTGAACAAATTGTAATTGCGTAATATTTTTTAATAGCAAGTACAATATTAACTGCTTGTTAACTCGGGCGAAGGAAAATTAGGAAGGAAGAAAAGAGATATACTGACGTACATACATTGGTCTTAAATGTTTGCAAGTTATAATGAGAGCTTGGCAGGGCATTCCAAAAGCGAGTTGTACGGCTCAGGAACGAATCACGATATTTCAAAGTACATCCGAATGTGGGCTTGAGGGAATACTGATGAGCATTAATAGATTGATGGATGTTACGGATAAAAGTTTGAAGGAGCAGAAAGCTACTGGCGATTTCTACGGAGTATTGGTTGTGGAAATATTGATAAAACAGAGTGAGACACAAGACATTCCGTCGGCGTTCGTGGGTGTCAATTGACTGAGTGATATTAGTATCACAAATGAGTTTTATCGCGCGGTTTTGAATCCTATCTAGCAGGGGCAGAGATGTTTAGGAACACCTGAGCAGATGTGGTCATTGTGTTCCAATTTTGGACTGATAAATGCCTTATATGTATATTGCGGCCAGATCAAAGAGGGTGAAATATTTCTTACATCGCTTGAAGAAACCTAGACATTTCGCAGCATTTTTGACGACATCGAATATGTGGTTATTCCAGCGTAAGTTGTCACTAACACACATATCGAGAATGGAAAGTTTTTCGGTTTCGACGATGCAAGTGCTATTCATGGATAATGGCTGTGTGTTTGGATTTCGTTTCGCACTAGTAGACGCTAATATTGAACAGGGCATTACAAACTGGGTTTGCAACATGCTTGCAAGTAGGAAAATAAACTGTTCCATTGGGGAAAGCCCAATCAGGGGAATTTCTCAAAAAAGGGTCATATCCCCACTCCTGTGTGTGCTGGGTATCAATGACATCCTGAAAATGCCTAGTACAATGGGTATAAGTGGCATGAGATGCGCAGATGACGTGATCATAATAGTGCAGGGAAAATACTTAAATATTTTAAGCGAGATTATGGGGGTTGCCCTGAAGATGATCAGCACTTGGGCAAAAATGTGTGGTCTAATGCCAACCCTTTCAAAACGGAACTGGTGTTTTTTACCAGAAAGTACAACATACCGCAATTCAAACTCCCAAGACTCAACGGAGTGGAATTGTCCCTCTCGTGCAGCGCGAAGTATCTGGGTGTAATTCGGGACTGAAAACTGAATTGGAATCTTAATGTGGCGGAAAGAACTAAAAAGGCATATAATGCTCTTTTTATCTGCAAAAGAACGGTAGGAAAAATTTGAGGCTTAAAACTTGCTATTTTGTACTGGCTGTGCACTGTGGTGGTAAGACCCATACTTACATATGGCTACTTTTCGGTGGAAAGCACCAAACAAGAAAACGGTCTATGGAAAATTAGCGGCGGTTCAAAGAACGGCTTCCATATCCATTACAGGTGCCCTCCGTATCAGCCCTACGGCAGCATTGGACACCTTTGCGCACCTAACGCCTCTTGATTTACAGATCAAATAACTTGCTGGCAACAGTGTGATATGACTCACTAATTTGCGTTATTTCAAGAGCAGCAGTTCCGGATACGGCACGGTCCTAGCTGAGCTACTGCCCAGCAATCCAACTCTAACGGACGAAATTCCTTCCTTGTTCGACTTCGGCATTTCGGGTGATATATCACCGCAGAAGGAGGACGGCCAAAAATATGCAATAATCAGGTCAAATGAAATTAAAATTTTCACAGATGGCTCGGAAACAGAGGAAGGAACAGGTTCTGGTATCTTGTCAGAAGACCCAGATCTAAGAGTGTCTACAAGACTACCGGACGCTAGCAGTGCCAATCAGAGGTTCTGGTTTTCCTCAGGGCGGTAGAGCTAATGCAGATGAGATCAATGTCCGAAAGAGATATCGCTATCTACAGGGGTTAGCCAGGCCGCCCTGGCGATTCCAAGGCAATGGAATCGACCAACATCAATACTGATACAGTCAGGGGCTGTAGCACAATGCTCAAAGCACCTCAAAGTACTATGTAGTCATAACCGGGTAAGACTGTGCTTTGTACAAGTACAGTGCGGTATTAAAGGAAATGCACAATCGGATGAGCTTGCGAGAAAAGGAGGGCTACTCGACAATAGTGATGTACCCAATATTAAACCACCCCTTTGCATAAAAAATGGCACTATCGAGGAAAAAATCACAAATACTGCCAACCTAAGGTGGTCAAGTCTTGAGGGACACAGGGTATCCAAGGCTCTCCGACTGCTTTTTGACGGCAAAAGATCTAGGGAGTTAATAAAATTAAACAGGAATAAGCTTACAGTAATAGGAATCCTAACAGGACACAGTCTCCTGCGGCAACACGCAAATGGGACTCAAATTGTCAGACACGAATATTTCCAGATTCTGGGGTGATCTGTGGGTGATTCACACGTATTCTGTGAATGCGAGGTAATATCGAAATCGTAATCGAAAAATTTTTTTAAGGAAATACCTAGAGGAAATAGACGGCACGAACTTCAAAGGCATTCTTGGCTTTTGCAAAGAAACTGCGTGTTTTACCAGGGCGATTGTTTAGGTTTTTGGTATTCCAAGATAAATTCAACTAGTTTCACGAGGATCGCGATGGGCCTGTTTTGGTGCCTGCTATCTGTGTGATGGCTTATACATCATACCCCTGTTTTAACCTTACCTTACCTTGGATTTCGCTTTAACGACAGCAGACAGCATTGTGTTTTGGAAGCATTAAATTCTGCTCTGCTAGTGGTTCCCCAATTAGTTATGCTGTTAATATCAGAATTTAATGACCGTAATACACGCTGGCGTTCCCGTTCTGTAGCCGAAGAAGAAGGACGTGAGACAGGCAACGGACATGCAAAGCAGAGTGTACTGTCTTCAACAAAGGAATATATAGGATTAGATGTAGCAGACAGGAGATCATTGATGAAAATTAAAAAGAGTGTCGGAGACAGAAAGGAACCCTGAGGCACACCAGCATTTATTTTGTGAGTATCAGACTTAAAAACTTGAGTTGAACGTTCCGAAAGTTAGTTTCTAGTCCATTGAAGAAGAGAGTCGTCGATCCCAATTGCACGCATTTTCGACAAAAGAGCCTGATGCCAAATTCTGTCAAATGGATTAGAAATCTCAAGCGCGACTATTTTGCTTTTAGCAGATTGATGTACGCTTTCGTTCCACTTTTCGGTGATACATGCCATCAAATCACCAATGGACCTGTTGCTTCGAAAATTGTACTGCTGGTCATTGGTCATGCTTTCCATCTGCTCGGAAGGAGTCCTAAAGAGTAGGATTGATGAAAAAGCTTACGCAGTGGTTTGCCAGCGAGGAAGAACACCTCTTCAGAAAGAGCGGAGATATACCATCTGGACTAGCGGATTTGTGAATATTATGGTCTTTAAGAACTCTTGCTACTACACGAGTGCGAAAGTGTATTCGTCCCATTGAAGATTCGATGCATTAAAGTATAGGCGGGAACTAAGCACAGTCTGGAAATGTTGAGCTGGACGTGTGCAGCAAGCAGAATGGCCTCGCCCAAAGAGCTGACAGCTGGAATGTTATTGTAAGTGAGCGTTGGGAGGCTGGATTAGGCAAAATTCCTAATGTTTTTGATAAAAGACTAACAATTTTTACTGCCATTGGGACATTGCAGTATTTTTTGCCTCAGAGTTTGTTCTTCCTGTCTTGTTTGATCTTTTTTCGGTTTTCCTCTGTCGGATCTGTAGGACCAACAAAATATTTCAATAACTTTTACAATCTCTTTACAGCTCTAGTTGTACCATGCCTTTTCTTTTGGTTTGATACTCTTCATTCATTCCTTCAGGGATAAAGGATCCCATGTCAAAGAGAATAGTGTTTGTGATCGTATCACCAGCGGCATGAAACATAACGACTAGTTAAAATTCCTCAAGAAGCTGTTAAGTCCGCTCCAATTGGCTTTCTCGTATTGCCATACGATTCTTTTAGGAATTTTTTATCTAACTGTGTGGTCTGTTAAGTCCGCTCCAATTGGCTTTCTCGTATTGCCATACGATTCTTTTAGGAATTTTTTATCTAACTGTGTGGTCTGTGTACAACAAATTAGCTGATATGAGACAATGGTCCGACAAGCCTAGAGCGGAGAGCACATCGACGGTGTATGTTACTTATCAAGGAGAGAAGTTAAAAACAAGTCCAGGGTGATGGCACTATGACTGTCAAAGCCTGATATTCGTGTGGGTTCATTTCGAAGTTGGTTCAAGTTGTTTTCCGCAGCGAAGATCTCAACACACCGTCCTTCGGGTGTTGTCTGTCCAGAATGTCGAAGATACCCAGAATGGTGTATGTGGCTTTCCTCCTTTGATCATACTGTAATCGATTCATTCAGATCATGTAATATAGAACTTTCTTCTTTATTCATCTATTTATTACTTAACTTGTTATTATTACTTATTTTTCCCCCAACAACAGAATATCAGATGATAACAACTTTGCTATCGGCACTTTCGCCTCTTATTATTTAATTTTTAGTAGATTGTACGAGTACTATACTATTTCCTGCAAAAGCAAAAACGGAAGTTCTAATAATCATGTAATTTGAATTTTTTGTTTTGAATCTTGTTTTAAAAAAAACTTGCTCTGGCTTCAAGCAGAGAGTCTAATGCTGAATCGTTGACGGTTTGATTGTTAGATTTCTAGTTTATGCTTTTGTGCCTGTCTCCGTATCCTAATCTTCCAGGTTTTTCTTACTCTCGCCACTTCCTTTTACAAAGGCGAAAGTCGAGTGTGTGTTTCTTTAAATCCTGAGTGCGTCGAGATGTCTATATACCTAAATCAATGCGAACACATGAACATCATGCCCCTATGTATGTTCATTTGTCTGAGGCTTTTTTATGTACATATAGATAGATACAAAGAACATGGGGGCTTAATATCATTCCCCACATATGTGCATGAAAGCTTAAAAATCAATTTTAAGTTCAGCCATTGTTAACATTCACCGTGCTTTCATAAAATTGGAATTTCTATTAATTAAAAGCGAATTTCATTTTTCTGTCAATCAGGGCCGTCAAAAAATGGACATGCTATCGTGACCAAAAGCGTTCATATTTCGTTCCGATTACCCATTTGTTCAATTACTTTCGCAAACCATTAGCAGGTAATCCCAACTGTCAAGCATAACATAACAAACGAACTGACACCGTACACCACCCGTTCTAGGTTACCACCACCAATTTTCCAGCTTCCTTTCGATTCCATCGACAAAAAACTCTCCAATCATATCGAATTACAATTTTCGTGTTTTTTTTTTGTCCTTTTTTTTAATTTTTCGATTTTCCCCGTCATTGTCGTCCGTCAAACTCGAGGGGACCACCACTGCCATGTTTGATCGAATTCGATTTGGGTGCGCGTTGTCGGACTATTGTCTGAGACTCGGGTAATTTTGATATCCATTCGTTTCCAATATCCATTACCGAACCAGAACCAGAATCAGAATCAGGGGGCGCAAACAGCAACAAAACGGAACAGGACTCATTATATTTACCTAATACTCGCACAACAAATGTCCTGGCGCATAGCATGTGCCATCGCACCAGCATAAGTACAGTACGAATGCGATGATGATGCCAGGAATCCAGCCAATATGGTTTAATTTTTTTGTTTGGTTGGAGGAGTCCTTTTGTTTGGTTACTTCAATAAAGGAACGCATCTCTTCTTTCTCTGTATCGTGATTATTGTTATTATTATCCGCATCGACAACAAGGATATTCGAGTAATGGCAAATGTACACATAGAGAGCAAGAGCCAGTGAATGAGTAAATTCCCTCGAGAGGATGTGCCCATCAAAGTGTGCTCTTTGTTTTGTATGAAATATCCTCCTGTATCCTGTTCGTTTATCGTTTCTGCTTTTTTTACTTTTCGATTGTTTGATATTGTAAAGTAAACTTGGAGGAAGTTCAAGTCCTGAAAGGCTAAGAGTCCTTCGAAAGTTAATTCGGATATATGTATCTGAGTGTGTAGTCGACCAACATCTGGTAATGCAGCTATGGCTGATGTGAATTGACAAGTTTCACTCAGATGTACAAACAACTCGATTAAGTGATTGGTAAACAGCAAATTTATGGATTAGCCTATGTCAGGTAGAGTTACAGTACCAGTTGGTTGTGGTAAGGTACGAGTAGTAGAGATATCCAATTAGGAAGTCAATGTTGAGGGCAAACCTGGCTAAAATAATAGCTGCCAAAAGTTGAATTAGTTCAGGTTTCCTCGGATGTATATAGTAGCTCCTAAGTTGCAAGCTTTATTATCTTTTGCATTCCAGGTCACACAGGCTCCTGGAGTTTTATCTCCCGTCCCACCTAGTGTCCAGCGGATACAAGCCCACCATATGAATAATAGTATTTGGTCAGATGAAAAAAATCACGCGTTCTGACTTAAGTATATCTTAAGCGGTTTCTAGCCACATTTTTTCACTACCCCTAGCCACATTTCCAAAGAAAATACTTTTTGAATGCAATAGAGTTCTACATTCACTGGTCGAGAAACAATGCCATTTTGTCGATAAGGTCGCTTCATCTTACTGTGTAGGATGACTGCATGACTTGAATTGCTTCTATATGACTTTCCTACAGAAGCGTGAATAATGAACTAATGACGATGTTTAAGGGAGTATTGCGACTATTGGAAATTGAAAATGTACAATATTTTCAAAAGTCGGAAACAATCTTGTTTCGAACTCCATTGAGATGGGCTTCTAGATATAACTGGCGAAATTTGGCCATCATTGGATAGCACGGAGTTCCATTAACGGTGAGAAGCTTAGTGTAGGGGTAGAATTTAAGATTATCTCACTAACAAATAAAAGGCACACGTCCACTCGTTACAAAGTCTTCTTTAATAATACTCTGTTACTGCTTAGCGTTACACTAAGTAACATCTTATGTGCAAAAATGGAGACTTTTCGGATAAATCATCCGATCAGTTGAACCGATACTTTTGCAGAATATTAATTATTGTATATACTTTAAGAACAGTGTCATACACAAGGAAATTCCTGTTTCTTTAAATTAATTCGACTACAGTTCGGCCATCCTGATCGCTTAATCGCCCCGATTACAATCACTTCTCGTAATTAATAGTATTTAACAAAGTATTAAATTTATGATAATCGAAAGGTAACAAATCAAAATAGTAATTCATATTAAAGTACATAATCATTTAACAAATTCAATAACCAGATATAAATATATCATAAATATATATATCATAGAAATATTACAGAACTAGAGCAAGAGATGATCGGGAAACAGGTCTGGATTCTACGGATTCTGGAAGATAAATTTATTAGATAATCGTTAAATAGTAAATAAGAATCAAACTTCTATTCAGTTCAACGAATCAACATCCTCAGAACGTCCTTCGGCCATCTCAACGTTGTTATCTGTGGAAGGCTTTAATCCTACGTTATAGGGTCTCATATTGGTGGGTGCTGATATGCCTTTATAAGGTAAACGAGTTAACTGAAGGCCGTCTATGTCCCCAATGACATACCGATCATTAGGTAAATCCTTTTTAATTTCATACGGGCCACAATACTTGGCGAGTAATTTTTTATTAATTCCTGGTGTAGTAACGACATTTTTGACCATCACATAATCACCCTTTTGGTACGTCCTAGGCTTTTTGTGACGACTGTCATAATAGAGTTTATTATCTGCTTGATTCTTTTGGATCGTTTCGCTAACATTGGCTCTCAGCTCGTTGAGATTAAACGGTTTGCATTCCAGATTATTTTCAAAAAATTCTCTTACGCGATCACATAATTCACCTTTCTGATTCCTCCCAAATAAAAGAACGTTAGCCGAGAAACCTGTGCTCCTATTCACGGTATTTTTGAGTGCGAATTCGATCTTAACCAATCGCTTGTCCCAACCACTTGTAGTATCTGAATCGCATTCTTGGGCCAACATTGGGATCAGCATTCGTTTTACGCGCTCAACTTGACCGTTTGATTGAGGTGAATGTGACGCAACTTTCACTTGTGTAACATCATTATCCTGCAAAAAGCTAGAGAATTCTTTGGAAGTGAAGCACGAACCACGATCTGACACTATTTTATTTGGACTTGAATAATTTTCAAAGAACGATTTTAAGCACTCTATGGCTTCTTTGCTTTGTGTCGTCCTGACCGGATAAAGCTTCATGAATTTTGCGAAACCATCCACAAGGACGAAAACATGCTTTTTCTTTGATTGGAAATTCGGTAATGGACCCAGATGATCGACATGTAACACATCAAATGGAACATTACCTTTCGGAATGGGATGTAAAGTCTTCTTTGTCTTACCCGACTGTGGAGAAAAATAGATACATTTTAAACACCTACTTATGTAACTTTTAATCTGACTCTTCATATTGGGAAACCAATATGTTCCCGACAAATGCTCGAGGCATTTCTCAATTCCTAAATGGCACATCGATTCATGGTGAGTACGAATCACCTGTTTTTCCATGTGAGATGGCACATAAAACCGAACTTTTCCATTGCACTTGAGGTAGATTAAACCATCAATCATTTCAAAGTGTGGGCTTTCACCCTTTTCTAAATTTGACACGATTGAGGTAATCTTAGGGTCTTGATTCTGCGCTGCTGCAAGCACAAACTCAAAGGAGTCGTCCTCAACATACAAGATGTTAAATGAACGGCTCAAGGCGTCAACATGAGTCATCCGACTTCCTGTCCTATGCTCAATAACATAGTCAAAACACTGCATCTCTAAAGCCCAACGCGATATACGCGGATTCAGAGACTTTTTCTTCAGCGTAAGCATCAACGCTTGACAGTCAGTGACAATTTTGAAACATATACCGATTAAACAAATTCTAAACCTTCTAAGGGCATAAATAATAGATGGCGTTTCCAGCTTGTAGCTATGATATCTTCCTTCTGTTTTTGCATGAGCACTGCCCCGAATCCAGTGCTACTCGCGTCACAATGAAGTTCCGTAATACAGTGCGGACTGTATATTGCTAGCACCGGTGATGCAACTAACTTATCCTTCAAGGACTCGAAAGTTTCCATTTCCTTAACGCCAAAAATAAATGGTTTGTTGCCTCTTAAAAGATCATATAGAGGTTTTGCAAAACTAGCGAAGTTCTTAATGAATTTGCGGAAATACGAACAAAGTCCTAAAAAACTTTGAACGTCTTTGATGTTAGAAGGTATCGGAAAATTTTGGATCGCGTTTAAATTACCTTCGTTCGGCCTAATACTATTTTCAGTAATTCTGTATCCCAAATATACTAGTTCATTTTGGAGAAAAGTACACTTATCAAATCTTAAGCGTAAACCCTTGTTAACGACAATATCGACCACTTCATTGAGAATTTCCAAATGCTCCTCTATAGTCTGCGTCGCAATGAGAATGTCATCTAAATATGTAAGAATTCTTCCAGCCGAAATCATACCTCCGAAAACATGTTTCATATATCTTTCAAAAACCGACGGGGCATTTTTCATATTGCCGCAAGGGGGTTGTAAAAGAAGTAAATTTTATTGATTCTTCTGACAATTCAACGTGGTGAAAACCATTTTTCAGGTCCAAGGTGGAAAAAAACTTTTTATTTCTAAGGCGATGTATGCGATCTTCGATTATCGGCAACGGATAATTATTGCACAAAGTAATTTTGTTCAACTCGCGAAAGTCAACGCAGAGTCTTAACTCTTTGTTCTTTTTTTGAACCAATACTATTGGTGCAACATACGGAGAATTTGATTCGCGAATTATTCCCTGCTTAATCAAACCGTCTAAAATTGTTTGCAGCTCCAGCTTATGTGTATAAGGGAGTCTTCTAGGTGGACAATAAAAAGGAGTTTCTCTAGATAGCGAAATTTTCATTTTAAAATCGGATTTACTGCAAATTGTTTATCATTACTTGAATAATACGCGGGAGTAACTATTGCTTTTACTTGTTCTTTTATGTCTTCCGATAAGATACTATTTACATTGATCTCTAACTCACCTGTCAATTGCTTGTGTCGTTATTCAAAATTTGATTAAGTAATGCTTTCATCAGGACTTCTCGAAGATAGTAGGTGACCGTCACACGCTCTGAGAAGATCTTGATTCGCGTCGATCTTGAATTCTATTTTCCTTTGAAGTGCCAGACCTGCCTCCGTGAAGAAATCTCTACCTAATACAACAGGATAGTTCATTGAAAAATTTTTAACAACAAGCAATTGCAAATTAATAAAATTATTTTCATAAACCACACGGCTACTTATACTTCTCAATATACTCAATGGACTAGAATTAACTCCGCAATATGTTGATTCCGTATTACTGAGTTTCGACAATAAACATTGTGGTAGAAACTGCTCCTGGATGAAACTGATTGGACTGCCCGAGTCCAAAAGCCTCAAAATTAAAATTGAACTCTCCATCTGGTTGTATTTCCATTGAAACTTAAGGAAGATTTCGAAATCGTTGGCCGACATTGGCAGATCTTGTTTCGGTGTGTTTACTAAATTTGACGTCTCCAATCTTTTTTCCCCACACTCTTGGAGACAGCAGTTGGTATCATTTAGAGTCATAACAGGATTTTGTTGGCCACACTGCGTTGATATGTGCCCGCTTTTACCGCACTTGAAACAAGTTAAAACTTTCGTTGTATATTTCTTGTGGTGAGTGTTGCGATCTTTTGTGGTAACTTCCTCTAATGGTTTGGTTCGTGTCTTAGGTGATGCAGTGGCATTGAACGTTTTTATTGGATAGGTGCAACGAGTATTATATTTTTGCTTCTCATATTTTCGCAAAGCCGTTCTTAATTCACATAGGTTATTTGCACTGTACAATATAGTTTTATTTACCTCTGTGTCGATAATTCCACTTATCACGAACTGGATTAAATCCTCTTCGTCAACATCGCCGTGTGATGCTATTTCCTGCATGTGTAATAAATATTGTTGTGTAGATTCATCACGATGTTTCTTCCATTCACGAAGTTGATTAAATATGTCCGATTTTGATACAACCCTTCGAGACTCGCTTTTTAATGATATTTTCAGTTCTGTCCAACTTTGAGGATTTATTGTACGCATGTATAATTTGGCTGTTCCTGTCAAAAGTCTCTTACAATAAATGAATTTAGCTCTATCATCTAGCTGAATTATTTCCGCACATTCTTCAAATTGTTCGATCCATCGGTCCACTGGAAAATTATCATCTCCACTAAAAACGCTGATGGAGTCTTCAACATCTTTAAAGCTGCACGGAAGTATAGACCTCGAGCTGGAAGGCTCCTCTACTTGAAGTTCTCGGAGGTGCCGCCTAAGCTGTGCAATTTCTTCCTTCTTTTTCAAAATCCTTTGCAGCTTTTCCAGTTCCTTGTCTAGCTGTTCCTCCTCTGAACAGTTTAACCAACTTTCAGATGCAGTTGAGTATTCTTCTATTAAGTGAGACTCATCTATCCCATTTTCTCGACCGCTTGAAGCATCTAGTATTAACTTCAGAATGTCGTCTTCCCCTAAGTCTTTCACCGCTTCATTTGCTCGAATTTTTAATTCTGAATTGGTTTCAGATGTGTGCACCTTCAACAAACGTAGCACTTCTTTTAGCTTTATTACAGTTCCTGATTCTAAAAAAGTCGTCCACTCATCCATCACAATGAATTATATATTCACGAACACTAGCGTTAACTTTCCGATTTTCACAATGGTGGTAAAAAAAATGGTTTGACTTTAATTCGATAATTTTAATGACACTTAATCCCACTTCTGAGAATTGTAGGGGTAGAATTTAAGATTATCTCACTAATAAATAAAAGGCACACGTCCACTCGTTACAAAGTCTTCTTTAATAATACTCTGTTACCGCTTAGCGTTACACTAAGTAACATCTTATGTGCAGAAATAGAGACTTTTCGGATAGATCCGATCAGATGAACCGATACTTTTGCAGAATATTAATTATTGTATGTACATTAAGAACAGTGACGTACACAAGGAAATTCCTGTTTTTTTTAAATTAATTCGACTACATTAGTGAGATACCTTGGTATCTAGCTCGATAAGTATTTGTATTTTGACAAACATATAGACGAAATAGATGAAATAGCCCTGACAAGAAGGCTATTTCACAGCAGTCAACTTGTCTTTAGGGTGAAGGTCATATGCTATGTGGCCCTAATCAGGCCAGTCCCGTGTGGTTCAATGTAGCGCCGTATCAGATGGAAAGAACTCGGGTGTTTGAAAGGCAGTGTCTTAGGACCTGTGTCGGCTTGTACAGAGCACCAGAATTAGAGTACAAAAAAGAGTACAACAAAGTCCTTTCCGACGGGGCTAATCTGAATTGACAATTTCCTGATTAAAGTGATGCGAAGACACTGATCTTTGGGGTTTATTACCCCAATGAAATGTACCACGAGAGTTCACTTCTATCAGGCTTTATCCCGCAGAGACATTTCTCCTTATTGATGCTAAAGGGTTAATGCAAAGCAGGGATGGTGTCCCGGTAACATACCACCGCCACCGCGGTGCGAGGGACAAGCGGCCCATCTACGACGGGTATGTCGCCAATGCTCAAGAGCTCCTCCCTTTTAGTCGGGGATCGGATCGATGCCGAGAAACAGTACACCGAATTCTGGTGGCTTCTAGAAGGGGAGAGGGTGGGCTCGCTTTCCTAGGTCGGTACGTTACTAAGGTAACACATTCCTCTTATTTGTAAGTTAGATTAAGGATAGTTAACAGGATCTCGCCTTAACATAAGGCGGCGCCGCTGAGAAGTGACCGATGCTTTATGGCATTGGTTAAATCTCGGGGATGCTTGTGCAGGATGTTAGGCAAGGCGCACTAAATCGCAATTGGTATGGTGACCACTCGGTGCGAGAGGCAATGAGTGCGCATCACCCCGATTATAGTTAAGTTAAGTTAAGTAGCTTAGATAGGTTAAGTAGAATAGGGACATAGTTTTAAGTTTTATAAAAAAATAAAGATACGGTATCTAAGTTTTTCGGAAACTTTTTCTTAGAAATTTCAAAATACTGATAGATAAGATTGATTGTGAGATAATTTTTAAGACCGAAAGGTAAACTTTGAATGAGATTGTAAAGTTTAGAGCGCTCGGTAAGAGCCAGTAAGCTACAATAAGTAACTATCATTGCTAAATTAGATTTAATCATTTTTGTCTAGGCCAACTAATAGGCGTTTATACCTATGCAAAGGAGAAAAGAACCACCCTGCTGTTGGTGATGGTGCAGTTTTGAATAAGTGTGTTTAAATTATTTTTTTCGTACATTCTGTCTCTCCAGCACGACTAATCCGATCCGGAACTCGATATAAGTATGTACCTATAGTCCAACATGGAAACCTTAAACTTACAAGAATCATTTGATAACTGTATTAGGTAAAACGATTAGCTGATTTAAGCCGAGCACCACCTTTAACCTCACCTTGGTAAGTAAGACCGTTCTTTCGTCTATTACTTTATTCGGACTGAGGTATTTAAAATTAAAAGCCCGCATTTGACAATTTATTAAATTCATATTTTATTACTCTATGTTCGTCCACATTAACTTATTTTATTCGCCTAACTATTTTCTTATTTCGACAAATAAATGTCCACCATGTTATCCTTGCTTTGCAGTGGCTGCAACATTTGCTGCTGCCTGAGCCACTGCAATAGTTTGAAGGGTAGCATGACGAGTACGTTTAACAGCTCCTTCCTAAAATAGAAAATAAATGAAATAAACAGTTGTTATTACTAACTAGTATACCTAGATATTTATTAGAAAAAACTTACAAGACTTTTGCCGATTCTTTTGAAGAATTTCGCCTCCGAATATCCAGAGAATAGAACAAGGAAAATAGCTATCATAGCAAAGCAGTACTGAGAGATTTTCATATTGATTACGAATTTGTTTATGAATGTACTAGTATCTACGCCTTCAGTTTTGTAAACTAATTGATTGATAATTCAACGTTGCACATGCTATTTATACTCTAAAATAGTGTAGACGACAAAATAGGGGAATTTCATCTCCAACGAACGAGAACAAAGATACTCTCTGGTGGTTTACATTACATACAATGTTTAGCGAATTTGTCTTAGCTAACTTCCAGGCCGTACTTAATTCACTGTGGCGTCCCAAATAGGTTATGCAGTAGTAAGCCTATATTTTACTATTATACCAAGTGTTTTGGCAAAATCGCATATACATCGAACAATGCGATGACACCGTCATTTGGGGCTGTGCTTTTAATTGTTTTCGTTGCAAAATGCCAAACGTGTCAAAAATAGTAAAGTAAAAGCAAAAGGTGAGGGCGAAAAGCTGTTGTAATTGTTGGCTTTCTACCATGTAGAGATACTTTATGCAGGCGACATAACTGAAGGCGTTATAAAGTAGGTTTCAGAATGATTAAATATTTGAACATAAGAATTTGCGAATTTCTTTAAATCTGTTTGTATTTACTTAGGCAATAGGAAAAAAATAAAAATCATATTTAGCAGTACTCGAACTTTAATTAATGTATTTTGTTAAATATTCCGTCAAAGGGAATCACCTGATAACAAAAGCTACTAGGTCGGTCGGTCGTGCATTGGTTTCGTGGATCCCCGTACGTGGTTATTTAAACTATTTCCGAGTATAAATAGGAAAAGCTAATTTTTGAATAAGTATCAGTCCTCAAGTACCGAACGTATCCACAATTTAGATTCAAGTAAATTCAACATGAACTTCTCAAAGTATTTTCTGGTAGTTATGGTTATTATCCTGGTTTTCTTCTCTGGACACTCTGAAGCAAAATTCTTTAAGAGAATCGGCAAAAGTCTTGTAAGATTTTAATCGGATGTCTTTTAATATAATTAGTAATATTTTCTTTTCAATAGGAAGGAGCTGTTCAACGTACTCGTGATGCCACACTTCAAACAATTGGAGTAGCTCAGGCAGCAGCAAATGTTGCAGCAACAGCCAGACAAGGATAATAGGGAGAGATATTTTTGAGGAGCGCCAATCTGGCCTTAGTTTTAACTATTTATTTTCAAGTTTATATATGACAACTTTATTAAATATTTGTAACAAAAACATCTCCATTGTTTTTATTTCTTCTTAATCTCATTTTATGATGCTAAATATTGTGTGAACACTTTGTAAAAAACTTTTGAGTCTTGTGAGATTCTCAGATCAATATAAGAATTCTGAAAAAAATCTGATTTCCCAACGGACCGAACTGGTTTTAAGGGTGATCATTGTATTCTTGCTGTATTGGTTCCTCTAGAAAGACCAAATTCTTGTGCACAAGCATATAAAAAAAAATAAACTCGGCTTTTGAAATAACGTATTCAGTTCAATTAAGCATCAAAATTTTACCGCCGTTGTGCAATGAAGACGATGTAAAGCTTACATGTCAGATATCTCCAATAAGTGTAAGTTCTGGAAACTGTATACAAATTCTATAAAGGCTTGATCAAAATCAAAAAACATCATAAGCAGACTACAGTCCATTTTTTATATAAATAAAAAAATCAAACTAAAACTCGTAGCGCCGTGGGTAAGTTTGACGACTATTACGGAAGAAGGCTTAGGTTCAAATCTAGGTCAAGACCGAAAGGCAAACAAAGGGGACAATAAATAAATCTCAGAAAGTGAAATTTTCTTCCTATGAAAAATTCTCTCACCATCCCGCTTTTTGCAGTGACAAAAAAACGGCCAACACTACAGCAAGTGAAAGCGACTAGACCTTTGTCCACCATAGATGGTTGCTCCAACCACTAAAAAAGGACACACCGGGGAATAGACAGATGCAAGAACTTCAGAGAACAATGATATACTCATTCGTCGTCAAAATCTAGCCTTCTAGTATGTTGAGATTGATTTCACAACGAAAATTGGAAGAAGAGCTCGGAAAGATTTCAGGACTTTTTTTCTTGTATGAGTAGCGCATCCCCCTTCCGGTTTGGGGCTAGAATATACTCGAGGTAGGCATTCCTGTCATAAGAGGCGACTAAAATTCACTGAGCCGGATTAAGGTGTTAAGCGACCCGTGCCAGAGTCGGCCAGGCTGGGGGCCCAGTATACAAAATAGCTCAATCACTAATGGAGTATGCGGATACTTGGCGACCTCCTGATCAGCCGGCCTTATCTGTCTAATGCGGATCTCTGGACACACGGACTACCCTTTCTCCTCTACTCGTAGGAACTGAAATGAGTTCTACAAATACAATACAACACAATACAAATACAAACCACGACCAATTCAAAAAAAGCTCAAGGGTTACGAGATCTCCAACACGCGGATCGCTGGAAAAACCGTGTGGAAGCAAACATTACATCGAATAAGCTACAAAACCTCGAACGCGAAAACTCTGATCTCCGCGCCAAACTCCAAAATATGGAATTGCTCTGGGCCGAACTTAAAAAGGAATTAGATGCCATTAAGACGCAATCTAAAACCGAGTCTGATTCGCGACTTGACCGCCCGGAAAACTGGAGTTTTCACACGGGCGAAGAAGAGCTAGTCCGAAAAACAGACTTTTTAGCCTAACTTTCGATAAAACCGAAAGCCTGCGATTCATTCTATAAATTCAATTGTTGTCAAAACTGAAACTCCGCGAAAAAACTCGAGGCTGATTTCCCAATGTACACGTTGTCAGGGATTCACCCATACTCAGGCCTACTGCCAGAAGGAGCCTCGCTGTGTGAAATGCGCCGAAAAACATCTGACGCGAGAGTGCAGTGACCAGAAAGAGTCCCCAGCGATATGCATCAACTGCAGAGGAAAACATCCAGCTAACTATCGAGGCTACGAAGTCGCGAAGGAGTTGCAAAAACGACGGGATCAATCCAAAACGATGACTTCTAAAAACGCAGGGCCAGCGAGTACGAGAAATCATAACAGCGCTCCAACCCCAAAGTCTTTAAAGAAGGCAAAAATAGCAAATACTGTGATGGCCGCTAAAACCGTCAATAACAACAACGTCAAAAATAACAATACGCAAGTGAAAAGCGGCGCTAGCAAATGTTTTCTCAGTAATTCTCGAGAGACTAGAAGAAATGACTAAAACAAATAAGATAATAGTCGAACGGCTTCTCAACCTCGAAGCAGATCTGTGTAACTAATCATGACAAAGAAGCTCAATATTCTTGCGTGGAATGCCAACGGCCTACAGAAAAAGTTTAATGAACCAAATATTTTTCTTCAGGAAAAAACCGTTGACATATGTTTAATTTCTAAAACTCACCTGACGACACAATGAACACTCTCTAGAAGCACAAATTGAACTTGACATATTGCAAATGACCACGGTGCGCGCTAAAAATAAAATTTACTCTTTTAGTATATCCTCAATCGCGATTTGCAATAGCGCTGCAAAATAGAAAAACATTTTATTGACCTATTTAACTCTCTTGGACCAATCTTTATTATTGGTGGCGACCTTAATGAGAAGCACACCTTTTGGGGCTCAAGATGTGTCTCACAAAAAGGCAAAACTCTCTACAGGGCTGGTATGGAATGTGGGTGCCAATTTTACTCAACTGCCAGACCAACGTACTGCCTCTCGGATGTCGCCAAAACACCCGATCTGATAGACTTTTTTATCGGAAAAGGAATAAACGTTACGTCAAAGTTGAAGAAAGCTTCGATCTTTCCTTCGATCATTCTCCAATTATCCTTTCATTGTGCGAATCCTTGGTTAAGAAACAAAGACCACCCAGCTTATTCAACAAAAAAATTCACTGGGAAGATTTCCAAATTGAGGTTGTTGAAAATACTGAGTTAAAAGTCCCGTTCAGAACGCCGTATCAACTTGAAGAAGAAGTTGAACGGCTCGTTGAAGTCATACAGCAAGCGGCCTGGAATAACACTCCACGCGAATCGAACAAAGTTGCCAGTATCGGCATAAGATACCAGCCGGAAATCAGGGAAGTGATAAGGAAGAAACGAAGACCGCGGAAAAAGTGGCATGAAACTCGGGCTCACCAAGATAAAACGTCCTTTTATAGGCTCCGCAACTTGTTGAAAAAATCGATCAAAGACTTTAATAACAAAGGTATTAATAACTACCTAGAAAACCTCACAGCGACAAAAGATACTAATTACTCCATATGGAGAGTCGTTAAAAATCTTCGAAAGCCCCAAGTACACGTGGCGCCAATAAGAAGAAACCAGGATGACTGGGCGAAAGAAGATAAAGGAAAAGCTAACGATTTCGCCGACCATCTTGTAGAAACGTTCAAACCATTCGACGGGGAAGTGCTTCCAGAGAATGTCAATACGCTAGACGAGACGACGAACCTTCCAATAGAAAAGGCTACACTTAGGGAATTTAGACAAGTTACAGACACGCTTAAGTCCAATAAAACCCCCGGATATGACTTAGTTACGGGAGAAATACGTAAAGCGCTGCCGAAAAAAGGTTTGCGCTCTATCTTATAAATGTCACCATAAGATTAGAGTATGTACCGCATCAGTGAAAAGTTGCCGAAGTTATTACACGGAAACGAATTTTCCAATTTTAAGACAATAAAAGCGGGGGTGCCACAGGGAAGTGTGTTTGGCCCTCTGCTATATTTGCTTTTTACCCGCGACACACCGCAAACGGACGATACTGTGCTAGCCACATTTGCTGATGACACTGCCATTTTGGCAACAGCTAAAACCAAGGGCAACATGCCCTTACACTGATTAACAATTGGACAAAGACTTGGCGAATCGCGCTTAATGAAAACAAGTCTATCCATTTGAACTTCACTCTCAAGAAAACTGACTATCTACCTGTGTTTATCAAAGCAGTACAAATTTCTTTCGCAAACGAGGCCAAACATCTTGGTATGACTCTCGACGCTAAACTTAAATTGAGTGCGCATATTAAGAAAAAACGTGAAGAACTTGAGATTAAGTATAGAGACATGTACTGGCTTCTTGGAAAGTATTCCAAGCTGAGTTCAGAAAACAAATTGCTGCTATACAAGCAAGTGCTAAAACCGGTCTGGACATATGGTATACAGCTTTGGGGTTGTACCAAAATTAGTAACGTTAACGTCTTACAGACATTCCAAAACAAAGTTCTTCGAGGGTTTGTTAATGCACCGTGCTACATTAGAAACGATGATATCCACAGAGACCTAGGAGTCGAAAATGTTCAGAACGAAATTAAAATGTTTGCGCCAGAACACGAAAATTGACTACAAGGACATACGAATATTTCTGTTTAACAGGTCTTTGACGAAACATATTTATTGCGCCATCTGAAAAGGACTAAGCCTCCAGATCTAACGCGGTGATCAGCAGTGCTTAATTTTTAGAGTACGTAGGAATTTTCAATGGAAAATCGCCTGCAACATACTCGTATCTTATTAAAGCAAAATAAAACGCGGAAGAAGAACTGCTTGTTGAGTGTGAACTCAGTCGTAGTCTGTATAAGGGAGGTGTTTTTTAGTGAGTGAGTCACACTACTATAAGCACCGAAGCTTATAGTGTCTATGAAGATTTCTCACCTACCGATGGGGGGGAAAAAAAAATGAATAGCGCACTAGGACAAAGAAGTAATAAAATTAATAATTTCTCAGACTTTTGTAGAAAGATGAGATGCGCTTCAGTGATTAGATGCCTACAGTATCAGCACTCACGATAATAGTGCCAAGCATCTCCAGCCTGATGTGAACGTAAGCCGAACACTTCTATAGAAAGTGCTCAGCGATGTAGTCTTCACACGCACAGAAACTCTAGTAGGATGATACATCAGTTATGCACATAGGTGCTTCACAAAAGCGTAGTGCCCCTTTATGACACCAGTAAGCAGCCTTTCCTACTAAAGGAAAGCAAAAGGTTCGCTGACGACCTGTGTAGTCATGCCACTATTGAAACTCAACTATAAATGGAATTCCTAACAGAGGGAAAAGGTAGTTTATGGCCGTGCTGCTAGTGGTTCGGATGGTTCGGTGTTCGAATCCCATCCGCGCCCCAAAGATGTTCATTTTTTCAGTTAACAAAAATCAAGTAAGATGCGTAGTTAATTAGAAAACAACAAGCCAACTTCCTTTAACAATTTGGTTTCCCCATTAAATGTTGGATGCTATCCATTGAGCAAAATAACCACTGAGCCCAAACACCTTCCTCTCTGTCTCATTATCCTATTTTCCAGAAAACTTTACACATGGTAAAGCATTATACCTACTTGAGTGTTAAGTTTAGAAAAAAAAAAATAGGCAGTCCTAACGCAGGTTTGGGTTCTAAAAAACTCCTAATCTAGAAAATCAAGTTCATAAGCTACAAGCCACTTCATTCCCTATGATGCCATTGCAACCTGGGACCCAAGCAGGGCTTAGATATTTCAGCTTTCCGACTGTATTCAAAGAGGTCATCATTCTAGAATGACCTTAGAAGTCATGGGAGGGTTCATCAAGGATTTAAGTACGGCTTCGCCCCCTCCAGCGATCATTCACAATATTGTTCATTGCCATCATGACTTCGTAAATTTCCGCTTAGAAGGCAGACGCAACTTCTCTTAACAAAGAGCGAAATCTAACGTTGTTGTCCTCCAGAAAGGTACCATTGCCGTTTCATAGGAGTAAATGGGTTTGGAGCTATCCGCGAAGATTCGACTACTAACCCTTCCTGGCTCAGATTTTAAACTGAAACTATGTATAGTGGTTATCATCATAGGTTACTTATCAACGGGCCTACATGTAGCCAAAGGCTTGCCGAGATTGCAGAGATGCAAACGATAAGATTCATCGGACATTTCATAAAATTCTTAAACACGATTGATTTCCTTAATTTTGCAGGTCGGTTTTGAGCTTAAATCCGTCCTTCATAAAACTTAGCAGTAACATACATACTCGTATATACTCGTCGGTCTCGTAATTGTTTATTTTCTCGGCAGAAAGACAGGAAATCAACCAGATATCTAGCAGAGATGTGACTTATTTAAGATACAAGTATCTGAAATATGGATAAAAGATACAAAATACGTATTTTCATCTTGTATCTGAAATACCTATTTAAAAATTCATTTTGTATCTTGTATTTAGATACATTCTTTTAATATCTTAGTATTGCGTAAATACTTTATCTGCTAAAATACTTTTTGTTATTACCTAAGCATTTTTTTCATCACTGAACACACCCCTAAAATATTGGTAAATCAACCAATAAATTGAAAGGCTTCAGACTCTGTGTAGTTGCTTTTGCCGCCATATTCGCTCGCCGCGCCTGCGTCTTTTTTTATTGTTTTGTGTTTGCAGTGATTATGTCGAGTCGCGTTTATCAAATTTCAAAGAATTTAATTTTACGAGTTACTAGATGGACTGAAAAGTGACCTTGGGAATTAAAAATTTTTTTTTTAAATGTTTTTTTATATTATTCAATATACTACCTTGATAAAAAGTTCGCGGAATATATTCAGAAAATTTTAAATATAAGTTTATTCATCTAAATCTATATTGTCCCCTTCAGAGGAGTGATCCCCATCGACTGCAGCACACTTATGCCAGCGCTTGATCCAATCCTCGAAACATTTTTTATATTCGGTATCCGGTATGTCCATCAGTGCTTCCTGCGATTTTTCCATTACTTCCTCTCGGCTGCTGAAACGCGTTCCCCGTGTGGTTTTTTAACTCGATTGAACAGAAAGAAGTCACAGGGAGCCAAATCAGGTGAATTCGGTGGCTGTTGGATGGTATTTGTTGCATTTTTCGTCAAAAAGTTACGAATTATGATGGCACTGTGCGACGGTGCGTTACAATATTGCAATATCCACGAGTTTACTGCCCACAATTCTGGTCGCTTTCGGCGAATTGCTTCACGCAAACGTCTCATAATGCCCAAATAATACGAGTACTCTTTGTTTACTTCCTGGCCTTCTGGCAAAAGTCCATGATGCACTACACCGTTGTAATCCACGAAAACCGTGAGCATTGCCTCCTTTTTTGACTGAAAACGACGTGGTTTTTTTGGTCTCGGCTCATTTGGTGAACGCCATTCACTTGCCTGATGTCTGGATTGCGTGTCGTACTCATAAACCCACGTCTCGTCTCCAGTAATGATCCTTTTGATGAATGTGGGATCGGATTCAGCCTCGCAAATCATCTCTTTAGCGACGTCAACACGGTCTCTTTTTTGCATGAAATTGAGGTCTTTTGGCACCAACTGCTACACGACGGAAACCCAAATCATTAACCAAAATGTCTTGGACGGATCCATAGGCAATGTTCAAGTCCTCCGCTATCTCTCTGATGGTTAATTTGTGGTTATTGACCAACATTTCTCTTACGAGTACTTCATCAATGTTTTCGTCGGTTTTCGATGTCAATGGTCTATCACCGCGTTCATCATCTTCTATTGACTCACGACCACTTTTGTACTGCTCGTTCCACTGGTAAACGACCGTTTTCTTTTGAGAATCGTTGCCGAAACACTTTTCCAACATTTGTAACGTTCGCGCATCATTAAATCCGTTTTTTACGCAAAATTTAATACTCGTACAAGTTCGTTGTTGCAAATTTAAATGCATTTCTAAAATTGTAAAAAATCTCCAACACAAACAGAGATAGATGTACTCTTGGCTACGTAACTTTGGAAATATCAAGCTATGACGCTAAGATTGAGAGGGAATGTTAACAACAGATTTACCAACTTAACAAAAAAAACAGAACTCAAATCGGAACAATTGGAGCGCCACACGGTGGTGTCCCTCGGGAACTGTTTGATCAAGGTGGTATGTGCAAAAATTGAGTTTTTGAGTTGTTGGTGTCAACAACTCAATTTTTTTTGCCGTCTATTTTTATGTCGAACCGGCATATTGTATAGTGGAATAAAAATTCATCAGATGGTGTTGGGCCGGTGTGCATTTACTCGGAAATAGCCATTTTGTTTATCAGAAGACAGATCTATTGCGCAATAGATCTTCAAAGAGGAAAGACGTCAATTATGTAAGTAAAAGTTAATTATCTCACAATAGCACATTTTTATTATTACCCGAATATGACTTATAATCCGGTTTGCACTTAACATTAATGCGTTTATAGCAGCCTCAACTAAATTTTCTTCTGGTGAATAAAGCAAAATGTGAAACCGATATATGTTTCAATAATTTAGTTTGAATTGTATCAAAACAAAGTTGCATGTGATGGTCTTGAAGTTATGCCGGTTTATTTTATTCTTACGTATAGTTATACAAGATGTTGTACGCCTTACTAAACTTAAAATCAACCCTTGTGGGTAGATACTTAAACTAATTACCACATAGCTTTAATATTTCTCGTCAGATTACTTATGACATTGTTGTTTGTTGAAGGAAAGAGCGTACAGTTTTGTTATTAAAACTTGCGACAAAAAGTCACAGGCGGTGGCAAGTGATTGCGCCAGATGCTTTGCCTCAAACTGGAGTTAATTTAGAACGTAGTACTGAAGATGTTCCAGAAACTAGCAAAACTGATATAAGGACTGAAACGAATAAAATCTGTAAATTTTAATACGGGCTATACTTCCAATGCGTAAAAATTGCAATCCCATTTTGTACCCAAATTAGCCTGTAGATTCTCTAGTTTCAGTTTGTTATTGATGCTAGTTCGGTGCGGTTTAAAATATTTATAAAATATGAGTCAAGAGGAACGCCGTAAAAAGATCATCGACAAATGGCTCGAAAATACTTCGCGTCCAAACCATTTCATCGCAAAAAAGTTCAAACATAGCATGCAGTACAGTGGATTCTGTTATTAAACGATATTTGGAGACGTTGACAGCTAAGCGAAAACAGAAAAGTGGAGCTAAAAGTGGAGCTAAAAGTGGAGCACATGATACAAATTTGGACAGGAAAATAGTGGGTACCATCGTAAAAAACCTTACTATGTCATCCAGAGATGTTGCTCGGAAATGTAATACCAACCAAACAATGGTACAAAGATCTAAAAAACGTAACGGTCTAAAGTTACGTTACCAAAAGTTACTGTAAAGCAAAAAAAAGTCATAAAAACACGACCCCGAAAGCTATACGAGTTGATCGGCAACAAGAAAGCGTGCTTGGTTTTGGATGACGAAACTTATGTCAAAGCCGACTTCCTACTCTTCCAGATGCGCAGTTTTACAACTCGTTTGAAGCTGAGATTCTTCCGCAATCAACAACATCGATTGGGATGGAAAAATTCGGGTCAAAATATCACGTTTGGTAGGCCATTTGCCAATGTGGAAACAGAAGCTCATCGTTTATTACAACGGGAACAATTAACGGAGAAGTGTACATTAACGAGTGTCTAAATAAACGGTTGATTCCTTTCTTAAACAAACACGAGGGTTCAACATTATTTTGGCCAGATTTAGCTTCAGCTCACTATGCTCATGCGACATTGAGCTTTCTCGTTGCTAAAAATGTCGACTTTGTCCCAAAAGACATGGATCCACCCAATGTTCACAGTGCCGCCCCATTGAAAGGTATTGGGCTTTGGTCGAAGGTAAACTGAGGAAAAGTGAGCAGTGTGCAAAGGACGTAAAAGATTTTAGTGCTAAATGGAAAAGAGCGTCCAAAAAGATCACGGATGTAACTGTCACCAACCTTATGAAGGACATTCGAAAGAAGTTGAGGAAAGAATGGGAACCCAAATAATTTTTTTTATTTTTTGTAATTGTGAATGAATTTAATAAAAACAGAGTTTTAAAGCAAATAAAAAAAATTTACATGAATTATGAAAATGTTTCTTTTTGTTTACTTTGAAGTTTCCAAATTTTATTCGTTTCAGTCCTTAGAAGCTATTGACACATCTTTGGACAACACAGGAAATGAAACGGCTATTAAAGAAATTTGGCTCTTATAAATATAAGAGATGCTTGGAATGATGTTACGTCATTAAATATGAGTAGAGTTTGGCGGAAAGTTTGGCCTGAATGTATCCGAGATCATGACGTGGATGTTCAGTTAAAAGAAGAAGGACGGGTAGTTGCAGAAGTTCTTAAGTTTGCAAGAGAAATCGGGTTCTCAGAAATTATTGAAGATGATATAAGTGGGCTAATCAACCAACAAGAAGAGCCTCTTACAGATGAGGAACTTCTTGAAATTCTACAAGGTTCAGAAGAAACATGTTTCCCTGAACAACCAGAAAAAGACAAGTTTCCTACAAAAGAGTTGTCAGCTTTTTTTTACCACATTCAAGAGGCGTTAAATATTTTGAAAAATAAGTCAGACAAAGAAAGAGGTGAACCAGTTGCATTCTCAATTTCTAATAGCATTTCAACATACAAAAACCATTATAAAACAAAGAAGATGGAAGCCATACAGACAACTGTAACCAGTTTTTTTATGCATCTCATGCCGCTGCTGCCGAAGAAAACAAGCAACATTCAGTAACAATGCTACTTTCATCAAGTGATGAAGATTAATTTTTCAATAAATAACCATTTCTTATTTGAATATGTATGTACTTGTATATGCATTGTTATTTTTGTTTTTTTTTATTGTACTATGTATATATCTTATAAGTTTCACATGTACATACATACGTATGTATGTATATATTTATTTTAGTTCTTTTAAATTATTTTATCAGTTTGTTTACTTTTCTAATAGACATACACACATATTTACATATAAAAGCACTGAATAAATGAAAAGTAAGCTAAAATCTTTGAAGTATGCATTTTTCAGTTTCAGTGTTTCGGTTTAAGTCATTTTCGATTTACGTCGGGTCTGTCAGAACCAATTAGTGACTTAAATCGAGGTATTCCTGTATACAAATATTTCATTTTTATCCACTTGAAATATCTTATTCTTTCTTATAAGCGAATAGGCTTTCGTTTTTTCGTCAATTACATTAATAATTTCTTCGTCCATAAAAGGTTCAAAGAAATCAATAGCATGGCTCTCCGAAGATAAGGTAAAAGGCTTGGGATAAATTATATCTGAAAACTTATTGTTGTAAACCATAGTTTTCAAGGTAAGGTTTTCCTCTGTACCACGTTTCCACTTTTAGGGAATTCTAAACCTCGCTTGTGTAGTAGATGTGATTGGAAGAGCGTCTGCGCTGCTGTCTCTATGAAATATCATTTCTCCACTGGACATAAGTTGCCTAATTCCCAGTCGATTTGCATCTTCATTCTCCTCATATCCCGACTCTTCATCTGTTAAGTTTCCATCTTCTGGAGGAGTTATAAAAGTTGCATCTGGAACATCATCGTCTTGAGTCAAGTTTTTCAGAAACTCCAAAATTTCTGCAGCAGTTAGACAATTCCTACATAAAAAAAAATATATCAAACACTTGCATATCAGATTGATGCGTTAACGCAACGCCATTATTCAGCTTGATATAATAATATGGTAAATATGCTTTTCTGACCACGTTTTTATTTTATCACACTCATGTTTATGTAGTTACAATAACCCTGATGTAAAATATCAGATTTTATTAATTTTTTGTAACTACCATTCCATTTTATAAAACCACTTTACTTTTTTTTCTTTAAAATTTATTTTCACAATCTATAGTCACAAAAACCCAACTTTTTCACACACCGAAAACTTTAAAGTAACACGAAATACAATGCCTACTATTTTGAATGTATAACAGCACTTTCCAAATGCAATTTCTTGATAAATTCAAAAATTTAAATTTCGGAAAGGCTTACTCCCTTTTTTGTTGCGTTAACGCAGCAGTGGGCATAAATGGGCTAAATAAAAACAGTTCTTTTCAACGCTTTTTTAAATGTTCTTAACAAAACTTTGAAAAAAATCGCTGATGTGAACTCTTTTCAAGTAGTTCATTGTTTGATCTTGGAAAATTCTAATGGTCGTTTCTTATTTACCCTTTAATTTTATGACTTCCTTATGACAGATATAAAGAGTGAAAATCGATTGCAAAATGTATGGCCTCATCCTAAAGATCGCCATTGTATGTTGACTGAAACGCGTAAAATTAAACGATCTGAAAACCAAAAATCGGGGGCTTTAGATAGCAATGGAGGTGATATAAAAAAATGTCAAATAACTAATCTTATTACATGTTTTTAGAGGACAGGGTCTACTGGTACTACCGCTGCCTTGGAAACACATCAATACAATAAAAAAAAATATTTTTCAAATATAACACCTGTTTGCCAAGTTCTACCCCTGTAGAGCGACTCTTTTCTTTTGAGGGTATGAAAATGTCGCCTAATCGAAGAAAATGAATGATGAAATGTTTCAAGAACTGGTGTTACTTAAGTCTCACTTAAAACCTTAAATAATATTTAACTGTGTCTGAAAAAAAGTGCATAGCTGGACGTTCTAGAAATTATCCGAATTCACTCTTCCTTAGAGACGAGTTAATGTTAGAGGAACTTATTTACGCCAAATAAAAAAACTATTGCCAAATTCATAGGACGAATTTGCAAGTTTGTTTAAAATAGAAATTATCTTATGCATCTTTATCTTATCTTTTACTTAAGAGAACCCAAAAAGTACTCGAAAGCTTAATTTTGTGTTCCTATGGGACACTTCAACAATATGTATTGGATATGTAACTTAATTCGCACGGTTTGCTAAGAGATGGCGTAACTTGTATTATTCCATTGGAACATGCGTTGGAAAGCTACTGTCATTGTACGTCATTTCAGTATATGTCATTCATTTGAAGCGTAAACAACAATAATTTTTTTTCACTCAAATATGTCGAACTTTGTGCCTGAAAAAGTGTTTTTGCGGGGAGTTCTTCTTCATTACTTTAATATGAAGAAAACTGCTGCCGAAAGTCATCGTATTTTGGTGGAAGTTTATGGTGAACATACGCTAGCTGAGCGAACGTGCCAAAAGGGCAATCATTTTCTTTCATGACAACGCTCGGCCCCACGTTGCTATTCCGGTTAAGAACTATTTCGATAACAGTGGATGGGAAGTCTTATCCCACCCGCCTTATAGCCCGGACCTTGCCCCTTCTGACTACCATTTGTTCCGGTCGATGCAGAACGCCTTCACTGAAATACGGTTCACATCAGAGCAGAATATCAAAAATTGGCTTGATTCATTCTTGGCTGCCAAGCCGGCGCAGTACTTTTGGGATGGGATCCACAAATTGCCAGAAAGATGGGAAAATGTCATAGCTTCAGGTGGGCAATACTTTGAATAATACTATTGTACATTGTACATGAATAATACTATGTATCCAAAGATTGAGGTCATTAATACACTTTTGCAACGTGACTTCGACAAAATGAAGAGATATTGCGACGACTGGAAGTTGAAAATTAACTTTCAGAAGTCGGAAACCATTCTGTTTAGGTCGCCTTTGTCTGGGGCCTCTAGGGATACCAGAAAGAATTGGCGAAAGTTCTCTATCGTCGGACAACATGGACAGCCACTTGCTTGCCGAAATGTAGTCACATACCTTGAGATCTGGCTATATCAATATCTGTATTTTAACAAACATATAGATGTTGCCCTGGCCAGAGCCAGAGGTGCTTTTGCCCTTACAAAGAGACTGTTTTATAACAGCCAACTCGATGCGAGGGTGAAGGTGATCTGCTACATGGCCCTTATCAGGCCCATGCTTGTATTTGGATGTCCGGTGTGGTTCAACGTAAGAGCAAGTTTATTGGAAAAGATTCGGGTGTTTGAGAGGGCTTGCCTTAGGACTTGTCTTCGCTTATATAGAACACCAGAGTCTGAGTACATAAAATTCTATCGTTATGAGGTCTTATACAATAGGGCGAACCTAATAAGAGTGGACAATTTCGTCATTAAGTTGACTCGAAGGCACGTTGCAAGAGCAATGACCTCATCGAACAACCTGATCTCCGGGGCTTACTACCCTAATTATACTCGTATGTATCACGAGAGAGTTCGCTTTGACGGCTATGTTCCTCCAGAAGCGTTCCTCTATCTAGATAGCAAAGGTCTGATCCAGGACAGATTGGCTGTGCCGCTAATCTTCCACGTTGCTCGAACAGCTGCGGACAGGCGACTCAACTACGACAGAGACGTCGCACATGGCAGTACGGAGCGTCTCCGGTTTAGTAGGGCGGTAGGGAGTCGCGACATGAGAGATGTTGCTCAGCAGCACCAACAATTTTGGTGGCTTTATGAAGGAGAGGATGCTACGTCGTCGAATACCTCCAATACTTGTTAGCTTCATGTGAAGCAAAGTGGGTCGCCTATTTTTTTTTTAGCCATGGCCGGCTTGCGTAGTTTTAAGTATGAGTAAGTTAGATTTAAGAAAAAAAAAATATATAAAAACAAAACCAAAAAAAAAAGATTAATAAAAATAAAAAATTATAAAAAAAACATATTTATATATACATATACATACACATACATGTATGTATATATAATGTATTAGATGTAAGTAGGTTAAGTAGATTAAGATTTATTTTTAGGTAATCTGTAAGTTTTCAGTTTTAAGTTTTTATATTAATATTAAAAAAAACTGTCCATATACTAAGTTTTTGCTTAAAATTTATTTTCTTAGTTTTAGTTGTAATGTTAATATAAAATTAAATATAGACTGTAAGATACGTCGAAAGACATAGTTTAAGTGCTAGGTTTAACTTAGAGTGCCCGCATGGGGCCAGTAAGTTAGAATAAGATAATTTTAAGTTAATTAAGCTAATTTTTAAGCGTTTTATTGTATAGCATTTAAGTGTAAATTAAGTAATATAAATAAAAATGCATAAAAGCTGAACTGAAAAACTGACTATTGTACATGGTTTTCTTAAATAAACGTTCAAATTTTGAAAAACAAACCGCACGAAATAAATTATATACCCCATAGATACAAATACTATGCAGGATATCTACAATTTAATACAATAGTTAGCAGTAATACCTAAATGAACTGATTAACTGAAAAATGACATTGTAATTTATTGCATCATACCGGTGACATCAAACAAATTAACTGGTTACAAATTACATCGGAAGCAACGTTCAACTTTTATTGTTGTTTTGCATGGAATTTCGTGATCTGTGGCATGTGTTGTGTGTGGTTTTTTTGAATGAATATAACATTTAATATTTCCGTCTATCGATTATGTAGAAAACTATTACTCATGCATTTATTGATTCAAAGTGTAGTTTTTTTTTTTTAAATAAATTTTTCATCAATTTCGGTTCTGTAGACCTTGTACAAATTTCTAAATAATATTCAATTGACACAACTCGTTTTATATAGTTTATGGAAAGCGTAAGTGTAGACTACTGGGAAACTAGTATGTTCCCTTCGCAATCAAAGCATTCTTTACAGAAATTCACAAAAAAACGAAAATGATTAAATTTGCGATTAATTGAGATAAAATTCACTACAGAGTGCCTCGAAAGTGAATCACAAGAGTCTAAAGAGTTTCCTGACACGGAATCCCCTATCCAACATCTGTTTTGTTGCATTATTTTAAAATATGCTCGTACATAGCTACTGCTATATACAATTATCAAGTGCAGATACTTCAAACTGTTGTACAACGGGCTTTGCGTTAAAAAATTTTATTTAAGGCATGCAATGTCAATTTCCAAAGATAAACAATTCTCTTTTAGTTCTTTAGTTCTTTTAGTCTTTGTCTTTCTTGTCATCTCGAACCCTGGCTCTCAGATATGATCATCCTCTTGGCTTGTCCACCCATTTGGTTTAGCCAGCCAGTGTAATCGACATGCTTTGACCTTTTGTAACAAATCTTCAACTAGATACCACTCATAGAGTTGGCAGTTATTTCTTATCCTTCATTTACCCTTTAAATACAAAGTAGAGCAAAAGTTATCACCCGATGTTCTTTGGCTGAAATTTTTTTTAGGAATGAAAAACTTTAGTTCTGTGTTTTTTCTATTAAGTCTAGAAAATGATATTGGCTAAGTGGCCGCAGCCAGAATCGATGACCAATTGAGGAAGAGGAAAGTCGTTGACCATAGCTCTGTACCGTTCGCCGAATACTGTGCATTTGGCCCATGGTGTTTTCGAAAAAGTACGGCCAGATGACTCCTCCAGTGTAAACAGCACAGCATGGAGTAACTTTGAGCGGGTGTAATGGTCAGACCTGGGAATATCTTGTGTTGTCCCATACTTTTCTAGGCGAGCGGCTAAACGTTGTAGCCGCCTCTGACAAATTAATCCGTAAAAAAATCTTAACAATTATTCCGCGTTCTTTAGGAGTATAGCGATTCATATCTTGTTGACGTGCACTTCGTATCTGTTTACTTCACAAATGTCAAAGTAGAATTGACAACTGCCGCCATTTGCTAAAATTATAGCATTTGCGCCTCCTGGTATAATTGGTGTACCGGTATGAAGTGAGCGTTTTTTTGCGAAAATAATACACTAATTTTTAATGGGAAAGTAGAAAACATTTTATTCAAAGTATTAGCCATTGCTAGCTACACATTTTTCCCATCTTTCAGGCAATTTATGGATTCCACGCCAATAAAACTGTTCGTCTTTTGAAGCAAACCAAAAAGTCACTCAATTTTCAACTTCCTTGTAGGATTCGAAGTGCTGCTCAGATAACGCGTGTCCCATCGATGAAAACAAATGGTTGTCGGAAGGAGCCAAGTCTGGTGAATACGGCGGGTCGGGTAGCAGCTCCCAGCCAAGTGCCATTTTTCATCGCCAGTAACAATTCGATGCAAAACTGATTTTTTATCGTGTGTTTGAAACAAAATTTCACAAGTGGTTTTTCAATTTTCCATCTGTATTTTTGCAATTCGGCGAGTTCAAACTTTTTTGGTGGTCTTCCACATCAAAATCCTTATCTCTGAATCGTTGAAAACATCTTTTGCATGTTGCTTCTGATAGAGCATGATCACCATATGCCTCGATAAGCATTCAATGTGACTCTGCAGCACTTTTCTTCAAATGAAAGAATGAATTTTAACACGATGAAAAAATATGATGTTGTTTTCTCAATGACTTGATGTATACTAAATGCCATATATTTAACAGGAGTCATAGCACCCAAACAAAAATAAAATTAAGGCACGTCATAATTAATGTTCCCTATCGAGACATTTGTATCTTGAAGCTCACACCCGTAGTGATACGGTCACGGATAAACTTGGGCCTCAACCAATAAGCCTCTCCAGTTTGCGTGGTCTTTAGCAAACTTCCGCTAGTTGCGCCCTCTAGCTGATGTCCTCTTCCACTTCTTACAGCAATTCAATTATCAAATATTTTGAATCACTTACAAAAAATTTTAAAATGACACTAATTCTAATTCTCTTAACTCAGACAGGACTACATCTATTTTTGCACTTTACTTATTGTCCCTAGGCACAATAAAAGCTACGGGATTGCAAGCTACTGTTACTATAGACCGAAACAATTGATGGTAACCATTTCAAGACGGGTTTGGTACATTGTACGAGCTTTCTACCGTCTTGCATGAAGCAATATTTTTTGATTTCTAATTGAATGGTTAAACCCTTTCCGAAAATTTAAATATAATCTAAATAACTAAATTATAAGCGTGGTTTCATTTTTTTTCCAGCTTTATTTTTGCTTTCAAATAGATTTTTCCCCCAAGGCAAACATTTTTAACAATCCAGGAAGCAGCTGTCATTTATTTACAACGCAACATCTAAATAGTAAATCACCCGTATGAGAAGTTTTTACTCGTACCTACCTGGGATCCCCATTACTACATATGGTAGACCGCTGCACTTGCAATATTTTAAAGTATAAATAGCAAGCTATCAGTTCTCAATCTTCACTCTATTACAAAAGTTCAAAACGGTTATAGCACAGATTACAGATTAACAAAATCCAATTTTTCAAGATGAACTTCTCTAAATATTTAATTGTTGTAATGGCTGTGCTTTTTGTTTTGCTCGCTGGACAATCGGAGGCAAAATTCTTCAAGAAAATAGGCAAGAGCCTTGTAAGTGTTTATCACAAAATACAGATTTATATATGTGATTCGACTAATTTTGAAACATTTTTAGGAAGGAGCTGTGCAACGTACTCGTGATGCGTCATTCAAAGCAATTGAGGTAGCTCAAGCGGCTGCTAATGTAGCAGCAACAGCAAAGCAGGGATAAATTATGATGATGAAGTTTTTGTTTCCAATATTTTAAGATTCAATAAAAATAATTTATTGCAAAAATTTAAAATGTGTAAATATAGTATATCAAAATGTTAAAGGTTAGGACAGCAGAATTATATTTTAATGACTGCTAATAGACTGCGCGGCGGCGGTCCTGAGTCTCTTCTTTTATTGATCAAATTTCGGCGTTCTCTGTTTCGTAGACCCGCACCAGGTCTTCCATGCCAATGGGATAGCCTGATTTCCGGTCCTTGATGTGATTGACAATGCATTTCCAGCAGTAGATGTACCCTGAGACCGCACATGCTATTGGATTTGAAATTTTCTGCAAGCAAATCGGGCATATTCCAGTGGGATGCAGATACTTTTCTAAGCTTGTCCTCTCGATGGGATCCGGATTATTAAGACTGTCGTTGCTTGTTGGAGTACTATCACTGAATGAACTGCACGAAGAATGTCACTACCTCGAGGAGTTTCAGAATCATGAGGGTAGTCTTGGCCTCCTTTGGTAGGTTTTTGGGACAACGAAGTAACCGAAAAATCAGTGAATGGCATGCGAAATACTTCATGAGGTAGAGGAACGTGTGAATGGCCTTCGCTGCGCTGTAGACGAGCAAGGCTCCCATGAAGTACTCCTCTCATTTTGTCTCCTCGTGAATTGCACTTCAGTCCTCAAAATAGGAATTAAGTGTGTGAAGACATATGGAAATTATCTGCTTTCGGAGCGAAAAGTTCCCCGCTGTTGGTAGATGCACTTTTCAGGCCGTAACAACTCTCTCGAAACGAGCCACCGCCCTTTTTAAAATACAAATACTCCAAATACTACAAAAGTGAATTTTGTTGAATTTAGATCGAGGTAATCGAAGACCTTCAACAGGGCTAGATAAATGGGGTTGCCAAGGACTTTGGCGACAGATATTTCAAAGATTGACGAGACATTTTAAAAATTTAGAGCAAAATTTGCTTCTTCAGCCATTGGAGCGGATTTACGTTCTTCAAAATTTTTCAGTGAGTTTTATTTCTGTCGTCGGATGAGATGTTTGAATATTTATTGTCGATCACTAACTATGTATGTACCAGTCTCCGGTTATGTACGTTGGACTAGTGGAGATTCCTTCCAACTGAATCATCTTGGTTAAAGTTTTCCTTTACTGTGTTGCTGAAGCACTAGTGCTTATGAGTTCTACGTAACCTCGTCTTCTGTTCGTTGCGGGAGAAACCTTCCGTTCGGAACCATGTTACTGTATGGCCGGTATGGTTCTTTATTTTACCCCATCCTTCACACTCCTTCAACGTAGATGGGACGGAAGATTAAACGGAGTACCTTTGTTTCAAAGCAGCTATTCGTTTTAGAGGTTTTCCATGATGAGAAGCAGACATCATGATGATCAGAGTTTTTTCTAACGTCTTTTTGGTAGGCTGCTTTCTTAGTCAATACAAGCAAAATATTTCCAAATTTATTCTTCACTTGATCTCCGCTGATATCGTTTCCAAGCCTAATTAGAACAATTCCTTTAGCGCCTCAAAATTAAAGGCGTTCTCTGTTATGTTCTCTTGGTTTTTTTCTCTTTTGTGATAACAACTTTTTTATTGTTTTGCTCTCATTGAGCCCTGTGCCTATTAATGGGGGACAGCAATTTGATGTTTTAGGCCTTTTGCTGTCTTTTCTTTCCAGAGTGAATATTTAGTTGATCGATGACTTATCAAGTATCAAGCTACATTGGCATGGTCCTTATCAGTTCAACCATGATCGATTTTAGGCGTTTAAAAAACGATTTGATTTAGAATACTACTGTGCTGTTCTCACATCATTTTTGCAACCTTCGCCCCGATTGAATGGTTCCTGATGACTGGCTGCATCACGCGCGTACGTCACTGTTTAACAACCTACAGACGTATTCTTTCCAAATTCCCTGCGCCGACTTCGATGTTTCTATGGCTCTCCGCCGTCCTTGCAGGCCTTGACTCAAGTTCCATTGCCTTTTAAACTGCTGATAACATTTCTGAACATTTTTCAGTAACATCTTGTAATCCCTTCGAACTCGCGAATTTCGATTTCCGTCGACCTGTGCTTTACTGCAAGTTCCTTGCTACTGATCGATGGTGAATTAAACGATTTGTTTCTTGTCCATGGTCACCCTGCATATCAGAGGTTGTATTAATGATGCCCTCTAGACAGGATCGCAACTTCAGGGAAATTCATTCTGTTTAGGCTGTGGCAGACTTTTGCATATGTATCCGTCCCACGTTTATACTTCTTACAATTTAGCCAATAATAAGTAATAGTCCGCATCAACATTGGCCTCTCGAAACGTCTGAACATATTGTATGAAACTCTGGTCACAATATCATCGATTTGCTTTCACGTATTTTAATAATGTGAACGTCATGTTTAAAGATGCGATGAACAAAAAATCTTCATAAATTAAGATACCAATACGTATTGTACCAGTCACTAGTTGATATTTCTGATCAACATAAAAAGTCAAAATCTTGATTTGACAGAAACGTTAACAGCTAAAGTATCGATGAAACACTTTTATGAAAGTCTTCCTAGAGAACAGTTTCTTCAATTAGCCATGTGGATCGACTAACGTTCTACCGCTAGTCCAAGCATTTGTAACCAAATAGTGATTCTATGTGATTGTCAGTAAACTATCAACGATTTCTTATAACATCTGAATCAAAAAGGAACTGCAGCTTAAAATACGACCAAGCATTTGAAATCACAGCCACCGTGACGGCCCTACTATGGGTCCTACCTCTTCATGTGAGGCCCGGACCGAAGTTCGGGCAAGTTCTGACTTCCACTCCCACAATTTCGAAACCTGTTGACAACTTCGCAACTAGCGACGCAGCCAACATGCTATAAGAGACGCCGCTACTGATCTGCTGGTTACACCTGACCGGCCTTAAGAAATCCCTATTTTAATAAAAAAGAACAGCAGGCACATGCGACTAAACAAGAAGCGTACAAACCGCGGCGCTCCAACAAAGGTCTAGAGCTGGCCGTGAGCTCTATTAGTAAAGGAGATGGAAATAGTATCGATTTCTCCAGAAAAAATGAAGATCTACAAGTATTGCGAGCTTGTAATCCCGGAACAATGTACGGAAGTTTTACCAAAAGGTAAAAAAAACATGTCAGCAACAAGACCAGTGCCAAAAACCGGCAGGGATAGAGAAGGAAACCTTGTAGCAGTATCATTGTCGATTCCAACAATATGGAAAAACTTCTCACGGAGATTGCATAACTGCGACCAAGCCGAACATCCCACCATCAGGCGGAATGGGACATTCAACATAGACGATGGTAGCCAAAACTTCCGTCCACCTGACCGAAATGAAGTAAGGATAGTGATATCTAAACTGAAATCCAACAATGCAGCTGGATCTGCTGGATCTACTCAAAGCTGCTGGAAATATCTTTTGTGGAAAATACACCTTAACTCATTTCTCTGATTTGGTCAGCAATACAGATGAATGTGATCTCAGCCTTGTTTGTCCGATCTACAAAAAGGAGACCCCCCACTACGTCGACTATAATGGTATACGTCTCTTTAACATCGCATACAAGGTCTTATCTGCCATATTGTGTGAACGTCTGAGACACAATCAACCAAATCTAGGCGCTCCGCTAGATCCTCGAAAAAGCTCAAGAAGTTAAAATCGACTTTTCATCGATCTTAAGGCTGCATATGACAGTATTTATAGGGCCATGTCTTGTTTAGGCATCCCTAGCATACACGTCCGGCTGTGCAGATTTTTTTTTTCTTTTTTCCAATTTTCGCGGGCTCAGTGGATTTAACTACCCTTAAAATGTTTGTGCACAGCGCGGTCAAAGGAAATTTAGGGAGGAAGAAAGAGTGGTACAGATGTATATTGTACTTAAGTGTTTGCAAGTTATAACAACCAGGAAATACAGAGATCGGCAGGGCATTCCATAGCGAGTTGTTCGGCTTAGGAATAAATCGCGATATTTTAGAGTACGTCCCAAAGTGGGTTTGAGGGTGGTATACTGAGGAGCATTCATAGCGAGGCGGGTGTTACGGTTAAAAGTTTGAAGGGACGAAATGCTACTGGCGATTTCTATATCGCACTGGTGGTGGAAATATCGTTAAAACAAAGTGAAACAGGAGACAATACGTCTGTGTTTGAGGGTGTATATTGACTGAGTGATACTAGCATCAACTATGAGTTTTTCCACACGGCTTGTACTCCAATTTCGGGGGGATAAACGCCTTATATATTTAGGCCAGTTCAGAGGGTGTGTAAAATTTCTTACATAACTTGCGGAAACCTAGGTATTTCGCACCATTTTTGACGACCTCGAGAATGTGGTCATTCCACAAGTTGTTACTGACACATGCCGATCTAAGTGCCTTTCATGGATAATGGCTGGATATTTAAATTTCGCTTTATTGATATCATTGATGAAAACTATAAACAGTGTCGGAGATAGAACGTAGCCCTGGGGCACACCAGCATTTATTTTGTGAATATCAGACTTGAAACCATCCAAGACAACTTGAGTTGTCCGAAACGTAATTTCTAATCCATTGAAGAAGAGAATCGACTAAAAGCACTTATCTTCGACAAAAAAGCCTGATGCCAAACTCTGTAAAATGCCTTGCAGATTGATGTACGCTTTGGTTCCACTTTTCAGTGAAACATGCAATCAAATCACCAGTGGACGTGTTGTCACGGTAATTGAGAAGTTTTCCTGTTTTGAGATGTTTCATGAGCTGACGGTTTATCAGCGTTTCCATGACCTTGGAAAGAAGGGACGTAAGTGCAATGGGTTTATAGGAAGAGAGAGGAGAAGATTAACCTTTTTTAGGGACGGACTGGATGAATGATATTTTTCATCTGCTCTGAAAGCGTCGTAAGGAGTAGGATTGATAAAAAAAGCTTACGCAGTGGTTTTGCCACCGAGGAAGAACACCCCTTCAGAATAGAAGAGGATATACCATCTTAACCAGCGAATTTGGGTATATTAAGAGTATGATGATTGCGAACTCTCGCTGCTCCGTCAAGGTCGGTACCGATTTAATCAAGACATTCGATGTCAAAAAGGGTTTTAGGCGAGGTGAAGTGCTGTGATGGTGGTACAATTTTTCAAAAGTCTGTCCAACTATCACTACTACACCGATGATATGACATAATTTTTAGAACTCTGCGGGCGGCCACAAATGACTTCGCTAGTACTGAAATGAACACTCAATACTGGCGAATTGGATAGAACGTCACAATCAACAGGCATAACTTCGATCTGTGGTCAATTTTGCCAACAACACCTTAGCAGAAATAAAACGCTCTTTCTTTGGGCTAACAATGCATTTGAATAGTAAGTACCTATCCCGAACAACTAAGAAAATTCTATACCTAGATCATCACGGTCCAACTTTATGATACTCAAACATTGACTCTATAGAAAGCGAATGAAGATATCCTTGGTCGTTTCGAGAAAAAAGCTCTTCATGAAATGTTCCGACGTGCTTTGGAGGAGGAAATTCAATAACAAGCTATACGAGCTGTATGGTACTACCGACCTAGTCAGAGAACCACGCGTCAGTTACCTGAGATGGCTAGGACAGAGTCTTCAAATCTAACCCAGCAATAGGGGACATCAACCGACTTCGAGTGCACAATTGGATGCACATATATTGTATAAGGATCGGGCTAACAGGAGGGGCTTGTTTCTTGAGGCCCAAAGTAAGTAAATGAGCCCCATTCCTTATAATATATGTAATATCATCTCCCTTCGAAATTTTGTTCGTAATGACATTTTTAGGCGACCAGTATTAGTTCTGGTAGCTAAATTCTCATGCGGTTATTGTATTGAAAACCTTGTTATAGCTCATTATAGCATAAATGCCAGCAAGTGTAGTAAGTGCCTTTCGCATGTATGTATTGTAACCAAATCAGTAATACGATTGAAAGATTGAAAATTTAATCCGCAAATGGTTAAGCTACGATAACCTCAGCGGTTATGACACAAATCACATATTCATACGAGACTACGATGTCTAATATTGAAAATCAAGTCAATACCCAATAACACTTAACCCCACTTTCGATTTAATTCGATTTTTAAGTGTCACAAAAATATAGCCTCCAGTTAGACTGTTCGATGCCAATCTCGTTCAACAAGACTTGTAACAGTTTTCGTCATATTCAATTTTACCAACTCCTGCTGGGAAGCATTACCGAAGGGATACAGTACGCTATGACTGCATACGTACAAACGTTTTCGTGAGATTCTCTCAAAAATCATGACATGTTTTCGAGTGCAATCATCTACGCCATCAGTGTAACAATATTGAAATCATCCCCAATAATCATGTTTTCAAATCGAATCGCAACCAAGTTATTATCGATTCGCGAAAGATACTCATCCTGGATGGAATAAAGCAAAAGCCTAGCGGTTATATTCGTATGTACTCGTATTGTACGTAGGTGGTACAGTCGCTACATGAGTGATTCTATTTGAAATTTGTCACAAGCAAAGCCTGTCTCTAATACCAAAGGTAGGGTGATTTCCAACAATACCCGACAGCATTATTATTCAAATTAATTTTCATAATCCTGCTTCGGTAGCACTTGCTTATTGCTACAGGCATCAATCCATTGCTTAGTCATTCGCAGGACTCGCGAGAAACATTTTGAATTTTAATCAAAATAGGGCGTCAATGATTCGTCGAATATTGTTTAAAATTAAGACGGCGGAATTGGAATAAATTCAAAAAGGGAGTATTGAGAAGAGGAAAAAAGAATTGTTTGAGAAAATCAAGACAACCTGTCAATTTCCCATGAGGCATCACAAAGTTGGCTGTCTAAGAAGCATCCCCATGACAGTAGGTTGGTTGGGCGGTATACCAAATTCGTTACTTTCCAATCAAATCCACATTCTTAATGCCGAGTGATTACACAGGCGGTACGATGTACTTTTTTTCGCGGTACATACTAGGATTACGTTGAGTCTTTAAGCCGCCAACTTCTTACATTCAATTACGACTTTAGCCGATTTTATCTTTTCTTTTTTTGTCACGCGGGTGTCTTCTATTTTTTGGATTTCAGAATTTGGAAGGGGGAGATCGAAATTTTTTTTTGGATAAAAGAAAACAGCATATGGAGCTTAGAGTAGGCTGACTGGCGTTGTTAAGTCATGTGACAACCATGTTGTCACGTATGGATTCTGTTGAAAAGTCGAAATGAAGTTGTGCAGTAATTAAATGAGTAAAGGGGGGAAGAGCCTCAATTTGATGATATACAATTCGTACTATCAAAAAACCGAAGAAGGAATAATTTTTTTTAAGAATTGTGAAACAGCTCCGGACAGAACAAAAGATGGAAGCAATTCCGTCTTCTTATTGGTAGTCCTTATACAACATCAAATAGTCTGCTACCATGACGATTCCTGACTGACCCAATGTAGTCTCCGCCGGTAGTTTAAATACGCGTCCATCATTAGGGTTACAACTCGCCCAGCCTATTTTGGATTTGGCACTCGAGATATGGGTATTTTTCGTCGTTACCGTTGAGCTTTCTTCAGGAGTTCGCAGCAACGTTTCACCATATCCGACACCATAGTTGTGTTTAACTTTCGCTGTGATCGCTGCCTGTTCAGAATTATATTCTGTAATATATCCGAAAACATTTGCCAGTGCTTCGGTAACAACGTATGGATTTCGACGATATCATGGTTCCAGCTTTGGAGACTCTGCTGTCTCATTCTCTACCGATCTGCTTCCTCTGGCTGAAATTTTGTTGGGGTGTGGTACCTACCGACAAGTCTCGCTCGTGAGCTGCTTTCGTCCTTCGTTTTAGCGCTATTTTGTATTCATATTGTTTAGTTGCATGTGCTTTCCGGCATTCGTCATCCAACCAGGGATTTCTTGGTGGTGGTCGGGTGAAACCAACACATTAGTTACAGCGTCTCTTATATCATGTTGGCTGCGTTGGTACTGGTCTTCGGTAGTTGATGCTGTCATAATAGGAGTTGTCAATTGGCCCTTGGCCAATTAACAGGACTTCCTCCTCCAATGAAATTATCTAATAAAAAGAAATTGCTCTACAAATGACTAGTCTTATTGTAATAGTTTTTAGAAGACATAACCAAGGGTTGCTACGAGCTGAGGCATAGGTCCTGCTTAGTGGGAGGATCATCGGTAGTCCATACCAAGACTTTAAACACGGTACCGTGGGAGTCAGAATCCGCCTGGACTTCGGTCCAGGTAGTTTGAATAGGTAGACCCCCTAGTGGGAGCATCACGGTGGCTATGGTTTAAAACCTAAAACGGAGGAAGGGTTTTCCAGTTTCGACACGATGTAGAGTTGCAATAAGTTCTGGGTACTGGACCACTAAGAACAGCAAGACGTTAATAGGTAGGCATTGATTCATTCTATGCCCTCAACACAGTTCCGCTTTGGTATCTCAGTAAGTCGGCAGAGAGACGGCAAGACGTATCATTGCCCCTCATGAATGTATGTATGGGTATTCAGTGAACTTAAGACTACACGGCATGTGTTATCCCTTATAATACATGACACATGCCACTTCCGATTGCAGCTTTTCAACGTTATATCTTCTCACAACAGTTCGTCATTGTTGTGGCGCTTGTGAGAGCGAATCTATCGCGTATGACAAATCTGAATCTGAAGAAGCGCTATTGCTGTTCCGTATAGTAGTCACCATATTAGATTTCATGGTTTATCATCCTCCTTTTATTCGCACTTCCTGCAAATTGTTCGGATGAACATTTTCTGTTAGAGGTCCTAACTTACCACTTGCAGATCCGAAGTTCGTGATCTTCTAATCGTTTGCCAAGGTTATCAACAGTCGATCCATTACTATCCGAGGTTTTTAGCTGGTTCGCCACACATTTTTCGTCTCTTACGTATTACGTTGTGAGACGCCATGAAAATTTCACTCTTACGAAGAAAGATGAGTAAGCGCTTCAGTGATAAGGTGCCTGCAGCCATCACGTCAGCGTCGAGTACCTACAGTCTGATGCGATCGTAAGCTAGACATCCCGGGGAGTTGTGCCATCTGCAGTTCTGCTCACATGGGACCCAACTATCAATGGAGGATGCAGTCGAGCCCTTGCCTGGCACGTTCATCGGCGATTTCATTTCCCGCGATCCCATTGTCACCTGGGACCCAGACAAGCGTCATTGAATTTAGCATTTTTGAACTAACTTGGAAGTCGTAAAAGGGTTCAGCAAGGCTCTAAAGCAGCTTGGCTGTAGCTACAGATGCAAATGCTCCACCCCCTCCACCGGTTCTCCGCAATATAGTTCGCTGCCATCAGGATTGCGTAAATCTCAGCTTGGAAGACAGATGCAAGCTTTCCTAACGTGAAGTGAAATTTAACGTTGTCGTCCTCGAGAAAGATACCAGCGCCACATCCTATATCGGTGTTGGAGCCGTTCGTGAGGACCCGACTGCATTCTTCTCCTGGCTCAGATTTTGGCCAAAACCAGTCCAGGGCACAAGGAAAGTCGATTCCGTATCTTTTGCGCAACAGAAGTTCTGGTATCATTGTATCGGACGGCATGTCCTTAAGAGCAGAGTTATAAGACAGCCGACGCGCAAGGTCAGCAAAGTTCCAGAGCGTGCCAAAGATCACTTCTTTTTAAACGGAAGATGGCTGTGAGAGCGTAGCCCATGAAATAAATATCAAGGGAAGGGAGATTCATCAATGCGTCTAAAGCAGAGCCAGGAGTGCTGGGGAAAGCCCACATGCGTCCGAGACAAACCGTTCTTTGGAGTCTGGTAAAAGCAGCTATCACGTATTTTCGCTAGAGCTTTTTTCACCAGACAGCCGACGCATAGGATATAATTGGCCTTATCATAGCCGTGCAGATCCAAAGGACTCTTCTCGGTGGCAGGCTCCATGTCTTGCCGATATCTCCTCTGCACTGCCAGGAGGCCAATGCATTCGACTTAACATGTTTAGCCAAGAGAAGTTTGCTATCCAGGATGACACCCAAATACTTGGCTTCTTTGGAGAATTGGATGGTGATGCCTTTAAGCACTAAATGAGTCAGACCACACAGTTTCCTCTTTTTCGTAAAGAGAACAATCTCAGTTTTGAGAGGATTTACTGAAAGTCCATCGCTAGTGCACCAGTCGTCGATCACATCTAGGGCTGCCTGCGCTTTAGAGCAGAGAGTCGCCTGACGCTATATAACAGACAATACAGCTACATCATCGGCGTATGCTTATACATAGACGTTAGAACTATTGAGCGTGTTGAGCAGTGAGTCGACCAACATGGACCAGAGCAGTGGAGACAAAACGCCTCCTTGCGGGCAACCCCTGTTTACACGCGTCACCACATATTGGCCGCAATCAATGTTCTATTCACCAGCAGTTCTTTTATCTATGTACAAAACAGTGATTCGTCTAGGCCGTGTTGTCTGGCCGAGTTACATGCCGTCGAAAACACCCTCAACGTTGATATGCCCAAGGCGTATTCCTTCTTGTTTCTCGCAGGATCCTCCGCGTTGGTAGGCGTATTGAATCGCCGAAAGAGGTTGCATTCGGTTTTGTAAGGCGGTCTTGCGCACATGGAAGTCAGACTTATAGGCCTGAAACTCTTGGCGGGCGAGTAGTTCTCCTTTCCCTCCTTTCCGATTTTCGTTATAAAGGCCACTCTCACTGTTCACCAGCTATTCGATATGTATGCCAGTGCAGAGTTGCTGGTAAATACCATCGGTGCCAGGCGATTTGAAGCCATCAAAGGAAGCAACAGCATGTTTAATGGCTTCATCCATCACCACAACCGATAAGATATACCAGCTGTGGCGTGTTGTATTTTTCAGCTCATTTCCAGTTTCGTAAATAGGTGCTAGTTGTGAGTTGGTTCCGATTAGGTTACCTGGGAAGCGAGACTCAAGCATGAGATGGAGAGTCTCTGCTTTCGACTCAGTATAGGTACCGTCAGATTTTCTAAGTGGTTTCAGCTTAGTTGATCTTCCCCTTTAGAGGACTCTGACCAGCTTACTGGTTTCACCGACATTTTCAAACCTTTCGTAAAAAACTTTGTAAGAGGCGCTCTTCGAAGTCCGAATAAGCCTCTTAAAATATCTATGCTATTGGTCGCGCATGAACTTGTCATTTTACGATGCATGAACACTAATGCTTTTACCAGGGGCCACCAGTGGGATGTAGGACGAACTTAATTGTTGCGCTGAAGGCCTAATTCAAGTTATAGAACAGTCAGCAGTTTTCTGTTCTGTTAATCATTGCGCAAGTTCCCCAGCAAAACAGCTATGTTGGTTATATTTGCTTCAATAAAAGTCTCTAGACCCGTATTTCCTGGAAAAGGTCAACGAATTTTCCTATTAAAATTAAAAAAAATATATATGCCGACATATACTGTATCTTTCGCATACCTTTCGGTCACTTTTTGAGTGGCACAGTTTGTTTGAAATCCGGTCTATAGTACTATGGTAATTCGTTGTCTGTCCAAACCAATTTAAGTTTAAGCTGCGCAAATTGGAAGGTGAGATTCTAATTGATTTTTAACCCATACAAATTTATTTATGTATCTCTAACTACTGTTTGCATAAAACTTTAACAGACTCTGGCTAAAGAATCCAATTAGATCTCAATTCATCTGTAAATGGAGTGCCTAATGCAATACTTAAACGAGTACTCCAAGCCAACTTTTTGCTTTCGCTTTAAGCTTATGGATTGGGTTACTGTCATTGTAATATTAATAACAAAAGTGCGACATCACTCCTTTCAATTATTTTGAACACTCGTACATACGAGTAACACGACTTTGATTTCGTTTTATTTAATTATTTTTTAATTATCGTGTAGAGGAATAAGAAAAAACTTAAGATCTAATCATCATCACTAGTGTCAGTTTCACTGGAACTATCTTTCGACTTTTTTTGATGATGCCTATGTCTGTGGTTCTTACGCCTATTATGCTTGTTTTTCTTCATTTTCTTTCTGCTGTCGCCATCATCGTCGGCATTTTCATCTCTGTCTCTGTTAGCAAGCTCTCCACCTGTGCCATTTTGGTATTGGTTAGGTCTTTTGTTATTTCTGTTGTTATTTTCACCACGGTTGGTCTGGGTGTCATCTACATCGCCATTTTGACCATTTTCGCCGTTTCTTTCAGTGTTTCCTTGCCCTCCATTGCGGTCATTATCATTTCGGTTATTGTTGCCGCCGTTTGGACCATTTCGATCATCGCCATTGTTCTTGCTATTGTTTTGACCAGGGCTGGCATCATTCCCATCATTGTTATTTCCTTTGTCATTGTTTCCATTGGGACCATTGTTGTCATTTTGATCACCATTTGGTCGGTTGTTATTGTCGCCGCCATTACAACTTTGATTTGGATTATTGTTATTATTTTTATTTCCTCCATTGTTATCGTTATTCTTATCACCATTTTCATCACCATTAATATTATTTCCGTTCTTGTTATTGTCGCTGTTGTTTGTGCTATTGCTTGGTTGAAGTAATCCTAGCTGGGCTAGGTTTTTCTGCAATTCTGAATTCTTCCTGATCTCTTTTATTAATCGATCCTACACAAAATAAATAAATAAATAAACAAATGCAATTGGGTTAGTAATTTCAACTTACAGTTCCCTTAGTTAAATCATCAACCAAGTCAGCTTTGGTAGTTGTCAAAGCCACCAGGGAGATGGCCACCATGGCAGCAATCGATATCTTCATTTTGACTGATCTCTCTGGCAGATCTTTTCGACTCTAAATGCGAAACTTTGAAGAGAAATTGACAATCAGAACCCGATTCTTTGGCCTTAAATATCAACAATTTTGAAAACTCGTCAGGTAAGGTTTAATAACGTTGTTAATGAAGTATTCTTCAGGTGTGCGGTTTTTTGTCGGAAATTTATCTAGAGTTGTTTACAAAGCGTTTAAGTTAATTTCGGGTAGTATAGGATTAATTGAATAAAACTGGTTGAGAAACTAGCAGCTGAGAGGTGCTTATACATGGATACGGTGTTTTGCAAAAGTTAATTCTGTTTTTTGCTATGCGTAAAGAACTCTCAAGTCGCAGCTTAAGTAGAGAATGTTTCGAATCCAGAGGTTGAAGCAGAAAGTCATTCCTGACCTAGGAGTATTTGTTTGCCGTCAAAATTCAAATTCACCTGCGATAATAATGCATGCGTAACGCCAAATCCTACGAAATAAGAAGACACAACGTTTACCCACCCAAAATCGCCAGACACTTTCCCAGTGTCGATGCAGTTAGTTTAGGTTTGTTTTATACAATCGAAATGTGTTAAGTTGAGTTACCTTTTGAGTTTTTATAAATGAGGTCTTGTCCTCATAATAATTATTAATTTCACTAACTTAAATTCAGTCAGGTACTACAAACAGCAAGGGCTTTATTTGCACATGCTCGTATTTCTGTAGGGAACTTCCCACTACAATTCTTACTTTTAAGTGTAATTGAACGGGAATAGCATTGTTTGAAAAGTGCTTGATACAAAAAAATTGCAAGCAGAGAAGATTGTACAATAAACGAACTTCAATCAGGTTTCCTGAATGCCATGATTGATGGAGAAAATAATAAAAAAAATTTTTTGTTTTTAGCTTTTGTTTATATGATTCTTTCTCCAGAACTACCACATTCGACGGACGTATTTTGCAGTTAGATAAAATAAATTTTTTAAGAAACCGGTATTTCTGTTTATGGCCACGCAACATTTAAATAGAAAGTAATAATAAAAAATAATAAGGAAACCAAAAACTCGATAAATATTGTCAAAACATGAGTTCAGTAACATTTTGTGGTCTTGTATAACACGTATAATATGTATGCCCTGTGGATTTCCCAACCACAAAAAATAACACAACAACTGAGTTTATGCTGGAACTCAGTGCTTGAGCTATCAATTAATGGATACACTCGTACATCACCTCTTTCATAATGCAAAAGGATTGGCTTTGCGACTATTGACAAAAATTGCTTTTTTTTATGTGTTCAGTAAATTTGTGTTATTCGATGAACCTGAAAATGACAGCAGTACTCATACATCCTAACCCGAAAAGCGCGTAATTAACCACTAACTCTTCTAATCTTCGTTGAATAAGTTAGGCTCTGAACACTAGAAAATGATTCGAAATAGTAGTCAAAAGGGCTCTGTTAAAGTGAATTAAACATAAACAATATAATTTTGGACAATTGTAAAGTCAGACAATTAATCAATCAGTGAGATAATACACTTCAGCATAGGTTTTAGAGCAAGACATGACACTATTTAACTGAAGCAGTGTTACGCTGCCCGAATGATCGACCTGACTCCGTGTGGCTAGAGGAGCTTTTCTACAAGTGAGTTCTAAAAGCTATTTGCGAAAAATTCCGTGAAACCAGTGAACTGAACAAATCCTATCTCTTTCACGCTGGAGACTTATTTCTATACAACCCGATCAGAAGCGGTTCATAACCAGTATGTATTAAGGAAGATGCAAGTGGCCTGAGAAATAAAATCTGCCGTAGATGGTATCTGTCAACAGCTGTGGTGGCGAATGAAGAATTCGCTTTAGCGTTTTCGGATACTTAAAGTCGCTTGACATTACTGCTGAAAGTTCTGACAGGCATATTGAGCCCCTGACAAAGAACAAGTGTAGCCTTTATATTGAAAATTGAATAAGATGATATGTTCGCACAAGAGTTTCAGACCAATTAGTTTGATTTCTTACAGAGCATGAGAATAATATTTGTGTATAATGTGCACGCAACTGTTTAGCGAACCCGTCCTCTGTCGAGGATCCAACAAGGAAGATTCTGCCAATGTCAGTTTAAAGGTATTTTTTTAACCATTAAAAGAGTATCCGATTAGACAACACGGCGTAGCTGGATAATTAAATTTGTGAATTAGAGCAATGCTATTAAATAGAACCCTGACTGCTCCCGATATGTAATTGCGATTGTAAGCAGGAGTTGTCCGCCCGTTCCGTCTAAACTGCTTGGCTGAAAATTAGTTGGCTCTTCGCTCAACACTCTCAACATCCCCGACTTCTACGTTCTGTTACATGCAGATTATGTAGGCGCAGTTTCTTTTGGATCACGACTTCCTTGCTCTACTTAGCCTTAAAAGTTTTCGACGATTGGTTCGCTAAAAATGGGCTTTCAATCGAGCCTCTCGAAATTGAGAAGGCGAAAGACGACTGATCTAATTCATGTAATACCTAAAGGCATCAGCTTTCATTTTTTAATAGAGCTAAGTATTTGCGTGTCATCCAGGGTAACAAACTCCTTCGGTCTAAGGATGCTTCGTCGATAACATAGAAAGACAGCACTTTCGTGTAAATGATACTTCAGGAAAAGCTGGTACTTGTAAATGAGCATGATCTATAATACAATATGTGTTATTGAAAGAAGATTTTGCGTGGGCTAGCCAGAATCTAAGACAGGAAACGCGTGTAATAAGTGCTATTTCGAGAGCGAAAGGCTAAATTTACTGAGTCTTTTTTAAGTCCAAGATCATAATGGGATCGCCGATGAGCTTGCTATGCAATGCTCAGTTGAAAGTTGCTCGAAATACTACCTGCGTGCTCTGTTAGAACTTAGATTTTCTTTTAAATATTGCTGCAGGTGACATAATTCTCCAGGATATCAGTTTCCGAACGAATAGTTTGAGACGTGCTGCTGTCTCTCAGTAAGAATGACCACAGACTGCGTTTTGCTCTGCGTTTTGGGTTTTGACGGAGCACTAAACATCTTCCGATGACTGATGCTACAGTGATGACAAGGTTTTGGCCAATCTCCTTACCATACCTGTTGAACATCGTTGAATAAGTCGATTACTTGTTGTCTTACCCTCGTAACAAAAGTTAGCTAAAAGCAAACATTGCTGTCAACCAAGTCAGACGATAGTATGAAGTTCAGGAGATGAGGTAATCACGTTGCATTTACTACTGCTCCAAAAAGTATTCTGAGCATTAGTATCGCAGCATATGATATATTCTATCTACCTGGAATCACAGTATTCAATGAGTTCGGCTATCGCCTTCAGTGGTGGTGGTAATAATGAATCATAGGGGAAATAAGCAACGTAGCTTATGTCTGCAGTAACTAAATCTTGGTTGCAAAAATTCACAAGCTTAGATGGTGAGAGTGAGTTCGGCACATAAAGACAAGTTCTCGGTCTTCCTGATTGCTCATCAGAAAGTGATGTGAAACCCCTTAAACATCCGAAACCACAGATGCGTTTATTATGTGAGGTTTTGTATTCACCACCCAAAGTCTACGTGGATGCAGGAATGTTGAAGGTTGATATGAATACACAAAATAGATGAGTATTGGGGTGATTGTCTCCTATCTGCACTCATTTGGAAACAAAGCACCACCGCTGTTTTTGTTTTTCTCGATGGGTTTGACCTCTTCATGCGATTTCCGTCCACCGGAACTGAAGCCTTTGTTGGTTGCTGCACCAGTTTCATCCGGGCATCGTGCGTGCAGAGATCCGTCGGCAAGGGAATGCCGCAAACTTCCTGCCTCTGCTGGATGAGTGAGACTTTTGGCACTCGCGCCACGTATCGGTTTCCTCTTCAACTGCCCCTTAGACGGTAGGTCTTCAGAGTGTGCCTCGCCTGTATCTAGTTCCATCTTTTCGGTTTCGTTTTACAAGCTGTAACAAACAGCGCACTGACCAACCACTGATTTCTTCGGATAGAGTTTACCTGTAACAGGTCGGTGCTCGAAATATTGTCGAAATCAAGTGAAACAGCCGCTTGGGGCGGGGTTTTCGAAGTATGTTGGTAGAGGCCTCCAGCATTTGTACCCCGGCCGTAGTCGAAAAGACCACGCGCGGATTGTCGCTATTGCGTGGAGAATAATCCTTTATGGCCACCTCCATACTTTTAACCGTTTTAAATCTAGTTTGGACGTCTTTGGCGTCCGTCTCACCATCTTTTTAGAACCGTAGGATCGTTGATTCTTGAGCACGATAAGGGAGCCAAGAAAGGAAAACACAGCATACTGCCGTAATGTTATATTCAGCAGGTCGAACGGTCTCTGACGGTGTTTGTTTGAACATAAGACAAACTAAGCTCATCTAAGCTAAACTTACACGTTCGTAACCTTGGTAACGACTTGTATTTAGCTGGGAAATAAACCAATACGCTATACATATTTTGTGCTCTACTCGTATATACTATCAAAACTATTTCTCAAACAAAATCAACATCCAAATGCAACTTCGTGCATCGTTTGAGAAAGTGCACTTAGCTTAAGGATATCTGTATATTCGCATTACATCAATTTGATTAAATCTCCCATATCATCAACAACTCTTAAGTTAATATTTTGCAAAGTAATAACATCGAGTTCTCTAAGAGTTATATTACTTACCATAAGCAAAGTTGCAGCACAAAACAGAATCCCTCATGACGACCCGTCAAACTTTTTGAACCCTTACATCAGTGTCAATTTCTATTCAGTGGCATTATGGAAATAGCCAATGTAATCCAATTCTCCTGTTTCCTACCGAAGGCGACCTTTTTGCCCCCATACGAGCTCTTAACGTTCTTCGGGATACTTTCATGTTGCCCTTTGCAGATTGTCCATTTTTTTACGAATACCAATGACTTTCAAACGGTCTGATCGACAGTTGTTACATATTCGTCAGTTTATGTGATGAAATTATGTCCGAGTATTTTGCTTTTCTTCTAATCGGAACTCAACCCTCTTTAACTTACGGAATGGGGTTGGAAAGAAAGCTACGAGTTAAGCGTGTGCCACTTCATCACTTACTCGGACCGTTCAAACAAGTGGCACGGTGCCACATCCACGCCGCCGACAAAGTACTCGTCCTTGTATCCCTTTCTCGATACTTGAGGTGATAAAATTTTACAACTGCTAGTGTTGTTGTTTGAAATTGATATTGGCCTTTGGTTCATTATGAATGAGACGTCGTCGCAGGAGGGTTGAATTGAGAGATATTTCCAAACTCACGACTAATGGGATTTGGTCAAGTATCCATTAAGGATAATCCTGCAACTGGGTCCGTATTGGTGATGTGGAATTCGATTTTATGCATCCATTGCGAACATTTGTACTGAATTTGAAATCGATTTTGAATGTTGCTATTGCCATGATTCGTGTGGACAACAGGAGGCTATGAACAGAAATCTTTAAATTCATAGCGGACTATTGGCCATTAGATGGTCGCATTGAACTCTTTTGCGATATTTTTCTTTTTTTTTGGGAAACGATTTCCGAAGACAGTCGACAGATTTAAAGTAACCCCTGCTTGGCTATTATGTACACTTGAAAAGGGTTGCAAATTTGTAGAAAGTGGAAAGAAAGATAAAAAAAAAGGAAGTGCATGGTGGCAAATTTCCACAACGTGTTATCGTCGTCTCGGAGATTTGATATATTTTTTCGTTACATGTAAGTCCAAGTAGGTAAAAATCTTTGCTATATTTGTTGGGCTTATAGCTTTAGAAATTGCTTCAAGTTTTTGGCCGTTTGTCACTTCTTTATCTATAACATGATAAGGGGAACAATATAGTATTTGGACAAGTGAGGCAGGATCCACTCTGAACTTTTGCGCCATCAATTTGTAATTTTGGCACAGTTTAGGTATTCAGATGTTTGTTTTGGGTCCTGACTTGTAAAAGCAGAGTTAGATTTGATGAAATTGCATAGTGTATTGGAGCTGTCATTACCAACTTGTTAACATCTGAACAATGTTTGGATGTCCACAAATCGCTACTATGGCAACAGGTAACTAAACTACACTCTATGTGTATACATACCATACCATATATTAAAAAAAGTAGTTCCGAAATGTTAATATTAGGAACTTACTTACTTACTTAAGGTGGCGCTATAGTGCGGGGTTGACCTGGGCATCAACCAACAAGCGCCTCCAGCCAACTCGATCATTAGCTAGCTGCCTCCAAATTCAAAGATTTTTCGGATAGGAACACTGGGGTTCATCCGCTCCACATGACTCAACCACCTCAGTTGTTGGATCTTCACTCTACAGGATAAGTCGACGTCGCTGTATACCCCGTAAACATCCTTGTTGCACTTCCTCCTCCACTCACCATCTATGCAGACGGGGCCGAAATCAACCCGAAGAATTTTCCTCCCAAAGCAGCCAAGAGCACTCTCATCCATTTTTGATAAAGTGTATGTCTCTGCGCCAGGACTCGGTTTTTTATCTTTTATCTTTTTCTCCGTCCAAAGGATCAGCGATTGGCAAGAGTTATCCTTCGTTTGATCAAAGCGCTGGCGTCGTTGTCTGAATTGATAGCGGAGCCTAGGTAGACAAAGTCTTTAACTACTTCTAAGTTATATCTGTCGAAGGCGACGTTCTGTCCGAGACGTCGGTGTTGGGTGTCTGTTCTTGTTGACAGCATATGCTTCGTCGTGCACTCATTGCACTATGCGAGTAAATGTGATAGAGCTTTGAAAGATTGTGTCTTGTGTTGGCACCTGAGTTTTGCACTATTCTGTCAACAATAATGTTAAAGAAATCGCATGACAGCCAATTTGGCAGATGTAGCTTTAACAGATGTAGCTTCAACAAAATACTTTTACTGTCAAAGTTCGGAAGTCCCTATTGGAAGACCCTGTATGTATAAAATTCTTATTTTCTCCCACAGTCTTGAGTAAAACTACAGCTTTTGCCGACGTCCTTGGAGTTGCATATTGTTCATCCAGTCCGTTGAATCGCTGATATAAACTACGACATTTTCCTACAAAAATGTCGGTTTGGCAATCACAGACTTGTTGTCAGTAGTAAAACTAAGTTGATGTTTATCAGTCTTACTGTGCAGGAATGCCCTGACTCAGATAAAATATTTCATTCTCCCGACTGCGCGAGTCACAACTAGCTAAACAATCAATGCAGAATCCAATGTGGTAAAACTTTCGATAGAAATGCTAATTGCGGTATTGATTGCTTCAAAATTGAAGGTGTAGATAGTTTCAAGTATTGGTGTTACCATAGATCTAAACATCGCCATCGATTTGTGTTTCTTTTCGTGGTATACTGGGACAGCATCTTATCCATCGTATCAACTGAACCTTTGCTTTTGTTGTAATATAGAATAATGTCCGGCTCCCGTTTTGGTCCAAAAACACTATCATCATCATGTTGGGTAGACAATAATACGACAGCCTTGTCCTTTTTTGGCACATAGGAGCAAAGCAGCATTTTTTCTGCAAAACAAAAGGTAGTTGATAAAACCTCTCTAGTTTACGAAGCTTTGAATTCGACATGGTGCCAACAACAGAGAGATTCCATCCCAGTAAATCCTTGGCTACAGGAAGCGATGTGAAAAAATTATCCATTGTCACATTTCTGCCAGAGTTTTTATAGGGAACAACTAAATCCTTCACAACACGCTCGCCTTGATTCTTATGTCGGATATTGTCAATTGTACATTCAATAGATATGCCGTGTCCGAATTACAAGCCCACCATATCTTGATCCCATATTTCGCTGGTCTTGATAGAATATATTGAGTGAATTTGGTGCGACCTCTAAAAGGGAATAGTTGCTCATCAATTGTTATAGAACTGTATGGCCTAAAATTGTCCTTTAGATTGGCGTTCAGCATTTCAAAAATTTCGCTAATGGATGCCGCCTTATCGGTTTCAATTCTTGCATGTCTCGTGGCATCAAAATCAAAGTGAATAAACCTCGTTATGTTGTAGAACCGCCGAACAGACATATATAGTTACTCGATATAGCGGAAAAACATTGTTTTTTCAAGATTGATCAACAGCTTCGTAATTTGATCGGTGGCTCCCAATAACAATCACAAGTTCTATATATGCCAATAGTTCCTCTTCTTGCAAAGCGTCCCAGATCAAAATTTTTTTATTAAGATTTTCTGCATTCCATTTACAGTACTCCTTCTCGACCTTTCTGTTTGTGTGCCTGAAAATTCCCATACAAAACATATGAGAGCTATATTTCTATACCCGGGTGTTTACTGTCAAGATTCAGAATTTTTTTATTGGCGACAAAGTAAAGGTTAAATAGGGGCTTCTTGGTTTTAATCATCACGAAATCGAAACCCAGTGCGTTATTCAATTTAGAAAATAGAAAAATAAATGATTAAAAGTATCTACCTATTTTTCCTTTTACTCGTACAATAACTTAGTTTTTGATTGTATCCTTCTTTAATTTATTAAAGATTAACTTTTCTCTTTCTCTCACTGGAGTTAAACAAAAAATTGTATTTCTGTTTATCTACTTTTGTGCACCCCACACAAAGTAAAAATTACTAAAATGTGGCATAAAATCTATTTTTCTTAAAGAAGATGTTACTAATTATTGTTGTTCCCTAATTCATCAACGATAATTTGGAAAGTGAATCCTTGGCATATTCTATGAAAAAAATCGTTCAAAAGTAAGGGTCTATCTCCAATGTTGACATCATTTATCGAGGATTTAAGAAAAGGCTTACTTTGGTGTACCCTGGCCCATGTTAACGGAAATTGTTCTGTTAATCGAAATCCGGGGCGCTCCTGACTCCCATGGTACCGTGATTTAAGTCCTGGTATGGACTACCGGAGGTCCAGCCGCCAACAAGAACTATGACCGGCAACTTGTAACTGGTCAAATCGTAGCAACCTTCGGTGGCGTCATCTGAAGATATTTACGATAAGACCAGTAATATGCTCTGCCCCCGCTTTTTATTAGACAACGTTATTTATGGGCGAAGCCTTGGTAATTGGGCGGGGGCCCTCCATGCAGTACATTAGAAATTTTATGTTTGGAAATATTGAATTGCAAAGCTAAGCGCCTGATGCTGATTGATGGATCAGTTGTAACAGCTTCATCAGCCGAAATCATTCTTACTTGTGGAGCTCTGCATTCGGTCGTGTATTTGAAACTGATCCCGTTTCTCAAACCCTTAGTTACGTATTTCCAAATACTCCTTTACTAGGAATTCGTCGGTTAGGATTAAGTTGATGCTATCTTTGTCGCGAAATAGTTGAACTTCCATTGCACAGCCCATAAACGTAAATAATGTCTGCGTATTCTTGATTTATAAATGCAGACATTTCAAATAGCGTTTCTAAACAACTGTAAGCGTAGTTCTCTTCTCTTCCCTTTTTCTAATCTTTTATATCATTTTTGTTTGGCAAATTTTCCAAATAGGCCTTCACACCCCAAGCCTAACACTTTTTCTGAGAACTTTTAAGGAACAAGGTAAGGAAATGAGGGTTTTGACAGGTAGTCCAATAAACGAGCAAGCTTTAAAACTCTTTATTAGCTATGCAATTTTAAAAAAAAAATATTAGAAAATTAGTAATTCTTGGAAAACCGCACTTACGAGTATTGCCAACTGTTGTTAGAAACGTTGGTAAAAAATCGTAAATTCTTTTTTTTACCTGCTGCATGTTTTCCCAAGTACCATAAGATCTATGAGTTTTTGTGCAAATCTGATGATGATTTTTTTATTATTCTTACTTTCATCAGAAAAAAATAGTAAAACCTTATGTTAATTATGCATTTTCTGGGGAAAAGTGACTTCAAAGTCAAAAATTAGCATGCGCAATGAAAATGGAACGCGCTTAGAAATTGGATGATATCTAAAGACTCAAACAAGATATCAAATTTATTTAAACGCCGTTACAAAGACTAGCATTTCTTCTAAAAACAAGTCCTACACGAGGCTTCTACCATTAGTAACTGCTAACAGAGCAATTTCCTTTAACATGGGTTACAAAAGTAAGCCTTCTCTTAAATCCTCGATAAATGATGTCAACATTGAAGATAGACCCTTACTTTAGAACAAATTTTTTCATAGAATATGCCCAGGAATCAGTTCCCAAATTATCGTTCATGAATTAGGGGACCCCCTGTATATGTACTTCATGTAAAATCGTGTTTTGAACTGTAAACCTTTTTTTTTTAAAACACATGAATAAAAAACACTGAATTGAAATTGAAAAAAAAAAAAAAACAATGGCATACAATTCAGCGACACAAACTGGTGCTCTGTTGGCTTGAACCTGAATCTGGCTATTCTACTCACGGCCAAAATGTTAGATGATTAGTTTAACGAGTGAAGAAGAAGCTAAAATAACTGCGGATTGGCAATATTTCAGTGAATCCTTCAAAATCATACAAAATACATTATGACCATAAATTCGGACTTAAATCCCAAGTTCTACGAATTTATGAAATTGGGTGCCCTAGGTCAAATTAGGAAACCCATTTAAGCTTAGTCGTTGGCCAAACTTCTGCACAGGGAGCATCATAAATCTCGAGTCTACAAAATAATGGTGATATATTCACAATTTGGAACATAGTTATAACTAAATGTACTCGTATTTACGTCAATAAATTCACTCATTATGCCGAACTGTGCCTATCTAAATATGTATATGTCTCCATAAGGTATTGCTTTGTAAGGCAGCAAACCACAAATCGCTAACCGCAAGACCACAAAACGATCAATAAACACCAACAGGGCCTCAAAAGTACGTATCAGTTAACGTGCAACTGATTCGGAATCTGTGTCCAGACAAGCCTCCAATCCGCAGATCGTCATGACTGATAATTAGCTTGACGCCTAAGTGTTGACCGAGAGCATGATTTAAATATTTCAATGGGAATCACGTTTATGATTATTTGATTACTTTTACTATTTTTTTTAATTTGTTCGAAAGAGATATTCTTAAGCAAACAACACTTAAGGCGGGGGAAAACCTCAAGCGCCATTGAAGTCTAAATTAATACTTTGAGTATTACTTGCATGCGCGGATCAAGGCACGTATTTTTCAGTGGTTTTCAGAGGTTTTTTTGTGTTTTATTGACAGAAACTGATTTTAAATGGACAAAGAAATAATACTACTTTCAAAACCGAACTTTTTATCGTTTGATTTTATTATTTATTTTGTTTAGTAAAGGCTGGTGATCTGCGTTTGAGGTAGGCACTAAGCGGCGTCAGCCTGACGATACTAAGAGCTGTAACTATAACGACGCATCCATTGTGCTTATCTTACCTCTTTGTGGCAGCCATTGGACTTGACTTGCTTAAATTGTAAATGAATTTGTTGGTTCAACGGCTTCGTTAAAGCTCAGCATAGTAAACCCCTTATATGAGTTACTTCAACGTATTTGGAAGTGGACTCACTAAGGATTTTGAAAACTCGATGGCGGCGAATGAAACCTTAATTGGTCAAAATAAGTCCTCATCCTTTCCAAGGGAGATAATTGCTCCAGAATATACGCGTTCTACAGATTTGGAGTTGCAGAATAGTGAATAGATTTGAGTGGATTTACTGGCGGAGTCCAAGTAATAACATGCCTTCCTTTATTTGTATGTGTCGTGACGTGTCGTGGCAGAAATGTTTAAGAGTCAGAGATCCTAAGGTTCTGAAAAGAACCCAGGTGAGACCAAAGACGTCCAAACTAAACGTTACACTGTTAAAAGTAAGCCCGAATTGATTATATCTACAATACATATAACATATTCAATAGCGACAATCCCCTGTGGAGGGTGCAAGAATTCTGAGGGTCCCAACCAGTATACTAGTAAGCTTCCCGCCGATTTAGGTGCTGACCAAGGAGCTACTGGATCACTTGATTCGAATGAATCAAATGGCTAATTCTATGATACGTTCGGTAAATTGGACTAGGACGACTGAGGGAGTACCGGATAGTCCCAGCTGTTATGGATAAACTACATCAGAAATAGGCCAATGGCTAATCAGAGACAGCTTGTCTCGTGAAACCGAAAAGACGTCTGAGAAACGAACTGTGCAAAGAGATGACAAGCTATCGAAAGCGCAAGGGCTAAAAGTCTCAATCGCAGTCGGTGGAAGAAACACCCATAGAACCAGCCTCTCGAATCTGAGTCCGCACCCCCTTCTTCTGTACCGAACAGGCCCAAGAGGAAGAAAGTTTCCGGTGGCCCATCTGTCGACGGATCTTTCCGCACATGATGTCCGGAGAAAGCCAGTGCTACAGAACATCTCATGTGTTTGCGTGAACACCTGTCATAGTATGACTTAATTTCATGGCATGATCCTACCTTCCGTGGGGCCAGAATATGCCTGAACAGAGCTCACCGTCATTGCTTTCACGTCAATTCCGAACCTGTATTGAAGACGAGGCCGATCTAAAAGCGCTTGCCGATCTTATGATCACGGCACCCAATACTTATTGCAATTCTACATCGGGTCACCCAATATGTGGAAGACTCTTCCGGCGATTTTGGATTTAAACCACAGTCACCACAACGCTCCCACAAAGGGGCCTACCTTTCTCAAGTCAGGTCCAGATCGAGGTCCGTGGGACCCTGACTCCTATGGTACCGAGTTTTAAGTCCTAATAGGGACTGCCGGTAGTCCTGCTACCCAGCATGACCTTATGACCGGCCGCTTGTAACTGGTCAAAACGTGTTAAACTCTGAAAACCCTTACGATAATACCTGTATTGCTCTACCCTCGTTTATTATTAGACTACGTCATTGACGGAGTAGCTGGACAATTGTAAGCCTGGTAGACGCTACAACTATGCCAAGGTTTTTAACGTGTACACCTGTCTCGGGGAGACATAATTTCATGCGATGCCCTTACATCCATGGGAGCAAGGATACGCATTGCCATCGCTTTCATGTAATTTGAATACAAAAGCAGAATTTGCGTTTGAGGCACAAGTTCTACCCTTTGGTCGAAGCCTATCTAAAACCTCTTACTGCTCTTAGGGTCACTGCCCCCAGTACTTATTGCAACTGTACATTGGGTCAAACCAACAGGAAGACACTTCCTGCGATTCGGGTTTAAACCACAGCCACCATAACGCTCATACAAGGGGGCCTACCTCAACAAGTCAGGCCCGGACAGAGATCCGGGGGACTCCTGACGCCCATGGTACCGTGATTTAAGTCCTAGAAGGGACTACCGGTAGTCCTATGACCGACAGCTTGTAACTGGTCAAATCGAAGCAACGTTCGGTGGCGTTCTCTGAAAACCCCTACTAGACAACGTCATTGATGGGCGAAGCCTTGATAATTGGGTGGGGGTGTGGTCGGTGATACAACCAGCATAGGCAGTAGTTCTGGTCGACGGAAGTCGGCTAATGCGGTGAAATGCCCACTCACAAAATCCGGCTGAAGCCGGTGCTGCAACCAATAAAAGTTGCAGCTTGGGTGAACGGAACTTCTATGTCGCCGGAAGGCATACTTCCAACAAAATCTAGGAAATCGTCCTTATTGTGGAGGACATTAAGTCTACGTTCCTATCTGCATTTTGGGACGGTTAATATCCACTTGGTCAGTTTTACAACCGAATTTTAGTTGCTGCAGATATACGAGTAAGCAACGAAACGAACGGAGAATGGCAAAAATTCGTCGTTGCATTCCTTGGTGGAAGGTAGATCTTCGGCGACTTCGTAATGAAATCGGAAAGATTCTAAACATATCACTTAAGACTAATTTGGAGGAAGACCGGAGTCTTTACAGTCTGGTCGAAGTCTTCAAAAGAGGAAGACTAACCAGGCTGGAATCACTCAGTAAATCTGATGGCAACTGCAATCAGATGAAAGTAGAGACATGATTGAGTCTCACTTCCCAGGTAACCAAATCAGTCGCTAGTGAGCTGATTTACACAACACGAGCACCTGGTATACCTCTTAGGTAGTGATGACGGATGAGGCCATTAAACATGCTGTTGTTACCTTTGATGGCTTCGAGTTGCCTGCCTCGTATATGTTACAAAAAGATATAGGTGGCTAGCTCTCACTAAAATACGTTATCGCTGAATTAACCAGACTCCAAAGAGCTTCTCTGTGCCGGCTTCATGGGGGCTTTCCCTAGCACAACTGTCTCCGCTCTAGACGCATTGATGAATCTCCCCCCCCATATTCATATCATGGGCTGCACTCTCAAAACCATCTTCGGTTTAAAAAGGAGTAGTCTTTGGTACACCACGCACTGGAGCTCTAATGACCTTACGTCCCGACTGCCTTATGTCTCTGGTTTTATAGACATGCTATCTTATGCAATGACACCAAAACTCCTGTTGCGGAAAACAATACGCAATCGATTTCTGTGGCTAAGACTGCTTTCGCCTACAGAATCTAAGCCAGGAAGGGAATGAAGTCGAGTCTCTACGCATGGCTACAATTGTTTTAGGATGGGGCGCTGTGTGTTTTTTCTTGAGGACGACATCGTTGGATATCACTCCTCGTTAGGAAACTTACGTCTATCTTCCAAGCGGAGATATACGCAATTCTGATGGCAACGAACTATATTTCGAACTATCCATATATCGGTGGAAGAGGCGAAGTATTAGCATCTATAGCAACAGCAAAACTGCTCTTCGAGCCCTGCTGAACCCTCTTACGGCTTCCAAGCTAGTTCAAGAACGCAAGACTTCACTGAACGCAGTCAGAAGACTAAATTCACAGAGTCTTATCCGTGTCCCAGGTCACAACTTGTTCACGGGAATGGAAATCTCCGATGAACTTGCTAAGCAAAGCTCAGGGGAGAGTTTTTCAGAACCCGAACCAACTGAATCTAGAGCACGTTTTAGCGCTGATTTTACCAACTTCACTCCGTTTTCAGCATGACCGTTTGTGGCCGGATGTCCTACAGGACTGAATTCCATTTCTTTTTAAAAATTGCTTAAAATCTGCGGACATAAATGATTTACCGTTATCGCTAACGAGTTGTTTTGGTAAACCAAAACGTGAAAAGATTGATGTTCATGTCAATACATTCCAACCATTTTGTATGGGCATCTACGCATATACGAAATATTTTTTTGCAAATTGGGACTAAATTACCTTTGGTCTAATATACATTTCAAAGAGTATCTATGATAGAAAAATGTCACTAGGCTTACCGATCCATATTTTGTTTTGTACTTGGAATTTTTTTTTAAAATAAGTTTAATCCTTTGAGGCGAAATTAAACCAGAAGTTCACATAAAGTATAACCCGCAGGCTCAAGTACACTCGAATGAACACGCTGCAGTACTCAAGGTTATTAACTTCGGGGACCTGTCAGCGATGGTGAGCTCTGAGCTGACACACGGCCTTGCGCGCTTGCCACTCATCGCTCTCACTACTTGGCTGTCTCGGCACCCACTATACTCTTTCTGGCTTACCGCTCATCCGACACACAGCTTGAGAGGAAGAAATACAAGCTGCTCCATTTAGGAGGACCGCAGTTACAGGAGGTAATTTTCAATATCCCTGTCAATGTCATTAGTAAGTAAACTTAATGACTACTTCTCACCATCGAGGAATTCGACATATGAGTGACACTTATTTCGGTCAATTAAACCAGATAATGGGTAGAGCTTTACTAGAGCTAGTGTATTTTACGTCTACTGAATCAGGCAGCTAAGAGTTCTTTTGGGAAATCCGATCCGATCATAGACGTATGGGCTTCGCGGGATCTAAAGAAGCGACTATTGGAAATGGAGCATTCCTTAGAACAGGTGATAGAAATGTGCCAATTCCACGAGCAAATCGCGAGCCAGATGGAGACTATGGCTCCTACACCATCGTCGAGTGGAATTAATAACATTTCCTCTGTGAAGAAGAAGTAATATTCAAACCAGGGTAGAGAATGCCAGAGATGTGGGGGGAGAGCATGGGCTGCCCTGCCAGAAATGTCAAATGCAACAAGTGTGGGTTTTTGGGACATTTCGCCAGAAGATGTAAGACTAAAATAGTTAAACCAAAAAACAATTTTGAAGACTGGATGAGCTCAAAAAGGAAAGGGTTTAGACAGTCTAACGTAAGGTTTGTAGACGAAGAAAATAAAGAGGAAAAGGTGACCAAAGATGAAAGGGTTCGTGAACACGACTGCTTCGAAATCGCCCAAGAGTTAGGCGAGCCATCAAGTGGAAAAATTGTTTGTTCTGTTTGGGGCTGTAAGCCGTCGATTCTAATAGTTTTAGGGTCACAATTCAAGCTAATAGGGGAAAAAGACTGGGGACAATTATATAAAAATTCAACAGCATTTCTGAAAGGAATCACAAAACCGGTTGAGAGCGTATGCGGGTAATCGCCTGATTGAAATAGTAGAAGATAGCTTTTGAAGCTCCGATAAGCGTGAATCAGTGAGCAGAAATAATCACCTCGGTCTACGTTATTAAAAACGGTAAACAATCGTGAAATAGCCATATAATTAAAAGTTCTTAAGCTTGTTCATCTTGCAGAACAACGACCATTCCCAAAAATAAAAGATACACAGGTTCAACTACCGATAGATGGGTCAGTCAAACCGGAGCAAGAATTTCTACGTTGTATTTCATACACGTTAGAAGAAAAGGTTGAACGTAGGAGGAAAAGGAGGCAGTTGAAGATGACATCATCGAACCTGTTTATGGGCCAACTTCATGGATTTTGCCCATAGTAATCGTTATTAAGGAGAAGGGAGATATTCCACTATTCGTCGGACAAACCCAATCCATACTCATAGAAAACTCTCCCCGCTCCCCACGTTTGACTCCTTTATGACCAAATGCATACCACTAATTATAAATTATAAATAACCATCGCGAGATCATAACGTTCATCACTGATAAATAGATATTTCGGTACAAGAGATTGTTGTTCGGAGTAATGGACTATGGAAAACATGCTGGCTTCTTGTCGATATTCCCTGAGGAAGAGCAAGACAAGGAATTGAGTGCACTTTTGAACATTTTCAAGAGCATGAACGTTACGCTCAACAAAGAGATATGTAACTAAAAAGCTCAAAAGCTTAAGTTCCTGGTCATGTACTAGGCGCAACTGGGATTAGCGCTGTTCCTGAGAAAGTTAGAATGATTTTAGAGTTCCGACCGCCGTGGAGGAGGAGGAACCATTATAGAGTCTTATAAAACAAAGACGGGGCGAAAAACAAAAACAGTCATTTCGGCGATTAAAGGATTCTCTTGCGAATATTTCCACTCTGGCTTATTTTAACCTCAAGAATCACACTCGTTTCAAGATGGAAACCCTCAAGTCATCTCATTTACCCAGCAAAAGCCTCTCTGCTGTAGAGAGCAGATACCCATAAACTGAAAAGGAGAGTCTGGCGTTACTCGTAGTTTGGGCTGTAGAACGCTCTTATTACTATCTCGCAGGAATCAGTTTTGAGATTGTGATTGACCATAAGCCAATAGAGGCAATTTTCAAACCGGCATCAAAACCTCCAGCTCGGATTAAAAGATGGGTACTGAGACTCCAATCCTTTAAGTTTATCAGTCGGGTAAATCGAACATAGAGAAGCGCAGAGTTCGATCAAAAGTATGGTGGCCGCTAATGGACAGGGAAGTAGAGGCATTCGTGAAGCAATGTAGTGAATATCTGCTAGTTTCAAAACCATCAATACCAGTTTCTATGCAACGACATTCATTCCCAGGCAGACTTGGCAATATATCGCAATGGACTTATTGATTACTATTCCAGATATCAAAAGACATCATTGGATATCATTGCCAACTTGGAGGAAGTTTTCTGCAGGTTGGACTACCCTAAATCGATAAAGGACGGACAACGATCGGCAATTTGTTTGTAGCGAATTCTAAGCCTATAGTGAAACCAACAATATTGAATTAATCACCCTCCGTTGGGGGGTCGATCTGCTCTGAAGCGACTTCAAATTGCCCACCAAAAAGGGGCAGCTTATAAAAGGGATGTACAAAAATTCACTCAAATGTACAACGTTACACCACATGGTACAACCGGGGAGACGCCGTCGAAGCTTCTTTACAATAGAACAATTAGGGACAAGGTCCTCTCTGTACAAGATATTAGCGAAAATATTTTGGATTCAGAGGCACGAGACTTGGACGCAATGAGCAAACAAATTGGAAACGAGAGGGAGACAAAAACCGCAGAGCAAAAGAAAGAGATATTGATGTTGGCGATAAAGTTATGCTTTGTAACCTGGTTCCGGTAAACAAATTAATGCCGACTTTCGACTCAACCGAGTTCCAAGTAGTTGAACGGGGTCCGAGCGAGGTAATGTTTCGAGGAGAAGACGGAAGTTCTTCAGACGAAACGTAACTCACGTAAAGAAGATTCCAACTCCACCTTTGACTGCCTTGGAAGTATCAACAAGTGAGGATACCTCTCACCTGGTAAAGCTAAAGAAAACATCGCAGACGATGCTCGGATGGAGGATTATTCAATCAAGCTGAAGCTAGAAAAAAATCGGAGGGATGTGGCGACCTGTCAGCGATGGTGAGCTCTGAGCTGACACTCGGGCTTAAGCTCTTAGGAAAATGTGCTACAAACTTAACTCAGACTTACGTTACTTACAGCTGTCAATTTTTGTTCAAACAAGAACCTCACAAAGTACGAGTATGTGTTATTATTATGATTACAATTTATTAATTAATAATTAATTACAAATTCATATTACTACACATAGCACTAAGGCTAAACCCTCACAAGTATTTACGGGGTTTTCTTCAAAATGTAATTTTTAATTTTTTTTTTAATTTTGGTGGCGGCTGAGGCCCGCATCTACGAGTATTGGCTTAATACAAGCTTAATCTAACTTAAAAGTTAGGACTAAAGACTAACAGAAAAACTTAAAAGCTAGGGACCAGTGGATAGAAGAGACGCGGACAATGTAGATTGCGGGGGTTTGCAGTATTCCCATGTTCTTCTATCGAATCCATATTGTGAAGATTGAGGCGGTCCTGATAGGGAGGAAAGATTAAAGGGTTGTTCTAGTGCAGGCCACGGAGAGCAAATCGAAGAAGTCGACGATAAATACCCTCGATTCGGGAAACATGAACCCGGTGAAAGGGGGATCAAGTTTGACCGCGATACTCAAGCAGGGGGCTAACAAAGCTAACATAGAGATAGATTCCTTGGTCCACCGTTTAATAAAGCCAAGTGATGAGTTGGCTTTGAGGGTCATCTTATCGATATGCGAACGGAAACTAACTTCACAATCGAATGTCTTCAAAAGACTGAACCAGGGGATGTCGAATGTCGAAGAGGAGACGGGTTGCACTTACGTGAGAAGCTTATAGATTGACTTTTAGCTACGAGTATATTAAGTTCTAGGCAGTTTTTGAGGCACCAGATTGAAACCGATCTAGGTCTTCTTGGAGACGGGCAGAGTCATGGGGAGAGGAAATAGTTTTAAAAAATTTTTGTCGTCTGCGTAAAGGGAGGAGTGTCTCAACATCGTTGATAGTAAGAATGAAGAGAACAGGGCCAAGGAACTCCAGATGAGGCCAGGAATGGAACAGAAAGAGCGGATATAAACCGAACATTATAATATCGGTTTACCAGGTAAGAAGAAATCCATTTTAATAACAGAGGCTCAAAGCCGAGAGCAGACAATTTGAAGAGGATCAATTGATGAGATATCTTATCAAACGCTTTAGTGAAATCCCTTTTTGTATATCGGGATTATAAAAGAGGTCTTCCAAATCTGGGGGAAATTCTCCCTGTGTAGACGAAAAGGGAAGGAAAGGGGTAGAGACAGGTTGAAATAGCATTTTCTAAGAAACACCTCGGGGAGTTCATCTGGGCCAGGTACAAATTCATCTTTAAGATGTTGTAACTTTTCTTCAATAACTGCAGGATCGAAATTTTGAGTGAGAAAGGGACCAACGGAGAAATTTGGTAAATCATGGAAGTAAGTGGGATCTGGTACGAAAGAGTTGTTGGCAAATGATTGTTTGAAAAATGTAGCCAGAAAGCCAAAAAGAGGGAGGAAGGATAACCATCAGTCTTACGTTTGCAATTGACAAATTGAAAAAAGAACTTGGGGTCATTTATGAGACTGGCTTGCATACTATTGTTGATAGAAAGAGTTATAGTGTTCAGTGAAATGAAAGTATGTAGCTAGATAATTTGAATAGTCGGAAGAAGAGTGGGCGCGAATTAATACCGTCCGTAGCTTGTTTCTTTTGTTTCGTAGAGAGCGGAGTTTACGATTATACGATTATAGAAGAAGTTTTATGGCGGGAATATGGCACATAAAGGAAGATAGATTTGAATATTTCTCTGTAAAAAATGAAGGGGGCAGCGACCAGAGATAGATTGGTAAACTCGAAAGAATCCTTGCTTAGATAGATATTGATTTTATGGAAATTAGCTTTGTGAAAATTGTAAGAAAATGGAACTGTGTGGGAAGGCAACTGCAGGGGAGAGTTGTGGAAAAATGAACGAAGAAGATGAGGATGAAAATTATCAATAGTTGAAAGAGATAGGAGTTGAAGAGATAGGAGGACACTAAGGAGTTGATGGGATCAGTTGTGAAGATAAGGTCTAACTGCCTTTCCATATATTGGGTCTACAAGTAAGTTTCCAGCGTTTTTTTTCCAAAATTTGAAGTTTTATTATGAAAATATAGTCACAATGCTTTATTCAAAGTATCGTCCATCGGAATCTACAACTTTGCCCCATCTTTCTGGCAATTTATGAATTCCGGACCAAAAAAATTTCTCGTCTTTCGAGCCCAAGGACGTATCGAGCCAATTTTTGATTTCCTCTACTGAGCTGAAGCGTATTCCCGTAAGAGCGTTCTACATCGAACGAAACAAGTGGTAGTCAGATGGTGCCAAGTTTGTACTGTAAAGCGGGTGAGGCAGAATATCCCATCCACTATTTTCCAAATAGTTTTTCACCGAAACCGCAACATGTGGCTGAGCGTTGTCGTGATGAAAAATGACGGACTCATGCCTGGTCTCATATTCTGGCCGTTTTTCTTTTAATGCCCAAACGAATTAGTTGGGTTCGATATAGTGGTCCTTTGATGGTTTCACCACTCGGAAGCAGTTCGTAGTATACGACACCCTTTTGATCCCACCATATGCAGAGCATGACCTTATTCACGTGAATATTTCGTTTCGGCGTGGATTGGGCGGGCTCGCCGGGCTTTGTATACGATTTTCTGCGTTTCAGATTATCATAATAAATCCACTTCTCATCACCAGTGATTTATTTTTATACCGCTGCAGTAACATTTCGGACATGCAAAATCGCCGTTCGACGTCTCTTGGCTTCAATTCGTACGGCACCCAGTTTCCAACCTTTTGAATGAATCCCAGTGCTTTTAGGTGCAGGGAAACGGCTTGTTGCGTGACGCCCAATGATGCAGCAAGTTCTTCTTGAATCTGACACGGATCCTCATCCAGTAAAGCGTCCAATTCCTCGTCTTCAAAACTTTTCGGCTTTCCGGGGCGATCTTTGTCTTCAACTCCAAAATCACCACTTTTGAACCGTTTGAACCACTCGCGGCACGTCGATTCACCAATACATTCCGCCCCATAAGTTTCCGAAAGCAAACGATAGGCCTCAGCCGCACTTTTCTTCATATTAAAGAATAAAAGCAGCGCTTCCCGCAAATGACGTTTATTTGGCAGGAAACTTGCCATGATTTTGCTCGATAAAATGTACGACACCGATAGAACTGCTCAAATATAACGCGGCAAAGTTGTTGACAGATACAAAACCTACAAATAAAACACATGGGGTCTGACATTTCTGCCCGGGATCCACTGGTGGCGCCATCTCCGATAAACGCTGGATACTTACTTGTAGACCCAATACTATATGTAGTTGGAAACACCACTGACTTGGCATAGACTAGAGTCTGTTAGCCGAGCTGAGAAGAGGCATTTCTTAGTAGAAATGGGATTGGAAGCGATGAAAAAGGATAGATCTTTAGATGGAGTCCACTTCAGCTGAGGCAGATAAAATCGCCGAAGATAATGACATCATCAAGCGAGTCTGATAAGTCGTTCAGATTGTCAATTGCTACAAAGCAAGTTGGCAGGATTTGATAGGTTGTGCCGGAAGAATGTAACAACACATAACATACAATTATCGACGAGTAAGTGTTATTATAACCGACACAAAGTCGAGCGTAGGAGAAGACGAAGTTGCAATGAAAGAGGACTCACAGCTGTTGTGAATGGCCAATAGGACATCTAGACAATAAGATTCAATCCAGGGGATTGCGCGATCATCACCCTGAAAAACATTAAAAAAAAGAAGGAATAATTCCGGGTTTTTTATGTTGGGGATAAGATTAGTTTCAATCGGAGCGTGGATATCAAATGGGAGAGCATGAGTTTTGACGCAAAATGGTGTGGGTTTTAGAACGCAGTCCTCTTACGTTCTGGTAATAGAAAGTGAGAGGAATGTTCTTAGGGTCAAAAAAATTTATCGTCGTCAAATCGACTGCATTAGAGGTGTGAGACTCTTTTAGAGTGTACACAGAGCTGCGAGATCGTCTGCAACTTTTTGGGGAGGGGTATTGAAAATCGCATGATACTTTATATAAAGTTTCCTGAAACTGGTAACGGTAGGGAAGTCTTCCTGCTGAATGGAAACCATGAAGCTTATTTTTGTTTTACCCTCGTAACACACCGAGCCGGATTTGTAGTGCAGATAGGCGAGATATGGACGTATATTCTCATATATCTTTCTATTCCTAGGCCCAGAGAGTGCATAGCGACATTCGGTGGTATTGTTATTTGGCTGCATTAATTTAACAGTGGGTGGCGAAAGGGGTCAGCAGAAGAAGGAGTGATTAAGTAAGAGGCGTTTGGTGTCGCGACGCATAGGGTATCTGAAGTGGAGTTTAAAATGTGAGAGTTGATGAAGTTAGGATACTTAGCTCCAGTTCTGAGGTCGAAATGAGGGAAAGGCATGTGTGTATGGGCTTAAAATTAGGAAATTTTGATTTTAAAACTCCAATTGGAGCTGGGTTTGTTGTGGGAAGAAGAAATGGGCCTTGCCAAATTGGATTCACTTGCTAACTTATTTGCTGGTTTAGGTATGATGGATTGCTTGATTTTATCCTGCTGCTTGGTTGTATTTTCTAACCATTTGCAGACACGGATCTTTCCAGGTTTGAGGCTGTTGCTGGCTGGATTATGGAATAACCATTCGTATTTGGCCGGAAGATTGAGCTTGAAACTGCGTTTGCTTCTGTGGTGAGATGTTGGAAGCAAATTGCAGTGGCTAATGGTTATGGCATATTTCTTTTCAAAGAAATTCGAGATCCAATCAACATCGGCGTTTGGGGGGGCGCCTTTGATAAGAAGAGTAGGGACCAACTGATTCTTCGAAGGAAGCTTGTCAAGTCTACGTTGCCATTCGGGAGGTGTCCAAATTGAATTAAAGTGATTGATAAGCTTCCGTGGGGCACCGATTGGAGAAGCTGATATAGATGCGTTCCCTGTTGTCAAGTTGGAAGAAGGTTGGACCGTCCGCAGATGACTTATATGTGGAGGTGAGCGTGAATCCTCTTCAGGTTCCATTAATTCAGCCATGAGCGATGTATTATAGTTAATAATCTGCTAAGGCTGCGGGAAGATTGGTGTGTCAAAGATTTTGCTGTTTATTGTTGCGATGTGATGTTCAATATCACATACGAGGGATCGCAGGAAGTAAGTTCGTCACCGACATCGTTCACTTTATCGAAGATAAAGGATGACGAGGACTGGAAATGAATGTCTATGTCGTCACGCAGGGAGCTTATCAACTCGCAGGTTTTCTAATTGGAGATAACCTATGCAGATAGCTTTGATGTCAAGAATTAACTGCTAAAATACGTTAATTGTTTTATTTCGACATTAATTATTTTCTCTATATATTTTGTTAGAGTTTCCCAGTGTTGTTATTTGAAAAGCCGAATTTCATGAAAAATGTACATACGAAGTTAATATTGGCGACAGCATACCGCTTAACTTTACCTACAACCCATTTGAATATTTTCTTAAATGTTTAGATGCTATTCTGATCGCGAGATCTTCGGTATCCTTGAGCTAGAAGCTGGATTTCCACTGAAGCACCTATAGTTATCTTTAAATCTTTCTACTTAGATAATGACCCCTGAATCGGGATCCATTATCACCTGTATCAAATAGGCAACGCGAAAAGGCAACTCTTATTACGAATAGCAATAAACGAGCTGCACTACTAGGTTCCCTCTTTGGGTGGGCGATAAATGCTTGAGGCATCAAATAATCCAGTTTACCAAATATTTATGCATATGGTTACTATTATCTTAAATGAAATAGGTGATATATCGTCGTATTAACTGGAATGACAGCAACCCACACTAATTAAAAAAAAAAGTATGTTAATCTACATATTTCGGTAAATTTATGAGAACACATTGTACATATTTGTTTTGAATTTGGAGTTTTGAATTAAAGTATCTTAGGCTGCGCCCACATTGCTGAAAACTATAATACGAGTAGAACTGAGAGAAGTTAGTTTCGCAAGTTTTGACCAGCACCAATTTAAATAGGTAGATATCAAGTTCAGCCTGAGACGTAAATTTCAATCAATGTGGTCGCGACTTTAAAGATATTTCAGCTCATTAACTTTTTAAACGAGCTTCGTGTGATATCAAAATCCAGTTTAGCTCTTAATTAAAAAAAACTTAAACAGATATGAATGGTTCCTTTAATTAGGATGACTAAGAGGAAATAAATTAAAACACTGAAATTCAACGTTGAATTTCGAATCAAACTTTTGTAGCAATCAGTTGAAAACTTTAATTTGTTGGGAGCAAACGTTTGTATTTACACAGCATCCGGAATGAAAACGAACAAATTTCTACCTATATTCACTATTTTTCTTATCCTAGCTAGTGTTGTCCAAGCTGATGTAGTAGATGACTTTAGATCCGGAACCGTGAGTAAAAAGAAAATTCAATTGATCATTTATTAAACAAATTACATTTTATAGAGGCGCGTTATACAGTCGATTAACAAGAGTGCGCACAAACTCTCACAAAATCTCGATTTTTTAAGAGTTTTTCAGTTCAACAACAGAAAAAAAACTGAAATCGAGCAGAATAATGACAATGCTTGCTAAAGTGACGGAAATAATGCCGCAAATAGCAGTGGAAATAGTGACAGATGAACAGTTTAAATTGAAAAACGCAAAATAAAACGAGTTTCATTTTAATGTTGTGTGATTATTTTTTTTTTCTCTGTGGAGAATATATCTTTTTTTTATCTGTTACGTGCAAATACCTTTAATACATGTTCGGATGGAATAGTGAAACCCAACAAAATACAGAGTTGAATTCCCACCTATATGGACGAACCACATTGTACTTGTAGTCAGTTCCGGGACTGACACTTAGATTGCAACTCTGATAACATATCAGTGGGGACACACTAGCGCCCTGGTGGTGAAATAACGAATGGACTAATTCGAAACATAACCAACATCACTTATTTAATAATACTAGGTGGCGCAAAATTAATCGCTCTATTGGAAGATGGTATAGTTTTTGCCAATAACATCGTACGTCAATCATATTTGACATTTGTCAACTAGACAGCTGCAGTATACAAACAGATAAGCAATGGAGCGCTATACTCTGCAAGAGCGTGGAATAATTGTGTCGATGTTTTTGACCAATAATCGGTCAGTGGTTTCAGCGCAGCGTGAATTTCGACGTCGATTTCCTAATCGTGTCGCGTCAACTTGGCAAACATTCCGGCGCTCAGTTACTCGTCTCGAACAGGGTGGAACCACAGGAGACCATGCAGGGCCTGGTCGCTACCGGACTGGTCGTTAGGCCGAAAATATCGCGGCTGCGGCTGCTGATGTCCCTGAGTACGAAGAAAAATCAACCGGACGACGGGCCACGCAATTGAACATCACCAGACGGACCCTACAGCGAATTTGAGTGAAAGACTTACACATGCTCCCGTACGTAGTGCAAACAGTGCATCAGTTAATGCCTCCTGACTGCCGTGTAAATTACTGTAAAGCCATCCTCAATCCTAACAACAAATTGGACGATTTTGTGTATCATCATGAGCGACGAGGCGCATTTCCATGGGGCACTGAAAATCCGCGTGTGATGCACGAAAAGCCATTACATTCACTCAAAGCCATTGTGTGGTACGGCATTTACGCGAGAGGAGTGATTGGGCCGTATTTTTTTGAAGACGCCATCGGCAATACGGTCACTGTTACTGTCGAATGCTACAGGGCCATGATAAACGACTTCCTACACTGGCGGAATTGGATGAGCGGTCCTTGGTGAACATGTGGTTTCAACAAGACGGTGCAACTGCACACACAGCATGAGCCACAATGGATAATGTGAAAGAACCGTTTCCTGGTGGCATAATCTCCCGTTTTGGCGATTTGGCGTGGCTAGCAAGATCGCCCGATTTAACCATCCCAGACTTCTATCTTTGGGGCCACTTGAAGTCGCGGGTTGATGCCAACAAGATTCATACAATCGCAGTCCTTAAGGAGAATATTCGATGAATTCGAACAGTTATCACCGGAAATCATTCGAAAACAATTGTAAACGTCCAAGTAAAGATTTCCATTACTCAAAATCATTTCTTTTTTATTTAGTAAAAAGGTAATTCAAAAACAAAATCGGATGATTAATTTTGCGCCACCTTGTACATATTCCAGACAGACCCTTTTTTCACTCCTTGTTCTTTCTTGTTTGTGAACGAGTGTCCAAAAAGAAATACGAAGACTGGCGGCCTTGGGGTGATTTCCGTAGGCTCAGCTTACAGACACTGCCGGATCGATACCTTACATCCTTATTGCAAAATTACGACAGGTAAAACAATTTTCTCTACAACAGATTTACGATGAGCACTTCACCATATCCCTATTGCTGAAGAAGACACTCAGAAGACTGCAGTTATTACACCCTTCGGTCTTTTGAAATTTATCAGTATGCCATTCGGTTTGCGGAATGTGGCAGAGTCTTTTCAGCGGCTCATTAGCGAAGTGTTAACTGATCCTGGTTTTGACCTCACTTATATTGCTGACCTCCTGATTGCCTCCAGTTCACCAAAAGAACTCGAGAGACACCTTAGCCTAGTCTTTCAACGGCTTAGCCACTTCGGGCTATGTATCAACGCGGATAAGTGTGTCTTTAGAGCCACTAGCGTGAACTTTCTCGGCTACAAGATCTCAGCACAAGGCTCATTGAAAAATGCAAAATCGTTTTCAAGCCACCATTTTCCGAAACCCAAAACGAACCTGGAATTTAGGCGATTCAACGGTTCAATCAACTTCAACAGGCGGCATATAAAAAACGCTTCTTCAACTCAGGCACCATTAATGAGTTTCTCAAGAACTCCCCTGAAACAGACGAAGCATTTGAATTAGTCAATAAGCAGAACGCTAAGGCTACACTATTATCGCATCCATTGACACACGATAAACTTCGCCTTACTACTGATGTATCAAGCACAGCACTCCGAGCAGTCCCTGGATAAGAATCTACCATCAGATGAGAACCACCAGGTTGCAAATGCATTATCCCGCATAGATGAAATCAACTCACCACAAGTTATCGACTTCTAGGAACTCGTCACACTACAAACAACAGACCGGGAAACTCAAAACCTGTTAAAGAGCAACAACGCGTCACTGAAACTCCAAAAGATGACTTACGGTCCGAGTCATCACGTTATCTACTGCGATGTTTCTATGATATCAGATATTTGTTCCAAAATCCATCCGTCAGCGGACGCAACCACATAACCCAGTGGGCTCGCAACTGCTTATCTTGCCTGCGTTCAAAGGTAGGATGTCATGTTCATACCTAACCAGCTACGTTTCCAGACCCCGATCAGAGATTCGACAACTTACACATAGATCTAGTGGTACCCATGACAGAGTCATACTGGATTGCTCGATTTGAATGTGTCAAAGTGATAACAACAGACGAGGGATCAAAATTTGAAAGCGCACTTTTCACATCTCTTTCTCGTTGGTGGAACGCGCATCCGCGCAACCGGTTATCATCCCCAAGTAAATGGTATGGCATCGAACATTGAAGGCAGCGATTTGGACGCAAACACTTCCCATAATGCTTTCTGACTTGAGGACTTGTTACAAAGAAGATCTTAAGGCATCACCAACTGAGTACTTGTATGGAACAACTCTTAGTATTCCAGGTGAGTTTTTCACATATGAAGACCCTACTGTAGGTACACAATTATTTCGAACGATTTCCTCACAGACATGAGACAAACTAAGCCAGTTCCAGCATCTTGTAAACATCGACAGAAAATATTTTGCTACAATGATTTGTACTCTTGCACACACACGTGAGGCAATGTATGGCCTCATCCTAGTGATCGCCAGTGTATCTCCAAAACCCAATTTCGTACCCTAATAATAAGCGACTTTAACCCAATTTAGTTTTTGTGAACCGCTTTCCTGTTTTTTTTTTACCAGTGCAAACAGTGTTTCCATTTAATTTTCCACCATTGTCATCAATACCAATGTGAACCATGTTTGTCTGATGCATTGATAATGCAACTGAAATGATCGCATGCAAAGGAATATGTGATAAGTCGTTTCATCAAATATGCGTTGGACTGATTCGGAATGCTAAAATGTATTGTATCTGCAGGAGTACAACATGCTCTTCTGGTACTTCTGTGATAAATGCAAAGGCATATCACTCTCTCATACACTCTTGGCGATGTGCAATAATCAGCAGCAAATCTTAACGAGTTGCAAGAAGTCAGTTTTAATCACTCTAATGCAACATTGGACAGTAAATTTAAATCATTTCCGCATGATACAAGTGCACTGTACAATGAAATGAATGAACTGATGATAGAAAATAATTCTGCCGGTGAAAACGTCAACTCTCTCCTCCCCCTTCTTAGTGTTCGAGTGACTAAAATTGTTAATATAAACCAGAGTATATTAACAATTTTCAGCTAACTCAAATCCATTAAACCCTCATCCAACAGATCCAATAGATTCCAATGTGTCCAATTCGCGTTATTTAAACCCGTTGCCAAAAGTGTTAAAGAATTAGATGATCAGGAAAAAATATTTCAGTTGAATATTACATTATTAAAAAACGACTCTGCAGCAACAAAAGTTGCAGTCGCAGGTATAATCGAACAGCAAAAATACACCGTAAGTAAGCTCGATGCTATATGTAGCGGCTCCGGACTCCCAATCCACAATACCACAATATTGGATGAAATTCTTACCGAAAGTACTGAGCAAAAACCGCATTGATCTTGAAGGAACCACCAACACGACTGGTTCAACTTCTTGTCCGCCAGCCAACCTCGACGACGCTAACCAACCAACAACTTCCCCAAATCTTCTCACCTCCAAAGAAATTGACGGAAAATCCGTTTTTCATCTCGGGCACTGGTGGACACCAACCGAATAAAACGAATACAAAAACACAGGACTCTACTACTTTTTAAAGAACTCTACCAGAAACAGTAATGCAACTCGGGTAGATAAATATTTTTAGAAAAAATGTGCGTTCACCGTTTATAGCGAGAATAAATGGTTCCTGATGTTTCAAAGTTTATATCCTTTGATTTCAGTGTCTATTTGCTGACGGAGCTGTATTCTGTCTCGATTTGTTCAAATGAAAAGCAATAAACAGGAAGAACCAGTGATGTCTCGAAAAATTGTGTAATAAAACAAAATCCTAAAAATAAATCTAAAAACCTCAGCCCCAATCAAATTCTCCCTCTCTTGGGGTTTTAAAACTGGGTTGTTCCCCAATTTGTCTCCTATCCTTACATTACCCCAACAAAAATTGAAAGTATAAATCCATCCATTCTTCCAAATCAGCTTCTATCCCGGCTAAGCCCAAAAGCAACCGAGTTTCATTTACCCTTAAACCCGCTTCCTTCCTTCATTTTCATGAGGCTTTCAATATCTCTCCATCCGATGTCGTAAGTGATCTCTCCGCATTTGCCTCCTATGTGAACTCAAAACGCATCTTTCGTCTTCAACGAGCGCGTTTCAGTTTCGAAAACTACTGCTGCTCCTAACCACACTTTGACCCCCTACTTAACGGCTCCTCACCTCATTGCTCTCTATTGCCAAAACGTAAGAAAATTGCGCTTAAAGATCTCAACACATACTTTAACTCACAAAAGCTTTGACTCGAGAAATCGTTTCGTTTGTTCCCGATTTTACTCCATGGATGTGCTTGGCCACGGTTAAGATGGCAATATCGTCCGCAAAGCCTATTAATTTCTCGTTGGGAATTTTGGGAACCTGAGGATACCGTCACACATAATATTCGCGCCTACTGCAGATACTTGCGGCACACCTGCTGTAGTGTTTGGTACCCTAGTCGGTGTCATAGCTTAACTTTCTTCTGTTGAAGTAGCTAAAAGTCATTCAGAGAATGTAGTTTGGTTAGGTCATATTATGCACCAAAAAAAACAAACTAAATATTGAAAAGCAACCAGTTCAAACTTCAATACTAAAATGGCTAAAGCTTCTAAATTAGGGGTCTATGGGGGCCATATTATGCACAAAAAAAATAAGAAAAAGCATTAATTCCAAACTTCCACACTAAAATGGCCATAGTTGCTCAACTAGGAGTGTGTGGGTGTCATATTATCCACCACATCAAAAACGTGAATTTCAAACAAGTCTCACTCGCCCGAAAAACGGTTCTCGACACAAAAGTAATGATCTTTCATTAATAGATTATACGTGTACGTAATCTGTATGACTTGCTTAAGATAGCTACACTCCTGACACAACAAAAAATTCTAATTAGCACCAGTTCAAACTTTCACACTAAAATGCCAGAGCATTCAGTATAAACGTCTATTTTGCCGAATTGGAGGCGTTCCTGATGTCTAATGTGACGACTGCACAGTACTTCTTTCTTTGGAATATCCATCGGCGTGCTTGCAATATCAGTCGCCGTTTCGATTGCGTCTACTGTGGAGCGGGATTTTCGGAACCCAGACTGGTATTCTGACTCCCTTCTACTATTGTCATATGTCTGTTGTAAATGACCTTTCCAGATCCAGAAGGTAAATGGTGTATCCTCTGAGGGATCTTTTGGATTTATTTCCATTGGAAAGAAGCATTAAATGCTGTAGTTTAGTGATCTAGATATGACCCCGCTTTCAGATAGCTGTAAATTACTTCTGAAAAGACGTCCGATCTCGTGTAATTGCTGCTTTAAGGGCTCTGTTTGATATCCAGGCCTGGAATTCTCCTGTCGCTAATCTTTTTACATACCAGCTGGAATTCATCTCCTGTTACAGGTGGGATCTCTTCAGCTGCCGTTTCTATCACTTCGCGAAAACGGTTCGGTATTTGTTCGGGAAACAGCGCCTTAGTAATATTTTTAGTATTATCAGGCATGTTAGTTGAGGTGCTTTTTGTCCATTGACCTTTATCATGACGATCCTGTAGGCGGCTGCCCAAGGGTTTATGTCGGCTTCGTCCAGCAGCTTTTTTTAGGCTTCTCTTCTTAACGATCTTGTCAATTGCTTACAGATAATCAGATTCTGATTAAAATCCAGGCTTTCCCAGCAGCGTTGGGCTTTTCGTCTCGCTCTCAGACAGATAGTTCTTAGGGTAGTAGAGTGACCTGAATGGGCGGCTTTTTCTTGGAATAGTAGCACCTCATGCAGAATTAAATAGATCCTGCAGTTGGAGCGCTAGGTTCTCCGCGGTCCCGAGTTTCAGACGATAAGTACTAATAACCTCCAAAAAGATTCCTCTATCCAAAGTTGTGTCTCTCCACATTGGACCAGTCATTTCGGCGTTTCTCATTTACGAGCTCGAAAATCTCAGCTTGATGATCACTTAGTGCATTGTCTTCGTTGACCCTCACCATTTTGTGTTACGTGTTAGAAAGCTACTGGCAAAGGTTATGTCTATGATAGACGCCGTGCCTGCTTTTCGGAAAGCACTTTTCTTGCCCTCGTTAACTATAACTATAGTATGTCCAGCGTTGCGAATGTCTCGAATAGAACTTGTCCTCTTGCATCCGTGTTCCTTCTGCTTCATTCTGTAGCCCACGCGTTGAAATTTCTCCCTATTAAATACTACCTGGTTTTTTCCTCTTGTATCCGTTACAAGATCATTCAGTAACTTTTGATATTGTTCTCAGGATAGGCTTGGCAGAGCATACCAGCTGTAGAAGACGATGCAATTGATCTTCCGCCTTTCGCAAATTCGCTGGTTTTCTAAAAGGCTTAGTTTCCACATGTGATTTGTTGCCTTATTGCTTACCCAGATACATTCGTTTACCACATCAATTTTCTTTCCTTTGGTCATTTGGGCTAACAGGTCTTACGTCGTTCCGCAGTGGTTAAGACTAACCGGAGCCCCATTAAAAACTGGTCATTTATTGCGACCAACAACATGCCTGGTATTCTCTGGATTGTCCCTTTTGCAGAAGAAGCAAAGTGCTTCCCTGCTGCAGTTTATGGCTATGTGGCCCTCCACTTCGCATTTTAAGCATTGCTTTGAACGGTCTAGCTCGCTTTTGCAGTGACGTGCTATACGGCCGAGTTCAAGGCACCTGAAACATTTGGTAGGAGTCAATCGTTCGTTGATACGGCAGTTGAATCATCCTACTTTGATTCTGTCTGATTTTTGTATTACATTAGCGCTACTCGCTGGTAGGCTTATTGTCGCAATTTGAGTGTGCCTGTAGGCATTTCGTATGCTAACTAAGTCACTATCGCATACATATGTCGTTGAGCTGGTATTGTCAACCAAGCCATTACCTAGTGCCCTTAATAGTTCAGTCTTGGTGTGGGTAAGCTTAGCTCACTCTATTATTACTTATCAGAGTTTTCCATCCCCAATGCCCGTAATTGCGTCACAAGGAAACCTGGAATGGCTATTTGGAAAACTAATTTCCAATAAGATCTTTTCATAGCACTGATATTGAACGAGATCTTATGACTATTGGACTATTTCAATTCAGTGAGGTGAACAGTGATATCACAGATCACATATGTATTTGGCTTTTTAAGTGTACCTACATTGAAAAGGGGCATAGTGGGGCATAGTATCGTTTGAAACGTACCCCACTTTGCCCCTTTTTTAGGTAACTAAAGTAACTTTTCAATATGTTCGCATATATAAAAGGACTACAGATCAGCATTCATGGTCTATGGCAGGAATGAAAAAAGCTGTAGACAGTGTCGTGTCGAGAGAAATGAGCTACACGAAAGCAGCCACTTTGCACAACGTTCCACAGACAACACTAGAACGGAATGTTTCTAAATATCGGGCTAATACGGACGATAGTGTGTTTCAAAAGAAGTCGGGCCATTTCAAAAGCGTGTTTTCTCCTGATCAGGAGAAAGAACTAATTGAATACATAAAACTGATGGAAGCGCGATTTTATGGACTGACTTCACGTGATTTGCGAAAACTTGCTTTTGAAGTGGCAGAAAAAAAATGGAATCCCTCTTAGATTTGATTCGCACAGTGGTATGGCTGGTAAAGATTAGTTGAAAGGACTGCTTAAAAGACATCCAGATATCAGCTATAGAAAACTTGAACCAACATCAGCAGCCAGGGCTATGGGTTTCAATAGAGTATCGGTTGAAACATTTTTCAGCTTTTAGAAAAGATTTATGACGAACATAAGCTTACTCTACAGCGGATATACGAGTATAACGTCGACGAGACAGGCGTATCGACAGTCCCTAAAAGTCACTCTAAAATCCTGGCTTCCTGTGGTAAACGACAGGTGGGAACATTGACCTCAGCAGAAAGAGGAAAATTAATGACCACAATTCTCTGCTTTAGCGCAGTCGGCAATTATATGCCACCGATGTATATATTCCCCAGAAAGCGTATAAAACCGGAATTGCTTTGATGGATCACCAGCTGTATCTTGGGGAGAATGTCACGAATCTGGCTGGATCCAGGGTCACTTATTTGTACTTTGGCTAAAAAGATTCGTTGAGTGGTCGCATTCCATGATTCCAATGATCGAGTACTTTTATTGCTAGATGGTCATGCAACACATGTCAAATCTCTTGAGGTCATTGATTTGGCCCGCGAAAATGGTGTTATTTTATTGTGCTTTCCACCTCATTGTACATACCGACTCCAGCCACTGGATGTTGGGTTTATGAAGCCTATAAGCACATACATATTATGCCAATGAAGTAAAAAATTGGCTTCGGTGCCATCCAGGACGTGTGGTGACACAATTTCAGACCGCTGCACTATTCGGAAAAGCTTTCGTATCTGCAGCAACTATGACGACTGCTATTAATGCATATAGAGCGACAGGTATTTGGCCTATGAATAAGGATATATATTTACTAATGCACATTTTGCACCCTGAACCTGCTCAGGTGCACTTAGTTGATGAAGCCATTTTGCAGGTTGACAACACGCCACATAGACAAGAACATCTAGAAGTTGAGTCTGGGGAAAAAACACCACTCAGACAACCAACCCTAACTAGGCAACTTTCCCCACAACCTGGTTGTTCTTGGATGATTGATGGACCCTCGTCTTTTACAACAACTCCAGAACGACTGCGCAAGGAGAACAGAACAAGCAAAAGAGTAATTAAGCGAAGAGGGAAAACAGCAATATTACAGAGTCACCATACAAAAGTGAGCTTGTTGGGTATCTAAGGGTATCTAAAGATTTGGAATTGAAATTAGAAAGGAGAAAGAAAAAGAGAAAGCTTCTCAAAAGAAAAGGCAGCAAACGTTCCTTAGAAGATGATAACGATGCTGAATGCATATACTGTGGCTACTTTCGGTCAGAATCGGCAGAACGATGGATTCGTTGTGTAAAATGTTCTCGTTGGGCACACTGCTCTTGTGCAGGAGAAGATGATGAAGATGACGAAGGTGCTTGCTTATGTGCTATATGCGTTGACGACTAAATTATTTTAAAATGTTAAAATATTGATTTTACAAAATGGATTTAATTAGATTGAATTTAATTTAATTTAATTTAGATTTAATATTATTAACGTTGTTGCATTGGCAGCACTCTCGCTATTAACATTGAACTGAAGTACACTGAACTATAATATTATACCAATATTGTCCCTTTTAATTTGGGTCTAAACCTTAAACATGGTGGCAGCGGTTGAAAAAAGCGGAGAAAAAAAACCCTTAACCTCATAAGAGCCCAAATTGGAAAAAAAAACTGTGGGCATTGAGGGAATGATTTACATAACTAAAGAGATAATAATGCCTTTATTGGGGAAAACAGAAATAGGAAAACTAGGATTGATAAAGATTTCATATTTCGACGAGAAACTGGTTCGAGGACTTTAAAGAAGTGTAGATAAAATGGTAAAAAGTGGAGTTATTGCACCCATGGAGGATGCATCGGATTGGTGCGCACCAATGGTAGTTCTTTCCAAAAAGGAAGGCATTAGGATTTGCATAAACTTTACCGAGTTAAACAGGTGTTTTAGAAGGCAGGTGCATCCAATATTCGGCGTCGACCATTTACTTTCGCAACTCACTGGGGCCAAGTTTTTCACCAAGCTTGATGCGAATAGTGGTTTTTGGCAGGTTCCTTTGTCAGCAGCATCTCAGAACTTATCAGTTTTTCTAACCCCTTTTGGAAGATATAAATGTCTTAGATTGCCGTTCGGAATTACATCGGCTCCCGAGATTTTTCAAAAAAAAAATTACAAAACTCTTGGAGGGCATGAAGAATTGTGTTGCTCACATGGATGATATTCTAATATGGGGTGAGACTATTGAAGAACATGATGAGTGTGTAGAGGCTGTACTCAAAAGAATAAGATCTAAAGGGATGACGCTTAACAAAGAAAAATCGAAATTCGCCAAAACAAAAATTTCGTACTTAGGACACACTATTTCGGAGGGAGAAATTAGAGTTGATGAAGGTAAAACAAGGGCAATCAGGGAAATGGAAGCACCGAACAATGTTAAAGAAGTTCAGCGATTCCTAGGAATGGTTAACTTTATTGTTAAGTACATTCCAAACAAATCTGCTATTCTTGAGTCAATTACGAGTCTACTTAAAAAAAGAAATGATTTTACCTGGGGTTTCGCGCAAGAAAAAGCTTTCAAGGAGATAAAAGAAAGATTATCATCAGCCCCCAATATAAGAATTTATGATCCAGTAAAGGAGACTATTATCTCATGCGATGCTTCCCAAGAAGGACTAGGTGCAGTTCTTCTGCAAAAGCATGGTAAAGATAAACGACCAGTAGCATATATTTCAAGAAGTCTTACAGCAGCAGAAAAAAACTACGCGAATATCGAAAGAGAGGCATTGAGAATAGCTTGGGCCTGCGAAAAACTAAAAAAATTATTTAGTTGGAAGGAGGTTTGAAATACAAACGGATCACAAACCTCTATTGCAAATTCTACAAACTAAAAGCATAGATGATCTCTCACGAAGATTGCAACGTATGGGGATACGAATGTTGAGATACGATTACTTGATTAATTACATACCGGTCAAAAATTTTATCGTTGCAGATCATTTGTCCAGAACGCCATTGAAGGATATTCCAGAAGAAGACGAATTGAACGAAGAAATAAGCGCATATGTACATCAGATATCTTTTCATAATATAAAAATGAAAGATGAAAATATTGTTAAGGTAATTAAATCGCAAATAGATGACCCAGAGTGTCAACAATTAAAAATGTACATTAGAACGCAATGGCCGTCGAAAAACAAAATTAGTTTAGAGATGAAGAACTTTTATGCAGTAAAGGATGAGCTTGAGTAATTGACAATGTTCTATTACGGAAAAAAAGAATTGTTATACCAAAAAATTTAAGGCATATGATGCTTGCAAAGTTGCATAATGGCCATCTGGGCATTACGAAGACAAGAATACGTGCTCAAAGGACAATGTGGTGGCCCGGAATATCTAAGGACATTGAGGAGAAAGTGCGGACTTGCCCCGCATGCGTACAACAAAGGACAAATAAGCATGAACCACTAATAGCTTCTGATTTTCCAGAATATAATAGGCTTCTATGGATCTATTTAAATTGCAGTAAGTGGTACATAGTAATAACAGATTGTTATTCGAGGTTTTTTGAGGCAGCGGAACTCATACGGATGGGGATGAGGGACATCATACAGATATGTAAGTCAACGTTTTGTCGACATGGTATACCGCAGATTGTTTACACCGACAGTGGGACTCAATTCCAAAATTTGGACTCATCGAAGTTCCGACAGTTTGCCAAGGAATGGTCTTTTAATGGGATCACCAGCAGTCCACAATATCATCAGGCCAATGGTGCTGCAGAGGCCGCAATTAAAGTAGCTAAAAATATTCTGAAAAAAAAATAAAGGGAATGTTGAATTGACACTTTTGGCGTATCGAAATATGCCGATATCGAGCGGATATAGTCCAGCAGAACTGAGTTTTGGGAGGAGACTTCGGGAGACTCTACTAAATTTTAATTTAAAGGAAAAACCGGATTTCCGGAACCTAATACCGAAGGTACAATCTTATAGGAGGAGATACAAAATGAATTTTGATAGGAGATATAGAGTAAGAGAATTGAGTGAATTAGAACCAGGAGATTTCGTGCGGATTTAATTAACGCTCTATATTTAAATTCGTTGCAGACAAAGCCCATAACTGAGATACCACTAGCGGAGACACCTGATAGCATTCCAACAGCTTCCAATAAAGATTCCACAGGCGATACGGTAAGGACAGATGACACCAAGACGAGATTCAACAGATGCTTTAGTTACCAGATTCGGAAGAAGAATACATCGTATGTAGAGAAGAAAAAACAAATAATTATAGATACTTATTTTCTTAATTCTTTAATTAAAAAAAAAATACATTCTGATTAATATCTTTATATCTTAAGGGGGATGCTGTATTGGCAGCACTCTCGGTAGTTAACATTGAACTGAAGTACACTGAACTATAATATTATACCAATATTGTCATCTTATGTCATATGAATAAAGATCCCTCTTTTTAATTTGGGTCTAAACTTAAACAAACGTTGATTTGTTGGTTCTTTTGTTTCTATAGTTTTAAAAGAGATGCTTGTGATGGTAAGGAGATTCTTATTGTATTACTTTTGTGTTAGATAATTAAGACTATTAAATTTGGAATCTCTATTTTTATTTTCAAATTTTAACTACCCCACAATTGCCCATGGCCCATAGGATACCCCACTTTACCCCCATATACGGGCTATAACGGGGCAAATGCTATTTTATATTTATTTATTCACATGTCGTAGATTTCTTATCGTAATCGAGAAAAATAGATCTATAGTCATTCGCAATGCCTTAAACCATGATATTAAGCAAAAACTTGTTGTGTAATCATAATATTTTAGCTTGTAGGTACGCTTGAGTCTTAAGTACCCCACTATGCCCCCTCTCCACTAGTCTTAATGATCTTGTTTTTCATAATTGAAGATCTAAGTTACTTTTATTTGTATAAAAGTCGAAAAATCAATGTCTTTGCGTTGAATTCGTAAAAGAGCAGGCCAGTGATGTTATTAAAGACTTAAATCTATTAAAGGGTTGGTAAAAAACTTCCTGCTTTGTCTCCTTGAGACGACACATTTTCCAAGACTTTACTTGGAATCTGATATTATTTTGTTTTTAATATTCAGTAAGAACTTCAAATCTGCAAAGGAAAATTCCACTTTCAGAAAGAAAATTCCTACAAAGAAGCATACCCGTTCCCATACGAAAAAAAAAGAGAAAAAATAAATTAAATGCAGGCAAACTTTATGAACCCTCCATGGTAAACGACTTGTGGAGTCCCACTCCAATTTACATATTTATGAGTGTGATACTTGAAACCACTTCGTTCGCGAAAAACAAAAATTCAAATTTGCAAAAAATAATTTTTAAACATTTCACCATTCCCCTTCACCGCCCAGCGGGGTCACCCGTTTTTAGGCACATTTTATCCGCGACACTGTATTGTTTGTCACCCCGAGCGTTGGATCAGTCCTACCCACTGCGGCACTTGCTTGGGCGTGTATTTAATAATAAATAATTTTAATGGCCGCCTGATTTCGCTTTAAATTGTTCATAAATCTCGTATTAGAATGATAAATCGGCTGTAAAATTGTAATCCAATCTCGTTACGGTGGTGTTTTAAGGCGGGTGATGCTGTCGGCACAGCGGCACTGTCGAAATCACTGCTTCTGTTCGCAGATATAAAACGTTTGAAGCAGAAGCTGAACGTGAATGCGAGTGTATTGCAAAAAGGAGGTTAATGGATATTTTCTGAAGGACTCTGGGTGATGTTCACATAGTTTTTTATTTTAATGGTGTTCTAGTTTCTTGGGTGGAATTTTAACGCGCTCATTAGGGTAATGGGTTTTCTTAAATGGTCCTTGCCTTACCATATCAGTTGGGATATAAAATATTCGTGAGATATTTGTGCACAGCTTTCGATACTCTGAAGGGGTGCGTGAATATGTACATTCTTGGAATCGGGCCTAATACGAAAACATTCGAAGTTTCATAATCACAGGTCCACCAGCTTAATTTGGGCTGATTATCTGTGTTTGTAAGCTTTTCGTAAAATAACACTGTAAACAATATCACAGGGTAGTGTGGAGCACCTTTTATTCAAAGGGTGATTGCCAACTCATAGTTTTATTTAAATGTATCTAGCTTATGTTGCCAGTTAGAAGGTGTCCTTTTTGTATGATAAGCTCCTGTCGGTAGGCGACAGGAGAAGTTTACGTTGAAGAAGATTCAGACTGTTTTATAAAGGGAGCAGTGCAAGGATTTGCATATGTAATAGTCTGCAGAAGACCTGAATAGAAACGATGTTTTCTAGCGAATACTTTGGCCCATCAATTTTGCTACATATACTATATGTAGTTTCGAAATGACTCTCGATATCGGAAATTATTGATCATGCTGTTATTTCATCACAGAAATCGATGAGCATATGTTGCTTGTTAATTGAAGATTGGAACTAAAACTCTGTTCATCGCGGAGGGGGTGTATGCTTCCATAAGGTGTCATGGAATATTTTCGCACTCGCTTTCTTACAAGCTTTGTGGACATTGGAGCAAGAATGGGGCAGCTTTATCTATGACCTAGCACTTGCAGTCCCCATTTATAAAAATCTACGCCTCAAAGATTTATTCTTCAAATCAAAAGGGCAACGAAAGGAATCGAAAAGCTTTTAAGTTTTGTAGCCGCAACGCTGAGGTCGATGAAGAACTATGGGAACTTAGTTAAACTCAAAGAAGGACTAGGACTTCAGACTTTGATAAATACACTGCGTACGTATTTTAGCAATAAGAGGAAACCCGATTGTTTTTTTTCCTCCTCGATCAGGCATATGTGCAACTTTCTAAGCATGACGTTAAGATCAACCTTGATGATTTCAATACCTAGTTAGGAAACACGATTATATTTGATACTTAGTTGGAAACCATAGTCCAGAAGACACCTAATCGACAGCTCTACTATTCTGGAGCCAATATCAACTCTGATTAAGACATTTTTGTAGCAAAAGTGCGAATATGAATGTCCCGCTAGATGGTAGAACAAGTACTAGATCTAAAATCGTAAGAGATTGCTAAAGACTTTCTGTAGTCTTTTGCTGCCAGCGTCAAGCACAGAAGACGATGTTGTAATCAAGCCATCAAAGGTGTATAAGATCTCCTACGACCATAACAGCGAAACCTAGAATGGACCATTCAGTGCATTACTGAGGCTATGAGAACGACCCCAACTGCGGGCATGGAGGCGTTATTGAACCTATCGTTCTTCATGTAACAATTCAAGGGGACACAGCCATATATGCACTCAAGTACTTCAAACAAGGCAACCTCGTTTGTCACTTGGAAATACAAACAAATTGGAACCCAGCCTCAACAAGGGTGTACTGATAATTCGAAAACGTCTCCAGACGTATGAATAGGAGTAGTAAGATCTCGAACCCTCCTCTAATTTGGACTAAGTCAGTATGCTACCATTCTTCAAGCGGAACTAACTGCCTTATTGAAAGCTGTACTCATTTTTTATTTATATTTTCAATGCATTTGTAGACAATTTTGTTCTTATTAAATTAAACTTACAACTAAATAAAATAAAGCTTAAACTACTGTTCTCCTTCATTGAGCCACCAAAATTCATGGTGCTGCTTAGTAACATCCATCAAATCACGACTCTCTACCGCTTTACTAAATCTAAGACGGTCCGCACTGCCGTATCTGTCGTAGTTGAGTCACCTGTCCGGAGCTGTTCGAGCGACGTGGATAATTAGAGCCACCGCTAATTTATCCTTGATCAGTCCTTTTTTATCCAGATAGAGGACCACTTCTGGGGACACAAACCGGAGATCTGGTTGTTCATCAAGTTCATTGCTCTAGCAATGTGCCATCAAGTTAGCGTAATGGCGGAATTGTCCACTGTTATTAAGTTAGTCTAATTGTACAAGACTTAATTAGGATGGAATTTGATATACTCTGACTCACGTACAGATAAGCCCAAAAACCCGAATCTTGTTCATTTAACTTGCTCTCACGTTGATCCACACGGGACATTCAAATACAAGAACAACGCGGATAAGGGCCATATAGCAGATCACCTTCACCATCGCATCGAGTTGGCTGCATTAAAACAGTGTACTTGTAAGGAAAAAAGCACCCCTGGCTCTGGCCAAAGCAACTTCTATGTCTTTGATAAAATTCAGATATTGATCTAGTCAGATCCGAGGTATCTGACTACATTTCGGCAGGCAAGTGGCTGAATCTGTTGTCCCACGATACAAAACTTTCGCTCGTTCTTTCTAAGTAGTATCGGCAAAGGCGTCGTAAAAAGAAAGGTTTCCCACTTCTGAAAGTTGATCTTCAACTTCCAGTCATCGTAATATCGTTTAATATTATCTAAGTCACTTTGAGCATATTTATGATCTCGATTCAAGTCGTCTGTGTACGCTATGGCATGGTGAAGTAAGCTCACAAGATTACCTGTGTGGATACTAAATAGGATCGGCGGATTAACCGCACCGTTTTTTAATGTCAAACTTTCCAGCAGAAGTTGCATCGCCTTCCCTCACTATGAACTGTCTACTGGTGAGCATATCAAAAACAATGTATAGCAGTGGTTTACTTATATGTATATGCCCAACCTGTTCAGCTTGCAGAATAGGCGCACTAAGCATACGGTGTCGAACGTCTTCTCCAAGTGAATCAAAAAAAATAGATTCAACATCCCAGCCTATCTATTACATATGATGAAGGACTATCTCAGGGATCGTGAGCTGATCTACGAGACCACAGAAGGTCTACGAAGGAAGGAAGTAACATCTGGAGCAGCGCAGGGATCAATCTTGGGACCAGACCTCTGGAACATCTCCAATGATGATATACTGCGGATGGAGATGCCGGAAGACACCTTTCTCGTTGGGTACGCAAACGACATCGCGGCAGTGATAATGGCAAGAGACACTGAAAACGCTCAAAGAAAGTTGAACCAAGTCATGCGACGAACAACCTTCTGGATGGATGAGCACGGTCTTGGTTTGGCAACAGAGAAAACTGAGATAGTCCTTTTGGCGAAGAAGAAAATCCCGACACAAATAGACTTCCAAATTGGCTCTGAAGTCATTAAAAGCAAGGACGCGGTGAGATATTTGGGATTGAGGGTTGACACAAAACTAACTTTCTGGCAACAGATAAAGTACGCAGCGAAAAGAGCCTCTAGAGTTACAACAGCACTCAGTAGATTAATGGCGAACATAGGTGGTCCAACGCAGAGTGAGATCTGGGCAGACGTGCTCCGACAAGAAAAGTACCAGAAGCAGATGGCGGCAGTGCAAAGACGTGGAGCTCTACGCGTGGTTAGCTCTTACCGAACGGTGTCGGAACCAGCCGTCCTTGTAGTCGCAGGAGTGACTCCCATCGATCTCCTAGCGGCAGAAAGGAAGTACGTCCCCGAAAACAAGGTGGAAATCGGATTGGAAGCGGCAATCGACCAAGCAGAGCAACAAACGATAAGGAAGTGGGAAGAGCGCTGGATCTCAGAAAGCAGAGGAAGATGGATAGCGAGGCTGATAAGAAATGTGGGTGAGTGGAAAGACCGGAAACATGGGGAGGTCAACTACTTCGTCACCCAGTTCCTCACCGGACACGGAAATTTCAAAGCCTTTTTACATAGAATCGGCAAAACGGATAGCCCAGCCTGCCAGTACGGCGACTCCCCAGCAGACGACGTACATCACACATTTTTTGCCTGCAGAAGATGGGAAGCCCAACGCACAGCACTAGAAAACAGCATTGGTGCCTTCAACCCAGAAAACATAGTGGATAAAATACTGACGAGTGACCTGAACTGGGGAAGAATTTGCCCGTTTGTAGAAGATATTCTCAGAAGAAAGAAAAGAGAAGAAACACGTAAACCCGAAAGGGTGTTGGATCACAGCCCCTTGAAGTAATGCGAAGAGCGGTCCCAGGGGGTTGTGTCAGAAGCCACAGTGTTGGGAGGAGTTTTAGTCCGTATGATCTGAAAGCATGCGGAGAGAGCCGGACACATGGGGATGGTCAACGCCAACAGACCTCCTTATGGTGCGTAACGCATTTCTCCTCCCCCCAAAAGTGAATCAGGCAGGCGCCCGTATATTATTTCTTACTTTTGTTCCACTGAATATCAGATACCAGTTTAAACGGAACATGTGAGATGTCATGTCTCGCCTAAAAACCGAATTGATTATCCGGAATTACATTTTTTCCTCGACCCACTTAGTCAGGACTCTATCGAATATTGGGAATATTGGGAAGGAGACTTATCGACCGAAGATTCGCCGGATTGAACGCGTCTCTGTCCCTATCGGGAATCGGATGCATCAGTGCTGTCTTCCAATGCGATATATAATGTGCATAATTCATTGCATTATTCTCACCCGGGTGGTGGAAATGCACACCGCTTCTGGTGGGAGATGTCGAAGCGCAATGTTCGGTAACCGATCGGCTCTCACTGATTTCTTACTTTTCAGTAATTTGAAGATTATTTGGAGCTATTCCTTCGAAATCAATGGTGGTAGTTCCTCCTATCGCTTCTACTTTCTCCTAAGGACCTTCGATCACAAAGAAGTTGTCATATCGACAGCTTTTTCTGGATCTAGGCCTGCTGTTAATAGTAATTGTTCATTGTTCGTTTTTCGTTTTTCGTGCGACCTTTAGACAAGGAAGACTGTTCTGATCAATTCTCCGAACATATTCGGGTTGCTGGTGTTTACAGCCCGAATTTTATTGTTCCAATACAAACTTACAGATGCTCTGTAATTCCCTTTTATTAATATTTGGAAGTTTTTGATCAACGATTTCAATGTCATGACCTCTGAGTTATGTCTGTCAATAAACCGTCTGTACAAGGTCTTTAGTTTTGACAGCAGTCTACGTTTGTATTACGTTGCAGAATGTCTCTTCTTTGTCCGTATGTTTACACCGAGTTATCGTATTGTCCATGGTTCGTTTTATGGTCTCGTCCATTTGCTTAAGGTAACCATCAATCTCCCTATTTGACAGATTCCTGTTGGGCGGTGGATAGAGCGAGTTCGAAGAAAGTGCTCTCGTCATTGTTCTGGAGAAGTGTGTCCAACGTACCCTTCTATAATTGTGGGAATACCAATTCGGCAATATCGTTGGGAACGGATATTTCGGTACTAAGACAGCAGTGGTCACTGTCATATACGAAAGTACCTAGACAGTTTGTATTCTTTTGGTTCATGTGTCCAGCAACAGGAGATCCAGATAATAGAAGTGTCTGGGAAACGACGTTTTTACACCGAGTCGGTACATAACACTATGTTGACCCCACCAATTGAGTAGTTTCCCTGTAGTTTTTGGTGTATTATTATGAAATTAATCTCTTCAGATTCCAGCCTTAGGAATCGAAAAAGTGTTTCGAGTTCTGAGATAAATTAGGTGGATTGATTAGTTTCAGGCACATAGACCGAGACCATACAAAACTGCTTTCCCCTTCGGAGAAAGATGTAGCAACTGGAACCTATGTACTAGGTGGCTATATACCCTTTTAAATTGCAAGCATTTTCTAATAAAAGACTGCAACACAAACTCCTTGTACGGAGTTCTTACAATTTTATATTTTTTGTACCTCAGTGCGGGCTTTTAGCTTTGTTTAGCTTTGTTTCTCTAACCAATAGCAAGTCAGGAGCTTCGTCTTTGAAAAACCTAAAAAGTGTAGCTCTTCGTTCGATATATCCATTACAACAGGAGATGCGCTAAACCCGTCAAGAGCGCGTAGATTTGATCTGCACGCTTGGTTTTTTCCTGAAGCTGAGGTTATAGCTGAGCCATCGGCCCTTGGATAGAGGGCAAGATAGTCAGACAACTTCCGGTGCCTTAGGCGCTGGGGCCTGAGAACCTATCTTCACTAGTTGTGCCGTACTGCTTCGAACTGCCGACATTTGGGCGTATGTAAGCTCTATTCATTCTACTCAGTAAATAGCATGAACGAGTCAATATAACTATAGTCTCGGATATTCGAAGTACTAAGCAGCCACGTAACAAACTCGTCACTCAAAACAAGTCTCAGTAGCCAAGAGGTGCACGATGGCAATGAAAAATCAGACCACTAGGCCAAGCATATGGAGAAGGGCCATTTGTCGGACCCTGCCAAAGCTTTGGTTTTAGCCATAACCACTCAAAACAGGTAAAAAATACTGGGCAAGATTATCCCCTGTCAAAAATATTGGAATGATTTATTGTAATATACCACGATCATCTGGGTGATAACCTAGAAAGGGTGGTACTGGAAGCTGGAAGATAAAAAACTGGCCTCATCTTCTGATGCGACGCTGACGCTCATCACACAGTATGGGGCAGTACCGACATCATCGATAAGTCACTTTTTGATTATATTGTAAGTACTAACCTCATTGTTTGCAACACTGAAAATAAGCCCACTTTTATACTCGTAACAAGAAATCGACAGGAAGTGCTAGATATCACTCTTGTCTCCGACAGCATCACTCAAATGCTAACGAACTGGATGGTATCGTCTGAGCACTCGTTTTCAGAGTACAGATACATTCAATTCAGCCTAAGTGAAAACTTATTAGCCAAAATACAGAGGAATACTGTCAGAACCGCTATCCTCTGAACTGTGTGACACCAATGAGCTTGACATGAAAGTCAGGGAATTCATGTGGTGGACATCAGCACTGGGACTGCTTAAAAACACTCGCAGAAAACTTTTCAACTTAGCAGAAAGCACAAGAAAAGTGACTGACTGAGACTCATACAATGAATCCCACAAATTACAGCATAAAGAACTGAGGAGGGCAAAGCGACAGTCCTGGAGTTCATTCTGTGGGAAAATAATAGAAACCTCTGAAGCATCGCAGCTAAGAAAAATCTTCTCTACAAATCTCATGATGCCTAGCTGTTTTAAAAAAACTGATGGCTCTTGGACAACCTCAAGTGATGAATCACTCAACCTGATTCTGGACACCCACTTTCCAGGTAGCTCCCAATTCGCTGCCAGTAGCAACTCAAACAGGCCTACTGCAACCGGGACCAAAATTCATGGACTGATTACAAGAGACAAAAGTGCCCAGCTGCATAGCTTCAAACCATATAAGTCTGCTAGTCCGGATGGTATAATACCTGCAGAGCTACAGAGGTCCTCAGATATTATTCTGCCTTCGCTAGAAAATATTATCAGGAGCTGTGTAGAGCTGATCCACATTCCACCATCATGGAGAGAAGTAAATGCAGTTTCCATTCCCAAAGCCGGAAAATGCTCTCATGTTGTCCCAAAGGACCTGATAAATACTCGTATAAGTCTATCATCTTTCCTTCTCAAAACTCTAGAACGTTGATTGATATCCATGTACGAACTAAAATTGATCCGAGACTTTTGTCAACAGCTTATCTTGTCCACTGTAAAGGAAAGTCGGTGGAAACCGCTCTGCATTCACTGACCAGCCACATCGAACGATCCCTACAGCATAGAGAGTACACAATGGTTGCTTTCCTGGACATACCTTTAACAATATCAACACATCCGCAATCACGACTGCGCTGTCAACTGTGCACACGACTGACTTGGGGAGTTGATCGGTCTTATGGTAAATAGCAGGGTAATCAACTCCAAACTGGGTGGAGCTTCTGCTAACAGACTTGTCAGCAGAGGTACGCCGCAAGGCGGTGTCCTCTCTCCCCTTCTATGGAACTTAGTTGATAACGAACTGCTGATATATCTAGAAGCGGGTGGTAGCAGGATGATTGCCTATGCGGATGACGTTCCTATAGCCCGCTCAGATAAGCATCTTAATACCATTGAATAGCTCCTTCAACTAAATCCTAACAGATTAAACCGTTGGGCAGATCGCTGTTGATAGGGGCTAAACCCCCATAAAATTGATCTTGTCCTCTTTTCCAGTACATACAGAATTCCAATTAGAAACCTTCCCTCAATAAACGATACCAGTTTAGTCTTTTCCGATACAGCAAAACAGCAGATTCTCATTTTTGACAGGAAACTAAACTGGAAACCTAACATTCAAGAAAGAGTCCATAAAGCCAAGTAGTCACTGGGAGCAACTGGGGCCTTACACCTAGCATGACCTACTGGCTATACATGTCGGTCATAAGACCGATACTCACCAACGGGGTTGCTGTCTTAGGGTACGGCCTTAGACAATGCAGTCAACTGCAGCAAACTAAACAGAGTCTAAAGAACAGCATGTCTATGCATAAGCGGAGGCTTACGGTCTACTCCCTCTGCGGCATTAGACAATCTGTTTCATTTGACACCCCTCAATATATTTAGCAGCCAAGTAGCTGCGACTGCAGCTATTCGCCTTAGTGGACAGTGGACAAATAATTCGTTTGGACTCAGTAATATTCTTACTGCATTAGGAATCCGCACAGAGAACATAGATTACACCATACCTGAACTTTGGTTTGACAAATACTTCCATGTAAGTTTCCCCTCTGGATCCTTCTGGAAGGAAGATGCTTTCATGGAGGACAAGTTAATCCACTTCTACACAGATGGTTCTAAACCCGATAGCGGAGTTGGTGGCGGCGTTTTCTCAATTACGCAAAGTCTGAGTATTTCTTTCCGTCTTCCAAATCAGTGTAGCGTGTTCCAATTATAAAACCGCCCTTGAATGAAGACCATCTCTTATGGAGATAGCAGAGCTTCAACCTTCACCTTTGCTGGGTGCCGGGCCACAGACACATTCCAGTGAACTATAAGGCTGATGTTCCAAAATTGGAACTACTCTACCTATTCTACCGGAAAAGGGTAGCATAGGTATGCCAATCGCTACGTGCAAATTAATAGATATTAAAGCTGGATGCCAATAAAAGAACAGACCTTAGGTGTGTAGCGACTAAGCAAATCTGGCTAAGGCTAGATCCGAATCGTTCTAAGAGTCAGATCCTTCTAAATAGGAAACATCTCAGCGTCATCATAGGTGCCATCACTGGACACTGCCTCATAGACAAGCATGCAAGAAGGCTTGGTGCTTTTACAAACGATTTCTATATGGACGAGGAGGAAGAGGAGACAATGCTCCACCTACTCTGTACATGTCCAGCTCTCTCCCAGAGAAGAAAACTTCACTTAAGATCTTTCTTCTGCAATGACCTAAACGACCTAAAGAATGTAGACGTAAGCTGTCTCCAACGCTTCATCGTAAGCTCAAACTGGTTCCATTTGTAAGAAGATCATAGATCCACGTGGCATCACAATGGGCCAATAGGCCTAAGTGGCTTGGTGTTTCCAACCGCCACTCTTACCTACCTACCTACCATTGTAATATACTCTTAACCACTCAAGGAAGTTCCAAAATTTTGTCCTTGATTGGCAGCAAAAAGAAGCAGAACGCTGACGTGTTACTTCCTTTGTAATAAACATCTTTAGAGATTGGCAATCATCTCCACCAACATATGTATCTACGCGTATATGCTGTGAAACTGGGTAGACCAATAACCACCTGTCCGGCTCTGCCACGTAGACGAACAACATTTCCAACACTTTCTCAAAGAGGGGGCTGATCCAATTCATGTAAATATAAAGCAACTATCTGAGAGCAGTACAGAAAGGCCTTTGCCATATTCTGGTAATACTATGCCATACCACACATCGACTGTATAGAAGGTAATCAGGGAGATGTCACTAGAGCTGCTGCGGATAATGTAGCCTATAGCTCAAAGATGGGCTTAGAGCTACACGCTACCGCCAAGAAAAGAGAAGGTGGTAAGGTCTCGCTTTTCTTTGAACTAAAAAAGTAAAAATTCGCTCTCATAAATAGTTAAGAAACCATTATTTGAGACCCTCATAGTCCCACTGCTGCTATATATAGTCGACTCAGTGCATGCAACTGGACACAGTTAATAGGGTGGAATGTTGGTTGAAGTCCAGTTCTACTCCTTACTGTAAGGCAAAATTTAACTGAGTAAGTTTTGTTAAATTTGTCCATAAGTTTTTAGTGAATTGACCTAATTACATAGCGTTGCTACTTTAAAGCATATATGGTATAAGTTTCTTTCCCATCATTATTAGAGGAACCCTTGACCCCGGATAAGAGCCTTTTCTTAAAATAATTCGTACTCGTAGGTCGGAGGACCTCTAAATCAAGCTCTGTAGCCGTCCCTAGTGTCATATTGTTCAAACATTTCTACTCCACACCATTAATTTATATAACAGCATGTTTCAATGACACATTGCCTTTAACTCATTTTTATAATTATTTATACTTTCTCGCTCTGCTGGACACTTCTTCTATCTTTAAAAAATAAAAAAAAAGAACGCAAGGGTTAATCTCACAATAAATATGACTAATTGGCCAATTTAGGCTAACAGAAAACCGTCTGTTGCACAAGGTCCACTCATTAATAATTGCTCCCAGAAAAGAATCTGATACTGATTATGTAAATTTATCAAATCAAGAGGCAGCATCATAGCAGAATTAATTAGGTAAAGGGGTGATTCCACTGATTCAGCCTACTGACGCAATTAATTGACCAATTTTTTAAAAGTTTTCCTTCGTGTAATTGTTAAAAAAAATGAGACTTTCCTGGGGATGATTCGTCTTACCACTTGAATCCGAAAGGAAAGTGTGAAATGTTTTATTAAAATGTTATTAATTGGGTGACTTTTGATACCCAGGAAGAAGAAAAAAAATTAACGCTAATGAGCAGAAAATCGAGCTAACTGCCAGTGGCACGTGATAAAGTGTCGATAAGGGTGAATTTGTCAATCGCAAGATACAAAAATAATCCAGCGAAACGTCATTTCTTCAGCTTAAATGGATGTAATTTGATAATGATTTTTTTTTTTCTTCATTTTTGTACGAGTAAGTCATCAGTGGATATCCTAGCTCGTGGCATATTACCTATTCAATTGACCTGGATTTCAATCCTAATACTAAAAGTCACGTACAAGGAACCCAAATCAAGAAGGGCCAAGTGAATTGAAGTTAATGCACCTTGAGGCGGTAACATATATTCAGAACTGTCAATTAGTGGACGCTTTCTTGTAAAAATGACAAGAATATTAAAGTGTCCTTAATTTTAGCAAATTTTGATAGATTTTATCTTCGAGTATTGCTATGCAAGGATTAGAAATGACAAGATTTGTACGTGCTCGTAGGTATTCAACAGCATGAAAACAAATGATTGGCTAAGAATGTGGTAGGAGCAGAATTTTAGCCTAAACTCAGGGAAGATGCATGAAAAATAATTTAGGACTTTGTCGAAAACGATGAACGGAAATCCGTTCCACTAAATGCAATAGTTGAACTTTCTGGTCGGAATGCCGAAGCGTTGGCACGTACATAAGCCGACGGTTGCTTGCCACTGTTCATTTAGACCAGCAGCTAGAACGCCTAAGCAGAGCTCGTGTCTATCCTGTCCATTTCCACACGGACGTATCTATATTCCGGTGGGAACCCTAGTTGTAGGATAATTCATCAATTTTATTACATGATCTGGGTATTAGTTCTGATACGGAACCCAATATCAAATATCCTAAAATGACTTTGAAATACTATACACTTGCTTCGACCAAATTAGAGTTACATAGGATCGCGATCAATAACGATTCGATATTCATCTTCACGGCTAGATCAAAAATGACGCTGACATTTTCTTTGACTATCTACAATTTTCAAACAAATTTCTAGACTCTGGTATAATCTTCCAAGCCAAGTTATTAGACGGAACAAACGTAAACTAACTAGCGATAATGGAATAGATCCCATGAGGATATTGCCACGTTTATTGTCAGGCAAACTGTTATCAATTCGATCATAGAAATAAAGTCGTAGCTTGTTGAGCACAGTTGTAATAATCGTAATGCAATTTGCGTTCAGCATTAGTCTCGACTGAATCCATGGACATAGAGTGGTAGTAGCACACGATTGATTGTGCAATACATATGCCACTGACTCGGAACTGACGGACGAACGAACTAATCCTAAAAAACAGAATAGCACTATCAATACCTGGTCGATCACTCACAGACCTAAAACTACATGTAATCTCCCAAAAGTAACGGGTGACCAAATAGCAATGATAGTTTTCCAAATTGTTATGTTTCAGCAGCTGTCGAAGTTACAATGGCATTAAGCTCAAAATATTCAGTTCGGTTTGCCACTTCATCGTGCATCGCTTTACGCTCGCCGAAATTGCGGAAATTATTAAAAACTTATGGAAATTCCGGCTCAGTCGTAAATACGCAACGTGAATTTCGTTGTGAGGTAGGTCGTCATCATGGTTTCAGTGCGCAGGTAATTTGTTGCGCCGTGGAAAAGTTGGAACGTGAGTACACTCTTTTGGGTCTTAAGCCACCAACCAGACAGAGATTGGTGCGAAATGAAGAAAACATAACCGACGTAGCGGCCAGTATCGAAGAAGACCCAAAAATGTCGAAGCGGCGCCGATTAGCTGAATTGGGCACCGCCAGAGAGTCAACCAGACTTATTTTGCGGTTGGATTTAGGCCTTCATTCGTATAAGATTGTGCTGATGCAAGAATTGAAGCCGGATGATCATATACAACGCCATGAGTTTGCTAATTGGGCACTGAGAATGTTGGAAGGAGATCCGGATTTTGGGCAAACAATCATCTTCTCGGACGAGGCCCATTTTTGGCTCAGCGGCTAGGTCAAAAAGCAAAATTGCCATGATTGGAGCAAACACAATCTACAAGTGTTCAGTCAAGCATTAATGCATCCACAAAGATTGACTGTTTTGTGCGGCATCATCGCACCTTATTTCTTCGAAATGAGGAAGGAGACACCGTTACCGTCAATTGACTCAGGTATAGAGCAATGTTAATCGTCTTTTTGTGGTCAGAACTCGACGACATCGATACGAGGGCGGGTCAATAATTCCGTGCATTTTTGAATTTCTGACCTCTTTACTGAAACAGCAACACTGCTCCTGTCAACAGGCAGTTGACTCCTGTCAAAATTTAAACTTGCTGCGTCAGTTAGTTTGTGTTTGACAGCTATTTTTATCAGATTACTCACTAATTTGAGGAGAAAATGGAAAAAAGTGAATTTCGTGTGCTTATTAAGCATTATTTCTTGCGAAAAAAAACCATTACCGAGACCAAGGCTAAGCTTGATAAATACTATGGGGACTCTGCACCATCGATTTCAATGGTAAAAAAGTGGTTTACTGAATTTTGTTGTGGCCGTACAAGCACTGAAGATGCCGAACGTCCTGGACGCCCAGTTGAGGTCTCTACACCCGAAACAATCGAAAAAATTCACGATATGGTGTTGGCCGACCGAAGATTGAAAGTGCGAGAGATTGTGGAAGCCGTAGGGATCTCGCATGGCTCAGTGGTTTCAATTTTGAATGATCACTTGGGCATGAGAAAGCTTTCCGCAAGATGGGTGCCGCGTTTGCTCACAGTCGACCACAAGCGCAATCGTGTAACAACTTCACAGGAAGGTTTGGCGTTGTTTAATCGCAATATGGAGGAGTTTTTGCGCCGTTTTGTAACCGTGGACGAAACATGGATCCATCACAACACACCAGAGAACAAATAACAGTCAAAACAGTGGGTTTCTAAGGGTGAATCGGCGCCAAAGAAGGCCAAGGTGGGTTTGTCAGCCAATAAAGTTATGGCGACTGTTTTTTGGGATGCACGCGGGATAATCCACATTGACTACCTTCAAAAGGGAAGAACAATCAATGGGGAATATTATGCCAACTTATTGGACCGATTCAATGACGATTTGAAAAAAAAACGACCTCATTTGGCCAAGAAAAAAGTTCTTTTCCACCAAGCCAATGCAAGGGTGCACACATGTGCAGTTGCCATGGCAAAAATCCATGAATTGGGCTATGAATTGCTCCCTCATCCACCCTATTCTCCAGATTTGGCTCCGAGCGACTACTTCTTGTTCCCAAACCTGAAGAAATGGCTTGGTGGAAAAAGATTTGACTCCAATGATGAAGTCATCTCGTCATTTTGAGGACCTCGACAAATCATTTTTTTTGGAAGGGATAAAAAAATTGGAGAAGCGTTGGACAAAGTGTATAGAGCTCAACTGAGACTACGTTGAAAAATAAAATTATTTTTTTATCAAAAAATCTGTTTTAAATCCAAAAGTCACGGACTTATTGATCCGCCCTCGTATATCCGACTCCAACTAGACAGCGCTACATGCCATACAAGCAACACAATGCTCGAAGTTGTGAAGGAGAATTTGGCGACTGGGTCATCTCACGGCGATAGTTTATCAATTGAGTGCCGCGGTCATGCGATTTGATACCACTAGATTAGTCCTTAGTCTACGCTAACAAGCCAACTACTTTGGACGAGCTCGAGGCCAAAAGTCGACACGCTGTTTGCCAGAATAACGCCACACATATTCGGCCGATTCATGAAAAATTGAACCGACTGCTTCAAGTACTGCCAGCAAAGCCCAGGTGGCCATTTGAATGATGTGCTATTCCACACATAATGGCATAAACGTAGCTTCAAAATAATCAGAACCAGTTTTACATCTCACACCGTTGTTGTTTTATTTAAATTTTCTTTCCTTTCGTTCTTATCTGGTCGCCCTTTATATGCAATAATGCTGCGTCTTAATGACTATAATCTTTGCAGATGCTGAGAAAATGAAAAATCATGGGAGGGATACTCCACACTTTTTGCAATATGGCTGCCAATCTAAGGCCTGTAGAAGCCCATGACCTGACAGTGCTTTCGAATTCACGTATGGATCAGCATGACTAGGATCCATTCAAGGGCCCATATTAGGATCAAAGTCAATAAGAAAGAGGACCTGCAATTGAGATAGCTAGAATACGTAGAGTGTATGAACTCCGCTGTTCCTCTAAGACAAAGCGGTGACACACAGTGGAATATCGCATCAAAATTAATGATCGTATTTGGAAGTATATTTAAACTAACTTATTACGTGAAATTTTATGGAGCTGTTTAGGTATCGTTCCACTGGCAAAAGATGGTGCGTAGGGGCCTTGACCTACCGTGGAAAGTAGCGTCAATAAAAATAAAATGGACCAAATAGAACAGAGCAAAGCTGTTTAGAATTGAAAATTGAGTCATCCCAGAGACTGAGACAAAACGTTCAGGAGGTATTACTAGCTACATTCACTATGAGCAGTGCTACCTACACATTTGAAAATTCGTGGGAAAATAAAATGTATCACCTCGCCGTTTCAGATAGAGACCATGAAGTTGGATGTGATAAGAAAGGGTCAGATGACACATGGCAACTAAGTATTGGGGAAACGTTCCCTCCAGCACAAAACAAAGCAAATAGAACTAAAAAAGGAGTATATTGTGCTGGCCTTGTATCCAGCAAAGCGGTTCTATTCACATGTTTACACCTAGCCTCAAAATTGACGATCGGTAATATCGTTGATGGTGGAATTTAGGCGATTCAATCATCGGTTTGATTAAATGTGACAGATTCCTTATGTGAGCTACTTCCACGCATTTGGAACTGGGGTCAAAGTATTTTCTGGACTAGCCAGAGCGGTAAAAAATAGACAATTGCGGAGGAAAAAATCAATGGCAGCTCTTATATCGCCGAAGTTGGTCACTGGCTCTGGAATACATGAGCCTCAAAGGAAATGGTTCTTCAGACTTGTAAATAACCCCACCATTCAAAACCTCTACTGTCGCGAAGAAACTAAGAGCCTCGAACATGAAAGAATTCACTGTTAATTACCAAGCCAAACAAAAAATTTAAAAAACCTCGGACGTGCCGTCAAACAAATTCCGAAAGCCCCTAATTGTTATGAAGCATATAGTACTGCCATTCAGGAAGCACGGTAGGATGGATCTGACAAAATGAGGATGAAAAAAAATGGTCTAGGAGACTCCTGAGAATGTAACATATTTATTTGTGATTGCATCTGACAGAATCCCTTTTCCGTCTTTGTAGAATGCCAATGGAGAACGCTCGTTGCCCTATAAAAGTAGTCATTGACACCACTGAGGAATTTCATATCGAAAAATGATTTCGGCGAGTCAAAGCGCTGTTAGGTGATTTCTTCAAGGTTGTACTTGAAAGATCTGTACTTGAATCTCACAAGTCAATAACGCAGACACAAATACTAGTATACGCTAATGACACCGACAATATACATAGAAGGAAATCAGCGGGCTGTCACTGGAGCGTTTTGCGGCTATTGCAGCATAGGCGGCGAAGATAGACTTAGAATTCGTCGCTATCTCCAAGAACAGACACTCAACAACTATGGCTTTCTGCGAGAGAAAACTATAGCTTTTCGCGGTAAACGACAAGACATAATTTGGAGGCTTGTTGTAAACCACCGATTAAGGCAATAGGTCTTGAGAATTCCACTCAAGCCAGCAGAGAGAGAACTTTTTTTTTTTTTTTTAATAATGAGCGCGAACTCAAGGGGCTTGTGTGCCCTTAAAATGTTTGTACATAGCGCGAGCGCAAGAAATTTAGGGAGGAAGAAGGACAGATACCGATGTACATTATTTTTAAGTGTTTGTAAGTTGTAACGATCAGGAAACACAGAGATCGGCAGGGCATTCCATAAGCGAGTTGTACGGCTTAGGAACGAATCACGATATTTTAGAGTACGTCCGAAAGTGGGCTTGAGATTGTACTAATGAGCACTGATAAAAGTGAGTGGAAATAGCGATAAAACAAAGTGAGACACGAGACATTTCTTTGGTGTTCGAGAATGTCAATTGATTGAGTGATGTTAGTATCACAAATGAGTTTTATCACACGGTTTTAAATCCTATCTAGCAGGTGTACAGATGTTTTAGGCGTACCTGCCCAGATGTGTGCACTGTACTTCAATTTCGTGCAGATGAATGGGAAAGGGAAAAGTATTTTCTACATCGTTTGAGGAAACCTAGACACATCGCAGCATTTTTGGCGACATCGAATATGTGGTCATTCCAACGTAAGTTGTCATAGACGCACATACCGAGAATGGAAAGTTTATCGGTTTCGACGATGTAAGTGCCATCCATGGATAATGGCTGGGTGTTTCAATCTCGCTTTAACGACAGCAGACAGCATTGTGTTTTGGAAGCATCAAATTCCAGTTTGTTTTCATAGTTTCCCAATTGGATATGCTGTTAATATCGGAATTTAATTAGCTTAACATAAACCGACAGCCGACTACCAGGGACGTGATTTCGGGAACGAATACGAAAAGCAGAGAGTACTGTCATCAGCATAGGAATAGAAAGGACAAAGGACAATAGATCGTTTATAAAAAATAAAAAGAGTGTCGAAGACAGAACGGACCACTGGGGCACACCAGCATTTATTTTGTGAATATCAGACTTGAAACCGTCCAAGACAACTGGAATTGAACGTTCCGAAAGGTAATTTCTAATCCATTGAACAAGAGAGCCGTCGATCCCAAATGCACGCATTTTCGTCAAAAGAGCCTGATGCCAAATTCTGTCAAATGGCTTAGAAATACCAAGTGCAACTATCTTGCTTTCTCCAGATCGATATATGTTTTGGTTCCACTTGTCGGTGCGACATGCCATCAAATCACCAGTGGACCTGTTGCTACGAAAACCATACTGCCGGTCATTAAGTAGTTTCTGTAGGGCCTGTAGGAGGAGAGAGAGGAAGATTTGCCTGTTTTAGAGACGGGCTGGACAACTGCTCTTTTCCATCTGCTCGGAAAGAGACCTAAAGAGTAGGATTAATGAAAAAGCTTACTCAGTGGTTTTACCAGCGTTGAATAACACCTCTTCAGAACTGCACCAGCGGATTTATGTATGTTGAGGTCTTTACGTACTCTTAGTGTAGGCGGAGGCAAAGCACAATCTGGGAGTGTTGAATTGGCAGCGAGCAGATTGGCCTTATCCAAAGAGCTGACAGCTGGAATGTTATTGTAAATGAGCGTTGGGATGGAGGATGAGACAGAATTTCTAATATTTTTAACGAACGACCAAAAATGTGTGCTATCTTTGAGACATTTTAATATTTTTTGCCTCAATTTTTGGTCGTATTGGAGTTTTACACGGTTAAGAAAGATGTTGCAGTCATTTCTGGCTCGTTCAAACTCTTTTCGGTTTTCCTCTGTTGGGCTGGTCTTGAAAGACCGAAAAACATTTCTCTAACCCTGACAGACTCTTTACAGCTCGAGTCGTAGTACGCCTTTTCTTTCGGTTTGATGCTCTTCATCCGATGAGAGATAAAGTTTCTCATTCCAAATAGAATGGTGTCTGTGATCATATCAGCAGCGGCATTCACGTCGTATTAAAAAAACATAACGACCAGTTATAATTTCTAAAGAAGCTGATAAGACCGCTCCAGGGGGCTTTCCATACGGTTCTTTTAGGAGTCTTTTCACTAACTGTGTGGTGGGTGTACGAGAAATTAGCTGGTATGAAACAATGGTCCGACGAGCCTCCACATCAACGGAGTACTTATCAGGTGAGAGGTTAAAACAAGTCCAGGGTGATGGCGGTATGACTATCAACGTCTGGTATTCGTGTGGGCTCATTTACAAGCTGGGTCAAGTTATTTTCCGCAGCCAATATCTCAACACACCATTCTTCGGCTGTTGTCTGTCCAGAATGTCGAAGCCAACCAGAATTATGTATATTTAAATCGCCCGTAATCACGATTTCAGTATGTGGCTTTAGGGATACAATTCTTTGTATGGAGTCAAACATCGCATCAAACTCTTTAAAGGTCGAGTTACTGTCCAGTTTGGTTCTTCTGTAATTAAAGCAGTAGTGGATACTACATTGTGGTGGAATTTGGTAAGCTACATCATTAAGCATATAAATGGCGAGACCGCGATGAGGGAAGAATAGTGGCACTAGTTCGTAGCCAGGTATCTTCAGATCAGAGTGATCTGAGAGGTGTGGGCGGGGATCTACCTGTGTTTCACTAAGTGCCAAAACAGCTGGTTAGTTTTTTGTCCGCGTATATTGGCTACGCCCATCCTGAATTCCCTAGTCATAACTACAAACAAACACAGTAAATACAAACACCGACGATACTAAGAACGGCTGCGAAGTGAAAATTCTGACGTTGGTTTACCGCATCAAATTGCTGTAGGTGTTATGCCCTTACAACAATATGAAACAGTGCTCCAACAAAATTTTCACTCACGGGTTGTGAGACGATATTATCGAAAATATATCTACGAATGTAAGGTTTCCGTACGTCAATATGCACAAAAGAACATGGCGGTCACCTAATAAAAAAATACATACTCAACTAAATTAGTCGTATTGTGTTGGGGATATTTTTTATTATTACGTTGGATTTGTTTTTCTATAAAACCTCTGTGTAACTCCTTCAGACTCAGGTCCAACAAAGGTTGGTAGCATGTTGACGCATTTATTATCCTTCCATATCAAATTGGAAATACTCGTAGATACTCCTTTAAAGTCTGCAACAGTTTTCACAGAGGTTCCCCTTGGTACCTTCTTCATACCATCATCGTTTGGTAGCGTGTAATTCGGAATCGTATTCCGCCTCACTGTTCCCTGTGATAGGATTTATATTTTTGCCTAATAGTAGTTGAAAGGACATATAAAAATTGTCAAAGTAATGTTGAATTTGCATATCCGAGGAAATTTTCGGCACAAGCGCACGACAATATTGCTACTTGATCCAAAGTCTGCAACTTTGTGAGCTATCCGTTCAGCAGTATTATTTTCAAGTCCAGTTTAAACACAAAACCAGGTACACCACATAAAACAAAAACTTTATATCCCCATTTATAAGCCTTTATTGCTTCAAATGATGTTTTGCTTTTGATGCACAAATTTGTTCATCGACGGAAAGGAATCGATAAGCACTTAACGATTTTTGAAAAGTTTGTCAAATTCGGATGAAGTTTTGTCAGTCACTATTTTGGAATTATCATTGAAGTGCAGCACTGAACGAACTTTTTCAAAATAATGTAGTGTCATCGAATTCTTCACTATGTCGATTCCGATGTCTCTATCTCAATAAAGTCACTTCCAGCAGCTCATTCTCCAGAGAACTTACTTACTTTCTTGGAGTTCCCCGAGAAGAAGTTCGTAGTGAGCTCAAGGTGTCAGGACCAACGGTCACTTCGGTCATTATAGAAGAGCGGGGAGCGCCTTCTATTTCAGAGACTTGAGTAGTGGCCAAGTCGGTCAAGCATATCTCCTCGGATGAGTAGTTGCAATGTAGGAAAATGTAGGTGCCAAATACTGCCTCAAGAACTCCATCTGAGCGGAATATTTCCATGGGACATCAGTCTCCTCCGAGACCCGACAAATTCTTCGATACAATCCTATTAAAACTGTCTCAAATAGTTTCCCAAGTTTCAACTGTACGAGTAAATATGAATTTTAGAAGAACCAAAATTTAATTTTGATTAATACTTACCAGGAGCATCAACTTCTTTGGGGACTTTCTCCCACTCCAGTATCTCCTTCCACCCATTTTTGCAATGTGGATTTGCCAAATTCCTCATTCCTTGTGTTCCTCGCTTAGGTCATATGCAGTAGACAGTATCTTGTGCATTGTACTGTCGTATTGATGCTATTTAACAATGCACATTTAATACGACGCATTGACAAACATTTACCCCTGAAGTTATCTTCGGTTAAGTGAATTTTCATGTGAAGTACTTTGTATGGTTATACCAATTTACTCGTATACAGTGCATTAAGTATTTCGAGTGCCACTTTGCAAAGGATACTCTCTTAAACAATGTTTCTCAGATATTTACATGCCATACCATGCAAGCGTTTTATTTTATGATAGATCTTTGTAAAAATATTTCTTAAAGTCTCAACTAACTAAAAGCTTTAAGTAGTCTTTAATTCAAAACCACTCGCAATAACAAAATCACAACCAACAATCTTCCACTACCAACCCATAATCCTTTAACAACCTTTGATAGTATTAAAATTTCAAAACAATTTCCTAAGTCTCAGTTGGTCGGTCCGTAACTATTCGTGTGTGCCCAAAGAAATTGCCCGCGGCTACTCGTAGACACATGGACCTTCGAACTTTCCACCACAAATTGCCACAATTTCTACACACACTCTCTCAAGTCTTCACATAAATATGCAATGCGTAGTTTCGAAAATATTTTCGTTTAATTTTTCCCTTTAATCCTTTGTGCTATGTAGTCGTTCAGAAAAATACGTTTACCCTTCCACGCTGTCCTAGTAAAAGACGTTCGTATTCAGCTTGCGTACAAATTCGCCTGGGGGCCTTATTTTCACAAAATTGGCAGCAAGATGTGTTTTTAAGTGACAAGTATATGGCAGTGTTGCCACCACAAGCAGGGTCGTAAAATTGAATGGTCATTTCGGTTCGTTCATTTGCGAAAATTCATTGCCCCAAATGTTACACAAATTATTATTGCCTTCAGTACGGGTACGTGTTGAGGGTTGCATGGAAATTTGACTGAAGACAGATAAATTTGTAAGGTGGGGCTGTACTTATAATTGCTGGAGGGCAGTGTGTTTGAAAAAGGATGAAGCAGACGGTTTTGGACGTGCTAACATTTCGTATTTGTTTTTTCCTTATAAGAACATAGAAATGGTCAGAAACATGTTCGCAAATCCACTTTATTGTAACACCAGAAAGATAATAGAAATCATGGCACAAGATCCAGGAAAATGTGTACTCCAATTACTGGAATATTTTTTTTGGGAGGTGGAAAATAATAAGGGAAAGTAGGTGGAGTTCGTCAGAAGAACCCAGCATTATACAACCGGATACGGATACTTTATACATATCGTAAGTTTGGAGTCCTACTTCTTCGGAAATTTCCTTTATGTATGAAGAAGACTACTTGATTTGGATTAGCAAATGCTAATATTTCTGACAGTCCAAAACAGTTTTTTGATAACAAACCAACTTTGCATTAGTGGTTTCATTTCTGAAATGATTATTTTGGTTTTCGAGCTCCAGCTCGAGCTTTCCCGGTCTTTTTGCCGGTCATATTCAAAAATTTCTAGATCTAAAATATTTGTTGTCAGAAACGATTATCTAACATTAACTACTATGATACCCTGCTTGACTTTTTATGACAACTTATTGATCGGGGCGATGCTGGGCTTAAGCTCGATCCCTACCAATCTGCCTTCAACTACGCATATCGAGTTGGTGGATGTTCTCTTTGAACAGCCTGCGCCACCTTAGGTGATGTCTTCCTATACTGCTTTGTCCTACCTGGGTGGATTCGAAAATCCTTCGGGCTGGATTTCTGGTAAACTAGATCGATGTAAGCTAAGCCTTCTGACCAGATACTTGTCGCTGTAGAGGCGGTATTGTTCTTCGTTGTACCTTTTCCTCCACACTCCATTAGGAGAGAAGATTACACAGAGAATATTTAGTTCAAATCTCTGGTTGATTGTAGAAAAAATGCTATGGTTTCTCCAGATTAATCTTCATCATTCGAAAAAGGCCCCGACTGCACTCATTTTGAGTTTATCTAAAGACGCAGAAGACATCATCCTAATCCAGGAACCATGGATTAAAGAAGGGGTGTTTCGTAGATTTGTGACACCTGAAAACATATTGGATCTAGAGATGGCGTAACTTGTATTATTCCATTGGAATATGCGTTGGAAAGCTACTGTCATTGTACGTCATTTCAGTATATGTCATTCATTTGAAGCGTAAACAACAATAATTTTTTTTCACTCAAATATGTCGAACTTTGTGCCTGCAAAAGTGTTTTTGCGGGGAATTCTTCTTCATTGTTTTAATATGAAGAAAACTGCTGCCGAAAGTCATCGTATTTTGGTGGAAGTTTATGGTGAACATGCGCTAGCTGAGCGAACGTGCCAAAAGTGGTTTGCACGATTTAAAATTGGTGATTTTGGCTTGGAAGACGATGAACGTCCTGGGCAGCCAAAAAAGTTTGAAGATGAAGAACTGGAAGCATTACTCTATGAAGATTGTTGTCAAACACAAGAAGAGCTCGCAGAGACTTTGGGTGTCACTCAAGCAGCCATTTCAAAACGTTTAAAAACAGCTGGATATATTCAAAAGCAAGGAAATTGGGTTCCACATGAACTCAAGCCGAGAGACGTCGAAAGGCGGTTTTGCATGTCCGAAATGCTGCTGGAACCCCACAAAAGGAAGTCATTTTTGCATCGGATTGTTACTGGTGATGAAAAATGGATCCATTACGACAACCCCAAGCGCAAAAAATCATATGTGAAACCCGGCCAACCAGCCAAATCAACGGCAAAGCCGAATATCCATGGCGCGAAGGTAATGCTCTGTATTTGGTGGGATCAAATGATTGTGCTGTATTATGAGCCACTAAAATAGGTGAAACCATCAATGGACAACCCTACCGAACACAATTAATCCATTTGAAGAGAGCAGTGGCCGAAAAACGACCAACGCCCGGAATATGCGACCAGACACGAGGCAATAATTTTCCATCATGACAACGCTCGGCCCCACGTTCCTATTCCGGTTAAGAACTATTTGGAAAACAGTGGATGGGAAGTCTTACCCCACCCGTCTAACAGCCCAGACCTTGACCCCTCTGACTACCATTTGTTCCGGTCGATGCAGAACGCCCTCACTGAAATACGGTTCACATCAGACAGAATATCAAAAATTGGCTTGATTTATTCTTGGCTGCCAAGCCGGCGCAGTTCTTTTGGGATGGGATACACAAATTGCCAGAAAGATGGGAAAAAGTTATATGCTCAATATATATACAAAAGATAGGGGTAAGATCTGTATATTACCGACCCCGACATAACTCTTTCTAGACTGAAGACCGCAAAAGGTTCCTATTGGCTGGCATCGGCATATCTAGGCCACGACTATGTGGGTCCTCTCCCTGGTGATAGCCTGGAAAGTAAGGGATTTGAAGTTTGAAGGCAAAAAAACTGGCCGCAGTATCATATGGTATGGGGCAGTAGCGACACAAATGATAGAGCTGAGTCACTAATTGATTAGATTATAAGTACTATTGTTTGCAATATTGGCAATGACCCCACCTTCATAATTAAAAACCGACAAGAAGTACCAGATATCAATCTTGTCTCAACATCACTCAAATGATAACGAACTGGGGCGTATCCTATGAACACTCTTTTTTAAATCATCGATACATCCAATTTAGTCTGAATGATGGTGCTCCACGCCATCCAGCATTCAAGAATTACCGGAAAACTGATTGGCCAATATACAGAAGGACAATTTTAAAACTACTCTCTTCTGAAATCTGGAATTGGTGTGACCCGTACCAAGCATCGCCTGCCACTTTGAAGATATGGCTATCTACACTTCATCCAGGTTAGGCGAATGGAATAGTTGATCTACATCGTCCAAATTGAAAGGTTCATTCTGTCTGACAGCGGTATTTCGTTCGTCATACAGTCTACAGAAATACTCTTTCAAAACCCTCGTCATCGACTGAGACTCTATTACTACATATGTTCCGGTGTTCGCCTCCACAGGCTTCGGTTCGGGATTTGTATCCGTGGCATATTTTTTTACATTTTGGTAAAACTTCCGAATCTAGATGCTGGAGTATCTCTCAATTTCCTCGACCGGGGGCTCCTTATGCTCTATCTTTTTCCTCCTGGGAAGTCAGTGTTCGTCTCACTTCTTCTGCTCGTAGAGCTTCTGAGTAGGTCTAGTCCTTCTATGCAGCCCCGCTTTGTATGCCCCTTGCCTAACTGCATTTGCTGGCCGGCACTCGTCGTAAAACAAGGGGTTTCGTTGTGGCGGCCGAGTGAAACCCAGCACATCAGAGGCGGCATCTATGATGGCATTTTATCAGTGTTGTCCCTGGTCTTCGATACTTGATGCCGGGGGCATAGGACCTCTTAAGAGATTCGGAGTTGGCAACCTCTTACGATTGTAGCCGTCTTCCGTCAAACTTTTTCACAGTATTATCTTTCCCTCGGAAATTCCGAACAGCCATATATATTACTGGAAGAGTGCCTTGCGTCGGTCGAAATTAAGTCAATCTGGTTAACGGTTGATTGGTCAAGAGATCTCCAAATCTCCTTATGAATACCGAGATGCGGAAACGGCGTGGAGCTATGGCAATGTTTTGCACTGGCGCAAAGTCTATTAGATTGAATCCGTTATCGGAGGTCGTACCGTGCAGGTAATACTTTCCGACAGTACTACTAGAGATGACCTCCCTTCTTTTGTTCAAGAGCTCGTAGAAGTTATCTTTGATGTTGTCATCTTTCTCCTCTTTGGAGGCGAGAGCGCATATAAGGTAAATGATAGCAAATTAGCTTTAATACAGGTTGTTACGAGACGTTACCTGCCGGAAACCAAAGACTTCTTGGCTAAGTCTGCCTCTAACAACAAATAGGCGCTGCTTTTGCCGTAAAAACAATCGGTCCATGCAGTCGCATATCTTGGACGGCGGTAACATCTGCTTTACAGTAGTCCAGGACCTCCGCTTGTTGTTCGGCTGTCCGTGGCCTATTAAGGGACCTAAGATGCCACGTACAGATCCGAAATTTGTTGTCTTTGTTTAGTTTTCAGAGCTTGTCAATGGCGGGACCGGCCGTACCCGAGGCTTATTATTGCTTGTTAACTGTGGGTTCTTTTTCCATGGCTAGGAAGTTACCTCGACGGCACAACCTCCAAACTGGAGGGCCATTATACTTAATCCTGCCATAAGTTGTGTTAAATTGTTTCATTTATTAGACCACAATATTGATTTGATTTGATTTGAAATTTGATTCACTCGAAATGACTGCCTTTTGCTTTAACACAAGCTTCCAAACGGTGTAGCCATTGGGCTATAGCGGCACGTATGATTTCCATGGAGATCATGTACGCTGCTCTGGTTAATGCCAGATAATCCAGTGGATTCAGATATGGGCTCCCCGACGGCCATTCTTCTGCTGCTATAAAGCCAGGAATACTGACTCTGAGCCACTTCTGCGTGGTTTTGGCTTTGTGCGCTGAAGCAGAGTCCTGTTTTTACGCCTTTTTCACAGAAATTGAAGGATGTGACACCATGGTGAGAAGCCCCCCTACCAAACCATTACGGAAGCGGGATCATGTCCACGTTGAACTCCTGGAACAACTTTGTTCGCTTCCTTAGATGAAGTGGCACAATTTTGTCATTTTGTTTGTTGAAAACTTCTTCCGCGGTAAAAATTTTCGAATCCGTAAACAGAAAGTTTTCATGGCCATTGTCCGCGTGCCACTGCAAAAGTCGCTTGCATCTTTCCAGCCTAATTTTATTTAGTTGACGAATTAGAAAATGACCCGTGGACCCAAAGATAGGCTTTCATATGCAGATCATCCTGAATCAGTCTAGACATGGATCGGGTTGATACATCCAATTCCGTGGACATGATCTTCTGCTTCCTAAGGGGATTTCTCTGAATTAGTTCACGCACTGCCTTTACTACCGCATTCGTATGGACGACGCGCGGGCGACCACCTCTTGGTCTGTCCTCTACTCCAGACAATTCGCAGAAGCGAGCAATAGTCCGATAAACGAATATTCTCGATATTCCGAGTGGTTCTAGCATTTCGAAAATTTGGCCAGCACTCTTTCCGCACTTATGCAACGCTATTACCGCGACTCGATTCTCTTTAACGCCCCACTCCATGTTAATAGTTTGTAAACTGAAACCAAACTGACTAGTATTCTTCACTGATCAGTGCATGTGTTCTTAAAAAAAAAGTTAGCTGTTTTATTCCCGCAAGAAGTTTTGAACGATAAGCGCTGGAAATTGTGTAACAGAACTTATGGCAGGACTAGGTAGATACTCCTAGGACGAGGGGTCGATTAGACCGAAGCCAGTAACCCGCTCGGGGATATGGCCGCTGCCGTTGGTCCATTAATGGCTCATCCGCCACCATCTCTTTTCAAAAACCCTGGCTTAGTCTCTGAAATCCTGAGCTTCAAATATGTTTTAGTAGTAGCCCGGATAAGGTCTTATTTGTTTTATTGTGGAATTTTACTTCACCGTTGATTCCATTGATTTGTAGACATCACCAAGCTGGCACAAGTTGATCCCTATCCTACTTCTACAGCACCCAACCACGAAACCCGCCTCTACGTGCAAGGTTATTTAAACTGAGTCAGCTCAACAGTTGCGAACTAAACGCGAAAAACCACGTCGTATTCGTATTCTTGTAAGAACCGGGTAGAGGCTCCGATCCGGTGTTTGGATCGGTGTAACTAGGGTAATTTGAAATAAAATTCTCCTATATCTTAGGCATGGAGCCAGAAGTAGTTGATGGCGATTTTTCCATCTACACGAATGGATAAAAGGTAAAGATAAGGACAGCATCAGTTCTACATATTTTCCGAGATATTGGCTGCAACAGAGGTGGCCAAACTAGAACCACACAGGACATGATTTTCTGATAGCGCATAGAATGGATATATCCCTAAGTGGCAATGATTTCTGCAGAAGCTTGAAGAACGAAGACTCACGGGAGGATAGCCTACATTTAAAGCAATCTACTACAACGTTAGGAAGATACTACTTTTATGACCTTGCAAAGTTACTTGATGTTTCATTGATTTAGCAGATTCGCAGATACAACAGGACGGCCTATTCAGTTTGAGGTGTGGTCATCAAAATCTCTGCATAGGCTCGAATTTAATGTGGCATAATGAAGCCATATCTCTCCGGATACTCCATAAGCAAAGAGACTTGACATGACCTTGTAATTTACGTCAAAAAGACGTAAGACAACTTAGTTAAATTTATTAGGCTATGAATGTTTCTTAACTGGGAAATAAATAGTATCTAGGTTGGTCATCAGTGATAGCAGTAGTCTTGGATGGAAATTGCAAACTGTGAAAGGCAATTTAACTGAAGTAGACAAAAAAAACTCTTCCGAACTCCATCAACAAGATAGGGCAAAACTTTTCCACAGTATACATTTACGCTTACAAACTTTTGTGCATGTGGGTACAGAACCAAACGCTGCATAATAAGTCAAGTGAAATTTAAATATTGGCATCACTGACTATCCTTAAGTCAGTGATTGCTTGGTACTACCGGGTAGACCCTAGGTGGTACATAGTTACCGAAAACATCCTGGCATATTAAAAATCAAACAAAAAAAACTCTTCATGACTTAGTTCAAAAAACCCTTTGTAATCGAAATCCACACGTGTGGACGTATTCCCTAGAGAACATTAAAGATACAAAATTGCTAACCACGATAACATGTTATATCAATTTATTTACCCACAAAAGCAATAACAGCCAGCTCCCACTAACAATCCTCTCACCAGTTCAACCCATAATGGGACATAATTAATCAGTCAAAGAGAAAGTTAATCCTTTTACGAAATATCCGAAAATGTATTCATTGTTCCATATACAACCCACAAGACAGCCACCTCATATGAGTAGAGCAAACAGTGTAAATGAAAAACACCCTGCCACTCAAAATTATTGCATTGTCAGGATAAAGAACAGCAGAAAAAAGAAACAGAGGCCCAAATGTAACATTTTATCCATATGTGTGCTGCGAACGTCTGCTAAGCATACACCGGGTAATCACATATGCAGATTACTTTCACGCATCCCACCCTCAAAGGCAAACAACCCTACTCCAACTCTTCAACCAAAGGCGAACGTTTTTCCTCTTCGGTGGTTACGAACAATAAACGCCGCGGAAAATTCTTCTCTATCATTACAGTCGTTGTGGCAATAAAAGGATATCAGAAAAACGACGGCCAGAACCCATCAGGTGAATCCAATAAATTCGAAATTTTTACGATACCCGCTTACACACTGTAAGCCCACTCCACTTTCTCTTTGAAAAAGACGCGTTAATTAATCAAAAGTCTTATTTCGCTACCACATTGTGTCCTTGAAGGAGTTAAAATTCATCCAAGTGGGGACTAGGTATTCCTAAAAATTCATTTCGATACAAAACGATTCGCTCTTATAATTCCAAGAAATCTAAACGTGTTCGTGTTTCTAATGGAGATATCTCCCACCCCTGCATTTGTATGGTGGTACACATACGAGGATTCATACCTATATCGCATGTAAGAACTAAATAAATACCCGTGGCGAATTCCCAGAAGGAATCGAAAATTACTGGAATAAGCCCGCCAGGTTTCTGGCAAGGGTATTAATTATTTTTCGGTTTTAATTAGATCGGATGAAGGAGGTACATTTTTGACGGTTCGGTTCAATGCGGAGAAAATGATGTCACAGCCATATGGGTGGCAGGAAGTTAATACGTGTTCAAAAGCATCGACAAGGATACGTGTTTTGGTGTTCTTAGAAGATAAAAATATCAAAGATTATTTCGTCACACAATACACCAGAAGAAAGATTCAAATGGAGGGCTTAGTGAGCAATGTGGCACATAATTAAAGTTTTATCGAATGATTTAGTTCTTTCACTGATGTAAACAAGACATGGATGAGTGAATCCTTTCGCAACTTTGAAGACAGTTCACTTGCTTTTAGGTTTTGTTTGGCAGGTGTTTATGTTAAAATTTCTACGTTCTACAATATTATTTCATTTTTCAAGAACCACCACTTTTATGAAGTTAGATGGATTAATTACAAATCAGTTGCGGCATCTTTTTTAAGGGAAATAGACTACTATAGTTTGCGTGGTACAATTGTTTAAAAAAATCAAATCAATTTTTGGCGCGAAACTGAAAATTATCCAAGTTCACAGCGCTGGTTCGCGATATCATAATCTGGAATCGGCCAGTAGAAAAATTGTCAAATATTAGTTCCCAACAGACGCACTCTTAAAGCCATCCAACCAGCCGTAAATGTTACATGCACATTTTATTTCTTTATACATAAAATCTCTATGGCAAAATGTATGACTAGTTGCTCAAGTCTAGGTCCAATGGTAAATCCGGCTCTTTTCTTGTCAGAAGAAATCGCCGTAGTACCATACTCATACAGAGTATGAGTCCCAATAGGGACTTCCGAAGCTTGGCAGTTGATAGCGACTATATTGTTGAAGCTACAGCTGTCAAATTGGCTGACATTTATTCAGCCTATTTCGCCAAATAATCATGGATGGACATATGTTATCGTTCAACAACACGTGCAAATGATAAAATTGTTTTAGCAAAATGGCTGTTCTGTTCGGGCAACGTTCCGCGCGATTAGCCCATTTTACGGTCGCCATAATCGTCCTACCGAGAGGACAAATTTGAGTCCACTGGTTCAGTAAACGATAAACGTCGATGAAGATCAAGATCTGCCGAAAACATCGCCACAGTCATGAAAGTGTGCAGGAGAATCCGAGGCAGTCGATTTCGCGTCGTGACTTGGTCTTGCAACCGTACAAAATTCAATTAAACCAGGAGCTCAAGTTAAACGACTATAGACAACGACGTGTTCTGAATCGGCTCAGGAGCAATTGGAAACTGATCCTAATTTTCATCGAAAAATCATCTTCAGCGATGAGGTCCATTTCTGGATGAATGGATAAGTCAACGAACAAAATTGTCGAATTTCGGACGATACCAATCCAGGTGAATCCCAAAAGCGTCCAATGCATCCAGAAAAAGTCACTGTTTGGTGTGGATTTTGGGCTGGCGGCGTCATCGGTCCTGAATTGGATGATATAGACACCAATGACATGTCATTTCAACAGGACGGCGCTATGTGCCACACAGCTCACGCCACCTTGGAAATTCTGCACGAGCGTTTCGAGGGAATGGTCATCGCACGTGGAGGTGATGTGAACTGGTCACCGAAATCATGCGATTTGACCCCGTTAGACTTTTTCTTGTGGAGTTTTCTGAAGCACCAAACCACAGCGGCCCTCAAAGACAACATAACCCGTGCCGTCGGTCAAATTCAGGCTGATCTATGCGCCAGAGTCATGAAAAATTGGACATTTCGGATGCACGCCACCCAGAGAAGCCGCGGAGGACATTTGAACGAAGTTATATTCCATACATAATGCCATCGATAGGCCTTTCAAACGAATAAAAAATTTCGATGAAACCTCACACACACTTTATTTTATTTAAATTTAAAGATAGAAAGCGCTTAATGAAAGACTCTTTATACCATATGGTCTGTATCCGTATGTTGCTGTTTACCTTCCTTCTTCAATGGCGTTTATGTATGATGTGCAGGAATCTAGGACTTGGCACGCGGGTTGCTAAATGACCTTACATTCAACTTGTATACTCGAAATTCGTGTTCCTTATTTCATCTGCGTTGGTTGTCGATAGTGTTCATATGCGATAGTGCCTACCTTAATATTGTATGACAATAATACACCCAATCACCAAATTAAACAAAGACTTTAGCTTAACGTCGATCTCTGTCTTCCAGATTGCCGAAATAAGTGCACATACTAGGTGGCGCCAAAGTCATCACCCTATCGAAAGATGCCCATTAATGACGTTGTCTAATAAAAATCGGGGGCAGAGCATATTACTGGTCTTATCGTAAACATCTTCAGATAACGCCTCTGAAGGTTGCTACGATTTGGCCAGTTACAAGTTGCCGATCATAGGTCTTGTTGGCGGCTGGACCACCGATAGTCCATACCAGGACTTAAATCACGGTACCATGGGAGTCAGGAGCCCCCGGATTTCGGTCCGGGCCTGACTTGTTGAGGTAGGTAGAGGCTCCCTCTTGTGGGAGCGTCATGGTGGCTGTGGCTTAAACCCAAATCGCGGGAAGGGTTTTGCTTTGGTTTAACCCATTGTAGAGTAGCAAATAAGTACTGGGTGCTGTGACCCTAAGAACAGCAAGTGATTTTAGGTCGGCCTCGACTCATACCAAGGGTGGAACTTGTGCCTCCAACACAGTCCCGAATTGGTATCAAAGAATTGACGGAGAGCGATGGCAAAGCTTATCCTTGCTCCCTATGGATGTATGGGCATCCCGTAAACATAAGGTCTACATGACAGGTGGTTTACGTTAAAAATCTTGAGACGGTCTGTGATTGACGATGTCGCAGAGGACCCCGGAATATCGACCAGACGACCTGCCACGTAGTAGGGCATCAATCTGGGGCCTTTACAGAGAATTTTGGGGAAATACTATAAGATGTTCCATCACAAAGTGCAGACATTACATCAGCTGTTAGCTGCTGGCCGCCAAGTGCGTGTAACCTACGCTCAAGCCATCCTGAATCTCGACCACGAGGGAGACAACTTTTCATAGAAAATCATCATTAGCGACGAGGCCCATTTCCATCTCTGTGGATATATGAATAAGCAAAATTATCGCTTCAGAGGCACCGAAAATCCGCGTATAACACAAGAAGAGCCATAACACCCGTCATCGGGTCTTTTTTTCCGGAAAAACCCACGGGCCATACGACTACTGTGGACGGGGAGCGCTACAAACCATGCTCAACGACTTTCTCCTTTCTCAATTGGATGAATTGGGGCTGGAGAACATATGGTTCCAACAGGATAGAGCGAGGGCGCATACTGCACGAGCAATTACCGAAATTCTAAGGACTGCATTACCGGGTAGCCTAAACTCTTATTTTGGCGATTTGCACTGGCCGGCAAAATCGCCTGATTTAACCGTTCCAGACTTCTTTTTGTGGATTTTTTTGAAGTCACGAGTCTATGTCAACAAGCCTCAGACTCTTGAAATCCTCAAAGAGAATATCCGTCAAGAATGGGAGGACCTATCGCCGGAAGTTCTATCAAGAGTGATGGAAAATGCTCCAAATCGGACCCGAATGGTCATCAAATCTGGCGGCGGCCACTTAGTTGATATCATTTTCTCGACTTAATGGAAAAAAATGTAAGATATCTAATAAACATAATCCAAAGGCAGAATTAAAGTTTTTCATTCATAAAAAACATTACACCCAAAGAACGTTAGAACATCGGGTGGCAACTTGTGCGCCACCTTATACCAAGTTAGTTGGTTGGCACGAACGCTATCGACAGATGTAAAAATATATTTTTAATGTGAAGTGTTGTTCATACCAGACCACGTAGGATTCAAATTTTTAAGCGGCTATACATTTAGCAAAGTAATCATGCAGGGCAATAAAGAACAGGTTTCACACGAGACCACGAAGGCCAACATAAGCGTCGTGAAGTCTTGAAAGGAGAAGAAGCCCCAGAGAAAGTTGCATCGGACAGTGTATTCCAGAAATGGAAATGAACGAGGCCGAGATTATTGATTCCTTGTAAGCTCAGAGTCTAACAGGGTGCATGAAGAACTAGGAAATAGTCCGAAATATTGAAGAATACAGTCAAGGTTTGACCACAAGCAATTAACATAACTAATTTTATAGGGATTGTATTTGTTGGATGGTAATCAGGTTTAGCTATTTTACGGATGCGATGACTCTCCTCTCAGTGCTTTTAGCTATTCTGACGATGGTCATGGATGCGAAGGACCGAACGCCCTTTAAGAAATTTAATGATACCGGGGTCAGATGGTGGATATTATAACAAATTCAAAATTCCCTTGCTGAAGGGACTTTCTAAAAACAATCCAGACTCCAGACCGTTTATGACAGTACTTATTCAGTTCATATGCACATTTAACATGGTGGGTATTCCATTTGGCTCTATGAATTTTTTTGTTTTTTTTTTCGGAACCGAGCACTCAGGCAAAGAACTACATAGTTCATTGTATAACTTTATATTCTTGGTACCACAATTTTGCAGTCTTTCGAAGAAAGCTAAGAAAACACTTTAGTGATAAAGGTGCATACAGCCTGATGCAAACGTAGACCGAACACTTACAGAGATAGTGCTATGCGGTGTCATCATTTCTCTCATAATAAGCATTGTAAGTCAAGGATTCAAACAAGACTCAATGAATTCATACTAGCGACTGCATCCAGGGAAACCTTATAGTCTCAAACTAGCTTGGAAGTTGTGAGAGGTTCCACAAAGCTTTAATGTCACTACAGACACAGGTACTCCTCCTTCAACTACTTCACAATGTATGTAGTCCACTGCCAACAGGATTACCTATATCTCTGCTTTGAAAACAAATGCAGGATTTCCTAACGAGGAGTGAAATCCAACTTTGGAGTCCGTTAAAACAACACTAACTCCGCCACCTAGATCAGATTTCGAATACCCGACTATATTCCGATCCTGGCTCATATTCTGGCTAAAACTATTTCTGGGCACAAGGCCAGTCGATTTCATACTTTCGTAATAACTGGAGCTCTAGTGTCATTATGACTGACGACAACCTATAACACCAAGGTCATAAAATGTGCGTTGTACCAAAGACAACTTCTTTCAAAGTGGAACCTATGATATAAATATCAAGGAGGGAGAGATCCATCCATCTAGATCACAGCCAGGTGAGCTCCAATCCAGTCGAGAGAGACCGTTCTTTGGAGTCTGGTAAAAGCGTCAGTGACGCGTTTTCGTGAAAGGTCATTCCACCAGATAATCGATGGATAGCATATAACTGGTCGTATCATAGACATGCATATCAAAAGGACGCTTCTCGATGATATGCCCCGAAAGTTACCTTACATTGTCTGAAAATGGACAGTGTTTTGAAGGTTTTCGATATGACATATTAATTCCAAGGAACTTCCAACTTCGTTGAAAAGACAATAGTAATGCGTTCAAGCACTAAATGAGTTAGATCAGTCAACTTCCTCTTGCAGGTAAAGGAAACAACGTTAGTTTTGAGAAGATTGACTAAAAATTCATTTCGAGTGCATCAATCGTCGATCACGTTTAGTATAGCCCCCAATTTTGGTGTCTGATTGCCAGGCATAATGCAAAAGATAGTACAGCTACATCATATCTAGATGCCTCCGCATAGACGTTATAAAGATTAACCTATTCAAGAGAATTGATATCGCTCCTTGTCTGACTTAGTTACACATGCCGTCAAAAGATGCGTTGTCGAAACGCCGGTAAAAGGCGATGGACGGCGCTTTTAAATTTTCCCACCGGATTTCAGAGCGCAGTTTTGCAGAATATTCCGCTTTGGTAGGCTTCCTACATTTTGGACAGAGGATGCATTCGCAAGGCTGTTTTACGCACCTGAAGCTCTACCATTCTCTCTATGCGCCATGAAAGAAATCAGACCGATTGGTCTGAATCTTTTGGCAATCGTGTTTAGTTTTAAGGCTACTCTTACTGATCGCCAGGGTTTAGATATGTATGCCAGTTCTATGCTACTAGTGAAAAGTCTATTTATAACGAATACATGCCATGGTTTCCAAGCGACGTGAAGCCAACTGGATCCAGTTGCATATCTGAATGACTCATCTACGACGAAAACCAGCTTCGGCGTATTGTGCTTACTTACTTACTTCGGTGGCGCTACAATTCGGCGTGAACCTGGGCCTCAACTAACAAGCCTCTTCAGTTATTCCGCCCCCAGCTGCACCCTTCAAGTCGGTTGAGGTCTCCTGCTACTTATGGCACCTAATGTGAGGTCTTCCTCTACCGGATTAGATTCGAAGACTCTATGGAACGGAGCATTGGTGTCCATACCCTCTACATGTCCAAGCCATCTCAGGCGGCTGACGTTCAGTTTCTTATGTAGGTCAATGTAGCTGTACACATCGTGTAGTTTCTTGTTGAATCTTCCCCTCCGAAACCCGTCAACGCAAACGGGACTAAATATTTTTTAAAGGATTTTTCTCTCGAAACGACTGAGGGTATCTTCATCCGCTTTCGATAGAGTCCATGCTTGAGCGCCATAAATCAGGACTGGGATGATCAAGGTCTTATATACAGTCTCTTAGTTTTTCCGGATAGTACCTTACTACGCAATTACCTTCTTAGCCCAAAGAAACAGCGATTGGCAAGAGTGCTTCATTTTATTACTGTTAGGTGTTAGTGGCAGAATTTATAGCAGAGCCAATGTAGACAAACTGCTTTACTACCACGATATTATAGCTGCCGATTGGGGCGTTCTGTGTCTCTCTCTTCTTGTTAACACCATACACTTGGTTTTGCTTTAGCTCCCGTTTTAATACTAGTGATCGCACCGATGACAACCGTCCGCTGTGTTCTAAAAAATTATGTCGATATCATCGGCGTACGCTAATTGTTCCACAGACTTTTGAAAGATTGTGCCACCAGTGTTCGCTTGTGAGTTCCGCACAATTCTTTCAAGTGTGATGTTGAAGAAGTCACATAACTGCGTGCCACTTTTTCTAAGACCTTTCTTGACATTAAAGTTCTCCGTTATGTCGTTACAGACCTTGACGGAACAGAGAGCATTCTCCGTCATCATTCTGCAAAGAGGGACGAGTTTAGCAGGGATCATAAAACTAGACAAGGCTCTATATATTTCGTCTCTATACTATAAATGCTGTCAAATGGTGTGTATCGATTTGGACTTCCTTTAGGATTTTATTGAGGATGAATATTGGTCGATTATGGATTCCTGGTCTGAAACCGCTATGATAGGGACCAATTCGAATCAATGTTGACTGACCGGAAGGTTCGGAAGTCCAGAATACTGGAGACAATCCTTATATCTATCGCAATGTAATCAATTTTATTTAGCGTTTGATGACCCGAAGACGGCCATGTCCCCTTGTGCATACTGACATGAGAAAACCCTGTGCTTGCTATAGTGATGTTTCGTCCCACCACAAAGTTAATAAGCCTAAGTCCGTTGCCAGAGGTGGAGTTGTGTAGGCTATGTCCTGTCCTGCCCCCAAAAAGTGTACTCTTTTCCTATCCTAACGTTAAAATCGCCTAGTACGGTTTTAATTTCAATCATCGGACATCTTGCGTAGGGCCATGGGCACATATTAGGTTTGTGTTAGCGAATTTGGTCTTGATACGGATTGTCATAAGACGGTCGTTCACAAGGCGGAAGCTCAAGACTTCTTGCTTAAGTCTGCCGGATTTTCCAATCCTACACTCGCTGCTTCTTTTCCCTATAGCAATTACCACTGCATATATTACAGTTTTTCATCCCCCTTATGTCCGGCACTTCCTTATCCCATCGCACTTCAGATATTTGCATGATAGCAGTCAAGGGCTTCGGCTGTACGTTGCCTTTTAAGGAACACTCCACGTGCAGATCCGAAGTTTGTTGTCCGTTGAACGTTTTCTAGGGTCGTTAACAGTGAGTCAGTTTTTATGCAAGGCCAATAGTTAGTTCGCCATATCTTTTTAAACTCCTCCGTATAGCGCTGAGAGACCTATAACGACATGGGGTAGTATAGTACTACTGGCCGGGCATGCCCTTACCATTTTATCCTGCATGAGTAAGGGTTTGCTCAAGCAATTACCGGGGACCACCATCAGGAGGTAAGGGAAGCACTTCGCTACGAACTTGATTGTTGCACTACTTACCCAATACAGGTTATAGGACTCTCTAGAGTTTCCCGATCAATGCTTCTCAGCTAATTTTGCGATTCCGGTGATAGGAACTGGTTGTAATCTGGTTCTGATCGGGTTACCTGGTAAGTGAGAAAGTTAGTATCTGCTTTCGGCTCAGCGTACGTGTTTTCTGATCTTCTAAATATTTGAGTTAAGGTTAATTCGGACGTACTTACCGAGCTCCTCCTAAAAATGTTTCCACTTGGCTTTTCGTGGATTATTTCTCTTCAGCGTGACCGAGACTTCGCATCCGAGCAAACAGCTGGATGAGGAGTTATTTAGTATGTCAATCGGGCTTCCGGAATCCTTGGTACGGCCATGGTCAACAAGACCAGTAGCATAATCATGTGGGATCATCTCGATACTTTTTAACCATCTAACGTCTAATCTAGGCGTATTTTTCGTTTAGCTCGACGTCTCACCTGGGGACTTTTCAGAATTTTAGGATCGTTAAGTGTCCTGCCATGAAAACGAAGCAAAGAATGAATGGAGAAAGAGAAGAGTATTCTAAATATAGCGTTACATTGACTGCAGTAACCCCGATGAAGGCCTTGTTTCCTATTCCCCTCAGAAAATTAGTCTAATGCATGCCTCGATTTTTTGTCAATTGTATAAAACATCTAAATTGTATCAAACTCAAGATGTAGTTATGGGCATAAAACGAGGAAACCTAGTATTGGAGACGAAACATATGTATCCATGTTCTGTATCCGTCAGTTCTATGTATACTATCCATAAGATAAAAAAACACTTATCACATCATCATTATATCCAAGCATCGGTATCTCTCTGAAGAATGAATTCAAAAAGCATTTTCAGCCAAATTGTGCTTCCGAACGAATTATTTTCCTCAATATTATCTGACAGCCACATATGGCTGTTGATGACTCTTAAGATGCGGCAGTTGATTACACTGGATTTTGTGTCTGTCAGCATTTCCAAACTGACATAATATACAGGGGTGCCGGCGAACAAGTGCAAAATGATTTCATGTTTGCTGCTGATGGCACTGCTCAAAAGTACATATCTCTACCCTACAATTCAGAAATCGCATTCCGACGAATCCGACCTTTCAGAATCAGGAAATCAGCACTTTTACTTCCTCAAAACTGTACCACCCTCACTACGTTTTTAGCACCGCATCTAGATGATCTGAGAAAATTTTTATTAAGACATCATCAGCATGTTCTGCTCGAGGTATCTTCCTATTGTACTTTCGCTCGTTTTATTTTCGCAATTTGCATACGCTCAGCTTTCGGATGCATAAAAAAACAAATGAATAGCAACATGTGGATTTTATGACAATCCCTTTACCTCTCCCCTCACCATATTCTTGTATTGTTGTTGATCCTTTGACAACAAAGGGCCGTATGTCTTGTGCAGTTGAAATAGCTTTAAGAGAGTAACTCATAAACTAAACGTCTTTACACAAGGGTCAAGAATTTCGGAATTCCTTCGCCCGCCCTCCTCTGTGCGATTTTTTTTTCGTAGGGTGATGACTTTTACGAATTTGGTAAAGCATACTTGAGCGTGTTTGGGTCATTTTCGTCCTTCAGCAGTTTTACTACTATGTTTACGATTATGATGAATATGTACAACATGTGACCGGACTTAAGTGATATGAAAAATTATAGTAACAGTTCAATTAGCATGCGACTACAAGTTCGTACGACAAGAGTTTCAATCGAGAGGTTCCTTGGATTGGTCCTGAAATATGTGACGTCTTTTATGATGAAGGTGAAGAAGTAAACCAATTTTATTACATCCCAAAGGAAATCCTTTATTAACCCGAAAATTCAATTTGCAACTGAGTAAAGGACAAAACAGGAGTACGTACTCCTACGTGTGGATGATTTCCCTTTATGTCGCGTGCAAAGTGTACACATATCCTGGCCAAATTACATTACACTCGTTCTCAGTTTGGTGTGAAAGTTTACTACTTTAGTGTTCGAGTAGACTGTATGGTGCAAAAAGGTAGGAAAGGTGAGCTTTAGTGCCGAAAGTAGCTTGTCGTTTGGAGGTTATTATATTGACATGGCCTTTATCCGTCTAGACAAAGGATAACAAACGGTAAATTGAGTTGCAACATACGAGATGAGTGAAATCGTCAAAAAATAAATTCCTTTTGTTGACTCAGAGTTTTCCTTTCAGGAAAAAGCAGAGGCTTGTCCTCTAGTAGGTTGAAACTTGAAGAGCTCATTAAGATGTACCTATGTATGTCTGACAGAGCAACAAATATATTAGCTTTGGCTAAGGTTAGATTTTACAGAATATTGAGTGAATTTCCTATGCATCCGTAGAAAGAAGTTTATGGTACATAACCTTAGGAATGTGCAAGTACTCCAAAATCAGTGACACTTAGTTCAACTTGTTTGAAGTTTGGTGTCGAAAATGACCTACAAATGTTTCAAGGCTCATGACTTTCACACATTCTATATGCTGTAGAAGAACATTTCGTAAAGGCGAGTAGACTTCGTCGAGTCTTTTAAGATTTTTATCAATATAGAAAACCATTCTAAATCGAAGTCTTGCTTGGTAGGCACTTTTTTTCATTCAAAAATAAAGTGGTGGTGTTACCACTAAAGTTTTGAACTCCATGAACTGAGGGTCAATAGGGCTGTGGTTGAAAGAGAGTGTTGTAGAAACAACAAAGATCACTACATTCTTCATAAAGTATTTGATTAGCGTTACCTTGATGTGAAAAGCTTGGATTGGTGTAGAGATCCGATTTCAATATTGAAGGCATCTGCTGGTAAGAGATAAAGTGCTACGTACGCACAGGTAGCACCAGGCACTTTTCTTGGAACATCTACATAGAATTTATCTTGTAAAATGTATAATAGCGCAGTAGGTATATACACCCTGAATGACTCGAACTGCAACCAACTTCAGACTGCTACTATATATTGGGTCTACAAGTAAGTTTCCAGCGTTTATCAGAGATGGCGCCACCAGTGGATCCCGGGCAGAAATGTCAGACCCCATGTGTTTTATTTGTAGGTTTTGTATCTGTCAACAACTTTGCAGCGTTATAATTGACCAGTTCTATCGGTGTCGTACATTTTATCGAGCAAAATCATGCCAAGTTTCCAGCCAAATAAACGTCATTTGCGGGAAGCGCTGCTTTTATTCTTTAATATGAAGAAAAGTGCGGCTGAGGCCTATCGTTTGCTTTCGGAAACTTATGGGGCGGAATGTATTGGTGAATCGACTTGCCGCGAGTGGTTCAAACGGTTCAAAAGTGGTGATTTTGGAGTTGAAGACAAAGATCGCCCCGGAAAGCCTAAAAGTTTTGAAGACGAGGAATTGGACGCTTTACTGGATGAGGATCCGTGTCAGATTCAGGAAGAACTTGCTGCATCATTGGGCGTCACGCAACAAGCCATTTCCCTGCGCCTAAAAGCACTGGGATTCATTCAAAAGGTTTGAAACTGGGTGCCGTACGAATTGAAGCCAAGAGACGTCGAACGGCGATTTTGCATGTCCGAAATGTTACTGCAGCGGTATAAAAATAAATCACTGGTGATGAGAAGTGGATTTATTATGATAATCCGAAACGCAGAAAATCGTATACAAAGCCCGGCGAGCCCGCCCAATCGACGCCGAAACGAAATGTTCACGTGAATAAGGTCATGCTCTGCATATGGTGGGATCAAAAGGGTGTCGTATACTATGAACTGCTTCCGAGTGGTGAAACCATCAAAGGACCATTATGTCGAACCCAACTAATTCGTTTGAAGCGGGCATTAAAAGAAAAACGGCCAGTATATGAGACCAGGCATGAGTCCGTCATTTTTCACCACGACAACGCTCGGCCACATATTGCGGTTTCGGTGAAAAACTATTTGGAATATAGTGGATGGGAAATTCTGCCTCACCCGCCTTACAGTCCAGACTTGGCACCATCTGACTACCATTTGTTTCGTTCGATGCAGAACGCTCTTACGGGAATACGCTTCAGCTCAGTAGAGGAAATCAAAAATTGGCTCGATACGTTCTTGGGCTCGAAAGACGAGAAATTTTTTTGGTCCGGAATTCATAAATTGCCAGAAAGATGGGGGAAAGTTGTAGCTTCCGATGGACTATACTTTGAATAAAGCATTGTGACTATATTTTCATAATAAAACTTCAAATTTTGGAAAAAAAAACGCTAGAAACTTACTTGTAGACCCAATAATTTCCACACCGTTCATGGCAGTGAGGTCAATTTTTGACACATGACAGATAATTTTATTATTTACAAGCCTCTTAAACGATTTGTCTCGGTTGTGTTGAAAAATTTTTATCCGCGATGGAATTCAACCGTGATAGTGTGATTGCTTTTTTTATGACCACCTCCATGGCGTTTTGCAACGCTGCCAGTATCACGGTAACGAGCTATGGTTCGAGACACGAATGATTTTGACTGGAAAACCACAAGTAGCTATCTTTAGAGCCCTCCAGCACCTCAACGTGAATAAATCATTTGTGTCTCGAACCATAGCTCGTTACCGTGATACTGTCAGCGTTGTCGCTATTTGTTATCGAGCAATATGTCAACAAACAAAATGACCGAGTTTACTTGCGAGAGAGGTCCTTCGAAAATTTACACCTTCGGAGCCACCAGAAAGCAGGCAGCACCGATGGTGATGGTTTGGGCCGCCATAACCGCCGGTTAAAGTAATGCGATCGTACACCGTGAAACTGTCTTAGAGGCAGTATTGAAGCCTTGGGCAAACAATCATTTCGTTCGGAGACCGTTGACATTTCAACAAGACACGGCATTGCAAATTCTCCCGATGCAAATCCGTTCGATTTCTCTGTCTGGGGTATTTTGAAGGCGAAGGTTGGCACTAAAAAATACCAAAGTTTGGACCACCTCAAACAATCACTTCGCCGGGAATGGGCCAAAATACCACAGAGCCACTTGCATGCAGCTTCGGCCGTTTCAAGGCCATTACTAGCGCCAAAGGTGGACATATTGAAAACTACTGATACAATTTGAAAATTGATTTATTTTCCAATATTTTTTGCTTTGGCACAATAAAATTTATCAAAAAATAAAAAAAATTACAGCATTTTAAAAAGTTGGAGTTCGAGTCATTCACCCTGTAGATAATAAATTAGAAAAGTTGTATACCACTGGAGGTATTCTTTTTTTTGAAGTTAAAAAAAGAACTGCAAAACTTAAAATTTCTTTCGTTTCAGCAGCGGGGCTGTCAACATTTTTCCTTTTAAAAGCGAAGACATACATAGCTATAATGGACATTAAAGCAGCATCCGGATGAACTATTCGACCAGAAACTAAGATTCCAGTGTCTTCAGAGTGTTTTTAGATGTCAAGCGCACATGGAGTTCAAAATTATAACGTAAATGATGCGTTTCCTTACAAGAGATTGTATGGAATAAACCTCCTCTTCTTCTGCGTTGAGTGTAAGAGTATCTCACTTTCGTGTGTGCTTTTCACAATAATATGTCTAAGGAGTCAAATGACTCCTACCAGGACGCACCCGCCGAGAAGATTACGGACAAAATCTCGGTCATTGAAAGCAGTGTTAAAAGTGTTGAAGAGTTACATAACTCAATGCAGAACTCAGCCGATCTAATCAAATCCAAAGTAAGGTACATGGATAAACAAATTGCTGGTCTATTCGAGTTAGACTCCGGGAGATCCAGAAATGAGGACACTCCCTTACGTCACCTGAGTAAAGTGTTGAGAGGCATCAAAGCTATCTGTTTTGCGCAGGTTATTTCCAACCAAAAAACCTGTGAGATGATAAACTCCCTGCGTGACGACATAGACATTCATTTCCATCCCTCGTCACATAAACAATTCTTTCCTAAACAAACTGATCCTATGCTCGAAGTTTTCTTCAATAAAGTGAACGATGTCGGTGACGAACTTACTGCGACTCCATCCCTCGTATGCGATATTGAACATCACATCGCAACAATAAACAGCAAGATCGTTGACACAGACACACAAACTTCACGCAGCCTTACCAGAATATTCCCTATAATACACCGCTCATGGCTGAATTAATGGAACCTGAAGTGGATTCACGCTCACCTCCACATATAAGTCATCTGCGGACGGTCTAAGCTTCTTCCAACTTGACAACAGAGAACACATCTATGTCTGCTTCTCCAATCGCTGCCGCATGGATGGCTATCAATCACTTTAATTCAACTTGGATACCTTCCGAATGGCAACGTAGACTTGATAAGCTTGTTTCGAAGAATCAATCGGTCACTACACTTCTTATCAAAGGTGTCCCCAGAAACGCTGATGCCGATGGATCTCGAATTTCTTCGAAAATAAATATGGCATCACCATTACCCACTGCAATTTGCTTCCAACATCTCACCACAAAAGCAAGCACAGTTTCAGGCTCAATCTTCCGTCCAAATACGAATGCGTGTCTTAGAATGGTTGGAAAATACGACCAAGAAGCAGGATGAAGTCAAGCAGTCCATCATGCCTAAACCAGCTAATAAGATAGCAAGTAAATTCAATTTGTCAAGACTCACACCTCCTCTCCTAGCAAAAAACCCGGCTCCAATTGGAGTTTTAAAACTAAAATATTTCCTAATTTTAAGCCTCCCGCTCATATCCTAACGCCCTCTATTCCACCCCAAGCCAAGTCCCAATGTCAACGTGTCTCTTTGGACTTAACCCCTACAACCCAAACTGCCACTACTCAACCCCCAACACACGCGCTTTTCCCACTTCAGAAACTCTATCCGTTATGACACCAAACTCCTCTTCCTAAACCATCCCCTCTTCTACTGACCCCCTTTCGCCACCCACTGTTAAATTAATGCAGCAAACTAGCGATACCACCGAATATCGCTATGCGTTCTCTAGGCTTAGGGATAAAAAGATATATGAGAATATACGTCTATATCTCGCCTATCCGCACGATAAATCCGGCTCGGTACGTTACGAGGGTAAAAGAAAACAAGCGTCATGGTTTCCATCCAGCAGTCTCACTTTATATAAAGTATCACGCCTCCCCAAAAAGTGGCAGACGATCTTGCCGCTCTTTGCCATTATGTACACTCTAAAAGAGTCTCAGAGCTCCAACACAGTCGACTTGACCACGATAAATTTTGTCGGCCCTAAAAAGTCATGCAAAAACCTTCCTCTCACTTTCTATTACCAGAACGTAAGAGGACTGCGTTCTAAAACCCACACCATTTTGCGTCAAAACTCATGCTCTCCCATTTGATATCCACGCTCCGACTGAAACTAATCTTATCCCCAACATAAAAAACCCGGAATTATTCCCTCTTTCTTTTAATGTTTTTCAGGATGATGATCGCGCAATCCCCTGGATTGAATCTCATTATCGAGATGTCCTACTGGCCATTCACAACAGCTGTGAGTCCTCTTTCATTGCAACTTCGTCTTCTCCTACGCTCGACTTTGTGTCGGTTATAATAACACTTACTCGTCGATAATTGTATGTTATGTGTTGTTACATTCTTCCGGCACAACCTATCAAATCCTGCCAACTTGCTTTGTAGCAATAGACAATCTGAACGACTTATCAGACTCGCTTGATGATGTCATTATCTTCGGCGATTTTATCTGCCTCAGCTGAAGTGGACTCCATCTAAAGATTTGTCCTTTTTCCTCGCTTTCAATCCCATTTCTACTAAGGAATGCCTCTTCTCATATCGGCTAACAGACTCTAGTCTATGCCAAGTCAGCGGCGTTTTCAACTATATGGAAAGGCAATTAGACTTTATCTTCACAACAGATCCCATCAACTCCTCAGTATCGTGTTGCCCCCTATCTCTTTGAATTCCCCCTGCAATTCTATTTTCTTACAATTTTCATAAAGCTGATTTCCGTAATCAATACCTATCTAAACAAGGCTTCTTTCGAGTTAAACAATCTATCTCTGGTCGCTGTCCCCTCAATTTTTTTATAGAGAAATACCAGCTACGGGCGGTATTCCTTCGCTCCCATTCTTCTTCCGACTTTTCAAATTATCTAGGTACATATCTTCATTTCATTGAACTCTATAATTCTCTCTATCAACGCTACCTGAATAGCGCGCAAACCAATCTTATAAATAACCCCAAGTTCTTTTTCAATTTGTCAGTTGCAAACGTAAGACTGATAGTTATCTTTCCTCCCTCTTTTTGGCTTTTTGGCTACATTTTTCAAACAGTCATTTGCCAACAACTCCTTCGTACCAGATCCCTCTTATTTTAATGATCTACTAAATTTCTCCGTTGGTCCCTTTCTCACTCAAAATTTCGATCCTGCAGTTATTGAAGAAAAGTTACTAAATCTTAAAGATGAATTTGTACCTGGTCCAGACGGACTCCCCGCCGTGTTACTTAAAAAAATTCTATTCCAACCTGTCTCTACCCCTTTCCTACTTTTTTCGTCTATCTCTTACACAGGGAGAATTTCCCCCAGATTTGGAAGACCTCTTTTATAATCCCAATACACAAAAAGGGATCTAAGCATGAAGTTACCAATTATCGTCCCATTGCTAAACTCTCTCATATACCCCAACTCTTTGAAAGCATTTTATACGAAGCCTTAAGCTTCAAATGCAAGCCTTTTATTTCACCCCGACAACATGGTTTTCTAAAAGGTAGATCAACTACCACAAATCTAGTTGAATTCGTGTCTTTTGCTCTCCCAGCCCTAGAAAATGGCAAAGAAATCGGCAACTGATTTTACTAAAGCGTTTGATAAGATATCAATTGATCCTCTTCAAATTGTCGGCTTTGAGCCTTTTTTATTAAAATGGATTTCTTCTTACCTGATAACCCGTTATCATAATGTTCGGCTTAGATCCGCCCTTTCTGTTCCATTGCTGGCCTCATCTGAAGTTCCACAAGGTAGTCATTTTGGCCCTATTCTCTTCATTCTTACTATTAGCGATGTTAAAAGTGTCATTACACCTTCTTCAAGAAGGTGCTTCAAATCTGCCTAGAACTTAATATAGCCAAATGTCAATCTATAACCTTCTCATGTAAATGCAACCCATCTCCCCTCCTTTGGTCAACCAATTCCCCTGATTCAGTCTTTTCAAGAAATTCGACTGTGAAGTTAATTTCCGTTCGCATATCGATAAGATGATCATCAAAGCCAACTCATCATTTGGCTTTATTAAACAGTGGTCCCAGGAATTTTCTAATCCGTATGTAACCAGATCTCTCTAAGTTACCTTTGTTCGCCCCCTGCTTGAGTATGCCAGCCAAACTTGATCCCCCTTCACCGGATTCATGTTTCCCGAATCAAGGGTGTTCAACGTCTATTCCTTCGATTTACTATCCGTGGTTTGCCCTGGAACAACCCTTTAATCTTACCTCCCTATCTGGACCCCCTCAAACTCCTTAATATGAATTCGTTAGAAGAACTTAGGATTATTGCTGACATTCTTTTCATTCATCCACTGCTTTCAGGTTCCATCGACTGCGCATCCATTTTCAACTCCATTCCCTTCAATACCAACTCACGCAATCTACGTTGTCTTCGTCTCTTCTATCTACCGCTCCACCGCACCTCTTATGGCTCCAACGAACCAATCTCCAGTATGTTCCGAGAGGTCAGCTCAAACCTCTCCCTTTTTGAATTCTACCTCAGCACCCCTCGTCGCAAACAAGCTCTTGTCCATCAGTCCCTTGATTCCTAGCTCTTTCTGTTAGTTTTTAAACCTAGTTTTTAAGTTAAACCCCCACTAAAATATAAAAAAAAAATTTGTCAGGGTACGACTTAACAATGAAAAAGCCAACTGCTGGGGAACTTATAACATAACTAATGAGAAAACTGAAGAACAGTGAAGGCCTTAATCGAGGAATGGGGTATATTCGTAGACAGGCAAGTAGAAAAGCTTCAAGTATTGTTTGATCTGAGGAATAGAGAAATGCAAATAGCCGTTTCCTGTAGATGATGGTGTGATATTTTGAGGTTATACCTACAAATTGAAGGCTTTCGTGAAACTAACAAATGTTGACCTTCATCATATTAAAATCTGGGCGAAAGAAAATTGTCTGCGACTCAACCCAGACGAACAAAATGCTTAATAGTGGGGAGAAGTGGTTGCTAACGACAAATCACCATTATACCTTGGAGATGCACAAATTGAATTCATCAATCATCGAAAACGCCAGAAATGTAGGTATTTTGTTTAACTCCAGACTGTGTTGGGATGATAACTTCAGAATCTTAATTGGCAAAATCTACGGTTGCCTAAGAAATTTTTTAGTTTCTCAAAATGTTACCCCAATTAATACAAGGCTAATGCTCGTGTGGGCTATACTCATTCCCTTGCTCAAATATGATTGCAAGATATTCTGTTCAAATAATTCCGCCGATGTACTTCGATTTTTACCAAAAACGTTCTCACGTGCATACTCGACAAGTATCTAGACGTTTTTGTTGAATCAAGTACCTGAATAAAATAATTACAACCAAATAACCGCGTTACTTATTTGGAAAACTTAACTTCGTTCGATTAGAGCGTTCATTACTTTTGATTTTACCACGTGTTTTTCTTATCAAGTATCTGAACTGGAATTGTTTGTTCATTCCATTTGCCTCTGGAACTCATTACCTCTCAATGTAAGAAGGCTCTGCAACGCCAGGCAATTCAGTGAACCTCTCTTCCGGCAAGTCACATGTAATAGTTGATATTTTGAATAGTTAAAAATAATATTCTTGGTGTGCTTTTTTTTTTTTTAATTTCTAACCTTTAAATTAATTTTAATTTACTGAATTATTTGTTTTTATTACTTAATTAATATATTTGAATTTTGCAATTATTATTAATGACCTACTCTCGCTGCGCAACATTAGAAATAAGCTATGGCGCACGTATCTTAAATCTCGGTCTACCTCTGACTTCTTTGCTTGCCAACAAGCTTGTATCCCTTTTTCTCAGCTCTGTGAATCACTCTATTACGATTACTTAAGCCGAATGCAATCTGAACTTATCTCTAATCCTAAACGCCGTTTTCGCCTCAAAAACACCAAACGAAAATTGGATAATTACCCACCTACCCTGAGACTCTCAAACGAATTCTAGAACAACCCTGAAGAAATCTCAAACTTATTCTCTAAATTCTTTAGTCAATCATTTGTAGTAGCTGCGCACAAATTTTATTAACATCAGTTGACATTAATACTGAACAAGTAATGGAGAAAATAAATCTGCTCAATGACTAGTACTATCCGGGTCCTGACGGGCTACCTGTCATTATTTTCAAAAGATGTGGAACCATTTTGAACGAACGTCTCTCCACCCTCGAAGAGATCGTACATATGTAATTCCGCTGCATAAAAAATGTTCCAAAAATTAAATATCTAATTACCATTCCATCGCTATACTCTCTGGTATACCCAAACCTGATGTTCTTTCCAATTACTAATTTAACAGAATTCGTTTTTACTACTCTCTGTGCATTGAAAAACGGAAACGAAATCGATGTAATTGCTATCAGTTTTATCAAATCCTACGATAAAATTTCTCATTCTCATAATCATTCTCAAGCTTGAAACTCTCGGGTTCCAACCTGGATTCATCTTGTGGATCAAATCTTATTTGGCAAATCGTCAATATAATGTTCTTTTTAGATCTTCTGTTTCTGATCCCATTGTAGCTACACCTGGTGTACTCCAAGGAAGTCATCTCGGTCCTCTGATATTTATATTGACAGACAATGATGTAGATTTCATTATCAAAGGATCCCGCATTTTCATCTATGCAGATGATATAAATATCTACTAGGTGACGCAAAAGTCATCACCGTATCGGAAGATGCTATAATTTTTGCAAATGGCGGCAAATATCAATTCTAGTCTGACATTTGTGAAGCAAACAGATACAAAATACACGTCAACAAGACATGAATCGTTATGCTCCTAAAGAACAGGGAATAATTGTTACGATTTTTTTACGGAATAATTCGACGGTGGTTTTGGCGCAGCGTGAATTTCGGCGCAGATTTCCCGGTCGTCCAACACCAACTGGGCAAACACTACGACCTACGACGTTTAGCCGTTTGCCTAAAAGAGTATGGGAAAACACCGGATGCTGCCAGGTTTGGCCGGCCCCGGAGCAGTCGTTCTGCTGAGAATATCGCAGATGTCGGACATCAATCGGTGGTCTTTGCAGAGAGTTGGGACTGGAGCACATGTGGTTGCAACAGGATGGAGTAACGGCGCAGACTGCGCGAGCCACAATCTAATCTTTAGTTTTGTCGATTTGCACTGGCCGGCAAGATCGCCTGATTTAACCGTTCCAGACGTCTTTTTGTAGGGTTTTTTGAAGTCACTTGCCAGTTCTGGCAAGAGTGATGAAAATGCCACAAATCGGACCAGAATGGTCATAAGACAGCCGACCCGCAAGGTTATCAAACTTCCAGTGCGTGTTGTACCAAAGACGAGTTCTTTTTATACGGAAAATGACTTTGAGAGTGCAGCCAATGATATTGAATATCAAGAGGAAGGAAATCCATCAATGCGTCTAGAGCAGAGCCAGGAGTGCTGGGGAAAGCTCACAAACATCGTAGACAAATCGTTCTTAGGAGTCTGGTAAAAGCTGAAATCACTTATTTTCCACCTCGGGCTTCTGGCAGCGAAAGTTCGAAATACATAGGCCTGTCACCGAGTAGAGTCCTTTGGTTCTACTTGTCTATGATAAGGCCACATATGTCCAATGTGCCGGTGGTCTGGTGGAACAAATTCCCACAAAAATATGTTACTGCTGCTTTTACCTGACATAAACGAACGGTCTGTCTCGGCTGCATTGTGGCTTTCCCTATCACACCTGGCTCGACTCTAGATACGCTGGTGAATCAGCCTTCCCTTAATATTCATATCATGAGCTCCATTCTCAGAGACATATTCGGTTTAAAGATAAATGGGCTTTGGAACAACTCGCGCTTGAACTTTGACGACCTTATGCGCCAACTACTTTTTTAATCTGGTCTTATGGAAATGCCGACTGATGCAATGACACCAGAACTCCAGTTACAACCAAAGTACGAAATCGACTTTCCCAATGCCCAAGACTGGTTTCGGACGGAACCAGAAATGTAGTTGGGTTCTAACGGCGCTGACTATAATGTTAAATTTCAGAGCTGACAATGAACTATGTCGTGGAGAAGCGGTGGAGAGGGCGGATAATTTCCATTTGTAGCAACAGCTCAGTTGCGCTTAAAGCCTTGCTGAACCCTCTCTTGACTTCCAAGCTAAGTAGTTCCAAAGAAGCAAGACTTCATTGAAGGCAGTCGGAAAGCTAAATTCACTGGGTCCCATTTGGACCCCAATAGAAGAATTGTCTCTGGTGATTGGAGGTGGTTGTGAGCTAGTTCTGATTGGTTACCTGGGAAGTGAGTTTCGACCATGAGACTGAGGGTCTCTGATTTTCTAACTGTTCTTAACCCATTTGGTTTGCCCCAGAAAGTGTTTTGATCTCTTCAATATTTCTTATATACACTCTTCAAATTGTGTGTATTATTCAATTTAAAAAATATTAAATTGACAAAACAGTAAGTTGAAGCTCACATCATTTTCGGGAAAATATACTGATTGGCCCAACTTTCAAGCAATGTTCTCCACTTTAGCTGATTCTGATGAAGAGCTATCCAGCATAGAAAAGTTTCAGCATCTTCGCTCCTGTCTCGAAGACTCAGCACTCCGGACGATTGAATCATTGGAAATCACCGGCGATAATTATAAAAAAGCCTTGCAATTATTAAGAACAAGATTTAACAACAATCGTTTGATTTTTCAGGTTCACATAAGAGAAATTTGTTCTCTTCCTGCAATCCATCAACCAACTGCTCAGGGGTTAAGTGATATTTGTGACACCGTTAACTCGCATTTACGGGCATTGCAGTCATTAGCCAACAAGGACCAAATCACCGATGGAATTCTGCTATATCTAGTAGGAAATAAGCTGGATACATTGACACAGGGCAAATGGGAGGAAGAAGCACCGCTGAATGTTATACCAACGTGGGAAGAAATGTCAACGTTTTTGGAGAGGCGATGCCAAACACTCGAAAATATTGCAAGCTCAACACAACAACATACCACAAGAAGAAATATCGGCAATCCTCATCATTCTAGTAAAGGGAGTAATCGAAAGGTACTTGTTACATCAAATTCTGCTAACAATGCATGCGTATTTTGTAGCTCTAATAACCATAGTGTATATTTCTGCCAAGATTTTATTGCTCTTTCTATCGATCAACGTATTGTTCAGATTAAAGAACGTGGTCTATGTTTAAATTGTTTAAGAAAGGGACATTTGACTCGTTTTTGCAAATCTAAGGGCTGTAAGCAATGCAAAGGGCGACACAACACATTTCTGCATTTAGAAAGCAATGTCAATCTTCAATCTGGGAATTCCCATTTATTAGAGGCAAGTCGCAAGGAAAATCAACCTTCTTCCTCCCTTGTCCTGTCCTCTTCAGTAGCTTCAAACAATGCTGTTCTTACTTCGAAACTACAAACTTCGTTTGTAATGCAACCTGAGCGCAATCGATTTGTTTTTTTGGCAACTGCTGTTGTTCTCGTCCAGGATAAATACGGACAATTTATACCATGTAGAGCGATTCTCGATTCAGCCTCTCAGTTAAATTGTGTCACCTATAGACTGGCTCAGCGGCTAGCACTTAAGCGATCTAGGGTAGACATCTCTATCAGTGGCATCGGTTCCACTCAAGCGTCCGTAAACTATAAGGTTAATATTACCCTACGTTCTCGAATAAATGATTACTCCGCCGCCATTGACTGTCTTCTATTGCCGTCGATAGCAGAAAATCAACCAAATCAATGTTTTGATGTCAACTCATTCCAACTTCCCAAGAACATAGAATTGGCTGACCCATATTTTTATAAATCACAGAAAATCGATTTGTTAATCGGCGCATCGTTGTTTGTTGAACTTCTTTGTCGGACAGATTCCCCTAGGAGAAAATCTACCTACTATACAGAAGACGAGATTAGGCTGAATAGTGTCCGGCAATTTTAACTATCTAGTTAATAAGGTCATATGCTTAAATGCAACGGCTTCTGATTTAATTGATTGCTACAACAACAATGATTCTATTAAAACGTTTCTGGGAAATTGAACTATGTGACAAACCCAGTCAAACGTATTCCCAAGAAGAACTCGATTGCGAAAATAGTTTCGTCCAGTCGCATAAACGATTACCATCAGGAAAATACTCGGTCAAGCTACCTTTTAAGGCTTCCCTATCCAATCTCGGTGCATCATTTGAATTGGCTATGAAACAGTTTTTGAATCTAGAGTCCAAACTCAATCGTCATCCCGATGTCAAGCAAGAATATATTAAGTTCATGTCCGAATATAAGTCGCTTAATCATATGAATCCTATTTCCTCAGATATTCTACGACAAGCCCACTACTTCTTACCCCATCACTGCGTCTTCAAAGCAGACAGCAGCAGCACACAACTTCGCGTGGTATTCAACGGTTCGGCTAAAACATCAACTGGTTCATCCTTGAATGACATTTTAATGGTTGGTCCAACTCTACAGCCTGATCTCTTTAGCATTCTGTTAGCTTTTCGAGTTCACTTATTGGCTGTTACAGCAGATATTGAAAAAATGTATCGATGTGTACAAATGCAACCTCCCGATAATACCTTACAGTGCATTCTATGGCGCGATAGCAGTTCAGATGACATAGATATATACACCCACGATACCGTTACCTATGGCACATCTCCCGCCTCCTTCCTTGCGGTGCGTAGTCTAAATCAGCTTGCGATAGATGAAGAGAATAATTTTCCTGTAGGATCCAAGGCAGGCAGGTCTTGTTTCTATGTAGATGACTTTCTGGCTGGTGCCGATACGCTTGCAGATCTACTTCAGATTAAAAATAAGGTATTTGACCTACTTTTAAAGGGAGGATTCCATCTACGAAAATGGTGTTCTAATTCGGAAGATGCCTTGGTGGGCACCACATTAGCTGATAGAGAAGTATATCTTAAAATCAATGATGGCAGTGTAACAAAGACCTTAGGGTTAATCTGGAATCCTGAGACGGATGACTTTTTATTCTTAAACAACAAACTGAACACTTCGAGTAGAGTTACCGAACGTACAGTCCTATCTACAATTGCCCAACTCTACGATCCTCTTGGCTTAATAGGGCCAGTCATTATAAAGGCTAAGGTTTTTATGCAAACATTGTGGAAGGAAGTTTTCCTCGATACGCATTTTCATTCAAGAGCAAATTTCAAATTCATGGCTTTGCGGATGCCAGAATACATGCTTTCGGCGCTTCCGTCTATATAAGAAGCATCAACGCTAATGGCACAATAAAAGTACGGCTACTTTGCTCAAAGTCTCGAGTAGCTCCTCTTAAAACCATATCCATTCCAAGATTAGAGCTATGCGCCGTCCTTTTGTTAGCTGAACTAATAAGCCGTGTTCGTCAAGCCATTACGCTCACTCCAGAAAATATTTTTTGTTGGTCTGATTCAAACATTGTGCTGGCATGGATTTCATCTCCACCTTGCAGTTGGAATACCTTTGTTGCCAACAGAGTCACAAAAATTCAGAATATATCCGACGGTTATGAATGGAGACACATTCGGACCAACGAAAACCCTGCCGATATTCTCTCACGAGGCATGTCTCCAGAGAACTTAAGTCATTCCAATTTATGGTTTTGTGGTCCGCAGTTACTTTGCGATCCTCCAGATTCATGGCCCTCATTGGAATCTTCATTGCTTGAAAACATTCCTGAGAAACGTGCTCCTAAAACATGTCTAGTCTCATCAACAGCACAGGATATTACATTGAAATGTAAATTTATAAATGACTTCTATCGTATGCGCCGTACTTTTACCTACGTGTGGCGATTTATTAAGAACTCAAATTCATCTAAGGAACACAGAAGAAACGCGCACTCTCCAATAAATGCCTTCGCTCATGACTACAAACAACTTCGAAATGGGACAGGTATCACTGGAAAAAGTGTGTTATCAGGATTGAATCCTTTCTTAGATGGCTTCGGGCTAATACGCGTCGGTGGCAGACTTAAAAATGCGGACTTGCACTTCGATGCCAAGCATTAAATAATTCTGCCCAAATCACACCAGTTCACTGAAACTTTGATTATGCACTTTCATATAACAAACCTACATGCTGGATGCCAAGCTCTCATGGTTCTTATAAGAAAGCGTTTTTGGACCTTAGGTGGAAGACAGATGATCCGTAAGATAGTTAAGAGATGTGTCCGTTGTTTCAAAGCTCATCCCTTCGTATGTAGCCAGATCATGGGAAACCTGCCGGACGAACGGGTAAGGCCTGCCAGACCATTCCTGCATTCAGGAATAGACTTTTGTGGACCATTCTACACCAAATCCGGAATTCGTGGTAGAGCTAATACGAAAACATATATCTGCCTATTTATTTGCCTTTGCACTAAGGCTGTACACTTAGAGCTTGCAACAGACTTGTCGACAGTCGTTCGCAGATCTTCACAGTGAATAGAAGTGTTTCGGCTTTTCCTAAAAATAAATAGTGAGTCAGTTTTCGTTGTAAAGACTATTAATTACAATTTCGTTGTTGAATCGGTAGCCAAGCGGTTAGCGGCGTCGGTCAACAAATCGTGATTCGTGGCTCACGACACGGGTTCAAACCTAGGCCAAATCAGGAGCTTTTTTTTCTTTTTTTTTTTTGTGTTTATTTTTAAATAAATATTACCAAGATAAGACTAAAAAGTAAGGAAATCACGTGATGGATGGTGGAGAGCGTTCCACTCGTCGCATAACGGGAGTTGCGAAAGGTAACAATTCTGTTGCCGGTGCTGTGGCGAAAGCCATCAAAAGGAGGAGGAGCTTGAAAACCACTCTTAACTTATCAAAAATAAAAATAAGTGCCGCTTTGACAGCTGATGCAGCAACCACAACACAAGAGAACAAAAAACAACCAGATGATGAGTTGATGTGCATATTTGATGAGGTCCAATATGAGGGGGGCAACAACAACTTTGCCTCTCTAGCAGCATCTGAATCCGAAGATGAGGATGAACAAATTAAAGAAATTAGCAGCAGCATACAAATGCTGAAAGAAAAAATGCTTGCTATTAGGCAAAAGCAAACTGCACGCAGGCAGAAGGAGCAGTTAGAAGTAGAGAGCTCCCAACAAAAAAAGCAACAAGAGCAGAAACAACAACTGCAGCAACAACAAAACCAGCAGCAGCAGAAACTACATCTGCAGCAAACAAAACAACTACAGCAGAAACAACAGCAGCAGAAACAGCAACAGCTGCAAAAACAACAACAACTGAAACCACAGCAGCTGAAAAAACAGCAGCAGCAGCAGCAACAACAACAACAACAGCAGCAGCAGCATCAACAACAGCAGCAGCAACAACAACAGCAGCAGCAGCAGCAACAACAACAACAACAGCAGCAGAAGAAGAAGGAGAAGGTGCCTCCTATCAACACCTATAAATTGGAGGTAAATGCTACCAAGGACCTGTGTAGGCTGGTCATTGGTAATAATTTTAATATAAAGAGATTGGGGAACGATCGCCATGCCATCCACTGTAATTCAGTGGAGGGCTACGCGAAAGTGAAAGAGCTCCTAAAGGAAACGACGACGGAGCACTTCTCTTTCACACCGAAGTGTGAAAAGCGGCAATCGATGCTGCTGAAGGGGTTGGAACCGTCTTCTGATCCTGAGGAGATCCTGGCACTGCTCAAAGAGAAGGAGTGCGAAGGACTCTAGTTTGTGGGGGTAAAGCCATTTACCACAGCTAGAGCCAGGCGGGAGAAACGGAGTCTGCCATTCTTCCTGGTGCAGCTCAGTCCCGAAAGCCGTCTGGATAGTCTAAGGAGTATCAATGTCCTAGACTACCAGGTGGTTCACTGGGAAAAATTAAAAAGGAGCGAAGGCGTTATACAATGCGTTCGCTGCCAGAGGTTCGGGCACGCCGCGTCGAACTGCCAAATGCAGCCTAGATGCGTGAAGTGCGCAAAGAACCACAGTTCCGAAGAATGTGCTCTGGGTAGAGACGGAGCATCCGATAGGACGCAGCTCTCGTGCGTGTTATGTGGGAACGTGGGACACACCGCAAACTATCGGGGTTGTCCTAAGTTCGCCGACATTAAAAAAGCAAAACTGGCTCGGCAGCAGAAGGTGGAGGTCAAACGTTCACCTGTCAGGTTTCAAACACCAGCCGTCACGCCCCAAATTTCCTACGCCCAAATGGCGTCAGGTAGGGGGGCTACGGTACAGCAAGCGACTGTTGCTTCTCCGGCGTCAATGCCGAGAACAACGGAAGCTGCACCGAACATGCTAGCCATCTTGCTCGCAATCCAAGGGCAGATGCTGCAAAAGCAGGTGCAAGAACAGGCCAAGAGGGTGGACCAGATCTACGCGCTGCTGCCGGGCCTAACGCAACACATGTCGTAATGGGTGCGCGCATGGTGGAGCAAACTTTGAAGGTCCTTGCGGTGAATGTTAATTCACTGATTAGGATCGAGCGAAGAGCCGCGATGTTTAAATTGCTACAAGACCAAACTCCTGATGTGCTTTTCGCTAGCGAAACCAAGCTAACCGATAAGCACAAACTGGAGTACAATAATTATATTGTTAGAAGAAGAAACCGGCCCGGATCCAAATGTGGAGGCGGTGTGGCGATCTTCATTAAACAAGGTATAAAATTTCACAGAGTGTACAAGGGAGTGTTGCGTAAGTTCCGGGTGTTGGAGGCAGTCGTCATTTACATCCCGCTCCGCAGTGGAAAGCGGCTGTACTTGGCCTCTGTTTATGCACCTGAGGCTCCACAATCCACTTTATTCATTACAGAGCTCGACACGCTTTTTCGACTTCTGAGGCTGGAATCGGGGGAGAATTATTTTATAATCGGCGGGGACTTCAACGCTAGACACAGAGATTGGGGAAATAATTTGTCAAATACTAGAGGGAACCTACTACTCGATTGGTGGGGTCAGCACGATGTCATGTACAGACTTGGTCTTAAAGCGACGGATAACCCGTCGTTTCCCAGAGGCGGGTCTTATTTGGATCTACTGCTGTATGACGAACGTATACGACTGACAGGTACGAACTTACAAACGCTAAACTGTCTGCGCACATTCGTGTATGACAGTGACCATTGCGGTTTTACCACCGAAATTACAGTTCCCAACGAAATTGCGGAATTGGAGGAGTTTGTCCAAAGATATTCTTACAACTACAGTAAGACTCGATGGACACGCTTCTCCGCAACCTTGACAAGAGCACTCGCCTCGAACACGCTCCACCGTCCTCCGTCCAATAGGAATTTGTCAAACGAGGAGATTGACAATTACCTAAAACAAATGGACGAGACAATTAAACAAACTATGGACGCTACAATACCGCGGTATCGACGTACGACTAACGAAGACCTGTTCCGCAATCCTACTATTGACGCACTGCACCGACAGAAAAGTAGACTTCTGTCAAGACTCAAAAACTTGTACAGACAATTTACTGACAGACAAGAACCGGAGATTAGGACACTGAAGTCGTCGATTAAAAATATTCAAACGTTAATAAAAGAGAATTACAGAATTTCTGTAAGTTCGTATTGGAACAGCAGGGTTCGGGCTGTAAACACCAGCAACCCGAATATGTTCCCGCAAATAAATAAACTATTTCGGAGAAAAAACCAAAACGACTTTCAGTGTCTTAAAATAGCCCGGACAACAGACAACGAACGGTTACTGACAATAGCAGGTATTGATCCAAATGAGGCCGCTGATGATGACGACTTCTTTGTGATCGAGGATCCACAGGAGAAGGTTGAGACCATAGGAGCGACTTTCCAGGAAATATACAAGGCCAATGATACCATTGGCCCTAATTATGACCTGGACAATCGCGTCTTGGTGCACGACCTCTACATTCGAAATGAAGTAGGGAACTGGCGATCCGAGGGCTCTGGTTTCACCCGGTTCAGCGACGAAAATATGGCAAATAATGTCATTACCAGAGAGGGTGACCTACCCCCGTTCATTTCGAAGGAAGAGCTCCATGAGATCTTCGACACAATCAGGGCTAAGAAATCAGTGGGGACCGATGGTATTCCGAACATCGTGCTTCGACATCTTCCTCTAGAAGCGGTGGACATTTACACAACCCTGTTTAATAATACAATGAATAATGCACATTATCCAGCGCATTGGAAAACGGCGGTGGTGCAACCTATCCCCAAAAAGGGAAAGGATATATCCAATCCGGCGAATCTCCGGTCGATAAGTCTCCTTCCGAATATCAGTAAGATGTTTGGAAAAGTAATCAATAGAGCTCTGTCTAGGTGGGCTGAGGACAAACATATAGTTCCGGATAATCAATTCGGTTTTAAGGCGGGACATGATATCTCACATGCCGCGTCTAAACTGGTGTCCGATATCCAATGGAATAAAGGCAAAAACCAATGTACTGGTGCATGCCTTGTTGACTTGGAGAAGGCCTTCGACACCGTATGGTTAGATGGTCTTTTCTATAAGCTGACTAGGCTGGGGATCAGTAAACCACTCTTGTACATTCTTTATAATATGCTAACCAACAGACAGTTCATCGTGAAAAATGGCGATGTGACTTCTGTTGGAATATTTCAAATTAAAAATGGTCTGCAGCAAGGCGCGGTCAATTCGCCGATCCTATTCAACATTTATACAAGCGACTTGATAGGTTCACTTCCCCATACTATTGCGTACGCAGACGATTTGATAGCGTACAGAACAGGTACAAAAATCGAGGTCATTAATACTCTCTTGCAGCGTGACTTCGATAAGATAAGACGATTTTGCGATGACTGGAAGTTGAAAATCAACTTTCAGAAGTCGGAAACCATTCTCTTTAGGACGCCGTTGTCTGGAGCCTCTAGGGATACTAGAAAAAATTGGCGAAAGTTCTCGATCATTGGACAACGCGGGCAGCCTCTTGCCTGTCGAAATGTAGTCAGATACCTTGGGATCTGGCTAGATCAGTTTCTCTATTTTGACAAAAATGTAGATGCTGCTCTGGCCAGAGCTAAAGGTGCTTTTGCCCTTACAAAGAGACTGTTTTATAGCAGCCAACTCGATGCGAGGGTAAAGGTGATCTGCTACATGGCCCTTATCAGGCTCATGCTGGTATTTGGTTGTCCCGTGTGGTTCAATGTGCGAGCAAGCTTAATGGAAAAGATTCGGGTGTTTGAGAGGGCTTGCCTTAGGCCTTGCCTTCGCTTGTACAGAACACCAGAGTCGGAGTACAAAAAATTTTATCGTAATGAGGTCCTTTACAACAGGGCGAACCTAATACGAGTGGACAACTTCGTAATTAAGCTGACTCGAAGGCACATTGCAAGAACAATGGCCTCGACGAATAACCTGATATCTGGGGCTTACTACCCCAATTACCTTTACCACGAGAGTGTGCGCTCTGATGGCTTCGTTCCACCGGAAGCATTCCTCTACCTAGATCAGATAGGGTTGATCCAGGATAGATCAGCGGTCCCGTTAATCTTCCATGTCGCTTGAAAAGCTGGGGACAGGCGACTCAACTACAACAGAGACGTCGCACACGGCAGTGTGGATCGTCTCAGGTTCAGTAGGGCGGTGGGGAATCGCTATAAGAGGGATGTCGTTCGGCAGCACCAGCATTTCTGGTGGTTGAATGATGGAGAAGATGTTTCGTCGTCGTTTCCGTCAATTACGGACCAGCCTCACTAATGGGGCAGAGCTGACCAATCTATTTACACTGTGAATAGCGATGGCCAGCTTGCATAGGTTTAGGTTAGTATTTAAGAAATACATATATATATTAGTATATGCATAGGTATATACTAGTATATGTATGTCATTGTGAATAGTGTCTATGTGTATATATGTGTGTATTGTATAGGTAGGTTAGGTAGACTAAGGTTTTTTTTTAAGCTAGATGTTAAGTTTTTATAAAAAATATGTCCATATGCTAAGTTTTTTGTTAAATTCTTTTCTTAGCCTTAAGCATAGAAAATAAGTATATATAAGTTTCAAATGTAAACAAAGTCGAAAGACATAGATGTAAGAGTTTAGAGTAGCTTAGAGTGCCTGTGTGGGGCCAGTAAGTTAATATAAGATTGTTAAGTAATTTTAAGCTAGCATTTAAGCATTTTTTGTTAGTATGTAAGAGTTAATGATTTAGAAAATAAAATGCATTTAAAACTAAAAACTAACTAACAGACTTGTCGACAGCAGCTTTCCTGGCGGCACTTCGAAGATTCATATCAAGGCGTGGTAAACCACAAACAATCTTATCGGATAACGCTACTAATTTCGTTGGTGCCAACTCTCAGCTGAAAGAACTCAAACGCATGTTCCACGACGATCAAAGTGGCAGCGAGCTCATCCAAAGAGAATGTGCCAACGAGGGAATTTGCTGGAAGTTCATCCCAAGTCGTTCACCGCACTTTGGAGGACTATGGGAGGCGTCCATAAAAATTGTTAAATATCATCTTCGTCGTGTTGTTGGTTATGCCGCATTAAACTTCGAACAACTTCATACACTAACTTGTCAAATCGAAGCAATTATTAATTCTCGCCCTTTAAGTCCCGCTTCAGATGATCCTAACGACTTAAGCGCTCTTATTCCGGCTCACTTCCTAATTGGTTCTCCTATGTCCACTATCCCGGGAGTAGACTCAACTCATCAAAACTTTGCACGACTTGGAAGCTGGCAGCAAGTGCAATATATGCAACAGCTATTTTGGAACCGGTGGAGCCATGAATATCTCAACACCTTGCACCAGCGGAAAAAATGGAATAAATCTACGAAAAATGTCGAAGTCGGCACCCTGGTCATTATCAAGGACGAAAATTTACCATCTCTTAAATGGCCACTGGGACGCATCGTGGATGTATTTGCTGGTTCGGATGCTCTTGTCCGCGTAGCAAACATTAAAACTCAATCAGGCATAGTGAAAAGAGCGATTTCAAAAATTTGGGTATTACCCTGCAACAAAATTGAAAATGAGCAGCAAAACCAACCTGTCACCAACATTGAAGACGATAAGTAAAGGCTATCTTGAAAGCTAAGGCTTTCAAGGCGGGGAGAATGTTCAGTATTTTCTCATATCACTTTATCAACACATATTGTATAGCACTTAATGTTTTTGAATTTCATTTCTATTTACATTGTGAATGCCCAAATTCAATCGTCTTTAGCGATTGCTTAGAAATTTCTAATTTCTAACAAATAACTGCAGCAACGCATATAAGTAAATTTTGGGCGGCCTTGTTTTATATGAACATGTTAGTTGAAAGCATTTCGGCTTGCAAAAATATCTCTCTATTCTTCTGAGTCTAGGGGGAGTTTTGAAAGGCTTGACTTATATCGTGACTAGATAGATTTTGTCGAACTTTTCCTCATCAGCGTGGACACAACTTCACAACCGCTACAGAATTCGATGTACTAGTGTTCTGACATCGACACTTTGCTATTGTTCAATTGTGTGTATCTATATGTTGATCGCATTTAAGACAACTGTTTGCTGGTCTACTTTCGTAACAAATATACTGAAAGAGCCACATTCTTGAGATTAGTGATAGTTGCCTCATGCATTGCACTTTCTACTGTCATAAAAATTATTCTAAATATTAGGATCGCAACACATGATAAGTCCCATCTTCATGCAGTCTTCAGGTAGTTCGGCTACTGTGTTTGATGAAAGTGTCGTTTTTCGTAGCTCACTCCTGGTTCGATCAATATTCGAATATTTTTCAGAATCATATCCTTTCCCGACCTTTTTTCTATTTTTGTAAAATAGAATCTTACCTTTTATTGTCGTTGCCTATCCGTATAACGAGCCATAAGTTATGCTTTTTTCCTTTCAGACCCTTATTCTTTCCATTTTTGTATCAGTGTTAATTTCAAAGGCACTCTGAACGAATCTACAAAGTACCACGTTTCCCATTCAAGCCGATGTCCCTATTGTTAATCAGGGAATTGTCCAAATATCAAATTTAGAATACAAATAATTCGACACTCTAATGACTAGCCATTTTTGCTAAGTCTCTGCCTCCAAATCATACACCAGGACTTTCAGATTTTTTCTATTCGAATTTGAGGATACTAACCCCACCAGACAGATTAGTACTCCAGACGCAGTGGGATACAACAAAACCTGTGAAAAAACAATCCACTATCATGGATTTGCCTCGTCTACAGAATACAATCCACAACTCTGCTTTTAATTGATTGCGACTGAATGCACAATTACTATTGCCACTAGGAGACATTCGAATACTGAAAAATAAAACCTCCCTCAGCCATTGGCGTCGGTCGTGGTGATACCAAAAAATAAAAAAACAAAAAAAAATTCATAATTATTATCCCGACCGTCCTAATGGTCTGTGATTAACAAAAAAACAAACTTACCAAGCAAACAGACAAACAAAGGATGTTTAGCACGGAAATGGTTAGTCAGACGTTTCCACTCGACGTCGACATTCTATCAGTTCAGTCTCGTCAACTTCAAATCTGACTATAAAAACCACAAAATTGAAAAATACAAAAAAGGAGCAAACAAAAAAAATTGAAAACAAACTAGGCATCAAAACAACCTCAACCCGGATCATGGTATGGCAGAAAACCAAAAACAAAACATCTCCCCCTGTCATACCAGTCGTCTGTCACTCCAAAGTCAGCAGCATCAGTGGAAATTCATTGCCATATCGGAAGAAGACTGGCTTCGAGCCAATCCCTGTGTATGCACAACACACCGCAATACAATCAATATTTTCCCAGCCAAAGCTGTATGTGGTGGTAGAATCCTTTTTCCCTATTACTACTCCCATCTTATTTTTTAAGAATGAGTTGGTGTCTAGGTGCTTGTTTCCCAGCGATCTGATAAGCTATGGAACCTCTTTGTATTGTCCCGCCTGGCAAATCCCAGAACGGAAGTTGCAAACATTTTATGCAGGAAAATATACTTTCGCTTACCCTAGCTCAGCGCTTCCGTAAGGAGATACACTCTGTAGGTATACAGACACCCAAACAAGCATCAGCACGGTTTCCTAGGTTGTGATCCATAAAGCATCCGGTCTGTGCCACAGCCGTCTGGCACGTACCCACGTTTCCATTTCCATCCTCATAGTGTAGTACGAGTATACGAGTACGTACTACGATAGTACGACAGAACGCCAGAGTACGAGTACTACGTCCAAATGGTGCTTGAATGAAAGTAAAACTATAGAATGGGTGCTGGGTACTGGGTACTGGGCCTTGAACGTAAAGGTATCCATAGACCACTTGCATTCTCGCAATGCACTGCACTTGCAGCTGGGATATTTTTCGTTTTGAAGCCTGCTGCAGACTGACAGAGGAGGGTGGCTATAAAACTTGAGGGAGAGATACGTTTTCATTAATACAACTGGGAGGACGGTGCGGTCGGCCGTTTTGGGAAAAGTTGGATGTGATAAAATGAACAAGTTTATGACCTAACGCTGGACAGCAAGACGATTCGTTAATAAAGTTATGTTGGCGTTTGGTCTCTGGTTCCGCTCCGGTGGTTCCTTAGGAATATTTAAGTTTTGCAAAGTTTGGACCTAGCATGAGTCATGAAAGTCCTTATAAATGCGTAGAATATTTGAATTAGTTTTCCTTCTACCTTGGAGAGTTAGTTAGTTTTCCAAACTTGATGCAATCGAGTAATTACACTTATTTACTTAGGGTTGCTTCATAATGTGATCAGGTAAACGTATCTTTTTGGCAATTTTCATATGGAAGCACTTCCTACAGGTATAATACGAGTACTCGTTTATGAATTCTTTATGACGAGAAGGGTCTGCATGCATATTTTGTGGAAGGGGGCCACCAATTGCTTCAGGCTAAGGTGAGATGTCAAAACAAGTACACAATTTGGGCAAAAATTAGAGACATGTGACTGACAAATGTCTGCTAGAAATAACGGGTTGGCCAAATACAAGCTTCTTTTTGAATCATGTGTTGTTTTAACAGCGACAGCTCTTTCCCACTCGAAACCTTGACTGTCAGTCAGTATCATACCTCCGCGGAACGAAATGAATCGCTTTACGGTTGAGCAACCTTGAGAAAACTGCTTTCAACAGTGAGTATATTGAAAATAAGTTTTCACCAAAACGACGCATCCACAGCACCTACCGTACGCAAGTTTGTGCAAAAACAACGTGAGACTGGCCTGTTTGCGGACGACACTCATGGTCGCCGTCGTGGTACGGTAAGTACCAACGAGAATCTGACGAGAGTGATTGATTCGCCATCGGTCGCAACAACTCCACATTTCACGGACCAGCCTGATGAGAATTTTCCACAAAGATCTCGGATTATTCCCTTAGACTTCCCTATTGACTCAGTAATTGAAGACACACGACCGCCCGCTTCTTTATCGCATTACAACAGCTCAAATTGGACGTCGAATTTGGACGAAAAAATAATTTTTCCTGACGAGACGCACATTCATCTCAGCGACTTTTTTTTTTAAAAAGTCGCGCGCCCTCAAGGGTTCAGAAAACTGGGGAGGAAAGAAAGATGGGTACCGATGTACTTTGGTTTTAAATGTATGAATGTTATAATGACTAATAAATAGAGAGCTCGGCAGGGTATTCCACAAGCGAGTTGTTCGGCTTAGGAACTAATCACGGTATTTCAGAGTACGTCTGAAGGTGGACTTGAGGGTATGCTGATGAGCATTCATAGCGAGACGGGTGTTACGGTTGAAGGTTTGATGGGACGGAATGCTCCGGCGATTTCTATGGAGCACTGATGGAAATAGCGATAAAAGAAAGTGAGACACGAGAGATTTCGTCGGTGTTCGAGGGTGTCCATTGACTGGGTGATTTTAGCATCACCTATGAATTCTATGACACGATTTTGAATTTATCTAGCAGGAGAAGAGATGTTTTAGGCGCACCTGACCAGATATGTGCATTGTACGCATATTTCGGCGGATGAATGCCTTATATATTGAGGCCTGATCAGAGGGGGAGAAATATGCTGGGTGTTTAAATTTCGCTTTCGGCAGCAGGCAGCATTGTGTTTTGGAAGCATTAAATTGCACTCTGTTGATACTCGTAGTTCCACAATTAGTTATGCTAATAATATTGGAATTCAATGTGCTTGACAAAAGCAGAGAATACTGTCGTCAGCAAAGGAATATATTGGATTAGAAGCAGCACACATGAGATCGTTGATCAAAATTAAAAAGAGTATCGAAGACAGAATGGGGACCTGGGGCACACCAGCATTTATTTTGTGAATATCCAACTAGAAACCATCTAAGACAACTTAAATTGAACGTCCCGAAAGGTAATTTCCATTCCATTGAAGAAGAGAGTCATCGATTCCAAAAGCACGCATTTTCGACAAAAGATCCTGATGCCAAACTCTGTCAAATGTCTTAGAAATATCAAATGCAAATATCTTGCTTTCGCCAGGTTGATGTACGCTTTGGTTTCACTTTTCGGTGAAATAAGCCATCAAATCACCAGGGCCGGTCATTGGAAAGTTTTCACGTTTCGTGATATTTCTTTACCGGGCGGTTTATCAGCGTTTCCGTGACCCTGGAAAGAAGGGACGTAAGGGCAATGGATCTGTGGGAAAAGAGGGAAAAGAGGGAAAAGAGGGAAAGATTCGCCTTTTTTAGGGACGGACTTTCCATCTGTTTTCCATTTGCTCGGAAAGAGTCCTAAAGAGTAGGATTGATGAAAAAGCTTACGCAGTGGTTTTATCAGCGAGGAAGAACACATCTTCAAAAGGAGGGGAGATATGCCATCTGGACCATCGGATTTGTGAGTGTTGAGATCTTTATAATAAGTACTCTGGCTGCTAAACGAGTGCAAAAGTTGATTCGTCCCATTGAAGATACGACGCACTCAAGTGTAAGCGGAGACAAAGCACAATTTGGAAGTGTTGAGCTGGCCGCAGAGTGTGCAGCAGCAGATTGATCTTGTCTAAAGAGCTTGCCTTAGTTGTTGGTCGTATTGGAACTTCACACGCTTAAGAAAAGCATTGCAGTCATTCTTGGCTCGTTTAAACTTTTTTTGGTTTTCCTCTGTCGAGTGGGTCTTGAAAGACCGAAAAAACAGTTCTCTAACCCTGACAGCCTCTTTACAGCTCGAGTCGTAGTACGCCTTTTCTTTTGGTTTGATACTCTTCATGCGATGAGGGATAAAGGATTTCATTCCAAAGAGAATAGTGTCTGTGAGCATATCAGAGCGGCATCCACGTCGTTATCGAGGACACATAACGACCAATTAAATTTCCTAAAGAAGTTGTTAAGACCGCTCCAGTTGGCTTTCGCGTGTTGCCTTACTGTTCTTTTAGGAATCGGTTCTCTAACAATGTACGAGAAATTAGCTGATATGACACAGTGGTCCGACGAGCCTAGAGAGGATAGCACATTGATCTTGTACTTGTCAGGGTGAGAAGTTAAACACAAGACCAGGGTGTTGGCGCTATAACCATCAACATCCGGTGTTCGTGTAGCTCATTTACAAGCAGGGTTAAGTTATTTACAACGTCCTTCGGGTGTTGTCCGCCCAGAAGCCACCCAAAATTGTGTATATTGAAATCGCCCGTAATAACGATTTCAGTATGAGGATTCAGGGATACAATTCTTTGTATGGAGACAGACAGCGCATCAAACCTGTTAGAGGTCAAATTGCTGTCCAGTTTGGGGCTTCTGTAAATAAAGGAGTAGTGAATTCCGGATTTCAACAGGGAGTACATCGTAATAGAGTTTTGTAAGCTACATTACTACGCACGTTAATGGCCAGACCTCGGTGAGAGAAGAATAATGGCACTAGTTTGTAACCAGGTAGTTTCAGATCAAAGTGATCTGAGAGGTGTGGGCGGGGATCTACCTGTGCCAAGTGCCAAAACAGCTGGTATGTTGATAATGCAGGCGTTGTAGGACAATGTAATACAGCAACGGCAGTGACTGAGTGCAAGCAGCCGTATGATCAGTGGCAGGAAGGTTGGGATGCCCGCACTGTAATGTCGATTTCACTGCACTCGCACGTTGCTTTTTTTTAATTTTTGTTTGGTTCTCTATTTTTTTTTTATTCACTCGTGCGAAGTTGTTTTTTCTGCCAGGTTTTTTTGTTTTCTTTTTTCCTTCACGCAAGGAGCGAATTTCATAAGTGCACTTGTCCGTCTGCACTTGTTGAGAATTTTGTTGGCCACATTCAATTCGGTATCACCATGTTTTAAGACCATACGTCCTAGACAAAGAAAACTGCTTAGGTTCCCTATTGAGTTGAGCAGCGCTGGTGTATTCCTGAGAATTTGAAGTGATTAGAACCTTTGTTTTAACCGCATTTATTCGCCATACTTCCTTCGCCTCTGACTCCAAGTTGTAGGCTAAGTAGCGCTAGACAAATATCGTGTGTGAGATCAGAGAAAAGTCATCAGTGTTGTCAAGATGTTTAAGATAGGATGGTATGGTCCATCTCAGCCCTAGATTTAACCCAGGCACATCACTGATTTTCGCAAGGATTATTCCTTGTAGTAAAAAAAATGTGATCCGCTGCGAACTCAGAATTCTGCGAACATCTTACAGTTGTGTAAGACATGGCCTTCACGGGCTTCATATTATGTAGCCTTCATTCGAATAATAGCTTTTTCCCAAGTATAAATCTCTTGAGCAAGGCTCGCCATATACAATAGCGTCTTTATTCAACCTATCGAAAACCTTCTCAAAATTGATGAACAACAAATAACGCTTTGCTCTGTGATAATCCACATGGTGTTAAAGTAGTCGATGCAAAAGCATCCAGTTCGAATCATGAGTTTCTTTCAGTCGATCCAGAATCATTTTCCTCACTTATACTCGCAATGTAACCTAATTCCCAAATTCCATAGCACTTCCCCTCCTGCTCAGCTTAACAATTCTTCCCATCTCCTAATCTTAGGACAAGGCATTTTCCTCTCATCCTTTTCTTATAAGTGGCTGGAGGAAGCTACCGAAATGTTGGGCCAGGTTTGACACTGTGATGCCGACTACGCCAACTATCTTAATTTTCCTCGCCCTTTATTTATGCTCTTATTTCCGACCTAGTTTCAGCGTCACTGAAGAGTTGGGTACGAACACGGTCCAAATCACTCTTGCTTTAGTGGTCAACTGCTGCTGCAAAATGTTACCACTATCTGGTAAGCTGTTCTTCATCGGAAATCAGTAGGTTTCGGTCTAACCCCTCCACTAGATATAGTTTGAAGCTTTGGCCACCAGCAAGTTCCTTAATATTACTATAGACGGTCCTTATGTCCCACCTATTTGCTGCATCTTCAGGCTTGGATACGCTTATTCCACGGCGCACTTTTTCCCTCCTCATGCGGTACTGGTCTTCTAGTTTTCGGCGCTTTACTACTGAGACCGATACAATCCGTGTTTTGATCGGTAGAAAGATAGCAGTGGGCCCCCGCCCAATTATCAAGGCTTTGCCCATTAATGACGTTGTCTAATAAAAAGCGGGGGCAGAGCATATTACTGGTACCATGGAAGTCAGAAGCCCCCCGGATTTCGGTACGGGCCTGACTTGTTAGAGGTAGGCCCCCTTGTGGGAGCGTCATGGTGGCTGTGGTTTACACCCAAATCACGGGAAATGTTTTGCTTGGTTTAACCCATTGTAGAGTTGCAAATAAGTACTGGCTGCTGTGACCCTAAGAGCAGTAAGAGGTTTTAGATCGGCCTCGACTCATACCAAGGGTGGAACATGTGCCTCCAACACAAGTTCTGCTTTGGTATTATACTATTAATGTAGGTAAGCGATGGCAAGGCGTATCCTTGCTCCCTATGGATGTATGGGCATCCCGTAAACATAAGGTCTACATGACAGGTGGTTTAGGTTAAAAAATCATGGAACGTTCTACCGACAGCGGTGTCGGCCTCAGACATAAAACTATTTCTTACGACCACTGGAATCGTAGATGCTCTCAGGAGCGAAGCTAGTGATTGTTTCTACATGTGTGGTGTGTCCGAACTATGGGTTCCTGCGAATATCAGTAACAAATTGGATTGATGCCGTATATGGATGCAGTAGCAAGAGGTGTAGTAGCTATTATTAAATTGCGGATCTTCTCAGTTCTGATGTCACCTCTACGTTTGTGCCAGATGTCTTTGATGCAATTTCGAAGCGTCGACTAATGGTAAAGTGATTGATTTAGTTTGATGTACGTTGTCGATCAGTGAAGACCTAGCTGATTTTGTGGCAGTCCTTGTAATTAAAACAATGTGCATTCAATGATGTTACTTTGCCGGCCTTTGGGTTGAAACTTCCCATCGCGATCACGACATCTCAGTTAGGGATTAAATTAGTATCTGTGCTCAGTACCCTAAAGAAATCATTCTAGTCATCTCTTTACGGTGCTGGATAATAGTTATGTTCCTGACCTTACCCTTGAACCCTGCTGTCAATATCATGTGGCCATAAGGTTAGCAGAACATAAGCCTGTCTCTACATATATTTAGAGGTAAATAAGAACCATTCCCATATTCACGAATTGCGTTCATTGGTTTTCCAGAGTAGATTTCGATTACTCCTGGGATATTCAACTTATACCACAGGAATTCCCTCCCAAGTTTTAAGAATCTAGATAGAAGGGATACTCGCTTCCATTGTCCAGTTCGAGAATCCAATCGTTTTCCGTGGTCGATAGCAAATAATCGTCAACCAAATGTCTGTCCGTATGCGATGTTGCCATTCGGGAGCATAGAAATGTTTTACGTTTGCGATCAACCAACACTTGCATTTTTCTATAATGGCGCAGAAGATTCTCCATTCACCCTCATCAAGCTTTACAGAAGGAGGCATTAAATTGGGACTTACAAGAAGTGCTGTAGGTGTTAGTCTACAGAGCTACCAATGCTGCTTCAACGAGGCCCAATACAAGTGCATAAACTGATAACTTATTGATTGCCATTATCCATATCATTCCCATGCAATTAAAGGACTTAGGACATCAAAACCGAACCTGTGCTAAAGTTTCTCAGAACCCTATATCCCCCATAATGCCGATGTATTTACTTTAAAAGAGTTATTGGTCTCTTAACGTATACTAGGCTTACACACTGAACCCGCATATCTGCATAAATCATTCCTGGCCTTAACTATCATATGAATTGTATTACGTAGCCGTGCATGTACCAAAGGAAGCTATCACAAAGCCAAGAATTCCTGCCACATAATTTGCATGAACTTTCGTTTACCATAGATTTCTTCTGCCCCGACTAGCAGCAGCACTACGGCAATAAATCACGAAACTACTCTAATAGAAACGTATGCTTATCTACGAGTATGAAACTGTCTGGTTGGATACAAAAAAAACAAAAAATGGGAATAAAAATTCTGGATGCAGAGCCAACATTTCACAACAACAACCTAGCCAGGGGGCAGGGGCAAGACTAAATAAAAAAAGTTGTTCATATAAAAAATGCATGAAGACAGCACGAGGCTGAGTCCTTTTTTATTCAATGCGGCCGTCATCATTATTCAAAAGTTTTTATCATATCACGACAGATGGAAGGATGATGACAATGTGTAGCTTTGAGTTGCATCTTATTCGTGGCAGGTTGTGTTTGACTTTCAACGAAGGGATGCTTACCAATTTGAATACCCTCTACTGCAGCCCTAGGTATTTGCACCTGAAATAATGGTGAGTCCTTTCTTATGCATTCGATCAATTTACTCCAATTGTAAAGTGTGTCTTCATAGTAGATTGTTTGTTTAGAAAACTTCAGATGCAATTTGTTGAACGCAAAATTCAATTCATCGAAGGCATGGAAAATTTAGAAGTTCGGTTGAATCCGATATTATTTATAGCTAACCGGACATCACAGATATATGTCAAATTATCAGTTGCCGCACTTAAAGGCACACAAATTTAATTTTTTTTTTAACAGAACTCGTGGTGCTACCTATGAATGAGAAACAAAACACAAGAAAGGTGAAAGTATGTACTTACCTCAAGCACTTGAAATTTCTAAACAAGTTCGCAGTACAGAATTCATACATTGGTGTAGGAATCTGATAAGTTTGGATACAAACCATTTTGAAACTCGCAGATACGGAGAGTAAAACTTCTCTGGAGCACATTTCATTTTTCAACGCGTAATTCATCGTGGAGGCAAATAATATTGATACTGCGTCTGAAGGGTTTGGATATTTCAATAGATTAACTTTCAAACCACGCCATCATATGCGATAGCTCTTTGACATTTATATTCAGTTTGACAAATTAGCATTGCTGCCGTATCGTTGGAACTTAACATATTTTGAAATTTGGTCTTCAATTCTTCAATTTTGGTCCCCATGAGCTCGATATCAGTCGTATCGTGTGTACAGAAGAACCTGTAGCTGCTGTAAGTGAAATCTTAGCGTCGATCGCAACAGTTTGGTCTCACTCAGTACTTCTCGGCATACATCTGTATGGAATAGGGCGGCTAAATGATCATGCCTTGCGACGGGAGATCACGAATAGGTCGCTTGAGCAGATTGAAGTCGGTCTTTATTTTTTATGGAAATGTCGTGTTTAATGACAAGACTAACTTATGGCTCAATGGGTTTATGGACAATCAAAATTGTCATTTCTAGGGTGATGCAAGTCCCGAAGAAGTTTATATGGTAATACTCAATGATACCAATAAAAGTACACTGTTTATTAAAGTCTTAGGCTAGTGGCATTATCGGTTCAGTCCAAAGGCTAATGGTACCGGATAATGTTGAGAAATTAGTTCTTCGAAAATATGGACGATATGTGCTTCTAGCAAGATGGCGCTACTTTATGCATGAAGACAATATTCAAAACGTTGTTATTACTACTTTTGTACATTGGCCCAGGTTTAGCCCCTACAACTTTATTTAGCTTATTCTTCCTCTTTTTCGTGTGTCCTCGGTGTACCCAAAATTTCCACTCTCCCTGTTTGCACTGATCCTCTTCATTTCCATAATCGATTTCACTCTTTTATATTATTTTGTTTGGATGCGTCGTTCCCATGTGTTTCGTGGTCTACCTCTTGGTAAGGCCGATTAATTTCACTTTTTGTATTTGCTTAGGTATCCTTGAATCTGCCATTGTGACCAAACAACGTATGCCCTTTTTCTTCCGCCTGTGTAATAATCGACTTCTTTTGTCTTATTCTTCCTTCAGACTCTCATTTCTTATCCTGGCCGTTCTGGTTTTCCTCGCGGCTCTTCTCACGAATTTCATCTAAGCAGCTTGAAAACGGCTCAGGTGTTTATCCAGTAGTGGCAGGGACCCGACTCCCTAGTTTTTCCAATTGTTATGTTTCAGCAGCTGTCAAAATATTTAGTAAGGTTAGCCATTTCATCATGCACACTTTTCTAGTGCAGAAATTATTAAAAAAAATTATCGAAGTTCCGGCTCAGTTGTAAATACGCAACGTAAATTTCGTCGTAAGGTCGGTCGTCATCACGGCTTCAGTGTGCAGGCAATTCGTCGTACCGTGCAAAAGTTTTAGCGTGAGTACACTCTATTGGATCTTGAGCCACCAACCAGACAGAGATTGGTGCAAAACGAAGAAAACAAACTCGCCGTAGCGGCCAGTATCGAAGAAGACCCAGAAATGTCGATTCGGCGCAAATCAACCGAATTGAGCATCTCCAGAGAGTCAACCCGGCTTATTTTGCGGTTGGATTTGGGCCTACATCCATATAAGATTGTGCTGACACAAGAATTAAGGTCGGACGACCATAAACGTGCCGTGAGTTCACTTATTGGGGTTTGGAAAAGTTGGCCGGAGATCCGAATTTTGCCCAAAGCCAAAATCTTCTCGGAAGAGGCCCATTTTTGGCTCAGCGGCTATGTCAACAAGTAAAATTGGCATTATTGGAGCGGCCAAGCATCAATGGAGCCACAAAAATTGACTGTTTGGTGCGGTTATGGAATGTCGGCATCATCGCACCATATCTCTATCGAAATGAGGAGGAGGCACAGTTACCGTCAATGGTCTCAGGTATAGAGCGATGTTAACCGACTTTCTGTGGTCAGAGCTTGATAAGATCGATATATTTGAGCTGTGGTTCCAACAGAACCGTGCTGCATGCCATATAAGCGACGCAACGCTCGAAGTTGTGAAGGAGAAATTTGCCGGCTGGGTCATCTCACGGCGAGCGTTCATTAATTGGCCGCCGCAATTATGCGATTTGACACCACTGGATTATTTGCTCTAATGCTACGTTAAATTCCTAGTCTACGCTAACAAGCCAACCACTTGGGACGAGCACCAGGCCAACACTCGACACGCTATTGCCGGAATAACGCCACACATATTGGACCGAGTCATGAAAAATTGGACCAACAGCTGAAGCCTCAAAATAAAGCCATAATCGATTTTACGAGAGTAATCCCAAAGGTACCCGACCCAACGAAGAAAACACAAAAATTTGGGGAAATTTTTATTTATTTCTCTAAGTAGTCTCCTCCAATACACTTTTCCCAGCGATGTTCAATAGCTTTGATACACTGTTTATAGTGAGAATCGTCGTGCTCCTTAAAATGGCCAACAACCACAAACTCCATCTCCTGACTGTTGGCAAACTTTTTACTATCGAGCCTTTTTTTTAAATTTGGAAGTATTGTAGACAATAATCCGACGGGGCTAATTCTGGCGAATAGGGTGGATGAGGAAGCAATTCGAACTTTAACTCATGAGCGAACTGGTGCATTTGTCTTGTTGAAACTTTTTTCTTCGCCAAATGCGGCCGTTTTTTCTTGATTTCAACTTTCAGAGGCTGCAATAAGTTCGCATAATACACGCCGTTGATTGCTTTGCCTTTCTGACGATAATCAATGAAAATTATCCCACGCGCATCACAAAAGACTCTCGCCATGACTTTGCCTCAGATGGAACCCTCTTCACCTTCTTTGGAGCCGATTCTCCCATTTGAGTCTGTTTTGACTGTTAACTCGTCTCGAGTATGATGTGATGGACCCATGTTTCGTCCATGGTTATGAATCGACGCAACAACTCGGCTTTATTGCTGTGAAACTTTGCCAAACACTCGAGTAAAACATCCTCACGACGCTGTTTGTGTTCCATTGTGAGTAATGGCTGCACCCATCTTGCGCACAACTTTCTCGTGTCCAATTTTTCAGTCAACATGCGATGTAAAGCGCCTCTTGAAATGCCTACCATATCTGCTAGTTCACGGACTATCAATCGACGGCCATCCTATACCATTTTGTGGAATTTTTTCAACATTCCTGGTGAAATCATCTCAATTGAACGACCCCCGCGATGTTCGTCTTGGCAACTCGTACGGCCTCGCTTAAACTCTGCCACCCAATATTCTAGTGTTGTAAACGAAGGAGCAGGCTCCCCCAGAGTAGAAGTCAGTACCGTTTTGATGCTGGTTGGATTGCGGCCTTTCAAATGAAAGTATTGTATCACATAACGATGACCAATTTTTTCCATATTTAAAAATTCATTGAGAACGTTCACTATTGATGGCTGCCGAACAAATACTAAACAACATAGCGTCGTCAAACTACAAATTTAATCGTTATAAGGTAGGTACAATAGTCATTATTTTTAAATAATAACCGCCATCTATACGTCAGGTCGGGTACTTCTGGGTCTACCCTCGTATATCTCACACCGCTGTTGCTTTATTTAATTTTTTTCATATCGTTCTTATCTGGTCATCCTATAGTAGTCAAAGTTTGATACTATTTCGACGTTCTTCCGTTACAGGTGATAGTTAGTTCCTATTTGAGTGGTATTTCTGCGATATCTACATTGCTTTACTGTTATCAGCATTGAGTGTCAGTCCTTTCATTTCGACTTCTTCACTCCAGATGTCAAGCGCTCAGCGTAGTGGTAAATGAAACTCAGTCTTCTCATACCGACTGATGTTCTGTTTGTTCGACTTTCGCAATTGTTCGCTACGTGCTTGTTCACATTGCGCCTGTTCACATTGGCGTAGGCAGGAAGATTTTCCGAAAGAGAGTTAACTATTTTTATTTAAGTGGAAAGAAGAAGGGTTACTTCCACGGGAAATCCACTTCTAAACTGGATTTTTGGGTGAAGAATGACGTTTTTTCCCATATCGTTCAATTTCTGACGTATTTTGGGGATGGAAGTGTAAAGGAAGAGGTAAAAAGGTATGTTTCAGGCCAACTGCTCAAATTCAAAAATTAAAAATGGGCCGATTCACGTGTTACACTTCTCAAAAGTCGCTCATCCCCATGAAAGTGTGAACACGATGTTCATGGGCTGGACTTTGATGCCCACGCCAATGTGAACAGACGCTATCTCTTCCAGGACGCTGATGAATAACAAGGGACTAAGACTGTCTAAGAAGTCTTTTGTTCAATTTAAAGTGTCTTGATTTCTGTCTGGGTCTTCGTAAGTACTTTTAATGGCGTTGATTAACCTTTCTGGAACAAATTCTGTTCTTAGTGCTTCCCTAATGTGGAAAGGAAAACTAAGAATAAATCTTTCTTTTTTCCGAAAAAATTTGTAATGACCTCTTAAGATAGATAAATGGTCCTGGGTTTGCCTTCCTGGTCCAAGGTCCGCTTCCTGGTCCCTTCTTCTAGACTGTGCTCAACGGATTCCCTCAGTCGTTTCTCGAGGATTTTCGTAAATAGTTTATAAATGTTTGATGATAGACTAATATGGCGATAGTTATTACAGTCGTAGCTACTGACTTTTTTATTAATTGGGTGTTCGAGGTTTTAATTCTAGTCTTTTTGCCTTAGTAATTCTATTAAGATCGCTCTCTCCATATTTTATTCCGGACTAATTTGATCGGGTTCGGATGATTTACCTATTTGCATCGCTAGGATTGCTTCCTCTTCGTCTTCTTCGTTGATTGAGCCTACGATTTATAGGTTCCGCACTTTCCCACTGGCGTTCTTGCGTCTGTTTGAATATTTTTTCGTAGAACTTTTTGCAAGTCTCTAGTACACCTTTTTTATCCGTGATTAAGTTGTTGTTACCATCTTTTATTGTTCTAGATTCTACATAGATTGTATTCCTTTCTTCCTCTAAGGCCTTTTCTGCTGCAGGTCCTCCATGGCGATTTCTTTTCTTGGATCTTCTCCTTAATTTGCTACGTTCACCAGGCGGTTCTCTTTTGCTTAGTGTTTATCTTTGTTTTCCCGCATATTTTTTCTGCTGTTTCCGTTAGTATATCCTTTAGGTTCTGCCATCTGCGTTCTAATTCTGTGTCATCGTTGATTGCATGATAGCTTGGAATTTTTCCGACTGCTCTCTTGAATATTGTTGCTGCCTTTTCTTTCTTTAACTTTTTTAGCCTCAGTATTTCGGACACTTTATGCTTTGGTTTTTGGGGTTATCTAAATCTGGTATCATATATTAGTAAACGGTGAGAGGTCTCCAACCAGCTGAATTTTGCAGTAGATTCATTACCCTCCATAGAAATCGCCAGTTGCATTCCGCCCCTTCAAACTTTTAACCATAACACCCGCCTTGATATGAATGCTCATTAGTACACCCTCTCATAACTATACCCTCATACAACTCGGTTATGGAATGCCTTCCGAGCTCTCCATTTCCTAGTCGTTATAACTGGCAAACATTTAAAACCAATGCACATCTTTTCTTCCTCCCTAAGTTTCCTTCGCGCGCGCTGTGTGCAAATGCGGCCCAATGTCCGATAAGTCGAACACTTGAATTTCATTTTCTTTTTGTTGATTTTTTTGGTAGTTTTTCAGAGTTAAGACGCCACGTTTTTACATTATTTGATCGCAGGGAATATTTTTTATATAAGTATACATATATATATTGTTTCAACGCCCAACCCTCCTCATGACAAGAGCCCAAAAAAAGACTCATTTTTAATATAATTTTTAAAATGTCAAAAAATAATTAAAACGACTAAAATTTAAAAAATGAAGTATACAGTTTTTTTTTTCAAGTAAATAAAAAGGCATATTATGTTTTTACTGTTTTATTTGAGTCAATACCATGGGCCGCCCATATATTTGAAATCAGGTGTTCGATTTATTGAACGCTGGGCGCAATTCAATTAAATTTTTTTCTTACTTAAATAAAATCACAGCTTGAAATATCGAGACAAAACCGAAACCAAACAAATTTTATAAGCCTTTGTCTGCTTTTAATAAGCCTAAGTGGGTACAGAGAAGGAATCCTGAGGGACTATTTAAATATGACATTGTCCCATTACTTGAACCACTCGAGGATGTTAAGAAAAACTAGGCCGAAAATCTTAAAGATATGACGCGATTTGAGTTATTTGCACTCTTTTTTGATAATGAGGTTTTCGAGATGATTATAAAACAAAAACAAATAGATATGCTGCGCAGAAGAACTCCGATTTTTGCGTTGACAACGTGACATTAAAGCGGTTTCTTGGTATTTTAATTCTATCTGTATATCATACTTTACCAACAATTTGCGACTATTGGTCGAACAACCCAACTTTATGTGTGCCTATTGTGAAATTGTGCATGCCCAGTAATAAGTTTTTTGAAATCAAGGAGTTCATCCATTTTAGTAATAACTACAACCTTGATACGAAAGATAAAAACGCTATTGCAAACTTGTTAACAATGGTTCGTCCATTGTTTGAAACTATAAACAAAAAATTCATGCAATTTGGTATTTGGGAGCAAAAAACTATCGATCAATGAGCAAATGGTTCCATATTTTGGACGTTATTCCTGCAAAATATTCATGCGTGGCAAACCCATCCGCTTTGGATACAAATTTTGGTGTCTTTGTTCGTCAGCTGGTTACCTTTATAACTGTATAACATATCCTGGGTCAGCGGATAAGTATGATAAGCAGCTTGGTTTAGGAACTGATGTAGTTTTACACTTGCTGGAAAATGTTGAGTATCCAAGTCGTCACATGGTTTTTTTTTACAATTTTTTTAAGTCCTACTACCTAATGTTCCTTTTATCTGAAAAACGATTATGTACAACAGGGACCGTACGAGCAAACCGTATTGGAGGTGCACAACCTAAAACCGGAAAGCAACTGGAAAGAGATCACCATGATTTCCAATTTGATAGCAGTCTTAAGGTTTTGATTTGTCGTTGGCAGGATAATAGCGAGGTTACAATTGCCACAAACTTTAACCAGATCCTGCCAATGGTACCTATTAAAAGATGGAAAAAGCAAAAAACAAGCAAAGGAGTGGAAATCGTTGAACCTGGTCGTTATGTCAACTACAACCAACCCCAGCTACTAATAAATTACAATAAAGGGATGGACGGAGTGGATCTTCACTGCAATGCCGCACAGAGTTATTACATTGGGATCAGATCTAAAAAGTTATATTGGCCATTATGGTTCTCAGTTTTGAATTCTGCTGTTGTTAACGCATGGAAACTTGACTGCTTCATTCGTCGCTATTTGAGAAAAAATATTCTTCATCAAAAAGACTTTCGGATGGAGATTGCTTATTCTTTGTTAATGACAGGGGATGAAAAGGAATCAGAAGACGTTGAAGAAAACGAAGGGAGAGACGTCAATGATTCGTCAATATTATTAAACGACCGTCATCCAGTAAATCTTCCGCCATTCAGAGGACAGCATCTCATAGTTAAAATTGAAAACAACAAGAAATGGAAATGGAAATGTAAATTGTGTCATAAGCCCAGTTCAAATTTGTGCAAGAGATGTAACATCGCACTTTTTACTCATTCTTTTGAGTTCTATCACTTAAAACAAAAAATACAATGAATATTTTGTTGCCATGTTTTATAAAAGATTAGCTTTATACTGAATAAAATATAGCATTATAATAACTAAGTTTTTTTTTTTTACATAGCATAGAGCCCAGCGTTCGATTACTCGAACACCTCAAATCTCGAAAACTAAAATTCGCAGAATTTTTTTGAGCAAAAATTCGAGTTGAGTGGCCCAATTTTACCCTACTATGCGAATTTCATCGAGATACTCGAAAAACAAAAATCCTTGGGTTGGATATGGGTTAAGGGTATAATAACCCCATGAGCGGGCGCTAAATATAACAAAAAAAAGCTAATGACTTATTTTTGTCCTATTTAAAGAGCAGTAGATTGCCGATAGAACGCAGTAGCGCAGTACATTTTTTTTCTTTGTTGAAAAATTGCAGTAGATCTACTGTAATTACAGTAAAGACCGAACCTTGCCCTGAACTCGGCTGTTGTTATGACTTTCACATCCCTTATATTCCTTCTGCTGTTCTGTGTTTTCTTCTCTTCCTTTCGCTTCGAAGGTGATTTTATGTGCTTTCTTATATGGAAAGAACGAATTGTCCGTTAAGACACAGTCGTAGCCGTCTACAGTTTTTGTTTAAAATATTTTCTTCTCCATGATTTCCTGTGGATTAGGTCCCCGGTTACAATTGCGATTTTTCCTGCTGCTAACACTTTGTCAGTTACGGCTTGAAGCTGTCTGTTAAAAGATTATTTTTCCTGCGCTGAGCAGTCTTCTGTTGATGCATAAACCTGTGTGATTGACACAATCGCTTAATCCTAGTTCAAGACCTGGGCTTCTCACTATGTATACCTCTTCTTTTGCTCTAACTCCCACCCTTGAGTATCGTAGGGTATAGTTATTTGGCAGTAATTTCGTTCCACTTTCTTTCTTACTACGCTCAAATCTATGAGTTGCAATTTCTGGGTTTTCATTTTCATAATCTGTTCTGGCTTTCCAGATCCAAATGGAACTTTTTTCTCCGGTCCGTCTGCCTTAGTGTTGATCCGTCTATTCCGAGGCTGCTAATTTGGCTTTGAACCATTTTAGCTCTATCGTAGGTGATTAGCCCAACGAGAGTCGGTTTCGGAACTCCTTCTATTGATTTGAAATTCCATATTTTCCTACAGTGGGTGGGTTCCGTCTGAATTAACACCGTCTAAAAGGTTGCCTCTTCCGCCAGACCCGCTCTCCGCGTTCTCTGCCTTTGCAGACTTTCCCGTCACACTGGTAAGGAGCACATACATGCAGTCGGTGTTATGGTGTTCGTAGTCAGGAATCTGATCCCTGCTTGACTGTCTTTGTATATTGCAATATCCAACAAAGGTGTTGGTTCACGGCACGGCTTCCAACATGCATGTAGTGCGTGAATAAAGTGATGAATTGATATATTTCCATTACCAGAACTCCATTGAAATCACCAGTAGCATTCTGCTACTTCAAACCTTCAACCGCATTACCCGTCTTGCTATGAATGCTCATCAATATACCCTCAAGCAGACATTCAAACGTACTCTAAAATATCGTGATTCGTTCCTAAGCCATACAACTCGCTTATGGAATGCCCTGGTGAGCTCTCTATTTCCAGGTCGTTATAACTTGCAAACATTTAAAACCAGTGTACATCGGTATCGCTCTTTTCTTCCTCCCTAAATTTCCTTCGCCCGCGCTGTATACAATCATTTTAAGGGTACAGCAATCCCTTGAGCGCGCGCTACTTATAAAAAAATAAAAAAAATAAAAATGGAGAGGTCGTTAAAGAAAACCCTCGTATCAATGCCGTCGGTTGTTTTAGACCAATCTATGAAAATAGAGGTGGTGAAGCGTTGTATCCACTCATTCCTCCCTAGAATCAGGTGATAGAGGCCTATCTTGAAATCAATTCCAGTGACTTCACACCGCTGTGCAATGAAAGTAGACTAGTTTGTCCCACACTTCCTTTCATTGTCGAGTATCTTTCGGTCTATCGGCACAGGTTGTGGGTAGCAGTGATAGGATTATTTTCGAATTCATCTAATTCCATCTTGTGAAAAGAACTTGTTCTGGCTGGATTAATGCAGGCCAGTTTCCAGTACTCACTATTCGGCTAGTCCTCTGTGTGCTCTTCTTCTGGAAACCACCTACAACAATTTTAATTTACTACACTGCTGGTGAGAATGAAGTGGATCAAATTTAAACCGGAGCCATTTATGTCTAGTTTTTGCATGATAGAGGACGTGTAAACGTTGTTAAAACTTCTCTCGGCATCAACGAAAGACACTATCCCAAACAGCAACATAGCTGAACAGGCTTTACAAACGCATAGAAGGATGTCTATGACGTTATTTGAAAAGCATTCTGCAATTATGCAGGAAAGAAATCAGTTATCCTGATGCTTACATGATTCGAAGGAGCAAACTACTCATTATTATATTGGAGGTTCAATGTGGAGTTTCTTCAGTGTAAGCTTATCTAAATATGACCTATTTGACAGGATGCTTAGTAGATGAAATCTAGTTGATCACAAGTCGCGCCTTGCGCCTTAGTACAATATATTCCCAAAGTAGGGCGAACCAATGTTTTTAGTTGACCCCGTGATCGTCAACAACTTATCCATCCGTATCCAACTACGAGCATTTATGTTTCAGGGCGAAAGGGCAAATGATACTTATTCTATTTCTGGCTCGAGAAACCCACCTTTTAGCTTTTTTCTTCAAGAAATTCCTTCTAAGAAGGCCATAGCGGCTTTACAAAGAAGAATTACAATACTTTCTGACAAATGAGTAGTTGGAGTATATTCGTTTACCCTAGTCCTTTCCTGTCATCTACAAAGCGACTTCTAGCAGAAGCTGTTCTCTATAGAACACTTTATTAGTTCTCAAATATTGTGCCGAACATATCTATCGAAAAAAGAGGAACACCTCCATATGGCAATCATACCCACTTACTATTCGATTAACGGATTTTGGTGCCAACGAGACTAGTGTAAATAAATTTCAAAAATATTTTTTCCAAGAACAAAATATTACTTAACAATTTCCGGACACCTGCGTATGATTCATAATATTGCCTTTGGCTTACCAAGAATTCAGGTGTCCAAAATTGAAGTAACAGCTACGCCTCTTATCAGCAGATACGGCTAAAACAGCATATTTCCTGATTAGATGCCAGAAAACAAATCCAAAACAAAAATAAGAACACAAACTAATTATACGATTCTATGGCTAATTGTAACGATTAGAATTTTAACACAATTTTCGGAAGGATAACAACATTTTCAAAATTGTATAGCCTTTCCCAGTAAATCACTCCGTCAATCTACCACCATAAACTGTAATTATAGAGTGTATATAATTGAATCGAGCGTTGACTACCTACAGTTGATTTTCCCGAATTAATTTTTAAAGAGCTCGAAGTTCAAGGACGATTCCCTTCAAATTCAACCGTCAAATAAAATCGACCACCCAATTGTTGCCATATAATGGGCCAGCGGCGACAAATAGTCGCCGCATAATAGTCTCGAAATTAACTATCCTCCCCCTTGGTCCTTACAAAACTCCATTCATCGACAACCGCCTTGATACCACCCTAAATCCTAGGGAATTACTACTTTCATAGATGAATAGGTCGTCGTGCACAACAAATCGACCCGCCACCCTGCCCAACGAACAACATTTTTTGTCGAAATTATGTCATCATTCCTTAGTGGGTGGTCTTGACAATTTCAAACTTGTCTTGTGTTGTCCTTTTATTGAGGGAAATTTTCTTTTTTGGATTCAATGAAACAGTGTGACTGTAGTCGAATCTGATTTGTATTTTTGACGTTGGCCGTACAGTCTCATGCAAACGAGTAAATGAATGACATGAATGAACGTTTAATGCTTTGAAAAGTGTTTAAGAAGGCAGGGTACATGTAGGCCAGTTGTAAGTCTTGGAACCAAGAGATTTCCTGGATAATTTCAAATCAAGGTCTGAGCAGAGATCATGTATACATTAGAAATGCCTAGAAATTGCATTCTAATGCGTGGCAAGACAATGCAGTTGCATAGGAAGTGCGCCCCGAATTCTGCTTGTTTTTTGGTGCTGTGTGTTATCTCTTCCATCGTTGTGAGGAATACTCAATCGTTGCGCGTGTCTTTTAACACGGCGTCTCATAATTATGTTTGTGAGTTTATTGATATTTCTTCTCCTGCTCTCAGATTTCTTGATTATCAGGCATCGAGTATGGACCATACTAGTTTATGTATTGGGTCTACAAGTAAGTTTCCAGCGTTTTTTTTCCAAAATTTGAAGTTTTATTATGAAAACATAGTTACAATGCTTTATTCAAAGTATCGTCCATCGGAAGCTACAACTTTCCCCCATCTTTCTGGCAATTTATGAATTCCGGACCAAAAAAATTTCTCGTCTTTCGAGCCCAAGGACGTTTCGAGCCAATTTTTGATTTCCTCTACTGAGCTGAAGCGTATTCCCGTAAGAGCGTTCTGCATCGAACGAAACAAGTGGTACTCAGATGGTGCCAAGTCTGGACTGTAAAGCGGGTGAGGCAGAATATCCCATCCACTATTTTCCAAATAGTTTTTCACCGAAACCGCAACATGTGGCTGAGCGTTGTCGTGATGAAAAATGCCGGACTCATGCCTGGTCTCATATTCTGGCCGTTTTTCTTTTAATGCCCAAACGAATTAGTTGGGTTCGATATAGTGGTCCTTTGATGGTTTCACCACTCGGAAGCAGTTCGTAGTATACGACACCCTTTTGATCCCACCATATGCAGAGCATGACCTTATTCACGTGAATATTTCGTTTCGGCGTCGATTGGGCGGGCTCACCGGGCTTTGTATACGAGAACGATTTTCTGCGTTTAGCATTATCATAATAAATCCATTTCTTATCACCAGTGAGCATACGATGCAAAAATGATTTATTTTTATACCGCTGCAGTAACATTTCGGACATGCAAAATCGCCGTTCGACGTCTCTAGGCTTCAATTCGTACGGCACTCAGTTTCCAACCTTTTGAATGAATCCCAGTGCTTTTAGGCGCAGGGAAACTGCTTGTTGCGTAACTCCCAATGATGCAGCAAGTTCTTCTTGAATCTGACACGGATCCTCATCCAGTAAAGAGTCCAATTCCTCGTCTTCAAAACTTTTCTGCTTTCCGGGGCGATCTTTGTCTTCAACTCAAAAATCACCACTTTTGAACCGTTTGAACCACTCGCGGCACGTCGATTCACCAATACATTTCGCTCCATAAGTTTCCGAAAGCAAACGATAGGCCTCAGCCGCACTTTTCTTCATATTAAAGAATAAAAGCAGCGATTCCCACAAATGACGTTTATTTGGCTGGAAACTTGCCATGATTTTGCTCGATAAAATGTACGATACCGATAGAACTGCTCAAATATAACGCTGCAAAGTTGTTGACAGATACAAAACCTGCAAATAAAACACATGGGGTCTGACATTTATGCCCGGGATCCACTGGTGGCGCCATCTCTGACAAACGCCGGAAAGTTACTTGTAGACCCAATATATTATGTATCTCCAGTTGTCTCGATGAGTCGACCTACATATGTACTCGTACAGTGTTGGCTAAAACTAAATCAACTTTTACATAAGCACAAGATTCTGCGGTAAAGCGGATTAAATTTCAAAATATTTTATTAAGTTTTTCTTTACAAAGCAAGTAAATATATTCGAAAACAAAATAAAAGAAAGAACATTAATTGTTGGTGAGCAGAAAAAAAAGGAAAAATAGAAATACTGTAATAATGTCGATTTTATGCCGCCCAAAACAAAAGCAACTACGTAGTAAATTTTCACATTTAATAATAATCATCGCAACGAAACCTTTGTCTTTGATTACTTCACTAAATCTTCTTGGCATACTCTCCATCAGTTTGGAAATTATAGATCTTCGGATGTCTTTTTCAAGCTTAGCCTTAAATATAAAGCTCGTAACTATTCCTGCACATCTCGCGAACTATTCACCGATTTACAAACATTCCATAGATTTTCTACCGGGTTGAGAACGGATTACGGGGCTGGCTATTCTATAACATTGATTTTCTGATCTCGAGTCCACCATTGAACTATTTTTGAAGCCTGCTTCGGATCATTGTCCTTCTGAAATATCTATTTCAGTGGCAATTCCTCCTCATGTGGCAGTATAGTGTTTTCAAGTAAACTTTTGTAAATAAGTCGGTACATAATTCCATCTATTTTATAATATGGGACCAATTTCATGTCCAGAGAAACATCCTCAAGCCATAATGTTATCTCCTCCATGGTTCACAATGCCCTTTAAATAACGAGGATTCAATGCTTCATTGATTGACCGGCGAAAGCCGTCTGACCGCTTGAATTCGTCGGAAAATAATACCGTTTTCCACTTGGATACTGTATGGAAATATTTGCAAATGTTAGTCTTGCTCTTTTGTTTTGGGCTGAAATAAATGGTTTCTTTGCGATCCTGAATGATGAAAGACCACCATCAACAGCTCCATAACGAAGTGTCTTGGCGCTAACTTTTGTACTAAGCTCGTTTTGTAATTGCCTTGATGAGTTAAAGGGATTACTCTTTATCGTCCTAATGATCATTTTGACCTTTCGATATGAGGTAACTCTTGGCCTGCCACCTCGGCTTATCCGGGATTAAATACTTTTTGGATAATTCATATCACTTTTACAGTGAGTTTGGCAAAAGCATGTGGCTCGTAAAAATTAACCAGTTAGTCGCAGACGATGAAAATTTTTAGTTTCCGTTAGAATTATTCCACCTCTAATCCGAAATTAAATTTTACTTCAGTTGCATCTCGTTTTTGAAAGTTACAAGACGTATTCCGTAATGAGTGCTGTATATAAGGTTCGGTTTGAAGCCGTGTTTCTTGTTGCTCATCCACGGGGACCAAAATTATCTCATAAAGTCATAGAGTTTTGTGAGCAAGTGGATGGAACGATTTAACGAACATGGAAACGTCAAAAGCCGTTAAAAACAAAGGGCTTACAATTTTTAAAACTAAACATTAGACGAAGGTCATGAGGGTTCAATCTTCAGTATTTGCAAAATTATCAGAGAAAAAGATTATAATTACAAGGCCGTTGCGGCCAAGCATTTGTTTGCATTTGTTTACCGAAAAAGATTTCAGTGGACATGCCTTTAAACGATATGGACCAATCCGAAATTATTTCCATTGACGAAGCTTCATTTATTTTTTTTATTTTAAACAATCCCTTGAGACGTGTGTGGACTACTCACAGTGAAACTGTCGTCTAACGAACAGTGGAAGTGCATATTTATGGCTGTTTCTGCGCGGCGGATTTTGGAAAATTGGTGAACATTGTTGAGTAACTTGATGCTTAAAGAATAATCCAACTGTGCAAGAAAGAATTGCTGGGATCCGCTGAAATGCTATTCGGGGCTTCAAAGGGAGAAATTGGCCATCTCAGTATCCAGATGCCAATCCGGTTGAAAATGTCTGGAGACTTATGAAGCAAAGGATTAAGGGAAAAAATGTAAGGACAATAAAACACCTTAAACTGCTTTTAAAAAGAATTTGGTGACAATTACCGCAGGACTACGCAAAGGAATTGGCTCTAAGTTGTCGACAAAGGAGTGAGGCGATAATTGGGAATGGAGCAGATTGGACAACATACCACCTTGATCAAAAATTTTCCCGAATTTATTCAGAAAATTAAAAGTTTATTCATCTAAATCTACATATGTATATTGCCCTCTTCAGAGTAATCTCCATCGACTGCAACACACTTATGCCAGCGCTTGATCCAATCCTCGAAACATTTTTTATATTCGGTTTTCGGTATGTCCATCAGTGCTTCCTTCGATTTTTCCACTACTTCTTCACGGCTGCTGAAACGCCTTCACCATACTGGTTTTTTTACTCTTTGTTTACTGTCTGGCCTTTTGGCAAAAATTCATGATGCACTACACAGTTGTAATCCATGAAAACCGTGAGCATTGCCGTCTTTTTTGACTAAAAACGACGCGATTTATTTGATCTCGGCTCATTTGATGAACGCCATTCACTTGCCTGATGTCTGGATTGCGTGTCGTACTCATAAATCCAAGGCCACGTCTCGTCTCCAGTAATGATCCTTTTGATGAATGTGGGATCGGATTCAGCCTCGCAAATCATCTCTTTTGCGACGTCAACAGTCTCTTTTTTGCATGAAATTGAGGTCTTTTGGCACCAACTTTGCTGCTACACGACGGAAACCCAAATCATTAACCAAAATATCTTAGACGGATCCATAGGCAATGTTCAAGTCCTCCGCTACCTCTCTGATGGTTAATTTGCGGTTATTGACCAACATTTTTTGATGAAGTACAATGTTTTCGTCGGTTTTCGATGTCGATGGTCTGTCACTGCGTTCATCATCTTCGATCGACTCACGACCACTTTTGAACCGCTCGTGCCACTGGTAAACGACCGTTTTCTTTAGAGAATCGTTGCCGAAACACTTTTCCAACATTTCCAAAGTTCGCGCACCATTAAATCCGTTTTTTACACAAGTTCGTTGTTGCAAATTTAAATCCATTTCTAAAATTGTAAAAAATCGCCAACACGCACAGAGGTAGATGTACTCTTGACGCTAAGATTTAGAGGGAATGTCAACAGCAGATTTATCAACTTAACAAAAAAAAAAACAGAACTCAAATCGGAACAATGGGAGCGCCACAAAGTGGTGTCCCCCGGGAACTTTTAGATCAAGGTGGTAGTAAGTACATTGCGCAGTAAGGGAAATATTAAAAGCTTTAAAATAAGTAACGCTTTTGTCAAATACACTGTTTATTCGCTAATAATTTTTTTCTTTAATCTCATTGGAGTATTTATTTCTGGTCACTTTAGATAAAATTTAGGGAACAAGATCTGTAGATCTTGCTGCAGCAGACTAATACATGAGTTTGAATGAGTCAATTATATATTTTTTTTTAATATTGACAATTCAGATATGAGTAGTTTGGTCAAAGTAACGGTTTTCTAGAACGGAGCACTTTAAGGAAAAATTACGGAGCAAATTGAGTTGCTTTTGCTTTGGCCAGCTGAAAAGTAAAGTAAATTCAATTGGATGTCTGTATTTTTTTTTTAATGCCGTAAAAGTGCTGCTCATTGCTTTTATAAATAAATCAACAATACTCCAAGCTATTGCCAAAATTTTGTGTATGTACCGCAGAACACGGGCTTGCAATTTTAGTTGTTTTAGTTTTGGCCAACACGGTATATCTGGCCTCAGAGAGCTCTTGAAAGTATGTCATTTGTTTAATGTAAGATATTGGTGGCTTGACGTTGTCGTTGTTTCTTCGGATCCGCGACTATCCAGTTCATCAGTGACACACTACTTGGGATGTTCAAGAGACCCGGAATCCAACATAATTGGTCACCAAAAACTATCAGATAGCAGTGATAGTTTTTCCAATTATTATATTTCAGCAGGTGTCAAAGTTACCAATGACATTAAGCTGACAAAATATTCAGTAAGCATTGCCATTTCATCATGCATCATTTTACGCTTGCGGAAATTATTAAAAAATTAACGAAATTCCGGCTCAGTTGTAAATACGCAACGTGAGTTTCGTCGTGAGGTCGGTCGTCATCATGGCTTCAGTGTGCAAGAAATTCGTTTCATCGTGGAAAGGTTTGAGCGTGAGTACATACTTTTGGAATTTAACCAGACAGAGAATAGTGCGAAATGAAGAAAACATAAACACCGTAACGGCCAGTATCAAAGTAGACCCAGAAATGTTGATTCCGCCCCAATCAGCTGAATTGGGTATCGCCAGAGTCAACCACATTTCGCGGTTGGATTTGAACCTACAATCGTGTAAGATTGTGCCGACGCAAAAATTGAAGCCCGACGACCATAGACAGCGCCGTGAGCTCGCTAATTGGGCGCTGGAAATTGGCCGGAGATTCAGATTTTGGACAAAAAATCATCTCTTCCCACGAGGCCCATTTTTGGCTCAGCGGCTATGTCAAGAAGCAAAATTGTCATTATTCCGCACATAATGGCATGAACGTAGCTTGAAAATAAATCATAGGCCAAAGCCCTGGTAGCTGGTGCTGTAATTTAAGATTAATCCTGTAATTTATTACTGATTAATAAAGTTATAATAATAATAATAATAAATCTAGAATTAATTTTCTCTCTCACACCGTTGTTCTTTTATTTAAATTTTTTTTACTATTGTTCTTATCTGGTCACCCTATAGTATGATCTTGTGCTGCTTAGCCATCTCCTTGAGAGGTGCATGACAGTTTTTAACCACTCTTGGTATTCAAGGTTTGGGATCTGATCCCTTCTTGACTGTTTATGTTTATTGCAATGGGTACCTGAGACTTTGGCTGAGAAGACAATACAGTATATGGATAGACTGAAGGATTTGCATATGGAAAAGTCCTCAAAGAAGACAATGGCCAACAACTTCGGCTATCTATGAAGTAGAAATTGACTTACTGAGGAATAATTCGCGTTATCCCCATGTCTTATTTTTTGGAATCCGGTGAGCGAAGTTGGCTGTGAAGGCGCTTTCTGATTATTGAAGGTCAGTTGATTAAGAGAGACAGCGTGATTAGACTGGTATGTCTTTAATTTAGCTCTTTCCGTTGCTCATTGTCTCTCAATTTGAGGGAAGAGTTAATTACAATCTATAAACACTCAGGACAAGTCTATGGGCAGCAAATAAAGTGGTTCTTAAGGGTCTTTAATATTTGTGCAGACAGCTTGTTGGGTTTTTTTTTAACAGATGTTTATCCATATTTCTAGTGGATACCTCCAAACCGCTATATCATAAGTCAAACTTAGTCTTACGACTGTGATCCTGCATTGAACCTAGCAAGAGGGTTGCATGAGTAGTGGACAACTAGATCTCTTTTTATTCGCTGCAAAGTTTTGCTTCCACCTCAGTTTGCAGTTGAGAAGTAAAAGTAGATACCTTGCTACAAATTGACGATATACTCAGAGGAGTGTCATTTAACTTGGATGAGATGATATCTTGATTTTTTTTGTGAAGGTTAAAACAGCCACATTTTAGCCGGATTTACGCTAAAGTAACAGCTACATATCCAAGAGGAGAGTATGCCTAATTCGTACTGGAGAATGTTGGAAAAGTGTCCGTCGGAGTTTTTTTCGAGAAAAAAGACTGATGTCGTCTGTGCGAACTACCACATTTCATCCCCCGTCCTCTTATTTGAAAAGCAGCCCATCGAAGACTATGCTCCATAGTAGAGAATAAAGTACGCTAGAGAATAAATGTTCCCCTATGTGGTTTCTTTCTTGTAAAGCAGCGACCAAATATTGCTTTTATAACTAAATTATTGATGCTGCACGCAGAGCCTTTGATGTCCAGTTTTTGAAGAGATTGAGTTATCATTGTTGAAGCTCGGTCCTTCGACCTATTGTCAAGGCTTCTTTCATTAATGAAATTGTCTAATAAAAGGCGAGGGTAGAGAAAATACTGGTCTTATCGTAAAAGTTTTCAGATCTTAAAGCCATTGAAGAATGCTACAAATTGACGAGTTACAAGCTGACGATCATAGGTCCTGTTGAGTGGCAGGTCCACACCATGAGATAAAACAGGGTACCGTGGTAGTCAGGGTCCCCCTGACTTCGGTCCGGGTCTGACTTGTAGGGAGCATCACCGTGGCGGTGGTTTCGACCAGATGTAGAGTTGCGAAAAGTAGTGGACGTTGGGACCTTAAAAACAAAAGGTGGTTAATGGGTAGACTTTAACTCATACCAAGGGTGGAGCTTCTGCCCTCAACACAGTTCCGAGTTGGTATTCGTAATACATGCAAGCTATGGCAAGGGGTCCTTGCTCCCATGAATGTATGCGCATTCAATGAAATTAAATCTTTATAAGATAGGAGTTCACTTTAAATACAAGGGACATTCTGACCCCCCTAACAATACAGAGATTGCAACAGCCCCACGGAATTTATCCAAGATGCACCAAATACATCGACAGAGCTACCTAAACTTATCATAGCTAATGCATAGGAAAATGAGCGTTTTCTAAAGGGCAGAAAAAAGCTTAAACAGCTTAATGCCCGCCAGCATATAATCCGAATGTAAGAAATTTTCTAATTCAATACTCAAAAAACTGTCGACCGATTCCAAGCAAGATATAGGGTGTGACTTTCCAACGATAGCCTGAGACAAATTGAAAAACGACGACAGATACCGTAGCACCATAATCCCTTCTAGGGTCTTTATACATTTATACGAGTACATAGAACAAAGATGAGAAAGTGCAGTAGATTACAGTGTGATACGCAGAACTACACTAACGAATTGATCGCAGAAGCTGCAAGCAACTCCTTCGGTAGAAGAATTTATGGAACCGCCAGAGAGCTATTCCAGCTAATACCCGGTTCCTTACTAATTTCGGATGACAATCAGTTCAATATAAATAAAGGTGTTTGGCCCTGCTATTGAAAGTATTTTCGCAAGCGGTATGCTCTCAAATCGAAACCAACTACTGCACCTACTTGTGGTATGTACATTCTGGGTGCTGTAGCAGCTTTTGTATCGGCCGGATCAGGCTTCTTCTTCTTTTCTGCACTATTCAAAGATGTAACGCGTATAATTACATCTAATTTTTAATATTACATATTTCTCCTAGGTTTCTGCATTGCTTCTGCTCCCCTTGTGGGGTTCGTTAAGTTTACGAACCTTAGAACCATTCAATGTATCACTCTCACCTCTTTAGCGAGGCCAAGAGTTTGCTGATATTTTGGTATGGAAGTGATTCAATTATTTTCTTTCGGCTTCTTCTTTGAATCTCGGTTAGAGCTTGGACCTCTATTGCTTTTTGGACCCGATTTTCTAACGGCTTTCTTCTGTATTTTGGATAGGATTTTCCAATAACCTTCGTTGAACCTGCTGATTTTGCCGAATCTGAAGTTTCTTCTCTATTGTATCAGGTTCTTAATTCGGAGACTTCCACAAATGCACGTTTAACATCACGATTAGTACGTTAAAGCTGGGTGAACGACTGATTGTACGAGTATGTAGGACATCCTCTTTGTAATTTCCTTAACGGTTCGCATTTTCCCACGATGACTCCTTCTAATTAGAGCTAATTAGTGGTCATAGATGAGATCATGAGGTTCCAAAAAAAATTCAAATTACACACCAACGATGTGAGTTATAAATTTGATTCTGGCTTTATTTTGAAACTACGTTCATGCCATTATGTGTAGGATAGCACATCATTCAAATGGGCAATTCGCTTCTGCTGGCAGCGCTTCAACCGGTCGCTCCAATTTTTGATAACGCGGTCCAATATGTGCGGCTTTATTCCGGCAATAACGTGTCGAATGTTGGCCTCGAGCTCGTCCAAAATAGTTACCTTGTTAACTCAGACTAAGGACTTGACGTAGCCCCAGAGAAAATAATCGAATGTTGTCAAATCGCATGATAGCTGCAGCCAACTGATGAACGCTCGCCGTGAGATTACCCAGTCGCCAAATTTCTTCTTAACAACTTCGAGCGTTGCGTCGCTTGTATGGCATGTAGCGCCGTTTTGTTACAGCCACAGCTCGGACATATCGATGTTGTCGAGCTCTGACTATAGGAAGTTGGTTAACATCGCGCCTTTAACCTTTCCAGCGCCCAATTAGCGAACTCATTGCGACGCCTATGGTTGTCTGGCCTCAATTCTTGCGTCAGCACAATCTTATATGGGTGAAGGCCCAAATCCAGAAACTAAATAAGCCATATCTGGCGATGCCCAATTCAGTTGATCGGCGCCGATTCGACATTTCTTGGTCTTTTTGGATTCTGGCCGCTACGGCGGCTATGTTTTTTTAATTTCGCATCACGCTCTAACCTTTCCACGGTCCGACGAATTACCTGCATACTGAAGAAATGATAACGACCGACCACACGAAAAAAATCACATTGCGTATTAATTTTTTAATTATTTCCGCACTTTCGGCAAGCGTAAAACGATGCATGATGAAATGGCAAACCTTACTGAATATTTTAACAGCTGGATGTCATTGGTAACTTTGACAGCTGCTGAAAAATACTCGTAACAATTAGAAAAACTATCATTGCTATCTGGTCAGGCTTTGTAATGGGACTTCAACCACCTTTCAGTGCGCAGCTGGAGGCAATTAGCTAAAAACCGGACTAACTGGAGAGGCTTAGGTTCTCCCCGAACTTTAGTGCTACCTAAGTAAGTAAGTAAGTAAATCAAGGATCTCTAGTCATCCAACTTTAACTGTAAACTGTTTAAAACTGTGTGCAGATCGTTTAACTGCATGTTCATGTCACCAGTTATAACGCTGGGACGACCACTCCACTGGCCCTTATGGGTTGCTCGCCGTACTCCTAAAAAGATCTCCAGTTTATTAAGCTCAACCTCTCATTGCTCTCTTCTAGCTTTCGATATCCCAGGGAACTTTTTACATAATCTGGAAGAATTCCTACATAATTCGCCTTCGCTGCGAGGATGAAATTTCTAACTATCGATCCATTGCTAAGCTCTTCAGCTTTCCTAAGCTGTTTGAGAGTTTTATGTATGACTCAATGTTTTTTTCATTGTTAGTCTACCTTTTCCGAAAAACCAGCACAGACTTCTGAAAGGTCGGTCTACAACCATAAACCATACCGAATTCGTCTCAGTACCTTGTACGCACAAGAATGTATGTAGAATTCAAGTTGAAAATTATTCTATCTTCTTAGAAAATCGACAATGCAATGCTCTATTTAGATCCTGGATTTCTAACTCCATTAAAGCCTCTTCCGGGCTACCTCAAGGTAGCCATCTTGGTCCTTTGCTAACAATCAATGATGCTGATCATATCATTGAAAACTCATATACATATATCTATTTACGCCGATGATATGAAAATTTACAAACATTTCCCAACCTACCCTGATTGTCTTTTACTGCAGAATGATTTGGACAAATTTTCTACCTTGTGCATAAACAATTTTCTTGAGCTTAGTGTTAGTAAGTCTCATGCAATAACCTACTCTTGTAAGTGCTTTCAAACTTCTCCTCGCACGTATTTAATTTTTAATCAATCTGTTCCCTTAGTAACTTGATCGCGATACGCAGGTGTTATTTACGATAGAGAAGTCAATTTTCGTTCCCATATTGACAGTATCATAAATGAAGCCAACTCCGTCCTTGGTTCTATCAAGCGCTAGTCTAAGCAAGCTACTGCATCCCCTATATTACTAAGACCGTTTTATAATATTAGTTCTTGAATATCCTAGCCAAGTTTGTTAATCTTTTTTGGCCATACAACGCAGGCTCCTCGGTTCAGCGGGGACTTCCCTAGATTGATAACTTAATTTTCCCACCGTACGCAGATCGGCTGAAACTTAAGGACATGCAGCCCTTTTCTGTACCCCAGAAAGTAGTCGACATAACCTATGTTCATCAGATACTAGCTGGTAACATACTAGTTGTACTGATTTCTCTTCGACCGAACTTCGCCAAGTGCTTCTAGGTCGGCCCACTCGTCTGCCTCTCTGTGTGAGAGTGTTCTATTGCATCGCTTGACACGCAATGCACTCGTGACCTTTACTGAGCGTACGCCCAATCCACTGCCACTTACGTCTTCGTACGATATAGTCAATGGTAACCTGTTCTCGCATGAAGTTCGTCATTAGAGATTCGGTTGGGCCAGAAAATCCTCAAGATGTTTCGCAGACATCTATTCACGAACGTTTGCAGCTTTTCTATGACAGCGTGTGTCTTTCCAAGTGCTGCACTCAACATTGGAGCGGAACAGTCGTAGCTTGGTCCTTAGGCTGATAGAGTTGTTTCTCCATATTTTGGACAGCACTCCGAACGCAGCCTTTGCTTTCCCGATTCGGCTGATTATATGTAGTTCGATCCCGCCATTAGCAGAGACAATACTTCCAAGATATTGAAATTTCCCTACCATCTCTACTGGTTGTCCAGAAATCTCTACTTGGTTATATGAGGATGTTCCAAGGCTGATACTTTTTGTTTTCGCCGTATTGATCTTTAGCCCAACGATTTCAGCTTCTCTCTCCACCCTTGTTGTGATTTGATGATCCTATGAGAGAGTCGTCTGCGTAGTTCAGATGTTTGAGGTGTGACTGCAGAGTCCACTTCCATTTCCAGTCGACAAAGCTGCGTGTAGTACATCACTTATCACCAACAGGAATGGTATTGGTGACAGTGCACGGCTCTAGCTAACCCCACTTTGGATTTCAAACTCCTCTGACAACCTTCTTTTAAGCAGAACGTGACATTTGGATCCGTCATATGTAGCCTTGACAGTAGCAATCAATTTATCTGGGATGCCCCTCCTGCACAAAGCAAGCCAGATAAATTCTCTATTGACACTGCCGGACGCTTTTTCGAAGTTGACGAACAGCTGGTGAGATGGTGATAGATATTCAACGCACTGTTCGAGGTGTTGTTTGTTCGGCGTCGAGTGTGTCTTCGAGATGGTCCATTATTGACTCCAGGCTATTTAAAGCTATTACCTTGGCTACTGCTGGCAGCTCGCAAATTTTGTAAAGTTTCCTTTTTTTGGGAGCTTGACAATCATTCATTTTTTCCACTCTTTAAGAAAACTCTCTGTTTCCCAAGCTCTCCAAAGAATGGGTGCAGTTGCTCACTCGATGTTGTTGGCGCTACTCGTAAGAGCTCTGCGGGAATACGGTCAAGTCCAACCGCTTCTCTGTTCGTCAGTGTTTTGATTGCGGTAAAGCTTTTTTTCCTACACTGTGTATTCGGGAATTTGTTACTACGGACGGGCCATTGGGCGTTGGGTTCACTTCATACTTTCAGCACCAAATGTAAAGAAATTTTTCACAACACACTAATCATTTTCGATGGAGGTGGGTTCCGTGCTACTGATTGCTTTTAATCCTTGTGAAAGGTGGTCCCCTAGTTGTTGACGGACTGTTCTTTAGTCCTTTAGTCTATCGGTATTAAACTCAGGCATTCAGGTGTTTTCTTGGGTTCTCCAAACATCAGCTGTACGTAGTCTTACGGTAGCTACCATCAGATGGTGGTCCCGGGCCATTTCCATGTCTGCATCCCTTTTATTACGAACATCCTGGAGACTGCCTCTAAATCGCCAACCTTGGCACTCAAGTCTCCCATTGCCATTATGATGTCTCCGCTTGGTGTACTATCATAAGCACCACTCATTCGGTTATAAAAAACCTCCTTCTCCTCGACAGAAGAGAGCTCCGTTGGAGCATAACACTGTATGATGGTGACGCGACGTACTCTAGTCCGCAACCTGGTTTTCAGGATCTTGTCGTCTAAAGGCTCCCAGTATATTAAGCTTTTGAGAGCCGTTTTGGATAGCAGCAATCCAAAACCAGATTCCTTTCTAGATGCCTTTCCGGAGTAGAGTGGTACAGTGTTACGAGTTGAAGACTTAAACTTCCCCGAGCCCAACCATCTAACTTCACTTGTAATCCCTAAGATGTCCATTCTTTTCTACTTGGAGGAATCTGGTATTTTGAGAACCTTCACTTCCGTTATCGAGAAGTGTCTTCATATTCTAGAAACCAATCTTTGTCCGAGTACAATAGCTAAATGTCGTCAATGTGTTATCATTGCTTATCCGAGGCGTAGTGTCGATTTCGGCAGCGGTTTTGACGATGCAGGTCGCCAAACCTTTAGTTTTAAGTATAAATTTAAGTTGATTTTGTTAGTTTTAAGTCTAGTTTTTAAGTGTAATAAGCTACAATAAATCCATCCGTGTTGACCCGGGCTTGAAATCAAATTAACTATAATGCTGGTAGTCTTTTAGAAGAATCTGTAATCTGTACAACATTATGAGCACAGGCAACTTTCCACATGACTGGAAGCAACTAACCGCTATATCCAAAAAGCCAAAATCCTGCCACTCTATTCCTTCAATCCGGCCAATTTTGGTAACAGATTCTCATTCGCAGACTCATTCTTAGACCGAAGTACTCGTATTTCTTTCACCCGTTGGATTGCTAAAAACCCACTTTAAGGACAAAGTTAAAAATTTGCATATAACCTGGTCACACTAGTGAAAGAAAACGTCTCCTTCTGCGTCACTCGATTTGAATTTGATTTGTCGTCGTCAGGCTTTCAATTTGCTCTTTGTGTTGTACATTAAGTCCTACGCAAGAGGATGACCTAAATCTGTGTTTGGCGAAAAATTCAGACTTTCTGGTGTCACGTCTAGGATTCCCCTCTCCTTTTAATGCATAGTGTAAGGAGAAAAGAATCGATTTTAGGCAAACCAAGTTGTGAGTATCGGCCTCCTTAATTAAGGGGTCTGCGAAAGGAGTTTCTTGTTAATGAACAACTTTTACTTGGAAACTCTATTTCTTAGAGGGAAAGGAAAACATCAATTAAACAAACAGCGAACACCTGCGTCTATGTGTCATAGGCGACTTAAATGTCAGGTGCGTGGTAAATGAAATTTATTATTGGCTGGCTGTTCTTATCAAAAGATTAACATCGACCCAAGCAAAAACTTATCGACAAAAAAAGAAAACACGAAAAATTTGTTTGTTGTACTTTTTTCTACCAGTCGCTGTTATCTTTTGCGACATTTTTGTCACTAAGTAACCAGTATGAGGGGGTTGCTTAGGGGGTATCGAATTTGATAAGATTCAATTTATGGAGACGGTTACGTTTGCAGTAGCACGTTGAACTTACATTTAGAAGAGGGTGAGTCAATAATTTATCGGCTTTCACACTCGTAAATAACTGCTTAAGCTTATATGAGTTATATAATTTTCAGTCGGCAGTAAATCGATAGTCGGGTAGGTTAGGAATGTTTGGCTTATTAGACTGATGAGCCCTGCTACTTGACAATTCTTTATGTTTCACTTTAAACTTTCCATTGAAGCCTTTACGAACATGGTACTCGTAGGTAGTATCAAAACAATTGAGAATTGGGAGTTGGTGGAAATGCCAATGACTTTTGATCTAATTTTAGTGAGCACTCTAGATAGTCGGAAATTCCAATTCTTATTATTATATTCGTAAGAGATAAATGGAGAATGATTTGTTGGCAGGAAAAGGTTCGGCCAGCTCATTATTTCAACAATTAAGGAATTCTGGCTTAGTTTCAGACATCCTTGAAGACTTAAGCATTCAAATGACATTATTATTACACCGACTAAGATGTTCTTTTCGAGATCCTCCAACCTCATAAAAAAATATGTCCCTCGCTATGTAAAATAGCGCTTAAATGGAAAGACGTATCGAAGTGCGATGATCTTTGTTTATAGTACACCTTTGTTAAGATTTTAAGCCAGACAAGGCTCAGAGGAGAGTTTTTCAGGATCAGAACCTAAGTTAGATCTGCCTGCGTCCTCTTCTAAGGCTTTCATTGACAGTTGGGTTTCAAATGAGTGACTCCCCAGATTGCAGGCAGACCAAACGAATGCTTCCCGACTTCTCTATAAAGAAAGAATGCAGGTTGCTCACTGGTGTTTTAACGCATTTGCTAATGATTCCGACAGTTACCGAGCAGTGTCCCAAAAATTAAATACCTAGGAGATCCAATGGTACACCAATCTAGAAAAGTCATTGCGTGATTTAGCAAGAGGTCTCTACCCCTTATATATCAAAGGAGATGAATGATCTTCAAGACAGAGGTTTTAAAATTCTTGACGCTATAAATATCATCAAGAAGGAGAAGCAACAGACAGAATAGCAGCAAGACAGCGTATTTAAGCGTGGATTCCCGCACTTCATGCTTAGTATTCATAAAAACGAGAAGATAAACGATATTTAAAATATTAAATGTATGCTAGATATCGTAATCAAAATCCAGACATTTCGTAAAAACACAAGATGGATCCCGCAGTGTAAGCGTTGTCAAGATTTCAGTCATACATACACAGACTTGCTGTCAAAAGAAACCGCGATGTGTAAAATGCGCCAGTAAACATCTTTCGGAAAAGCGCAGCTTAGATAAACAGTCTCCAGCAACTTGTATAAACTGCAAAGGGAAGCACCCAGCTAACTTTAGAGACTGCTAAGTAGCCAAACAGATCCAAAAGAGGCACAATGCAAACGCCTACAACCGGTTATTGAAGAAAGACGTTTGATTCCTGAGCATCAATTTGGCTTCGAATAAAGCATTCCGCAACTGATCAGATTTATAGGATAATAAATGAAATAGGGAAAACTCTAGAGGAGAAAGAGATAAGTTCTAGTGCTTTTCTGGGCATCTCTCAAACCTTCAAGTGCTTTCAGAACAATTATATGACATTTTAGAATCCTACCCCGCGAAAAGACTATTCCGTATTAAACACGGATAGTAATACTCCGAATTTAAAGAAATCGCCACCGGAATACCACAAGGAAGTGTTCTTGGTCCGGACTTCTTACTCTACACACGACATATACCACTAGAAAGCGCTTTTGTATCTCCATTCGCGGTCAATACGGCTGTATTAACAACAGATAAATTAGTCCAGTTAGCAACTGTTAGGCTCCAACGATTTTTGGACAAAATTTACGAGTAAACGAAGATTTGCTGCATTGCTCTCAACGAAACCAAATCAACTCATACGAGGGGCGTTCAATATATTCTCGGTGTCGATATGAAGGAAAATGCGAATTCAATTTAAATTGTTTTTATTTTTCAATATAATCTCCCCTAACATCAATGCATTTGTTACATCTTGAGATAAGCTTTTTTAAACCCTCAAAAAAATAAATTTCCTCCTCCTCGATTTATTGCCGACTTGAGTTCTTCATCATCCGAAAATCTTTTTCCACGAAGACATTTTTCCAAATCCGGAAACAGGAAATAATCACTAGGGGCAAGGTCTGGACTATAGGGTGGGTGTTGGATTTCTTCGAAACCACAATCTCGCGCAGCAGCCTTGGAAACTCGCGCCGTGTGAACAGGAGCGTTGTCATGAAGAAGCAACACACCCGCTGCGAGTTTACCCCGTCTTTTCTTTTTAATTTCCTCCCGCAAATTATGCAAAGTGGAAGCGTAGGATGTGGTGTTGATGGTTTCACCTTTTTTTTTGTACTCAATGAGCAAGATTCCCTTTGAGTCCCAAAAAACTGTGGCCATGAGCTTCCCGGCAGACGGAGTGACTTTGAACTTCTTCGGGGGGTCTGTTCCTTTTTTATGCCACTGCATGGACTCTTGTTTGCTTTCAGGGTCATAGTGGTGGACCCATGTTTCGTCCCCAGTAACAATTCGATCCATAACACCGTCCGCGTTCTCACTACACATCTCCAAAAGCTCTCTACAGCATGCGATTCTCACTTTTTATCTGAGGCGCTGTGAGCATTCGTGGCACCCCCCTTGCACTGACCTGTGAAAGGTTAAGATGGTCATGAAGAATGGTGTGAATGGTACCAATCGAAAGCTTGGTGATCTCTGCCATCATTTTCACCTTTATTCGGGCATCCTCAAGAACAAGTTTTTCGACTTCTTTGATGCTTTCTCCCGTACAAGCAGTAGCCGGGGCGCCGGAGCGGGGGTCGTCTTCAATGCTCTCTCTGCCTCTCTTGAACTCACTTGACCACTTTTGCACAGTTGATAATGAAGGTGCGGAACCCTGGTAAACAGCCACCATCTCTTCATGAATAGTTTTTTGACTTTTTCCTTGCTTAGTGAGAAATTTAATTACAGCGCGATGCTCAATTTTCACCATCATCGTCTCAGTTGCCATTATGATTCTGTTTAACTAGAGATAAAACGCGAATTAATAATCACATTTATATGAAATTTTACATGAATGCACTAAAATAATAGTATTAGTTGATAAATAAGTCAATTTATATATACAGCCATAGCTTCACCCCGATATCGAAAATATGTTGATCGCCCCTCGTATTAACTAGTATATTGAAAGCATCTAGCAATAACACTAGATGCCAAACTCAAATGGAAGTCACACGTTAAAAAGAAACGCGACGAGATTGAAAATGAATTCAAACAAATGTATTGGCTATCTGGTAGATAGGTAAAAGTGGCTGTTGAAAAGACCAACCCACTTAGGCCTATTGGCTCATTGTGATGCCATGTAGATCTATGATCCTCTTACTCCTGGAACCAGTTTGAACTTATGATGAAGCGTAGGAGACTGTTTACATCTATATTCTTCAGATCGTTTAAGTCGTTGTAGAAGAAAGCTCCTAAGTTAAGTTTTCTTCTCTGGGAAGGCGCTAAACATGTACAGAGTAGGTGGAGGATTGTCTCCTCTTCTTCCTTTTCGTCCATGCAAATTCCACAAAAATAGATTGAAAAACGCCAAGCCTTCTTGCATGCTTGTCTATAAGGCAGTCTCCAGTGATGACAGCTATGATGGCACTAAGAAGATTCCTATTTAGAAGGATTAGACGCTTAGGGCGATTCAGATCCAGTTTTGGCCAGATCTGTTTGGTCGCTAGACATGTTGGTCCAACAGTTCACCTAAGGTCTGTAGTTTTATTGGCATCCTGCTTTAATATTGATTTGCACGCAGCGACTGGTACACCTATGCTACCCTTTTCCGGTAGAATAGGTATAGTGGTGGCGAGCTCGTCGGCCCTACAATCTCCTTGAATGGCTCTGTGGCCCGGCACCCAGCAAAGGTGAAGGTTTAACTGCTCTGCCATGTCCATAAGAGATGATCGGCATTCGGTTTTAGAATTTAATGAGACTGAGTCCAGGGATTTGATACCGGCCTGACTTTCCAAAAAGATGCGGATATCCTTTGCAGATATCACGTTTTTGTTCAGCCAGGACAGAGCTCCTTTAATCGACAATATTTCCGCCTGAAACACGCTACAGTGTTTCAGGAAGGCGGAAAGAGAGGCTTAGATCTGAGAAAACACCGCCACAAAACCCGCTATCGCTTTTAGATCCATCTGTGTAGAAGCATCTTGCTTCCGAAAGGGTCTAGAGGGGAAGCTTACATAGAAGTCTTTGTCAAACCAAAGTTCAGGTATGGTGTAATCGATGTTCTCTGTGCGCATTCCTAATGTGTAAGAATATTACCGTGGCCAAATAAATTATTTGTCCACTGTGTATTCGAATAGCATCTTGCCTGCTGAAGATATCGAGGGGTGTCAAGTGAAGCAGAATCTCTAATGCCGCGGGGGAGAGTAGAACTTAGGCCTCCGCTTATGCATAGACATGCTCTTCTTTGGATTCGGCTGAGTTTGCTGCAGTTGACTGCGTTGTCTAAGGTCGTCCACCAGACAACACAGCCTCGTAGGTGAGTATCGGTCTTATGACCGAGATATATAACAACCCACTTGCTAAGTTGAAGGCCCCATTTGTTCCTATTGGCTTTTTCGCAAGAGAATAAAGCTACTGTAGCTTTCTTGACTCTTTCTTGAATGTTAGGTTTCAATATTTAGTTTCTTGTCAAAAATTAGACCCAGATATTTTGCAGTATCGGAAAAGACTAACCTGACACCGCTTATTGAGGGAGAGTCTATAATTGGAATTCTATATTTCCTGGAAAAGAGGACAAGATCAGTTTTATAGGAGCTTACTCCCAATCCACAGCGATCTGCCCAATGGGTTAATCTGTTAAGATTTAGTTCTTTAATGGTATTAAGATGGTATTAAGATGGCAATAGCAACGTCATCCGCATAGGTAATCCCCTGCTACCACCTGCTTGCAGGTAGGTATATCGGCAGTTCATGAACCACTAGGTTCCTGAGAAGGGGAGAAAGGACACCGCCTGCTGATACATCTTTTAGCAGAAGCTCGACCAAGTTTGGAGTTGATTATCCTGCTATTTAGCATAAGACTGATCAACCGCCCAAGTAAGTAGTCTACCTGCAGAGCTGGCAGTCGTGATGGCGGATGTGTTGACATTGTTAAACGCACCCTCTATGACCATTGTGTGCTCTCTATGATGTGGCGAGTCAGTGAATATGGAGCCATTTCTACCGACTATCCTTTACAGTAGGCATGCTGAGTCGTTGATAAAAGTCTTTGATCAATTTTAGCTCGTATATGGGTATGAATCAGTCGTTCTAGAGTTTTCAGAAGGAAAGATGATAGACTTATAGGTCTAGGGTACTTTGGGACAGCATGAGACCGATTTTCGTCATTGACTTTTCTCCTTGATAATGGAATGTGGATCAGTTCTACACAACTCCTCATGATATTTTTTAGCGTAGGCAGGATAATATCTGAGGACCTTTGTAGCTTGGCAGGTATTATACCGTCTTGTATGGTTTGGAGTCATGCAGCCCCCAGAGTAGTTTTTCCCTTCTAATCAGACCATGAATTTTGGTTACGGTTGCTGTAGTCCTGTTTGGGTTGCTACTGGGCGAGAGTAGGGAGCTATCTGGAAAGTGCGTGTACAGTAGCAGGTTGAGTGATTCATCACTTGAGATTGTCCAAGAGCGGTCCGTTTTTTGCAAACAACTTTTATACAAGCAAGTGCTTAAAACTCTTTGGACATATGGTGCACATATGAAGCAGCAGAGATATCCTACAATTTACCAAAAACAAAGTGCTAAGAGCCATAGTAAACACCCCATGGTATATCAGAAACAGTGATATCCACAGAGACATAGGAGTAACTACCGTCGATGGCGAAATAATGAACAAAAACTCCGTGTTCGTCTTCATATAACAACGTTATACTCCAAACAAATCCTGTGCGCCGACTACAAATAACAAAACCGTTCGATTTAGCGCAATAAGGACTAGAGGCATTTAATTTCGGGCTTTAGCAGGTACACCCTGCTACACATGTACCTGTCCAACGTAGACGAAGTCGTAGTTGACCAGTAGAATGGAGATGTTAAGTGAATAAAAACCTCGCACCTACTTTGAGCTCCGGGCACATAGTGTCTATGTAGATTTACCACCGGCTTAAGTGGCCGCCGCTATTGTTGACTATCATTTGGGCTCTTTTTATGACATTTTCCATAGTTTTCTTTAGAACTTCGGGCCGTAGGTTCAACACTTTTTAACAGACGTTCTCCTTGTAGGTTGCATGTATTTGAAACTTGTTGACATAAACTCCTGACTTTAAATAACCCCATAGAAAGAAGTCTAGGGCTGTCAAACCGGCTGATCTTGTGGGCCAGTGCAAATAGGCAAAACACCATATCAGACTACCCGGAAACGTCTTCTTTAGGATATCGATTGTAGATCGTGCAGTATGCGCCGTTGCTCCGTCCTGAGGAGGAATGAAAAATGCATTTATCATGGCTCTGTAGCGCTCAACATCCATAGTGCCCTACGCCATTCTCAAACAAAATGGTGACTTTGAGTGTATGTAATGGATCTTTGTGCATTAGCCGCGGATTTTTGGAGTCCCAGAAGCGCAAATTTTGTTTGTTCACGTACCCATGCAGGTAGAAATGGGCCGCGTTACTCGTGATTATTTTTAACACAAAATCGTCCACTTGTTTTTGAAATTCAGGTCAGACGCTATTCACGGTCAGAACCAATGAGCTGATGAAAAGTCTTTCACCAAAATACGCTGCAAATACATGCGTGGAATGGCCAATTGCGTGGCACGTCGTCTGGTCGATGTCAACGAAGCCTCTACGACATCTTCAGCCACGGTAGCGATATTCTCTGCCGAACCAGAGGTACGAGGCCCTCCAGCGCTTGATCGGTCCCGTATTTTTCCCGTCTCTCCCGGCATTGAATGACCAGTGTTAGCCGGGTTGCCAGGAAAATGAGCTCGAAATGCTCGGAAATCACTGACAAATTGTTCATCAAAAACATCGTGACGATTATTCCGCGTTTTAGCATTCGCTTATTCACACAAGTTCTAATTATGTTTGCTTCACAAATGTCAAAACCGAATTGACATTCGACGCCATTTATAAAATCTATGGCACTTTTTGATGGTCTGTTATTACACGCTGACTCTTGAGGCTTGAGTCTTCTGAAATTATACTAGTGCAAAAGAGAGAAAAAATTAGATATAAAAACACTACAATCCTGTGAGTCGTTATTTTTCTATTTCGCTTCATTTCTTTTCATTCCCCATGAAGGGCAGTTGGCAAGAAATAACGAAAGAAATTTATTGTTCAAAGTATAAATTGAAATGTTTGTTTAGAGAGCTCTAGACATTTTTCAGCTGAAAGCAAAAATAAAAGAGAGCTGCCAAATTAGAGGCATGGACAAAAGTCAACATATAATAGCAAGAGCCTTACAGAATGAAAGTTCAAAATAGAATAGAGAAGAGTCGTGGCTCATGAGTCATTGTGCAATATCAGATATAGGGTCATATATTTTGGTCCTCCTAGTACATATAGGGCGGCCAGATAAGAGCGGTAGGAAAACCAATTTAAATAAAACAACAACGGTTTGGGATATACAATTTATTCTGACTTTATTTGGAAGCTACGCTCATGCCATTATGTGTGGAATAGCACATCATTTAAATGGCCGCCTCGGCTCTGCGGGCAGTGCTTCAACCGGTCGGTCCAATTTTTGATGACTCGGTCCAATATGTGCGGCATTATTCCTTTCAAGCTCATACAAAGCGATTGGCTTGTTAACGCAGACTAAGGATTTGACGTAGTCACAGAAAAAATAATCGATTGGTATCAAATCGCATGATCGCGGTGGCCAATTGATGAACGTTCGCCGTGAGATGACCCTGTCGCTAAATTTCTCCTTCCCATCTTAGAGCGTTGTATGGCATGTAAGGCCGTCTTGTTGGAACCACGGCTCGGAAATATTGATGTTGTTGAAGTCTATACCTGAAACCATTGATGGTAACAATGTCTCTTCCCTCGCGTCGAAAAAAATAAGGTCCGATGATGCCGCCATGCCATAAACCGCACCAAACAGTCAATCTATGTGGATGCATTGATGCTTCGCCGAACATTCTTGGATTGTGTTCGCTCCAATAATGGCAATTTTGCTCGTTGTCATATCCGCTGAGCCAAAAATGGGCCTCGTCCGAGAAGATGATTTGTTGGCCAAAATCCGAATTTCCAGCGCCCAATTAGGGGACTCACGCCATTGTTCATGGTCATTCCGTTTCAATTCTAGCGTCAGCCCAATATAATGTAGGCCCAAATCCAACCGCAAAATAAGCCGGGTCTTGGCTCTCTGGCGATGTCCAATTCAGCTGATCGGCACTGATTCGACATTTCTGAGTCTTCTTAGATATTGGCTACACGACGGCTATGTTTTCTTCATTTCGCACCAATCTCTGTCTGGTTGGTGGCTTAAGATCTAAAGGAGTGTACTCACGCTCAAACTTTTCCATGGTGCGACGAACTGTCAGCACACTGAAGCCATGATGGCGGCCGAACTCATGACGAAATTCGCGTTGCGTGAGGCGGAAATTCGATAATATTTTTTAATAATTTTCGCACATTCGGCAAGCCTAAAACGATGAATGATGAAATGGCAAACCTTACTGAATATTTTGACAGCGGGATGTTGTTGATAACTTTCACAGCAACTAAAACATAATAATTGTAAAAACTATCATTGCTATCTGGTCACCCTGTATAAGGAATTTATAAGACCGAAATTTTGGTAACGAAAAAACGACAGAACACGCCTCCCACCATCTACTTGAACGAAGAAAGAAAAACAACGGCAGGCAGTTATTTGGCGTATTCGGCGTCGGTTGGGCTTCTTCTCCAACATAATAAAAGACAATTATTCCGCAAGAAGCATGGCTTTATTATCTACATGAGCACGTCCAGTTAGGTGCTCCCAAAACTCTTCTGCACCTGGTAGATATGTATAATTGAAGGTCATGCGATAAAACTTATTGTATTAGTGACGCCAATATTGTCCCGTAAAATAGCGCAGCACATAATCGACGTAACCATTCCTGTCCCACATTGTTCTTTCACTATTTTCACCACCAGTGTTCTATCGAAATTTGCCAGTAGTATTTCACTCCTTCGAATTTGTAGCTTTAAAACCACTTTAACTCTTAATGCTCTTCCGTATATTCTTAAGACCGTCTTCGAATGCGTGCTGAAATATCGTCCTTCTTTCCTAAGCCATAAGACTCACTCATGGAATGTTCTGGCATTTTCTATTTAATGCAAAGTACAAGCATTTCAAACCAACATGCATCGGTATGTACTCGTATTTTTCTTTCTTCCTTCAAAATTTTACTTCCACCCGTTCTTGATGCAATCTCTTATGAGCATGTCCATTATAAAAAAAAGTAATAATAGTAATTTCCTTAACTATATGCATTGATGTATCTCATGTTGATGCCGTTGCTCAGAAAATCTATTCATGCATCTATTCCTATTGCCACACATAGCTCGACTGAAACACGCAAGTCTTTTGATATACTAGAAACCTTATACCTATTTCAGAATTGATGACAAGTATATTCGACTTGGTTTGCTGACCGAACTTAGATACAAATGAAGATTCTTTGATTTGTTCATTTAAACGCTTTGCGATAACCCACCACTTTCAAGTCTTGTTGATGAAATCAGGTACATGTGCGAGTATTCAAGGTTTTTGTCCTACGTTATCTTGGACGAATAAACGAGAAACCGCCTTCGCTGGTGGGTTTTTGATTATCATCCAAAATCGTTGCCTTATTCACACTTTTCGATAAGTCCTATTGTGTATGGTATTCTGTTCTGAAAATGGAATTTGTACTTGTTTCCTTTTTAAATTATCAGTTGCTGCTTTTCACCCTCTTCAAGGTTATGTACACGTAGTTTTACTTATCTTTTGTAAGCTCAAAGCTCAAATCGATCATTTTAACATGATCACGATATGGTAAAAATACCGACTTCTGATTGTCTGCATCAAATTCAAAACAATTCAGCAACTACAATGTATACTACCCTGATCAAGGTAGTATACATTCCCGGAATGTATTCAGAAAATTGGAAATACAAGTTTATTCTAGAGCTTCAGATCAATCACGTGTGAAGAAACATATAAGGCCATCAGAAATAAATTCAAAAGAAAAAAAAAACAAACGTTTATCTTATTGAATTTAAATATTTTTATTACAAAGTATTACGATTTTGATAAAGAAAAATTAGTATATTAACATTTTCTGGAAGCAAAGAGGTTCTTTTATTTGTAACAATGTTTCCGGCTGTAGAAAAACAACGTTCTGAGCTGACAGAAGTTGCTGGTATGCACAAATATTGTTTTGCTAAGAATGCAATATCGGGATATTTTACTGCTTTGTGTTTCCACCATTCAAAAGCGTTAAACGTAAACCTTAGCTGAGGCTCTTCTAAGTATGATTGGAGCTGCTTTTCAAAATTTGCTGGATTGACTCTAGTTTCTTGGTAAAGAAATTCCAACTCATTTTCTGTACCGTCATTGTTTTTTGTTTGGCTAGAATCTTGAAGCTGTGCTTGAGGAAAATTTTCTTCAAGAAGTTGTTTCAACTTATCTATTATTGCACCTCGAAGAGAATAGCATTCCTGCTGCAGATCTTTGTAGCGTGGATCTAGTAGAGAAGCAATTTGTTATGATGATATGGTTTCAGGTATTTCACTGATCTGTAGGTCTAACCGTTTACGTAACTCGGAAGAAAATAAATTTTTGAATCAGCATTGGATTCTTCCATATGCATTTCTAGTAGCTTATGCGCAAGTGGTCGAATCATAAATGTTGGTGAGCCCTCCCTATTTAACATGCTGTTGACAATTTCCATCGGGTTGAGTACGTCTGCAAGTTGTTTCATCAATGTCCACTCCTGTTTGGATTTTGTCAATTTTATGGCCGATGCAAATGAAGTAAGAGTTCGATCTGCTAATACGTTGGTAATTGGGCTTCGGTTTTGTATCAGTCGCTGCAGCATAAAGTAAATGGAATTCCATCTTGTGTTGTTCGCTTGTAATAAAGATTAAATTGGCAAAGATAATTGCCTCTGCTTCTCTTCCAAAGCATATTTAGCTACACTAGAATGCTTAAAATGTCCAAGCAAACGCTTTTTCGATAATTGCTTGAGTATGTTCCGACGAGATCGACTTTTTTATTGCTATTTGAAGACTGTGAATGGCACACGTCAAATTTTGTTTCTCTTGTGTTTCCTCCAAATTTCCATCTGCCCTCACGATGTTAGCAGCATTATCGATGACAACAGCCATTACTTTTTTATCTATACCCCATTTACTTAACGTATTTTCCATTTTTTGAAGGAGATTTTCAGCAGTGTGACGTACATCTACTTAATTGTGTTAAGAGTGTACGAATGTTGAATCCAATATTCATCTATAAAGTACACCGTCATAGTCATGAAGGAGTTCTGTACCGCAGCGGTCCAACAATCAGATGTGCATGATACTTTACAAACCTTTTCTAATTTCTCCTTAATTAGGTTTTCTTTTTGCTGTCTCAAGGCCTGAAGCCGCTTTTTAATTGCTTCTTCTTTCAAAGGCTTATAATTTGACTCAACAACAGCCACAAATTGACGGAAACCCTCGATGGAACAAAAAGATATTGGCATTTGATTCACTGCTGTCATATTTGTCAGTGCCTGGTGGATTTCTTCCATTGTTTTTGGGAAACACTGCGATCTATTCGAAAGCCTTGGAACTTGGTTTCTGTGTGCAGAAGATGTTGATGGTTGGGTTGCCGCTAGAGGACTGTTTGATTCGTACGTTCCATCATTTTCAGCATTGTCAATCAAGCTGAAATTAAATGTCGTAATTTGTACACCTTTTAATATGGTCTATTAAAAATTTAAATTCAAAATAAAAAAAAGTATAACATACCTGTTATTGGCAGAAGTAAGATTATTAACTCCATGAATAATTCGTAAATGTCGCAATATTGATCCTGTCGTACCGCCAGACAAGAGTATCTTCACTACACAATTCGCATATTACTCGTTCACCTTCCTTTCGAGCATATTGCCATACCCAGCTAGGTTTCTTATTTTTAATTATATACACAACTTATATTTTAAACTTTAATCACTAAAAATATCGAACAAGACCTTTCTGCAATCCGAAACAGATCACGTTCAAAAAAAATGTGTCAATGCAGTATAATACCTCAGTTTATATACATTTGTAAATTCAAAGTGGCGGTACGCTAAACGATGGTTCTGATTATGATTTAACTTGTTAATGAATTTGCAATGAGTAAAAGCCCATCATAAATTTTTTTATGAATGAAGTAATAACTCCTAATTACTAAACAGTTCCAGAAAAAGGGGTGACTACAAATATCCGGAGTTTCCAAATGCTAGCGTATTCATAAAAGAGTAAGTAGGTAGAGACATTTGTAATTTGTTTTGCTTTCAATCAGGACAAACCAAAAATTTTCAATTCTCATTGAAAAATTCTTCGAAAACAGGAAAAAAGACACTATTCACGTAATTTACGTGCTCACGTTATTCACATACTTCACGTGTTAACGTATTCACGCAATTCACGTGAATGCTCACTGCAACACACTTATGCCAGCGCTTGATCCAATCCTCGAAACATTTTTTATATTCGGTTTTCGGTACGAGTATGTCCATCAGCGCTTCCTGCGATTTTTCCATTACCTCCTCTCGGCTGCTGAAACGCGTTCCCCGTACTGGTTTTTTAACTCGATTGAACAGAAGGAAGTCACAGGGAGCCGAATCAGGTGAATTCGGTGGCTGTTGGATGGTATTTGTTGCATTTTTCGTCAAAAAATTACGAATAATGTTGGCACTGTGGGACGGTGCGTTATCATGGTGCAAAATCCACGAGTCTTCTGTCCACAATTCTGATCTCTCTCGGCGAATTGCTTCACACAAACGTCTCATAACGCCCAAATAATACTCTTTGTTTACTGTCTGGCCTTCTGGCGAAAATTCATGATGCACTACACCCCGTTGTACTAGATGGAGTGAAAAGCGACATCCTTGGGAATTAAAAAATTTATTTTTTTTAAATGTTTTCTTATATTATTCAATATACTCGTAGTCCTCTTTTAGTTTGATACACTTATTCCAGCGATTTTCCAACTTCTTGACCCGGTCCGAAAAGTAATTTCCCGGAAGGTCTGCAAAATACTCCTCCGTGGCGACGATGATTTCCTCGAGTGAGCTGAATTTTTTATTAATGAGCCATCTTCTGAGGTTTGGGAAGAGATAATAGTCCGAGGGATCCAAATACAATTACCACTCGACGCCAAAAGTCCGCCCGATTCTACATCAGCAAGTCCAAACACTCTTTCGAAATGCTCTCGCCTTCGTGTTTTTGGTCAGGAGTTAGCATGCTCGGCACCCAGCGGCAGGATAACTTTTTCATGTGCAGAATGTTGCCCAAAATATGGCATGTGTGCTCAGTACTAATCTTTGTGGTATCTGCTAGCTCGCGCACCTTCACTTTCCGGTCAGCCAACACCATTTCATGTATTTTTTTGACATTGTCCTCTGTAACCGCATCGGAGGGTCTGCCGCTGCGGACTTGATCGGCAGTGGAGTTGCGGCCACCTCGAAACTGTCGAAACCAATATTTGCCGGTGTAATCTGACGGAGCATTAGCCCCATAATATTTATCCAACTTTTATTTTGTTTCCTTCGCCGTTTTGCCTCTCAAAAAATAATGTTTTATGAGAGAACGAAAATCGTTTTTGTCCACACTCAACATGATGCCAAACACGTCAACAACAATCAGCTGTCAAAACAAAACTAAAGATAGTATCGCAATGAAATTTGGCATGTCTGCCTAAATATGACGGACTTCAAGGCACCATACGCTTTTTGCAGTAGCAGCGCATTCTGGTGGTAAAGGAGGTCACTTTTCACTCCATCTAGTAATCCATGAAAACCGTGACCATTGCCTTCTTTTTGGCCTGAAAACGACGTGGTTCTTTTGGTCTCGGCTCATTTGGTGAACGTCATTCACTTGCCTGATGTCTGGATTGCGTGTCGTACTCATAAACCCACGTCTCGTCTCCAGTAATGATCCTTTTGATGAATGTGGGATCAGATTCAGCCTCGCAAATCATCTCTTTTGCGACGTCAACACGGTCTCTTTTTTGCATGAAATTGAGGTCGTTGGCAACAACGACGGAAACCCAAATCATTAACCAAAATATCTTAGACGGATCCATAGGCAATGTTCAAGTCCTCCGCTACCTCTCTGATGGTTAATTTGCGGTTATTATGTTTTCGTCGGTTTTCGATGTCGATGGTCTGCCACTGCCTTCATCATCTTCGATTGACTCACGAGCACTTTTGAACCGCTCGTGCCACTGGTAAACGACCGTTTTCTTTAGAGAATCGTTGCCGAAACACTTTTCCAACATTTTCAACGTTCGCGCACCATTAAATCCGTTTTTTACGCAAAATTTAATGCTCGTACAAGTTCATTGTTGCAAATTTAAATCCATTTCTAAAATTGTAAAAAATCGCCAACACACAGAGATAGATGTACTCTTGGCTAAGTAACTTTTGCAAATGTCAAGCTATGACGCTAAGATTTAGAGGAGATATCAACAACAGATTTACCAACTTAACAAAAAAACAGAACTCAAATCGGAACAATGGGAGCGCCACACGGTGGTGTGATGCGGGAACTTTTTGATCAAGCTGGTATTTCACCCGGTTTTCATTTTCGGTATTAAGGGTTGATTATTTCTCGTTTGGGTCTTGTCTTAAAATTGGAAACAACAAGGACTCCTCACGTCATAATGAGATCTGTGTTTTTCATACACTATTTTCCAAATCATTGTCGTTATTGGTCTTAAACTAAGAAATATGTTCTGTATGGTTATGAACTGGCGGTCCCCAGCGTGTCATTCTGACTGCTCATAAATTGTGTTCATTCAACCTCCTCGTGTAGGCCTGTTACTGATCTTGTCTTGCTAAATTCATAAGTGAGAGTGGTGCGCAAGTATAAAATAGTTACACTCTCTGGTTGCGTGTGACCAACCCTCAGTAGAAGAATGTATGTAGAAGAAGTATGACTGCCGAATGCACTCCAAAAATGGAGTCGAAATTCTTTTTTAAACTCCTTTAATATGTTTGAAAGTGATTTCGATAAAAATTTCAAGACTAACCAGATTTTTGATTGGTGGCGGATGGAGCAAAATATTGTAGTTTAAAAGCAGCTCTCATAACTCATAAGGTATTTGGAATATCGTCCACTTGTCCCAATAGGCAACTTACATACTGTAGAGGTTGACCAGGGCCTCAGCTAACATGATCTTTCCAGCCAGTACGGTCCTTGCGAGCTGCCCAAGATAGCTGAGGTCCGCTTTCATGGTTTGCATCACCTAATATGAGCTAATTCTCTACCGCGTTGTCCGTTTGAATTGGAATCGAAAACTTTCCAGGCCAGAGTGCTGAAGTCTATGCATTTGAGATGATCTAGCCGCCCAAGCCAGGTTATCCGAGGTTTTCCGTTAAGGTTTTCCGTTAAGGGCATCCCTGAAGATCTTTTTTTGGAAGCACCTAGAAGAGCACTTTCATCCGCTTTCGTCAGTGTCCTAGCTTCTGCGCTGTAAAGCAGGACTGATATGATTAATGTCTCTTTGGTTGCTCGAGAGAGGGTCTTACCACTCATTTGCCTTCCAGGCCCTAAAAGCAGCGGTTAGCAAGAGTGATTCTTCGCATGACTTTCGCGCAGGTGCCTTTGTTGAAGTTGATAGGGAGCTCGACATACCATAGATAAAATCCGTTACCACATCAAACTTTTAGCTGCTTATCATGATGTTTTGTCCAAGCGTCGATGTTGTGTGGCCCTCCTTGCTGGCAGCATATACTCGTACTTTGTTTTTCTTTCCTGATCAGACATTTGCAATATGGTGCCTTTTGAGCTGACTTGTGAGTTTCGCACAGTTCTTCCACGAACGATGTTGCAAAAATCACATGACGACACATCTCCTTGTTTAAGTACTTTCTTACATTGAAAGTATCAGTTTTGTTATTAAAGATCCTGACGGAGCAGTGTTCATTCTCCATCATCATCCTGTATTCTTGAATAAGCGTGACAGAGATGCCACAACTAGATATTCTTCTGTGTAGTTAGCCTCTATATGCGGCTTTAAAATCGACGAAAAGGTGTTGTGTATCGATTTGGAACTCAGGATCTGTCGTAAGGTGAACTTTTGTTCTTTGGTAGACTTTCGACGAAGGGCCTTAGGCGTTCACATAATACGGCAGACCGCAAGTTGAGGTGTATAATTCCACTGTAGTTGGTGCAATTGAAGAGATCTCACTTGCTAAGGATCGGACAAAGAATGCAGAGATTCGATTCGTCGTACATACTTTTCTCAACCTAAATTTTAGAGGTGGGTTGATGTATGCCCGCATCAAATCACTACATTGAGTCATCTTATCCTTAAGCTTCAAAATCGCTATCCTGACTTCATCATGCTTGGATACATGGAAATGTTATCTGTCACTTGCTAGGTTGAATGGTTCATTCTGCCTGAGACGGTGGGATGTTGTTCATCATAATCGTTTAACAGCCTGTGGTTCTAGTATGAGGCTTTCTTCTCATAGCTGAGCCATGTTCGGATTATTTTTAGATAAAACTTCCGGACTTAATTCTTCTGGTAGCACGTCTCTAAAGCATCGATCGAACGCTTCTCGTGCTCTTTCTTTTTTCTTCTGAAGAGCCTATGTCTTCCGCTTCTTTTCTGCTCGTAGAGTTTGTAAGCCCCTCGCTTTCTTTTCTTCAGGGCCGGTCTGTATTTCCGTTGTTTTTCTAGATTTCTTTGTCTGCATTCATCATCAATTAAGGGGTTTCTTTGTTGAGGCGGGTTGAACATAGTGTCGGTGTCACTGGTGCGCCATGCTGGCGGCGCTGGATTTCTCGAAGGATTAAGGGTAACTCAATCGGAAATGTACCTGGCGGTCTCTTGGGCTTGTAGTCGTTCGACGTTGAACTTCCTCATAATGGCTCGCTCGCTTTGAGCTATTACGGATATCCATATCTACAACAAGATAATGGTGCGAGGCAATGTTAGCTGCTCGGAACGTTCGAACATGCAAAGTACTGGAGGAGTGCCTTAAGATGATCGCAATATGATCAATTTGGCTGACGATTTGTTGATCAGGAGTTAGCCAGATTTCTTTATGGATATGAAGTTATGGAAACCACATGCTGGCTATAGTTAAATTGCCGACGGTAAAACCAAATATGACTGCCCTATCCGCAGAAACACTGCTACTACTGTCCCTGCAAAAAAGTGCCGGTTGTCTCTACCATTCTCCATAGTAAATATCGGATGAACTCAGTTGCCTTAAAAATGTCTTCGCAATGGCGACTATAGGGTTGAGGTACTCAGAGGATTAAACAAATTCACTGTTGAGGATAGTACATTTATGATAGCTTGGTTACTACCTTAGGGTTGATTTCAATATGATCAAGTCTCGGCCACCAGCACGTGCTTAACGTTTTGATCATTTCATTGGTGGTTAACTCGAGGGGTGTAGCACTAGTTTGCAGTTCATTAGAAATGATTGTAGGAAGCTTAAGAGCGTTTGCCATCAGATTGCGCAGTTAGGAGTAGCTTGATTGAATTTCAGTGACTTCATCAGTTCTTTCTTCTCCAGTGAATACATTATCTACGTACTCGTATATTATGAGGGTTGTCTGAAAAGTTTCCGGCACTCGTCGATAAAAGCTAGTGAATGCTCATTGCGCATCTTCTGAGAGTTACTTACCGAAGTTTCAGTCATTTTGGATGCGCAGTTTTTAGTTGACAGTCGTTTGAGTGAGTGGATGTGAGTGTTTTTTGTGAAAATGGATTTGCCTACACAAATCAAAAATCAGTTGTACTCTGTGTATGGGGACTCTGCACCATCATTTACCACAGTGAAATTTTTGGGCAGCTGAATTTAAACGTGGCCATAAGAACTTGGGAGATGACGTCCTTTCGGGACGTCCAAAAACTGCAACCACTGACGATAACATTGCTAAAGTTCACCAAATGGTGTTAGATGACCGCCGAATTAAAGTGAGAGAGATAGTAGAGGTTATGAAAATGTCCAAAGAACGTGTTTGTTAAATACTAAATCAAGATTTAAGCTGTCTGTGCGTTGGGTGCCGCGTTTGCTTACGTTAGACCAAAAACGTGTTCGAATGAACATTTCCAACGCTTTGTTGGCGCAGTTTAGGCGTAATAAATCCGAGTTTTGGCGCCGATTAATTACTGTAGATGAGACTTGGATACACCATTATACGCAAAGGGCGAGCCGGCTCTAAAAAAAGCAAAAACTGTTTTTTCGGCTGGGAAAGTGATGGCGGCTGTTTTTTGGGATAGTAAAGGAGCGATCTTAATCGATTATCTTCAAAAAGGAAAAACCATTACAGGAGCATACTACGCATCATTACTTGCCAAGCTGAAGGCAGAAATTGCGGAAAAACGGCCACATTTGCAGAAAAAGAAAATCCTGTTTCACCAAGACAACGCGCCGTCTCACATCTCAGCGGTTACCATGGCGAAAATCCACGAATTACGGTTTGAACTGCTTGACCATCCACCTTATTCACCAGATCTAGCCCCCAAGCGACTTCTTTTTGTTCGCTCATCTAAAAACTGCGCTCGGAGGACAGAGATTTTCTTCAAATGAGGAGGCAATCACCTTCGTGAACAATTATTTTGCAGAGAAAAACGCCAAGTACTATTTGGACGGGTTAGAGAGATGGGAGCATCGCTGGGAGAAGTGTGTAGAGTTACAAAGAGACTATGTAGAAAAATAAAAAAAAAATTGAGAAAAAATGTCTTGTACAATATCATTGTTCGGAAACTTTTCAGACAGCCCTCGTATATTTACTTTTTGAGTTCGAGATAGGCTAGCGGGAGTCGTTCCCGTTCATCGTCAACTAACTGATGCGGTGGTTAATTTGAATTGTCGAATTTGATTACATTCATTGCGCCAAAGTATTCCCTGGTACTAGGAGTCCTTTTCATTTATGTCCGACATTTTTTCGATTCTGCTCTAATTGCATGCAAAACATATGTTTACAATAATTTTGCATACATAACTTACGTTAGAATTTATCAGTTGATCTTCCCGAAAATCTCCACTCTCATTGCAGTTTCTCCTCATCCTTAATTTACTACGTGTTGTTTTTTTTACTTTGCCAATGCCCCCACAAAATCATAGAGAAGAAGTTATGACTGAAGCGTCATAAAAAATGCGGCAAGGCTAGTAAGACTATGATTCTTAGTGATAGCGAATGAAGAAGTATGTAATTCATATATGTGGCGCGGTTATTTGAGCTGCGTTGACTCTACGAATTTTGAATTATTTCTAGGGCAGATGTAGGAACATATAGAGTTTTCATTCTACTGAATAAAATTGATTTAATGCCATTTGTTTGGAGTTACCTAACGTCAGCTTGGTATCGAATACATATTTCGACCAAAAACTTGCCATTCCTTGACGTATATTGATTCTCAATATCCTTCACCTCACTACTTCAGTGTAGTCGGGCGCTGTAGGCATGCTTTTAAGTGCATGGGATTGCTTCACAAGAGAATCTAGGTATTCAAATAACGCAGCCTTTGAGAGTAATTGAAATGCTCCTGCAGAAATAATCCACCCAAATTTGGTTTGCTATGCAACGGGCTCTGACCTTAACACGTCAACTTTCGACAAAATACTAACTCTAAGAAGCAACTCGTTGAAGAATGATCGAATTTGCAATCTGATAACTTTAATCCAACTATACGCGCCCTGCAGACATTTGACACTTTTTGATGAATTATGGGGTAGCGACTCATTTCCTAGAAGTTCACTGATTGTTTGCTAATTGAAAGAAGGAAATGATCTTTAGATTACGTCAGTTAAATGTAGACAGACTAAATCCATCTTATCGCTACTGATTCACAAAATATGGTTTCAGCTAATTTATAAGAAATAATTTCACATTTTTACGCTCACCCCTTCATGCATTTTTTACAAATCAACCATTATTACAGTGATTGCCTCTGATAACTATTGGCTTCGACTAAATTACCTTTCCATGCTTAATAATAATTCATAAATTCAATTACCAACTCGAAAGAAAAAAAATCGATTCTTTACCACTGATGGATTGTGATGATTATCTCTTACGATAAGAAACTGACGGTCATTTCAAATTGGATTTGAAGTACAACAGCAAAATCCTTTACTATCTATTGTAGAGGTTTACTAAATCGATTGGATCCACTTCATTATGATACAGAAATGCTGTGGGCTGTTTCACAAATCCAGGCTATCATTACTGACGTCACTAATAATCCTTTACAAGTGACACCGTCTAGACGAAAACGTTCTCGTGAAATTTTAAAACATCAATTCTTCAAAGTCAATTCAGACAACGCCTGTGATATCGGTAATGAACTGGCATTGAATCGAAATGTCCTTTACGCAAAGCTTGGTCAGCAGTAATTAACCCTTTTGTGATAGTGGTATACCATATTGATTTTCACTACCCCTTCAGACTAGGATATTGGAATAACAGTTAATCCCTTTTTAAGGGAATGGGGACAAATTTTGGTAGGTATATCTGTTTGGCATGTAGACCACGTCGGTCGGCAGGGTCAGGGCAGATGTTATGTGAAAGTGTCACGCAACAAAGCACTCAAACAGAAATCTAATGAATGGTACTCCCTGTATGTTGCTTTTACAGAAATATTTCAGTTTTTTTGAAAGAAAGATAAAAGATGAGCTTTAGTGGTAGAGTGCATATAAGGCTAATACCAACCATATCAAAGCCGGGTACCTACAGCCTGATGCGAGTCCGCGGTGTTGTCCTCATTTCAACAGCAAGCGTCGCTGAATTTTGTGTCACTTAATCTCAGCACACTTAGAAAAAGCGTAGTGTTCCGTGATGGCGCCAATATATAATCAGTCTCCAGTCTTTCCTACTGAAACACAGCAGAAAAGTCACTGACTTCTTAGAGACTTTGGGAAGCAGTTTTTTGGTCTGCTGGCAACCTGGAGAGTCAAGGTATCTGCATTTATGCTCATATGAAACATAACTTTCAATGAAAACCCTAATTGAGGACGCAGGTAGACATAACTCGGAGTTCTTCCTTGCAAGTTCAATCGACGATTTCATTTGTCGTGATGTCATTGATTGTGACCTAGGACCCAGAAAAGATTCAAGGAATTCAGCCTTCCTACTGCGTTCAGTGTAGTCCTGCATTCTCGAACAAGTTTAAAAGACAAGAGAGAACAGCACGGATTTATTCGAAGCTTGACTATCACTACACATGCAACTACGTCTCCCTTTATATCGATTCTTCGCAATATAGTTCATTGCCATCAGTATGACATGCATTTTCACTCAGAAGGCAGAGGCAAGATTTCTTAATGAGGAATGAAATCTCTGGTTGTTGTCCTCCACAAAGATACCAGCCCCGCATCTTAGATCAGTTTTGGAGCCATCTGTAAACACCCAACTACGCGCACATTCCTTTCTTGGCTCACTTTCTGGTCAAATCCATACCCTAGCCAGAGGGAAAGTCAACTTCATACTTTTGGAGCAACAGGAGGTCTGATATCATTGTATCGAACGGAATCAGAGTCAGAGTACAGCCGATAAGGTACTAAGTACACAGGGTAATCAATGGGTTTGAAGGATATTTAGTAGTGCGTTTAGTGCGTCTATTACTACGATGTACGTTGGTCTTAAATGTCTGCAAGTTATAATGGAAATGAGGGTATTCTATAAGTTGTACGTCTTAGGAAAAATATTTCAGAGTATGTCCAAAGTGGGCCTAAATGTAAAAGGCATACAACTTGCAACTGGCGATTTCAACAGAACGGTGGTGGTAAAAATACCAATAGAACAAGGTGCGACAGGAGACATTACGTCGTTGCTAGAGGGTGTCAATTGACTAAGTGATATTAGCATAACCTATGAATTCTTTCGCACGGTTTTAAATTTTGTCTAGCAATATTGAGGCCAAAGAGGGTGAAAGATTTCTTACACCGCATGAGGAAACTTACATAGGAAACCTAGATTAAGTAGGTTATCATTGACACCATACCGAGAATGGAAAATTGTCGGTTTTGACGATGCAAGTGAAATTCATGTGACATAAAGAGTTCTCTAATAGTATTAACATGGTTAACTGAGACGGCTATAACAACGTCGCCCGCATAATCACCCAGCTACCACCCGCTTCCAGGTATATCAGTAGATCATTAACCACTTACTTCCAGAGAAGTTGAGAGAGGACACCGCCTTGCGGCGTATCTCTGCTGACACATCTTCTAGTAGCCCAGTTTGGAGTTGATTATCCTGCTGTTTAGCATAAGACTGACCAACTCCCCAAGTGAGTCGTCTGCCTGCAGAGTTCACAGCGCTGCGGATGTATTGACTTTGTTAAAGGCACCCTCTGTGTCCAAGAAACCAACCATAGTGTACTCTCTGTATTGTAGGGATCGGTCGAAGTGGCTAGTCAGTCATCGGTTTTTTTCAAACAGCTAGGCATCATAGGATTTTTCTTAGCCTCGATGCCTCAGAGGCTTCTGTGATTTTATCACAGAATAATCTCCAGGATTGTCGCTTTGCCAGACTCAGTTCCTTTTTATATATTTTGAGGGATTCTTTGTATGAGTCCCAGTCAGTTACTTATCTTGTGCTTTTTGCTAGGTTGAAAAGTTTGCTGCAAAGGTTTCTAAGCGGTTCCAGTGCTGATGTCCACCAGTGCGGTTTTTTCCGGCCTCTAGGTTGAGGGCAGGAAGCAGCCATAACCTGATTGAGAGCCAGGGTGAATTCCTTGACTTTCATGTCAAACTCGTTGGTGTCACGCGGGGGACTTGAGAACTTAGAGGATAGCTTTTCTGACAGTATTCCTCTGTATTTTGGCCGAACAGTTTCCCGATAATTCCGGAATGTTGGTTGGCTGGAAGGAGCATCACCCAGGCTGAATTGGATGTATCAGTGGTCTGAAAACGAGTGTTCAGACGATACCATCCAGTTCGTTAGCATTTGAGTGATGTTTTCGGAGACTAGAGTGATGTCTAGCACTTCCTGTCGGTTTCTTGTTAGAAAAGTAAGCTCATTGCCAATGTTGCAAACAATGAGGTTAGTACTTGTATTACAATCAAAAAGTGACTCACCTCTATCGTTGATATCGGTACTGCCTCATACCGTGTGATGATCGTTAACGTCGCATCCGAAGATGAAGCCAGTTTTTTGGCTTCCAACTTCCAGTACCACATTTCTACGTTATCATCAGGGAGAGGGCCCACATGATCATGGCCAAGATATGCCGATGCTAGCCAGTAGGAGCCTTTGGCAGTCTCTAGTCTCGCAACGGTTAAGTCAGGGTCACTGAGATTATGAAGTAAAAATACATTAAGGCTACGTTTCACTAATATACAAGTTCTAATCTTACCTTTGTCTCTTGTATAGAGCCGAGCGTATACACGCGTCCTAAGTCCACGAACCACGCCTTCTGCGATCCATGGTTCCTGGATTAAGATAATGTCTTCTGCGTTTTTGGAGAGACGCAGTATAAGTGCGGCAGAAGCTATTTTTGAGTGATGGTGGAGAAACCGTATTATTGCTACAATTTCCCAGAGTAGCCTCCACCATGGTGCTGTTCAAGTCCTTCGATTCTGAAGATGTGCTCATGATCATGATCCCTTTTTGCTTCGTCATCGGTTTCCATTTCCGACAGGATGTCAGAAGAGGAGACCGACGGCTTAATTGTCGCCTCGGATAGATTGGAGTCCTCGTTATCCATTTCTGGAAAGGATATCGAGGCTTCAATATATCTAAGGTTGAGTTTGAAGTTTCAGTTAAAGGAGAAGGAAGTTGCTTATCAGCATCCGGCTTATCCTTTTTATAGATCATTAGGTGAATTGACACGAAACTGAACCGATTCATGCCTTTAGTCTCCGCTAGAGGGTTAAGTGATTCCTTATTGATCACGATCAATGCACATCTATGAGAGACCCTTGGTTCTTCCAGTTTCGCGACTTTCCAGCCATGAGTCGGAAGGGTCGGGTTACTGAGCCTGATGATCTCCAGAATGCTTTCTGGCGAGGAGGGTTCGGCTGGGATCCAGGTGTTAGTTCGAGGTCTGTTGGGGATATTTTCCCTCGACACGACCTCGATTTTTGCACCTGGCCAAATCTCTTCTAATCCACCTACGGCTTTGGTGAAAAGATCAAGAGGTCTTTGATTGGCACATGCAATAAGCTTGACGTGGCCTTGGTGCCAGCCAGCGACGGTTGTGATGGGAGGTTTTCCGGAGTTTCCCCGCATGATGGTCAAGAAGTTGTTCGGAAACTTTAACTTGACCAAGTGCCACCATTTAGGTGTTATTGATCCATCGGTGTCATTCCTGTCGATTACAGCGATCATTATTGCGCCTTTTAGGACTTCTCTGAAAGACCTCAGAGATGGTGTTGTAAGTTTTGGGCCTCTTGGGAACCGGCACGGTTTCCTCCAATGATCTCTGGTGCTTGGAGAAACCTTTTAGTGTTTTGGGAGCAGTGCAAGTTGTTGGTAATCCGTCTTTTAGGATGTTGTTAGCCCACTCCGTCTTGCTCTTTACATCCACACTTCTCTCAACCTTCAGAATGGATCCGAAGGTTTTGATAATGCGTAAAGCATTTCACCGTCTTATGTAGAGCGCATTATATAAGGCTTGCCGAAGCGGCTCAGCTCCTAATTCCTCCTTAATGGGAGGAATTTTAGTAGTAGCGACAAGTCCATTGCCTGCCACAAACTTGCTACTGCTAGGGGTGGAGGAAGTGATAGGACCATGGCTTGTCACTATCTTAACACTTTTTGAAGATTCGTTGCGCTTACCTTTAGAGGATAGTTTCGCCTCCGCTCGACAATGCAGGAGCCTCCCCGGTAGTCGATGTAGTCACTGTTCTACCGTCCTGTATTAAAGGAGGACTGGCCTCGGGTTTTGTTTTTTTTTTTTTTTTTGAGATTTTGACCATAATATTGTCCCACGAGTAGCGGAGAAAGTATGGTCCATCAGCACAAAGATCCGCTGTATACAGATAAGACTAGCTAATCCGGAGGTCGCAGGTATCCAGATACTCCGTTCGCGACTGAGCTATTTTTGGAAATGCTGGGCCTCAGCTAGGTTGATCTTCGGCACGGGTGGTACGACACCTTGATCCAGCCCAGGGGAAAAAGGAGTGGTTGGTGTGGAGGGCCGGGAAGGGGCGGGGATCATCCCTTAGTTTCAGGACTCGTCTGGAGAATTTCTCGAAATTCATTGACTACAACTCAACAAGTTCGATGCTCACGGTAGAGGGACAACTTTGTAGCTCTTTAGTGATTCCATTGACCGTTCTCTCGCTACACATTTTTGGTATGATTCGGCAGTCGTCGCGTTAGTGTATTTGCGTTTGTTACTTCTCACGCTACGCAGTTGCTCGTTGTTGTTGTGTTTAAGCATCAATACCGACAAGAAGTGCAAGTTTTATTATATTAGGTTTCAGATAGGGAAAACTGAGAAAATTGCTAAAACAAGAAACATCATGGCGCAGTCACAATCGATTATGAAGACTATGGCAGAACGTTTCACAAAGTAACCGGCTGGGGTACACCAAACAGGTCTGGAAGTCGAAAGGGTTCAATACCGCCAGAAACACCTATAATTACGAATTTTTAAAGGCTCTATCGACATAGACCTTGAAGTACCATTGACAGTTTTCATAAGATTATCGATCCTGCTATGTAATGCAGAGGCATATACCTTGTCAAGGATGTAACAAAAGTATCGACTTAGGAGAACAGTCACAGTTCAGTTCTCGTCCTGTGCCTAACATTACTGATCTTTACGGAGTCAAGCCTTCAAATTCAATATTTTATGTCACCATACGAGTCCTCGTATGTACATCAACAGTTTCCATTCAAATGAGATTATTAATTTACTGCACGTGTACTCGTGTGTGCGTGGTGACATTTGTTTACCGTTCTGACTTGTAATAAATATTTTATTTATCTGTCGCTTTTGTAATAGTTATTCACTTTTATTTATTTTACTTGCTGTCCTTCTAATCAATAGGAATCACCCAATAATCCATGAGTACCGCTGATTCATTGGTTGGTGATTCATAGCAGGCAGAATGAATAATGCTCATTCGTACACTTAAAGATAACAAATATCTGAATACTAACCGTAAAATGTTTGGTATCTCATATTTTATGCATCCTCACCATTAACCTAATGTTACTGCCTCCCCACCGATTGATAATTAAACACGTCGCACGAGACATTCGACTAATTAACTCGGAAGTGCAATATTCGTTTCTGTCATTAACTAGGTCACCTACTTGTGCCAGAAATTACAGACTCGTAATTAACTTAATTAAATACAGAACCCTATACTTCGCTAAAAGGTGTTGACGAGGGCAGGACAAACTATTCGATTCATTTAGTTCGTACAAGGCCAATTCCCCAACGTTGTTCAGATACACACCCACGGTATCTTAATCGTAAGTGTGCAGTATTGGCGGTACCCCACAAGGACGCTGCCCTTAAGGATTGTTTTGAATTTAATTTCAGTTTTCTTTAGGTATTTTCCTGAAAATGTGAAAAGTGATATATCATACAGGGGAGTTGAATATTTTATGTAACTTGCCACCCATACAAGCTGAGATAGTAAATTATGTGTTGATTGGCCTCTTCTAGAAGTATTGGTCAACAAAGGTCCTTCCGTGTTCAATGGTCACGGAATTACATATATTTTTCACCGGAACCAGTGTTTTTAAGTCCAATTAAAGTGTGCTTGTCATTCATGAGTCACGAGAGATTTCACAATTACCTATAGGACTATTAACAACTTCTATAGGTTTGTAAGAGAATGTATGTGCAGTGCTTACAGATAGGACTTTTAATGTTGACATTTGTAAGGCGATTTACGAAGGAATTCAAAGGGACATGGTATTTGCTTTCAAATATTGATTTTGCGTTTTAAATTTCGGTGGTGCTAGAAACTTTTACGCAGAAGTATTGATCTCCCATTTACTCGTATACATTTAGTTGCCGAAAATTTGGAGGCAAACACTCCAAACCGCCAACCGTATGCTAAGGCTTTATGACTACTAAGCTGGCAGTTTTGGACTGTTTGTGAATGTCATCTTGAATTGATGTCTTTTTCCCGAGACTATTAATTATGTTTTCGAATATACTTGCAGTATATATCCTTGAAGATATGAAAATGGGGATTGCTGGGTTGCTTTAAGCATAATTTACATATAACACATACTGAGAAGGACTCAGCGCTGTTCAATGAATTGAAGAAAAGGAATAACATGTAGCTCATGGTTACGCTCAACGATTAAACTTGACGGTCTACACATAATATTCATAGTATGATGCATCCCAGTAAAAATTAAAACAAGCACTTGCCGATGAGTATGTATTCTAAAGTTGGTACCAATTGAGCTCGAAATGAAATGAAGCAGCGATTCAATAGGCATAGCCCAGCTACCTGACCTACCCAAGTTCAGTCGTCAGTAGAGAGTCTACCGCTTAAAGAGCTTAATGCCACAGGTGCATAGAGGGATACGACATGTCGGACGAATTGGTAATATGAGCTACAGCCCTAATATATTAGTAATGCTTGACATTTAATTTTCGCTAGCCTTTGTTTTGGAAAGCTGTAGGAAAGAAAGACCATTGGATCTGTTGTATGATATCTACGCCTTAAATGTCAAGTGGAATGCTTTCTAGCTGCTTAGTTCCTGAATGAAACCTAACATTGCCTAAGCTGAGGAACAGATGACATCAGATAGTGATGTCAAACTTTTATGGAAGTGCTTATGGCTGAGCCAAGCGGAATCAGCATGTGTCCGACTGGATAAAGCCCATTTCCATCACTTAAGATCTGTACTTCAATTTTATTCATTGCCAGGATACCTTTTCTTCTGTTCTTTTGGAATATCTTAATCTCGTTGGCAGCTAAACCACAAGGTCTCGTGGACAGTAAGTAAACCGCTCTAGTAAATTCGCCAGCAGCTTCATTGTACAGAGACTGATATTAGTCTGATCATATCAGAACACACAGATCATATTAGTGAACACGCAGTTGAAACGATTTGCACACAGTTTAAAAACCGTTTAGAGATAAGTTAGTTAGTCCGGTCTTTAGCTAACTGCCTGCAGTTGCGGATTACACTAGTAGATGGGGACTTGTGTGCGCCACTAGTAGAAAGGGATTAGTGTGCGCAACTTATGGGTTGATTCCCCTCTACTGCGTTGTCCTCTAGGTTCGATTCGAAGACTCTGAGAGTCGGCGCATTGGCGTACATAGTCTCTAGTTTTTACCGTAAACACCTGACGTGTAGATTTAAATTTACGGGATGCCCATACATCCATGGGAGCTAGGACATGCCTTGCCATCGCTTTGCCACCTTCCTGAGATACCAAAGCAGAGCTCGTGTTGGAGGCACAAGTTCCACCCTTGGTATGGATCGATGACGATCTAAACCCACTTACTGTTCTTAGGGTTACAGCACCCAGTACTTGTTGCAACTCTACCTTGGGTAAACCAACAGGAAGACACTTTCCGCGACTTTGGGTTTAAACCACAGCCACCATGACGCTCCCACAAGGGGGCCTACCTGAACTAGTCAGGGCGGGACCGAGATCCAGGGGCTCCTGAATCTGATGGCACCGTGATTTAAGTCCTGGTAGAGACTACCGGTGGTCTTGCCGCCAGCAGGACCGGCAACTTGTAATTGGTCAAATCGTAGCAACCTCCGGTGGCGTAATCTAAAGATGTTTACGATAAGACCAGAACTTTTCTCTGTCCGCGCTTTTTATTAGACAACGTCATTAATGGGCGAAGCCTTGATAATTCGAAGGGGGCCCGTATTCGCGTACATTGAATATCCTAGCCATCTCAGGTGATTGATACTTAGTTTTCTGACTAGGTCGATGTTGCTGTACAGATCGCATAGTTTGCCGTTGAATCTTCTTCTCCAAAGCCCGTCAACGCAAACGGGACCGAATATTTTTCGAAGGCCATGCTTAAGCGCCATAAAGTAAAACTGGTCAATTGGATGGTCAAGGTCTTATATGGAGTCTGCTTAGTTTTTTGGGATATGGCCTTACTACATAATTGCACTGCTTAGCATAAAGAAACAGCTATTGGCAAGAGTGATTCTTCATTTTATTTCTGCTGAGGTGATGTTGGCGGAATCTATAGCAGAGCCGAGGTAGACTAAGTCTTTTACTACCTAGAAATTATAGTTGTCGACTGTGACGTTCTGTCCAATTCGTCAATGTTGTGTATCCCTCCTTAATGTGAGCACATACTTGGGTTTGCCATCATTTACGTCAAACTTCTTTTGGGAGCTTTTGTTTCAATACTAGCGAACACACCGGTGACAGCCCGCCGTATTCTCCCAATTATGTCCATGTCATCTGCATACGCTAGTAGTTGCGCAGCCTTTTGAAAGATTGTGCCTCCGGTGTTCGCTTATGTGTTCCGCACAATTCTTTCAAATATGGTGTTACAGAAGTCACATAACAGCGCTTCATCTAGTCTAAAACCTGTTTTGACATTCTCGGTTAAGTCGTTACCGTATTTAAAGTAGCAGCGGGCGGTCTCAATCGTAATTCTGCATAGACGGACGTCTATATAAATGCTGTCGTATGTGCCTTTAAAATCGATGAAAAGATAGTGGTAATCGATTTGGACTTCTTAAGCTTTTTCCAGAATCTACAGGGGTGTGAAGATTTTTCCGATTCAGGCAGTTTTGACCAGTTCTGAGAAATGATTTGGTGTATGCTCTCCATAAAGTCGCCGTTATACAGTCTCCAGAAAAAGTTTTTCCGTACGGTACGGAGGCTGTGGCTCTACTACAAGGTTTCCTTTTTCATCTTTAGAGGCTTCTGTATGGGTGCTCTTGCCATGCCTGGTTCTTTTTAGCTATTGGTACGTTATTCCTGGAATACAATCTCTCAATATCTTCGACCGCGCGCTTCTAGTGCTCTCTTTTCTGATTCTGGAGAGACCGACATTCTTCATCAAACTAGGGACCTACGGTGGTGGTCGGGTTAAACCCAGCACATCAGTTGCAGAATCCTACGCTACGCGTTCAGCAAAGATTCTGGCGGTCTCTTGCGAGTGCAGCTTTTCTACGTTATATCCTGAGAAATCCGCATTTTTACCTTGGCTGCAACAAGGTGATGATAAGAGTCAATGTCGGCTCGGATGTCTAGAATACTGGACGAATACCTTACGCCTATCGCAGTATGATCAATTTCATTTAGCATTTCATGATCCGGAGACTGCCATGTCCCCTTGTGTATAGTGAAATGAGGAAACCATGTGCTTGCTATAATGATATTTCGTCTCACCATAAAGTCAATAAGTCTAAAACTGTTGCCAGACGTGGTATCATGTAGGCTGTCGTCTGGCAACGGTCTTGGGCTTATTGACTTTTTGGCGAGACTAAATATCACTGTGCTTGCCAACTGTCTTACCAAATATGTTCCACTTACCTATCTCGTCGTTAAAATCAAATTATATAATTTTAACTTCTGACATTACTCATATTTATTGTCGAGGAGCTTGTAGAAACGTTGTTTGGCGGCGTCATCCTTGTGTTCAGTAGGGGCATAGGCGCATATTAGGCTTTTGTTAGAGGATTTACCCTCGATGCGGATTGTCATAAGACGCTCGCTCACGTGAAGGAAGGACAAGTCTTCTTTCCTAAGTCTGCCGAATATGTCAAATCTGCATCCATCTGCACTCATAGAGACTAGATTTTACTTAAACAAATTTTTCGTACTCTATTTACTGATATCATTTGTGGGCTAAATTTCTCTGCTGGTGAAATGTATGATGACAGCTTTAGCCTTAAGTTAGGAATCTAGAATTACTAAGGTTGATAAGACATGATGTCCACTGCATTGGACCAAAGTAGTGGGAATAAAAACACTCATTCCAGGGCTACCTTTGGTAGTTCCGACGGAAATGGAGTATTCTGTATGCTTGACAATGATTATTCTACAGTTGACGATAAGGCATATTGATTTTGTATTCAGTGAGTACAACCTTTCGGCATCCGCAGTAGCTCTGGAAGATGGAATTGGCATATTATAAAAGGTACAAAGAGCTATTTCATTCTTTAAAATGGTTTATTCAATCATGGTGAAGAGACGATCCAAGGCTGTTACCACCGATTTACTTGGTTGATACGGATATTCGTGTATGCAGAATTTTTCAACTCGCAACTGAAACAGGAGTTTTCTTGGACATGCCATACCATTAGTTTCTCGCGCAATGTCTGTAGCTCAATGGGAAACTGCTGTCAGAGCCATAAGGCGTTTACAACATAAAATATAAATTGTTGTTCGTCAATCAGGCAGAAAACTCACTCTCAGAGTTCTGCCAGTGGCCTCTGAAAGAACAGCGTCAGAACAATAGAATACTTTATAGCTTTTTTATGTTTCCCAAGTGGCCTGATAATATATCCGTTGCACCACGCCATCACTGACTTAGATTTATTAAAGAGTTTTATACGAATTCGAAGTATGAGGCCATAAAATCCGCTTTTGAAAGCGCAGTGAATGGCAGGACCAAAGCTGTCCAGGGAGGATTTATAGTGTACGTTAAGTATCGCATTGAGCCAAGTTCATTACCCTGTGGCACTCCAGGTTTTGCGCATATACATATGTTTGTAGCTCCGTCATTAATTCATTTTAATTTATATAGGAAAAATGGTCTCGGAGGTCGTGGAGCTAAGCATGGAACCAAGATTTTCTACTCTACAAAGCAAGCTTCCATGCCATTCATTGTTAAAGGCTTCTGAAATATCTCTAAAGACAGCTAAGATATAGCCGGAAGGCAGTATGTTCTCTCTGTTATGGAAGAAATTCATTTGAGGAACAATGATCGAAAGGAGGCTGATTATCTTATAAAATTTTACTTCTTTGGACTTTCCACACCAAAGCGTTTAGCAGTTGTCCGATATATAATTTTCGACTGAACCTTAGTCGGTAGAGGCGGTGTGTTCCAAATTCAGGCTACGCAATAAGTTTGTTCATAATTCATTGTTCGGAGAGCAATGTTCTTAGCTCTTTTTTTAAAATTTGTCAGGTGAGGCTGTTCATGTGGTTGCAATCTTTGCTGTCAACGATTCTCTATTAGCTGAAGATATATAGATACATATACATATATACTTTTTTGTGGAAATACTTGGAAAATGTTGTTGAATTCCATCCGACTTTTGAAGTGAAACTTTTTATCGCTCCTTGTGCAGTAATTCCGAACTCCATGAAACGAAAAAGCGACATAAAGTGGTTCCGAACTCCGATGAAACGAATCCTTAGACCCTTTTGCCCCAGTAGGTGTCATTCAAAACCGTTCGATTATACTTGTAAATTACACTAATATTATCCAACAAGGATAATTTTATATCGCTATTTCCAAGTAAAAGTCCTTCGTAAGGAGTTTTCCAAAAAAAATTAAATCCGCGCGAACAAGCCGCGCAACTTGGACTAAAATGAAACACGAATTTTACGTTATAAGTGTTGTTTATTCAACCAGGTGCTCGTTAGAACTACTCAACAATGAAACTCATACTTAAAATCTAACCTCGATACAATTGACTTCAATGACCTTGGTTCCCACAGGAAAGCTCATGCAAGTTCGCACATGCAAGTGAAAAATGCATACGATGCGCCTGACTGGATACTTGAGCCTTCTCGTATTTCCGTCAGATAGGTGACTGCTTACGCGTGCAAGACACTGCAAGATCCACTTTTGTTCGAGTCTACCAAAACCTTCCGGCAAGTCCAATGCTGCCGTTAACAAGCGCAGAAGACCAGTGGCGATATTTTCAGCAAGTCATTAGGGACGTTCTGGGTCTAAACGGCCACCACAACGAAACTCCTGGTTTTACGAGGAGTATCGGCAAACGCATGTAACGCGGCACTGCAAAGAATTCCATGAGAGAAGTGAAGAAACGGCTTCTCAGAAAGAAAAGCAAAAAAGTAGAGAAGCGGAAGTTATACTCATATTTGTGAAGGACACAAATTCTGAATAGAAAAGTGCAGATACAGGATTAGGACGTAACATATCAGCGGAGTAACAGTCGGAGATGAAAATTTAGAAAGGCTTTTGGAAACAGTCATATTTTATTCTGGAAACTTAGAAAAATTACTTCTGCAGTCTGTTTAACAGCGAAGATGATGACCAACATTCAGCTTTCAGGCGGAAGGAACTATTCAAAGTGTACGGTATTCGCCAGCAATTTTGTCCATCCGACCAGAAAGAGGTCTAAGTAGCGATTCTACCTAAAGACTAAGAAAGCTGCAGAAGGAGGATTATTTACCGATTTGTTTTAAGCGGCAAGGATCGAGTTGGTAGGAGGCAGATACCAACAGATTAGTTGGATGAAGGTATGTCCGTCGAATTGTATCTCAGCATTTTTTGCTAAATCCTCAGAGAGAGCCTCCAAACTGCACCAACTACAGAGACATTAGTCTCCCGCCCGAAACTCTATGTTAAAAACCTAACAACTCTTTATCAGTGTAGATTTAGATCGGGTAAATCAGCAATCGACAAGATACACACTTTACGCTGCTCTGAGAAACTATCCAGGAACTTGAATGAACAAGCGGCGTCCATTAGACAGTTTTTAAGGCCGCATAAGATAATATTTATTGATATGATCTATACAGAGCCATGTTATGTTTTGGCCCTGTCTTCCGTCGGTGTAGGATGACAACGATGCCTACCACCAACGGCTCCAATAGTACCCCACTATAGAAAACTATACTTTTGTGGACGGAAAAGACTATTTTCAGCCTGGTCTTCAGGAAAATTAGGTGAGGAATCACCAATCGCTATTCATTTGTAAATGGGTCTTAGCCAACGTATTGTGCGAAACTTGGTATATAGTGCAAGATCTAGTAAATGAAGAGAGCTATTGGTTTTTAACCGATTTAACCCTTCGTTGCACTGAGTTGCAGATCTACAACATTCCCTATTTAACGGTATATTGTATGTTCCTGTTTTTTTTCCAAATCAAAGCAATGCAGCAGGAACATAACATACCTTTTCTAGGCGCGATCATGTCTCACGTTCTCTATTTGACATTTGCTCTTCGTTATCGTCAGTCAAAGTTGAAATTTTACATAAAGTCCACGTTAGTGTTTGAGCTCATTTCATTATTTTTAGAAAATTATTATAAAACCATTTTTTTTCAATAAAAGTTATTTCGTTTTCAATGTAAGTTTGTATTGTATGGGAAATTTGAGTTTTCGTTTTATTTTGAAAGGCCGCAGTGAGCAAAAGCCGTATTGTTGCATGTCTGCAAGAATGCGCCCACATCGAAAAAGTATTCTAAGTGACCAACAGCTTCAGGAAATAATCAGTTCATGGTGCGAAAGTGAAGACGAACTGGATTTTTCGTCCGATGAATGTGATGAGGACCCTACTTAACCCCAGGAAAAAATCTCATCAGGGAACGAATCGGATAATCCACCAACACCAGAAACTTTGTGTCAGCCTATTGTCCCATCTCCTCTACCTCAACCGTCTACTTCTCGAGGAATTTCAAGAGCTACAGAGACGAAGCCAGCAAAAGCTAGATCCAAGCAAACTGATAAATGCTGAAAGTATCGATATTCGTCAATTTCTTGGAGTAGTTTTATACACATCTATTATACGGATTTTGAATTAGAAGTTACTGGTCCGTTAAAATGTGAATCCGATAATTAAAGACACTATGTCACTAAAAAAATGTTAACGTTTACGACAAAATTTTTATTTCAATGACAATTCCAAAATGTTGCCCGGTAGTGATTGGCTTTATAAGGTAAAACCGCTAATTGAAAGGCCCCATGAACGCTTTTTAAAAGTGGCCCTGGAATAGATGAGCAGATGTGCTCAACCAAGGCTCAAAGTATTCTAAAACAATACATGCCGGGGCTTTAAACTATTTATTTCGTGCGAGTTTAGTGGTTTTGGCAACAGGTTAGAGATTTATAGTGGTCAAGAAAATATTATATGCGAAGGCGAGCCACAATGGGGTCTGCCTCAAATGTAGTTGCGCGTCTAGGGGGGCAAATACCAAACAGTTGCAACTACAGGCTTCACTTCAACAACTATTATACCTCCTTGCCGCTTATCGAATTTTTGATTAGGAGAGGCATTCATAGTCTTGGCACAGTGAGAAGAAATAGAGTTCCGACGAATCCTTTTTCAAAAAACAGCCAAAGTCACTTCAGTTGAGTTTGTTGGCGATCACAATGGAATTCTGATTTCAACAACTGCTTGGAAAGACAAAAAAATTGTATCACTGGCTGGTAAGAACCCTACATCCAATGTATCGTCGGATAAAATAAACAAAGTCCACGTATCGATTGAACGACCATTTGTGGTAGCCGAATACAAGCGTCACATGGGAGGTGTGTACATGATGGATAGCATTATTGCTAGACACAAAATTTTACTAACAAGTAAATTTTGGTATATGCGTTTGTTTTATCACCTTCTTGACATGATTATGGCAAACGCGTGACTATCGCCGTGTTTACAACAAACTGAGACCTAACAATTTAAGCGCCGCCGACTTTTGAGCGAAGCACTTTGCAAGATGGGCATCAAACAAAGGTCGGCTAAAAGAACATCAGATGTTGAGGAAGGTCTTCCGGCAAAAAAAAAAGAAAGACCCTGCTTAACACGCACCGCCTAAGGAAGTTCGACAGGATCAAACTAGCCGTTGGCCAATGTAGGGGGAGAAGAGAATTCGTTGTAAAATGCCCAATTGTAGTGGTTTCACATAGACGTTATGGGAAAAGTGTGGAATAGGCTTATGTCACAACAAAACAAACAATTGTTTCAAAGACTTTCATTGTACATATTTAACACTTTTTCTTTAGGCGTTGGGAGTTGGGAGCTTTTCGCTAAAAAGTATTAAAAGTATCACTAAATGTTCTTAAAAGACAGATTAATGTCATATAATTGCAACTGTCTCTTATTCTTAATCTTTACGTACAGAAACTTTCTGCTGAATTATCTTTCGTAGCAAACCAGATGCAAGCATAAAGCATGATAGAAAGCTGATTTTCTACTGCAAACTGGCATCATGCGAATAACTGATAATTCGAAAAAGACCTAACACAGCATATTTAGATATACAACAACCCACTCGTATATAAAGTATACAACATATAACTGGCTTAGGTATAAGACTAAGTCCTACACCATTCGAACGATTTCGGGGATCGGCAACAATTCTATGAAATGTAAATATTTGATCAATCATAACATCCGCCAAAAATTTAACACCAGAACACTGTATTCTTCTTTTTAAAAACATACTCGTATATTACTAGTCCCACATATGTGCGAAATAAACACAATTACTGTAGTTAGATGTACAATACATGCCCCAACCAACACTACTTGCAGGAAGAAGCTTAAAATTTCATAAACAAATATCAGATATGGCATAGAGTCATTTACATAAGCGCGAGTATGCATGTGATAAACACTTTTATGTACATCCCGTCGATTCAAATGGCAGTACAATAGCCAAATGAAGTTTTATCAAAGTGTAAACACTGTAACACAACCAGTGTGGCCATAAACTTTTTTATGACATTTGGCTTACTTCGAAAATTTCAGGCCTTCAGGTATACACAAGTATTGCAGATATGTATTACTGTGTGTTGAAGTATATTTCTGAACAGTACGGTCAGTTGGTTGACAAGTTTGCAGAGAGTCGATGGCACCTTCCCAAGAAGAGATAAAACATAAAGTACCTAAAAGAAAGTGCTGATGATCAATGATCTTCTAGTTAATCTTCCATTCTTTTAATTAAGCCAATAATATCTATAGAAATCATTTAAAATAATTTCCTTATAGCCAATGCCTACATAACACAGATTAGACATAAGTTAAAAATATTTATACTGAGTTGCGCTTTCTGTTCCCCTCTGCTTCTTCCATGCCAACAAATATTCGGCAAAAGTTGGAAGCAATTTTACTAGTATCAGTAATTGTTTAGTTCAGGGTTCCTTTCATTCGGTATCATTTACAAAAAGAGAACTGGCTTCAACGCCACAATAAAGTACGTTTATTGCGTACTTGTGATGCTTATCGACCTTATCGACCGATACGCATGAAAAGCTAATCAAAAGTGTCAATAAAATTTGAGACGAGTACTGTCGAACTGAATTGAAAGCCATCTAATTCTAAAATTAAAATTAAAGCGTCAAAATTCTCTAGATATAAATAAAAGCCAAGTGCGCTTGGTATTCCGTTGAGTTCAAATAAGTACGAACTTCCTTAGTGAGCCTTGGACAGGATTCTCCCACTATTGATTTCTTAAGAAACTAATTCGGATTTCGAAGACATTCGTAACACTCGGTGAAGCCAGCAGGCTAGTCATAATCCTCTGAAGTGAGAAATCAACTAGACTAGAAGCACTCAGAAAACCTGAAGGTACCTTCACTGAATTGAATAAGTTAGCTGAATAACTCGACACACCATAGCGGATATCTGCTTTCGGTTATAGTGACGGATGAGGCCATCAAATATTACGGGCGATTTCAATAAACACAATTCTGGTTGGCTTCGACATTCTGGACAGACAACACCCGATGGACGGTGGGTTGAGATCATCGCTACGGAGAACAACTTAACCCAACTTGTAAATGAGCCCACACGAATACCAGACGTTGATAGTCATATCGCCAATACCCTGGACTTGTTTTTAACGTCTCACGCTGATAAGTACTCCGTTGATGTGGAGGCTCGTCGGACCATTGTTTCATACCAGCTAATTTCTCGTACATCCACCACACAGTTAGTGAAAAGACTCCTAAAAGAACCGTATGGAAAGACAAATGGAGCGGTCTTAACAGCTTCTTTAGAAATTTCAACTGGTCGTTGGTCGTCGGTCCTCGATAACGACGTGGATGACGTGGATGTTATTACAAACACTATTCTCTTTGGAATGAGATCCTTTACCCTCATAGGATGAAGAGTATCAAACGAATCGAAATCGACTCGAGCTGTAGAGAGACTGTCAGGGTTAGAGAAATGTTTTTTTGATCCTTCATGAAAACCGAAAAAAGTTTAGGAGAGCCACGAATGCCTACAACGTCTTTCTTAAGCGTGTAAAATTTTAATAAGACCAAAAACTGAGCCAAAAAACATTACAATGTCCCAAAGGTAGTAAACATTTTTGGTCGTTCATCAAAAATATCCTCATCCTCCATCCCAACGCTCATTTATAATGGCATTCCAGCTGTGAGTTCTTTGGACAAGGCCAATCTGCTTGCTGCATACTTTGTGCCCAGCTCAATACTCCCAGACTGTTCTTTGTCTCCGCCTACACTTGAGTGCGTCGAATCGTCGTGCGTAGCAAGAGTGCAAGAAGAGGTATATCTCCTCTTCTTCTGAAGAGGTGTTCTTCCTCGCTGGCCAAACCACTGCGTAAGATTTTTCATCAATCAACTTTTTAGGACTCTTTCCGAGCAGATGAAAAATAGCATTTGACCAGCCCATCTCTAAAACAGGCGAATCTTCTTCCCTCCTCTGCAGACCCATCGCACTTACGTCCCTTCTTTCCAAGTTCATGGAAACGCTGATAAACCGACAGCTCATGAAAACTTCTCAATGACCGGCAGTACGGTTTTCTTAGCAACAGGTCCACTAGTGATCTGATGGCATGTCTCACCGACAAGTGGAACCAAAGCGTACATCAATCTGGCGAAAGCAAGGTAGTTGAACTTGATATTTCTAAGGCATTTGACAGAGTTTGGCATCAGGCTCTTTTGCCGAAAATGCGTGCTTTTGGGATCGGTGACTCTCTCCTACAATGGATTAGAAATAACCTCTCGGAACGTTCAATTCAAGTTGTCTTAGATGGTTTCAAGTCTGATGTTTACAAAATAAATGTTGGTGTGCCCCAGGGCTCCGTTCTGTCTCCGACACTCTTTCTAATTTTCATCACCGATCTCTTGTCTGCTACTTCTAATTCAATATATTCCTTTGCTGACGACAGCACTCTCTGATTTTCATATTCGTTCCGTGAGCCCGCGTCCCTGCTCTTCACGGCTCACGTCCCCGCTCTTCACAGCAGCGTATGCTAACAGCATAACCAATTGGAGAATTATCACCAGAGTGGAATTTAAAGCTTCCAAAACTCAATGCTGTCTGCTGTCATTAAAGTGAAATTTAAATACCACTTGCACTTACATCGCCATTTATGGACAATGGCTGGGTGTTTAAATTTCGCTTTAATGACAGCAGACAGCATTGTGTTTTGGAAGCATTGAATTCCACTTTGTTGGTGGTTCCCCACTTAGTGGTGATGCTTATATCGGAATTTAGTGAGCTTGGCATGCGTTACCTTTCCCGTTCTACACCCGAAGAACAGGGATTATAAGTAGCAGAAAGAGATCATTGACAAAAATTAAAAAGAGTGTCGGAGACAGAACGGAGCCCTGGGGCACACCAGCATTAATTTTGTGAATATCAGACTTGAAACCTTCCAAGGCAACTTGAATTAAATGTTCCGAAAGGTTACTTCTAATCCGCTGAAGAAGAGATTCGTCGATCCCAAATGCAAGCATTTTCGATCTAAGAGCATGATGCCAAACTCTGTCAACTGCCTTAGAAATACCAATTGCAACTATCTAGCTGGTGTACGTTTTGCTTCCACTTTTCGGCGAGATACGCCATCCAGTCACAAGTGGACCTGTTACTATGAAAACCGTGTTGCCGGTAATTTCAAGATATTTCATGAGCTGTCGGTTTATCAGCGTTTCCATGAACATGGAAAGAATTGACGTAAACGCAATAGGTCTCTAGGGCGAGAGAGAAGATGATTCGCCTATTTCACGGTTGGGCTGGACAAATGTCATTTTCCATCTGCTCGGAAAATCTGAGGATTGATTAAAGTCTAGGATTGGTTTATGTTTCGATGTTTAAGTACTCTTGCTACTACACGAGTGCGAAAGTGAATTCATCCCGTAGAAGATTTGACGCACTCAAATTTAGGCGGGGACATAGCACAATCTGAAAGTGTGGAGCTCGGCACAAAGTATGCAGCAGACATATTGGCCTTGTTCAAAGAGGTGACAGCTGGAATTTTATTATAAATGACCGTTGGTATGGAGGGTAAAGCAGAGTTTCAGATGTTTTTTTACGAACGACCAAATATGTTTACCTTTGGGACAGTGTAATATCTTTTGCCCCAGGTCATTTCCCGTCATTCCTAGCTTGTTTCAACTTCTTTCGGTTTTCCTCCGTCGCATTGGTCTTGTAGCACCGAAAAAACATCTCTCTAACCCTCTGTGCAACTCGAGTCGTACCACAAATTGTATTTTGGATTGATACCCTTCATCCAGTGAGGAATAGAGGATCTCATACCAAAGAGAATAGTGCCTGTGATCATATCAGCGACAGCCTCCACATAGGTATAGAGTTTGCTACAATAGTTGAACTAGCTTTTACGAGAATATGTCTCTGCTGCTTTTGACAGATTCCAAAGAATGGTCTGTCTCATCTGCATGGGTGTTCTTCCCAGCAGGTCTGGCTCTATTTTAAACGCACCGTTCGATCTCCTTCTTTTTGATATCCAGATCATGGGCTCCACTCTCAAATCTATTCAATTTAAAATGAAGTGGTGTTTAGTTCAACAAGTTTGAATGAGCTTTCACGCCGGCTGTCTTTTGACTCTGATCACATAGACATGCTGTCTGAAACAATTACCATAGTTCAGAACTCCTCTTCCTGAAAAAATACGAAATCTACTTTACCTGTACTCAAAAACGGTTTTGTAGAGAATCAGCGAGTAGGTCTTCTCGGATGTCTTCAAAGCTAATTAAAGGTGCGGCACTAGTATCTTTCTGGAGGACAAAAGCCTAAAATTGTACTCCTTGTTAAGAAAACTTACTTCTGTCTTCCAAGCGGAGACATACACAATCCTGATGGTAATGAACTATATTGTGAAGAAGGTAAAGTAGGTTTGGCGTCAGTCAATGTAGTGTCTGCCAAGTAGTACTAAAAAGCTGACAGGATCTTCTCACGAATTCCAACCTAACTCGAGTATGCAAGACTTCACTAAACACAATCGGAAGGCCGATTTCACTAAGAGTCTTATTTTCAGTCCAGGTCCCAATTGGATAACAGTGATGAATTCAGCTATGAAATTGCAATCCATGGCTCGTTTGGGGCTTCCATTCAAAGTTCAAATGCATGTGAGCATAACTGCAGATGCCATGACTCTTCAGGTTGTCGGCATATCAACCGAATGTGTCCCGATGTCTTGAACTTGTCCGCAATTTTACTGCTGTTGCTCACTAGGAAAGAATGTAGACTGCTCGCTGCCATCATGGCGGGGCACTATGACACACATCTAAGTCTGCTGGGCATAAGTGACACAACATCCTGGAATGCGTGATGACTACATCCCGGAGTACTACCCCTGTAGTACAGCAGTACAGATATTGGATCTAACATAAGTACTACGGGTTTGTAGCCAGTTATATTCTTTCTCCAATTATTAAGGGTTGCCTGAAGGGCTGTCACACCTTTACTTGTGGCAGCGCAATTATTGTCGAAAATATTGATGTGCTTCTTTAAAAGAAAGTCTTGCACGACATTCCAACTCCAATTCTCTGGTATTCCCCACCGGACCGGACTTTTTTCGTCATTGTACTTGTGACTTATAATTCTTATAATGGTACATCTCGGGTACGTTTTAAAATCTTAAAATATGAATGTAGCATATCGTTCGAGCTTTGAATTGCGTCGATCTGCTTTCCACAGAATTGCATTGACTGCCATAAAGTCTGATTATATTTTTCTGCCACTGTCTAGAATTGTCGCAATTTCTCGTATCGCCTTTTCCTTTACACAGTGTAAGCAGAAAGCTCTCCCTATAGTGGTTGGCCGTTCGATCGCTTCTCGCAGGCCTTTTGAATCTAATAATTTCGACTATCGCCTTAGGAAGGTTTGTGGTACTGCCAGATACACGTTCCTGGTTTATTCCTCTTTCTGCTTCGGCTACGACTTTCATAGTAAAATGTGCCGTTTCATCTTCGTGCGCAACAGCGGAGAGAAGGGTACTGCACAGGAATTCAACGCGTTAAAGAACTGTATCTGTCTATAGCAATTTTCGATGTTTTTAGATTCATTGTATTGTTCGCCTTTTGTTGTTCATATGCTGCAAAGGTGCGAGTACAATGAATATGCACTACCACAGAACGTGTTCTAGCTACAGGTGTTTACACGCCTCCTTCCTTCAACATTCGTACTCTCACTCAAGATGCTCATATCGGTTTCTCTATTTCCACTTCATCTACCACAGGTTTGCTATTTTGTTTACCGCCACTTTCGTCTCAACATTCAGCCACCACGTTTTTTCTATTTATGTGGGGTCAGCTCTTTGACCGAGTAGAGTTCTTGCACTATTCTTACATGTTTCATCGAAGTATTGTAGTTCCACATACGTCACGTTGCTCACTCAGTCTTTCTCTTGGTTTGTGGCATTTTGAAATTGTGCCAATTTACTTTCTTGGCTGAATTTCTGTTGCAGAATTTCTGCCAGCAAAATTCAGTGCTGCCTTGCCAAACAAACCATCTCAGGATCTTTTACTCCTCTTTTCGTGCTATTGCAGCAGAAATGGTACTCTATCAGAGGCAGCCCCCCTGCAACACGTAATCAATTTTTATTGAAGATATTTAAACCTGGTGATTAGTAGATATTAAGTGTATTCTCCCTCGTTTAGGGAGCGGCTTCCTCCAATCTCTTTGTATTAGTAGTTCGGTTCCCCGACGTGTCTCTTTAAATTCAACAGCTCATCGAATTCGCATGAAGATATTTTTTTTCTGTCGACTAGAAGAGCCTCACTATTTAAGTTGCTTAAGGACCAAGCCCATGATGTGCTTTTGTTTAGCGAAACTAAGCTTACTAAAAGACACAAAATGAGGCACAGAAGATATAAAATAGTACGAACGAACCGATCCAACTCCAATCAAGGAGGAGGCGTTCCGATCTTTGCAGGAAAATGAGCGTTTTAAAAGAGTATACAGTCGTGTAGTACATAGGTTCCAGGTGCTGGAAGCAAGTGTCGTGTACATCCCTCTCCGTAGTCGAAAGCGGTTATACATGGTGTTTGTTTACGCACCTAAGGCTGTTCAATCCACCTTATTCATCTCAGAGATGAGATTTATCGATAGTTTGCTGAAAGGCATTCTTACAATTATAGTAGGGTGCTTTGGACACTCTTCTCCAGAACACTGACGGGAGTACTCTCCTCGAATTCGCTCTACTTACCGTCCAACAGAAATCTGTCAAACGAAGAGATTGACGGGTATCTACAACTAATAGACGAGACAATTAAATGAACAATGGACAAAACGATACCTCAGTATCACACACTGACGACCTAGACTTATTCCGCAACGCAATGTCAATGGTTGCGCCGACATAACAGTAAACTGCTGTCAAGACTAAAAACTTTGTACAGACAGCTTACTGACAGACATAACCCGGAGATTATGACCGTCGTCGATTAAAAACCTCCAAACATTAATAATAGAGAATCAGAGAAATTCTTTAAGTTTGTATTGGAACAATAAAATTCGGGCTGTAAACACCAGCTACCCGAATATATTCCCGCAGATATTTTAAATAAAATATTTCGGAGGAAAGATCAAAATTACCCTTGTGTCTTAAAATCGCCCGAACGACGGACAACGAACAAATACTTTTAGCAGCAGGCATTGATCCTAATGAGGCGGTTGATGATGACAACTTCTTTGTGGTCGAGGATCCGCAGGAGAAGGTAGAGGCTATAGGAGCGACTTTCCAGGAAGTGTACAAGGCGAATGACATCATTGGCCCGAACCACGACCTGGAAAGTCGAGTCCTTGTGCACAATTCATGCCTTCGAAATGAAATTGCGAATTGGCGATTCGAGAGCTCGGGTTTCACCCAGTTCAGTGACGAGAATATGGCAAATAATGTCATCGCCGACGATAGGGTACTACCCCCGTTCATTTCGAAGGAAGAGCTTCAAACGATCTTCGAAACACTTAGAAGTAAAAAATCAGTGGGAACCGATGAAATACCGAACATTGTGCTTCGACATCTCCCACTAGAAGCGGTGGACATTTACACCAACCTGTTTAATAATGCGATGAATAATGCACATTATCCAGCGCATTGGAAAACTGCGGTGGTACATCCCATCCCCAAAAGAAATAAAGATACTTCCAATCCGGCGAATCTCCGCTCGATCAGTCTTCTTCCAAACATCAGTAAGGTTTTCGAGAAGACGATCAATAGAGTCCAGACTTAGTGGGTTGAGGACAAACATATAGTTCCAGATAATTAATTCGGTTTCAAGGCGGGGCATGATGTAATTCATGCCGCATCTAAACTGGTTTCTGATATCCAATGAAACAAAGGCAAGAACCAGTGCACTGGTGCTTGCATGATTGGCTTGAAAAAAGCCTTCGATGCCGTATGGTTAAAGGGACTCTTCTTCAAGCTGAATAAGTTGGGCATTAGTAGACCACTGCTGTATATTCTTTTTGATATGCTCTCCACTAGACAGTTCATCACTAGACAGTGAAGAATGGCGATGTGACTTCTGATGGAAGATTTAACATTAAAAACGGTCTGCAACAAGGTGCAATAAATTCGCCGATCCTATTCAACATTTACACAAGTGATCTGATAGGTTCACTTCACCACCATGACATAGCGTATTCAGGCGACTTAATCGCATACAGATAAGGTCCAAAGATTGAGGTCATTAATACACTTTTGCAACGTGACTTCGACAAAATTAAACAATATTGCAATGACTGGAAGTTGAAAATCAACTTTCAGAAGTCGGAAACCATTCTGTTTAGGACGCCTTTGTCTGGGGCCTCTAGGGATACCAGAAACAATTGGCGAAAGTTCTCTATCGTCAGACAACATGGACAGCCACTTGCTTGTCGGAATGTAGTCAGATACCTTGGAATCTGGCTGGAACATATTTATATTTTAACAAACATATAGATGTTGCTCTTGCCAGAGCCAAAGGTGCTTTTGCCCTTACAAAGAGACTGTTTTATAGCAGCCAACTCGATGCGAGGGTGAAGGTGGTTTGTTACATGGCCCTTATTAGGCCTACGCTTGCATTTGGATGTCCGGTTTATTAGGAAAGATTAGGGTGTTTGAGAGGGCTTGTCTTCGCTTATACAGAACACCATAGTCTGAGTACATAAAGTTCTATCCTAATGAGGTCTTGTCCAATAGAGCGAATCTAATAAAAATGGACATTTTCGTCATTAAGTTGACCAGAGGGCACATTGCAAAAGCAATGATCTCGTCGAACAATCTGATCTCCGGGGCTTAAACTCCAATTATACCACCTTGATCAAAAAGTTCCCATTTATTCATCTAAATTTATATTGTCCCCTTCAAAGTAATCCCCATTGACGGCAACACACTTATGCCAGCGCTTGAACCAATCCTCGAAACATTTTTTTATTATTATTATTATTATGAAGGCAACGATACAAAATAATTTATAAGGTCCACCGGAATTTAACGCCGGGGTACTATGCCCATGTGTCGTTTTTTGTCAACAGCACGCGGAGTACCGAATTCCCATGTGGTCATCCATCTACGTACTTACCGCGCCCAACACCACTTGATTTCGGTGATCTAGTGGGAACCGAGGCCCATCTCAGGCTATCCCATTGGCATAGAGGACTTGGTACGGGTCTACGAAACATGGTGGACGGCGAAAGATAATCAATAAAAGACGGGACTCAGGACCACCGCCGTCTATAAACAGTCTCTAAAATATAATTCCGCTGTCCAATTGGTATGTTTACACATTTTTAATTTTCGCAATAAATTATTTTTATTGAATCTTAAAATATTAGAAACAAAACTTCATCGTCATAATTTTATCCCTGCTTTGCTGTTGCTGCTACATTAGCAGCCGCTTGAGCTACCTCAATTGCTTTAAATGACGCATCACGAGTACGTTGCACAACTCCTTCCTAAAAATGTTTCAAAATTATCTTTATTAGTCGAATCACTTACATAAATCTGTGATTTTGTAATTAACACTTACAAGGCTCTTGCCTATTTTCTTGAAGAAATTTGCCTCCGATTGTCCAGCGAACAAAACAAAAAGCACAGCCATTACAACAATTAAATATTTAGAGAAGTTCATCTTGAAAAATCTGATTTTGTTAATCTGTAATCTGTTCTGAACTTTTGAAGTAGAGTGAAGATTGAGAACTGATAGCTTGCTATTTATACTTAAAAATATTACAAGTGCAGCGATATATGGAGAAATGGGGATCCCAGGTAGGTAAAAACTTTTCATACGGGTGATTTACTATTTAAATGTTGCGTTGTAAACAAATGACTGCTGCTTCCTGGATTGCTAAAAATGTAATATTGTTGCTTTGTTTGCCTTGGGGGGAAAAATCTTTTTTAAAGAACAAATAAAGCTAGAAAAAAAAATTAAACCACTCTTATAATTTAGTTATTGAGATTATATATATTTAAATTTTCGGAAAGGATTTCGCCATTCTATTAGAAATCAAAATGTATTGCTTGATGCAAGACGGTACAAAGCTCGTACAATGTACCAAACACGGCTTGAAATGGAGACCAACAATTCTTTAGGACTATAGCAACAGTGGCTTGTAGTCCTGTAGCTTTTATTGTGCCTAGGGACAATAAATAACGTGGAAAAATATCAACGAATTGAGAATATATGTAGTCCTGTCTGAGTCATTCCAAATATTTGACAATTGAATTGCTGTAAGAAGAGGGTAGGTGTCAACCTGGCGATGCACAGTCTTGTGCAAATGGACCTATTTGACCTGCAAGCAGTAGCCATGCGATACTAGTGAATTTCCAGGCAACCCGGATTTGCTGAATTTATAAGAATGGATACAGACTAGAGCCTGGGAAGAGGAAATTCTGTGGTTTCCTTGATAGAGCCTAGCCTACACAGTCTGTCCGCAGTATAACGCCACAATCGTTTAAGATACGGGTACTTCAAAGCCGCAATTGATATTCGTAAAAAAGTATTTTCAGCGAAAGTACACCCCCTCCCAAGTAATTTTTCTCTTTGCAGAGGCGATGTTTATATCGATATTAACATGACTATAGGCATAGTCCAATTGCCAACCTAATCGAACAAGTACTAACATCATCTAGCCTTCTGAATACCTAGTTTTGATGAGAAAGTGATCATGCTATAAGAGTGCCCACTTCAAATCAATGATTATACACTCAGCGAAATTTAATTAAAGGCAGATGCACTTTTGTCCAGAAAATGTGTTCGTAGTGTAAACGCACATTTATATCCAATTTTTTTCTTTGCTTTTACCTTGTGTCCTTTCATCAAAGTATGTTTTGAATTTCAACATCTGTTGTTTTATTACTAAAAATCGTGCGAAATTCAATTAAAAGCAGCCGTGTTTATGCTGAAAAGCTGTGAGTTGACAACGAAATCAGTTTTTTTTTTTTGGTGATTACAATTGAAAATATTTTTTTTTACATTTAGAATCCCCTCAACTTATGATTAATCGTCTGGATTTGTAATGCCAATTATGGAATCTCACGGTAAACCTCGAAAAAATCAAAAATTATGCTTTTTAAAAAGGGAACTGGAGGTAGATTATGTGGAAACGAGAACTGGCATTTTAACGGTCAGCCCATCGGAACGGTGAAATAATGCAGGTATCTTGGAGTGATTATTACCTTTAATCTATAGGTTACACCTATAACCTGGAAAAGATGTTTTTCAAATAATCTAGTACACCATTGTGTGAAATATAAAATGCTCCAAGCTATAGCTGAGTCAGTAATGATATATGCAGCACAACCTTGGAGATACATCCAATATGAAACCGTTGAGAAGTTGTTAAGATATTTCATAAAAAGAATCTTTAATCTACCGAGTACAACGCCCAATTGTATGATAAACATGGAAACAGGTTTATCTCCACTATTCGTCAAAACACTGAAACTGCACGCGGATTAACTTATTAAAGTTCTAGAGATGCCTTCTGACAGACTTCCAAAAATCATAGCAAGAAGAAGAATTGAAAGAAGAACCCTGTGGTATGAACATTTAGAGGAGCTGGCAACACATTGCGGAATAGAATTCAACTTCGTAGATGGAACTGGAAGATTCTACCACCTTGATCAAAAATTTTCCGGAATTTATTCAGAAAATTAAAAATACACGTTTACTCATCTAAATCTATGTTGTCCCCTTCAAAGTAATCCCCATCGACTGCAACACACTTATGCCAGTGCTTGATCCAATTCTCGAAACATTTTTTATATTCGGTTTTCGGTATGTCCATCAGTGCTTCCTGCGATTTTTCCATTACTTACTCTCCGCCGTTCGATTGAACAGAAAGAAGTCACAGGCATCTAAATCAGGTGAATTCGGTGGCTGTTGGATGGTATTTGTTGCATTTTTCGTCAAAAAATTACGAATAATGATGGCACTGCGCGACGGTGCGTTATCATTGTGCAAAATCCACGAGTTTTTTGCCCACAATTCTGATCTCATTCGGCGAATTGCTTCACGCAAACGTCTCATAATGCCAAAATAATCGTAATACTCTTTGTTTACTGTCTGGCCTTCATGATGCACTACACCGTTGTAGTCCATGAAAACCGTGAGCATTGCCTTCTTTTTTGATTGAAAACGACGTGTTTTTTTGGTCTCGGCTCATTTGGTGAACGCCATTCACTTGCCTGATATTTGGATTGCGTGTCGTACTCATAAACCCACGTCTCGTCTCCAGTATCCAGGATCGGATTCAGCCTCGCAAATCATCTCTTTTGCGACGTCAAGACGGTTTCGTTTTTGCATAAAATTGAGGTCTTTTGGCACCAACTTTGCTGACGGAAACCCAAATCATTAACCAAAATGTCTTGGACGGATTCATAGGCAATGTTCAAGTCCTCCGCTATCTCTCTGATGGTTAATTTGCTGTTATTGAGTTATTAACCAACATTTCTTTTACTTCACTAATGTTTTCGTTGGTTTTCGATGTGGATGGTCTGCCATGATCATGATCTTCGATTGACTCACGACCACTTTTTAACTGCTCGTGCCACTGGTAAATGACCGTTTTCTTTAGAGAATCGTTGCCGAAACACTTTTCCAACATTTCCAACGTTCGCGCATCATTAAATCCATTGTTTACGCAAAATTTAGTACAAGTTCGTTGTTGCAAATTTAAATCCATTTCTAAAATTCTAAAAAATCACCAACACACAGAGAGACAGATGTACTCTTGGCAACGTAACTTCTGCAAATGTCAAGCTATGACGCTAGGATTTAGAGGGAATGTCAACAACAGATTTACCAACTCAAATCGGAATAATTTGAGCTCCATACGGTGGCGTGGTGCGGTGCGAGAACTTTTTGAACAAGATGGTATGTTATGATGGATATGACCATCATTGTACGGATACAGTGAGTGATCTTTGGAGAGATCCCCCTGCCATACTTCCGACAACAGGCCCATAAATCATTGGTTGCTTTAGTTATGTTTTTGTTGGGTCTTTTGTATAGGATTATTCCCAGATATTTGAACTCGTCGGAGTACTCAACGATTTTATCGTTAAGTGAAACTACGGGTATACCTAAGTTTATGTTCCTTCTTTTATGACAGCCTTATTTGGGTTTATGGAGAGATTCTCTCTGGTGCACCAGTCTAGGACTGTCTTAAGGGCGATTTGCATACGTGCAGTGACTTCATTAGTCTCTCTGCCCTTAATGATGATGACTACATCAACGGCATAACCAATTGTGTTACTTAATTTGCTAAGCAGATCATCTATGGCCAAAGACCACAGGAGGGGCGATAATATGCCTCCCTGCTGACAGCTCCTTACTGCTGATACTGAAGTCGGCCCTGGTGAAGTAGTAATCATCCGGCTTGCAAGTATCGCTTTGTCCCAGTTGATGGTCGGTTGATCGATGTTTCTATGAAGCATCGAAAGATATCGAAAGCAGCTTCTATGTCAAGGAATGCGCAAAGTGCAATTTTTTTTACAGCGGAAGGAGCTTTTGATTTCAGCTGTCAGCTTCATTACAGCAATTTCCGTCGATTTCCCTTTCTGATAGGCGTACTCACATGGGTGCGGAGGCAAGCTAAGCTTTCTCTGATATTAAGGTCAATAATTCTTTCCATTGCTTACACATAAAACGATGTCAAGCTTATAGGACGATATGATTTAGGTAGTTCCCTGGGCCCTTGCCTGGTTTTGGCATAAACACCACGTTGAACTCCCTCCAAGTGCGTGGTATGGAGCCCAAGTTGAAGCTGAACCTAAATAAGGCTATTAGGGTAGGAACTAGGAAGGGCTGGACCCTTTTTGTAGCAGAGTTGGAAAAATTCCGTCCATGTCTGGTGCCTTGTATGGTTTAAATGAGTTGATAGCACAATTAACCTTATCCGGACTGAAGTGTTTACCGGATAAACTCTTGATTCTGCTGAGGTTTCTTGGAAGTGAAACCTCCGTTGACTGTCTATAAGACATGTCAATATTAGAAGACCTAGGAAGTAATTTAGTCTCCCGATTAAATGTTGTATGCCACCCATGGAGCGAAATAACCACTGAATCCAAACATCTTTCTTTCTCTCTCTATCCCATTTTCCAAAAAACTTAACACATGCTGAGACAGTATAAGTGTATTCATATCCACTTGACTGTTAAGTTCTTTTTTTATAAAAAACTGTAATAGTACTCACCTCTTTCGTTTGTATCACGGCTGCTCCAATTCGTATTGTGTGCGTTGGCGTCACAGTACCGGAGAAGTTCCTGTACTGGTGTAGGAGGCACTTCTTCAGTGTCTCCAGCAAAGTACACCGATGCGCATGCATACCTTTGCAGTTCCCGGCCGTTGTGGCGCTCAATTCGTACTGCTACTGCTCTTTCGCAATAGAGAGGGCTGCCTTCGGTCTAGAAGGACCTTTAACAAAAATCATCTCTCTGGTTTTGCTTTTTATATCAAAAATGTTACCATGATTTGCCCATGGTTCTTGGATAAGTCCAGTAGTGATGTTCTCTTCAGCACATCCTTGGCTATATGTGTTCACGGCATTCATAGCTCGGTGCAGATTTGCCTGCAGCACGCTCAGAAGGGATGGCATTTCTTGCTTGCATAATCAGGGTTCCGTGCTCTGTAGGGTTTGTTATCTCCTCTACGTCCTACGTCCTACGGAAGCCTGTTAAGAGGGACCATATCTTATACTTCTCGTACTGTTGATATGTTCTCTATTTGTCTGGCCACCTGCTGTTAGTTAGTTGTTTTTTTGCTAGTTTTGGCCATTGTGTCGTGCTGTGTCGTGGTTTCTGCAGCTGCGGGTGCAGCTTCTCCACTTTTTGTTTTTTTTTTTTGCGATAGCGCTCACGCTAGCCATTGGTGAGATATCGCTCACGATTCCTCACTAGGTCCTTCAGCTCTACGAGCCGTTTCATAGCGCTTTCATTTGTTGCACGGTGGGCGATATCTCTATCATTTGATCTTTGCAGAACTCTCCAAGTTTTTTGTTGAGTTCTATATTTTGGCCATCAAGAACTGCCAGTATTCATTCGCTAGCAGTCCTAATACTTTGTCATCAGGGGACATGCGGTTTTGGAAGATTTGCCTCCTCGACAAGCATCACCTCTAACCCACATTTATCTTTGAGCTTAGCGAAGTTGCTCTTCATCCACTTCATGCAGGCATCCGCATAGATGATCAAAAGCTATCCAGCTTTGAACGTCGCACCGCGAAATGCTGGCTGGCTGAGTTGCATAACATCTGTTACCTGTGTATTAAGTGATGTTGATAGTGCTAACTCTATGAAACCCCTACGGGTGAAGATACCTGAAGAGGTAATAACAAGTCCAAATCGCATTAGAAGTGATCGAACGGTAAACGTAGAATAAGATTCTGACTAGGCAGTTTGATACAGTTAGGGGCTGTCGCACAGTGCTCAAGGCACTACCCAGTAAGAACCGGGTAAGACTGTGCTGGGTGCCAGGACACTACGGTATTAAAGGAAATGAGGAAGCGGATGAGCTTGCGAGAAAAGGAGGGCTACTCGACAGTAGTGAGGTTGCTAATATCAAACCACTCCTTTGCATAGTAAGGGGCACAATCGAGGAAAAAATCACAAAGACTGCCAACCTAAGGCGGCTAAGTCTTGAAGGACACAGGCCGTTTTTTGAGGGCAAAAGATCTAGGGAGTTAATAAAATTAAACAGGGATAAGCTTAAGACAGTAATAGGAATTCTGACTAGACACTCTCTCCTGCGGAAACACGCAAAGAGACTCAAATTGTCAGATACGGATATTTGTAGATTCTGCGGTGATCTGGAAGCTGTTGAGGACGTAATAAACACACTGTGTGAATGTGAGGCAATATCGCGGAGTCGAAGAAAATTTTTGGGGAAATACTTTTTCGAAAACCTTGGGGGAATAGACGGCATGAACTTCGAACGCCTTCTTGGCTTTTGCAGAGAAAATGGTTGTTTCAGCAGGGAGATTATTTATCTTTATGCCATTTGGCCCGTTTTGTTGCCTGATATTTGTGTGATGGCATATCCATCATACCCCTATTTAACCTAACCTAACCTAATCACAATTATTACAAAAGCAGCTGTCCATTATTTGAATATGCTGGTATGCTATGGAGTTTGTAGCTGCTAGTAGTCAAAACCAGGCGCTTGATAAATATACTCGTAGTGTACTAAAAACCGGACGGTTATTTAAGTAACAACTTTGAAATACTATAATTCTTGGTTTTCTGCTCTTCATTACAAATTTAATATTTTTTTTTACTCTATTAAGGGAGTTTGTATGTTACTCGTATATCTATGTATTTGTAATTATATTCTTTGAAAAAAATTCGTTCTATTGGGTATATAACTTAATTCGTGCAGTTTTTTTTTTCCAAAATTTGAACGTTTATTTAAAAAAAACATGTGCAATAGTATTATTCAAAGTATTGCCCATCTGAAGCTATGACTTTGTCCCATCTTTCTGGCAATTTGTGGATCCCATCCCAAAAGAACTGCGCCGGCTTGGCAGCCGAGAATGAATCAGGCCAATTTTTGATATTCTACTCTGATTTGAACGGTATTTCAGTGAGGGCGTTCTGCATCGACCGGAACAAATGGTAGTCAGAAGGGGCAAGGTCTGGGCTATAAGGCAGGTGGGGTAAGACTTCCCATCCACTGTTTTCCAAATAGTTCTTAACCGGAATAGCAACGTGGGGCCGAGCGTTGTCATGATGGAAAATTATTGCCTCGTGTCTGGTCGCATATTCCGGGCGTTTTTCGGCTACTGCTCTCTTCAAACGGATTAATTGTGTTCGGTAGCGTTGTCCATTTCACTCATCTGATCCGACCAAATACAGAGCATTACCTTCGCGCCATGGATATTCGGCCGGGTTTCACATATGATTTTTTGCGCTTGGGGTTGTCGTAATGGATCTACTTTTCATCGCCAGTAACAATCCGATGCAAAAATGACTTCCTTTTGTGGCGTTCCAGCAGCATTTCGGACACGCAAAACCGCCTTTCGACGTCTCTCGGCTTGAGTTCATGTGGAACCCAATTTCATTGCTTTTGAATATATCCAGCTGCTTTTAAACGTTTTGAAATGGCTGCATGAGTGACACCCAAAGATTCTGCGAGCTCTTCTTGTGTTTGGCAACAATCTTCATAGAGTAATGCTTCCAGTTCTTCATCTTCAAACCTTTTTGGCTGCCCAGGACGTTCATCGTCTTCCAAGCCAAAATCACGACTTTTAAATTGTGCAAACCACTTTTGGCACGTTCGCTCAGCTAGCGCATATTCACCATAAACTTCCACCAAAATACGATGACTTTCGGCAGCAGTTTTCTTCATATTAATGTAATGAAGAAGAACTCCCCGCAAAAACACTTTTTCAGGCACAAAGTTTGACATATTTGAGTGAAAAAAAATTATTGTTGTTTACGCTTCAAATGAATGACATATACTGAAATGACGTACAATGACAGTAGCTTTCCAACGCATGTTCCAATGGAATAATGCAAGTTACGCCATCTCTTAGCAAACCGCACCGCAATAGACCCAATAATTTAGTCAGTTCGATATTTCTTAAAACACAAACTTCACTAAGAATAAAAGCAAATGGTCACACTGAACATAACTAACTACTACATACTCACAAAATTCACCCCCATGTATGTGAGTACTTCTCAAGTGACAACTAACAGTCAACCACTAAAGTTTATATGCGCAATCCATTGGCATTTACCCACACTGCGATATGTTGGTAACAAACATTGGGATTCTGATTCTGAATGACGGGTGGCCTCGAACGCCTGATAACTTTGAGAATCAAATCCATTCACACACACACACACACAGACTCAAACACCCTTAAACAAAACAAAAACACTTTCTACGTTCGGTGTTTTGTGTGCTCTTGCTCAATGAGCTTTTCTGGCATCTATTTGATTGGAGCCCCATGACGATCCGGAGCCGGACCATTAAAATGGTTAGTATCTGACGACTCCGAATATACTATACAGTCGAGCAGCGTAAAGCTTTGAACTCAGTCGTTCGAGATTGATGCACTAGTTTGGACGCGGTGCGGTAGTGTTCTAGTAGATACGAATATTGAAAAAGAAAAAAAGAAGAGAGAAAATATAAACAAAATTTTCAAATTCAAATTGAAAGCAGTTCAGTGGCTCTAAGTGTATCCAACAAATACGAGTAGTAATTTTGGTCGAAAAAGTGTTTAAGTGGATTTGAATTGATTTCAGTGTGTCCTGTGAAAAATATATTTTATTAAGGATCCTCCAGAGTCCTGCTTGTCTATTTGATTGTAAGTTATAAACCTGATATAAAAAAAAAAAAAAAAACTACCCACCTACGAGTACGAGTATCTTTTTATCTTTTGGGCAGTTTCGAGGTTTTGATGTGTTGTTCAGGTCTATTTAGGGTTGCCAGTGACATTTATGTTGTTTAAATACCCACTCTTGATTAACCCCTTGACAATATTGTAGGGGGTGTGGAGCGCAGATAAAATTTATCGTACATTTTGGGGCTTTCATATTTTATTCATAATGGGGGTGTTTTAAGTACTCTAGTCGACTAATGTTGATAGATTGGGTTGTCGTGTGCAGATATAGATAAATCGGGTATGATAGCAATTGGACTAGGAAAAAATAAGATAAACAGGCAGCTATTAATCGTATGTAGCTCTATGCAATCACTTGGCATTGGTCCAAATTACGAAATGTCAGTGCGTGTAGATCATTTCCATTTCCCAATTGGCTTTGGCATTGGCAGCTGCGCCAATATTCTGGCAAGCTAATGAAATATTTGTGCGTGAGTCAGGGCATTTTTTAAATTAATTTTCACTTAGATGGATCAGCATTCACTTTCGCTACTTATGTACTACATATATGATGCTCGTACGTATCTAAATTTGCCGGCCGGCTGATAGGATTACGAAATGCTATTCATATACAGTCCCATGGTGGGAATTGAAATTTTTTACTTCAAATTCGATATTCGAAATAAACTTTGAGCCACTTGAACGGGTGTGGCTAATATTAAACTCGTTCATTTGATTGAAGTTAATGTAGTATCTGCAGATCTAGCACTTCCTTTTACAGATTTGTTAGTTAATTCTTGTGTTTAGGTTGTGAAGTAGAGATTTCCCACGCCTTTTTATCGGTAGATAGAGAGAGAACTTGTATAAGTTCAGTGTTGTCAATATAGTTTAAAACCTTTGGATCTAAAATGCTGATATAAAAGTTTTTGAAACACGCTTGGTGGTTTTTGTATTGTAGTTAATTCTGCCTTGTGCATGTCATTGTGATTTTATCTATGAAAAAACAGAATAGGCTTTTAGCTAGTAACATTGTAATAGCCGATGTAAAGTAGGTTTAGTTTTTTATAGATTGCTTAATGATGTTTTTTTTTTGTTAGGTTCGTGTGGCTTCAATTAAAATTGTTAACGCAAACGCACGTAGAAATCAGACAAAGAATGATTTGAAAATAGTCTGCTGTTTACAGCATGCAAACACAGGCTATCGTTTAGGAACCTAGTCACGTACGATATGCTCAAAACTAAGTCGAATGGGGCTGGATGATTGTAGAATTTGGGGATGGGGATTTGCAAAAATAAACGATTTGGCGCAAACGTATACATTTGCTTATATAGTCACACATGTATGTTAAGTGGGATTTTCCTAAGCACTCGAGTGGGTTTTCTGGAAGCTTCATTCGATTTTTTGGATTAGTAAGGTATAGTCCTGCTAACACCATGTACTCCATATTCCATGTTGAAGTATGACAAGGTTAACGATGATCCTTTTAATTTACTTCAGCATTCCTTAACCTCCCTACAAAGTCAGTCCTTAAAATCCAGTGCCGCTCAACAGGTCATAGAGGCGGAAAGCAGTTCTCTTGTTAAGTAAACGAGAGAGGCCGCAAACTCAGAACATGGAATGGATAGAAATCTTGCAAGGTTCCTCGACATAAGTCTTTCAGCTCGTAGGAGAAGTAACTACACAAAGTGCTTGTCCGTCTGCAACCAAATTCTGTCACACTGAAAGTGAGGAGCGGACTTATTTCCTTCTTCGCCCCTGGATTTTCTGTAGTAGTTGTTGTGATGGACTCAGATGTCCAGTGATAATGTCAGACACGGCATGTCGATTTTCCTGTCGTAGAGCGATCACAGTATTCTAGCCATGTTGCATGTATTTATATTGGTACATCGCATGAAAGCGCATAGAGACTGAAGGAATACTCACGAAGGAGTGGAAGTGATATATGGACAGTGTTGAACTTACATTTGCATACTTACTGCTCTTTTATTTACTGGGATATGCATATGACCCGGTGCCTGGGGTAGAGTTGTCGTATTGTATTGTGATACCTCACCAAAATTTCACATACGTTAATTTCCTAGCCTTGGCCTTATAACGGCTGTCTGGCTATCTGAAGACACAGCAATAACCTTGTTTAAAACATGATAGTAATCGAGCTGATTGCCGCCTTCCATCTTCGATCCATCGATTACTTGGATTCTTTTGGTAACCATCTGACTCTTCCATCTCAGCTCTGTCGAGGATTTGCATAGTGAGGTTTTTGTTAAATTGAATGATCGGAGGCAAGTAATCACTTTTCGTTGTTATTTTGGCTACAGTATGGGGGTATGCTCATATGACGCTGATGACCACAATGACTATAATCCTACTTCCCTCAGTTAAGGCGGGAATTAATGTAGCAGATGTCTAGCGTGGCGAGAGCATGGTCTTCATCGCCACTATGGATGTTGCTCGTAGTGACTTTGAAATCCCAATGCAAGGTGATTTCTTCACTTCAGTGAAGTTGGAGTGATAGTATTTCTTATCAAATGCCTTCCATCAGACTTAGTTATTTAGTAAAATATAGCTACGGTTCGGAGTGGATTTGGGCTTCAATCAATAAGCCTCTCCAACTAGCACGATATTAAGCCAAGCTGGTTAAGGTTCATTTTCACTTGTGCGCGCCATCTAAAACTAGGTCTTCCTTTAGAGTATCGCCCATCCTGATAGGGATCGAAAAGTTTTCAGGGCAGAGCGTTAATATTCATTCGCTCAATATGTTCTAGCCATTTCAGGTGACTAATAAATACCAATAAGCTTCCCCAATTAACGCGGTCTTTGGCTAACTATATCCAGTTGCGCACTCCAAGTTGGCTTAGGTCCCTTTCCCTTGCGCGCGCTACCTAAGGCGAGGCCTTTCTCTACTGCGTTGTCCCTCCCGATTAGAGTCGAAGACCCTGCGGTCTGGAGCGTTGGTCTTCATTCGCTCTAGTTGTCGCAGTCATCTCAAACGCCCAATGCGCAGTTTTTTGACTAGGTCGATGTCTCTGTACAGCTCATAGAGTTCATTGTTGAATCGTCTCCTCCAGAACCCGTCAACGCATACGGGACCAAATATCATACGAAAAATATTTCTCTCAAAACGACTGAGGATATCTTCATCTGCTTTGGAAAGGGTCCATGCTTCGGAACCATAGAAAAGAATTCGGACTACCAGGGTCATGAGATTAGCCCTTCGAATTTGTACTACATCTATGAGAAATATGTTCAGTTGATGTGGCTTTCAATTTACATTTACTCTCTAATTATGCACATGAGCGCCATTGCATGAAATTACTTGAAATTTGGGTTGCCGGTTCACAATTTTTTTTTCAAATGTACGATTGTTGCATGTGTTTGCCATTTAAACACATGCGTGACGATAAAAAGGAGATGCAAGTGATTCATTTTTCATTCAACATCTTGATTGAGTACACTCTTTACAGTTCAATATTAAATTGTGGCCTGTGATCCAACAAAGACCCAAATTTAGCATTCCGACTACGCAGAGTAAAGTTTTCTTAAAACTAGATTAATAGTGGTAAAAGCGTTCAGTAAGCACTTAAGTTCAGCCTTACTGCCACTTCAAATGCAAATTTAATACTCCTTTCCTCCAGCGATTCTTAACAATATAGTTCATTACCGTCAGAATCGCATATACATGTGTCCGCTTGGAGCACAGACCCCAGTTTTCCTAATGAGGAATCGCATTCGAGGTCCGTTTTCAAGCCATCCCTGAAGACACAACTTTTTTTTCTGCCCTAGATTTTGGCCGAAAATACTCCTGCGCATAGTGAAAGTCGTGTTCATGTTTTCGTAGCAACAGAATTTTTGGTATCAGATGGCATGTCCATAAGACCAGAGTCGGAAGCTAGTCGGCGCGGAAGGCCATCAAAACTTCTGAACGTGTTGTGCAGCCCATGATATGAGTATCAAAGGAAGGGTGGTTCATTAGTGGGTGTAAAATAGAGCCAGACATTCTAGAGAAAGTTCCCATGCAGCCGAGACAAACCTTTCTTTGAAGTCCACTAAAAGCGATAGTAATGCATTTTTATGAAAGCTAGTTCCAAAAATACCCGATGGCGGTTGTTGTTTAAAAATAGTGACTATTATACCAACCTTATAAAGCTTAAATTTGAAGTTTGACGGCGCCATGTTATTTAGTATTTATTAGGCAACCATCAATAGTGAACGCTCTCAATGAATTTTTAAAAATGGAAGAAATTGGTCATCGTAATGTGATACAATATTTTCATTTGAAAGGCCTTAATCCAACTACCATCAAAACGGAATTGTACTCTACTCTGGGGGAGTCTGCTCCTTCGCAGTGGTCGACCAAATGAGGTGAGTTCACCAGAAATGTTGAAAGAAATCCACAAAACGGTATTGGATGACCGTCAATTGAAAGTGAGTGAACTATCAGATATGGTAGACGTTTTAAAATGCGCTGAAAAAGTTGTGCGCAAGATGGGTGCAGCCATTACTCACAACGGAACACAAACAGAGTCGTGAGGATGTTTTACTCGAGTGTTTGGCAAAGTTTCACAGCAATAAAGCCGAGTTTTTGCGTCGATTCATAACCATGGACGAAACATGGGTCCATCACTTCACACCCCAGATGAAGGAACAGTCAAAAACAACGGATTCAAAGCAGAGAATCGGCTCCAAAGAAGGCGAAGACAGTTCCATCTGCAGACTAGGTCATGGCGTCAGTTTTTTGGGATGCGCATGGGATACTTTTCATTGATTAACTTTAGAAAAAAAAACAATCAATGGCGTGTATTATGCGAACTATTGCAGCGTTTGAAAGATGAAATCAAGAAAAAAAAGGCCACATTTGGCGAAGGAAAAAGTTTTGTGTCATCAAGACAATGCATCAGTTCACTCATCCGTCATCGCGATGCCTAAAATCAATGAGTTAAAGTTCGAATTGCTTCCTCATGCACCCTATAAGACAGATTTAGCCTCCTCAGACTATTTTCTATCTCCGAACTTGAAAAAAATGGTTCGGAGGTAAAAGACTTGCCAACAGTAAAGAGGTAGAATCTGCGGCTGATGGCTATTCTAAGGATCTCGACAGAGTATTGAAGCTATTGAACATCGCTGGTAAAAGTGTATTGAGTTAAAAGAAGACTACGTAGATAAATAAAAATATTTTTTCCTAAATTTGTTGTGTTTTCTTTGTTAGGTCGGGTACTTTTGGGACTACCCTCGTATTATTGGTCTTATCATAGCGGAGTAGGCTAACACGGTCTGTACGTTTGCTTTTTATACTGCCACGACGCTCTGGAAGTTTTCAACGTGGCATGCTTAGTTTATAAAAGTTTGTTACCCAGGATGACACCCAAATAATCGTTTATAGCTTCACTGCAAAAACGGATGACGATACCTTTAAGAACTACATGAGTCTGACTTTCTCGAGAACAGAAAAACCTCAGTTTTGAGAGGATTGACCGGAAGCCCATTTCGAGTATTAAACATGATGTTACAGACAGACCGTACAGATACATCATCTGTAGAGGCCTGAGCATAAGCGTCAGAATCATTAAGAACATCAATCAACAGCTAAGCTGACCAACATGCATCATAGCAGTGGAGATACGAGGGCGGGTCAATAAGTCCGTGAATTTCTGACCTCTTTACTGAAACAGCAACACTGCTCCTGTCAACTGGCATCTGTCAGTTGACTCCTGTCAAAATTTAAACTTGCTGCGTCAGTTAGTTTGTGTTTGACAGCTATTTTTATCAGACTACTCACTAATTTGAGGAGAAAATGGAAAAAAGTGAATTTCGTGTGCTTATTAAGCATTATTTCTTGCGAAAAAAAACCATTACCGAGACCAAGGCTAAGCTTGATAAATACTATGGGGACTCTGCACCATCGATTTCAATGGTAAAAAAGTGGTTTACTGAATTTCGTTGTGGCCGTACAAGCACTGAAGATGCCGAACGTCCTGGACGCCCAGTTGAGGTCTCTACACCCGAAACAATCGAAAAAATTCACGATATGGTGTTGGCCGACCGAAGATTGAAAGTGCGAGAGATTGTGGAAGCCGTAGGGATCTCGCATGGCTCAGTGGTTTCAATTTTGAATGATCACTTGGGCATGAGAAAGCTTTCCGCAAGATGGGTGCCGCTTTTGCTCACAGTCGACCACAAACGCAATCGTGTAACAACTTCACAGGAAGGTTTGGCGTTGTTTAATCGCAATATGGAGGAGTTTTTGCGCCGTTTTGTAACCGTGGACGAAACATGGATCCATCACAACACACCAGAGAACAAACAACAGTCAAAACAGTGGGTTTCTAAGGGTGAATCGGCGCCAAAGAAGGCCAAGGTGGGTTTGTCAGCCAATAAAGTTATGGCGACTGTTTTTTGGGATGCACGCGGGATAATCCACATTGACTACCTTCAAAAGGGAAGAACAATCAATGGGGAATATTATGCCAACTTATTGGACCGATTCAATTACGATTTGAAAAAAAAACGACCTCATTTGGCCAAGAAAAAAGTTCTTTTCCACCAAGACAATGCAAGGGTGCACACATGTGCAGTTGCCATGAATTGGGCTATGAATTGCTCCCTCATCCACCCTATTCTCCTGAAGAAATGGCTTGGTGGAAAAAGATTTGACTCCAATGATGAAGTCATCTCGCAAACAAAGGCCTATTTTCAGGACCTCGACAAATCATTTTTTTTTGGAAGGGATAAAAAAATTGGAGAAGCGTTGGACAAAGTGTATAGAGCTCAAGGGAGACTACGTTGAAAAATAAAATTATTTTTTTATCAAAAAATCTGTGTTTTAATCCAAAAGTCACGGACTTATTGACTCGCCCTCGTAGTACGGTGTCTTGAAGGCAACTCCCTTTAACCCATTGACCCCATTCAGAACTCGCAATCAGGGCATTGCAATTCACTAGCATTGCTTTTATCCACAAAACAAATGATTCGTTTACTCAGTTTTGTATGGCCCAGTTGCATATGCCGTCAAAGGTTGCAGGTTTCGAAAGCACCCTCAATGTTGATGAAAATTCCTCATACTAGTCGATTGCGCCCTTATTTCTGCTCCTAAATTTTGAAACGCAGTCTAGGATGATCTTTCCCTCAATCGTTTTCAACATAAAGGACTAATTGATCTTACTAAAAGGCATTGGCGAACGTGTAGTCATTTTTTCGCCTGGTGTTCACTATGCCAGAACCAGACTAACAGTGAAGATTCTCTTCAGAGTGACCAGCAACTCCTCTATGCTTTTTTGTAACATAAATGGGTATAAGCCATCAGTGCAAGACAGCGCGAGGTAATCCCAGGAAGAAGTCTCTACATTTGATGACAGATACCAGGTACAGCGTGTTGTGTTATCCAGACCATTTGCAGCTTCGGAGATAGTAACTGGTTGTGAGCTGGTTCCGATCAGGTTACCTGGAATGTGAGTCTCGGGCTAGGTCTATAAGATCTTCAATGTGTTTCCAGTTTGGCTGCTTTCCCCCTTTAAGGGACTTTGACTATAAAAGTCGTCCTTCAAAATCAGAACTACTTAGCTTCTTATATTCTTTTTATATTGATCCGTTTTGTATTCCAGTCTTCTTGCAAAGAAGTTTTGCACTGAGTTTCTTCTTACTCAGAAGCTGAAAATCTCCATTCTACCGTTGAACGGACAATCTGGAGATCTTTCCTAAATTCATTTCAAAACATTTGGTGAGGGCAGCGCTCTGGTTCTGACAGCTTGCTTTTCCTTTTGTTTCGTTATGAGTTGAGACTTAAAGCCCGCTTTATTGATTTCTCGAGGATTACTCCTCTTCAACAAGGACCAAGTTTCACATTCGAATTCCGAATTTGATGTGCTTCTCCAGCCAGTAATCTCCTTAGCATACCTATTGGACAGAGTTAAGCCGATTAGTTGCTGTTTTAATTTTGTTACAAATGTTGACTGAAAGCCAAAATTGTCGACAACGACTCAGACGATAGTATCAAGTCCAGAAGATTGCCTCTCATTTTGCAATACAAGAAGTCTTCTAAGCGCTAGTATGGCATAATATTCAATGAGTTCACCTAGTCCCTTTGGTCTTCATTATTGAGTCCTTCGATTTTGATCCATTTCCTTGAGCAGATCATCGTTTATTAAAAAAATCATTTTCTGAGATGAATATAAAATCTCAAAGCATTGGCGTCTACATTTTTGCAACCTTATTTGCCGATCTGATGTCTATCCACTCTTATTAATGGGATCAATTACCCAGAAAGCTAAACCAGGTGTTAATGGTATTTTAGTTAGCCTTTTAGAACTTTAAACGATTTAGATAAACAAAACCATTGCTCACTTCACCAATAATTGTTACTATGCACATCAAACTAAAGAAGTCCTATGGACTGAAGACTGTTGCTGTCCACATGGAGCTCGAAAGTAACGCACATAGATACGAGTATGAGTATCTCAAAAACAGCCGATAAGTACAATAGTAACGAACGACTGTTCACGTACATAACTTGTTGTTATCGAAAAAAAACGATAATTAGCACCAGGTGTTGATTTAAAATGCCAATTTTTGGTTACCGAACTGACAGTGCGAAATCTACCCGTCAATTGGGAATTTTGCACTTTTTCTGCTCACAATATTCAAAAAATCCTACAGAACTCATTAATCATTTGGAATACCTCTGTTTTAAGATTGAAAGAATAATTCCAACGAATAAAACTTCGAAAATGAGAGGAGAAGAGAGCTGTTGCTTGTGCCACCTTTAATTTCAATGCGAAGAGATGTTAAATGACGAGTATGCTGAAAACGGCTAAATGACGACATTCACTTAATTCGTTGAATTCGTATATTATACAATCTTGTATCTATCAAATGTATTTTGCGTCTTCCATGAGCCATGAGAAATGCTCATCAATTGCAATAACGAACTAATCAAAAAGTATCTAAAAAGCGTTATAAGAAGAACCGATCTTAATTTATGGTTTCATCGGTTTTTATTGTGCGCGAAAAATAGATTTTCACGTTCATACGATGGCTGAAACATACTCGTGCAGATACAAAGATACAGGCGTTCATTATTAATAAGTTCCACAAATTTTTCACATTAAAAAGTGTATTCGTATAGACTGGCCGCATACTGACTGGGTATGTATCTAAGAATTATGTCATGGCTTCCATTTCACGCGTGATGGGGCTGTGGTAAAATATCAATAAACTTTATTGTGAGCATTAGGCTAGCAAATGACTAGGTCATCAGTGGGACATGTTCAAATAAATACATTGAACAAGGAAAGTTTGAATGTATAATTTAAACTGAACTTGTTGTGCGCGGCAGAGACAGAAATTACACGTACACTATACCTGAACTTATAATATGTATGTAGTGCTGGAGTTTAGGTAAACATGACGGATTTCATGTTGAGTTTTCTTAAATTTGTTGCTTGAAGCACGTACATCCATATGGTTGTAAACAAAGTACCAATTCTATTTGTAGTTTCGTAAATACTTAGCGATTCCGTACAGCAGAACACTTTGACGGCAATGATTGAGCTGTTTAAGTGATCTAAGTCATTAAATGAAAAGTAAATCTACATAATCGCATCAGCAATTACGGTCGATTATATTTTGATGATTAATTTACGAAATTGTGGGAGTAATTGAGACAATTAAAAGCGTCCGTGAAGCTAAGGGCGTTCTATAGGATATTTTTCCTCACTAAAATATTATAATGTCATTTCTTAGAAAAATTTTGTTTGACATAATATGCAAAAATTTACCAGAACTGGTCCAGGATATTCGCCTTGGGGCATATCTTACTCCGTAGTGAGGTTTTCTTTATTTTGCATTTTCATAGTTTGCTGATACGTTGACCCGTTTTCAGATAAAGCAGTTCGGATAAGATGCAGTTCGGCCAAAAAATCCTTAAGATGTTACGTTTGCAATCTTCGAGTGACAATGTTGGTAACCTTCCAAGCACAACACCCGCATATGTGGAAGTACTATTCAATGACCAATTCTATAGGGTGACCAGATAAGAACGATTGGAAAAAAATAAAATAAAACAACAACGATGTGAGACATAAAATTTATCCTGGGCTTATTTTAAAGCTGTGTTCATGCCATTATCTGTGGAATAGGACATCATTCAAATGACCGTCTCGGCTCTGTTGGCACTGCTTCAAGCAGTTGATCCAATTTTTGATGACTCGGTCCAATATGTGCGGCATTATTCCGGCATGTCGTGTGTCGAATGTTGGCCTCGAGCTCGACAACATTTTTGCGTCAGCAAAATCTTATTGACTCTCTGTCGACGCCCAATTTAGCTGATCGGGGCCGAATCGGCATTTCTAGGTCTTCTTAGATTGTTGCCGCTACGGCGGCTACGTTTTCTTCATTTTGCACCAATCTCTATCTAATTGGTGCCTTAAGACCCAAAAGACTGTATTCACGCTCAAACTTTTCCATGGTGCGACTAATTATCTGCACACTGAAACCATGATGGTGACCGACCTCAAGGCGAAATTCACGTACGGGTTTTGCAACTGAGTCGGAATTTCGTTAATATTTTTTTAATAATTTCTGAACGTTTGGCAAGCGTGAAACGATGCGTGATGAAATGGCAAACCTTGCTGAATATTTTTACTGCTAGATGTCATTGGTAACTTTCACAGCTGCTGAAACATAACAATTAGGAAAACTATGATTGCTATCTGGTCACCCTTTACATTGGATCTGAACAGTCTCAGTTTAGTTTTTGTCCTAAGAACATTGCTTTTACAGATTTTTGATAGCATTCCAAGGCCAGCTTTAGCTTTCCCAATTCTGCTGCCCACATAATTAGCCGTAATAATAGCAATAAGTTTTTCCCGGATACCTGCCCAGATAGGATGTCTGCTCGAAAGTCTTTTTAAACTCAATGAACAGTAGATGTAGCGGAAACCTGAACTCGATGCATTTCTCAATGATGATTCGCAAGGTGCTGATGTGATCTACGTGCGAGTATCCAGATTGAAATCCCGCTTGTTCGGCATCTAATCTAGTATTAAGTCTAGATGCTCTCTTATCCGTTCTAGAATTATCTTAGGTACGACTTGGAGAACTTCACACATTCTATCAAATTGCCTTTCTTGGGAAGCCTGATCCTGATCACGCTTTTCGAATCCTCCGGGAACCGCTCATTTTCCCACGCTCTGAAAAACTCGGCAGTGATACCATCAGTGTCCACCACTTTATAACTTTTGAGGGTTCTGATAGCGGCTACTACATATATCTGTGTTGTTGGGAGGTACCCCTAGGAATTTGGGACCCTGTCGCCAAAATTATTTAGCTCTAACGCGAAATGTTCCCTCCATCTATTAATCTGATCCTCATCCAAATGGATGTTGTTTAGAACTCGGACCACCAGTAAGTTATTTTGTAATGCTGTAGACGGTCTTGCTGTAATACCTACTAGCTGCTTCTTCAGCTTTCGAGGACAGTGGGTTGATGTATGAATGCTGAACTTCTTTCCACTTCACACGATGTTAGGCTTCTAACTCAGTTTTATTTACTGCTATTGCCGCTACAATCCGAGCCTTAAGTGAAATACGCTCATCGTATCTGCTTATAACCATGTGCTGTGGCTTTTCTGCCTTATATTGATATAGGCAACTGCTCCAGATTCAAAAACATTTTTCAGAACATTCCAATGATCATTCATGTCTTCATGCGTTGAGCTGCTGATTGTTCCTGTTTCTGTGGCAAGATGGTGACTGAATTGTTGGCGCAGTAGGGGATTCCAAAGTCTATCGGTGTTCTACCTGATAACTCGAAGCAAGTTTGAGGGGTTGCTGTTGACGGATGCAGTACTCCGATATCGGCTCACTGCTTGTTTCGGACGTCTAAGAGCCAATGTTATATGCCTGTCAGATGAGACCCAACTGATCTTGCGGGCCTACTCTGAAATCTAGCTGCCAATATCCGGCCATTGTATGATTTCCAAGATATGAGGCTACTTCTTGCTGTTGGTCTTAGAATCAGTCCTACGCAGCAGTCTCGAGTACATCCAGTTGGTTTTCCAAAGCAGAGCTAGGCGGTGCTTTTTGTGTTGTGGGCGAGTGGTATTCCCCAGCATCCAACCATCTTATTTCGCTCCGCCCCAGCATGTCCACATTATATCGCGAAAACTGTCGCTCAAGTTGGAGGAATCTGGCATTCTGTGGATTTTCGTCTCGTGAGTCGAGGAGGGCCCTAAAATATTAGCCATTTTCACTCGTTGTATTTTCATTGAGAGTTAAAAAAAGTCTGCCTGCGCGTATTTCTTAAAGAAGAGGAAAGCCCGTTTTTCTTGTGCAATGCCTCAAGGTATGTTGAGTGTGAGTTTTGTCCGGCTTTGTTTTGGAAACCTAGACGATCCGATTTGCAGTCACGTCTGGATCAATCTAATGTGTGTGTGATGGGAACGTAACGTCTCCTGTCTCACCTTGTTGTATCGGTATTTTCATCACCAGTGCTCCACCGAAATTTCCTGTAGCATTCGGCCCCATCAAATTTTTAAAAGCCGTCTCGCTATGAATGCTCATCAGTACAACCTCAAGCCCATCTTCGGACGTACTCTGAAATTCTTTCCTAAGCCGTACAACTCGCTTATGGAATGCCCTGCCGACCTCTTTATTTCCTAGTCAAAATAACTTGCAAGCATTTAAAACCAACGCACATCGGTATCTCCCTTTTTTCCCTCCCTAATTTCCTTTCACCCAAGGGTACATAAAATCCCTTTTTCCAAGCCTTTCTACTTGATTGGATAAAGTCCAGGTTTTGCGTTGTTTTTATCCACTTTTCTTTTCATGCATTTCTAAAAGATTGTACATACTCGTATATTGCTTCTGCAATTTCGGTGTCACCACTCTCCTCAAATTCTTGATCCAGTCGGTCACTACCAGTACTCCAACGGAGAACGTATTGTTTCCGATAACCGCGTGGGATGTGTTTCTTTGCTGTGCCTATTACGATGCCAAGACAGCACCCATAGCTCTTGGCAGCTGGAGTGATCCGGCGGACATTGGAGATGAGATCTTTGGTGGAAATCTTACCATGGCGACTTCTGAATGTTCCATCTTGGCCGATTTCTAGGAAAATTGGAGAGAGAGAAAAATCCGATAAGGCTCGCCTAGATACTTGATGTTCACGTTCGGTATAATTTGATGAAGCAAGGCACAGGTCTGGGTTGTAGCCGCGGTTTCAATGTCTAGAGTGGAAGGTTCCTCTGTCTTTGGGATTTATGATTAATGTCAGACGATTTATGTTAACCCAGTCTCCCAGTTTTGCGCCGTTATTGTCATCCGCGTGGAATCTTCAGATATTGTTGTGGATGTATAGGGCGGCCTGTTCGTACACTGGAATCATCCCTATTGGTCAGGAGCTGCTGGGAGGTTTTTAAATGTTAGTGATTTTAAGGTTACCTAGCCATATCATTATGATAAACACGTTGTCGCTTTTCTTAGTTTCAATCAGGCTCACATTTTCGACTGAGGACTTGACTTGTTGGTATGCCGTATTCATTATGATAGAGGGTGACTATTAAGGAGAAACTTAGTTTACCTTGATACGAGATAGTTGATTCATGTACGCAGTGAGTTTGTTGCAGGAGAACCACGTCAATGTAATTTTCTTATGATGTCCTGTGTAAATGGTCACACTTTGTTCTGACGATACCTTCAATATTAAATTGGGTGATACGGTGATACAGCGCGAGAAGATTGTCTATTCTTCGCACCCCATTACCCTCTGATCCCACACAATAAGAAAACATTCAATTTATAATGGAGTCCTTACGATTGGGTTTCTTTCCCAATATCGCTCGGAATAGCACACCGTCCCAATATCTACTCATTTGTGTTCCTTTGGAGATTAATCTCTGAAGACTGGAGTGAATTCAGAAAATCATTGTCACTTGATGTTTTATTCACTAACACTCTCTATGTCCGAAGTTGATTTTCATCCAAATAAGCTAGGCCATGAGCTACCTCTCAGGAAATGTTACAGACGGCCCTGTTAATACTTCTGTTTAGTGCTTATTTGGGCTTTGGAGCTAGTGCGTCTACGTAGTTACGATTGTTGGGCTTTACCCTGCGTTGCACTTTCTTCCCCATCAGGTGGTGCTAGGCTGTAATCCGTGCTTTATTTAGAACGCGTTTTTAGATCTGCCTCCAGATATCTGCCGGCATTCAAGTGGCTTTCATTTTCAGCTTTTTACAGAAGAAATTAGGTCTCGATTGCAAGAATATTTTTCACAGCATTCTTTGATACGAGTATTTTCGTGCAAAGGGTCACTGATTGCTTCCGCTTCCGGAGCCAGATGGGCACCAAATTGTTGACACGCTATGGGATTCCAAGACTTGTTGACGAGATTGCTCCAGACAAATGCAATACGAAGATGTCCATACGTCTGCATTAAATAATGATGGCATTGCATGCCAATGTTGGCTCAGCTCTAATTTCGTATATCTAGAAGATATCGTTTAAAGCCGCGGCTGATTGCAATATGGTCGATTTGATTGGCTGTTCTCCACTGTTTAGGAGGTATCCATGATATCCCCCTATGTTGGAGACTTTCGAGTGCCATTTTGACTCACAAAGGTTAAATATTGGCTTTACTGAGTAGAGTAGGATACTGTTTTCAATAGGTGAGGTACCCCACCAGAATTGTATCATCTTACCTATCTCACTACCCATATATACAAAGCTGCTATGGCATAAGGCCGTTTTTCTTTATTCCATACATGTGAGCCCGAACGTCAGCTGTCTTATACGTTAAAGGGATATTCATAATTGTGCTTCGGAAGAACCTTCTTTCCGCGAATCGAAGAAAGTTGAAAAGTCCCAAATCATAGCATTGTCCTTGATTGATTCCAAGAATTCACCAAAGGTTAATTATTAGTCAGTACCAAGGTCGATTATTCACAGCTCTAAGCATCTAGTCCTTTTACAGCAGCTACTCGCAAACTCACGGACTAATCGGGAATTGTCCTAATTTATGGCGCACAATACTCGCCCTTTACCCTCTACAGCATTGTACAATAATTCCCAAAGAAACTCTCAAATTACGTGACTGGGAGACATTAAGTTGGACTTAGTACCAGAGTAGCAATACTTTTAGCAGCAAAAGCATTTTTTATCGCTTTTTATTGAATCCAGCACCGTTCGGGAAATGCTGCTTTTACGAGACCTAATGCTAGTCGTTGTCATCCTTGGAAAGATTGGTCTGTCTGTATCTTTTAAAAGCTACGTTACATTTATTCGAGATGGAAATTGTTTCACAAAGCGAAGAATTCACTCCGCAAATTAAAAAATTAATAAACTGCTGGCGCGACTGTCTGGATTGGGCCAAACTCCAATATTATTGTTAAATTTAAATGGAACTAAGTAAGCGTCATAAATTGTCTTAAATGGATAGTAAATACAGACTTACTAATTCATTGATCCATAAGCTAAAGCATGAAACCACAAGAATCGGCTGACGTTAAGAGCTGCGCAACACAATGTTATACGCGTTCTATTAGAGTTGACGCTAATTTATTTTAATTATTAACAAAAGATTGAATTATAAGTATTTTCGGAAGTTGTACGCAGACGACAGTGTATCTATTCTTATACTGTTATTAAGTATCTAATCGATCTAACCGAAAGTAGAGGTTAAAAGGAAAACCACTGTGATATTTACAGTCTGGGTAATCCGGTTATTGAGAACTGCTTCCAAAAATAACCAAAATAACATCGATCTGAGCAAGAAAGAACTGTTTTCAAATTCCAAATTTTAGTAGGATGGTGACATCACTCACATCCGTATCCACAACATTCAGTCTAAAAACTTTCCTTTAAAAGTACTAAAGGTATTCTTAGGTCGAACCTATGTATATCCCAACTGCTCTAGCAATATCCCATTGACCAATAGCCGATGACATCTGGTTTAAAGACTGTGTGGCCATTTGGTCAATCCTAGTTAGATTGGAAGTCGCTTCAACCGGCAAAATTATCCTAATTAATCTCCCTAGGTGCTTTTATAACATAAATCAAGAAACTTTGAGTTAGATTACCGGCTATTGGCACTTGGATTAGTTGCGCATATCTTGTAAACCAACGTTTCGGGAGAAGTTGTTGCTTGAGTGACCTACTGTCTAATCTTCTATAGCAGAAAGGTATTGAGAAGAACTAACACAACTAGGAATACGTTAGTATTTTCTATAAAGCACAAAACCTTGGAAAGCGATTATGAATCTAGGTAAAGTCTAACTTAACCTAGGTCACTAGACATGTTGACCCAACAGTCCACCTAAGGTTTGTCCTTCTAGTAGCATCCAGTCTTAGTTTTAGTTTGCTCGGAGCAATTGGTATATCGATGCTATCTTTTTACGGTAGGATAGGTAAAGTGGTTCCAATTTTGGCGAGTTCGTCGGCCATGCAATTCCGTGGAATGGTGCTGGTACCCCAGCATCTAACATAGGTGAATATTGAACTTTGCTCTGCTAACTCCCTGATAGATGATCGGCAATCAAGGGCGGCTTAGAATTTTGTGAGACTGAGTCCAGGGATTTGATAGCGGCCTGACTATCCGAAAAGATGCGGATATCCATTGTACTTAACACGTTTTTCCTCAGCCAGGACAGGACTTCTTTAATCGCCACAATTTCTGCCCGGAATACGCTATAGTGATTTGGAATGCGGAAAGAAAGGAGCCACCAACCCCACTATCAGTATTGGATCCATTTATATAGAATAGATTGATTGAAAGCATTTTTCTTCACAGAAAAATCCATACGGGATGATTACATGAAAGTCTTCTTCAAACCAATGTTAGGGCATAATGTAATCGATATTCTCTGGAAGAACTCCTAGTGTAGTAAGAATATTAATTTATTTGTCCACTGTCGCTTTAAGACGCATAACTGCGTTAGCATCCTCTCCCCTGCTGAAAATATTGAAGGGCGTCAAGTGAAACAGAATATCCAGTGTCGCGGAGGGAGTAGTACTTGGGGCTGCGTTTTTGCACAGACATGTTATCCTTTGGACTTTGCTTGGTTTGCTGCAGTTGGCTGCATTGTCTAAGGCCGTCCACCAGATAACCACCTAGTAGGTGAGTATCCCTCTTATGACCGAGAGGTATAGCCAGTGGTTTTTTTTTGCAAGAGCATAGAGCTACTGTAGCTTTCTTGACTAGTTTCTTGAACGATAGATTCACATTTAGTTTCCTATCAAAAATAAGACCCAGATCTTTCGCTGTATCGGAAATCACTAAGCTAGTGCCATTGATTGAAGAAGGGTCTATGATTGGATTTTTATATTTCCTGGTAAAGAGGACAAGATCAAATCCACGTCGATCCGACCAAGGGGTTGACCAGCTAAGATTTAGCTGCAAGAATTCCTTAATGGTCTTGAGATGATTTCCTAAGACGGCTGTAGCATAGGCAACCGCGTTGCTACCACCGGCTTCCAAGTATATCAGCAGCTCATTGATCAGTACGTTCGAGAAATGGGGTGAAGAAACATTGCTTTGCGACGTAGCTCTGTTGACACATCTTTTAGCGGAAGCTCTGTTTGAAGTTGATCATCCTGCTATTTCGCATAAGACTGATCAATTAGGTGGGTAAAGTTCAAGCATGGCAAGTCACTTTCAGATAATTTTGACATTCCGAAGGAAGATAAAAGAGTTTACCGCTTTATACCCTAGTCATCCAAGCTGACGAACTCGGACCCTTTTAAATAAGTTTCTCCTAGTTTTTCTAAGTTTCTAAAGGTTTTACTGTGATCGAGTAAGGTCTAGCACGTCCGATATTGCCAATGATAGTTCTCTCCGATTAACGATGAGCATTTTTTTCTTAATTTTGATTTTGCTACGAAATTAAAAGCATTGTTACCTCAAAGATATTCAGAATTTGAGGAAATGAACGCCATAAAGGTGAGCCACACGTACACAGTATGTGTTTTGTGGTTACATTCTGCTTCTTTATGCCGAATCGTTTCTATACAAATAAATTGCAAAATAACTTACTTATTAGGCCGCCGCCTAAGTCCGGAGTGGATCTAGGCCTCAACCAATAAGCCTCTGCAATTAGTGTGGTCTTTGGCTTACTGCCTCCAAGTTGGTTGAGGTGGCCTTCCACTGGCGCGCGCCACCTAAGGCGAGCCCTTCCTCTACTGCGTTGCCCCTCCGGATTAGAGTCGAAAATTCTGCGATCTGGACCGTTGATGATCATTCGCTTTACATGTCCCAGCTATCTTAAATACAGTTTTTTGACCAGGTAGATGTCATTGTACAGCTCGTGGAATTCATCGTTGAATCGTCTCCTCTAGAATCCGTCAACGCATTTGGGACCAATATCTTATGAAGAATTTTTCTCTCAAAATGACCAACGATATCTTCATACGCTTTAGAAAGGGTCCAGGCTTCGGAAACATAGAGTAGGACTTGGATTACAAGGGTTTTATACAGAGTTTCTTTGGTTGCTCAGGATAGGGCCTTACTACATAGTTGCCTTCTCAGCCCAAAGAAACAGCGATTGGCAAGCGTTATTCTTCGTTTGATTTCTGAAGAGATGTCGTTTTCAGATGTGTTAGCAGAGCCGAGGTAGACAAAGTTCCTTACTACCTCAAAGTTCTTGCTATAGTAACGCTACTTCCCGCAGCGAAATCGATTAGCCTCGGTCCGCTTCCAGACGTGGTGTCATGTAGGCTACTTCTTCCAATTTTGACATTAAGGTCACCTATGACGATTTTAACGTCATACATCGGACATTGCTCGTAAGTATTGTCGAGGAGCTCGTAGAAACTTTCTTTGGTAGCATCGTCTTCTGTTGGAATGCAACCGCATGTAAGGCTGATGTTAGCGAACTTAGCTTTGATACGAATTGTTATAAGGCGTTCGCTCACATGTCGAAAGCTGAAGCCTTCTTGCCTAAGCTTGCCCCTTACAACAAAATCTCATCCAAATGGAAGCTGTTTACGTTCCCTATAGCAATCACCGTAGTAAACATCACAGTTTTTTATCTTTCTTTTGCCCGGCCCATCCCACCGCACTTCCTGTCTAGGGCCCCGATAATTATTTGGCTGCGAGCAGCCTGTTCAAGGTCCGAACATTCCACGTGCAGATCTGAATCGTCAATATTGAATCCGTCCTTATGGGAAGCTATTAGTCGCTTCGTAATAATTACATTTTTACGTCGTTATGCAGTTAGCCCCACGCACAACCCCCAACCTGGATACCGGCCCCTTTTTGTTGCGGCTAAGGAAAAAAGATCCAGTAACCTGCATCGAGGATGTGAGTGCTGCCGTTGGCCCTTATTAAGGGCTCATCCGCCACCAACTCCTTTCCAACACGCTGACTTAGTGTTGGAGATCCCTATAGATCTGGTACCTATTCAAATACGTTGAAGCACCTCATATATAGATAGCACTCTTATAGTTCAACCTAACTGGAACTGTGGACGCCACCGTCTGCTGCCACCCGAAAACAGGAGAAAGTGTCTTAGTGAGATTGCACTCCTCCCCCCCCTCTTTGGACAGCTGCCACCAACGGCCTTCCACAGGGGTTGGTTAAAACATCTTCAGTCGGGGTACTAAGCACCCAGCAGTCACCACGTGGAGGTGTGTAGTAGGAGTGCATCAGGCTAAAGTGAGAACACTGGTGTTCTCATATAATCGTATTCACAACCGTTTTAACCATCCATATATGTTGCAAAATACTTGGCCTAAAAACATCAGAGAACATTCTAAGTCCCTAGGAGAATCAGTCGTCAATCATCGATGACCAGTCTCAAATTACGAGAACCTTAGAAGTATTTTTCATTGTCTTGACGTTTGGGTAATCTATATTCACATATTGACTGCGATTGTCAGTCAGTTTGCTCCTTAGAATGATCAGACAATTTTAATATTGGAACAATCTTGCATCAATCGCAGTGCAACCGGACCATTCGTACCCCAAGTTTAGATTTACAAAATATATCCTACGATATTCCAATGGTCTTAGAACTGATTGGCTTGGGCCAAAATTTGTAGGTAATGGCTTTCCAAATGTCCTATCACCTTTGAAAAAAATGTCCTTTTATTCTGTACTCGTATGAGTGTACATATATAACTGGGTAATCTTTCTCGACAAAATCTTTCAGAAGTCCGCTCCTATGACTGAACCACAAGATTTTTATCAAAATCATCGTTTGTCGGCCTTCTCTGGCAGCAGTAATATTTGCTTTGTACTCCTAACCATCAGAACAAGCCCCTTATTGTTCAACCGAAAGTGGCCATCATTTCCATTCAATTCAACGTGTATGTTCAGTTGGCGTTATATATGTCCGATCCCTAATTTGCTAATTCCGCGTTCCAATATCCACTTAATAGCTTCATTCTGCTTATCAGCCAATAGTGCTACCAGAGAATCTTACATTAAGCCATTGAATCTTCATCTACAACCTGGCTTATAAAATTACATCCAGCTGGCAATTTTAACAAATCTTCTTGGTTTAATCATTCAAAAAAATGTTCAAAATTCGTGTTCAATATTTGGCATTGCCATAGATTAAACAAAGATAGCGAAATCTAATGCTATGGCAACAAGTAGGTCAACATGATTTGAGTATCTGCTTTATAATGCTTCCACATATTGAAAGTATCTCTTAGCATCAAGTGTCTAAAGCCTAGTTTTCGATGCACTATGACTTGCAAACAAATTTGATAAATATTCGTAGGTGCGATAAATTTATTATTCCATATCCAAACAACTTATCCCCTCGTATATGGATACTTAGTTCTTGTTGGAAAATAATTGTAAAACTTTTAGCACTTTGAGTTATGGATACAATGGAAATTTACAGATAAGCTAAACTTCTTCAAATATTGTAAATTTATCATACAACAGCCAATCCAATGAGTTTCTGTAAAATTTGAAGAAGAAACCACGATTACCATGTAATTAAGTGATCTCAACTAGAACAATAGCGGGAAGGTGAGATCGTAAAACACTTGTAAAAATGCAATAGCGACAGTTGGTCATTAAGTAATTAGAGTTTATGCGAAAATCCCAGTTGGGCGATTAAATACAAATTGTAAAATAATTAATTAACCTTCAAAGCTCTCGAATTCTCTTGTAGATAAATAAATAAAGTGTTGCATGATACTATTGACGTACGTTAAACATTTACTCGTTCTTTAAGCAAACGTTCGTCTCTAGACATGTGAATGGAGGCGAAGGTTTTCCAAGTAGAAATATATCAGAAACATTTGAGATTTTTGTGAAATATGTTAAGTAATGATGCAATGAGAACCTGTTTCAATCTATCTGCAACAATTCCAGGTCAATTGCATTGGAATTGTCTTCATGGCTAAGCACGCGTCGAATTGACTCTGTTTTTTTTTCTGTGGGGTAGGGAGGTGCCTTACTTTAAGAAAACAAGTATTACGTCGTCACTTTTATGGACGTCAGTGTGGGAGAAAAAATATTATGTAGCTGGCAAGATGAACACAAAGATGACTTCATCTCTAATTACACGCTGGCTAAGAATATCGACAATAATTGCTAACACTCAATTAAAAACGATGACGTTTCTTAAAAACACTACTTTAGATATGTACAATGAATACCAGCGATATTGGAGCGGTGCGTGTGGCGAGAGATCCATCATATTTGATAGAGACAGTGATTGTTGTGTTTTGCCTAGCTTTTTGCTAGATAGGAACATCCTTACTCAGGGACAATGTCGAAGATATTGTTGGTCATGAAAAAGTCCGACACTATCTCCCATTTTTTTCTTTTGTCTAACTCGAAGGGTGCTTACCGAAAACGAAACAGGTTCCTGTCCGCTTTGATGCTGCGAATTGCAATTTCAATTATTCAAATCGTGGTAAGTTAGCATATCAGTGTTAATATAATCAGCTACAGCGCATATATATTTCGACAAACTACGACTCCCACTATGTAATTTTTGGATCTATCCGTTAAACTCAGAGTTCGTCAAATCACTGAAATCATGCTTTCAAGTGGAAATCTCAGTTTTCTTCAGCTGTCTTTCTCAAACCTGGGGGCTAAGACTTGAAGTTGCTGGGCCGAACATGACTGTAGACTCACTCTATGCGTTCACCGAATGAAATCGGTTAAATGTTTTAAGAGTTCCTCTATATTTTGACATCTTATGTAATGTGGGATCATAACTATTAGTCCCTCTCAATCCACCTTCTTTGTACAAAAGACCAATTATTCATCGAAAAATTGCTGGCTCCAAAAATCAATAGCAGACAGGAGGAAAGCGTTCATAATCTTATCTGGGCTAAGAGTATAAAGAATATTTCTTCCGTAAACCTAAAATTACAGTAGTGTTTGTAGGCCTTAATTGCATAGTTGGATGGTTGAGTTCTCAAAATTGGCGACTCCGCCTAAGCTTCTTTGCGAAGTGATGCTTTTCTACTTGTCGACAATATAGGTATACTGTGTTTCGTCCTCTTTCATTTCATTTTACTTTGTGTTGTCGCCAATCAATCACGTCAATGGCTTCTGCATTCATTAAGGATAATGAATTTTTTTTAAGAATCTGACACTTTTTTGAAAGAGCAGTGTTTCTTTTTCTTTAATTGAAAATCAGTAATTTAAGTGAAATTTCTTCAGAAGATGAAGTGGAGCATATCCTCACGTTCCTTTAAGTGATGTGATACTGTCGCCATTACTATTATTGCGCTTTGCCATTTTTGACTTCGATAGCCTTATAATCAGGTTTTGCCGTAATCGTCGAGTCTCTTAATCATAAGCTGGAATGTATCTACATACAGAACCTCCGAGGAAGACCATACATCTGCAAACATTAGGTCTAATACTTTTGAACTGCTTTGGATTTGTTCATCCTTGACATGCTCTGCAGGAAATACAAAGCACACTATTGTTTTCCACGATATCGAAGTGTTCAACATTAATGACTTTAGATGACAGGATCTTGTCTGAATTACGCAAACTGCAGAGGCTTATCATCGCCTGCAAGCTCCTATCTGCCGTATAGCATAAACGACACAAACCGTTCGTCAACAACCTAATTGGTCCAAATTAGTGTGGCTCTAGGCCGGCAAAATCCACCATCAAACCAATGAGCTCCAAACCGATACACTACATACATATATTCATCAATTTTAAGGCCGCGTAATACAGTATCTATAAAGACGAGTTATACAGAGCAATGTTTAGTTTTGGCATCAGTGCCAACATGATAGCCACAATCTTTCAAAAGTCCGTCCAACTGTTCGCATACTCCGATGATATTGACATAATCGGAAGACAACAGCGTGATGTCAGTCAGTTAATATTGAGATGCAAGTTTAACGGTCAATGAAGGCAAGACTAAGTATATGCTGACAACAAAAAGGGGCATCCAACATCGAGATCTCGGGCAGAAGGCTTGATGGATATAATATCGATGTAATTAGGGACCTTGTGTACTGAAGAATTCCGAAAACGACATCAGCGTTGAGATTAAACAAGGAATAACTTTGGGCTAAGAAAGCAATTGACAAGTAAAGCCATCTCTCGAACAACAAAAGTGACCCTGAATAGTATAAGACCTAAATAATCCCAGTCTTGCTCTATGGCGCAGAGGCGCGGACACTCACATATGGATAAGGGTTCTGTTGGCTGCTTAGAGAGGAGAATTTTTCGTGTGATTTTCGGTCCCGTCTGCATAGACGGTGACTGTAGGAGGTGATGAGGGACAGTACAGTAGAGGAAAACTCAGCCAACTTAGAATCCGAACTGGAGGCAACTAGGAGGCCCAACCCGAACTGTAGCGCCACTTCAAGTAAGTAAGTAGGTAAGATGTTGTAAAAAGCGGCTTCACCCACTACACTATCAAAAGCCGCCTGTTTCTTCTTATACACATAGTCGAATCATTTCTCTTCCAACCACCTCGGTTCTATCGCTATCTCCACCGCCAGTGCTCCACATAAATCGCCAGTAGCATTCCGCCGTTTAAAATTTTAACCGCAACACCCGTTTCGCTATGAATGCTCATCAGTACACTCTCAAGCCTACTTTTGGAATCACGAAATATGGTGATTAGTCCCTAAGCCTTACTGGCTTGCTTATGGAAAGCTATGACAAGTTCTTTATTTCCTGACCGTTATAACTTGCAAACATTTATCAATCTCTCAAAACGGTCAAGTTTTTCTTTATCCGCTTTCGATAGCGTCCGTAGTGCAGAACCAGGATAATAAGGGTCTTGTGCAGGGTCTTCCAATATGGACTTCCCAACTTTGACAGTTGATAGCGGCCATATTGTTTATGCTACATCTGTCAACTTGGCTGTCATTTATTCAGTCTGTTTTGCCAAATCACCATGGACGGACTTCAACAGCGTTCAACAACACCTGCAAATGATAAAATTGTGTGTTCTGTTCGGGCAACGTTCCACCCGATTCGTCCATTTTACGGTTGCCATAATCGCCTTGCCGGGAGGACTATTCGCAGTGTGGTGGATAAATTTGAGCCCACTGGTTCAGTAAACGATAAACCAACACCCGTATGTCGACGAAACTCAAGATCTGCCGAGAACATCGCCGCTGTCAATGAGGGTGTACAGGAGAACCCGAGGCAACCGATTTCGCGTCGCTCCCAAGAACTCGGCCTTTCGCAGACCACAACTTGGCGAATTTTGCTTCGTGACTTGGGCCTGCACCCGTACAAAATTCAACTGACCCATAGACAACGACGTGTGTTCGCTGAATGGGCTCTGGATCAGTTGGAAACTGACCCTAATTTTCATCGAAAAATCGTCTTCAGCGAAGAGGCCTATTTCTGGATGAATGGATACGTCAACAAACAAAATTGTCGAATTTGGGACGAGACCAATCCATATGAGATCCAAGAGCGTCCAATGCTTTCCGACAAAGTCAGTGTTTGGTGTGGATTTTGGGCTGGCGGCGTCATCGGTCCATATTTCTTTGAGAACGACGTTAAACGGCGAGCGCTATAGGTCGATGATTAGCAACTTCTTTTGGCCTGAATTGGATGATATAGACACCAATGACATGTCATTTCAACAGGACGCCGCTACGTGCCATACAGCTCACACCACATTGGAAATTCTGCAGGAGCGATTCGAGGGCATGGTCATCTCACGTGGAGGTGATGTGAACTGGCCACCGAGATCGTACGATTTGACCCCGTTAGAGATTTCCTTGTGGGGTTTTCTGAAGTCGCAGGCCTATGCGCATAAGCCACAAAACACAGCGGCTCTCAAAGCCAACATAACCCATGCCATTGGTCAAATTTAACCTGATTTATGCGCCAGAGTCATGGAAAATTGGACATTTCGGATCCGCGCCAATCAGAGAAGCAGCGGCGAACATTTGAACGATGTTATATTTCATACATAATAGCATCAATAGGCCTTTCAAACGAATAAAAAATTTCGATGAGACCTCACACACACCTTGTTTTATTTATATTTAAAGATTGGAAGCGCTTAATGAAAGACCCTTAACTATTTTATCTATCTTACTCAGTTGCCTCCTGAGCCCAAGGAAACCGAGATTGGCAAAAGTAGTTCTGAATCTGATGTCTACTTTGAAGTCATTGGTGCTTCAAACTGCGGCAACAAAGTAGGCAAAGTCCTGACCTACCTTCAAGTTATAACTGCCAAGCGTGAGGTTCTGGTCAAGCCATGGGTCTCGGGCCTCCCTTTCTGCTGACAGCATGTACTTTGATTTTCAATGTCATCCCCGTACGCAAGTAATTGTGCGGACTTACAAAAGATCGTGCCTCTTCTGTTAGCGACTGAGTTTTGCACGATTCTTTCTATTGCGATGTTAAAAAAGTCACATGACACCGCGTCGGCTTGTCTAAAGCCACTTTTGACATTGAAGGTCTCGGTTAATTCATTACCGACATCGATGGAACAGCGATAATCTTCTATAGTCATCCTTCACAACCTGAGTTCGACAGGGACGTCTATTGGTTGATATTATTGTCACATTATACAATAGAACGTCAGTCAAACTAAGATTTCATAAAAATAAGAAATCACGCAGGTAAAATTTGTAACCATTGAGAGCCGTACAGGAACTTTGTTCGTATTTTTGAAATGATTCCAAAAACAGTCGTAAAATGTCCAAAAAATAACAAGACTCAGCACATTTCCACACATAAACTCTTAGAGCCGTTGCAAACTCAATTGTTTATTTGATTCAAAATTCCAAACATCAACAGCTATTGTCACCGAAATAAACAACATTGACATCACTTTTTATTGTTGCTCTTGAAAAAAGAACAATTTACGACCGCATAACAACCTTGGGGATCATAATCCAATTTATGTTTAGATACAACTTAACAGATTTATTTTGTTACTTTGGGTGTTTTGCGTAAGAGATTACTCGTAAATGTTCGCATGTGAACAGTTTGTTGAAAACAAAATCGCAAACTTTCATCCGGCGATACGATAAGAACTAGGGTATAAGAGTAGTGAAATAAAACATACTATGCAGTCTTTGCCATGACATTTACGAACAATTTAAAAAAAAAAAAAACAAAAAAACGGATGTGTAAGAAAGTTTGGACTGACATCCATTTGCATATCACGCCGCGGTGTTATGAAAAGGCAATACATATACACTCAAGCTCGGCGGTTTGAATAGATGTATTGTTTCCTTATCTGCTGTGACATCACCGAGGACGTTAACACCTCTTAGAAACAAAATTCTTTTGTTATTGAACTTGTTTCTTTTTTGGTTCACAGGGTGAATCGAGAATCTGGGTCATAATGTTTCGTTTTTATCTTTTTTTTTTATCTTTTTACGATAAGACACTTAAATTATGGGAGCTTCAAGAAAAAGCTTTGGTGGGGAAGAGCCGTGCGTCTATTTTGAAACAAAAGAAATTGTATCCAATCTGAGTAAAGCCGGAGAGTGAGAGTAGACATGGCGACGCAATGCTTGCCGATTATCGGTAGGATCTGCAGGGCGTAGATGTTGTCTGATGATTCCTGTGACAACTTCCTTTCTCCTGAGACCTGACGCATTGAGCAATCCTGGTGTATAAGATATTTGCAACTCTGTCAATCTGCTTAACTTATCCAAAGATAAGATTCCTTTCAAGAACGATTTTTTTCCTCTTCAACCTCCTAAGCTAGGGGTTGGTGTGCTATTTGTGTGCTGAAATCTTTCGAACCCCAACCTCAATACTACGCTGATAACGCTTACCTACTTATAATACTTAAATGTTTGTTGTAACAGTCCTGTGCTATAACATACATATTCGTATGTAGGAGCATTCTTCCGAAGTGGTCGTATACATTTCCGTTGTTAGCGCTGCCGATTTTTTCTCTTTATGCGAAAACATACTTACTTAGGTTCTCGGATCTATTATGTCCGTGAGGTTCCCCTTGCGGGGCATAGGGCCTCCACTACTCTTACGCGCCATCGTGTACGATTTCTGAAGATTTATCTCAGCTCTCTCAAACTCTTCCCGAGTTGTGCTGATTTCTCTTCGAGCGTTCTTCGCCCCAAGTACTTCTAGGTCGGCCCACTCGACTTGGTATGCACAATCGACTGCCACTTACGTCTTCGTATGGGTTCCTGCCCTGTTCTCGCTTGAAGTTCATGGGCCAGAAAATCCACGAACGCTTGCAGTTTTTTTGTGACAGCAGTATGACTTTCCAAGTGCTGCACCCATAAAGAATCACGGATCCCTTAGGCTGATACAGTTGTTTCTCCATATTTTGAACAGCATTCCGAACGCAGCCTTTGCTTTCCCGATTCGGTTAATTATATCTAGTTCGGTTCCGCCATCAGCAGAGGCAATACTCCCAAGATATTGAAAATTCTTTACCATCTCCACTGCTTGTCCAGAAATATCTACTTGGTTAAATGAGGAAGTTCCAAGGCCGATCCTTTTTTTTGCGTATTGATCTTTTGCCTAACGATCTCAGTTTCTCTCTCCACCCTTATTGTCATTTGATGGAGATCCATGATCTTATGAGAGAGTAAGCATAAGTCCTCCGCGTAGTCCACATGTTTGAGGTGTGATTGCAGAGTCCATTGAATTCCTCAGTCGACAGCGTTGCATGCAGTACATCACTTATTACCAACAGAAATAATATTGGTGACAGTACACAGCCCTGCCTAACCCCACTTTAGATTTGAAACTCCTCTGACAACTTCTTTTAAGCAGAACGTGACATTTGGATCTATCATATGTAGCCTTGACAATAGCAATTACCTGGGATGCTCCTCCTGCGCAAAGCAAACCAGATAAATTCTCTATTGACACTGCCGCACGCCTTTTCGAAGTCGATGAACAGCAGGTTAAGTGGTGATAGATATTCAACGCACGGTTCGATGATGATCCGCAAGGTGTTGCTTGTTCGGCAATTAGAGGATTTTTGCTATCACCTTGGATAGTGCAAGCAGCACGCAAATTTCTCTCAAGTTTTCGCACTGCGTAAAGTCTCCTGTCTTTGCTAGCTTGACAATTATTCCTTTTTTCCACTCTTTAGGAAAACTCTCTGTTTCCCAAGTTCTCCAAAGAAGGGGTGCAGTTGCTCACTCTCTGTTGTTGGCGCTAGTCGTAAGAGCTCTGCTGGAATATGGTCAAGTTCAACCGCTTCGCTGTTCTTCAGTCTTTTGATTGCGGTAAAGATTTCTTTTCTACACTGCGTATTCGGGAATTTGTTACTACGGACGGGCCATTGGGCATTAGGTTCACTTCACTGGCGAAAACGCCGTGTAAGAACCGCAGAAAACTGGTGAGCTGGTCCTCATTCGAAACTAGCAGAGATCCGTCTGTGTCTTTTATCAAGTGTTGTTTAGAGTTTTGGACACCTGTGAGCTCTTTGGCAATTCTGTAGACGGTTCTACTGTTACAGCTACCAGCGGCGTCTTCTGGTTCTATAGCTAATATGCGGCATATCACGTCGCACGCTACGGTTAACTCCTCTGATCTTCATGCGATACGCAGACAGCAGCTCGTTTCTTCCTGCTGCTGGAATAGCTGCGATGCGAGCTTTGAGATGTTTTCTTTCTTCGATCCTAGCCCAAGTTTCTTCGGAAAGCCAAGCATTGTTTCTTCCTTGCGACCGTCTATACTTTCAGCACAGGATATGAAGACATTTTTCACACCACACCAATGGTTTTCGATGGAGGTGGGTTCCGTGCTATTGATCCTTGTGAAAGGTGGTCCACTAGTTGTTGGCGGATTGCGGGGTCCTTTAGTCTATCGGTATTACACTTACGCATGCGGGTGTTTTCTTGAGATCTCCAAACTTCAACTGTGCGTAGTCTGACGGTAGCAAGCATCAGATGGTGGTCCCGGGCCAATCCCATATCTGCACTCCTTCTTGGGTCTGTCTGTGCATTGACACCCAACTGACTTTGTGGCCCCCAAACATGATCCCTCCTATTACAAGGCGGTTAGCGTTGCAAAAATCGACAAAACGCTCGCCATTGTCGTCAGTCGCCAACACCATGCTTTCCCATAACATGCCTGAGTCCATCATTGTCATTGCCAACCTTGGCATACAAGTGTCCCATTACCATTATGATGTTTCCGCGTGATGTACTATCATAAGTAGCACTCAACCTCCTTCTCCTCGGCTCCAGAGAGCACCATTGGGGCGTAACACTGTGTGATGGTGACTCGACGTACTCTAGGCTTTCAGGATCCTGTCGTCTAAAGGCTCACAGGAAATTAAGCTGTTGAGAGCTGTTTTGGAAAGCAGTAATCCAACGAAAGATTCGCGAGAGCTTCGAGGTGCCTTTCCGGAGTAGAGTAGTAGAGTGTTATGATTTGGAGACTTAAACTTCCCCGAGCCTAATCATCTAACTTCACTAATCCCTAAGATGTTCGTCTTATACCGCATGAGTTCCCCTTCTAATTGGAAGAATCTGGCATTTTGAGGATCTGCTACAGGACAGCCTCTAAATTGTTGATAAGTTTGGATATCCGCATGCAGTGCTAGAGTGAATAATTTTAGTAGTAGTGGTAAGTGTTTTGAAACAACGAATTTTCGAATACCCATCGGTCTCCTGGTACGTGTATTGCAAAGTTTACAACCAAGATAAGGGGATTATGAATTTTTTCCAATATGGGTTGGGTATGAAATCTGCTTTCCCAAAATCTCTTTTCTATAAGACCCTGTGTCAAAATCCCCCGTTTCAATGCAAAAAGTAAGTGCCCCTACATTCAAAACAGAGGATTTTCGGACACAGGGGATTTTGGAAAAAGGGATTCCGTAGGAATCCCGTCCAATATGTCTCAAGACAACGCAAACTGAGGGTTCCGCCGAAGATTAGGGGAGAATGTCAACACTCGTCAAATAGGGCGCTTTTGATCTTCCGCGTTTGATTAATATAATTCCGAAATCCTATACTTAAATTTCTTTCCATCAAGTCGAGAAAATGATATCGCCTGAGTGGCAGCCGCCAGAATTGATGACCATTCGGAGCCGACTTGTGGCATTTTTAACTACTCTTGCTAGAACTTCCGGCGATAGGTCCCCGCATTCTTGACGGATATTTGTTTGAGGGCTTCAAGAGTCTGAGACTTGTTAACATAGACTCGTGACTTCAAAAAAACCCACAAAAAGAAGTCTGGAAGTGCTAAATCAGGCAATCTTGCCGCCCAGTGCAAATCACCTAAATGGGAGACTAGGCGACCCGGAAATGCAGCCCTGAGAATTACAGTTGTGGCTCGTGCAGTATGCGCCGTTGCTCTATCCTGTTGGAACCACACGATCTCCAGTCACAATTCATCCAATTGAGGAAGGAGAAAGTCGTTCAGCATGGCTCCGTAGCGCTCGCCGTCCACGATAGTCGTTCAGCTCGCGGCGTTTTCGAAAAAATAAGACCCGATGACACCTCCAGCGTAAACAGCATACCATGTAGTAACTTTGTGTGGGTGTAATGGCTCTTAGTGGTTTATACGCGGATTTTCGGTACCCCCACAGAGATGGAAATGACTCTCGTCGCTGATGATGATTTTCGATGAAAAGTTGTCTCCCTCGTGGTCGAAATTCAGGATGGCCTTAGGTTACACGCGCTAACAGTTAACAGCCGATGCACTGTCTGCACTTTGTAATGGAACATCCTACAGTCTTTCACCAAAATTCTCTGTAAAAACCGCCGATTGTTACCCAATTGCCTAGCACGTCATCGGATCGATACTCCGGGGTCTTCTGCGACATCTTCAACTACAGCTGCGATATTCTTGACAGAACGGCTGCTCCGGGGCTTGCCAGACCTGACAGCATCTCGTGTTGTCCTATAGGTGAGCGGCTAAACGTCGTAGAGTTTGCCCAGTTGGTGTCGGACGACCGGGAAATCTTCGCCGAAATTCACGCTGCGGCAATGAATTATTCCTCAAAAAAATCGTAACAATTATTCCGCGTTCTTTAGGAGTATAGCGATTCGTGTCTTCTTGACGTGCATTTTGTATCTGTTTACTTCACAAATGTCAAAGTAGAATGGACATTTGCTGCCATTTGCAAAAATTATAGCACCCTCCGACAGATTTTTGCCCCACCTAACTTTCACAAAAGGCCCATTTTCGTAATAACTTTAAATTAACAAAAATGCATTGTTATGTAGTAAACGACCTCATGAACAAAACTGGCTTAGTTTATGCTTGACATCTGGCATGAAGATCAGCCATGATGAATTCGGTAAATCTCATTTAGTGCGGCTTAACATCCACACCATCTTCTAACCCTTTTCTAGCGAATTTAGAAAAGAATTTAGAATTTGTTTGTGTAATAAACAATTTTCAAAATACTGGTATGTCAGAGTATACCACTCTGACATGAAAAATAGAGACCCCACTGAACGATCCCAACTTTGGCATTCCTTTGTTTTTCTGTTTATAAACAAACAAAATTTAAAATGGTATTACGATTATTGTAGCGTTCTAAATTTCTACAAAAATGTTTTTGTGGTGCCACGCACAAATTGTCGGAGGCCTTAACCCAAAGAAAAAATATCCAAAAACCTTAGATACTCGTATTTACCTTCACCATTATTTTTGCTTTCTTTTCTCATGATCAATTTGGTTTGTTGTATACATTCTCGATAAAGAATTCTTTCCAGTGCAGCTCTAAAAAATATTTGAAAACAAACTGTATTACGTAACGCTTCAGCGTGGGTAATGTAACGAACTTGATTTGCCGGCTTAAATGTGGGATACAATCGCTTATTCAATAGTCATCACCCTGAAAACGATTCCAACTTAGATATTCACAGATAAAAACCAGTTTCATCTTAGAAATACAATTCCAAGCTTCTCAATCAATTATTCATTAGGTCAAAAAAGTATCTTTGCTTTATCTCGGAGCGTGCAGAAATATTTCTTTCGTAGTAAACAAGTCGATAGAATCAAAACAAAATATGATAACTAACAAGGAATGGGTAGCAAGAGAATGAAAAATAAAAACACAGATACAAAATCCAAACGAGTAATGCAAGGGGAGAGATTTTATTTTTGAAAAATAGGTCATAATCTAGAAGAACGCTAGCGTTGGACCCTAGAATATAAATTGCTTCACACTTGAATATTACGTCAGCCTTGCCATTTGTGTTTTCTTTTTTTTTTTTGTGTTATATTTCGTGGCATTTACATATTTCCCGCCAAAGCTTGGCGTCATAGTAGTTTTCTAGTTTTCTCTCTCTCACTTCCATGCGGGAGTGTTTCTTCCCCCGCTTATCCCACGAAAACTACAAAGTGACATCATAGGATTGAAGCAGAAAACAAGTCGTCTGTTTGGGTTTGTCTATAAACAATAGAAGAAAATAGCAAAAACAATTTTTTTTTTTTTTTGTTATAAGAGGAAGTTAACACTTTTATAAAGTTTTTGATTTTTATAGGAGAAACACTACTCATACATGTTTTGGATGAACCACAGATATATTTCCGTATGTATTTGTAGATACGGAATGGCAACAGTTTTATCATGTAAATGTATCGCATACCTCAAAGGCGAAGGCCTAATTTCGTGCTTGTTTTACGGAAATAAAAAGTGGAAACAAGCAAATGCTGTATTTATGACATTATCGGTTATTACTCTTCTTTTAAAGGGTGTTTATTAAATTCGGCTGTGAACAAACTTAAAATAATAGTAAATCCGCATGCGAATATAACATTTCGATAGAAAATTCATAAGAGCGTTCGATTACTATGGGATTTATAGCCTATGCTATAAATGCTCTCTTCGGAAATCCTACCCTAGTCGGGGATTTAAAAATCTTCCTTTGGTTTGCAAGTGTCCTAGTTCATCACTGATTTTTCTTCCGGAAAACTTAGTAAAATAAATTCATACCCAGAAAAATTGTTTCGGTCAAAGTCTTTTTTGTTATAATAAATGCTCGGTCCCGGGTTTGTAACAAGCTATAACAAGGAGAATTAACCCATTTCAACCTACTGGGTACTTAAATATACAAAAAAAATTTACAATAGCAAAATTCTGTCTCGAGCCCGGTGAGAGATATCGCGGTAAAATTGGTGTTATAGTAAAAAGGAAGGGTGCACCTACAAGGAAAAAAATTTAACAATGTAATTTTTCGCGCCATACAGGTAAGAATCACAGTTTTTTTTCACGGAAAATGCTCATGAAAAATGCTGCCAAATTTATGGAATTGGGAAGAACGGAAAACGCCCACGCTTAGCAGATACCTTCAGATGTACTTTATGCAATGGAGTAAAACCGATATGTCAACACAGCTGGCTATTGCACCTGGTTTAACGACAATGGGTGTTTAAATACCCTCCAGCAATCGATGTGTACTATTAACAATTGGGAGTGAATTTGAATTGGATTTTTTTTTTATTTAATTGAGTAATTAAGCTGTTTACTGATTAGTAAGATTTAGCAATCTTCTTCTGATCTGGGGCAACACCGTTGTGGTAATCCACAAAGCAAGGAGCAGAATGCAAGTTACCCTGACACTTCAAACAACAGTATTCAGTCTTGCCACTGAATTACTTACAACGATGACGAGTATTGAGTTTTCCAATGAAATGATCGGTATGGAAACCATAGATCAACCCGGATTGGATTTGGCCATAATTGACTCGCAAATCTCCGCTTGGAATTCGTATTGAGACATCGGTGGCTTCTTGTCATAACTGCAACAAAGACAATGTAACTACCACGCATTGACCATAACCGCGTCGAACGCATTTGTTATTAATGGGCAATACCACTACCTTCCCCGAATCCGAATGCACTAATTGTTGATGATGTTGTCAAAAAGGTCCACACCTCCCATGCGATGATTGTATTGGTTGATCAAATAGGGCTGTTCAATCGTAACCATTTTCCGTTGCTTACGATCATACCGTTCAGCGCGAGCCAAATTTGATAGTATTATCACGACCTGAAAAGATAAGAACGAATGAAAAACATATGAAAGATGGACAAAAAGATAAGAATGAACCAATGGACGAAATATGTATAACTTACCGCATAATCGTTTCAACGCACCGTGAGTATAGAATTGTTCATACCGAAACAAAAGTCGATAGCCCACACCTCTCAGATCACTCTGATCTGAAGAAACCTGGCTACGAACTAGTGTCACTATTCTTTCCCCATCGCGGTCTCGCCATTTATGTGCGTAGTGATGTAGATCACCAAATTCCACCACAATGTAGTCCCTGTTTCAATCCGGAATCCAATTTAATGTGGAGAAAATTCCATCTCCGTAAGCAAATTATCCACTATTACTTTATTTAGAGAAGCCCCAAACTGGAAAGCAACTCGACCTTTCACGAGTTTAATGCGCTGTCTGACTCCATACAAAGAATTTTATTCCTCTATCCTCATACTGAAATCGTGATTACGGGCGATTTCAATATACACAATTCCGGTTGGCTTCGACAGACGAAACCCAAAGGACGGTGTGTTGAGATCTTCGCTGCGGAAAATAATTTGACTCAACTTGTAAATGAGCCCACACGAATAACAGACGTTGATAGTCATACCGCCATCACCCTGGACTTGTTTTTAACCTCTCACCTGATAAGTACGATATGGCTCGTCCGACCATTGTTTCATACCAGCTAATTTTTCGTACACCCACCACACAGTTAGTGAAAGACTCCTAAAAGAACCGTATGGAAAGCCAAATGGAGCGGTCTTAACAGCTTCTTGAGTAATTTTAACTGATATGATCACAGACACCATTCCCTTTGGAATGAGAAACTTTATCCCTCATCGGACGAAGAGTATCAAACCAAAAGAAAAGCATGGTACGACTCGAGCTGTGAACAGGCTGTCAGGGTTAGAGAAATGATTTCTCGGTCCTTCAAGACCAAATCGACCGAGGAAAACCGAAAGAAGTTCAAACGAGCCAGGAATGTCTGCTACGTAAATATTTCTCCAGCGTGCGAAATTCCAATACGACCAAGAACTGAGACCTAAAATACTACAATGTCCCAAAGGCAGTAAAAATTGTTGGTCGTTCGTCGAAAATATTAGAAATTCGGCCTCATCCTCCATCCCAACTCTCATTTACAATGACATTCCAGCTATCAGCTCTTTGGACAAAGCCAATCTACTTGCTGCACACTTTGCGGCTAGCTCAACACTCCCAGATTGTGCTTTGTCTCCGCCTACACTTGAGTGCGTCGAATCCTCAATGCGACGAATCCACTTTCGCACTCGTGTCGTTGCAAGAGTACTTAAAGATCTCAACATACATAAATCCACTGGTCCAGATGGTATACCTCCCCTCCTTCTGAAGATGTGTTCTTCCTCGCTGGAAAAACCACTGCGTAGGCTTTTTCATCAATCCTACTCCTTAGGACTCTTTCCGAGCATGGAAAACAGCATTTGTCTAGAGCGTCCCTAAAAAAAGGCGAATCTTCTTCTCTCTACTCCTACAGACCTATTGAACTTATGTCCCTTCTCTCCAAGGTCATGGAAACGCTGATAAACCGCCAGCTCATCAAATATCTCAAAACACGAAAACTCAATGACCGGCAATATGGTAAATGTTGGTGTGCTCCAGGGCTCCATTCTGTGTCCAACACTTTTTTTAATTTTTATTAATGACCTCTTGTCTGTTACTTCTAATACATTATATTCCTGTGATGATGACAGTACGCTCTGCATTTCATATGCATTCTCAGACTCACGTCCTTGCTCTTCGGTTGTAGAAGGGTAACGGCAGAGTATGTCCAGCACATTAAATTCCAATATTAGCAGCGTAACCAATTGTGCAACTATCAACAGTGTGAAATTGTATGCTTCCAATGTGGTCTGCTGTCTTTAAGACCATTATCCATAAATGGCACCTGCATCATCGAAATCGAAAAACTTTCCATTCTCGATATGTATGTCCGTTACAACTTACGTTGGAATGACTACATTTTCGATTTCGCCAAAAATGCAGCGAAATGCCTAGGTTTCCTCAAGCGCTGTAAGAAATATTTCACCTCTTCTGATATTGCCTCAGTATTGAACTCATTCATCCACCCAAAATTGAGGTACAATGTCCACGGGTAGTCAGGTGCTCCTAAAACATCTCTGCATCTGCCTCATGGGTGATACTAATATCAGTCAATCCCTTGACACCCTCGAACACCAACGTAATGTCTGCTGCCTCACTTTGTTTTATCGCTATTTTCACCACCAATGCTCCATTTAAATCGCCAGTAGCATTCCGCCCGTTCAAACTTTCAACCGTAACACCCGTCTCGCTATGAATGCTCATTAGTACAATCTCGGATCTAATGCTGAGTTATTGCACACGTGATAGAATTGTTTGATTCGTCTGGATCTGTCTCTCGAAATGCGTTCTTTTATCAGCGCGCATCCCAAAGACTCTGTATTTGACCAATAACTTTGAGTTAGCGGCAACGTGTGGTAACCGGTTATATACCTACCATACAATACGTCCAAAAATGTTTTCATTTCGCTAATTGATGTAACACATGATGGACAATTGTTGGCCGCAGCATATTAGTTGGAGGAAGTGACCAGATCGTTCAAAACCTCGTCATCGATAAACATTTCCCAAAGCAGAATAGGATTCATGGCACCAATCTGTTCATACAACGCTTTGTATGAAGTGGGTGTATCATCATTTGGATTCTTATCGAATTGATAATTTTGCCTCCTAGACCATTTTGGTTTCATTGCTTCATCGATTCGGGAACGCTTCTGTGCGTTCCTTGATTTCGGCGTATCTTGTTCTTCTTCGGCATCCGTATCATCATCGTCACATCCCGATAGCATGTCCTCGTTTGTACCATCGTAAATACATTCAATTGCGAATTGCCCGGCAATCTCACGAGGCAGCTCCGGTTCATCGTGCAACAATTGAGCATTGTCGTTTAATTCCTCATTGTCACTAATATCATCGATGGCATCGAGTGGCGTTATGATAATGTTAGCGGCGTCTAATATTTCCACCAGACCAATTATCAACAATAGCTTGCAGCTCGGCAGCAGTAAGAACTTTCTGTCGACGAATCATACGGGATCCAAATTAATCCAAAAACACTTTTTTTAACACTAAAACGCAGCAGCGCGCGTTTTTTTTCAAGTTTTAGCATTTACAATCCATAACGAGCACCAATAAACTGATTTGTTTTCTAACATATTGGATTCTTGCATACACATTTTCTAGCGGATTTCTTCGGATTAGCTGAAGAACTCATTCTAACGAAGCGGGCCATGATGAACAGTAAATGGAATGGCGAAAAATTGGCGAATAAAGGCGCGTACGAAAAGTGCCTGAAAAGTTTCCCCCCGCAACGTAAAGATAGCGGCACTCGTCAATAAAAGCTAGTGAATGCTAGTTATGCATCTTTTGACAGTTACTTTTTAGTTGACAGTCGTTTGAGTGAGTCGATGTGAGTGTTTTTTGTGAAAATGGAAAAAATTGAGTTTCGAGCTGTTATTCAATTCTTGTTTTTGAAAGGCAATACTCCTACGCAAATCAAAAATGAGTCGGACTCTGTGTATGGGGACTCTGCACCATCATTCACCACAGTGAAATTTTGGGCAGCTGAATTTAAACGTGGCCATAAGAGCTTGGGAGATGATGAACGTTCGGGACGTCCAAAAACTGCAACCACTGTCGATAACATTTGCTAAAGTTCACCAAATGGTGTTAGACGACCGCCGAATTAAAGTGAGAGAGATAGGAGAGGTTATGAAAACGTCCAAAGAACGTGTTTGTTAAATACTAAATCAAGATTTAAGCTGTCTGTGCGTTAGGTGCCGCGTTTGCTTACGTTAGACCAAAAACGTGTTCGAATGAACATTTCCAACGCTTTGTTGGCGCAGTTTAGGCGCAATAAATCCGAGTTTTGGAGCCGATTAATTACTGTACATGAAACTTGGATACACCATTATACGCCTGAAACGAAAATTCAGTCAAAACAGTGGACTGCAAAGGGCGAACCGGCTCCAAAAAAAGCAAAAACGTTTTTTTCGGCTGAAAAAGTGATGGCGGCTATTTTTTGGGATAGTAAAGGAGCGATCTTAATCGATTATCTTCAAAAAGGAAAAGCCATTACAGGAACATACTACGCATCATTACTTGCCAAGCTGAAGGCAGAAATTGTGGAAAAACGGCCACATTTGCAGAAAAAGAAAATCCTGTTTCACCAAGACAACGCGCCGTCTCACATCTCAGCGGTTGCCATGGCGAAAATCCATGAATTACGGTTTGAACTGCTTGACCATCCGCCTTATTCACCAGATCTAGCCTCAAGCGACTTCTTTTTGTTCCCTCATTTAAAAACTGCACTCGGAGGATAGATATTTTCGTCAAATGTGGAGGCAATCACTTTCGTGAACAATTATTTTGCAGAGAAAAACGCCAAGTACTATTTGGACGGGTTAGAGAGATGGGAGCAATACTGGGAGAAGTGTGTAGAAAAAGAAAAAAAAATTTTGAAAAAAAATGTTTTGTGTCATTGCTCGCTCGAAAACTTTTCAGACAACCCTCGTATTTACACTAGCCGGTCAACACAGCAGCCCACGATGTCTTTCGGTTTTTTTTTTAAGTAAAAGTGAAAACATCACACCAATGCCTGTCGGGTATTTAAATACCCGCGTCATATGTTTTTGTTGGTGTTTTTTATATAAACTTCTGTGGTCCCTAGGGCACATATTTCAAAATTTCATCAAAATCATACGAGCCTTTAATGGGTTAAGAAGGAAAGAAAGTGTGACACCGATTCTCGTCGGCTTGAATGCTTACACTGGACTCGTATTAAGCCTAGGAAATAGGAAAGAATCGTGGTTTTCCAGAGTATGTCCAAAGATAGCTCTAAACTATAAATTGATATGATGGACTACATGCTCAAAGCCATTATCGGTTTAAAAAGACGTGGCATTTGACCTAATATGCACTGGTTTGACGACCTTGATCAGCTGCCGTATTTTGACTCTGGCATTCCGTCTGATAGAATGACACCAGAACTATTGTCGAAAATACGAAATCAACTTTCCCCGTACCGGAAAATTATTCTGATTAGAGAAAATTTGACCCAACAGACGATTGCGCTTAAAGCTTTTTTGAGCCATCTCACCACTTCAAAGTTAAGGGTTGATTCACTAAGTCTTGTTTGGGACCCAGGTCACAATGGGATCGCGGAAACGAGATCACAGACGTGCCTTGTAACCAACGGTCAGAGAAGGGTTTCTCTGGACCAGTACCTGCTTCGAAACTACCTACGTCCTCGGTTGGGCCTTTCATTTATAGTTGGGTTTCTTCGGAGCAGATAAATTATCTCTCCCATATGCCGGCTTACTCGACGTCTCTGAGAGGGCAACGACTTTTTTAGCTGTCCATTAGTAAGACTAGTTTGCCAGCCTCACAACGGGGTACTGCGCTCCTACTACATCTAAGTGTCTTTGGCATGAGTAATATACGAGTATCCCTTGAAACTTGCTGTGAGAGTGACGGCGACACCGCGGAGCATTGCCACTGCGAGCGTACTACCTACGCTCTCATCAATCCGTAGGTACTCGACTCGGTGACGATGTGGTGGGTTCTGATTGAAAATTTTAAAATCGTAAAGGATCATACTCGTACAAGGAGTACAATGAACTGATTCTCTTTCTAAGTGCTATGCTGCAACACATTCAGAGATGGGTGTTCCGGTTAAGTAATGAAAGGCCTGGAGGATATTGGCAAATTGGTTGGATTACAGATGATGAGCAATACAACAAGGTGAGCCCGGAGACATAACATCGGTAGTGTGGTGTGTTAATCCAATTGACTGTGCCCTATTAGTATCAGTTACATGCGTTATTGCTTTGTTTTGAATCCAATTCAGAAGGGTCAGCATAGTACCCAGTTAAGTATGAGAATTGAATTCAAATTTCGGACGGTTTAAAGTCTAAATCTGAATATTTCGCAGCAGTTTTGGCCGCATTAAATATTCGGTCATTCCAATCAAGGTTGTGGTTGACACACATACTAAAAATAGAAAGTTTTCGTTTTCGCTTTTAAAACAGAAGATAGCATTGTATTTTGGAAGCATTCAATTCTACTCAGCTGTTGGTGTCACAATTAGTCATGCTGTTAATATTAGAATTTAATGGGCTTAACCTTGACTGCAGAGAGTGCTGGTCTTGGGAAGGAAATTGATTTGAAGTAGCTGATAAGGGATAATTAATAAAAAATTTAAAAAGTGCCATTGGGAACGTAGCAGAGGGAACGAGCCGTAAAACAGTGTTTTTGTGAGTATCAGGGCGTAAACCATCCAAAACAACTTGAGTTCAATGGTCGAAAGGGAATTTCTTCCATAAGAACCCGGTGCCAAACGTTGCTAAGTGCCATGTATATCATGTGCAACCATCTCGCTTTCGTCAGACTGGTGAGATATGCTATTAAATTATCAGTGGGCGTATTGCTATGAAAATACTTCTGCTTGTCATTAAAAGGCATTCTTGTTCTGAGATATAGGCTGACCAGATAAGAATGATAGAGAAAAAATTGAAATAAAACAACAACGACGTGAGATATATTGTAAAATTGACTTTGGCTTTATTTCGAAGCTACATTCATGCCATACCACATCATTCATATGGCCACCTCGGCTTTGCTGGCAGTGCTTATTCCGGCAATAGTGTGTCGAATTTTGACCTCAAGCTCGTCCAAAGTTGTTGGCTTGCTAGCGCAGACTAAGGACTTGACGTAGCCCCAGAGAAAATCGCATGATCACGGCGGCCAAGTGAGATGACCCAGTCGCCAAATTTCTCTCTTGAGCATTGCGTTGCGTGGCTTGTATGGCATGTAGCACCGTCTGGCTGGAACCACAGCTCGGATATGTCGATGTTGTTCAGCTCTGATCACAGAAAGTCGGTTAACACCGTTCTACCCGAGACCATTGGCGGTAATGCTGTCTCCTTCCTTATTTCGAAGGAAATAAGGTCCGATGATGCCGCCATGGGACCAAACACTCAATCTTTGTGGATGCATTGATGCTTGGTCCGAACACTTGTAAATTGTGTTCACTCCAATAATGGCAATTTTGTTTGTTGACATAGCCGTTGAGCCAAAAAGAGGCTCGGTCCGAGAACATTTCCAGGGCCAATTAGCGAACTCACGGCGTTGTCTATGGTCGTCCGTCTTCAATACTTACGACAGCACAGTCTTTCTGGTTATTCTTCGATATTGGAAGATACGGCGGCTATGTTTCTTTCGTTTCGTAACAATCTCTGTCTGATTGGTGGCTTAAGATCCAAAAGAGTGCACTCACGCTCAAACTTTTCCACCTTGCGACAAATTGTCTGCACACATGATGACTACCGACCTCACGAGAGAAATGCACTGATCCGGAATTTCGATAATATTTTTTTAAAATTTCCGCACTTTCAGCAAGCGTAAAATTATTCGTGATGGAATGGCAAACCTTACTGAATATTTTGAGAGCTGGATGTCGTTAATAGTTTTCACAGCTGCTGAAACACAACAATTGGAAGAACTATCATTGCTATCTGGTTACCCTATATTTCAGGAGCTGACGACATATCAGCATTCCCATGGTGTCCCCTAGGATCAAAGAGAAGAAGATTCGCCTACTTGGGATATGGGCTGGACAAATGCATTTGCCTTCTGCCTGAGAAGACTCCGAAAGGAAAAAATTTATAAGAAGACTTTATCAGTGGCCGAGGAAACATACCAATCACCTAATATTTGTAGGTAACGCTTCAGTTGGCTTTCTCGTATCGCCATACGATTCTTGTAGGATTCTTGTAGGAATCTAAGTATGTGGAATTTGTATGTACCAGACTGTTATGACTATCAAGGTCAGGTAGTCTTATATGCTCATGTAAGAGTTGGGTCAAGTTGTTTTCCGTAGTGAAGATCTCGACAAATCAAATCAAATTATTTGTTTGGAGTAATACAGCACATCAAACTCATTAAAAATGGAAATGATGTCCAGTTTGTGACTTCTGTATATGAAACAGTAGTGGATAATTTACTTACGAAGATGAAGTTGAACTCCAGATTGAAACAGAAAGGACATTGTAGAGGAGCTTGCTATATCACCCCAATCTTACGTTTATCGACTCTAGGTCCACGCACTCATCTTGTTTGTTTTGAAGAAAACCCGGGCCGGGGAAATAGTGCTATTTTGTGCACATTTTTTTCGATAAGCCCATCTTTACTGCTTCTATTCCAGTGACCACAAATACTTCAGTAACAGCTCATTCATTTTTTTCTTTTGATGTTAAAGTTGTCCTTTTCTTTCTTTTTTGACATCAAATGACTCGGTGGACTTATTACTGATTCAAAAGTATCAACGAGCTTCCCCAGTGTCATATTCCTCAGACGGACGAGTTTAACAGAGTTGCCTTATCTTGACTTGGCCTTTATATCTCGTCTCCATAAATAATGTCATATGCTGCCCTAAAATCAATAAACAAGGTGTGGTTGTCGAACTTGTTTTTCCAGACCTTAAACCACACTAATAAGACCTTATACTCGACATTGAAGAGACTGATCCACACACTCACTTCATGAGAAATAGAGAAACGAGTAAACAATGCTATGGTTCCATTGAACGAGTATACTTTCATCCTTTCCGTCTCTTACGATTACAGCTATTCGAGGTCAAATGTTCGCTCAAAACCATGGGTCTCAAAAGCTCACTTGCGTGGGTGGGATACACAAGTGCCGCTAAGCAAAATAATCTTCTATATAAGGTCTGTTCTAAAGTAGACGGACCTTTTTAAAAATAAAAACAACAAAACGTTTTTTTTTGTGAAAACCAATTTATTTTATTCTAAATACGAGTAGTCCCGCTCAATACAGCAATTTGCACGGCCTAAAAGCATGTCGAATGAGTGTCTTAGATCGTCGGCCAGGATATCGGTACAAGCCTTTTGAATGACTTCTATATCCGCAAAATACTTTCCTTTCATCGGAAAATGCATTTTTTCGAAAAGGTAAAAGTCGAACGGTACCAAATCAGGCGAATACGGGGAGTGGTTGATAGTTAAAAAATCAGTCCCAAGTCTCGACCGATGAGATGGAGCATTATCGTCCAACAAACGCCAACTTTCTTCTGTGCGATATTTTAGCCAAATATGACGAATACGATGCACCAAACGCTTCAAAATACCACGATGGAATCGTGCATTAACTGTTTGGTGCGGTAGAGCAAACTCGTGGACGGTTCTTCACTTTTGACTCCTCTAAACGAGATTTTCTGGGTTTTGACTCGTTTGGCGCCTTCCACTGCGCACTTTGGCACTAGGTTTCCAGTTCATATTGAAAACACCACATTCCATCACCAGTCACAATACTGTAAAGGAAGTTTTTCGTTATTTTTGGCATCCTTGATGATGTTGAATTCTGAGCGATGCTCATTTTTATACCGATGACACAAACATACTGTCACTTCAGACAGACTCCGCTTCCATTTTTTCAAATGTCATGAAATTTTGACAGAACATCAATGAAGAGTCTGCCATACGTATGCTGTTGCCAACAGATGGCCTCACTAGAAATACATATTTTTAAAAGATCTGAAATATATTCCCTCCGAAAGGTGGAGATGTTTTGACTCCTATTCAAAATAACATCTTTCAATTTTATGCGTGTTTGGCAACAAATAGGGTATCTTAATTATGAGTACTTTAACCGTTGCAAGCTAAATGTTATTAAGGATTTTTCTGTTTATTAAATACAAAATTTTGAATTTGTCATAATTTTTGCAACTTTGGAACATGTAACTAGTATTTAAGAACAATAAAAATGTCAGGTCATTTCATTTCAAAGCAGTAGTTTTCAGGATAGTGCAGAAGTCATTCCTCTATTTAAAAAACCTAGTAGAAGTTCAGTTACCTATTACAGACCCATATCTATGCTCCCGATTTTTCGTAAACTGTTCGAGCAGCTGATGAAAATACACGTGGTGTCATTTCGATTATAACTAAAATCAAATTTTTCAGAAACGAACAATTTGATTTTCGCAAAGGCAAATCTACTAAAGGCACTATTTTGAAATTGTGTAGTGAGATAGTGACCAACGCTTCAGTAGCCATACTGCAGCATTTACTGATGATACGGCATATGATAGTAAAAGTATCTTTGACTCAGCGATTCAACAACAAATTGATTTAAACATTCTGCGGTAGTGCTTCGCGGAACTTGCATTACTTAGAAGCAGCAGAACAAAATTTATGATTCATATGTAGCTTAGAAGGTCTCTGTCCACTTGATTGTGATGTTATCTTTCACTCTAGCTCATGCACAAAATTATTTTTATCAGTCCCTACTTGTGGCAAAAATGACTACGAAGAAGATTTAGTGTGCCGTTAAAATAGCAATGAGATAAGAATTTGCCTGGAAACTACACGTTGAAGAATTAGAAAGATGTATACAATCTGACACTCGCTGTATGTATCTTCTAAAAATTCATTGCTCAAAAAATGATTTTTTACGGACTAGTGCACTCCAAACTTCAATACGGTATTATGTTTCAGCAAGAGGTGTAGGATTTGGTTTATTATTTATGGAATACAATATCTTCCAAATGATCGCCTCGGCTTTGCTTGTAGACCCTCATACTTTTCTCGAAATTATCAATTACTCTTTCACATAATTGGGGAACTATTTCGGCAAAGGCGGCTTCTATGTTCGCCTTCAGAGCTCAAATTGTTTGCGGATGGTTGGCTTACACCTTGCTTTTAGCACAGTCCCAAAGACTGAAATCGAATGGTGTTAAGTCACACGATGGGTGTCTCCGAAATGCGAATTTACGTAGCAAGGAAACTTCGTGAGCAATAACTCGATTGTTTCTCAATTTGTATGGTACTTAGCACCATCTTGTTAAAAGTAGCGGTCGTCCGTATCCATATCGAGCTCAAGTCCCGGCCACAAAGAATTGTTTATCATACGAGTATTTGGCTAGTGCGTTCCATTGACCGTAATGGCTTTTCTGGCCTCATTTTCGAAAAGTAATGACACGTCCGGTCTATAAACGGCACCAAACATTGGGTCTATTAAGATCTCCTGAATCATTTGTGGATTTCCGCTGCCCCAGATGTGACAATAGTCGCCAATGTGGAAATTGCCCTCATCCGAAAACACGATTTTCTTGCAAAAATCGATGTCAGGATGCACGTTTTCCAGGACCCAATACGTTGGTGGTCGGCCGGCTTCAGTTCTTGGATTATTTGAACTTGTACGCTGGAGACCTAAATCGTTCGTCAATATTCGATGCAATACCAAATGTCTGTGGAGAGAACGGTGATGAATGGAGGTGCTTGGGTCATTTTCGACACTTCCCTGTACTTTCGGGGCATACGAGGTGTGTTCAACAAATAAAGTGAGTTTTGAAATTTCGCAGGCAACGTACTTCCGATTATAGATTTTTGTTTTTGCTGTGTTGGTACACATGTCCCAATCATATGTTCACAGTTGCAAGTATATAGCATACTCGTACTTAGTTTGGTTTTGACAGATAGAAAGGCTAGACGTGGGTTGATGTGCTCGGCAATTTTCAATTATTATAAAAAAATGGAGCAAAGAATTTTGCATACGGTGAGTCTGCTCTAAGAAAAAAAATGTTTACGAGTGGTACAAGCTCTTCCAAGATGGCAGAGAAGATGCCAATGACGAACCTCGCTCTGGATGCCCCAGCACATCAATAAAAGATGATAACGTCGAAGTTGCGAAGAAAATGTTTTAGAAAATTGTCGAATTATCATAAGAGAAGTTGCTGAGGATGTTGGCATATCGGTCGGCTCGATGTCAGCGAAGCTTGTTCCGAAACTTCTTAATTTTGATCAGAAGAACCGTCGCATGAGCAGTGCTCAGGAGCTCTTAAATGAAGTGACCATGCGACTTTTTCCTGTTCCCAAAACTGAAGAGACCTATGAAAGGACGGGGATCTGCAACGATTGAGGAAAAAGAAACGTCATCGCTGGAAGAGCTCAAGGTTCTAGGTTCGAGCACTGGGTAAAACGTTGGCGCAAGTGTTTTATATCTGAAGGGTTTTACTTTAAAGGGGACAACATAAATATTGATGAATAAATAAATAAGTCACCTTACTCTTTGAACACACACGTTTCGGCCTTTTCACATTTTGTACTGAGCCCGTCTCTTAGAATTTGTTGATTATGTTGCGCACTCACTTCTCGGAAGTCACATGATTAAGTGCAAAATTGGCACGAATTTTCCGCACTGTTAACGCGATTGAACGTGAATTTTCAAAATATAATTCAACGATGTGGATTTTGTAGTCGTACGCTAATAGTTCAGCTTCATTCGCTCTACAAAGAGTCCGAACATTCCAAGTGCACAGCCAAAGGTCGTTACCCATTAACCACTTGCTAGTTTGCTTCACAACATATAGTGACTTAAGTAATTCGCCAGCTAACCCAATGACGCAACCCGCTACCTGTAGAGATCTTATGTGAGATACGAATACGTTTCTCGGTCATCATCTACCAATGTCTTGAACTAAGATCCGGAACCACCACATTATACATATTTTAGTTGACAAACAATTTTCCAAATCAGGGCTGTTTCTTTTTCGTCCTTTCCGCATCATTGCTGTAATTTGACTTTTTTTATAATAAGCGCGCGCTCAAGATATTTGAGCACCCTTAAAATGTTGGTACACAGCGCGAGCTAAGGAAGCTTAAGGAGGAAGAAAAGAGAGGTACCGATATACATTGGTCTTAAATGTTTGGCAGTTATAGAGAGCTGGGCAGGGCATTCCATAAGCGACTTGTACGCCTTAGGAACGAATCATGATAGTACGTTCGAAAGTGGGCTTGATGCTATACTGATGAGCATTTATAGCGAGATGGGTGTCACGGTTGTAGGATTGAAAGGGCGGAGTGCTACTGACGATTTCAATGGAGCACTGGTAGTGGTTTAAATTGCGATAAAACAAATTGAGACAGGAGACATTAGGTAGGCGTTCGAATGTGTCAATTGACTGACTGATATTAGTATCACCTATGAGGTAGGTGCAGAGATGTTTTAGGAGCACCTGACTACATGTGGACATTGTACCTCAATTTTGGGCGGATGAATGCCTTAAATATTGAGGCAAGATCAGAGGAGGTGAAATATTTCTTACAGCGCTTGAGGAAACCTAGACATTTCGCAGCATTTTTGGCGACATCGAACATGTGGTCATTCCAACGTAAGTTGTCACTGACACATATACCGAGAATGGACAGTTTATCGGTTTCGATGATGCAGGTGCCATTTATGGATAATGGCCTTAAAGACAACAGATCACAGTGGAAGCATAAAATTCTACTCTGTTGATAGTTGCACAATTGGTTATGCTACTAACATTGGAATTTAATGTGCTTGACATACGCTGGCGTTACCGTTCTACAGCCGAAGAGCAAGGGCGTGAGTCTGAGAACGCATATGAAAAGCAGAGAGTACTATCATCAGCAAAGGAATATATTGGATATCCGAGGCAACTTGAATTGAACGTTCCGAAAGGTAATTTCTAATCCATTGAAGAAGAGAGTCATCGATCCCAAAAGCACGCATTTTCGACAAGAGAGTTTGATGCCAAACTTTGTCAAATGCCTTAGAAATATCAAGTGCAACTAGCTTTCGACAGTTTGATGTACGCTTTGCTTCCACTTTTTGGTGAGACATGCCATCAAATCACCAGTGGACCTGTTTCTACGGAAACCATATTGCAGTATATTGAGAAGTTTTCATGTACCGAGATATTTCATGAGCTGACGATTTATCAGCGTTTTCATGACCTTAGGGGGAAGCGACGTAAGTGCAATGGGTCTGTAGGAGGAGACCGCAGAAGACTCGCCTTTTTTACGTGCTCTGCTCTGAAAGAGTCCTAAAGTGTAGGATTGATGAAAAAGCTAACGCAGTGGTTTTGCCGGCGTGGAAGGAGAGATATACCATGTTGACCAGCGGATTTGTGTATGTTAAGATGTAAAGTATTCTTGCAACTACATGACTGCGAAAGTGGATTCGTTCCGTTGGAGATTCGAGGTACTCAAGTGTAGGCGGAGACAAAGCACAGCGCTGAAGTGTTGATTTTTCCACAAAGTGTGCGGCAAGCAGATTGGAAGCTGACAGCTGGAATGTCGTTATAATTAAGCGTTGGAGGATGAGCCAGAATTTCTAATACTTTTGACGAACGATCAAAAATTTTTACCATCTTTGGGACATTGTTTTATCTTTTCTCTCTATTTTTGGTCGTATTGAAATTTCACACGCTAAAGAAATATGTTGCAGTCATTCTTGGCTCGTTTGAGATTTTCTCGGTTTTCTTCTGTAGCGTTGGTCTTGAAATACATTTCTCTAACTCTGATAGCCTCCATACACGCCTTTTCCTTCGATTTGATACTCTTCATCCGATGAGATATAAACGATCTCCTTCCAAAGAGAATGGTGTCCGTGATCATATCAGCAGGGGCGTCCACGTCGTTATCGAGGAAACATAACGCCCAGTTAAAATTCCAAAAGAAGCTGTTAAGTCCGCTCCAATTGACTTTTTAGGAATCTTTTCTCTAACTGTGTGGTCGGTGTACGAGTTTGCTGATATAATACAGTGATCCGACGAGCCTAGAGAGGATAGCACATTGATCTTGTATTTGTCAGGGTAAGAAGTTAAAAAGAAGTCCGGGGTGTTGGAGGTAAGACTATCAACGTCTGATATTCGTTTGAGATGGTGTATGTGTGGATGGTGATATAAGCAAACAAGTTCTGAAATACATGCATTCAATCAAATTAGACCTTCGTTGCCTATCTGTTAAGAGATCTCGAGGGAAGCATTGTAAAAGTCGTCAAACCTATTGCCTTGTCATTTGCGTGAGATTCCGACCAAGGTTATGGTAGCAACATATCAACATAACACTGCAATGAAATGATCTTTGTTGCTCTGTATGTCCTTTGGAGTTCTGCTTTCTGGAGCTGGTTGCTAACTTGGTTCAAGAGCATTACACACCAGTATCACATCAGTTTTTTAACACCATAGTTACCACTTGCTTTAAATCAACGATTCCTGGTTGGTGGTCTTTACTTCTCTGCATTGAACTATTGGACGAGTACTTCATTCGATTCATAATATCGCTTTTAGTCTACGTATCAATATGTTTCAGCCAATAGATCATAATCTGACATTTTAACCTCCATGCAGGTCAAATTTGCTTATTAAATTGCTTTATAATACATATTATGTCAAAAAACAACTCATTACCACTACGATACCTCGATCACGAATATTTCACGGAAAATGTCATTACAGGACATGAGTAATAAAATATTACTCGTTTGCCTGTACTTGTATGTTATATTCGCTTCAATTGGCTAGGCCTAATGGTTATTGTCCATTGTTGTTCAATGTCCCTGCTTTCAAATTTTAATAATTCAAATATCCTTCATCGTAAATATTACTCTCACTTGTATGTCCCAAAATTACTCCCCAGGTATGGATATTTTTTTTTGTTTTCTACTCAGACTTAAAAAGCTAAATCAATAGACAACAACACGTAACCTTGGATAACAACAATTCGTTGGAAAATTCGTAATTTGCGTGCCAAAGGGCATTTATGTCGAATAAAGCTAATTTCATGAACATCACTTAGTCGATGGTAATAAATTACTTACCTATCTAATTACGAGTTTGTAGGACACTTAGCGTTATTAATTACGTACGCTACTCTCTGTAGAAGCTTTTCAATAAACTGCTTCGCCTTTTTTTTTTTTCGTCAATACCAGAATATACAATAATAAATCACCAAAAAACTATTCAAATCGATTGTTCATTCGAAAATTCCACCGAAATTCAATTCATGGAGACCAGACCAAATAAAATCAAACAATTCTGGAGAGGAACGATTTTGGAATACACAAACCATACTGTTTATATCTGTATCTTAAGTAAATATTTATAGATTCGCGAAGCTTCTATTACCAATTAATGTCGATGAGATTTTTGACTTGATGATGACCGCTATATGGCGGGCTATAACATAATTTATGAAAATTATTCGAATTCCAAAATTGGCAGATTTTCAAATGTTGCCCCATAAACTCTGCATAAAATGATATTGAATAAAAAATAGATATGCGATTAACCATTAGTCCTTGGCGGAGTTTTGTTATTCATCTTTTCTAGGAAAACTGATAAATCGGTATCTACTCGTATTTCGTAGCAAGGCTGCAATTCCGAATTTTTGATCATAAACAATAACATTGGCATTGAAAATGTCAAATGACATTTCTGCGAACGTCCTGTATACTGCCCGTGTTCATTTCACTTAATAGACACACGCGCAGTAGCTGTATATATTTCGGGCCTCTTTCGACTCTGTACGAGTAGATAGAAAAGCTCTTTTCTCTGTCTTTGAAATTTGAAAAATAATAAAAGACATAAATGATTTATTGAATTCATTCAAAAAAATATTTAAAGCCATTTAGTATTTAAAAATAGGTTTGAGCCACCACGGCTGCGTCGTGCATTCTGGAGGTCCTATTTTCGACCGCTTTATCGAGCATTTGGGGGCGTATATCTGGTATTACTCAAACAATGTTTTGTTCCAAAGCGTCAATCGCTGGCGGTTTATCGGCATAAGCAAGTGACTTGACGTACCCCCACAGAAAATGATGCAATAGCATCGCATGACATTGGTGGCCAATTGACGGGTTTTAAATAAAGCGATGTTCTCGTTGTTACATAGTATGGAATGGAGCACTATCCTTTTGATCCACATTAAATCCCTATTAAAAAGTCTGACACTGCAAATACACCAACAGAAACCAATAGACGGATTCGATATAAAGGCTTTGATATACACTGGCGACCTCGTACTCTTAGCAGAATCACCCGAATCGCTTCAGTTAATGATAAATAGACTACGCGACTACTATCTACTCGTACACTGGAATCTAACTTAGCAAAATCTAAAACGATATATGTACATACCATATGCACTATATACAGAAGTCAGGATATGGAAGTAGGTTAGGTTAGGTAAGAGTGGGTGTTGGAGAAACTAAAAAATTAAGCCTATTGGCCTATTATGATGACACGTGGATCTGTGATCTCCCTACTCTTGGAACCATTCTGAGCTTCTAATGAAGCGTAGGAGACTGTTAAAGTCTATATTGTTTAGATCGCTTAAATCATTATAGAAGAAATCTCCTAAGTGGAGTTCTTTGGGAGAGAGCTGGGCATGTACAGAGTAGGCGGGGGATTGTCTTCTCCTTCTCCTAGTCCTTGGAGCTTCTGCAGAAATCATTTGTAAGGACACAAAACCTTCTTGCATACTTGCCTATATGACAGTGTCCAATGATGACACCTAGGATAACGCTGAGATATTTCCAATTTCGAAAGATCAAACTCTTAGAGCTATTCAAATCCAGCTTAGGTCAGAATTGTTTGGTCGCTAGACATGTTGACCCATCAGTTGCCATAAGTTTCCACGTAGCGATTAGTATATCGATGATACCATCTTCAGGTAGGATAGGTAGAGTCGAGTTCGTTGAACCTACAATTACCGAGAATATGTCTGTGGCCCGGTACCCAACACAGGTAAATGTTGAATAGCTTTGCCATCTCCCGGTAATTAAGGGCAGTGTTAGAATTTTGTGAGACTGAGTCCAGGGACTGGATTGCAGCCTGATTATCCCTTGCAGTTATTACATTTTTCTTCAGCCAGGACAGGACTTCTTTAATCACCAAAATTACCGCCTGGAATACGCTATAATGATTTGGGAGGCGGAAGGAATGGCTTAGATTTAGCTTATCGACCCCGCCATTACTTTTAGATCCATCTGTGTAAAAGTGGATTGAATTGCCTTCCATGAAAGCAACTACCTCCCAGAAGGATCTAGAGGGGATGCTTACATGAAAGTCTTTGTCAATCCAATATTGGGAAATGGTGTAATCGATGTTCTCTCTGGAAGGATTTCTAGTGTAATAAGAATATTAGCGTGGCCAAATATTTCATTTGTCCACTATGTTGTCGCATTGCCAGCTGAAAATATCGAGAGTGAAGCATAATATCCAGTACCGCTGAGATGGTAGTATATAAAGCTCCCCTTATGTACAGACATGCTGTCCTTTGGCCTTTGCTTAGTTTGCAGCAGTGAGTATCGATCATATGAGCGAGACGTGTAGGCCCCATTTGTACCCAATGGCTCTTTTGGAAGAGATCAGAGCTGCTGTAGCTTTCTTTACACTTTCTTAAATATTAGGTTTCTAGTTTGGTTATCTAACAAAAATAAGACACAGATATTTCGCTGTATCTCCAGAAGACTAAGCTGGTACCATTGATTGAGGGAAGGTCGACGATTGGATAGGAAAGAAAACAAGATCAATTTTATGTTGGTTTACTCTCAATCCACAGTGGTCCACCCAACGGGTTAATCTGATAAGATTTAGCTGTGGGAGTTCTTTATTGGTATTAAGATGCTTTCCTGGGACGGCTATAGTAATAACATTCGCATAGGTAATCTATGTCCAAGAATGCAACCATTATATACTCTCTATAATGTTGGAATCGTTCAATGTGGCAAGCCAGTGAATGTATACATTTCCACCGCCTTTCCTTTGCAGTAGACAAGTTAAGCCGTAGACAAAAGACGTGGATCAATTCTAGATCGTATGCAGATATCGATCAGTTATTTGAAAGCATTCAGAATGAAAAATGATAGACTTATAAGCCTGAGGTCCTTTGGAACAACATGAAAACAATGAAAGCTTCATTAACTTCTTTCCATAAGACGGACGGGAGTGTAGATCATTTCTACGCAACTATCACTATAACTAGCGTTGGATAGATAATATCTGAGGACCTTTGCAGCTCGTCAAGTATTATTCCATCCGGACCAGTAGATTTGAGTGTTTTGAAGCTATGCTGCGCCCAGAGCAGCGTGTCTCTTGTAAACAGACCGTGAATTTTAGTCGCGTTTACAGTAATCCTGCTATGATTGTTACTGGCCGTGTATAAGGACCTTAAAGGAAAGTGGGGGGTCAGTAGCAGGTTGAGTGACTCATCATTTGAGGTCATCCAAGAACCATCGGTTTATTTCAAACAGCTAGGCATCATAGGATTTGCAGAGAAGAATTTTCTTAGCCCAGGTGCCTCAAAGATTTCTGTTATTTTGTCACAGAATAACCTCCAGGATTGTCGCTTTGCATTCCTCAGTTCTTTTTTTCTACATTTTGAGGGATTCCTTGTATAAGTCGCAGTCAGTCACTTTTCTCGTGCTTTTTGCTTGCTTGAAAAGTTTGCGGCAAACAATTCTAAGCGGTCCCAATGCTGATGTTCGCCAGTGCGGCTTTTTCTTGCCTCTAAGTTGAATAAGAGGACAGGAAGCAGCCATTGGCTGATCGAGAGCCAGGGTGAAATCTTTGACTTTCATGTCAAGTTCATTGGTGTTACGCGAGATACTTAAGTGTTCAGAGGAGAGTATTTTTAGAAGTGTTCCTCTGTTTGTGAGCTTCAGATAATTCCGGAATGCTAATTGTCGGGGAAGAGCACCATTCAGGCTCTGTTGGATATATCGGTGATCTAAAAAGTTTGTTAGCATTTGAGTGATGTTGTCGGAGACAAGACTGTTATCCTTATCAGTTGCTTGCTATGAAAGTGGGCTCATTGTCTATGTTTCCAATATAATGTAATCCAATAAAATGACGCACTCGTTGGTCTCGGTACTGCTCCATACAATGTGATTGATGAAGCCAGTTCTTAGCCTTCCGGCTTCCAGCACCACTCTTTCTAAGTTGTCAACAGGGAGAGGCTCAACATGGTCGTGACCACAATATGCCGATGCCAGCCAGTACGTGTCTTTGGCAGTCTCTAGTCTGGCAACGGTTATGTCGGGCTCGCTGAGGTTAGGAAGTACTAACATAACATATTACGATTACGTTTCACTAATATACAAGATTTAATCTTACCTTTGTCTCTTGTATAGAGCGAAACGTAATTACGAGTAGGTGTCCCAGGTCTATGAACTACTCCTATATACAATCTATGGTTTCTGGATTAGGGTGATGTCTTCTGCGTTTTTGGATAGACGCAGAATGATTGCGGCCGAAACTGTAGCATTATTGATACAATCTACCTGAGGAATCTACACCACGGTATTGTTCGAGTCCTCCGATTCTGAACATGTGCCCAAGAGCTGATCTGATGATGTGATCGTAAGGAATCTCTTCTTAATTCATCATCGGTTTCCATATCCAACAGGGTATCAGAGGTGGAAACCGTCGGCTTAGTTGTTACCTCAGATAAGTTGGAGTCACCGCTATCCATTTCAGGAAAGGATGTCGGAGATTGCCTACCAGCATCCTCCCTTAGGTTTATTGACTCGAAACCGAACCAAATCATGCCGTTGGTATGCAATAGAGGGTTGAAGGATTCCCAATTGATCACAGTTAACCTTCATAAGAGCCCAATCATGAGTCGGAATAGTCGGAGGTTACTGAGCCTGATAATCTCCAGAACGTTTTCTGTTCAGGAGGGTATATCCTCCTTAGGCACGATCTCGACGTTTGCACCCGGTCAAGCCTGGAAGTAAGGCTTTAATATTCTGCTTGAAATATAAGTTATCCAGAGACAATATTACAATAATTTATACGGCGTAGTCGTGGGATTGGCGATTGTATGAAACTAAGTTCATAGTTTGAGGAATGGAAACATCTTCCCGAAGGTTGATTAAAATCTTTGGTCTATACAGTCGCCATTTGGTGAAATTTTTTCTTGCTTTTGTTCTATATCATACATTAGTTTAGCGATGGTATGTGAGGTATTCGATTATGGCACTTCCAATATCCCACGTCCATATAAGAACCCGAAATCAGTCTTATAAGCATCTTCTTCCTCTTGCGGAACCTTGTTTTTGTCAGTAGGAGTTTTTTGGTCGCTGCGGCTTTTCTGTAGTCTTGATGCATTGATCTGTACAAGAAACTGTGCAATATACAATGACTTTCTTTTGCCTAGAATTTTCGCCTAAAATTTCAAAACATTACCAATTCATATTATAACGGAAAAAAATTGCTTTTTTTTTGCCACGGTCAACGGTGTAATATACCGCCTTAGTATCTGTGAATCTTCTCGTTTGATAAATTCATTTTGTACACTGGTAAGAGTAAGTTGAAGGAGAGTGCTTTCGTCAACATTTTGAAGAAATATGCCCAACGTACACTACTAGAATTGTAGGAATACCTTTAAACAAATTCCTTCAATTGAAAGCGGTTATTTTGGTACTGAGACCGCAATGGTCACAGTCATGCGTTGACCGCTTATACTACATATATTGGTTCATGCCTGCCAATTCTATCCATATGTCTCAGAGATGGAGATTCAAACAGAGGGCGAATTGCTAAATAACACTAGTCTGACCTGAGCAATTTGCTCTGGGATTTTGAGCATAATGTCCTCAATCTTTGTGTCGACCAAGAAGAGGTCTGGGTAGTCAAAAAGGCTGCAGGGGGAGACCGCCTCCTTGTGGGATTAGTTATACCAATGAGGAATGACTCGGTAAATAGCAAACCATACACCAGCTCAGTTCAATATAACCAGACGAAAGTATCCAGGATGAAGAGAATCTCAGCATCGTCAGCCCGATTTTCGAGAAAGGAGGCCCTCTAAACTGTGCAGCTTATAGACACAGCAGCCTCCTCCACTTCATGCAAAAGATTTTATCTTCTTCTCTATATGATTATAGGCCAAGTTGAGCGAATGAACAGCGCCGCTTCGTTCTGGTGTGATGATCCTACTGGATCGCTATGGGAATTTCGAAGGAGAGATATATATGCATGAAGCAGTTACAATTGCAAAAGCACTCAATGTCGTAAAGTACGGCATTATCTTAGATAGCATATCACGAAAAGCAACAAAACTTAAAGTACCCAAGTGAAAATCCTGATAATTTGAATAACATTTTATTGTTATTCTTCCTTTTTATTCAATCTTTTGGGATTTAAATGAAAGGTATAGTTGACCGTCCTTTAATCGGGCTCTACCTTGGAGCATTCTGAGTCTGAACGAAAGATACAGGAGAACTTCCGCACTAAGGCGACTTAAGTCCTAAGTCGGACCCTAAGTCTCTCTCATTCTTCCGCGCATCCAATTGCAAAATGTAAATTAAGTATTTAAGTATTTAATTTAATTACAGTTAATTACAGTTAATTACCATAGTTTTGCCGTATATCGTCTTGAGGATGTTTTCAGTCCTTGTTACTTAAAATGCCTCGAGTATTTAGGCAGTTCAAAATATTTGTCGGTCTGTTCATTTTTACGAGTATCTCACTGGTTAAAGAATCTGAAAACTTTCCAAATTAAATTTTTATCTCTAATTTGAGACGCAACAAAGATCTTATCTTGTTCATTGCCATCAAATGTTCACTTGTTGATTACAAGTGAAGTACAAATCCGGTGCAACGGACAACAATCAAAAATTATTTTTCCACAATTTGTTCGTGTACTATTATACACAAAATTATGGATAATGCACACATACATATGTATATATTTGTACTTTGTGCAATAAAAAACTAGATTAGAAATTTGTGGTTGTAATCTGTAGTTTGGTGAAATAGGCCACTGTTGACTTGGGCTTCGATTCATTAGGGACTGGAGCACTACCTAGAGTATCATAAGTCCACTACGATGTAAGCAAGAAAGCTCTTTTGCTTTGAGCGAAAAATCCTGCGAGTGATATTTGGTCCGGTGGCATCGACAGAATGTGGAGGAGAAGGTATAACGAAGAGCTATATAGATTAGGTCATTTAGAGCTCATAGACGCCAAAGGATCTTCAATTACACCGCAGAGAGACCTTACCTAAGGGGCTGCAGTCAACTTATTGTACGTTACTGGAGGCCCAGCACCGCCGTTGTCTGAAAGAATTGATAGCTTGAATCAACACAACACCGTGACAGATACAGAGCACAGAAGCTGCGTCTATTTGGATTACAATCAGTTGTAAGCTGTAGATTAAGGTTCGGACTACCCACTTGGGCGATAAAGGTCAAGATTTCCTTCTTTAACCCGACCAATATGAAGTAAAGTAAGCAATATTTAAACTAAGATACCGGACGGTCCTATATGACGAGCAACGAGGAAAAAACCAGTTCATAAAATTTCGTCATGGCGACTACGCTCGCGTGCACCTGGGCATTGGATGGAAAAGTACTCTTTTATTGGTCAAAAATTTCCATTTTTCCTTCGAATCGTCGTTGAACCAACATCCCAGAAGGTGCTCTTACAATACTTGAAGTTTATTTGTATTGCGTCAGAGAGGCTCTCATACTTGTTATCTCAAAAAGATTTCATTTTTTAGGCGATGTTATGCTTAAGCAGCTTTCTGGCGATATTGTAGAAATTTAAAACCACTTCGAAGCGTATTTGACAACAACTGATGATCCCGTTCAATTCCCACATATTTTTCCAGCATTTTTTAGAATTCATAAGTTTTTAAAACGTCGAGGAAAAATAGTACATGTCCCTACGATGGGTGTTTTGGTGCTGTAGAAATGGGGTAACCACAGAGAGGTGTCAACTTGGTGATGCCCAGTGTTCGTTACCATCGGGTACGATATCCATCCAGACTCGGCTTACCGAACTTATAAGTACGAGGGCTGACCAGCAGACAAACATAGCAGCACTATAAAAGGGAGAGCGGACTAATTCCTCAAATGAAATCAACGGTTAAGTAAAATCCCAGAATAAGACAAATAAGTCCTTATCCGAGCTACTCCGATGTATTTGAAGCAGAGGCCGGTAAAGATTTCCGAGGCTAAGTCAGAGTCTTAGAAAAGCGATGATGGCAGATGTGTCCTTAACACCCGAACGGGTTACTGGCTCCGAGCTAACCGACCTAGGATGCGGACAGATCAACTGTTGACGTCCCCTGCCAACAAAATAAGAACAACGAACTTCGGATATGATGGTAGACCAACAACTAAGCGGAGGTCCTGGACTGCCACAAAGCAATGTTACCGCCATATAAAAAATGCGATGACATGGACCGGACAAAAGGAGGATGAAAAACTGCGACATTTTCCACGGCGATTCTTATTGAAGAATAAGGAAAGAAGTCTTGAGTTTCCGACATGTTAACGAGCGCCTCGAAATAATCCGTAATAACGCAGAATTTACCAACATTAGCCTTATAGGCACACGCCCCCACAGAATAGAAAAAAGATAACAACAAAAAGGCTTCTATGAGCTCTCGGAAAAGACCTACGACTAGTGTCATATTTATGCCATTAAAATTTGTCCTCCGCGACTTTAATACCAAGCTAGAAACAGAGAGCATCTTTGATAGTTCTGTCAGGAAGTATAGCCTGCACGACACCACCTCCGATAACGGATTCAGGCAGGCGGGGCGAAACATTGTCGCAGCTAGCACGCGGTTCCCATATCTCGATATTCAAAATGAGACCGGGCGATATCCTAATCAATCATCCGTTAACCAGATCGATGCAAGATACTCCTCCAGTATTTTAGAGGTCCGAATTTCCGTGGGGCCAACATCGACTCGGACCACTACCTTGTTGTAGCCAAGGTACGGTTGCGCATACCCCTACTATCGCAAAGCAAGCTAATACTGTGAGGAAGTTTGACGTCGGACGGCTACAATAGCGAGAGATCGACAACTCCTTTTTCTGATAGAGTCTCCCTCTATTAAAGACCACTGGTAGCGTTGCCAAAGCGTCATCAGAGATGCCGCCTCTGATGTGCTGGGTTTCACTCGACCACCACAACGAAGCCCCTTGCTTGACGACAAGTGCCAGCAAGCACATGCAGCTATGTAAGTGGCTGCGTAGAACTATTACGGTTGCTCACGAGCTCTACAAATAGAAGAGGAGGGATGAACACCGGCTTCTCCGGAGAAAAGCAAAGAAGCACAAGAAGCGCGCTGTTGGGGAAATTGAGAAATGCTACTCCAGTAATAAAATTCGGAAGTCTTAGCAAAATTAAAAAAAAAACATGCAACGACACAAACTCCGAACCGAAGCCTGTAGTGACGAACAAGGGAGCTTATTAGTAGAGTCGCAGTCGGAGCCAATACAAGCAGAATTAACATTTCAACCTGAACGACGTAGATCAACAATTCCGTTCACTCGACCTGGATGAAGTGAAGATAGCTACATCTAAGTCCAACAACAAAGCTGGAGGAGATGACATGACTGCCGAGCTCTTTAAAGCGACAGTCGATGACTTGATAGGGAGTATACACCAACTCATCTGTAAAACATGGTCGGACTAAAGTATGTCCGATGAATGGAACCTCAGCATTGTTTGTCCGATCCATAAGAAAGGAGAGGGTCTGCACCAACTATAGAGGCATCGGTCTTCTTAATATCGCCTACAAGATCCTATCTGTCGTATTGTATGAACGCCTGATGCCATTCGTCAACAACCTGATTGGTCCATATCGGTGTGGCTTTAGGCCGGGAAAGCCCACCATCGGCCAAGTATTCACACTACGACAGATCTTTGAAAAAAAAATCCATGAGCTCGAAATCGATACACACCACCTATTCATCGATTTTAAGACCGCGTATGACATCATCTATAGAAATGGCTATATAAAGCAATGCCTAGTTTTGGCATCCCTGCCAAACTCGTCTGTTTGTATAGGATGACGGTGAAAGGATCGGTAAGTGACGCGCTGTCTTGCGATTCGCTTAACATCATTCTTGAAAGATTAGTTCAAAACTCACGCGCCAACACAAGAGGGACAAGCTTTCAAAAGCCTGTCCAATTACTCACATACGCCGATGATATTGACATAATCGGACGAGGGCAGCGTGATTCAGTAGCGCAACATCGTTTGACTTTGACTTCTTGATGCAATGCCATAAAATCCGAACGTTAGGAACATGCTACTAGAATGATATGCTCGATTGTTATCCTTTTTCATAGAGAATCGCAGGTTATATTCCATTAGCACCATACTATGTAACAGATTTCCAGTAATCGATGGCTTACGTATTTCAAGGTCTATGAGAGTGTAAGTAGTATGCCCTCTAAGGATATACGATATGTACATGCGTATATGACCTACTTCGTTGAACCGATCCCGAATACTTTTCAAACTGTTGCTAGGACGCAATTCGAGGATACATGCTCAACTCGTGTCTAGTAGTAACTACTAGCATAAACGGCTAAAAAAGGCCCCTTAACACACTTCGGTGGATAATTTCTAAAAAAATCATCACGTAGTTCCCTATAATCCAATCTATAATATAGTTTATGTATGTATATAGTCTTTGCAAAGGTCTCTCTATATTTTCTATATTTCCGCGAATCATAACTCTGAGACAATACCACTTATTGCCAAAATGTTTCCTTCTAATCTTATCGCTGTGTTGGTTTTTTTTCTTTTTCGTTGTGCACCCAAACAACCTAAGTCATATACCCAAATAATGCTCCAGACCAGTTTAACTCAAACAGAATGCTATCACATCATATTTCATCAGATAACGACAAAAATGACTGACGGTAGCTTTTATTATTATTTTTTACTTTTTTTTTTTCTTAGATTAAGCTATGATATGCCACCAACTTCGACATTAGAAACTGTTTTACTAGCAAAAGTGCTACCTCATCCAAATACTATCAACAACACCACAGAAAAGATGTGCCTTTCATCGCCTACAGATACTACCTCGGCGGCCTTCCGAAGAGCCTCATGTAACAACTTGGACCAAAATACAGTGGAACCGATCACAGAAACAGCAGACTGTAATTTAAGGCATAGGAAAAATTCATCACTATCAGCGATTCCAACAGATGCCATAAGGATCACCAAAGTGCTAGAAGATACCAATAATAATAAAAATAAAACCAGTGTAGATACAACTGAGCATGAGAGGCATGAATCGTATGCCGAAAAAGCAATAAGCACAAATGTTACTGCATCAACAAGTAGTGATGATGACAGTGTGGAGTTTAAACCACAAATCAGATGGCCCGATTTAATAGCGCAGGTGTTTATACATGTCGGAGCTTTGTACGGAGTGTATCTGCTGTTCTATGCGAAATTCTATACATTTATATGGGGTAAGTAAATATGTATTTTGAAATCAATTCTTATTTTTCGTTTAGTTAAAGATAGCTTTCACTTGTTGAGAGCAGCTTTTAATTCGGCGCAGTTGTAGGTACGTCATGTTTTATACTCCCATTCAGGTCTTCTTCCAATGAAGAACACACGGCGACAATTGAACCAAAACGTATTAGCTTTTTTAACTATTTACAGTAATGCACAGCTTATAGAATCACTACGTGCTTAGAATTAACATCACAATCAGGTTCAAGGCCTCAACCAACTTGTTTCAAGGTTCAAGTTTATTTCAAGTTTATTTCAAATTAGCGGATTGTACAATTAAGAATATAGGCTCTTTTGCAAGTACATATTTCAATTATACCCTAAATTCTAAATTATATAGTTAAAAATATAATATATGTAAAATAGAAAAAGAAAAACCACAAGAATATGTGCAAAATTACACAAACTTGTTGCATTTTTTCAAATAGCCATCATATTTTGAATAAATTTATCTAATCGTCGTTTCGTTGATTGTTTGTGGCCAATATTGCCTCAGAGACTCTTAAAAGGGTTGAAAAGAGAGTATCATACGCCTGATTTCGTATGGCAACAAGTTGCAAGACGGCTACTTTCTGGATATTTATGACAAGGGGGAATTAAAATACCGGTCCTGGAAGATCTCGGAAATTGCAGCTTAACCTTTGTTTTCTCACCAGATTCATTTTTCGTATAGTGTGTACCATAGTTCTACGCAGACCTAAATACTCGTAACACGAACATAAAAAAGAGATGTCATTGTTTGGGAAAGGTAAAGCATAAATAATTGAACAAATTTAATTTTGAATATTTGGACATCAGCAATTTATTAACTAAAAATTATAGAAAAGTATTATTATATTACTCACTACTGAAACATCTGAAACACTTTTGAAATTGAGTAGAATATTGTAAGCATACTGGCTGGGAACAGTCCATGCACTCAAACCTTGTTTTTCTTTGTAATTTGTCCTTAGCCCAACAAAGTTTACATGAATACTTCTTGCTTGTTTTGCTAACACCTACGCCTGGGGTTGCTTCACCATTCAGAACTGATTTACCAAGGAATGCTTCAATGCCACTTCTTGATGCGAATTGCTTCACAACTTGTGCATTTTTCATCCTCTCGTCAACTTGTGGTCTGACAAGTTGGTCCACAAGTATATCAAGGAACTTACGACGAGCTGCAGTTGCTGAATTTGGCTGAAGCTTATTGTAAATAATGTACGCAGCTAGCTCGACAACGTCCGAAATATTGTAAAAGAATGCTAAAGGCCAGCGCTTGGTGCCTCTTTGCAGATATATTCTCCTAGCATCTGACTCCTTACATCAACTCCAACCTTATTATTGTTGTAAAACATTATTGCCTGGGGCCTTTTAGCTTCTCCAATAGTTTCAGTGTCATAGTGCACTGTGGACAGTAGTAAAACTGTGGACACATGGGAAGTTAACAAAACGTCATCATGAAAGCCAAAGAGCGTAGAATGTACAGGTCGGCTACGGCTTGGTAACATCTCCTTTGGTATCCTCGTATACCAACAAATGCCAATTCCCCATTCATGAGTTTTTGGACACCCCCAAGTATAGTGAAAGAATTGTCGACAACTATTGTTCGTCCAGATTTTAAATATTTGCTTGTCATATCTAGCAAAATTCGCTCTCCTTGGTTGACATCCCTGGCCTGTCCAGGAATTTTTCCGGTGTACAGCACTCCTTTCAAAGGAAAATTGTTTGAGGAGTCACATGCCCACCATAGTTTTATACCATGCTTCGCTTGTTTTGAGGGAATACCACCGGAATTTATTCAGAAAATTAAAAATACAAGTTTATTCATCTAAATCTATACTGTCCCCTTAAAAGTAATCCCCATCGACTGCAACACACTCATGGCAGCGCTTGATCCAATCCTCGAAACATTTTTTATATTCGGTTTTCGGTATGTCCAGCAGTGCTTCCTGCGATTTTTCCATTACTTCTTCTCGGTAGATGAAACGCGTTCCCCGTAGTAGTTTTTCAACTTGATTGAACAGAAAGCCAGTTACAGGGAGCCAAATCAGGTGAATTCGGTCTCTGTTGGATGGTATTGTGCGACGGTGCGATATCATGATGCAAAATCCAGGAGTTTTCTGCCCATAATTCTGATCTCTTTCGGTGAATTGCTTCACGCAAACGTCTCAAAACGCCCAAGTAATACTCTTTGTTTACTGTCTGGCCTTCTGGCAAAAAATTATGATGCACTACACCATTGTAATCCATGAAAACCGTGAGCATTGCCTTTTTTTGACTGAAAACAACGTGGTTGTTTTGGTCTCGGCTCATTTGGTGAACGCCATTCACTTGCCTGAGCCTGATGTCTGGATTGCGTGTCGTACTCATAAACCCACGTCTCGTCTCCAGTAATGATTATTTTTATGAATGTGGGATCAGATTCAGCCTCGCAAGTCATCTCTTTTGCGACGTCTTTTGGCACTAACTTTGCTGCTACACGACGGAAACCCAAATCATTGACCAAAATATCTTGGACGAATTGATAGGCAATGATCAAGTCCTCCGCTATCTCTCTGATGCTGATTGTTAATTTGTTATTAACAAGATGTTGGTTATTGACCAACATCTCTCTTACTTCATCAATGTTTTCGTCAGTTTTCCATGTCGATGGTCTGCCACTGTGTTCATCATCTTCGACTGATTCACGACCACTTTTGAACCGCTTGTGCCACTGGTAAACGACCGTTTTCTTTAGAGAATCGTTGCCGAAACACTTTTCCAACATTTCCAACGTTCGCGCATCATTAAATCCGTTTTTTACGCAAAATTTAATACTCGTACAACTTCGTTGTTTGCAAATTTAAATCCATTTCTAAAATTGTAAAAAATCACCAACACACTCAGAGGTAGATGTGCTCTTGGCTACGTAACTTTTGCAAATGCCAAGCTATGATGCTAAGATTTAGAGGGAATGTCAACAACAGATTTACCAACTTAACAAAAAAAACAGAACTCAAATCGGAATAATGGGAGCGCCACACGGTGGTGTGGTGCGGGAACTTTTCACTGGGTAAATTTTGTATGTCCTCTGTATGGGAAAAGTTGTTCATCCACAGTTATAGCGAATCATATAAAGATCCTAATGGGGTATTTAGTATTGTCCATACAATTGAAGCAGCTTTATCGATCATTTGCCTTGACAGGCGTGTCCTTTGGTCATCGACGTGAATAAAACGACTGATGGCAGAGAAACTTTTAACCGACATTTTACCTCGAAATACTGAAAGTGAATTAGTTTTAAAAATTTTTTTCATATGTGTGGGATTAGAATGGCTAACACCAGCTGCAAACAAAATTGCAAAACCTGCATACAGCTCTCTCTCATTGACTAACTGCCATACTTTCGGTTTCTCGGGTTTTTTCTCACTATTGAACTTTGCAGTTCCATCCACTGTTTTTCGATTGGCTTCTCTCATTATGATCACCACCATATCATTCGTAATCAATTTTTAAAAATATCCATTGGATTAGAAGTCAGTGAACGTTTGACATTTCCTCCAGTCTGCCTCAAAATATTATGACTTCGAACACGTGAAACTACTGGCCGTTGCTTATCTCATGATATACCATCACGAGCTAGATAACTACTACTATTTGACACTGATATAGAAACCCCTCCAACATTAGGGGCTTGCGGTTCTTCCACCTCATTCTCCACTGACTTCCACATACTCTAGACCCTTTACCATAATCCATTCCTCACTGTTAGAAGTATCCCCATCGGGAACGTAGTCTTCGTCTTGTCCATCTTCCCCACTTTTACTTTACAAAATACAAATAGAAAAATAAAAATTATACTCGTAATGTACATAGGTACACAGTACTTTGTTATGCAAATGGCCAGACCTGTGCTAGACAGAAGGGTTAAAGTGTAAGTGATTAGGTCTCCGATAGGTTATTAGATTTGCAAAAAAATACCAGTTACGATAGTTTAAGAATTGTTGAAGCGAATACTCGAAGACTGACCGTCTGAAGTTCGATAAAACACATATTGTCACAGCGATGAAAGCCGGTTCTAATTTTCGACAAAATAGTGAATCAAAAGAACTGTAGGCTAAATAGCAGTAGCTTATTTGCGTGACTAGTAGAGCTTCTGTCAGTTTTAGCCGAATGTTTATTGACATATAGTACAGCATGCGCAACGCCGTATAAATATTTCTTACAAGTAGATTTATGTGGTCACAGGCTATATGACTGTTATTCAAAAAGACTTTTACCGTCTCAGAGAAAGGAATCTTCTCTCTAGTCTATCGTTACCAATCCCTATGATCTTGTCTATCGGTAAGCGTAGGGACTTTTTGGGATTAAGTAGAAGATCATTCAGGTCTGCCCAGAGATATATTACCCATAAGTCCTCATTCAACTTACTGATACAATTCCCGATTTGTGTCCGCGAAGTCGACGAGTATATTTTGACATCATTCGCATATACATAGGTGTATCGTATAATAGAATTCCGGAGAGTTTGACTTCTTTGCAATTTGTGTTATTTTCGCGGATTTCCAAAGAGTGGCAAAGCAAGATCTAACTCGGCAGCAATTATAAATATACGTAAGGCGGTATTAGTCTGATGAATTTCAAAGATATTCCATCCAAACCTCTAGCAAAAGTTTTTTACGGATTCAATACCGAAAATGTCGTTACAATTAGTCACCATTTTGAAAACAAATCTATGATCTAAATACGTTGGGGAACTGCAACCACCATCACCATCCAAAGGGAATAATCATACCTGGTACAAATGTTGCAACGTAATTATTTAACGTGCGGAGTGATGTAGCTTACCAAGCCCCACAACGTCCCTATTCCAATCCGGAATTGAATTTCCTGTGGTTAAAATTCCATCTCCGTAAGCAAATTATCCACTACTGCTTTATTTACAGAAGCCCAAGACAGGACAGCAATTCGTCCTTTAACGAGTTTGATACGCTGTCTGATTCCGTTCAAAGAATTGTATCCTTGTATCCTCATACTGAAATCGTTATTACAGGCGATTTCAATATACACAACTCTGGGTAGCTTCGACATTCTGGACAGATAACACCTGAAAGACTGTGTATTGACATCTTCGCTGCGGAAAATAATTTAACTCAGATTATAAATGAGCCCACACGTAATTATACCAGACATTGATAGTCTTACCGTCAACACCCTGGATTTGTTCCTTACTTCTCACCCTGATAAATACACTGTTGATATGCTCTCCCCTCTAGGCTCGTCGGAGCCATTGTGTTATATCAGTTAGAGCATAAATCCCTAAAAGAGCCGTACGGCAATACGAGAAAGCCCATTGGAGCAGACTTAACACCTTCTTTAGGAATTGTAACTGGTCGTTATGTTTCCTCGATAACGACTTGGATGGCGTTGCTGATGTGATCACGGACACTATTCTCTTTTAAATGAGATTCTTTATCCCTCACCGGAAGAAGAGTATCAAACCAAAAGAAAAGGCGTGGTACGACGCGAGCTGTAGAGAGGCTGTCAGGGTTAGAGAAAAGTTTTCTCGGTTCTTCAAGACCAACCCGACTAAGGAAAACCGAAAGAAGTTCAAACGAGCCAGGAATGTCTGCTACGTAAATATTTCTCCAGCGTGCGAAATCTCAATATGAGTAAAAATTGAGGCAAAAAATATTATAATGTTCCAAAGGTAGTAAAAATTGATAGTCGTTGGTCGAAAACATTAGAAATTATGCTTCATCCTCCATCTCAACGCTTATTTACAATGACATTCCAGCTGCCAGCTGGCCTCTATCAGCAGGCCAATACGCACTTTGCGGACAGCTCAAAACTACCAGATGATACTTTGTCTCCACCTACGCTTGAGCGCGTCAATTCTAAAATGGAATGAATCCGCTTTTGCACTCTTGTAGTAGGAAGAGTACTTAAAGAACATACTTTAAGATCGTAAATCCACTGGTCCAGATGGTATATCTCCCCTTCTTCTGAACTGGTGTTCTTTCGCGCTGGCAAAACAGTTGCGTACGCTTTTCCGTTAATCCTAGTCTTTAGAACCCTTTCCGAGTAGATGGAAAATAGCATTTGATCAGCCCGTCCCTAAAAAAGGCGAATCTTATTCTCTCTCCTTCTACAGACCCATTGCACTTACGTCTCTTTTTGCCAAGGTCATGGAAACGCTGATAAACCGTCAGCTCATGAAATATCTCGAAACGCGAAAACTCCTCAATGACCGGCAGTACGGTTTTCGTATCGACAAGTCTAATGGTGATTTGATGGCATGTCTTACCGAAAAATGGAACCAAAGCGTACATCAATCTGGCGATAGCAAGTAAGTTGCACTTGATATTTATAAGGCATTTGACAGAGTCTGGCATCAAGTTCTTTTGTTGGAAATACGTGCTTTATAGAGAATTGGGACTGGAGAACATGTGGTTCCAAAAAGATGAGGCAACGGCGGATTCTGCACGATCCACAACCAAAATTCTGAGGGCTGCATTTCCGGGTCGACTGATCTCTCGTTTGGCGATTTGCATTGGCTGACAAGATCGCATGATTTAACCGTTGCAGACTTCTTTTTGTGGGGTTTTTTGAAGTCACGCGTTTATATTAACAAGCCTCAGACTCTTGAACCTCTCAAGAAATGCGAGAAAATAACACAAATCGGGCCCGAATGGTCATCAATTCTGGCCAGGGCCACTTAGCCGATAGCATTTTCTCGACTTAACGAAAAAAATTTAAGACATCAAGTAAACATAATCCAATAGCAAAACTAAATTACAAAAAAGAACTTCGGGTGACAGCTTTTACGCCACCTTGTGCTAGTAGTAGTAGTAGCAGCAGTTTGGTTATTAGTTCTCATAACCTAAATAGCCCTATCACGTCGTTTTGACGCCACGTTGGAGTTAAGGAACTCGATAATTTTGCAGACCTTTTTACATATCTGTAAGTTCAGGCTAGGCCTTTAAAAAGCGCCGGGCATTCACAGAGGAAGATAATATTGCGGTAGTGTACATATATTGAATTTGAAAGCAGGAGTTCCATTAGATAAATTTCCTTTAGCTCTGCCCACTATCTAACATGAATTTGTCAAGCGAGGAGAACAGGTTCCTTAAACTAAAACGACTACGAGCCAGTTAAACGAAATATAGACAGTAAGATGCCTCGTTACCGCACTGAGAATGAAGACACATTTTGTACAGCGCTGCAGATCAAGAACCTTTTAATTTTGATAAAACAATATTACAGAGCTTCCATGAGATAGATAGTAGAAAATTTAGGGAAAAAGATCAAAACTACCTTCCACGTCTAAAGATAGCCCGATCAACCGACAATCAACAAATACCGCCAGCAGTGGCTTTAGATCCAAGAGAAGCTGTCGATCATGACAACTTTTCTGTATAACAAACGCAAGGAACAATTCAAGGATGTCTGCTTAATTGACTTGGGGATGACACTTCATGGGTACAGGGACTCTTTATCAAGCTGAATAGGCTCAGCATATGTAAACCAATGCTGTACAGTCGTTTCACTATGCTTACCAGTGGTTCATCATCAAGAATGGCGATGTGACTTCTGCTGGTATATTTGACGATTTTCTATAAAGTGGAGTTAATTCGCCGATCCTATCTTTTGAATTCACTTGTGCAGACAACTCGATTGCCTACAGATCAGACTGAGTGGTCGAGATTATAAACCGACTCTCGCAACGTGACTTTGATAAGTTTAGAGGATATTGTGATTACTGAAAGTCGGAGATCAACTTCTTTGGGGCCTCTGCGGATACCAGAAAAACTGAGATATGTTTTTGACAATGGTACAACATGGGCAGCAACTTTCTTCTCGGAATACAGTTAGATACCTTGAAACCTGGTTTAATTAAATCTAATATTTAAACAAACGTTTAGATGTTTTTCTGGTCCGAGCCAAAGGGTGAATGTAATCTGCTACATGGCTTTAATCCGGTCTATGCTTATATTTGAATGTGCTGGGTGCTTCAACATGAGAGTAAGTTTACTGGAAAAATTTCAGATTTTTGTGAAGAACACCAAAGTCCGAGTACATAAAATCTTATCCCAGCTAAGTTTTGTACAACAGAGCGAAACTAATAAGAGCGTGCAGTGTCGTCATAAAGCATGAATTGAAAGAGTAATGACCTCGGCTTGCTACACCCAATTACGTGTATACCATACATATCAACAGAATACACGCTTCAACGGCTTGGTTTCCTCATAGGCATTAGCTGCACCGCTGAACTTTCACATTACTCGAACAGCAGTGAACAAACAACTCAGCATCCATTTGCAATGTTCCTTATTTTTAACAATTAATTTTCTTTGTATAAATTTTAATTATTTTATGTTATTAAGTCAAAAGAAGAGTCCTAACGTTAACTGAGATCGCCGGTTAGGCCCAGTAAATGTGGGTCTTATTCTTATATGTTGACAGCACATGCAACTACGGCAATAGTCACAAACACTCTATAGACACTTCGCTGTGTTCTTCACATTGTATCAATGTCATCTGCGTAAGCGAGTAACTGAACAGACTTTCTCTCATGTACTGGTGCGATGTTGGGGTACTTTTCTGATATTGAAGGTCTCAGTTTTACCATTAACGACATTGACGGAGCAATTCTCCATCGTTATCCTGCATAGTCGAATGAGCATGGCAGGGATGCCAAAAATAGGCATGACTCTGTATGTATGCTGACTTACGTGGTTTTGAAATCAGTGAAGAGATTGTGTGAAGTCCTCTACGGTTTTTTCCCAAGATATGCCGTAATATCAAAAGTTGATCTATGGTCAACTTTCCTGGCCTAAAACTGATAGGGGCCAGTTAGACTTTTGACGAAGGATCTTAGGCGTTCAAGTAATAGGGCAGATACTAGTCTGAAATATGTATATGTGATGTTAAGGAGGCTCATTCTCCCATAGTTGGAGTAGTTCCGGAATCTCTCTTTTTTACGATCGGACAAACAATTCTGAGGTTCCATTCGTGGAGAATATTCCATCGACGCAGGTTTTAGAGACGAGTTGATGAATGCTTTGTTAACAATAGCTTTGTTAACAACAGCTTTGTTAGACTTTGCTTTGCAATTGCCAGCCCGTTTTCATCTTGGTATGATGGGCGGAAATGTTGTCTGTCTTCGTTCAGGTGAATAATTCAGTCTGTGGAAATAATCCTCCTAGATTCTCTTTCCGACTATATTTCTACTTTAAGTTTTCCTTCTCTATCTGTATCGATGTCTGTTCAGGTCTTATAGTGTTGATACGTTTCTTTTACTTCTTCAAGGCTTCGATTTAGGGCTTGTCGTTCTTTTTCTTTAGCTCGTAGAGCTCGCGAGGTCCTTTCGTTCTTTGCTGTAGGGCCACTCTGTACAACCACTGTTTTTCTAGTATTACCTATCTGCATACGTCGTCGAACCACAGGTATCTTTATTGAAGCGGGTTGAAACCAGATGCATCAAAGGAGGGCTATCTGGTTGTTCTTTAACTTTGTCAGTGATGACACTGTAGTTCTGCAATCAATGTTTTCGGTCGAACTGCTCGAGAAGCTTAAGGGAACTCGATCAGAAAACGCCCTGATGGTCTGTTGTAATTATGTATAACCATTCGGCATTGAACGTTCTCACAATAGTTCACTGGGCAGCCGAAGTTATGGATATCGGAATCTGTATCTTGACTATAACAAGATAATGGCCCAAGTCGATGTTAGTTCCTCGGAACGTTCAGATATACAAAGCAATATGATCGAATTAGTTGATGATTTGTTGATCAGGGGTCAAAAGTGCTTTTATGGATGACAGAGTATGGAAACCGTGTCAGATAATTCCCGTCGCAAACTTAGTAACACCGTTTCCATTTCTATAGGTGCTGTCGTGGAGGGTGTACCTTACTCCGTAAGTTTTGTCCGGGAACTCGTTGAAGTAGTCTTTAATAAGATTATTCTTCTTCTGTTCTGGGGCGTGAAGGTTGTAAACCTTATCGAACTTATGTATAAGCGAATCGTTGTCAGGCATTTTCTTACCTACCTGAAGTTCAAGACTTTTTCTCTAAGTCTTCCTCTAATAGTGAATCCACATCCGAATAAACGCTACGACGGACACCTTGTCGCACTTTCTCCGTAGTAGATACGAGTATAACAGTTTTCCATCCTTTTTTATTTGGTCCATTCCATCGATGGCGGTTATGTTTGCTTTATAGCAAGCTGACGAGGATCTCCTAGTTGTTTGGCTGCATCCGGTCTGAACATTGCACATGCCGATCCTGAGATCGTTCTCAGGGTCAGAAAATCCATTTTTATCCGAGGCTATGAGCTGCTTCGTAGAATTTTTATCTCCTATGTGTAGCGTTGTGAGCCCTATTTAATTTAATTTAATTTAATTTATTTAAATTCAATTGTTCACAAAAGAATATTACATCTTTTGAGAATAGAACCAGCTTTACAGAATTTCAATATTTTAACAATGCAATATAAATAAAATAATTATTATAAATCAAAAAAGAAATTAATAATAAAAGTTCTTAGAGTGCTAAGTGAAAAGAAAGAAAAGTTGAAGAAGAAAAGAGAACAAAGAGGATAAAAGGAAGAATGAAGTTTAGGGATACAAGAGGAAATTCATTAACAATTTTCGGAACAATATTTAAATACTTCTTTATGGAAATAATTTGTTTTGCTCATGCATTTTATCCTTAAAGGCAACGAAAAATTGTCGAGACGTGTATAAATACTTGCATCTAGGTGCTATCAGTTGCAAAGTTCTTCCATTTGTCGGAAATTTTACAATCTCAAGTAAATATTCTGGTACTTTCTTGGTTAAAATTTTGTGAAAAAACAGCATGGTTCGGTATTTCATAAGAGCAGTCAGAGAACAGCCGGCAATTTGTTTGGTATAGGCGGAAATGTGTTCGTGTCTTTTGATATTAAAAATATATCTCGCGTGGGAATTGTATGCAACCGTTAACATTCTGGCGGACTCCTGATCTTTACAAATATTTCACAACCATATAGTATGATTGGAAGGATAAATGCATTAACAAAATTTTAATTTTGTTTTGATTGGAAGGTAACTTGTAGTGGGACAAAGTCCTCGGAGAGCTCCATAAATTTTAGACGTTAACATGTACATTCCAATTGAAGTTACAATTAAAATAAACTCCATGATTTTTTATGTTGACCACGTACTCTATAAGGGAGTCGTTAAGACTCGGTGGTGGGAAGTCATCTGTACTTCGTCCTTCATTTATAATTAGCGCCTTTGTTTTATTTGGATTAAGCTGTAGACCGTTATCTGATGACCACTTATGGATTTCATTGGTTTAGAATGTCAAGCGCTTGGTGTTTGTTTGCTTTCGGAAAGAGCGTATATCGTCTGCGTATATATGGTAATTGCAAACGTGAAAACATTGTGTTATGTCATTTATGAAACAAGTGAACAGGAGAGATCCTAAAGCAGATCCCTGCTATACACCTGCAGGGACGGGCAGGCAAGATAGGTGATCATTCTTATAAAAGACGTGCTGAGACCTGTTGAAAAGTTATGAAGACAACAATTTACATAAATTGTCATCAAACAGGAATTGATGTTTCAGTTTTTTTTAGTCAGAGATCATGTTCTTACTACGCAGTCAAAAGCCCTCGAAAAATCTAACAAAACAATTAATTCCAGCATACCATTGTCACAACCGGAACGTAAATCTTTTTAAGAGTGCTGAGGTACAACTACAATTTTCGCGAAAGCCAGACTGGTATTTATTGGGTCTAATTCATGCGGTTTGCTAAGAGATGGCGTAACTTGTATTATTCCATTGGAACATGTGTTGGAAAGCTACTGTCATTGTACGTCGTTTCAGTATATGTCATTCATTTGAAGCGTAAACAACAATAATTTTTTTTCACACAAATATGTCGAACTTTGAGCCTGAAAAAGTGTTTTTGCGGGGAGTTCTTCTTCATTACTTACTACCATTTGTTCCGGTCGATGCAGAACGCCCTCACTGAAATACGGTTCACATCAGAGCAGAATATCAAAAATTGGCTTGATTCATTCTTAGCTGCCAAGCCGGCGCAGTTCTTTTGGGATGGGAACCACAAATTGCCAGAAAGATGCGAAAAAGTCATAGCTTCAGATGGGCAATACTTTGAATAATACTATTGTACATGTTTCTCCTAAATAAACGTTCAAACGCACGAAGTTATATACCCAATAGATATCATATTCTTAGCGCTTAGATATTTTTTTATTTGGCCACTTACTATAATTTGGCCACTTACTTACCGTAAAATCGAAATAGGCCAGTATGCTATGGAAACTCCGTTTGGTGCTTTTTGTAGGGGTACAACCTTCGCAGTTTTCCAGTTATCCGGAAAAACTCAAGTTGTTGAAATTGTATTTGAAATGTGGGTGATTTGGTGCAAAAGAACAGGGGAATTTAGATTATTTGACTCTTTGCAAACAGACACAAAGTTAACATTTAGTCCTTCTACATCCACACTGTTGGGAACCGATGTTTTTTGTGAATTCAGCCCTAACTGACGAATACTCTTCCAAAAGTCAGAACTAGAAGAACATGAGTCAAATTTATTTTTATAAAAAGCTATTTTGTTTTTCTAATAAGACGAGTTACAGAATTACCTACAATTTTAAATTCCCTATAAATTCCCAAGCATTTGTAACGCCTCCATCTAGCATAAAATAAGTTTCAAGCTGCGATTAAGTCACATACTTCCTATGATGGCGTAATCCTGTATTGTATTTCTGTTGAAAGACGCACTTTCTACTTTAGTCTCCATGGGACTTACTGATGTTTTCACCGGTGACCACCACTGGGAAGGAGAACAGCACTACGCTACGAACTTAAATATTGCTCCGTTGACAGTCAGAAGTTTCCCGATCAATCGCTGCATACATCCCTCACTCTATCGTTTATAATGGCTGTAGTTTGTTCGGTGCGCCTTTTATGACATTATGCTGGATGAATATTGTTCAATATCATACTGGTGTACATGGATGCTAATCTATCAATGCTTCGAGGAATAGCTTGCTTAAACGAATAGTTTTAGACGTTGCGCTCTATAATTTAAACGATCAAAACCACGTTATGTGAAAATTATTCAGGCGTCAGTCCTTCCATGGTGATCTGCTACAACATATTCGAAAAACCTATATCAGGTATGCCTAACGACAGTTTTATAAGTTCAAGAACGTAGAAACGAACAATCTTTATAGATAAAGATATAAGCTTCTTCTGAGAAATTTCACAAACTTTGTTGTTTAAATTTTAACCAATCAAATCGAATCAAGAGCCGTTTCGAGCTGTTTACTACATATTGACTTAAGTTCAACTAAATTTTATCTTTTTATTTTAATTGAAAAAATCATGGAAAAATATCAGAAGTTCTCTACAGAGTCAACAAAGTTTATTTTGTCAACAATAAAACCTCCGTTCTGTTGTTTTAGTTACTCATCATTGCGTGCAGGAAAGTATCTATCATGTTCATGAAGATGATCTAAGTCTAAGACATCGATTTGAAATCTTTGACTACATTCCAGGAGACTACTGATACAGTCTATCTACTCGTATGTCTGTGAATCTCAGTCAATGAGGGATCGTATTGTAGAAAATAAAGTTCTAAGTATATGTATACAGAGTCAAGAAATTAGACACTTTACGCTAAATCTTCAATCAGTTTGACTGGCATAATAACTACGAATTAGACAAAAATGCCACTGTTTATAAACAATAGTAAGAACCAACTATATCATCGTCCGGAATAACCAGATTTGGTCCACTTTTGAAACATTTATGTAGATTTAGATACAAGTTCAAAAAATTGCTCGCCAATTAAAATAGATCAAAAGAACAATGTTCAAAAAGGCTTATCATCACTCGAAGTGATATCATTCATTCCAGTTACGCACCACTAGTTTTATTCAATTTATACTTTTATTTATTTATTTATTTTTAGAATTGTCGCGAGAATATATGTACATATATGGGTACATTAGTTGGTTTAATTTACGCGCCAGTGGTATGTCATGTCACCAGTCAGAGGGAAATACATTTTCTTTTGTAGATACGTTGTTCGATTCTTCATTTCTCTTCTTCTTTTTGTCATTCATTTGAATGACAAATTTGAAATGTTCAAACTTACATATTCACACTTGAAAATGTCCGATAAATATGTCAAAGATATTTATTTACTTGACAATGTAAAGAATTTATTTGATGGACGAGTGACGTAAACTGACTTCAAAATTGATTAAATTGCACTACTACGTATTTAATCGACATTTCGCAACCAAAAGGATTTCTTTGAATTAATATTCCAAGGCAATTCGTTATAGAATTCACCAGATGCATGATGGCACATATAAACATATGTGTGTGTACATATTTTATCTTTTAAAAGTCCATTCTCGAGGGAAACCCACATCGGCTCAAAAGATAAGCGACCGAAATATTGTAACGAAATATACCATATATAGCAAAGTTGCGACAGCCGGAAATTTAAACATGTCTTTGGATTTTACCAGTTCTAAAAATTGAGTTTATATTGTAGATAAGAATATTATATGGCCTACATGCTCTCAGAAGGTGTTAAAGTTTACAGCCCTGGAAAGATTATGATCGCAATGGTTAAGCTTTTCAAATGATATAATTTTCAATAAAATGTGGACATAGTATTTCATATCAAGAAAATGACATCACTGTAAATATGAGTATTTCCGTTGAGAAATTTTAAAGGGGTACCTCCAGAAAGAAAATAATTTCTTCAAGTCACATAAAATGTTGAAGAAAGCGATTGAAAAGCTACATTTAATGATAGAAATACGCTTAGAATCGTGTTGATATATTTTATAGCCCTAGCTAGTTTTCTGTAGAGCCAAGAAAGCAAACAGCTATTTGGCATATCGAATAATGAGAAATAAAAAAAAAACATTGTCAATAGAAGCCTATGTAATTTTTTTTCTGTCGAATCAGAGCTCTTAGATAGAGTACTAATCTACATACTGTTAGTATCCGTTTGCTTTTATTAGAATTTGTCATCCTTTCATCGGAAGTTAAGTTGTAGCTTCAGTAATAAAGTGCTACAATATCAACATCCACCAAATCAGCGATAACTAGTTGGTGACTTATGAAGTATAAACCGAATATTCATGAAGGAAGTGATCCGCAGACTCTCACAGCAGGTATCAAAGAACGTGTTAACATTTCTACCTACTATACTTTGGTGTTTAGCAGAAACATAGTGCCCTGTCAGACCTCTAACAAGCAACCTGACTGAAGGAGTGAAATCAAAGAATATCATCCCCTACGAAGACTCTAGCGCAAGAACTTGTATCTGTTTTAGATTCATAGCGAATATTCGACTATTTTCCTTTTCTGACCCTGGTTTTGACCGAAATCTTTTCTGAGTACAGATAAAGTCGAGCTCGCACCTATGCAGCAATTGGAATCCTGGTATCAAAGCTTTCGATGGCATATTCATAAGACTTGTCATCGGCATTAAAGACTTTAAAATATGTACAATATCTCAAGGGTCTTCCGTCCATTTATTAGTGCACCTAGGTCACTCGTTATTGGGGACGCCCTAAAGCAGGTGAAACAAACCGATCTTTAGAGCCTGGTGAAAGGAGCAATGATATACCACCTTGATCAACAATTTTTCGGAATTTATTCGGAAAATTTAAAATACAAGTTTATTCATCTAAATCTGCAACACACTTATGCCAGCGCTTGATCCAATCCTCGAAACATTTTTTATATTCGGTTTTTGGTATGTCCGTCAGTGCTTCCTGCGATTTTTCCATTACTTAATCTCGGCTGCTGAAACGCCTTCCCCGTAGTGCTTTTTTAACTCGATTGAACAGAAAGAAGTCACAGGGAGCCAAACCTGAATTTGTTGCATTTTTCGTCAAAAAATTACGAATAATGATGGCACTGTGCGACGGTGCGTTATCATGGTGCAAAATCCACGAGTTTTCTGCCCACAATTCTGGTCTCTTTCGGCGAATTGCTTTACGCAAACGTCCCATAACGCCCAAAGTATACTCTTTGTTTACTGCCTGGCCTTCTGGTAAAAATTCATGATGCGCTACACCGTTGTAATCCGTGAAAATCGTGAGCTTTGCCTTCTTTTTTGACTGAAAACGATGTGGCTCATTTGGTGAACGCAAGTGAATGTCGTCTGATGTCTGAATTGCGTGTCGTACTCATAAACCCACGTCTCGTCTCCAGTAATGATCCTTTTGATGAATGTGGGATCGGATTCAACCTCGCAAATCATATCTTTTGCGACGTCAACAGTCTCTTTTTTGCATGAAATTGAGGTCTTTTGGCACCAACTTTGCTGCTACACGACGGAAACCCAAATCATTAACGAAAATGTCTTGAACGGAACCATAGGCAATGTTCAAGTCCACCGCTATCTCTCTGATGGTTAATTTGCAGTTATTGACCAACATTTCTTTTACGAGTACTTCATCAATGTTTTCGTCGGTTTTCGATGTCGATGGTCTGCCACTGCGTTCATCACCTTCGATTGACTCACGAGCACTTTTGAACCGCTCGTGCCACTAGTAAACGACCGTTTTCTTTAGAGAATCGTTACCGAAACACTTTTCCAACATTTCCAATGTTCGCGCACCACTAAATCCGTTTTTTACGCAAAATTTAATACGGATACAAGTTCATTGTTGCAAATTTAAATCCATTTCTAAAATTGTAAAAAATCACCAACACACACAGAGGTAGATGTGCTCTTGGCTACGTAACTTTTGCAAATGTCAAGCTGTGATGCTAAGATTTAGAGGGAATGTCAACAACAGATTTATCAACTTAACAAAAAAAAAAAGCAGAACTCAAATCGGAACAATGGGAGCGCCACACGGTGGTGTCCGCCGGGAGCTTTTTGATCAAGATGGAATACATATAAATGGATCCATATGACACTGCTCGGTGAAGGTTCCATTACTCTGTGAAATTTCATTTCACGTCATAATGGTGTCATTTCTGCGCTAATTTTTTGTCATCAAAGTGTCTCCTTTTCCTGTCTTCCCAAAGACCACTGCGCCTTGGATACCTTGAACGCGAGAATATTTAATTCACAGAAGTTTGCATCATGGAGAGCACCCAAATATAGGGTCATCCAACAAGTAGTGTCATTTTATATTAATAGAATAATGCAATATTTTTACAAAAAGTGGTGATGTATTTATTTCAATCCAAAGCATAAACCCTATGGTTAGTAATGAAATATAATGTCTGTCAAATATCCGCTTCGACTCTGCCTACAAAAAATCATTCTTCAGATGATGATGATGAAGATGACATTGTATATCACGAATATTAGCTCTGATATTTTCTTTTAGTACGTAGATCGTTGCTGAAGCACTGGCGTAGAGTTTGTTTTTAACATAGTCCCAAAGGAAAAAGTTTAGTGGTGTTAAATCGTACTATCTCGGCAGCCGATTGAAGTCCCCATTTCAAAAAATCACACGTCCAGGAAATTTGTCACGCATTAGAAACATTGTTTCACTAGCTGCATGGCATGTGACACCGTTGAGCTGAAAATAAATGCCGTCCAAGTCGTTTTAGGCAAAAAGCAAGTCAGTCAACATCGACGGTAATGCAATCCATTCACTGAAACTATCGCCAGAGCAAAAACCGCATCAAACTATTATTCGTTGTGGCTAGAGAGGTTTTTCCTTTATTTCTCTTGGGTTTTTGGAAGCCCAGATGCAACAGTTTTGTTTGTTTACGTATCCAAACTAATGGAAATGTGCCTCATCACTTGGAATAATTTTGTGTAAAAAATCATGATCTTGTTCATTCATTTCCAGCATCCAATCAACGAAACTATTGCATTGTGCGTGAAACTATTGCAAGACTTCAGTTCTTGTGTCATTCGAACGGTCTAAGCATGTGGGCTAAGATCTTTATGCAAAATGTGATGGAAAGTGGTTGCGGATTGGTCCAATTCCTGTGATCGTCTTTAAATCGAATGGATGTTTTCAGACAGACTCTCAGCTAGGAGGCAATATTTTCAACTGACCATGCCGGACGAATACTAGTTGGAGTCTTCAAATAACTAACCTCTCCAAGACGTTCAAATTTATCGATTAAGTTCACTATAGGCATGTGAGAAGGCGCTGGATTATAACCAAAAAAGTGTGAACTTCTACGAAACGTTCCCGCGATATTGTCACAGTTTTTGTAGTGAATTTTCACTATTTATCCATATTTAGTAACGTCCTAATTTTTACTTATCAAAAGTAATCACAGGTTAACATAGGTTCTAACATACCTAGTTTTGATAGTAAAACTGATGGTACTGACTTTAAATGAACCAAACCAGTCAACTTCTCCCTTTTAAAGAAGACAACAAATTCAGTTTTGAGTGGATAAACTGAAAGGCCATTTCTAGTGCAATAGACGAATAGATCTATGGAGTCCAGCGCTTTAAAGAAGATCGCCACTAGGCATGATTCGACTGAGATGACAGCTGCATCATCTCCATATCTCTTGGCGAAGACGTTGCAGCTGTTGAGGGCATTAACCAGGCAGTCGGCCAATATGCACTATAGCAATTCAGTCAGTATGTGGCCAATTCCTTTCACAGACGCAATCACATATTAACCACAAATTCGCAACCAATTTTAGTCAATTCCGGGCTACCTCGCTAAGTACCATATGCCATCAAATGTGGTACCCTCAATGTCAACGAAAATGCACAAAACATACGAGTTCCTCAGTTCTACTATATCTAACAGATTTTCAAACGCAGTCATTCACGATCTTCAGAAATGGTATGCAGGGCATGCATTGTCAAAGCAGTTCTGCGTACATGCAGCTGAGCTATCCCGCCCATGGTCTTTAGCAAAAAAGAAGTAAGACTGACAGGTTTGAAGCTCTTATCGGGTGAGCAGTAGTCTGCCAATTTTCGGAATAAATGTTATTCTCACAGTTTGCCCATGGCCCGACATATTGGCCATTGCTAAGGTAAAGGTAAGCTTATCTATACCCTTTTGCAGTACATATAAGTCATTTGCACTATATCGGTGTCAGGAGACCTAAAGCCTTTAAAGGACATATTGTTGACTTCTTGCTACCCAGGCCGATACCACAAGTGGGTTGAATTACTGAGCTTACTTGTAGTACTGGTGCTGGATATTTGGAAAGTGAAGTTTGAGCTGAGACTAAAAGTTGTTGGTGCTCCTAGATTTTTTGAGAGTTTCCAGTCTGAAGGGACAGGACACCCTTCTTAGAACTTTGAACAGTCTACTAGCAAACTACAGAAGTTCTTTTTTTTTTTGCTGATGGTACAAAACATTTGATAAGGTGTGCTACTATCTATTTTTCTCTAAGTTTTGACGGCCTAGCTCCTTTTCGAAGCGTGCCCAGTTGGCTTTTCTTGGATTCCTCCTCTACAATAACATTTTCAATAATCAAGGGCCATCATTATTGACAACTTGGCCAGATGGTAGTATGATGCCAAAGAAATGATTGCTTCTCTTGCTACACTTGCTACTGTCTGAAAGTGTTCTAAGCACAGCCATCGCTAAGTGTTGTCTTCCTGGAATCACAATATCAAATAAATTCTACTGCTTTGGTAGTGGCGGTAGTCCCGAGTGATAAGAGAATGACAAACTAGTTAGTCATTTTCCGTTCGCCTCGTAACAGCAAAATCTTGACAGTAAAACTGATGAACTTTAAATACTGGGAACGAAAAATGATACAATCTCTTAGTCTTTCAGATCGCTCCTCCAAGACCATAGGTCAGATCTTCCTTAGCCGTGATTCCTCAATGAATATGCTATGAAATTTTGTATTCAAAACCCTGTTTTACATACCTAAGAAGTCTGAGTTAATATCAGGCTGAGAGAATCGTTCTTTAGTTACCTTCATTTGTAAGTGAAATTAAGTCTATTCCCTCCGCAGATATACCGATGGACGTTAGTCATACCTAGAGTGGATGGTTTTAACAAAAGCCTTATCTAAGAGTTCAATGGAAGAAATTCTGTCTTTATTTTCCCCACTCTTACTCGTATTCTCTTTTTAAAAATATATTTTCGACATTTTCGTTGCGTGTCCAAAGTTCTAGGTAACGAGACACTTTAGCACATTCTCCATAGTCCTGAGTTGGCTTGCAATCCAGCAAAACCTTACAAATTGATGAGGATTTTCAACATAGAATTAACTAGCGGTTTCGGACTTTGCCGTGAGGAACACATTTAAATAAGGATTTCGTTTTCCACACCGCTTGAATTCAAACAATACATTCCTTAAAATGTTTTCACTCTACGTCGTTCAGACAGTTAGTGTTACCGTCAGAGTCGAATGCATCTTCTAGCTGGAGGATTTACAACCCTTTCTATAGCATGTTTCATCTTCTGACCTACGGCTCAGTTGTCTAAGGGTAGCCGTTCGGAAATTGTTTTGTAGATCTATTCTTCCGTTCAAATCCCCAATGATCATTAAGTTTAATGAATTTATGCTATTTAGCAAACCATTTAATTTATCGAATTCAGGTTATCAATGACTGCAGTTAAAGTATGTAGGTACTACGTATTGGACCTGCTTCACCTATCTTTTTGAAGTCTATATCTGTCGCTTTTAGGTTTTGTCGATAGGCAAAAAGTTCACCACCACTATCTTTGCCAAGCACGTTTGTTTTTACAGCTGGTAGCCATCGAGTTCCTGGTTTGTAAGTTTTTCCACGCCAGTAGGCAAAACAACTATAGGGTGACCAGACAAGAACGATTGGAAAAAAAAATTAAATAAAATAACAACGGTGTGAGATATAAAATTCTTTCTGGCTTTATTTTGAAGCTACGTTCATGCCATTATGTGTGGAACATCATTCAAATGGCGGCCTCGGCTTCGCTGGCAGTGCATCAAGCGGCTGGTCCAATTTTTGATAACTCGGTCCAATATGTGCAACGTTACTCCGGCAATGCCGTGTCGAATGTTGGCCTCGAGCTCGTCCAAGCTGGTTGGCTTGTTAGCATAGACTAAAGACTTGACGTAGCCCCAGAGAAAATAATAGCGTGCTGTCAAATCGCATGATCGCGGCGGCAAATTGATGAACGCTCGCCGTGAGATGACCCAGTCCCCAAATTTCTCCTTGTGCGTGGCTTGTATGGTATGTAGGGCCGTCTTGTTGGAACCACAGCTCTGACATATCAATTTTGTCCAGCTCTGACCACAGAAAATCGGTTAACATCGGCCTGTACCTGAGACCGTTGACGGTAACGGTGTCTCCTTCCTCATTTTGAAAGAAATTAGGTGCGATTAAGCCGCCGTGCCACAAACCGTACCAAACAGTCAATCTTTGTGGATTCATTGATGCTTGCCCGAACACTTAAGGATTGTGTTCGCTCCAATAACGGCAACTCTACTTTTTGACATAGCCGCTGAGCCAGAAATGGGCCTCGTCCGAGAAGATGATTTTTTGGCCAAAACCCGGATCTCCAGGCAACATTTCCACCACCCAATTAGTGAACTCACGCCGCTGTCTATGGTCGTCTGACTTCAATTTTTGCGTCAGCAAAATAGGTCGGGTTGATACTCCGGCGATGCCCAATTCAGCAGATCGACGCCGAATCGACATTTCTGGGTTTTCTTCGATACTGGCCGCTACGGCGGCTATGTTTTCATCATTTCGAAATGACGAAATTCACGTTACATTTTTTAATAATTTCCGCACGTTCGGCAAGCATAAAACGATGCATGATGACGTGGCAAACCTTAGTGAATATTTTGACAGCTGGATGTCATAGGTAACTTTGACAGCTGCTGAAACATAACAATTGGAAAAACCATCATTACTATCTGGACAGTATTTTCCTTAAAATAGCAATAACATTTTTCTTTCCACATTTAAGTCCCTTTCAAGTGTCCCAAGTGAATATTTTTTCATTAATAAGAAGCATATTATCTTTAGGAACAACTTTTCGTAATGTTTTCATAATTGCAGCCAGCTAGGCCCTTCTTCTACGTATATTGTTTGGCAGATCCTTTTGTATACGACATTTAGTCCATTTAAGCTTCAGCGTATTTCGGAGTATTGCCCAGACGGATTCTAGGCATCTTATTTTGACAATCACGGACCTAGTGGAAACGTTAGGCACTTTAAGTGTCGTTCATGTTGGTTTCACCAATTACGCCAGGCCAGCGTATATGGGCTTTGACCTTTCGTTGACGTCAGTGTCTTTCTCCGCAAGTAATGGGTGATGTTTAAAACGTTTGGTTTTCAAATGTCAAAAAAACACAGGAAAATTGCAAATGTGTATAGAATTTTTTTTTTGAGTTGATAAATCAGTGCTTCGCATTTACTCTTTCAAGATTATTTTATGTAAATGTTGACCAAGACTACGTTTTAAGTGGTCCATACGGAGAGTCCAATTTTGAGTCTTTTTTTCGGGCATATTTGCTGGTATCTCGCTAATAACACATGAAATGTTGTCTTCCAAGTCTGTAATTGACGCTGGTTTATCGGCATAGAGGAGTGATTTGACGTATACCTATAAAAAATAGTCTAAATGCGTCTACTCACACGAACTAGCCGGCCAATTCACCGGTCTAAAACGAGAGATAAATTTCTTTCCGAACTCATTTCTCAATTGGTCCTTCGATTGGCATGCTGTATGGCATGTAGCGCCATCTTGCTGATAGTTTAGTTTGTGCATTTCGAGCAAAAAAAAAAGGTCGAAATCATTGAAGAATAACGGGCGTCATTGACAGCAACGTAGTTCTCACGATTATCTTTGAAAAAAATACGGGCCAATGATTCCGCCGGGCCATAAACCGCACCAAACAGCGCATTTTCCAGATGCATTGGGAGCTCGTATATTGCCTGAGTTAGCTCATGGGGCCAAACACAGCAGTTATGGTTTTTAACATGTCCATTCAACCAGAAATGAGCTTCGTCCCTGAAGACAACTTTTCGATAAAAGAGCGTATCTTCCTCCAGCCTTTCTAAGGCGAACTCACCGGAAATTCGACGCTGTGTCAGGTCGTTCGGCTTCAGTTCTTGCACGAGCTGTACTTTTTAAGGTTTTAGACCAAGATCCTTGTGTAGAATCTCCCACGTAGTGGAGTAACCCAATCCCAAATACTGCGAATGGCGACGAATGGACAAATCACGGTCTTCATTAACACTGGTGGATACAGCAGCAATATTTTCCTCTGTATGCACTCTACTCATACGAGGAGGTGGCTTTATGTCCCATAGCCTGAAATTTGTGCAAAATTTAGTCACTATGGCTTGAATTGCTTGCATAGTAGGCCGATTATGACGACCGTAAAATGGTCGAAGTACGCGAAAAACATTTTTCACGGATCGCGAATTTAGATAATGAAATTCAATAATTTGTAGGCGTTGTTCGGGTGTAATCACGTTTGAGTTTGACACAAGTCACAAATCACGCGTGAGCTGTCAAAAATAGAACAGCTAAAAAATCACCATTTATATGTACGATGATATTTGCCTCAGTATTTTTTGCATCAGTCTGTCCAGTTGCAGTTCTAACTCCCCATTTCGTCATTCCAGTTATATAAATTAAGTTAGCAAACTCTATCTTGACGCCAGATATTTCAGAGACCAGCAACTGAAGGTCAGCCTTTGACGCAAGTCGCTTGGTAAGATCTCTATTTTTTTCATCCAATATTTGTTTAAACATCGCAAGAGTGATCCCTGCCATTTCGGCTATATTAGGGCTAGGATGACGTTTTTCGTAATTAGTTTGTTGAGGGTTTCCTATAGTTTATTTAATATAATATGCTCGTATAGACTTAACTCAGAATGGAATCTTATTTTCACATCTGAATGCGGTGATGGACTTCAGTACGGCCTAGTAATGAGACTTGCAGTGAAATCACTGCTATTAGTGCAGAGGGTGCTTAGAGGTTGAGTCGCATCTCAACTAAATATCACATTGATTTATTTAGGTGCTAAAATACAAATGAGTCAAACAAATTGAACGCAAAGTTGTTTTTCTTCTGAAAATTGTGATAAATTAAAAAAATAAATAAATACACGTTAATTGAAATAAAAGTCATCCTGAGGCCATAAACTCTCTTAAATTCAACATCAAAATATTAAGATTAACAATGTGTAATACTGAAAGTAATAGAAAACGTTTATGACCGCAAATTTTAAATTAAGAAAAAATCCCGTCGAAAAAGATACGAATGTTCAAAGTCAACTTATAGAATACATGTACTTGTACTTTGCCATATTGTGCTGCGTGAAAGATAAGAAATATTTTATATCATTTTTGCGAAAGCCAAACATTGAACACCTGTGCAAGCTTTGAGGCGATAAAACTCTCAGTTGCTGATTACAATGTTTGCTATCTTTGTGAGCCTTTTTTGACTGATTAGCACTTTAAACCATTGGCGTTATCGGTGAGTTATGTATCGACGTACACTTTGATTGTTTTCATTCATAATTTTTGTATTTAAAAGTATTTTGAAAATAAGGAGGAGTAAGTAAACGTGAATTATTGGTCATTGGCTTCCCCCTTATTGACCATTGGGATAGTCAGCGAATTTAGCCAAAGATTACTAATCCCGAAAGCTCTTACTCATGCCAGATTGTAGGAGTGGAAAAATAGTATTGAAATCAGTTCAGATAACAAGGGAGCAAAGGTGCTTTGATCGGTTTAAGACTGCTGAAGTAACTTTTATATTATGCAAGAGCCTGGTATGCAATATGAAACCCATTTATCTTAACGTATTTTCCCAAAGTAAAAACTGGTGTGCTTCTTTTTAATTTGATAAAAATGAGTTGAATACTCGTATAGTATACGTTTGAGAGATTCGGGGTATGTACGAGTTGTGTTTATTTTTGTATTCCGCTGCAAAATATTCATACATATCCCTCGGCGGGAAATTCCGCTTCAGTGAAGTTCATATACATGGATACGAGTATAGGTAGACTTCATGCAAGTGAGTATACAAACCGACTTTAAGATAGGTTTTTCCCTTCAGTCATTCTGCAATTTTTAGCCATGGGCAATGCGAATTTTGTTCGCAATCTGCTTCTTTTCTCTGTTATTAACCTTTGAGCTACCCTACCTATTTATAAAGGTGTTTTTTTTCAGAGTTGTACAAGTTCAATATGAGATAAAACACTAGAAACTTGAAACACCGTTGATATTAACTTTATTTAATAGATAATTTTATGGCATTAGTCGTCAAATATGACATCGGCCATATGCGGACTACGGCTGGTTCGAATGAAGCGCAATCGTGAAGTCCAATTTTCGACAACTCTATCGAGCAACTGGGGCCGTATATCAGCAATAACTCGGCGAATGTTGACTTCCAAATCGTCTAACGCCTCTGGTTTATCGGCATAGACTAGTGACTTCACATACGAGGGGCGTTCAATATATTCTCGGTATCGATATGAAGGAAAATGCGAATTCAATTTAAATTGTTTTTATTTTTCAATATGATCTCCCCTAACATCAATGCATTTGTTACATCTTGAGATAAGCTTTTTTAAACCCTCAAAATAATAAATTTCCTCTTTCTCTGCAAAATACCGACTTGAGTTCTTCATCATCCGAAAATCTTTTTCCACGAAGACATTTTTTCAAATCCGGAAACAGGAAATAATCACTAGGGGCAAGGTCTGGACTATAGGGTGGGTGTTGGATTTCTTCGAAACCACAATCTCGCGCAGCAGCCTTGGAAACTCGCGCCGTGTGAACAGGAGCGTTGTCATGAAGAAGCAACACACCCGCTGCGAGTTTACCCCGTCTTTTCTTTTTAATTTCCTCCCGCAAATTATGCAAAGTGGAAGCGTAGGATGTGGCGTTGATGGTTTCACCTTTTTTTTTGTACTCAATGAGCAAGATTCCCTTTGAGTCCCAAAAAACTGTGGCCATGAGCTTTCGGGCAGACGGAGTGACTTTGAACTTCTTCGGGGGGTCTGTTCCTTTTTTATGCCACTGCATGGACTCTTGTTTGCTTTCAGGGTCATAGTGGTGGACCCATGTTTCGTCCCCAGTAACAATTCGATCCATAACACCGTCCGCGTTCTCACTACACATCTCCAAAAGCTCTCTACAGCATGCGATTCTCACTTTTTATCTGAGGCGCTGTGAGCATTCGTGGCACCCACCTTGCACTGACCTTTGAAAGGTTAAGATGGTCATGAAGAATGGTGTGAATGGTACCAATTGAAAGCTTGGTGATCTCTGCCATCATTTTCACCTTTATTCGGGCATCCTCAAGAACAAGTTTTTCGACTTCTTTGATGCTTTCTCCCGTACAAGCAGTAGCCGGGGCGCCGGAGCGGGGATCGTCTTCAATGCTCTCTCTGCCTCTCTTGAACTCACTTGACCACTTTTGCGCAGTTGATAATGAATGTGCGGAACCCTGGTAAACAGCCACCATCTCTTCATGAATAGTTTTTTGACTTTTTCCTTGCTTAGGAAATTTAATTACAGCGCGATGCTCAATTTTCACCATCATCGTCAGTTGCCATTATGATTCTGTTTACCTACAGATAAAACGCGAATTAATAATCACATTTATATTAAATTTTACATGAATGCACTCAAATAATAGTGTTACTTGACAAATAAGTCAATTTATATATGCAACCACAGCTTCACCCCGATACCGAGAATATCTTGAACGCCCCTCGTACCTTCAAAGAAAGTAATCTAAAAGTGTGAGATCAAAGGATCGTGGAGGCCAGTTTACAGGTCCATTACGCGAAATTATGCGATCAGCAAATGTTTCCCGCAATAAATTGATCGTGTCGCACGCCGGGTGGCATGTTGCGCCATCTTGTTGAAACCAAAGCTCTGTCACGTCAATGCCATGTAGCTGAGGAACAAAGAAGTCGGAAATCATGTCTCTATAGGACTCTCCATTGGCGGTAACACTCTGGCCGGCATTGTCCTTAAACAAATATGGGCCGGGCCGATGATTCCACCAGCCCATAAAGCACAGCACACTGTGAGTTTTAATGGTTGTAAGAGCGTCAATTTTGCTTGTTTACATATGAGTCTAACCAAAAATGGGCCTCTTCGAGAACAAAATTTTGCGTTGAAAATGAGGATCAAGCTGAATCATGTTTTCGGCCTATTCACCGAACCTACTACGCGTATAATGGTCACACGGTTTCAGCCCTCGCACAAGCTGGATCTTATAAGCTTTAAGCCAAGATCTTTCCGTAAAATCTTCCACAAAGTGGATTGGTATAGCTCCAATTGCTGTGAACGATGGCGAATGGACTCTTTCGAATCGACTACGCTCCACAACGGCAATAACTTCTTCTGTTCGCACTGTTTGACGTCTTTGGGGATGCGTATTATCCATTACAGTGTACGTGGTGGGAAAACGATTTATCATGATCAGAATAACTTGTCCAGATGGTCGATTATGTCGACCGTAAGATGGACGTAGCACACTATAAGTTCTGCGAACCGAACCATGGTTTTCAAAATAAATTTCCACAATTTGCGGATGTTGTTCTAGCGTTAATTTACTCATCGTTAAATCGCAAAACGTACCAACTAGAACTCAGCTTTCAATTAACACATTCACACTCTGTGGAAACGGTGATGGCAATTTAAAAACTAAACCTCTAAAAAGAACACCCTTTCCAAGCACTATTTATATGTACAACGTTTCGTTGAGTTAACTGCCAGTCGCTTCGCTTTCCCACGAATAGCGCTCTCACACAAAGACTTATTTCTCACATAAGCCTGCTGTAGATACCTTGCCGCACCTTTGAAACCAAAAATGTATTAACAATGTAATAAAGAGCATCACTCACGAGTTAGCAAAGAAGACGGCTTTATCTACAGATTCTGTGTAGTACTCCGAAAAAGTCAACAGCATTTGAAAGTTAGAGAGGATAACATTTTACAGCATTTACTGGATCGAGAATTTGCTGGCGTTTTTCATAACTACTTAATTATATCCTGTGTCCCATTGTGAGTGCTAAGGCTTCAACCTAGCCTATGCTGTACACCTCAGCTCTCCGCAATCCCTCCTTAGTTACCGTGGTATCTTCCCGACTAATCCATACCATGTTTCACTTGGCCATCCCTGCATACAGCCATCCTCCATGGATTGCATTGCATAAGATGGTTGGGTATGGAACTTTCACCAATTCGAAAAGTGTGTCATATCTTTCTCTCTTTCTGTTCATATAACAGTAAATATGACGCTGGACTTGAACATTCTTAGCTTGGTGTGCATGATACAATAGGATAATTGCATTGCTTCTTCATATTTACGGTAACATTCCGAGTGTGAACTTATCATTGCCGATACGGCGGTACCACCGGTCGAGGCGATTCTCTCAAGAAACTGGAAATTGTTCACTTCCTCAAGTCCTTCATTTGCGAACTTTACCTATTCTAAGGTATGAGAAGCTTAAGGTAGAATGGTTCTCATATCACTGAAGAGGGAAGGCTAATACTCTGGTTACTCCTGAAACCATAGAGTTTCCTAGAAGAATTTGTCGAGGTCAGTGATGTTTGTGAAGCAGATCTAGGTAGTGGTAATTGGCTTCAGATAGCTTTCTGAGTCTTGCCAAAAAAAACTCATGGCGGAATAATTCTGATGAATATTCAGTTGTTATGCAGATTCTGGACCCCCGTCAGTGAACATGAAGATGAATTTGAGAATGGCGTGTTGTCTTCACTGCAATTTTTAGTAAGTTGAAGGTCGGTTGATTGAAGGAAGCCTGAGTAGACTAGCATGCCACATATTTGTTTTTTTCATTGCTGAATGAAAGCTCAATGCTTTGATTGTCAATTGATTGCACATAAAATAGAGTGTGGGGGCCGGCGGCTGGAGGAGTTCTAAATGCGCTTGTTTGGCAGCTTATTATATTCACCTCAATTTGCTATTCATACGCTAATTAGGTTGGGATGCATTGTGGATGATGCATTGTATCTTGCTTCTTCTTGTAAAGAAAACCGTCGTTATGTCTGGATTAACCCCAAGAACACAGCTGCGTATCCATATGTATCCTGCATACTATGATTACGGGTTATTGCAGAATGTAAGAGAGTGACTGTGGGTTTTTGTCCGATGCATATAGAAGAAGTTGTTTGTGTAACCTTCATGCAACCTATTATTTGCTAAATAGCCCGTAAAGTACAATGTTCCTTAAAATAAGAGAAAGTGCACTTCCGTGGTGTGGTTCTCTTCTTATGACGCAACGCCCAAAAGGTGGATATAAAACCCAGTCTAACAAGGACTGTTTAAGTCTGTATTAGAAAGTCATAACGACATCCAAGATACAGGCCTATTTCATGTGCCGTTCAATAGAAACCCTCAAGGATTCCGTCAGGCTTAGTAACATTATGTTCCAGGAACCTTCTAAGAAGCTCAGATGGATAATGGAGACTCTGGAACTCCGAGTGGTCTCGGCAAGAGCAACCTGCATCCCACAGCAATATGAATTCAGTCTGTCGAGGGAAAGATTTCCTGGGATTTTAACGTCTTCTCCCTGTTCAAGTCTCCGTGCCCTGATGGCATACTACCTGTCATGCTATAGAGAACCCAAAACCTAACAGCTGCTGCATTACATCAATCTTCAGAAGCTATTTAATACTGATCTACGTACCTTACTCTCGGAAACGCGATTGAGTGGTGTTTACACCGAAGGCAGTTAAATTCGGGCATGAGTTCACGAAGGATTTCAGGTCAATTAGTTTAACCTCCTTTGCACTTAAAACCCTAGGGCGAACAATTCTAGAAGAATCATCGCTATCTAAATCAAAGCACGCCTACCTCAAACGAGGATCCACGGAAACGGCTCCCCACGAGGTAGTGGAAATAATCGAAAAATCCAGACACTACAAAGAATATAATCTAGCCTCCTTCCTGGCCTTTAATAACATATACACTGAAGCTATGCACAAATCTCTGATCGAGCTGGATATAGGGGAATTTATTAGTCCATAGATAGTCTTTATGCTTAGAATAAGATTCATTCAGGCAACACTAGGAAACAGTCACTTAACCAAATTCACCCATCGAAGAACGCCACAGGGTGGGGTTATTTCTCCTCTACTCTGGCTAATGGTTATGAACAAAATTCTTGCAAGATTAGATAGAGAAGAGGTCAAAGTGGTGGCGTATGAGGATGACGTGGTGATACGAGTGTCAGGGAAGTTTCCTTCCGTGATAAACGAAATCATTGAGGTTGCTCTGGATAAGGGCCGCAAATTTGGTGTCAACCCGAGCAAAACTAAACTGATGCTATTCACTACCAAAACCAAAATTTCTACCTGGTTTTTCCCTTCCCTGTCTTAATGGTCAACCACTCACACTATCCTCCAGCGCAAGGTATCTGGGTATCATGCTTGACCCAAAACTTAACTGGAACCATCGCAAACAGCGTAAGGAAAGCATGTTTCCTATGCCGCAGCATCCTTCTGGATGTACACAGCCGTAGTGCGTTCAATTCTAACCTATGGGTCTCTACCTCCCAACTACTGGCGTATCTACAATACGAGCTTTAAGTAAGGTAAGCACATTCTTAAATCTGCCCCAGGCATCCTTCCTGCACTCCCAGCGAAAAGTGATCCCGTAATTGTTTGCGTATTGAGGGGATCTTTAGCCGGTCGATGTTATATCTGGGTATTCTGGTGGTATTGCGGAGTCTTTAAACAGATGCAGTACGTAACTGGACAGTAGCTACCATAAGGTGATGATCTTGTACCAATCCCATGTCAGCTCATAGTCTGTTTCCGATGTCTAAAAGACAACTTCAATTTGGTTGTACGAAGGTTACCTATCAGTTGACACTCAGCTGACTTTGTGATAGGTCTTATGCTCCAACACGATGTCTCCTATGTCTAGGCGATTGATGTTTGACATTCGCACCACGTACGACGCTTGGCTGATTCTAGAAGTTGTCTTTTCCATCCCCAGTCGAGGGATTCCTTGGGGCGTAACACATATTTCCTAGCCATTGTAATCCCCAAACATTTAAAACCAACGTCCATAGGTATCTCTCTTTTTGTTTTTTTTATAATTAATCCTCAAAGGGCTAAGGTACCCTTAAAATGTTTGCACACAGCGCGGGCAGAGGAAAGATAGAGAGACCAGTGGTACGTTTGAGGATTTGAAGGGGTAGAATCTTGCTGGCGATGGTTGTGGAAAGAGCGATAGAACAAAGTGAACTACGAGACATTGCGTCAGTGTTTGTTTTCTCCCTAATTTTCCCTCGTTCGAACTGTGAGCACACATTTCAAGGATACACTTAACCCTTATCCTGTACTTTAAAAAAACATGGTATTTGTGGGTCAAATTTGCCCAATGTACTTTTCATTTAGCAATCACGATTTTTGCATGTAATTTTTTATTCAGAATGATTTTTACAAATAAATTTTGAACATTTTGAGCATTTTGTTGAATATTTCGTGCTGTTGAAGCGACTTGGGCACAAGTAGCAGCGAGATCTCTTTAATGTTGGCACTGTAGCTTGTTCTGGATTTTTTCGTGTTTGGGAAATTTTGACCCATGTGTACAGGATAAGGGTTAATTGAACGTGTGCCAATTAGAACAAAAAAAACTTTTATTGTACTTCGATTAAATAGTGGTCCATCTCTGTAATGGATTGTACTGGCTTTGATTAGTAGCCACAGCTGGCATATTCACTGTGCTAATTTGCAAATAGTCAGAAATCATGAATGATGGTTCCTATCTTGAACGGTGACTGGAACAATGAGTCTTTTCAAAATCAGATCTGCAGACCAGCACGCAATTTTTAATGGCCATAATAAGTCATTACGAGGGATGTAAAGAACTCCAACACTATTTCGGCCATTCATGTTTTTTATAAGGAGCTGGTTGATCCCAATACAGATGTACTTTGAATACACTACAGATTTACAAATAGTTTTCAGTCAGAGTCAATGTCTACAGAATTCAGGCCCCATTTATGCATCACAACTGGTTGCTTGTACGAGTAATGTGAAACGAACAATTTCAATACAATTTAAGCTTTTCAAAAAAGACATCATACAATATTATTAAGACTGGTAAAAAAACTTCTGTTTTAACAATAGTCTACCCCATTATTTCATATTCATTTTTACATACTGTATTAACATTTGATTTTAATTGTTTTATTTTATTTTTACAATTTTAATTTATCATAATAATAAATCATGTAGAATTCAGATGAACATAAAAATGTTTAGTTGCTTAAACACGAATTTTTTTATGACTGCTACATGAAGTGGTAGTAGATACGTTCCAAATTAATCTTTCCATCTTGCATTGGTGATAGTAGCTTTTTCATGATAACTAAAATTGGTTCATAATTTTCTGATAAAAAATAGAGATATTAAAAAAATATTATTAAAGATGAGATCATAAATAGGCGCTTTAGGGTACACAAACAATCGTATGATCTATTTCTCATGCAAATTTCTGAAAAACAAGGTTTCAGTCCAATTTATTATGAAAAATGCCCACGCAATCTTTTACCTACATGTGTTTGTAAGTGGCCATAATGACTTTCTGGATATAAAACGAAGACATTATCCCACTGTTCAATTATTCCTCATATATTACAATTAATTACTTTTCTATCAATGGCATAAACAATAAATGAGATACGTCATGCCATTCGTAACATCTTTCATCGGTTAAAATCCTCGATTTGGAAATTACTGTTGACACTTTCATATTTATATAATGACCGACAAGCATTCATGAATAACAATTAGTTAGAAAAAAAAACAGAAGCAAGCGAAGAAAATTATTTATTCACATTGAAGCATCCCTTTAGGTTTGCTATAGATATCTCTATTATTGCAATGGTGCTGGGGAGAAATTCATCCAACACAAGGTAAGAGGGTTTAGGTTCACGTCGCAGCTAACATCAAAAAGCTGAAAAATTAAACGACTTTTGGTTAAAAATACCGGGTCCTCTTTATTATTCCGATCTTCTATTTGTCAAAACTGAAAATATCTGGAACAGCCTTTTAAGTTTATAGCATCTCAAAAAAAAAAAAAGATTGTGGCTAATTTATTTAAGTCTGCCTTTACTAAATGTGTCGCTGAAGCGCCCGCTGTAGATAATTCATTCCCTATTACAAGATGATTCTGTACTTGCCCCTCTTTGTGCAAGTTGACAGTTCTTAGGGCTACTTGCCTACCAGTGTTTAAATTAGGGATTAAACGGATTGGTAATGATACAGTAACTAACAGGCTTTATATCCACTGGGTACACATCCTTTACAGTCGCCCTATAGGCTTCCCAATTCTGCTCACTCAACCTCAAGCTTGTTGCATCAAGCTTTCTGACATTCGTGATGGCTTTTTCCTTGAAAGTGATGTCTGCTATTCTTCTATACCTTGCATCAGTAAAAAATTCGAAGACCCCCTTAACTTTGGATTTGTCCGTCGTTCCGTCAATATGGCCAAAAATATATTCATATCTTTCCATTTCGAAAATATCCACATATGGAATGAGATATTTTTCTTTCGATGAACGTTCGTAAAGGGTGTTTTTTTTAAAGGTTTGATTTTTAAAGTGGTAACACTGTTTCTACAGATTGTTAGTTTGACAGTTGAAACTTGATTTGTAGTTAGTTCCTCTTATCATTTTACAATGAATAGACTAACCCCAGAACAACGAGTGCAAATTGTGCAAACTTATTTTGAAAACCATGGTTCGATCTGAACAAGTTATTCGAAACACGATGAATCGTTTTCGCACCAAGTACACTCTAGTGGATAATACGCATCCCCAAAGACGCCAAACAGTGCGAACAGAAGAAGTTATTGCCGTTGTGGAGTGCAGTATTGAGGATAATCCGAATGAGTCGATTCGCCATCGTGCACAGCAATTGGAGCTGTGGAAAATTTTACGAAAAGATCTTGGCTTAAAAGCTTATAAGATCCAGCTTGTGCAAGAGTTGAAACTGCGTGACCATTATACGCGTCGTAGCTTCAGTGAATGGGCCGAGAACATGATTCAGCTTGATCCTCATTTCCAACGCAAAATTTTGTTCTCGGTTAAATTAATATGTAAGCAAGTTAAATTAATATGTAAGCAAGAAAAATTACCGACTTTAGAGTGGAGCAAACCCAGAAGCCTTTGTCGAGACGCCCTTACAACCATTAAAACTCACTGTTTGGTGTGCTTTGTGGGCTGATGGAATCATCGGCCCATATTTCTTTAAGGACGATGCCGGCCAGATTGTTATCGTCAATGGAGAGCGCCATAGAAACATGATTTCTGACTTCTTTGTTCCTCAGTTGAATTGCATTGACGTGACAGAGCTTTGGTTTCAACAAGATGGTGCAACATGTCACACGGCGCGCGATAGCATCAACATTTGCTGAGCACATAAATTCGCGTAATGGACCTGTGAACTGGCCTCCACGATCCTGTGATCTCACATCTTTAGATTACTTTCTTTGGGGTATGTGAAGTCTATGCCGATAAACCAGAGACATTGGGTGATCTGGAAGTCAACATTTGCCGTGTTATTGCTGATATACGGCCCTAGCTGGTCGACAAAGTTGTCGAAAATTGGAGCTCACGATTGCGCTTCACTCGAGCTAACTGTGGCAAGCATATGACCAATGTCATATTCAAACACTAATGGCACAAAATCATCATTTAAATAAATTCAATATTATAGATATTTGCAATAGTTTCCGGTATTTTATTTTATATTGAATTTGTACACCTCTAAAAAAAACACCCTTTATTAGCCCATCTTTCTGCTTATCGCCCAGTACTTGGCGCGAAAAAGTAAAACTCGTTGCATCTCCCTCCCAACTAAAGCAACAAGGTTTTGTTAAAGTCTCCTTCAGATTTTACTGAAACTAAGTCTTTGGCTATAATTTACTATTAAGTAGATGGACTGCATACTGCATTTGAAGCAATAGACATGGTCCAGACGAATACAGCAAGTCCACGTAGATATTTCGTCTTGTTCTCATTTATTTTCTGGATTGTCCGTGATGTACGAATATGATCACCTGTGCGCGCTCCTATTATAAAAACATATTTCGCTTTTTTATTAATTTTGCAGTTGACGCTTGTTAAGCGGGATCTTTATTCAGTGTAAAGCACGGCTTGTGGCATTATGTAACGAACACGACTTTAAGCATATGACTTCCTCTTTTTTTTTTCTTTTAAAGCGCATCTTACCGATCCAATCTCGGATCAATCTGTTAAGCACCAAAAATAGGCTGAATATTGACTTCAGGGTCCGAATTGTTTGCGGTTCTCCATAAGAAATAATCCAGTGGCGAACAATTGCACGATTCACTGGTCCATCTTCATTTCGCAATATACATACCTGTAATGTTGGCGCTGAACAGAGCCCTCAGTAAGGCAATGGTTTATGGGCATTGAAACCACATATCGTCCGGATCAATGTCATCCATATTTTCGAAGAAATAATTGCTAATTATTATACGATAACGTTGGGCATTGGCTCTAACTTAAACTATGGACTAATGGGCCTCTTCTGGATTTGCCCTACTCCAGAAATGGTAATCTCATTTTTGCACAATCAAATTGAAGTAAAAGTGAGCCTTGTCATTAAGCTTAAGCCCATTCAGCTCAATCCACGAACTCCAGTCTCTAACTATGGTCTCCTGGCTATAGTTTCTGCACCAGCTGGACCTTACATAGTTGCAAGCCGAGATCTTCGGACAAAGCAATTGACGCCGAATTGAAGCAGCTTCACTACAGTGGCTGCAGTTTCTTCTGTACGTACATTACGTTGACACCTTGTGAACTTTGTGTCATGTGAGTGTATGCGGTACGAAATTTGTCCACAACACGACAAACAGTGCGCTCAGCTGATGATTATGAGGTTCACCAAAATCACGTAATCTGCAATACGCTTTGTGAATTAAGGACCGATTTAGAAAATAGGTTTGATTTGTAAATCAAGACTAAACAAAAAAGTCAAGGAATTGTCAAAAACGATACCAAAGACAAACATTCCTTAAAACAGAGTAACAGACATCAGATCCACTCTCTTGTACTTGCGCGTGAAGTATATAGAGCTAAGATATAATTCGTCGACCATGCATTCATCCTCACATACACCATTGACATGTCTGTGTATACATTGACCGACCAATGTAACTAACAGTACTATATAACTCCAAGTTTTTCAATCCTCGTTATTGCTGTCTTCCAACCCCTTAGTTTCTGACTAGATATGTGATTTCTTAGAACCCTATTACTCATTTGGTCACTTGGCCCTTTGCGCCGATTTTTTATCAAAATTGTCTTTCATTGATGGTTGTGCGGCACTAGACTCCCTGTCCTTTGGCGTGTGTCAAGAACTGTGACTCAAGTGCTCACCGTTGGGCGTATAATGAGACATCCAACCTTGAACTGTTTTATCTTTTCAACGAACAGCGGGCAGTCGAGCTCTGAATTGGCCAATTACCAGGAAACAAGCACAATTGTAATTGGAGTTCTAAAAACACGCACATTCAACATATTGGAGACATCACTCATCACTTCGTCGTGGGTCCTTTTGTTGGGGAGCATTGTGTTCCTTATTAGCGTGTTTTATACAGACGCGAATTCTGGTAATGGGAAACCGTTTTCTATTCTCGTTTAGTAAAAGCCGTAGTCGGAACTCTGCAACTGGTCCGCCAAATATATCTTTTATACTTTATACAACATTATGTTACAGTCTTCCAAAATAATAGCTATGTTGACGATTTTGAATCTACTCCAAAGCTATGGTATATATAGTAAACTTAATCGATGAAACCCTGAAGAAGTCTTTGAAAACCTAGTAGACGTTAGGTTCGATGAGTAACTATCCTGATGTATTGAGGGGATGTAACCATTCATTCCATCAAGTGATTTCATGTACAAACATCATCCTCCTCAGAACCCTCGGTAGACTTTTGGGCACGTCTTTCAATCAGTCATGTAAAATTCATTTGGAAATGTTTTAAAAACACGCTTATCGTTAGCTGACTATTAGTTTATTGCTATCAAGTAGACGTGATAGCTAACTAATATGTGACGTGAAAGATAATGACGATGTTAACTGCGAGTATTTCCTTCCAAAAATGATGAATGATAAATGAATGACTACCTACGCCCCCTTACGTATTTAGCATGACGACCAAGGTTTGACGTGGCTTTGAATTTTATTTTTGTTTTCTGTCGAAGTAGAGTGCTCAGATAAAGAACTAGTCCATTGTACTCAATGCAAGTTCTTCTTAGTGGAATTTCTCAGTAAGTGCTTCAGTGATAAAGTGCCTATGGTACCAGCACCCACCACGTCAACACCGAATACCTACAGCCTGATGCGAGCGTAAGCTGGACATTCCGTGAAGTAGTGCTCCGCAGTGTCATTATCGCTTTCACAGCAATCACCAAAGGATGTTGTATCACTTATATCCACCGCATTTAAGTCCTTAGCAAAAGTGCGGTGCACTGTCACAACGCCAGTACACATCCTGCAGTTTTTTCTACTGAGGGACATCAGAAAGGCCGCTGACCTCTTAGAGACGTCAGGAAGCATTCGTTAGGTATGCCGGCAACCCGGAAGTCATTCCATCTGTAGTTATGCTCATATAAAACCCAACTGATAATCGAAAACTTAACCTAACCGTAGACTTAACGTAGGTTCGGGTCCGGAAAAACTCTCCTTTGAGCCTTGTCTGGCAAGTATATCGGAGATTTTATTTCCCGGCTTGACTGCCGCTGGAGATCCAAGGGTTTTCCTCCTCTTCACCAATATAGTTCGTTGCCATGAGAATTTATATACGCAATCCGGTTGGAAGACAGACGCAAGTTTTCCTAATGAGGAGTGAAATCGTACGCTGTCGTTCTCCAGAAGGCAGTAGCGCAGCACCCTAAATCGGTTTTGGAGCCATCCGTGAAGACCCGACTACATTCCTTTTTAGTATACTGGTGTCATTACATCATACGGCATTTCCATAAGACTAGAGTCATAAGACAGTCGGTGCGCAAGGTCATCAAAGGTCCAGTGCGTATTGTACCAAAGAACAATTCATTTTAAATGGATGATGGCCTTGAGAGTAAAGCCCTTAATATGAATATCAAGGGCATTTAGAACGAAGCCAAGTCTTAGAGAAAGCCCCCTTGACGCCGAGACAGACCATTCTTTGGAGTCTGCTAACAGCAGCAATGACGTATCTTATAACTTATTCCACCAGACCATCGACATATGCTTTATATAATTGCACTTATTACAGTCGTGTATATCCAAAGGACCCCCAAAGGTAGACCCCATGTCTTGCCGACATCTCCTTTGTGTTGCCAGAAAGCATTTAGCTAATTTAGAGAAATCGATGTTTATGCCTTTAAGCTTTTGATGGGTCAGAAAAGTCAGCATTCTCCTTCTTGTAAAGAGATCAACCACAGTTTTGAGCGAATTAACTCAAAATCCATTACAACAATCGTCGAACACATCTAGGGCTGCCTGCGCTTTAGAGCAGACAGTCGCTAGACACGATACACAAGACTGTACAGCTACATCATCCGCGTGTGCTTGTGCATAAACGTCAAACGTCGAGCGGTGAGTCGACCAACATAGACCCTAGCAATGAAGACAAAACACCGCCTTGCGGGGAACCTCTATTTACTCCTGCTATCACATATTGGCCGCAGTCAGAATCCGCAGTCAGTGTCTATTCACCAGCATTGCTTTCATCCCTAAAACTAGTGATTCATCTACGCCGTGTTGTCTACCGGAGTTACACACGCCCTCAAAAGTTGCGTTGTCGAAAGTACCCTCATTGTCGATTAAAATGCCCAGTGGGTATTCCTTCTTATTGTCTGCGCCCTTAATTCTGCCTACCAGATTTTAAAGCGCACTCTCACAAGACCTTCCGCGTTGGTAGGCATGTTGCATCTCAGATAGAGGATGCAATCGCAAAGCAGTTTTGCGCACATGGATCTCGAGCAGTCTCTCCATGCGCTTCAGCATGAAGGGAGTCAGACTTTTAGGTCTAGAGCTCTTAGCGAGCATTTAGTTCTCTTTTCCGATTTTCGTTACAAAGGCCACTCTCACTGTTCGGCAAGGTTTCGATATGTTTACCAGTGCTAGGCTAACACTCTTCAGAGTCCTCAGCAGCTGTTCTATATCTGCCTGTAGCATAAATGTATATATGCCATCGGTGGCAGGCGACTTGGAAGACACCGAAGGAAGCAACAGCATGTTTAATGGCCTCATACGTAACCACAGGCGATACATGGTACTGCGTTGTGTTATTCAGTTCTCTAGCAGGTAAGTTAAGCTGGTAAGCTGGGTGTTCGCGGGTTCTGACTAGATTACCAGGGAAGTGAGGCTCCAGCATGAAACGGAGAGTCCTTGCTTTCGACTCGGTGTGGAAGCTATCAGATTTTCTGAGTGATTCTAGCCTGGTGGATCTATCCCTTTTGAGGATTGTGAACACAATACAGTTCCGATCTTTATAAGGGACACTCTCCGAAATCCGCATTTACTTCTATTCGCTTTGATCTGTAAAGATTCCAGTCTTCATTCAATTTAGTCTTGAGTGACCTCTTTAGAAGTTAACTGGTTTCTTTATGCAGTCTCTCTTTCTTTGATGGATTGCTTTCTAGCTGAACATGCCAGCTCAAAATATTTGGTAAGGATACCATTTAGGCTCAGAATAGCTTCCTCTAGCTTTTGTTTTGCTCGTCCTTAAATCGTGTTCAGACCGAGACCTTGTATCCGATTCTGAATTCGATGTACCCGATGGTCTGACATGGAGATCTCCGATAGTACTTTCCAGTCGGTAATCTCCTTAGCATACGGATAAGGTTACGTTGATTACTTACTGTCTTACTCCCGTAACAAAAGTTGGCTAAGACAACCCAATCAGACCATAGTATGAAAGCCAGATGATGATTGCCTCTCACGTTGCATTTGCAACGTATTCCGTATTCTGAGCATTAACATCGCAGCATATGATAACTCCCATCTTCCTGGCATCCGTGGCTTTGAATACCTCGTTTTACGACACGCTATCATATTCGTACGTGGCTTTGAAACCAGAAAAGTGAATGAGTATGAAACCCCTGGCTTTTATTTGAGATATGAATAGCCCTAATGTTATAAGATATTACTAATTTGACCCGCAGGGTTGTTTAGGGATAGCTTTAGATGTTTGCAGCATTCTCTGTAATGCCTTAGCAGTCGCAGTAGTACTGGGCATATCCGTCCTTCAGAACAAATTATTCCGATAATTTGAAGTATATTTCAAACCACCCCATATCCCTCTGTTCGACAGGTGTGCAACCTAAAATTTAATAAATTTCACTTTTAATATTGTCAGTGTTAAGCAGAATGTAGTCGCTGTCTTTCGACAGATTGCTGAAATATTTTTTCAAAACCCCCAGCAGAGTCTGCGACTTCCATTTGGTGCGTCCGTGCTTATCTCTGAAAATTTCTGTTCGAGCTTGGAACCCTAGCAATCTCTTTTAACTATTCGACGAAATTTTCAAAAATTGTGTATAGATCGTCCTTAAGTGCACACTTCTTGATTGGTGCCAGTAAGAGCTTCTGAGCCTCCTTCTTCCTTCACAGAAACTGCTATTCGTGACTTTATGAGCAGTTTATGGAATTACAAGATGTTAAGAGGAAAATTGTCTCAGGGCACTAAGTTCTACCCCTATTCGCCGGAATTTTTTCCTGTTTACAATATTGGTCCTAATGCTGCCTTTGGTCTAACTCAGCTGTTCTAATTACACCTATATACATCACAGCTCAAAGACGCGAGTGACTGTTCATTGTTCATTGGACAAATTACTCTAAAGGAAACATATCTCAGGCCGTGTATATGGTGAACAATCCGGTTCACTGTATGTAATCACGGCATTGACAACAAGGCCTACGTAAATCACTATTATCTGCGCAACGAACTTCAAAATTGGTGATCCGAGAATCACGGTTTCACCGTATTCAATGAAGAAAACGCGGCAAATGTGCATCTTTGAATCTCTGAAAAACAAAAATCATCGGAAAATCAGTTTGGTTTTAGGGCGAGGCATGACACTATTCATGTTGCGTCAAAGCTGGTCTCCGACATACAATGGAATAAAGGCAAGAACCAGTGTACGGGTGCCTACCTCGTTGACTTTGAGAAGGCCTTCGACACCGTATGGTTAGAGGGGTTGTTCTATAAGTTGACCAGGATGGGCATGCCGAAACCTCTGCTATATATGATTTACAACATGCTTACGGGAAAGAAGTTCGTTATTAAATGTAACAACGTCATTTCGAGCAAGATCTTTGACATTAAAAACGGCTTACAACAGTTGGCTGTGATTTCTCCGATACTGTTTAACATTTACACAAGTGATCTAGTAAGTTCTCTCAATCATGCCATAGCGTACGCAGACGGTTTAGTGGCGTACAGATCAGGTCCAAAAATCGAAGTCATCAATACTCTTCTGTAGCGTGATTTCGATCATATTAAGGCGTATTGCGACGATTGGAAATTGAAAATCAATTTTCAAAAGTCGGAAACAATCTTGTTTAGAAGTCCATTGAGATGGGATTCTAGGGATACCAGATATAACTGGCGAAATTTGGCCATCATTGGACAGAACGGAGTGCCATTAGCAGTGAGAAGCTAAGTGAGATACCTTGGTATCTGGCTCGATAAGTATTTGTATTTTGACAAACATATAGATGGCTGTCTTGCTGAAGGCTTTAGCCCTGACAAGAAGGCTGTTCCACAACAGTCAACTTGTCTCCAGGGTGAAGGTCATATGCAATGTGGCCCTAATCAGGCCAGTCATCACGTATGGTTGTCCCGTGTGGTTGAATGTAGCACCATATCAGATGGAAAGGATTCGGGTGTTTGAAAGGCAGTGTCTTAGGACCTGTCTTGGCTTGTACAAGACACCAGAATCAGAGTACAAAAAATATTATCCCAGCAAAGTCCTTTACGATGGGGCTAATCTGAATAGGATTGACAATTTTCTGATTAAAGTGATCCGAAGACACGTTGCACGAGCAATGACCAACGATATTAGCCTGGTCCTTGGGGCTTATTACCCCAATGAAATTTACCACGAGAGTTCACTTCTATCGGGCTTTATCCCGCCAGAGACATTTCTCCATATTGACGCTAAAGGGTTAATGCAAAGCAATGCAAAGGGAACAAGCGACTCATCTACCAGGGGTATGTCGCCAATGCTCAGGAGCTCCTCCGTTTTAGTCCCGCGATTGCGGACAGGGATCGGATCGATGCCGAGAAACAGTAGACAGAATTCTGGAGGTTTCTAGAAGGGGGAGGGTGGGCTCGCTTTCCTAGGTCTGTACGTTACAAAGGTAGCACACCCCTCTTAGTTGTAAGTTAGATTAAGGATAGTTAGGGGGATCTCGTGGAGAGGTTGCGTTCGTTAACATAAGGCGGCGCCACTGAGAAGTGACCGATGCTTTATGGCATTGGTTAAATCTCGAGGATGCTTGTCCACGATGTTGACGAATGCCAGGCGCCAGAAATCGCAATTGGTATGGTGACCACTGGGTGCAAGAGGCTACGAGTGCTCACCACCCCGATTATAGTTGAGGTAGGTTAAGTAGAATACTATAGGGACATAGTTTTAAGTTTCATAAAAAATTTAAAGATACTGTATCTTAGTTTTTCTAAAACTTTTTCTTAGAAATTTCATAATACTGATAGATAGGATTAATTGTAAGATAGTTTTCAAGGCCGAAAGGTAAACTTTTAATGAGATTGTTAAGTTTAGAGCGCTCGGGATGAGGCAGTAAGCTAGAATAAGTAACTATCATTGTTAAATTAGATTTAATCATAAAGAAAGAAACAATAAAAATAAATTTAAAAGTAAAAGTAAAGGGAACATCTCTGTTGCTTGTCATGTTATACAACCCAGCTATCCGTGGAGTGTGGTATCACACTTATTGGGTATAATACACTGTGTCGGATAGACGTAATATTGTAGGATGAAATTTTCAAGGCCCACAAGAGGCGGTGGAACCTACACATTTCAAGTGTCATAGTTAAGTCGGCCGATAGCCAATATGCAAAGTAATTTATGAACCAATTGATACTTGCATCGTTAAAGTAATATTATTGCTATTATAGATTGTTCCTCTACACTTTTGCATATCTTTGTATTTTACCCTTTGGTATCTATTAAGTATAACAAATTACAAATAAAAAAAAAATCAATTTGCCGCCATCCACTTAGTTACTTTTTATTGAGAATTGTCTCACGTGTGACACATCGAGTTGGTAATTTTGTTTCGAAACCACAGCACAGCTCCCAGCAATTGAATCCCTGAACTCCGAACCTTGGACATTGATCTAAATTAATTGTTTTGCTTCGAAAAATTTATTGCTCTTCACTAATGAATTCATGAATATTTTCTATATCTTCAATAACAGCCGTGCTGACAATTTGGTGTTCTGGTGTTGGAATCACCGCTGGAGCGCATCGCCTCTGGTCACATAAGTCCTATACAGCTGCATTGCCAGTTCGATTGTTGCTGGTGTTTCTATTCACTATAGCTGGACAAGTATGAGTTGATAAATTAAATTTTCACAAATTGTAAATTAATTGATTTATATTATTCCAGCGTGATGCATACACGTGGGCTCTGGACCATAGGATACATCATAAGTTCTCCGAAACAGATGCCGATCCGCATAATGCCAAGCGAGGATTCTTCTTTGCCCATGTTGGTTGGTTATTCCTGACACCACATCCTAAAGTTGAGGAGAAACGCAAAGTGATCGATATGTCGGATTTGGAGAATGACGGTATTGTGATGTTCCAAAGGAAGTGGTACATTCCATTGTTTGCTATTTTGGCCATTGGTCTACCGGTTTTGGTGCCATGGTACTACTGGAACGAGGATCTCTGGATGTCATTTTGGATTAATTTCAATATGAGATTTTGTTCCACACTGAATGTGGCATTCTTTGTCAATAGTGTTGCCCATATGTGGGGCAGGAAGCCTTATGAAAAGTAAGTCTACTAATCTCGAATTACTTTGGACATTAAAATAATACTTTTTTTTCTTTGTAGGAATATAAGCCCAGTAGAAAGTCCAATTGTGTCGTTTTTAGCACTGGGAGAAGGATGGCATAATTACCATCATGTATTCCCATGGGACTACAAAACCAGTGAGTTAGGTACTTACACTCTAAACGTCACAACTGGATTTATTGACTTCTTCGCCAAGATTGGATGGGTCACTGGTCGTAAGTGCTTCGAATGATAAGTGTCCCCGGACAAGAACTAATCAATTAGCTTTTTCTTAACAGGGAAGACAGTATCACCGGATATGGTAGCTCGTCGGGCTGCTAAATGCGGAGATGGAACACATTTCCTAAGTGATGCATATGCCCATAAGGATCAAGTCTGGGGCTATGGTGATAAAGATATAACAAAAGAAGATGCCACAGAGCTGGAGTCAATGAAGTAATAGAAGTTACAGTGACAACCGCAACAAAGATAACTTATTACACCTAATGCTTAATGTAATTCTGTTAGCCAAACTTATTGTTTGGCAAGTGCTTTAAAAAGATTTGCTCAGTGAAGACTACAAGTTATACAAATCGACCTAAATATTATTTTTTTAAGTTATTACAACAAATACAATAAATATTTTCTTATTAAAAAAAAACTGAAGATTTTGTAAGAGCAATATTTTGTAAATTAATTAAGAAAACACGAGAATGCAACTAGGTATATTCGTTTGATAGAAAACGAAATAGGTACCAATACCAAGACAAACATTTAATGTCACAAGGATACAAGAGGTACCTTCTTATATTTTAGTAATAACACAATTAATAATTTTACTAAACTCGATACAGTAGATTTGAAAAGAGAGCAAGACTCTACAGCCATCGACTGTCTGTCGATTCAAATTCCCACCTAAGACAGGATGCGGCGTTTTCTTCTACGTGAAAAACTGACTGGACTTTTTATTGGCTCATGTTTTGTCAGTACAGGCAAAGTTGTTTCTTTTATTCTTGCAGGAATCGCTATTCTGGTTTCATTGCGTCAGAAGGCATGTTCATAAAACCAGATACAAAAGACGGTCAGCGCGCAAGACCATCAAAAGTCCATTAGAAGTTGTTGCAAAAAATACATCTTTTTAAAGAGAGGGGAGTAAATCAAAATACTTATCTACTTACTTCGGGGAGAAACTGGGCCTCAGCTAACAAGCCTCTCGACCAGCCTTTAACTAACTGCCTCCAGTAGCGCACTCCAAGTCAATTGAGGTACTCTTCTACTTATTGCTTTTGATTCGAAGACTCTGCAGGCCTGCATAGTCTACATGTCCTAGCCATCTCAGGCGATCGATGCGTAATTTTCTGACTAGGTTTATGTCACTGTACAACTCGTATAGTTCGTCGTTGAATCTTCTCCTCCAAAGCCCGCCAGCTCAAACGGGACTGAAAATGTTTCGAAGAATTTTTCTCTCGAAACGATTGAGGATATCTTCATCCAGTTTTGATGGCGTCATGGCCTTCTTCAGGGTCTCTAGAGTTTTTCGAGATAGGGCCTTCTAATCAATTCTTAGCAGCCAGTAGGTTGCCCAAGAATTCTTCACCAACCAATAATCGTCTCCATTTTATGTTCCATAGTTCACGATCAATACTGCATGATCCAATTCATTTAAGCCATTGCGACATTCCTTTTCATAGTAAACACCATGTGAGTAGAAGCTGAAACTATTGCGAGATGCATCAATCAACTGACGACGATCCATTTCTAATCAGAGTAATCTTGAAAGCTGAAAGGATCGATGGAGGTCACATTGACAAAACCAGAAATTTTCGCGACCAAATTAACGCTATCCACATGACATAAACCATCTTGACCTACGTACGGATCGTTTTCCTCTTCAGTTGGGATAACTCCAACCGTCATCATCTATTAATAAGCACGAAAGTCCTCACCACCATCACAGCCATTATTGACATATTATCACGAGCTTGTTGTGAGAGCCGCACTAAATTTTCAACGGTTCCAAATAAGCAGCATGATCCACAAGCTGATTGATCTCTGACAGGGGTAATAACAGCACGTAGATGCCAGTCAAATTGATTTGGAAGATGGTCCTTTAATTTCTTAGTGTTGTATGGGAAAGGCTTGCCTTCATTCCTTGGAAATGAAAAAAATTTTTTTTTCAAATGTTTTTTTATTTTATTCAATATAGTCCTCTTTTAGTTTGATACACTTATTCCAGCGATTTTCCAACTTCTTGACCCGGTCCGAAAAGTAATTTTCCGGAAGGTCTGCAATATACTCCTCCGTGGCGTCGATGATTAGATAATAGTCCGAGGGAGCCAAATCGGGTGAATACGGTGGATGCGACAGCAATTGGAGCCGTAAGTCATTGATTTTAGCCGTGGTTGCGATGCTCTTGTGCGCCGGCGCATTGTCTTGCAAGAACAAAATTTTTTTTCGCTTCATGTGAGGCCGTTTTGCAGCGATTTCGGTCTTCAATCGCTCCAATAATGCAAAGTAATACTCGCTGTTGATAGTTTTTCCTTTTTGGAGGTAGTCCACGAAGAGTATTCCATGACAATCTATGACAATCCCAGAAAACCGACGGCATAACCTTTCCGACCCATCGAGCCTCCCTCGGCCGCTTCGGAGCACTCGTCCCGGCTTCAGTCCATGGCCGGGTACTCATTCTGTTCCCTAGCATGTAACAGTAAAGTCCGCCCGATTCCGCATGAGCAAGCCCAAACACTCTTTCGAAGTGCTCTCGCGTTCGTGTTTTTGGTCATTTTGAGCATGCGCGGCTCCCAGCGGCAGGTTAACTTTTTCATATGCAAAATATTGCCCAAAATATGGCGTGTGCGCTCAGTACTAATCTTTATCACTTTCCGGTCAGCCAACACCATTTCATGTATTTTTTTGACATTGTCCTCTGTAACCGCATCGGAGGGTCTGCCGCTGCGGACTTGATCGGTAGTTGAGTTGCGGCCACCACGAAACTCTCGAAACCAATATTTGACGGTGTAATCTGACGGAGCAGATATTTGTCCAACTTTTCTTTTGTTTCCTTCGCCGTTTTGCCTCTCAAAAAATAATGTTTTATGAGAGAACGAAAATCGTTTTTGTCCATACTCAACATGATGCCAAACACGTCAATAACAATCAGCTGTCAAAGCAAAACTAAGGACAGTATCGCACTGAAATTTGGCATGTCTGCCTAAATATGAACAGACTTCAAGGCACCATAACCTTTTTTGCAGCAGCAGCGTATTCTCGCGGTCAAGCAGAAATTTGATGATTTCAAACCACGTCTAGGCTTTAGTTTGTCTTCCGTTTTATCAGCTAAATGGTTGATTGCCAACGAGTAACCTAACTTGACATGGTTCTTCGAATGAGAGGAGATTCTGACAGAAGATGTTTTTGTGGCACACATGTTCGGTTTAGTTCTGGTATTCAACTCCATATTTTCTCTTTAATCTTGTGAATTCCATTTCAACATGGTGATCTTTGGTTAGATGAATGAATTCTTTCACTGGATTGAAGGTATCATAATGACCTATGCTAGAACCAGGGAAACCAACGAAGGCCATATTTGGATCGATTTCCAATTCCCCATTTGGAATATCATCATGAGTGTATCTATCATAGTCAAGTTAATAGTGATTGTAGCGAAAACTCAACAATGGATTGAATCCATCATCTCGTAACAAACTGGAATAGGTCGACTAGAGGATGGATATTTCTGAAGGTTCGATACATAGTGTAGATGTTCTCTTTCATGGCAATGAATTCTTCCGGAACAGAACCCATTCCGAGGAGGGTTATAGTTCCCACTAGAGTAAAATTCTTTATATCGGTCAGGATTGACTGGATCTCGATAACGTGATCAGAGATGCCGTTCACTTGTAGACAGGTTTCTTGTTTAAATCTTTCGATGTGGTCACTGGTGCTAGCTTAAGAGACGTTTCATTAGTTTTAACCATGCCGCCATAATAATCAATACGAGAACGGCTTTTGTACTTATCTTACCAGGCATAAGGTTTCAGCTATTTCGACGTAGGGACTACATATATAACGCACCGCGAACGGTATAAATCGGATCCCATTCTGGGGGATTTGTTGCAAGAGCTGCTGATGCCTGTTCTAAAGAGGCAATTTTTTAAAACCATCAAGTGAACAATCCAATCTAATCGAGAGCTCAAAACCAATCTTTGCTCAAAGAAACAGCGGTTTGCAAGAGTCATTCTCCGTTTTATTTCTGCGAAGGCGTTGTTGTCAGAATACATAGCAGAGCCAAGGTAGACAAAGTCCCTCACTACCTCGACATTGTAGCTGTCGACAGTGACGTCTTTTCCCATTTGTTGATGTTGTGTGTTCCTTCCTTTTGACAGCATATAATTGGTTTTACCTACATTTATCACTAAACCCATTTTGGTAGCTTCAGTTTCAATACAAGCGAACGCGCCAGTAACATTCCACTGAGTTCTCCAAATTATGTCGATATCATCGGTAGACCATGTTAAAGAAGTCACATGACAGAGCGTCACCTTGTCAAAAACCCTTTTTGACATCAAAGGTCTCGGTTAAATGGTTATCGACTCTGATTGAGCCTTCTCAATCGTCATTCTACACAGACGGACGAGGTTGACAGGGATGTTAAAACTAGACATAGCTCGTCTCTGTAAATGTTGTCATGTGTGGCCTTAATATCGATAAAATGATTGTGGCTATCGATTTGGATCTGCCAGAGGGTGAAGATTAGCTCGATTGTGGACTTTCCTTGTCTAAAACAGCACTAATAGGCGCCGATCAAGTTGTTGTCAGAATACGGCAGATAAAATTTTGTATGCGATGCTTAGGGGACCTATACCTCTATAGTTTACACAGTTGAGGGGGTCTCCATTTTTGTGGATCGGGCAAATGATGCTGAGATCCCATTCATCAGGCTTACACTATTCTGACCAGATCGGTTGGTGTAAGCACACCACAAAGTCGTTTCCAGCAGTCGGTAAGACATCAGGTCTAGTTGCTTTGTTGCATTTCAGTATATATATTCCAATCCTTACTTCATTTTGGTCACACTCATACTCTGCTTGACGGCGGGATGTTGGGCTTCTTCGCCGTTACGCAGCCTACAGAGAAAATTGTTCCATATTCTCATTACCGACTGTGACTCTACTACAAACGTTCCTTCTTCATCTCTGTCGGCTTCTGTGCGATTCCTCTTGCCTTCGCACGTTCTTTTTACCTCTGGTAAAATTTCTGTACTTTATTCTTGGGGTGCAGCCTCTTAATATCTTCGATCGCGCGTTTCTCGTGCTTTGTTACCTTCTTCTGGGAAAGTTGATGTTCCTCCCATCTCTTCTACTAGTAGAGTTCACGACCAGCTCTAGTCCTCCGTTGCAATGCCGGTTTATATGCTTTTTGTTCAGCTGCATGTACTTCCCAGCATTCTTCATCAAACCAGGGATTTCTTGGTGGTGGTCGAGTGAAACCCAGCACATTAGTTGCGGCGTCTCCGTCGGCACGTTAGCAGCGTTGTCGCTGGTCTTCGGTACTTGATGCATTCGGCATAGGAGGTGTTGAGAGCTTTCGGTGAAGATTCTGATGGTCTCTTGCGATTACAGCTTTTATTCGTCATAACTTCTCAAAAATAGTTCTTATTTGTTGTGATGTTTGGGAAATTCACATTCGCGGAGGCTGCCCCGAGCGTTCGGACGTCCAGAATACAGGAGCCATGCCTTACTATGGACATGTGTGAATCAATTTGATTTAGTTTTCATAATACGACGATTGCCATGTCTCCTTATGTACATATATTGAGATACGGAAGGGGATGCTTCTTACAAATGATCGAACATAAGGGGTTAGGCCACTCTAGGATTTTCAAAAAATCAATTTTTGTTTTATTGCTTTCAATGGCCCCTTAGAACCTCAAAACTGAAATCCCAAAAGATTATGGCCGGGAAATATCTCGAATTTCAAAGTATAGTATAGGACCACCAGGTAGACAGCGAGCCTTCCAAAAAAGAGAGGATCTCAGAAACACTGCACAGCCGCCATTTTTAAATAAATTATTCTATAAAAATTATGTTTTACAGCCAATCATATGTACAATAAACTTCCACCTTTATTTTATATTTTTCCTGACAAAAACATTACAAAAAAGCCTATTTTTTACGGCCTGTAGAGTAACCTAACCCCTTAATCCTTTAAATAAAATCACTTTATTCAATACAGTTACAACTTACAATTCAATCGCTTTTCTCAACCTCTTTAACTTTTTTTTATCTTTTACTTAAACCACTTAATCACTACTCGTAATTCACATTTCAAATTCCACTTTAGAACTAACATGCATACCTTGAGGGATGCTGATATTTATTCTCCCCTGCCATCTCTCGAGAACATTCGGTACCATTCAGCGTTTCATACATCTTTCCATTTTGCTAGAAAATTCGAAAGATGTTTCCATTCTCCATTATCCAATGGTTGAGTCTTCTGCTATTCAAATATGGAAATCTTCTGCATTTCAAATATAGATGACGCGGTTCACATTCAAAGTCAATAAGTGTAAATCCGTTGCGAGAAGTGATGAGGTGTATGCTATGCTTACTGACTGTCCTATGAAATATGTCCTCCTTTCTCATTCTGGTTTTAAAATCCGCTGGTGCAATTTTAACGTAATACGCTCATATGTCTTTTCGAGGAGCTCATAAAAATAGTCTTTGGTGGCGTCGTCCTTGTCTTCCGTAGAGACATGGGCTCATATTAGGCTTATGTTACGCTCGCTTACGTGTGGGAAGTTCAAGATTTCTTGCCTAAGTGCAATAGAAAAATGAGGAAGATTGATCGGTGCATTTGAAGCAGAGGCAGGGGATCAAGAAATAGGATCTTTTCTGCCGAGACACAGTTTACTTTCGAGTCCAGTGATAGCAGCAGTCACGTTAAAGCTTATTACATCAAATAACTGTCGTATAGTGTATAATTGATCTGATCGTAGGCAAAGGGCAAGGCCCATGTCATGTCTAATGCCTTCTAACACTGCCAGTAAGTCAGCAGCAAATCGAAGGCGCTATATTTCACAGACCTTTGCTATCTAGAATGACACCCAAATACTTAGCTCTAATATTTCACGCTATTGAACATAAAGTCACCTGTTTGTATGCGTAGACTACGTATAGAGGAAAATATTGCTGCTGTAAGCGCCAGTGTTAATGAAGACCGTGATTTGTCCATTCGTCGCCATTCGTAGCAACTGGGATTGGGTTATTGGAATATTCTACGCAAGGATCTGGGTCTAAAACCTTACAAATTACAGCTCGTGTAAGAACTGAAGCCGAACAACCTGATCCAGCGTCGAATTTTCGGAGACTGGGCTTTAGAAAAGTTGGAGGAAGATCCACTTTTTTATCGAAAAATTGTCTTCAGCGACGTAGCTGATTTCTGGCTGAATGGGTATGTTAATAAACAAAACTGCCGTATTGGAGTTGCCAATTCACCCGGAAAAATGCACTGTTTGGTGCGGTTTATGGCCCGGCGGAAACATTGGCCCGTATTTTTTCAAAGTTGACTGTGAGAACAATGTTACTGTGAATGGCGTCCGCTATCGCTCAATGATTTCGAACTTTTTTTTTCCCAAAATGCGCCAGCTGAGCCTGGTCGACATGTGGTTCCAGCAAGACGGCACCACATACCACATAACACCCGAATCAATTAACCAATTGGGAAATGAGTTCGGTGAGAAATTTATCTCTCGTTTTGGACCGGCTAGATCGTGCGATTTGACGCCTTTAGACTATTTTTTATGGGGATACGTCAAATCACTCTTCTGTACCTGGGAGATACTCGTACCAACCGATATGCCGGTTTAGACGTAGACGTGGTCAACACTTATACGAAATAATCTTTAAAAAGAAAATGGCAAGCATTGTTTTATCAACTCAAATAAAAATTGTATTCATTTTTGCATGTTTTTTTTTCGACAATTAAAAACCAAACGTTTTTAAACGTAAAAAATTACCCGTTTTATCCATGTTCCTGCCCTAATGGTAAAACGGTGTCCAAAATATCGAAATTCTGTTGTTCAGATAACACCAAATTTATCACCCACTAACGGTACAATTTATGTTGTAGTGTTGCCTAGGCGTACACGTATTATATTTCTTTTGTTTTGTAACTTTAAATCAAATTTAGGCACATCGTGCATCAGTTCTTGGTCTAGAAAGCGTATTTTCGATATCTGGGTGAGGAAAAATGGCAGTTTAATCAGAAAATCTAACCGAGAGATCAGTATCTTGATGGATACCGTAAATACTACAAACAAAGAAAATGTTAACTTTGATGGCCTGAAATCACACATTTTTTTATATTTGTGAGCGATTCAGAATCTTGACACCACAAAATATATTTTCTCAAAAAACATTCCTAATGGTTAAGTTATGTGGAAAAAATTTCCTATTCGGCGGAGAAATGTATGGAATCAGGAAAGCATGGAAGGCAGCGGAAAATTTTTTCTGATTGTAGCACCTGGCTGAAACAGAGAAGAATAGCTAAGGTGTCTAAATTTGACGAGTCAACTGGAGATGCAATGCGTGTGAGCACATCCACTTCCAATACGGAGTGCACTTCATTTGACACGAAGGTTTTGTCACTCCTTACGGAGGCCAAGCTGACAAAGCATCAATATTTACTTTTAAAAGACTTTCTTAACACTAAGTTATCTGCATCTGCTTTTCCATCCTAGATTAACGTTTTGCTGACTAAGAAAGGCTGCTATCCGAAAGACATTAAAGTTAAAGCTGAAATTGAGCTTCAGAGTCTTTTGAATCTAGTCCAGAACCAGAATCTCGAATGGAAGTATTTAATAAAGTACCGAAAATATCCTTAGATAGCTTAGTTTTGATTGGGAAGTGGGGGTTTGACTTTGGTCATAGAGGGTACAAATAATCGTTTTCTAATTCTGAGAGTAAAGTTTGTTTGTATTTTCATATAAACCTTTGCGATCAATTAATTCCTCAAATGACCAAATTGTTTGTAGAAATCCACGTCCCTCCTCAAACAGATAGTGCAGACCAATTAGATTTAAATTAAACAAAAAACACCGCAACCGTCTCTGCTATGGATGAGAGATGCTACTAAGATAAAATAGCTTCTTTAGTTTTCACTGCGGTCAAGCTTAATGATCACAATTTATCTATGTATTTGTCACTCTTTGTAGTTAACAATGATTGATGGAATGATCTGCTCAGCTCTTGTTCTTCCAGATGTTACATTTGTGCCACTACACCATCTGCAATGGACGAAAATAACAAACGTTTACAAAAGCTGGTGCATACTGAATGATTTGAATTTGGTTTGTCTCCCCTTCATGCATGGTTTCGCTTTTAGGAATATTTCATTCATACGTCATACCGACTTGACGACAAAAAATGGCAAGTAAGAACTAAGGAGGAGAATAATTATAGATCACCTAAGAACGGGAGCTAGTGGCAGATATAACGATGGGAATACTGCCGGAAAGTTTTCTGAAAACAGTGATAGTTGGGTACTATAGAAATAAGGAAGGTGTCAACCTGGCGATACCCAGTGTTGCTATTGTTTCTACACATCGATTGTGCTTGTTTTACTTCCAAGTGGTAACCATTGCGTGCTAGTCGATATCCATACGGTCTTGACTTGCCAAACTAATAAGCGCGAATGCTGATCAGCAGATAAAAATAGCAGGACTATAAACGCCACAGCGGATGAATTTTCCAGATGGAACCAGCGAAGCAAAATTCCGGAATAAAATGAGACCTTATCCGGGCTGCTCCGACATATTTGGAGCTCATGTCGGTAAGTATTCCCAAGTACGAGTAAGTGTCTCGGAAAAGAGATGGCAGCGCTCACATCACCAAACGGGTAACTGGCTTCGGTCTAACTGAACCCTCGACCTAGGGATATTTACAATGGAACTGGCCCTCCAGGTTGAGGGTTGTGCAGCCAGGGTGACTGTCCGGCCAGGAAAAAAAGAGTTAAGCTACGAAGCGACAAAAAGGCTCAGATACGAACGAATCTACCGTTGACAACCCTTGCAAACGAAGCAAGGACAATGAACTTCTGATCTATAAATAGAATGTTAGGTCTCGTAATAGGTCACGTGCAGCCGAAGAACTAGCGGAGGCTCTGGATTGCTGCAAAGCAGATATTACCACCATCCAAGAAATGCGATAGGATGGGCCGGACAGAAGTAGGAAGTAAGAATGCGACATTCACTGCGGCGGTCGTTATTGTCGGCAAAAGCAGCGCCTATTTGAATGCGGATTTTTTGTTAGAGGCAAGAAGTCTTGAGTTTCCAACATGCTAAAGAGCACCTCGTAATAATCCGTATTAAGGCAAAGATAGCCATATCATAGCTTAAGTCTAAAAAAGCTTCTGAAATGGACGGCCGACAGCGACCAACTACTCTGTAAAATATGGTCGGACGAAAGTATTCCCAATGAATGAAACCTCAGCATTTTTGGAAATTCTGCACGACCGATTCGAGGGCATGATCATATCACGTGGAGGTGATGTGAACTGGCCACCGAGATCGATTTGACCCCGTTAGACTTTTTCTTGTGGGGTTTTCTGAAGTCGCAGGTATATGCCACAAACCATAGCGGCCCTCTATCCCATGCTATCGGTCAAATTCAGCCTGATTTATGCCCCAGGGTCATAGAAACTTAGACATTTCGGATGCGTGCCACCCAGAAAAGCGGCGGTGGACATTTGAACAATGTTATACTCCATACATAATGGCATCGATAGGCCTTTCAAACGAATAAAAAATTTCGATGATGTCTCACACACACTTTGCTTTATTTAAATTTAAAGATAGGCAGCGCTTAATTAGTGTCAACAATAAACGAGACCCAAGATCGACGTCTCGGACAGAACGTCATCTTCGATAGTTATAACTTTTTGATAGGTTCCGCTTTCACTTCACGCAACTGCAACGGCGCTGAGATCAAACGCAGAACAGCTCTTGCCGATCGCTGTTTCTTTGGGCTAAGAAGACAATTAACTAGCGAAGCCCACTTTCGAACAACAAAAGTTATCCTATATATCTTAAGACCTTAATAATTCCAATCCAACTCAATGGCATAGAGGCATGGACTTTATCAACAATTAATGAAGGTGCTCTTGGCTTCTTTGAGAGGAAAATTTTTCGTGTGATTTTCGGTCCCTCCTGCATAGACGGTGAGTGGAGGAGGAGATACAATGACGAACTTTACGGGCTATATAGCGACATCTACTTAGCCAGAAGAGTGAAGATCCGACGACTGAGATGGCTGGGTCATGTAGAGCGGATGAACATCAATGCTCCGGTCCGAAAAATCTTCAAATCTGTCCATGGGAGACAGCGGAGTAGGAGAAGACCCGCACCTCTGTTGTCGCATGCAAATGGAAGGGGACCTCAATCAATTTAGCATGCCAAACTGGAAACGGCTGGCTAAAAATCGTTGTGGGTCAGGTCTACCGTGGAATATAACGCCAGCTTTTTTTTTTCCTTATAATGAGCACGCGCTCAAGGGGTTTGTGTATCTTTAAAATGTTTGTACACAGCGCGGGCGAAGGAAATTTAGGGAGGAAGAAAAGAGAGGTACCGATGTACACTGTTTTTTAAATGTTTGTAAGTTACACCGACCAGGAAATACAGAGATCGGCAAGGCATTCCATAAGCGAGCTGTACGGCTTAAGAACGAATCACGATATTTTAGAGTACGTCCGAAAATGGACTTGAGACAGAAGACATTATTTCGGTGTTCAAGGGTGTCAATTGATTGACTGATATTAGTGTCACCTATGAGTTTTATCGCACGGTTTTGAATGCTATATAGCAGGTGCAGAGATGTTTTAGGAGCAACTGACCAGATGTGGGCATAGTACTCCAATTTTGGCCGGATGAATGCCTCATATATTGAGGCCAGATCAGAGGGGGCAAAATATTTCTTACATCCCTTGAGGAAACCTAGACATTTCGCAGCATTTTTGACGACACTGAATATTTGGTCATTCCACCGTAAGTTGTAACTGACATACATACCGAGAATGGAAAGTTTTTCGGCTTCGACGATGCAAGTGCCATTCAGGGATAGGGCCTGGGTATTTAAATTTATGTTACTGGTTCCCCGATTAGTTATGCTGTTAATATCGGAATTTAATGAGCTTATCGTATGCTGGCATTCCCATTCTACAGCCGAAATCAGGTGCGTGAGTCTGGAAAGCAGAGAGTTCTGTCATCAGCAAAGGAATATATTGGATTAGAAGTAGCAGACAAGAGATCATTAATGAAAATTAGAAAGAGTGTCGGAGACAGAACAAAGCCCTGGCGCACACCAGCATTTATTTGGTGAATAATAACAAGACAAATTGAACTGAATGTTCCAGAAGGCAATTTCTAATCTATTGATGAAGAGAGTCATTGATCCCAAAAGCACGTATTTTCCACAAAAGAGCCTGATGTCAAACTCTGTCAAATGCCATAGAAATATCGAGTGCAACCATCTTGCTTTCACCAGATTGATGTACACTTCGGTTGCACTTTTCGGTGAGACATGCCATCAAATCACCAGTGGACCTATTGCTATGAAAACCATACAGTCGGTCATTGAGAAGTTTTCGTGTTTCGAGATATTTCATGAGCTGAGCGTTTCGATAGAAAGAAGGTACATAAGTGCAGTGGATCTGTAGGAGGAGAGGGAAGAAGATTCGCCTTTTTTAGGTACGGGTTGGACAAATGCTGTTTTCCATCTGCTCGGAAAAAGTCCTAAAGAGTAGGATTGATGAAAAAGTTTACGCAGTGGTTTTGCTAGCGAGGAATAACACCTCTTCAGAAGAAGGGGAGATATGCCATCTGGACCTGCGGATTTGTGGATATTAAGGTCTTTAAGTACTCTTGCTACTACACGAGTACAAGAGTAGGTTTGTCCCATTGAAGATTCGACGCACTCAAGTGTAGGCGGAGACAAAGCTCAATCTGGGAGTGTTGACCTTGTCCAAAGAACTGACAGCTGGAATGTCATTGTTGGGATGGAGGATGAGGCTGAATTTCTAATGTTTTTGACGAACGGCCAAAATTTGTCCTGCCTTTTGGACATTGCAGTATTTTTTGCCTCAGTTTTTGGTCGTATTGCAATTTCATTTGCTTAAGAAAGACGTCGCAGTCATTTCTGGATCGTTTGAACTTTTTTCGGTTTTCCTCTATCGGGCTGGTGTTGTAGGACCGAAATAACATTTCCCTAACCCTGACAGCTTCTTTACAGCTCATGTCGTACCGTACCTTTTCTTTTGGTTTGATACTCTTCATTCGATGAGGGATTAAGGATCCCATTCCAAAGAGACTAGTGCCTGTGATCATATCAGGAGCGGCATCTACGTCGTTGTCGAGTAAACAAAACGGCTTATTAAAATTCCAAAAGAAGTTGTTAAGTCCGCTCCAATTGGCTTTCTCGTATTGCCATACGGTTCTCTAAGTGTGTAGGGGGTGTACGAGAATTTAGCTGATATGACGCAATGGTCCAACGAGCCTAGAGGGGAGAGCACATAAACTGAGTACTTATCAGGGTGAAAAGTTAAAAGCACGTCCATGGTGTTGGCGGTATTCGTGTGGGCTCATTTATAAGTTGGGTCAAGTTATTTTCCGCAGCGAAGGTCTCAACACACCGTCCTTCGGGTGTTGTATGTTATGTCCAGAATGTCGAAGCCAACCAGAATTGTGTATATTGAAATCGCCCGTAATAACTATTTCAGTATGAGGATACCGGGATACAATGATACAATTCTTTGTATGGAGTCAGACAGCGCATCAAATTCGTTAAAGGTCAAACTGCTGTCCGGTTTTGGGCTTCAGAAAATAAAGCAATAGTGGATAATTTGCTTACGAAGGTGGAATTTTAACCACATGAGTTGAATTTCTGAAGAAACAAAAACAACGACTTAAAGTCCTGAAGCCTTAATAACACACTGAAAACTTCCAGAATAATGACCAACCAAGTTGAATCGCATACTTTTAGGTTCTGACCCTTTCACAACAAGCTTAAGAAAACTACCCCAAAAAAGAAAACAGGTTTATTCAAGGATGTTCTAGGTTTGCTCTTTTCAATAATTTTTTTTTTTAACCAAAAATATATATGTGGAAATATTTTGTAGAAAAAAGTAATACTACAGCAATGAAACTTTACACTTTAATTTAGTTTTTAGAGCTGAACTTGATTCTTTAAATTAATAATAACTGTTTTTAAAATTTCTTAAAAATTCATTTTCTTACATTGTTTTAGTTGAATTTGTATTTTTTTTTTTTGTAACTGTGCTTATGTAATTAACAAAAGTATATATTATTTGTCTTGTAAAATATAATGTCTTGTTTACAAAACAATCGATTTTATTTATCAAAACCAAATATTTCAGAAGTTGTAGATGTTTGACGCATGACGCATCTCCCATAGAACAAAAAGCGCTATGCAGGCTCGCTGACCGACGTGACGTTCGTAAGGCACGTGTGGCATCAGCAGCCACAGCTTGTAAGGGATCGGCTGAACCTCGTACTTACAGCTGAAAACAACGTTTTCGTGACGTTGAGTTGGTGGATCCTGGGTGCCTACGCCCAGTCGATAATAAATAGCGTAGAATTTTATCTGAAACGCCAGGGCTCTGAAAAGACAATCACTATAGGAGGTCTGAATAGAAACCCACCGATAAGTGACTATGGTACTCTTTGGGGTGCCTGCGGCTGGAGTTTTTTAGGCTGACAGACGTCCTTACCCGTTACTGCCGCTCCACCCTGAAGTAATAGTAACGAGTATTCGAAGGCACACGGCAAGAGAGGGGTGTAAATAAGTATCAGGTAGGTGGAACCAACCACTGCACTAGTCCCACACTACAGTGTACTTAAGTACAAAAAAAAGTTATCGGCCTTTTGAACATCTCAGATTAAAATGACGTTGTTTTCAGGATCACTTTCAACCTCTATGAAATTTTATGGGTGGTGCTTAAGTACTGGTCTCATACTCTCTTCCGGCAAGAAGCGGGAAAACAACCCAATATACATAACCTAGAAAAGTAGTCAGTCATATTGTGGAGGAGAGATCTCTATATAGATGCATCCGCTAGGTATTGAAGTCAGCATTAATGAAATTCTTTCAAAACAAATATAACTCACCACGAAAATTAAACAACGACAGTTTTTATACTGAAATTGCAAATCAATTTTGCTTTACCATTAAAATTAACACAAAATGTTTGGCAGTTTGTTGAACTTTGAGCGTTTGTCGAATAAGAGGAAAGCGGGAAAAATTCATAAATTTATGGTACACGTTTTTAATTTTACTTATTAAATAATGAAAATATTCACTTTTACAGCAAAAGAAATCTTTTTATATACAGAGAACTCATCGCAATTTTAAAAGTTCAAAAACCCTTTTTACGTCATATTCGGAAGAAAAAAAAGTATCGAAATTAAGGAACCTGCATACTTAATCATTCCACTAAATTTTCGGATCAAGTTCAAGCTGAAAGAATTAATAAAACCGAGAAAATTGGTCAATGACAAGACTTTCCGTAATTTAAAGAATTTCATTAAATGTACGAGTATTGTACATACGTGAGGCCCTATGTCAGGCGTTAATTTTAATTATACACAACTCCCTAGTCCGTTCACATAGAAAAAAATTATTCAAAACCAACAAACCGACAAAGAAACAAACAGAAAAAAATCAACAACAAAAACAAAAAAATGCTGGCGTACATGAATTTGGAAAATTGTAGGTAGTCCAGTCTAGGCCAGCCGTTAGCAGATAGTTTGACTAAGCTTTACATTTCATTTTTCGTCGTGAAGTCAACGCGATCGCATTATACCTCAAGACCATTTCCATTTAAAAAAAAAAATAAAAAATAAAAAAGTAACATCAACAAGGAATAAAAGTGCTGTGATATTGATATTTTCCAAGCTTGAGGTAACTTAGTGTTTTGTGAATTAGTATCTACGTTATAATTAAATTACATTTCGAATTGTGAAATACTGAAAGTTAACTGGTCTGCTTTGGCGTGGAAATGTCAGTTGAACTGAAAATTGAGAACAACTATGTGTAGAGTACACATAAACATGAGCGCGAAAAGATTTACTATTCAAAGAGGCGGAAAATGCTCATACTCATTCATGCTCGTACTTAATTGCTTCAGAGTTATTTATCTTCTTTTTTTTATTTTTTTATTTTTTGTTACCATGTTAGTGAGTGGTTTTTGTATCGTTTCCATAGACAGCTCACATAAATATTGCGCCAACTTCATATATTGCTGTATGGCACATTTCCATTTTCGTTGAAGCAGCGTTGGTTTTACCAGTCGTAGAGCATTGTAATGTGGCCACAGAATGCATCATATAGTCCCCCGGTCAATAAGTGCAAAATAATTGGGCTGCCGAGAATTTAACTTGCTTCATAAACTTCATAAACATAAAAAAGCAGAAAAGATCGTTAGTGGCATGTTACTCATTTCATAGAGCTCGAGCATATGAGTACAAAATGTTGTCCATACCTGTACCTGGACTCTGGACTCAATTTGCTAGTAAATGTTCAAAAATGAGCAATGAGAAAGAAAGAATAACACGTTTTGGGGCCCATTTTCGGCGGCAAGTGGCCTATGAAATTTGCCAGTCAGCTGAGCTGTATTAACGTTTGCGTGTCAATATCGCACATGGGTCTGAATTTGTAAGTGAAAAACTTGTAATGCAAAATGTGTGTCTACAACGTTGCTCCGTATGACTAATCCGCAATTGTATCTGCAAACTTTGTAACATATAAGGAAATTACCTTTGATTTTAAACTCTTTCAATGACATGGTGATATTGATTTTAAAATACTGCTGTCTTATTAAAGAGGTGTGCCTGCATCCGGTAAGTAAGATCTGTAAATTTGGATTTAGACTGTTGTGGGAGGTGGTATAAAGAATCCCAGATCACTGGGGCCACAGATGGGCCGATTGTGACATCCTCCATTTAGAGCTCATCCATGATGCCGCAATTTATTAGGAAGGCGGCTACGTCTTTAGGTGATCTGGCAGCTATGTCAGCCGCTTCAAGCTAGAATTTACCTAGATAACGTTGACGTGTTTTTGTTAAACCATTGTAGTCACATAGTATGTATTCTGCTGTTTTCAAGTCCTCATTGCACACTCTGCATGTAGTGTCTTGTGATATACCTATAGTCATCAGGTGTTTTTTCACACTGAAGTGTCCTGTCAGAAAACCTGTGGTCACTCGAATCTGGCATAAACTTGTCAGCTTCCTTCGGCTTCTCTCCAGAAAGGAAGTTTCTTTTCCTCTAGCCGTTTTAATACTTCCTTTTATTGTATTAATTGATAGTCCACAGTATGGTATCGGCATCATGAATTGAAATGGGGATCCTTTACTCGGTGGTTCGTCTGCTTTTTCATTGCCTTCATGCCCGCTGTGTCCTGGCATTCAAATCAGATGAACTTTATTTGTAGGAGTTGAAGCCAATCCCAGACCAGTTTTGATTTTATTTCAAAGGCGTTAATTGCAAGTAGGGCTGCTCTGGTGTCGGAAAGAATATAAATGTGTTTATTTGTTATATGTCTGTTTAGATTCTCTCGAATGCAAAGCTCTATTGCATGGATTTCAGTCTGAAAAACTTACACGTGATGAAGTCTTAGTGCGAGAACCGTATACTCCGGCTCCAACTTCTTCATTTGTTTTGGATCCGCCTGTGTAGCATACATGTGAGTCCTTGGCAAATGTTGGTTTTTCCTGTTCCCAGTTAAGACCGCCTAGAAATCTAATCTTAAAGTTGTGCCGAAAGCTATATCGTGGTAGACATTTGTCTGTCAAGTGTATTCCAAGTACTAGTACATAGTTCCTTTTTTCGAATTCATGAAGAATTGCAGCATGAACCAGTTTCGAATTGGATTCATCTTCTGTGATTAACATGAAGCCATTTACCATTGCTTCTTTCATGAGTTCCATATGAAGTGGTGGGATGTTTAGGATAACTTTAAGCGCAGCTGTTGGTGCGGTTTTCATTGCAGCAGTTATACAGACCCAGGCTAGTACATCCATAGTGTCATTTTGGGATTAAGTCCAGCTAGACTAGTAAGATCGGTAAGCTCCATCAACTCTTTGTTTTGAATCAAAGTCTCTTAAGACGATAACCATATATTATATGTCCGACCACTTACCCGTATGATATGTCTCTCAAAAACTTCAATGATCACTGTTTTCTAAATGATCTTCCTCAATTAGTTCATAGGATATACATACGGTTTCTATGCAATTTTTGAAGCTTAAGTTACAGCCAAAAACTAAACTAAAAACAACACTTAAATTCTAGTCAGATATGCTGTGGACCTTGCATAAACTGTTGGTCCTACAATCGAAATATTGACATCCTTTAATGAATATCGCCTTTTGATATAGTTTTTTCTTCATCGACAAACGTTATAAACTTCACTATTTCAGAGAACAGATACCTGAAATCGGCAAAAGGATTAAGCATTACTCAGAAACCTATTTTACTTATTTGTATGTGCCGAAAGTTTTGATTTTAAAAATTTTTAGCTAATATGCAAAACCTGCTAAATTGTTGGACTCATTTTTGATGTCAAAATTTCCAATTGCCGACCAATGTAATTATAGAATTCCGAGCTATTGGTGATTGTACTCAGTGCTCGTCTTTAAGTTCGGGCCACCGAATCAAATGGCTATCAGTTGAATTTGTGCGAAATTGTCAGCTTTTTGATTATCATTTTATTAGGGCAAAATTCCAGTGTAAGACTATCTGACGACCTGAAAAGTCCTTACATATACCTGCACCAGGTTTGCTCTTTTAATTTGTAGGTGCAACCTTCTGCACGTTCCTTTTCATTTTGCACATTCATAAATATTTTTGCCCAAATTTATAATAAATTGGAGGCAGAATAAACATTACTGTGTTGAAGGACTTCAGTGAGTGGAGACACGAACACGAATTCGAACCAAGTAAAAGACTGACGAACTTAACCACTGCGGTACATCTCCAAAGAAGCATATCAATTAGTGGAGAGTATACTTATACATCGTTTGTCGTATGATATACGGTGTTCTCCTAGTGCCTTATTTAAGTTAGCTCGATATATGACTCTGCCGACGTCTTGGAGCATACGTAACGTTGCGATCCAGTACTTTAGTTTTCTCGAATCGCAGAGCATACTGCAGTTGAACTGTGCTACAAGGTGAATTCAGTAGTTGCCAATACAGGTACTTTAATTTGGATACTCTGCGCAAAACCCAAACCATTGAGGGATCTAGCCGATCTCCAAAATACTCTGCGTTCCCTAATTTCAGTTAATTTCCTCACTGGATGGTTATATGCCATATTGGCTTGCTGGTAGGTGCATACATATGTAGTTTTTCCAAAACTGGCGCCCGTTACTCTTACTAACTGCAAAAAGGCGAATGATTTTTTTCCTGGCTGCAGGAAAGACAGCTAGAGGTAGGTGGTCTGAATATGTTAGTTCATTCACACTTAAATCAGTTACACATTTTATCCATTTTCCGCAGACAGGCAGTGCCTCTGACAAACGTTAAGTGACCCAAGCTGTCGAATTTGGATCGCCTCTTTAACACTATTACCCAAATCGATTCACACATTTCTACGAACTTTTTACCATTTGCATCTAATTTTATATCTCCTGCACATCAAGTCTCGTAGATTAAAGTAGTTAAGATCTTCTGATCCACTTCCAATAACTGCGTTTTCCCTATCCTCGGGTTACAGTCACCAACCACCATTATGTCTTCTTTTCCAAATTCCAACAGAAAATCCTACAGATTTGTGAAGCCAAGCATCCTCTTGTTTCAGTGAATGTACGAGTATGTATGTAGTTTAATGAATAAAAGCCTTTACCAGACTAAATATTACCAAATAGAACAGTTTACTCATTTACCGTGCTGGAACTTCAGTTATATTGATTATACGACCCTGGCAAGGGTCATAATCAGACTCACATTGTTGCATCTGCTCTAGTTGTTGAATCTTCCAAATATGTCTTAAAAGAAAATTATTTGACGGTATCTGGTCTGATTGATTGGCATCCGGTGCAAATAATGACCTAATCTTCCTTTCCACGGGTTTTTGCTGATTCCTAAGTCTGAAATGTTTTTCGACATACCATCTAGAGTTGACCTCAGATCTCTTTCACTACGCTACGTCAATCCAGAGAAGGGCCTTCCTTTGGCCTACTTATATTTGACGAAGAACGCTGAACTTTGAAATAGTGGTTTTCTTGGGAGCTCGCTCAGCAAAGTAACATAACCAAAGTTCGCTCCAATATTCTAAGCTGATATAGGTAGACTATCTGAAACTGGTAGCAGCAGAACAAAAAAGGAAATTTTAAAACAGGCAATCTTGATTAGAAATTCAGCTTTATTACCTTTAACTTAAAGCTGTTGTGCCCTAAAGATAGTAAGCGATGATTTGTTCCGAAAGAATATAGATAATCCTGTGCAATACTAAGTTCATTCGTTCTGGAGCTAGACTACTTACTTAGATAGAGCCACAGTCTAAGGTAAACCATTTCCTAACTTAATAAACCTGAATGCCTCCAATTACTCACTATAAGATGGTTACTGTCTCCTATCCCTTATACATGACGCCAAATGTGAAGACGTCCTTTACTGCGTCGTCCCTCCAGATGGAAATCAAATACTTCTTGAGCCAGAGCGTTGAGATTCATTCATGTCCTAGCAATCTCAAGCGACGTAAAGTTCTCCCCTTCTTTCGTTCACCCAAACCGCCCAAAAAGCATTCATAAGATCTTGCGTTCAAAACGGCTGAAGTTATATTAATTTTCAGTCAATAATGTTTAGTTTTAGTAGCATAGAGCAAGACTGGGATATGGACTTGTTGACAAGGCCTTGCCTTTCCTAATCCGAAGACAGTGATTGGGAATTGTTACCCGAGACAGAGGGAGTACATATCCACCTTCAAGTAATAGCAGTTTATTGTGACGCTCTGTCTAATTCTATTATAGATAATGTCCACCCCTTCTTGTTGATAGCATACATTCGCTATTAGTTTTTCCTTGTTTCACAAATGACATGATTAGCCGTAGCCAAGAGATGGATTCCGATCAGATCGTCGACAAGTGGCTTCAGGCCCTCACCTAATAGGATATATAAGATATTGAACGCAATACTTAGGAGACATTTGCCCCTATAGTTGAGCATGCCTTTTCGGATGAAAACTTTGAAATGAGTTAATATATGGTCTCTGCCAACTCGCCTCCTGTATTTTAAACGATTTGGCAGAAGGCAAACTATATACAATTGCAATTTTATTCGTTCAATAGGAATTAATCTTAAAAATAGACCAACACCTTTTTGGAAATTTACCATTATGAAGAGAAAAAGTATCGGTCTTCCAACAATGATGTACCTTGATGACAAACAATTTAGTGACCCTAAACAAATCGCAGATATGTTTGCAGAATACTTTCAAAGTATTTATAATCCAACCTGATTTGAATTACTTCCGCTCTCTTCCGTCAATGGTTGATTGTTCTTACTATTTGTTCGATGTTGCGGATGTTAAGCCTGTCCTATGTACTTTAGAACTCCAAAGGAAACCAGACATTTTGGGTTTTTTTTTTTCAATAACTTTATGTCACTGTTCCAGGTCACTTAGTTTCCCTTTATTAGAATTTTTTAATGAATCCCTCTCAAATGGAATTTTTCTTAATCTCTCTGAATCTGGTGCCAGGCATCTAGTATCTAACTACAGACCGATTGCAAAATTTTCAGTTGTTCCGAAACTTTTAGACAGTCTTGTAAGGTCAAAATTACCTTTACAATTAAACAGCATGGAAGGGTAGATCAACTGCCTCGAACTTAGTGGAATTTACAAATTTCCGCAGTAATTTCTTGGAAGCCCATAAACAAGTCGATGTGATTTATACAGATTTTGTTAAAGCTTTTAGCAGAGTTAACTTGACTATTCTTTTAAATAAATTAACTGCATACGGCTTCATTGCTGCAATGGTTTACATCCTATTTGCATTGCAAAAAGCAATATGTTGTTATTGGAGACTATTTTTCTAAGGAACTTAAACTTTAGTCAACTTAAACTTTTTGCTGAGATATCTACTATAAATGACTCTTTTGTTACAAGAAGATCTAAACTGCTTCACTAAGCGGTGCGAATTAAACGACTTAAGGTTAAATATAGACAAGTATGCTTGCATGAACTATAATAGAACTCTGCATCGTATTGTTACACATTATCTATTAAATAGTTCTCAAATAAAAACTGTATATGATAGTAAAGGCCTTAGTGTATGTAATGTCGATCCGAGATATACTATCTGCGACCATTGACAGTGAGAATTTACTTAGATGTTTGAATTTGTCCACTCCTTCAAGAGTCCTAAGACCTAGATCCCTACTATTTGAATTTCCTCCGAATACATTGTATGATCAATGTGTGCCTATTTCTTCATGTATCAAAATGTTTTATATAAAGGGTCTTTCATTAAACGTTTCCTACCTTTGAATTTAAATAAAGCAAAGCATGTGTGAGATATCATCGAAATGTTTTATTCATTTGAAAGGCCTGGCGATGCCATTATGTATAGAATATAACATCGTTCAAATGTCCGCCGCTGCTTCTCTGGATGGCGCGCATCCGAAATATCGAATTTTGCATGGCTCTGGCGCATAAATCAGGCTGAATTTGACCGATGGAATTTATGTTGGCTTTGGTTTGTGACATATTTGCATAGACCTGCGACTTCAGAAAACTCCATAAGAAAAAGTCTAACGGGGTCAAACCGCACGATCTTGGTGGCCAATTCACATCACCTCCACGTGAGATGACCATGCCCTCGAATCGCTCGTGCAGAATTTTCAATGTGGCGTGAGCTGTGTGGCACGCAGCGCCATCCTGTTAAAACCACATGTCGTTGGTGTCAATATCATCCAAATCAGGCCAAAAGAAGTTGCTAATCATCGACCTATGGCCTTCGCCGTTGACGGTGGCCACCGTCGTTCTGAAAGAAATATGGACCAATGAGGCCGCCAGCCCAAAATCCCCACCAAACAGTGACTTTTTCAGAATGCATTGGACGCTCTTGGATCTCATGTGTATTAGTATCGTCCCAAATTCGACAATTTTGTTTATTGACGTACCCATTCATCCACAAATGGGCCTCGTCGCTGAAGATGATTTTTCGATGAAAATTGGGGTCGTTGTCTATGGTCATTTACCTTCAGCTACTGGGTTAGTTGAATTTTGTACTGGAACAGATCCAAGTCACGACGCAAAATTCGCCGAGTTGTGGTCTGCGAAAGGCCGAGTTCTCGGATTCTCCTACAGACAGCGGCTATGTTTTCGGCAGATCATTTCGTCGACGTACGGGTGTTGGTTTATCGTTTACTGAACCAGTGGACTCAAATTTATCCACCACACTGCGAATAGTCCTCTCGATTATGGCGATCGTAAAATGGGCGAAGCGCACAGATCGTTGCTCGAGCAGAACAACCAATTTGATAAAACAATTTTACGTGTTGTTGAACATCCATGTCGATTTGGCAAAGCAGCCTGAATAAACTACATCCAATTCGACGGATATATGGCCGCTATCAACTGTCAAAGTTCGCAAGTCCCTATTGGAAGACCCTGTATAGAGCTCAGAATTCGACATATCTTTGCCCAGAAATATTCTTAAAAATAAATTAATGTCCTTACTTTATTAATCAATTGTTATATTATTGTAAGTTATGTTTAAGATACAATCTTACATGAATTTCGAAACGTGTTGGTTCTTAACCCTTATCCTGTACACATGGGTCAAAATTGCCCAAATACGAAAAAATCCAGAACAAGCTACAGTGTCAACATTAAAGAGATCTCGCTGCTACTTGTGTCCAACAACTTCAACAGCACGAAATATTCAACAAAATGCTCAAAATGTTTAAAATTTATTTGTAAAAATCATTCTGAACAAAAAATTACATGCAAAAATCGTGATTGCTAAATGAAAAGTACATTGGGCAAATTTGACCCACAAATACCATGTGAGTTTTTTTTTTTTAAAGTACAGGATAAGGATTAAATCGTAGATTGTAATAAATTACTAAATTAGGAAAAAATTATTTTGAAGAGTAAAACCTATCTTCTTTAGCAAATAGAAAATAAGTGAACTTGTGGATTAAAAACTTGGCCAGGTCAACCGTTTAAGCTTATTGTTGACTATCTGGGCTGGAAGTATGCATTTGTCAAGCTTACATATATTTATCAGATATTTCGGCATTTATTTAAGACTGCTCTTGCATTAGTCAGCACAGAATTAACGCGAACAAAAGTTTCCGTTGGAAGTCCTCTACATATCGTTAAAACTTCTAAGGGACAAACTCAAAATCAAAAAATGTGTTATTGAGAGCAGCAGTTCTATTAAAAGAAAAGTTTTCCTGGTCGAAACTGGTCGCATTGTTTTATACATCTCTTTTAGAAGATCTAAGAGTTTTCTAACTCGATCTTCTGTGGAACGCCTTATTATATGTGGCGGGACCAACACTGTTCCTTCTTCTAATTAGGGGTATTTATGGCAGTGATGGTCGGTCATACGAGTAAATCAAAGATTAAAGGTCATTTTTTTGTCTACCAAAGTCATGTAGAAACTAACTAAGACTGCGCACTTCGGTATGCAAAAGACTGAACAACTTTAGCTGACCCAATACCTAGTAGAAAATTGTTTCTATTAATTTTTTTTTTTTTTTTTTTTGTTTTAAATCAGAATTCAATAAAAGTTCACCGATATTGTAGTCTAATTATTCAAATCGACTATTCTGCAATTCGTTGAATTAACCTTAAAGACGACCCTCGAGTTATTTACTGCACATGCTTATCGAACTGATTATATATTCCGGTCTATGTAAGTACGGGTACTGTTTTCCATTTTGCGCATGGAAGACATAATGAATATTAAAATCGTCGTCGCTTATGTAATCTGTTTCTTTTTTTAATTTTCTTCAATCGATTAATTGGAACCTTTTTATGGCACTCTAGGTCTTTCTTCTGTGTTACCTGATTGTGAAAACATATCACAATGCCTGCTACCGAAGTGGAAAAGAAGTCCTTAAATAGTGAACCACAAACAATAACACCCTCAGATGCGGACCAGGTAACCAGGTCAGAGTCTGGAAAAGTGAAACGAGAAGCCAGTTGGCCTTCCGTTTTGTTTTACATTCATATCAATATCCTTGGCCTTTATGGCATTTATATCCTCTTCACAAGCACATCTTTCTTAACTATTTTATTTAGTAAGTATTTTAAATTTATGTTTGTTGTTTAATTGTATTCACTGTCTCCTGTTCTGATTGCAGCTTTGTTTTTAAGTTTATTCGGAATCTTAGGCGTCACAGCTGGCGCACATAGACTATGGACACACAAGACCTACGAAGCAACCACATCGCTTAAGGTCTTTCTTATGATTTGCCAGACTTTAGCTGGCCAGGTAAGTGACTGATTAGATATTAATACGTTAAAAATGGTGTGTCAAGATCAACCAATCTATCAACGTCACTTAGAATTATATAACTCACCCAAGACTGCATAGTAAAATGGTATGGTAATTTTGAATAATGCAACCGACTGAATACTTCTGGTTTTTAATATCCGGAAGTGTTTATAGCGTCAAAGTGTATTTTTAATTTCAAAACTATGACCCTTGAACTAAATATACATAAACATATGCCAGTATCCGTACGTAACAACACACAAGTGATCAAAGTGTATGAGGAAATCTGGAAATAAAAAGACACTTGACTCAGCTAAAATTTCTTGGTGTCATTACACTAGGGTTACTGGACAAGCGATAAAAAGTGACATCACTCCCAAGTGAGCCGGTGGAACATTGCAAACATTGGATAGCTAGAGACAAATATGAGAACCGGTGTACAAAAAGTATTTCTAAATAAAAGTTGACTCGATTTGGGGTTAGGTTTCGGGTATTTCGCAGTCATTGTCATATAAGGAACCCTACTCATACGCTGTATATATTATGAGAATGGTCTATCAACTCTAACCTCAGAAGTGAAGTGAAATTACCTCAGTTTTAGTTGTATTGTTCATTTCACTTGAAATTTTTCATTTTTATGAAATACTAGCAGACCCGTGCCCGATTTGCTTCACAAAGTTCTAAGAAAACTTTTGTTAAGTAGATATTGTTGAAGTTTTTATTATGTATGGTGTATTATTTTTTTCATCTATTCTAACGCTTCCGGATAGATAATGTTAACAGTTTTATTGTTTAAGCAAACAAAAAAATAAATAAATAAATAATTGTCCATGGTGTTCAGAATTGTGGTACTGTTCCAAGTCAAAAAAGTTCAAGTCAAGTTTCCGCTCTTTTATATTCATCACTGAGGTCTTAGATACTCCGTATGGAGCAACCGAAGATGAGTATAACGACTTGGTCGCAGTTGTGTCGCAGTATTTCAACTGGGTCCAGTTCCTGCAGTCGGTTGGTCATATTATGTAGTGCAATCGACCGTAAATCGGCGTAAAATTCGTTGAAATTTTCATGGGGCAATTATTTTCTATCCATTATGGACCTTAGAATCTCATGTTCTTCCTTAAATTGTCTGATCAGCCTAGCTTTAAGGTCGTCGTGAGCTACGCTGTGTATCCCCCGAACATTCTTCTAAACATTCCCAGTACCATATTTCGGCAGGGCCTGAAACCTAGTGATGGAACTGTGCTACTGGTCAGGGGATACCCCATTTTTAATTTCAAAGACGAACCTCTCTACTAGCATTGTTTTGGGTTTACCGTCAAATTTGATCCCAAACTTATGGATCGACGAATCTTCCCTCCGGCATCACTGCTCTAGTAGTCGCCTGGAATATCCAGGACTCTGCGTATCTCTGGCAATCGAGCATTATATCACTGACTGGTAGTGTACGTCCTGTTGTCGTATGGGGGCAATTCGAGTCTGTCTAGTTGTTCCCTAGTCTTGTTTAACGTCTGTTAGTCGTTGTCAATTTACCGTTTGAAGATGAGGCTACTGAAAGCTCGAGGCAGCTTATCTTTTCGCTCATGATGGCATCACGTGGCCATCATTGCGTTCATTCTGCCATCGAGCTTCGGCATTAGTTTGTCCGTTGTATGTCCTTTGGCTGTTTTCTGTTTATTTCTGTCCACGTATGATGTAGTCTTCGTCTTCATCCACTGTTCTACGCCACACTTGGGGTCGTCTTTCGCCATGTTCGTACCCTTCGTATTAACTAGCCTGTAGATAGTACGTGTCTTGTCTTTCATAGGAGCCCGTTTGCTGTCGAAGCTCCCCATGTTCGCACGGATTGGAATAGGTTTCCTCCCACGAGACTTTCTGAATCCCTGCCAAAGCCGCATACATCTTAGTGGTCGTTGGCTTTGGGGCTTCAGCTCGCAGTTTTTGATTTTGACGGTTTGGCCTGAACCGCATAGAGTCATAGGAGCACACGGTAAGATCAAGAACATCCGCATTTCGGCATTTGTGTTGGCCCGAGTATGCGGGTGGTTTTCCATTCTCCACACATCATTCTTCCACGGAGAGTGGATTGCGACTCCTAAGAGGCTGGTATCCGAGCCCTCCCCTCGAAAAAAAAAATCTGATATAAAATATTTAATTTTAAAAAATTTAAAGTAAAGGGTGACCAGATAAAAACGGTAGGAAAAAAATTTAAATAAAACAACAACGGTGTGAGAAATAAAATTAATTCTGGATTTATTTTGGAGCTACGTTCTTGCCATTACGTGTGGAATACCACAACATTCAAATGGCCGATTTGGCCTCGCTTGCAGTGCTTCAAGCGGTCGGTCCAATTTTTGATGACTAGGTCCAATATGTGCTGCGTTATTCCGGCAATAGCGTGTCGAATATCGGCCTCGGGCTCGTCCAAAGTGGTTGGCTTGATAACGTCGACTAAGGACTTGACGTAGCCCCAGAGAAATGAATTGATGAACGCTCGCCATGAAATGACCCAGTCGCGAAATTTCTCCTTCACAACTTCGAGAGTTGCGTCGCTTGTATGGCATGTACTGCCGTCTTATTGGAACCATAGCTCGGATATATCAATGTTGTAGAGCTCTGACCACAGAAAGTTAGTTAACATGACTACATACCTGAGACCATTGACGGTAATGGTCTCTCATACCTCATTTCGAAAAGTCCGATAATGCCCCCTTTTTGGGTGCATTGACGCTTGGTCGAACACTTGTGGATTGTGTTCGCTCCAATAACGGCAATTTTGCCTGTTAACATAGCCGGTGAGCCAAAAATGGGCCTCGTTCGAGAAGATGATTTTTTGACCAAAATCTGGATCTCCGGCCAAAATTTCCAGTGCCCACTAAGGGAACTCACGTTGTCTATGGTCGCCCGGCTTCAATTCTTGGGTCAGCACAATCTTATACGGATATAGGCCCAAATCCAACAGCAAAATAAGCCGGGTTGACTTTCTGGCGATGGCCAATTTAGCTGATCGCGCTGAATCGGCATTTCTGGGTCCTCTTTGATCCTGGCCGCTACGGCGCGGCGGCTATGTTTTCTTCATTTCGCATCAATCTCTTTCTAGTTGATGGCTTAGGATTCAAAAAAATGTACTCACGTTCAAACTTTTCTACGGTGCAACGAATTATCTGCACACTGAAGCCATGACGACCGACCTCACGACGAAATTCAAGTTGCGAACTTATAACCCAGCCGGAATTTCGATAATATTCCGGCAAGCTGAATGTCATTTGACAGCTGCAGAAACATAACGATTGAAAAAACTATCATTGCTATCTGGTCATCCGTTAATGTATCTAAATATTGAATGAATGTATCTTTTTATAATTTAATCTTTGTTTAAAAAAAAAAACAAAATTTTTGTTTGCTATACAAAAACTCAATTTCAAAAAAAAAAATTGTGTAAAAAAAATAAAAAAGTAACAGTCGGCTTTCAAAATGTTCTTAGGTGCGTCTGGGTGAGAAAATCATTTATAAATCGCGTAGGTGTGTGGAATTTTGAACCGATTTTCCAGTCACTCTCAATATGTACTAAAGTCGGTCTGAGTCTAGTTCGTTACGTAATACCCTCCACACTGGCTGAACCACATCCCAAGCTAGCAGAGAATGTCCAGATTATACCCAACTATAAGTTTGTGATCTCAAGCACACGGACGGACACGGAGAGCAGTTAGCTTACGGATCTCTCCCTCTCTACCTCACTACTATAGACTGGCCAGCTAAAGCATAATCAGCCGCTAACGTTGAGCTACGAGTATGTTGTTGCTTGTTTTGAGTTTTCTAGCAACATTTGTTGGGTGTTCTTTGATGTTTCGGCCGTGGTTAAGTGAATTCTGTAATTCACTAGTTGGCTGACAGGAAAAGCAAGCAGCAGACTTCTGTTATAGACGTGTTTGGGCACAGTCTCCATTATGTAAAATATATATTGAGTTGCTCAAGGTTTATGCATAGGGTTCTTTCCATGTTCGCTATGTCCTTATCCTGAGTACCGATTTCCAAGCCATCTGCATATCCGAATTTCCTCGATGTGTTTGCAGGTACGAGTATATCGCTGATGTAAAAGTTAAGGAGTAAAGGACCGAGGACGGAGCCCTGGGGCAAACCGTTGATGAAAACTTGGAACAGGCGATTTGAAAGTAGATTGCTCACACTAGTTAGACGCGATGCCTTCAGGCACGGGATTCTTTTCAGTAGTTTGAAGATAACCCTGTCCTTTCAGACTGTGTCGTACTCTGCGGTTAAGCCGAGAAAAGGAACGCAGACCTTAAGTCGTCCTCAAATCGTGGTGGTAGCACCTGGTCCATACGATTTCTATCCGCACGAAATCCGGCTTCTTCGATGGTAGGGCTTACTCGATTATGGATAAGGCGTTCGAGTAGTTTGTAACAAGTACTTAAGAATACTATAGGATGGTAACTTTCCGGTGAGTCGGTAGGTGTACCGGTCTTGAGAATGGCTATAGCTTTCTTTCGTCTGAACGCCTGATTCAACGACTAGCCATCGCCTTGTATTTTCCACTTTGTTAAAGAAACTCCGAGTAGATGCCGTCGAAACTCACCGCCTTTCTTATTATCACTGCCAAAAGAGTGGTGGTAACCTCTTAGGTTGTAAAACTGCCGGAGAACTATTATTACTGTGGGGCATTGATCTTGATATTTCTCAAAGCACGTATTATGGTTGCTGTATTCCTTCTTCACGTGGGCACGAGAAACATCCAATATGCGGTTGGCCAGTTTATTTGGGTCCATGCAGGAGTTTGTGGTGTTGAAGGAAGCAATAGTTCCTCCGAGTTTGCGAAGGAGACTGCATGCTGTCCTGCCAGAGTAGGTGAAGCTGAGTTTGTTGACCATTGACATCCATTTCTTTTTACGGGTCTCGTCAAGCGATCTTAGTTCTTTGTCAATTTTGTGGTCTCCAGATGCATTGAAATTTTCGTATAGTCGTTCACTTTCTTCGGTTCAATCAGGAATGTAATCTTTGCGAAAGTTTCGGGGAATATGTTCTTTTGGCAGTTGCCGTAACCATTCCTTTAAATCTATCAATGGATCTGGGTCAGCGACGGAATAAACCATGAGTCGAGCTCGTGAGAGAAGCTATTCCAATCGGTCTTGGTGTAGTTCCAGCACGGCTTCAATACGGTAGAAGTTAGAGGAATCTGGATTCCGACATCGAATTGGATTGGATGATGTTGGCGATGAGGGAAATCAGGCAGAACTTTGCTAGAAGCAGGCAGGTGGCTGCGCTCTGCATCACAGGTTACGAAGCACAGATCCGGGTTGTAGCCTCTTCGCCATCTCCTAGAGTGAAAGGTCGCCCTGTCCTTTGCGTCGAGGATTATGTGCAGGTGGTTTTAGTCTGCCCATTGCATTAGCATGCAGTAAGTCGACCGCTTATAGACTGTACGCCCATGATCTTGGATCTGCGAAGAAATTGCTATTTTTCGCCGAAGAGCTATTCCTTTTATTTTAACTCCATTCAGGGCTGTGTTAACTTTTCATGAGCCCTTACAAGGACTTTCTGAAACTCGCTAAAACAATTTATGTATATTCAAAAAAAATTTGACTATGTCGAAAAAATGCGCATTATAGACCTTCGATCGTATACCGAACTCTGTATTTACTTTGAGTCAATAGTAATCAAAATGTTTGTTAACACATTTATAAATTTACAACATAGACTGCGGGGGTGGGCTGCGTGGATGTTTTTGCGTGACAAACTTTGTGGATGGCGGTAGAAAGATGTGCTGCGTGGGTTTTTCTAAATCAATCAATTTGTTGTATGTTAATCAAGATTTGCATTATAAATGCGCAACAACGAAGTTCAAAGATTAAATACTAGGCGAGAAATACGAGAACAATGATATGATCGTTATGCACATCAGCGGTGATTGTGATAATGAGATCCAGAGTCAATATGTGGCACAGTCTAGATTGAATATGCCCTTCATAAAGTCAATTCGGATTTGGGAAGGACATAGATATTGAAGTCGGCTCAGAACAGAAGGCGAATGTCGGAGCCAGCTGTATGTACTGCTGGTTATGCGTGTAAGCACAGAGAGCTCTGCCTCAAACATGACGATGCATATAGATGGATACAGATATGAAAGTTAACCTAATGTCAATAATGGCTATAAAAATTTATTGCGACAAATATCAACAAAATTGCGAATGTACCAGTAGATGGTCTGATTGCGGACGTTCATGTCCAGTCGACTTGTCCCCGTGTCTGTAGGCCGCCCTATTGACTGCATTGGTGATCCATGAAGTCTTCATGCTTATTAACTAGTTATTGTTAATAGTTTCGCATAATAATTAATTCATCGCCGTGACTTATCAAATCAAAACATCACTTGGTGCCAGATAGTCGCATCGTTATACTTGTGTTGTACAACTAAATCTATCGCGATGTCGTTTACGGAACCCTTACTCTTAAAGTTAAGTACGAGTATCTGAGTACATATTTCGGTATCGTTGCAAAATGTTGTCCCACCTCTGTCACTCTTACTTAATTACTTAAAGTGGCGCTACAGTCCGGGGTGGACCTTAGCCTCAACCAGCAGGTGTCTTCAGTCAGTTCGATCTTTAGCTAGCTGCCTCCAGTTTAACATACTAAATTAATTGGCGTCCCATTCCACTTGGGTGCGCTACCTGTATCGCGGTCTTCCTATTCTGCGCTGTCCCTCAGTTGCTAATTCGACGATTTTCGGATCAGAGGATCAGTGTCCATCAGCTCTACAAGACCCAGCCTGCTCAGTCGTTAGACCTTCACTCTTCTAGATAAGTCGATGTCACTGTACAGTTTGTACAGTTCGTTTCGTCTTTATATCTCCCCCTCCACTCACCGTCTATGCAAACGGGACCGAAAATCACCCGAAGAATTTTGCTCTCATAGAAGCCAAGAGCACCCTCATCCATTTTTATAAAGTCCATGCATCTTGACCATAGAGCAGGACTCGGATTATTAAGGTTTTATACAGGATCACTTTTGTTGTTCAGCAGTGGGCTTTGCTAGTCAATTGCCTTCTTAGCCCAATGAAGCAGCAATTGGCATGAGTTATTCTTCGTCTGATCTCAACGCTGGCATTTCTCGGAATTGATAGCGAAGTCTAGGTAGTACTTAACTACCTCAAAATTATATCTGTCGAGGGTGACGTTTTGTCTGAGACGTCGGAGTTGGGTGTCCTTTCTTGTTGACAGCATATGTGTACTTAGTCTTGCCCTCATTGACCATTAATCCCATCTTCGCCGGTTCCGTGTCAATATTCCTGAAGCACCACTTCATGCTGCTTTCTTTCAATTTTGTCGATATCAGCTGAGTATTCGAGTAATTGGACGGGCTTTCAAGAATGATCTTAAAGAAATCGCATGGTAGCGCATCGTCTTGTCTAAAAAATTTTTGACATGAAAGGTCTAGGTGAGTTCTTTACCGACCTTGATGAAAAGCATTCTCCATGGTCATCTTGCATAACGGGCGAGTTTGGCAAGGATACCAAAGGTAGACGTTTCTCTGTATAGCTCATCTCTATAAATATTGTCATACGCTCCCTTAAAATCGATGAATAGGTGGGTGTGTACGAGTATCGATTTGGAACTCATGGGTTTTTTCCAAGATCTGCGGTAGTGTGAATATTTGGTCGATGGTGGACCTTCCTGGCCTAAATCCACAGTGATATGGACCAATCATGTTGTTAACGAACGGCTTAAGGGGTTCATACAATACGCCAGATAGGATCTTGTAAGCGATGTTTAGAAGACTGATGCCTCTATAGTTGGCGCAGTTCAGAGGGTCTCCTTTCTTGAGGATCTTTGTAACTCAAACCGTGTAAATTCGTCGCGGATCTCATGCTTTGCTTTTGCTTCTCCTATGTAGAAATTGAAATGTGGCGTTCAAAAGGAGTACATCGAAATCCATAAAATCTCACACAGAGCAATTTCGAGGTAAGTTAGCTGTCTTCGATTACGTACTTCAAGCTGATTGCATTGATATCTTATCCTACAGCGTCGTTTCATTTCGTTGTGCGGAATTATGATATTGATTGACAGTCGAGATTTCGAGCGGGAAGGAGCTGTCAGTGTCAAAAGAATATGCGACTTAAAAAGATACTTGTAGTTGGACCAGCTGTTACTCCAAGGGAAGACTTAGTGTTGACAGACGTAGTTCAGGGAGTCATGTTTCTAGAGTATCTCCGCTGCTCTTGATCCAGATTACAGACCCTGAGGTTTTTGTTTTTGATTTTCATACTCTGGATATTCGCGATTGGCGTTGCACGACTTGTTTCCACTGTGATCGATATAGCCTCAATAGGTGCACATTTCCCCACTATCTCTCCCTTTTTCACCTTTATGGTGAATGCCTTTGAATTTAGAATCCTTAGCCTTACAGGAACCATGTTGTTCTTTGGTTCCACTAAGGTCTTTCCTCCATAAATCTCTCCTATTTTCTGGCTCCATCAAATAGAATCGGTGGCTACCAGGACCACCGTCCATTTTTGCCCACACATTTGCTTCCGACGAATGCTCTGGAATCTGATTTCTGCAGATGACTACTTTTAAGACTGAAGTGTTTGCGTTTTCGTATTTCAGGGTTTGTGCCTCCAATTCGACTACTAGTCCATGTTCTCTCATGAATTTTGTACCATTGATGCGCTCGTCACATATGTCAGCCACCAGAAACATGAGAGAGAATGTTATTCCGGCCAGCCGAATTTTTATGCGGACTCACCTTCGGTGTCTATTGTTGCCATCGATGCCGATGATGCAATGAGGGCAGCGTCATTTTCGTCTTACTGGCTCTTTACACTGCCTTTGAAGATGTCGTATTTTATTTATTGCAGTTCCAGCAGCATATTCTTCATCTATCCTGTGGAGTATCTCGAGAGGATTCAACAGATGTTATTCTGACGAAATGTGTTCCTGCTTCCTTCGCCAGAGCGAAGGCAAGTACTATAGGAAAGGTTCTTTTCCCGACCATCCTTACTGCTGATTGTAGCTTCGAATCTGCAATTCCCCTGATGAATGCATCCTTTGCTATTTCGTCGATAATTTCTTAGCCTGTGTACGACAAATGTGCCAATCTCGGTACGACAAATGTGCCAATCTACCCACGTCTGCTTGGAGTTGCTGCAGTGTTTTTCATCGGTGCTTCACACTTCAAATTCAACTGATGAACTGACTTGCATACCTTGGAGATGCTGATATTTATTCCAGAACAATCTGTACCATTCAGCGTCTATACAAAATTAGATTTTGCTAGAAATTTCGATTCCATTCTTCATTCACCAATGGTTGAGTCTTTTGCTATTCAAGCACGGAAATCTTCTGCTATTGAAATGTAGATGGCGAATGCATTTAGGGGATATCACACTACTATAAACGGAAAACGTGCCTTCCTTGCGTCATTCTACAGCGCTCCTATTAAATCTATCAGATAATTCTTTGTACTCCAACCAACTTGCATACAGTCCTAATCGACGAGTTCTGTTACCATGATTACACCGATGATTTTCGGTGATCTCAATCTCGATCTTGGTCGTCCGATGGAGGTAATTTGGTCGAGTATATGCACCAACTATGATCCAGCCACATCTAGCTTGGATAGACTGAAACCTGTCAATACATTTCGTATACCGAACATTGCTGTCTATAACTACTAACCAACAAGATTCTGGTGGTCAATAAACGTTTAAAAAATAAGCAATTTCTTCAATAATTTACAAACCTCCCCAACTGGTCCCTTGCCACGTCAGTAAACTGTGGTCGAGTACCGGAATGTGGATATGTGCCGCCCATATCGCAAAGTCGTATCCAAGTACAATACAATAGGAGAACGTTTTTTCGAATATCCCGCCAATTATTGAAGACACTAACCAGAAACAATTCACTGTGTAGGCCCAGATTTTCGTTAAGTTTCAAAAAAAAAAAAAAAAATACTAAAGACAACAACCATTGTACAGAGACCACGCTATACAAATATATCTAATGCACAAACCATTAATTTTCAGGGAACAATCTACAACTGGGTGCGTAATCACCGCCTTCACCATGAAAAATTCCGAACAAACGATGATCCGTTCTACAGTACCGCGGATTTCTTCTCAGCTCAAGTACGAGCCCAGATGGAGAGTCTCACACCAGCCCAGGAGAAAATGCTGGACGAAATCGATATGTCTGACCTAGAGGCCGACAAAGTTGTTATGTTCCAGAAAAGGTAAACCATCACTTCACTGATCCAGAAGATTCAATCAAAACTGATTCCGCTTGATTTTACAGATTTTACTGGATTCTCTACTTCGTCCTTCATGTTCTATTGCCCATCAATGCACCCCTCGAATACTGGGGTGACACCTTCTCAGCTGCGGTATTCGTCACATTCTTTCTGCGATACTTGATCGTTCTCAACGTTTGCTGGTTAATAAACTCAGCGCACTTTGTTTGGGGACTGAACAAGAACTTCAAGCCATCAGATTCGAATATGATCTTCTTAATTACAAAGAGCTATTGGCCTCATTACCATTACCTATTGCCCTGTGATTACCAAACCGGCGAGTTTGGAGACTATGGTAAGGCATTTTAAGGCCCTATAGAAATGTAATAGCAACAATTTTCTGTTTTTTTTTTTCTTCTTGCAGCTAAGGATTGTACAACTGCTTTTATAAGGATATTTGCTGCCATGGGACTTGCAACGGAACTTCAGACAATCACTACAGAAGCTGTAAGGAATGGCCTTACAACAGCAGTTGAAAGTGGACGATCCATCGTCGACTGTATAAAGGAAGCTGCTGTTGTGGAGCAACAAAAATTGCCAAAGGATCATTATCTAGATAAGAGCAAGTTCTTGTAATTACTGTAGTTTCGGTTTATCCCTTTGTTTTAGTTAGTGGATTCAGTACTTTTTTAAAAAAAAAAAAAAATAAAACAGAGACGTTTACTATTTTAACCAAAAGTGATGGAGGTATTATTGGAAAAGTTGCTACTTTCAGGTATTCTAACAGAAACAGATGGAAGCAAAACTGCTACAATACTTATCAAATAGGCGTGATGGTCAATGACGCTCACATGCAACTCGTTCAATTCAATGTTCTCGAAAAAGAAATTTGAAATATTAAAAAACTATGATGTTTTCGGCAACATATTCGTAGTCTCGTTTGAGCTCTTCATTCAACGTTTCTATAATTTTTTGGTTCCTCAGGTCCCATAATATGCGAGCTTTTTTGAGCTACGATTTCATCGTTGGAGCCACATTTCTTGCCGCCGAGCTATTTCTTCGGATTTGGAAACAGGTAATAGTCACTGGGAGCTGAATTTGAAGAATATGTCGTAGGCTAATTCGTGAAATGTCGCCATGACGACTAAGACGTGAGCACCCGTTCATTGCTTTGACAGAAGAGCACTTTCATCTTGGGCATGTGCTTTCGCTTTACTTTCAAATCACCGGTGAACCGATCTAATAAGTTGGCATAATATTCGCCACTGATTGTTTTTATCCTTTGATGGCACCGATGTGGTTTATCTATCCCCCGCGCATCCCATAAAAAAACTATTGCTGTGGCCGTCTTCGGTACCGATTTTCCCGGAGAAACCCACTGTTTCGATGGCTTCTTCATCTTCGTTATATTGTAGTAGATCCATGTTTTGTTTACGATTGTGAAGCAATGCAAAATCTCATCTAGACAACGCCAAACGCTTCTCCTTGACTCATTTTTTGCCAAAATTCACAGGGTTTACTGCTTCCAATGGCTGTCATACGCAAAATAAATGGCGTAGCTTGCTTAAAATGTGATCATTGTCACGAAAAACCGTGTAATAAGGCTGGAATAACTCCTGGTTCTTTATGGCTGGATTAGTTTCAGTCAGAGCACAAATGTCGAGAGGAGAGCAAGTGTCACTGGAAATGGTATCACTTGTGTCTTGCCCACTTAGGTGCTTAGCAAAAACGTAGTACCTTGCTACGATTCCGATAAGCACTCGGCAAGAAAGTCGCTGACTTCTAAAAGCATCGGGAAGCATTCATTTGATTTTCCAGCATCCAGAGAATTATGACATCTTCATTTATGCAAGAAATCCAAATGTTACACAAATGGCAATGGAAGCCCTAGCCGAGGACGCAGGCAGTTCTAACGCAGGTATGCTATTAAACTCTTCACAGAGCCTTACCTAGCAAAGTACTGGACGATTCCATTGTGACTTTGAACTCAAATGATGCTCATTGAAATCAGCCTCCGACTGTATTTGGAGAAGCTTTGCTAACTCTAACGGTTGCTAGAATGCAAATACTTCGCCTCCTCTACCAATTCTTCATAATATATTAGATGCGCAACTTGTCAATAGATGGCTGCAGCAGTAAGTACTCGTCGATTTTGACATATCCAACACGTCACGAACCAAGCTTAGACCTATTTGAGAAATTAGTGATTTTATTTTGGCGTCATATACTTTTGATTGTGCGAAAATGTCTGATGTTGTGTCAAATAATCGTCATTTGCGGGAAGTGTTGATTTTCTTCTTTCATTCGAAGAAAACGGTTGCCGAAGCATATCGAGAGCTCCAAAAAGTTTACGGAGATGCCGCTCTAAGTGAAATAACGTGCCGTGATTGATTCCGTCGCTTCAGAGACGGTAATTTTGATGTTGACGACCGTCCAAGTGAAGGAAGGCCAAAATCCTTCGAAGACGCTGAATTGGAATCATTCGATAAGGATCTGTGCCAAACGCAAGAAGAGCTTGATTCAGCATTAGGAGTTACACACCAAGCCATTTCCATGCAATTGCATGTGGTGGGAATAATTCAAAAACAAGGAACTTGGGTTCCTTATGATTTGAAGCCGAGGGATGTTGGGCGTCGTTTTTTCGCCTGTGTACAACTGCTCCAGCGGCAAAAAAGGGAGAGTTTTCTTCATCGCATGGTAACGGGTGATGAAAAATGGATTCATTACAGCATTCAAGGAGAAGAAAGTCTTGGCGACTGCCCGGTTATGCTTCTACGTCGTCGGATCGGCCGAATATTCACGCTGCGAAGGCTGTGTATTTGGTGGGACCAAGCCGGTGTTATTTATTATGAACTGTTGAAACCCAATGAAACCATCACTGAGGAACGGTATCGACGTCAATTGATGCGATTGCGGCGAGCACTGCGCGAAAAATGGTCACAATATGAGCAGAGTGTCACGAAAAAGTGATTCTATAGCATGACAACACTCGGCCTCACATTGCCGAACCCGTTAAGACCTATCTGGAAACGCTCAAATGGAAAGTCCTACCCCACCCGCCATATTCTCCAGATATTGCGTCGTCCGATTATTACTTGTTCCGTTCGATGGCAAATGTTCTGGCTGATCAGCAGTTCCGCTCATATGAAGACATCAAAAAATGACTTGATTCGTGGATAGCCTCAAAAGATGAACACTTTTACCGTAACGGTATTCGAGCTCTGGCAGAAAGATGTGAGCCAGCGAGCTGCAATCATAAACAATTTTCTTGCTCCGAAACGGAAACAAACGCCTTGGATACAGAAGGCTACTTTGTTGACGACCTTTGGTTATGCACAACGGTCGGATTCTGGAACATGAAGACCGCCTTCGACTGTCGAGAAGAAGGTTCTCAGAACACCAGATTCTTCGAACTGGAGCGGGAGATCACGCAGTACAAGTTGGAGATCTTGTAACTGAGTAAAATAAGATAGTGAGGCGCAGGAGAATACCTTTCACCTACCGGGAGCATTATACAACTCTTCTCTGTAAAACCATATAGAAGCGTGCGTGAATCCGGTGTAGAGCTTATGTTAACATCATCCAGTAGAATGCTCGGCTGAAGATGAAAAGGACGGCTTCTACAATCAATTAAATACGGCGTACAATTTAACGCCTAACAGTGACATCAACACCGCGCTCAGACAAGTAATGGGTATTCAGGGCATCGGAGACCGAAATGGCAATGGCGAGCAGCTAGGCGATTTTTTTGCAACGCCAACCACCTATTCGTTGGAGGCACTCTGTTCGAGCGCGAGATCTGTCACAAGATTAACTGGATCGTCTAATAGGCAGAGAACATCTTACCAGATAGACCACATCGCTGTAAGCCGGTACTTTGAAAGCTGGCTTCGAAATTAAGCGCGACTACGATCTTATGGTAGCTAAACTACGCCTTCGCACTGCATCCGTAACTGGACCCTCGGCCCAATTGTCAAGGCTTCTTCCATTAAAAAAATTAAATATCCTAATAAAAAGCGAGGATAGAGCAAATACAGGTCTTATTATAAAGGTTTCCAGAACTTAACGCTACTCAAGGTTGCTACGATCTGACCAGTTACAGGCTGCCGGTCATAGGTTCTGTTAAGTAGCAGGACCACCTGCAGTCCACTCCAGGACTTAAAATACTGTGCCCTGGCAGTCAGGGCCCCCCAGATTTCAGTACGGGCCTTACTTTTAGAGGTAGGCCCCTAGTCGGAGCATCACGGTGGCTGTAGTTTAAAACATAAAACCTAGGAAGGTTCTTCCAGTTGGTTTGGATCAAGCGTAGAGTTGCAAAAAGTACTGGGACCCTAAGAACAGCAAGAGGTAATGGCGTAGGCCTCGACTCATACCAAGGTAGGAGCTTGTGCCCAGAACACAGGTTCCCTTTTGGTATCCAAGATGAGTAGTTGACTAGAAAACAACAACAAGCCAACTTCAACTAACATTTTGGTGTCCGCATTAAATGTTGGATGCCACCCATGGAGCGAAATAACCGCTGAGCCCAAACATGTTTCTTTCTTTTTCTGTCCCATTTCCGAAGAACCTAACAGTATACTGACGCATTATATGTATATTCATACCCACTCATGTAAGTGTTAAGTTCTTTTTTTGTGTAAAAAAAAAGCGCATCCTAGCTCCCATTAACGCACTCAGTGAACTTAAAACAGTTGACACATGCATCCGTGACTAGCAACCTTACCATCATCCTCACTATAAGCAAATACAATAGCAACAGACTACAGGATCCTGCAGTGCGCCAGCAATTCAGAAACCATCTCAGGTTATGATATATCAGTGTGCGAACACTGGATATCGATGCAGAGACTTATCGGTAAAAGGCCGCGAAGTCACAGTACATGGTTATCAACTGACTCCTGGAGAGGGATCGAGAAGCGTATTTTACTCAAAGTTCATCATCATCATCAGCCGCAGCAGCAGAGTAGTCTGAACTTGAGGCCCAGTACAGCGTGAAAAGAAATAGAAATACAGAGTAGTGTAAGACGCGATTAGTGCAGCCACATCAATGTGCTAGCTGTGCACATGCCGCAGAAGCAGCAAACCGCAGTAGGACCGTTTAAACTGTTACTAGGGGGACCAGCACCAAACAGCATCCAGTAAAAACTATGGACGGTTCCCTACTTACAGGGGTTGAGAGAGCACTTCGTCACAGTGCTAAACCATACAGATGACAACGCGAGTGTCCCTAACCAAAATAAACCATCGATGTAGCAAACTTCCGAATTCGCACTGGCCTCTCTAGCAACAGAGAGGTTGCAACCGCCATAAAGACCCGCAAGGAGAACAAAACGGTAGGCATTGATGGAACTCCTTAGAAATTTTTCCAAGCTGCACCAAATATTGTACATCGGCAGATCTACTGGGACCTATCATGAGGAGTGCAATCAGAGGATGAATAGGAGCTGATAGGAGCAATCTGGGGATATACCTTCTACCGGCAAAGTATTGTAAACACATTTAGACTCAACTCTCGATGTTGAACAAGCAGGCTCTCGCTGTGAATCCTTCTGCACCGATCATATAAGCACCTTGCGGATTATCGTAGAGCAATGCGTCGAGTTAGATCTCTGCTCTACCTGCATTTTATCGATTTCAAGAAGGTTCTTGATAGCGTGAAGCTAGAGTTTATATGGAAAGCCTGCTAAAATCATTTCTCTTATAAAGGCTATGTAAAAAACGGTACGTTATCAGAAGCCTTCGAAGTCCACAGCACAATTTGGCTTGGTTTTATTATATCACCGCTTCATTTCCTGGTGGCAATAAGGGATATTGTCAGCGCCGCACTGGCGGAGGAAAGCAGAGGTGTTCAATGAACAATGACATCTTACCTGAAACATCTTGATTACTCTAATGATATCTACTGGCTTACGTACAGCGTTTTCTATCAGATAAGTCAGAATTTGGACGCTGAAGCTAGCAGAGTAGGGCGCTTAAAATAAATGCAGCTTAAACCAAAGTCGTTGGCCTTTAAGGCCAACATAACATTGCTGGACAGAATATCGAGAAAGTGAAGAGCTTTCCTTATTTGAGAACCACTATTTCGACTGGCGGCGGCATCGAACTCGATGTTAGTATTAGAATCAGGAAGGCAAAAGCTGCTTTCGGTATGTTGTTGGAAAAGCAGTGTTTACGCAAAGTCGCACCAGTACTGCTGTATCAGTCAGTACCACAACAATCCCTCAGAGCTCCATATTAGAACAGGACAGGAGATAATCGACATCGCTATAAATTAAGTTTAGTTTAGGCAATATTAAAAAACATTCGGTTTCTAAGCATTCTCGCAAGGACTTTGAACCCTATTAAGAATAACAATTGAGGACAATTAATATAATTTCGCGAATAAACTTATGCAGAGGCAGAATCCCGAGTAATTTAACTTAAGATGAAGGAAATGGTTGTGGATTGGTCACACCTTCAGGCGCGAAGACAATTCCATTGTGGAGCACACTTATTTAGTTAGTCGCGAGTAGTTTCCCGCTTCAACCCCAAATGTCAAGTATGTAAGCGTTCTCTGGGTACTCTACTCCAGGACGTACACTTTCGGAGGAATTCTTCTTACACTTATCTCTGGCAATTAAGTTAACAGGCGAAGCCTTGCACGGTATCACACATATTTTCCGCGATTCTCGTAGATGTAACACCTTTTGAAAACTGAGATTTTTTTTTTCCTGTTGATCTCTTCGAAGATTTTTAGTCCTATAGGGCTACGATTATGCTCGCTAGTAATCACAACGAAGTTATCCTTTTACCTTATTGGCTCCATTGGGAGCCCAGTCCCTATTTTATTGGAATTATTGCTTCCGATCTCAATTGATTTCTTCAAGGTGTGATGAATTTCACATTTAGAAATAACAAGATCCCAGGATTTATCTATCTTGGAGCGAGATTTTGCAGGAATCTAACATACTCTTGAACTGAATTGAAAAACTAACACACCAGATAAAACCGGATGGAAAACCAAACGTTGGCCATAGGAAAGTCGCCGATATCTGTGAATATCTTATAAAGATCCGCCTATAGTATTGTATTATGGGAGATGTCTTATAGTATCTTATGACCGTCTGATATTATTTTACATTTGAAATCTTATGGAAAAACAGATTCGATTCGTAAACTTGTTCAGGAATTGAGAGGTGTGTTTGATTTGAATGTACTACGGAATAGATGTCAGCAATGTAAGCGATGCGGAAGCTTTGTGAATGCTTGAGCAAAATAGCAGTTTCCAAATATGAATAGGGCCATATTTTGATCCTTTGTGTGCCGTTAAAAATCGTTACTATGCTGACAGTCCAGAAACGAATTACTTAGGTGCTTGAAATGTTGCCTCAAATCATTAGAAATGGAAAGGAGACAGCAGATTGTGTATCTTTTACGTATGTATAGTATGGATTTCCTCTATTGCCCTAAATGATAGTCGGAATGCACGCCTTCATTTGTCAGTTTTTTTTTAGGTGCACAGTCAATGACTAAAAGGCGACATAAAGCAATGAACACACAGCGCCCCTCAAACTGCTTATTTTCAAACTGTTTTCCTCATAAAACGAATTAAAAGCAGAGATGCTTTACAGACACCGACAGGCTAAATCTTTTAATACAAGCTGACGTGAATATAAAAGTACGCATAATATTCTGTAAATCAATCAGTAATTCCATTACGAAGAAAATAAATAAAAGATCGGCCAAAGTGTCGTTATTCCTGAGCCGTGTGAATGGAAATTCTGACCTCTATTACGCCTAAAAATACCACATAAATTAACTAAGCTTTTGACTATATCTTTTCGCCAGAAAAGATACTTTTTTTCATTTTTGTTTGCGATCGACTTCAAACTGACATTCAAACAACTAATGGAGGACCAGATAGCAAAGACAGCTTTTCCAATTGTTATGTTTCAGCAGCTGTCAAAGTTACCGACGACATCCAGCTGTCAAAATATTCAGTAAGGTTTGCCATTTTATCAGGTCGATCGTCATCATGACTTCGGTGTGCAGGCAATTCGTCCCACCGTGGAAAAGTTTGAACGTGAGTACAGTCTTTTGGATCTTAGGCCACCAACCAGACAGAGATTAAAACGAAATGAAGAAAACATAGCCGCCAAGCGGCCACTACGGAAGAACACCCAGAAATATCGATTTAGCGCCGATCAGCTGAAGTGGACAAGGCCAGATAGTCGGCCGGATTTTGGCCAAAAAATCATTTCTTCGGACGAGCCCCAGTTTTGGCTCAGCGGCTACGACAACAAGCAAAATTGCCATTATCGGAGCGAACATAATCTACAAGTGTCTTGCCGAGCATCGATGCATCCACAAAGATTGACTATTTGGTGCGGTTTATGACATGGCGGTATCATTATTCCTTTAGAAATGACCAGTTCTTACCTGGTCACCATTTATAACAATTAGGCTTCTGCAAGTTTTGCAAGGTCGTTTTAATGGGTGATTTTTTAAACATTTGGCTTTTAATTATTAAAAAAGGACACATGAGAATGGCAACAGTGTATAAAATTTTTATTTGAGTTGATAAACCAATGCTTGCCATTTACTTTTTAAGGATTATTTGGTGTAAGTGTTGACCATGACTACGTTTTAAGTGGTCCATACGAAGAGTTCAATTTTGAATCACTTTCCGAGCATATTGGCTGGTATCTCGTCACATTAATGTGTAATGTTGCCTTCCATGGTTGCAATTACGCTGATTTATCGCCATAGACGGGTGATTTGACGTATCCCCATAAAAAGTAGTCCAAAAGCGTCAAATCGCATGATCTAGCCGGCCAATCCACCAGTCCAAAACGAGAGATAAATTGCTCACCGAACATTTCGACCAGGTTCAGCTCGTGCATTTTGGGCATAAAAATATTCGAAATCATTGAACGATAGCGGGGCCGTTGACGGTAATGTTGTTCTCATGGAAAAATACGGGCCAATGATTTCGCCAGACCACAAGCCGCACCAAACAGTGCATTTTTCCGGGTGCATTGCCAGCTCATTGCCATCGGACCAAATACGGCAGTTTTGTTTATTAACATGGCCATTCAGCCAGAAATGAGCTTCATTGCTCACCGTAAATTCGACGCTGTGGCAGGTCGTTCGGCTTTAGTTCTTGCACGGGCTTTATTTTGTAGGGTTTTAGACCAAGATCCTTGTGTAGAATCTCCCACGTAATCGAGTAACCCAATCCCAATTGCTGCAAATGGCGCCGAATGGACATATCGCGGTCTTCATTATCACTGGCGGATACAGCAGCGATATTTCCCTCTGTAAGCACTCAACGTATACGGGTAGGTGGCTTGATGTCCCATAGAGATTGGTGCGAAATGTGGTCACTATGGCTTGAATTATGACGATCGTAAAATGGTCGAAGTGCTCGAAAAACATTTTTACGGAACACGAATTTTGATAATCAAAATCAATAATTTGTTAGCGTTGTTCAGATGTAAGTCTTTCCATGGTGAAATGGCAATGCTAACTGAGCATGATTGACTTTGACATATGTCACGAATCACTCGCAAGCTCTCAAAAATAGAACACTAAAAACTTAAGCAGCAAAAAAATCACCTTTTAATATTTGATCTGGGTTGGGAGTTGGGAATATTTCGGATTTCCTAACTCAAAACAAAAAATATTCATAGTTTCACCACTTGATCAAGTAACCGACTCATTGCAGATCTATAATAGTAGGATGAGTCGAAAAAGTTATTTTTTTATCATCGATGGGGTGGAGCTGGCAGTGATGGATTCACCACCACTTCTTTTTATCTAGCTTAGCTAACTTTCTATCATGAATAGGCAGTGACACCACCTTCTCACCCAACTCGAAGTCCCAGAGGGGTTGCCTTACTACTTTCTTACAAGTCTCCTCGAATGAGCAAAGTCATATCAAGAATGTCTCAAAAGATGAAACTGACCGATATTCTGTTCCTAAAACTCTCTGATGCGAAAATATTTCAGGCTCATAAGCCAAAATAGTTTGCTTTAAAAAAAAAATGCTCGACACTTTGTCCTAACTAACATGACTACACTTAAAACAGTCTGTCCTGTATAAAGTTTATATTGGCGTCATTCGTTGATGAAACAATGGACTTTAAAAATTTTAACATTTCCGCTTATCTAGAAACCTAAAAAAAATATCATAGTCATCCCGACACAAGCGAACCTGATAATGGGCAAATGCATAAGTCAACAATGCAACACTAGAGGCCACTGTTTGTGGAGCACTTCTGTGCATCCTTGTTGTTTGTACAATATTTCTGCATCTAGATGTAGAAATAAGACGCACCGCTGTGGGGACACACTAGCGCCCTGGTGGTGAAATTACAAACGATCCTTAAAATTGAAACGTAACTAACTTCAAATAATTATTTAATACGTTTTTAAAAACTCAATCTTTTCTTCCTTGCTGATTCTTCCTGTTTTTCTTCTTGTGAACGGTTGTGTTAGTTTTTAAGGTTTAAATTACAATAAATAAAGTTGAAGTAAATTATTTTCATGTCTTTTGTTTAAATTTCTTGTACAAAATATTTGAAGTTTAATATTAAGTAGCTGCTAGACCGCTACAACGCGCCTGCGGATGATGTTGTTGTCATATTCATCGTGGTAAGTTCCTTCCTACAATTATTGAACAAAACCGCCAATCCAACCCGAAAAAAAAAATAGAATTGGCCCTTTTCACAGGCAATGTTGCGATTGACTCTGCTTTCCTCCATGGGACAACATTCTAATTACTTAATAGAGAAAAATTAAGAAGGAGCTCGGTAAGCCCAAAAGTGCTACTCCTAAGCTTAGGACAAAACAAAAGCTAGAAGCTATTCATGCTATTTTGCACTAGCATGTTTAGTTAGTTCTTTGATTGAAAGTATGTTATACCTGCAGCGTCTTCGTAAAGAAACCAGAAAACTTCTAAACAGGTCACTTTAGACAAATTTGGAGGACGGTTGGAGTCTATACGGATCGAAGCGAAAATAACAAAAGAAGATAATTCGGATTTCGAAGAGTGCCTCTTATAAAGACCTTTGCGAAAAGATCAAAAGCATATGTAAAACCAGTAGTCTAGTTAAAGCCCTCAAAAGGAGGAAATCAAATACGCGGGAATCACTCGAATGTCTGATGCCACCTGCACTGAATCGAAAGCAGCGACTTTCCGTCTTCTGACTGAATCATCTCACAACCAGCTCCTATTAATGAACCTGCAAGTGAGCTGAAAAATAAAACACGTCGTAGCTATTATAACCTTTAAATATGCTGTTGCTTCCTTTGATGGCTTCAAGTCGTCGAGAACCGATGGCATCTACACAGTTATGTTACAAAAAGGTATAGACCAGCAGCTGTTAACTTTGAAGAGAATCTTCACTGCTAGCCTAGCACTGGCATACATACCGAAAATCGGAAAATAGGTCTACACACTTACCAAGAGTTTCAGACCTATAAGTCGAGATCCAGAGGCGTAAACCTGCCTTGCAAATGCCGCCTCTGCCTGCTATGCAATACTAGCAACGCGAAAGATCTTACGGGAGTGCGGCTCAAAATTTGGTAGGCAGAATTGTTGGCGCGCTTGACAAAATACGCGCTGGGAATTTTTCGACAAGGCAATTTTTGATGGCATGCGTAACTCGGCCAGAGAACACGTGCGTCGTTGATGAATCACTAGTTTTGTGGATAAAAGCAATACTGGTGAAAAGGACATTGATTGCGGATGCTGAATGCGGCCAAGTAGCATAAGTAGCAGCCCCTGTTTAACCTAACCTAACTTAACCTTAGGAGTACTCCAAGGTGTCTAAAGTTTCCGACCCCTTCAAAGTTAAAGACAGCAATGGTTATATATTTTTTTTGGGGTCCTTGCTCTGATGTTTCATATATGCACTTTGTTTTATTTTCGTTTATTTTGAGACCAACCTGTCTTGGTTTTGTTTCCAATGTTACAATCACCTCCACTATACTGCGTTATGTGTTGGCCACTATTGCCAAATCGTCTGTATAACCTTTTATCCGGTATGACTTTTTGAAAATGCTACCGCCATTTTCCAGGTTTCCTATAGCATGTTGTAGGGCCACATTAAAGAGTAGTGCAGCTAAGGTGTCGCCCTGTCCAACTCCGTTGCTTACGTCGAACTCGCCAGACTCCTTGTCTTGAATCAGAATCCCTTCTTTTTACTCGTTCATCGTCATCATCACTAATTCTACCAGTTTTCGGGGAACACCTTGCCTGATCAATGCTCTTTTTAATTTTGAGCGTGTAACGCTGTCGAGTATCGACGAAAGTCGCCGATGTGTCGACGAATAATATATGAAGATCTTTGTTGAACTCGTAGTTTTTCTCCATGCTTCGTTTTTGTTTTACCTATTTTTTAATTTCTGGCACTGATTAGTCCTAGAGGCCATGTATTGTAGTTGGCATTCTCTCCTCTTTACATATTTTAAACATAATATTGTGTGGCTCTTGTATTAAAGTTTCTCCTCTACTTTTGATAGGATCCACCGAACGACACATCCTGGGTGATTTTCTATTTTTGATTTTATTTATTATTGCTTTGATTTCATCAAGTATTGGAGCTTCGGCCAATGGTTCCACTCTTATGATATCTTGTTCCTGTCCACTTTCTCCCTGTTCATTTTCTTGTGCATTTAAAAGTTTTTCGAAGTGTTGAGCCCATCTTTTAAGCACTTTTTCTTCCTCTGACAGATGTAGTTCATTTTTATTCTTACAAACGTTTAGTCTTGGTTGGTTGGTATTCATGGCTTCCTTTCTTTTTCCTTTGCAAAGTTTTGTAGCTAGTTTCATTTTATTTTTATCTTCTATTTGGTCTTGTTTGGTTTACTTTTAAAAGCTTTATTCTAACTTCGCTCTTTTAATTCATTGCATTATGGCATTCTGCGTCAAACCAATCTTTATTTCTCTAAAAGCTTTCCTTGCCAAATGTCTCATTAGATGTATCGGTGATTGCAGTCTCAATCATGTTCCATTTTTCATATACCACCTTGATCAAAATGTTCCAGGGGGAAACCAACGTGTGGCGCTCCCATTATTCCGATTTGAGTTCTGTTTTTTTTTTGTTAAGTTGGTAAATCTGTTGTTGACATTCTCCCTAAATCTTAGCGTCATAGTTTGACATTTGCGAAAGTTACGTAGCCAAGAGTACATCTATCTCTGTGTGTGCTGGCGATTTTTTACAATTTTAGAAATGGATTTAAATTTGCAACAACGAACTCGTACGAGTATTAAATTTTGAGTAAAAAACGGATTTAATGGTGCGCGAACGTTGGAAATGTTGGAAAAGTGTTTCGGCAACGATTCTCTAAAGAAAATGGTCGTTTACCAGTGGCACGAGCGGTTCAAACGTGGTCGTGAGTCAATCGAAGATGATGAACGCAGTGGCAGACCACAGACATCGCAAACTGACGAAAACATTGATCACGTACTCGTAAAAGAAATGTTGGTCAATAACCGCAAATTAACCATCAGAGAGATAGTGGAGGACTTGCAACGGTGTAGTGCGATGAATTTTTGCCAGAAGGCCAGACAGTAAACAAAGAGTATTACTCGTATTTGGGCGTTATGAGACGTTTGCGTGAAGCAATTCGCCGAAAGAGACCAGAATTGTGGGCAGGAAACTCGTGGATTTTGCACCATGATAACGTACCGTCGCACAGTGCCATTATTATTCGCAATTTTTTGACGAAAAATGCAACAAATACCATCCAACAGCCACCGAATTCACCTGATTTGGCTCCCTGTGACTTCTTTCTGTTCAATCGAGTTAAAAAACCACTACGGGGAACGCATTTCAGAAGCCGAGAGGAAGAAATGGAAAAATCGCAGGAAGCACTGATGGACATACCGAAAACCGAATATAAAAAATATTTCGAGGATTGGATCAAGCGCTGGCATACCAGTAAGTGTGTTGCAGTCGATGGAGATTACTTTAAATTGGAAAATATAGATGCAGATGAATAAACTTGTATTTTAAATTTTCTGAATAAATTCCGAAAAATTTTTGATCAAGGTGGTATTCTATCGATTTTACATTCCGCCATTGTGCCGACTTGCAAGCTTGCAATACGTATTTTATTTCTGAAAAGCATCATTTTGCACGCCTTTCAAATGACGTGAATATTTTTATGCGCTCCCTCTGTATCACTTCCTGTTTCTGGGAAAAGCTTGCTATTTCAATGGTATTTGATAGAGTTTGGAAGCGACGAATATCTTTTCCAATAGATTCGAATTTACCTTTCGTAAGTTGTCTTGAACGGTTTCAAGTCTGATATCCACCAAAATAAATCATGATGTGCCCACGGTTCCGTTCTGTCTGCGACACTCTTTTCGATTTTCATTAATGATCTCTTGTCCACCACTTCATGGGAACGGCCCTGAAATCCCGTTATTGACTGTATAAGGATCTGGTGACCTCGTGAACAACAGAGTGGAATTTAGTTCTTCTAAGACGTCAGCAGACAACATTAAAGGGAAATTTTGATACCAAGTCTTTATTCGCTATGATTGGCAATTACAACCTACTCTAATCATGCCTCGATATATTTAGCCGTCCAAAATTGGAATGTAATGTCCACATCTGGTCAGGTACCCGTAAATTTCTCCACACTTACAGGATAGGATTAAAAATAGGTGACGCCAATGTTGCCTAGTCAATTGACATCCTCCAACACCGCTCTAACGAAATTCCATTCTGACCCTTCAAGCCTTCAACCATATCCTAATCGAGATTCTGAAATATCGCGATACTTTCTTAAGTTGTACAACTCAAGTATGAATTGCCCCCTGCCGAGCTCTTTATTTCTTCGCCATTTTAACCTGCAAACATTCAAAACCAACCGACTCAGTATCTCTCGCTCTTTTCTCTCTAATTTCCTTCGATCGCGCAATGTGCAAATTTTTCAAGTATGTTCAAGGGATACCTTGACCGCGTATAAACAAATAAAAAAAAAATTATTTGACCACGATTTCAAGCTGTCTGCTCGACTTACCGAAACCAGCTCTCTGTTTTCATAAGAGTAGATAATAGACAAGGAAATATCAGACATAAGTATGTAGTATCTGCATGTTTGTGCCCCATTAATCTGTGTGAATCCACAAATCGTTGCAACAAAATAACATATGATCAAATCACTCAAACCATCTGTTCGTAACACCCAATAACTCATTTGGTGTCACAAATCCACTAAATGGAACATACGCCACCTTCCTGTTTCACTTTTTCGACACACAAATTCAATAAACTAAGCCAAAATGTCAATACAATCACATATCGAGGGTACCCAATACTGTCATACCCATTGCCATTGTCCATCAAAATGCATGTAACCTTTCAAGAATGTCGGTTACAGTGATTACCTTCAAAGTCAGCCAGCCGGGAACCAAACGTCATAGTTACTTGATTCTTGATTGCTGCTCATTTCCTTCTTCGCGCTTTTTTCGCAAATCCGAGTAAAAGTTTCGCCTTTACAAAATTTTGATGAAATTTCAAAATCTGTCACTTGGTTGTCTATTATTGTACGATACCTTCAGGGGAACCTTTGCCATTGCTTCTAATGACATTCACTTAAGCGCTATGGAAGGAAGAGAAAAGCAGAAAACAACAAGAAAAAAAAACCAAAGAAAATGCAAATCCGTCGAGTCATGGAAACTGAAGGGGTTTCGTGGTTATTGTCATGTGCAGTCGGATTGATGTTTTTCAGTTCCAACTCAAAGTTAAACGTGTCAACACGACTTAAATTGGCCCACCTAAAGGTGTCGACCTGAAACGGCGATTTTATAAAGATTCAAACTTGATTACGGGTAGTGTTACGAATATTTGTGTTTTTTTTTTTCTAAAAAGGACTCTTGAGTGGATTTTGGATTTAAAATTTTAGCTTCAAGTTAGAGAACAAATAAAAGCAATCGAGAGAATTCAGTATTTGGATATTAAGCCTGCGGATTTGAACGGTAAAAAGTGATTTCCTGAAAACCCTTCAAAACAAAATTTGGATTTTTATTATTTTGATTACTTTAGTTATTTTATTATTGGAAAATAAGTATTGCAATTGTACATTAATTTAATTCGTTTTCTGGTAAAGAAAAAATACATTCTCGAACCCGACTTTAAGTCTTAATCCAGGCTTTAGAAAGTAACGTCCAATTGACATCAGTACGAGTATATCTATGAAGTAGGCATCTATTTACTACATACGGTACGGTTAACATTATAAAAAAAAAGCTGTTCTTCCCTTCCAAAAATTAGCATATTCTTCTGGTTGAGACTCCATCCAAGGAATCTACTTAAAAATTCAATATTCAAAGATGTTTTTGATAAAGGATTAATGCTTCACCAGAATTGTTTACGAGTACGGAGCGCGTAACTTCCAAGTTGTCACACCAAATCTTCTCTTATTCATAAAGTCTTTTCATGTGAAACGGAAATTCAACTTGACGTCTGGGAATACGAATCTAGGATTCGACGACCATCTTTAGTGGTGCCTTTCCGCCGATTCAATCACTGTTTAGCTTAGTTTTCGCGTCTTAGTCTTTCGAACTATATCAACATCTTGGTGGATCATTGAGCTCTCCGTCATATTTCCTCCTCCATACAACCTCCTCGCTCGTGGTCCTAATTTGCGCGGGTGTTTCTAATTTTCTGGAGTGACCTCTATACAAACCTTGCCTTTCTGCTAATATTGCAACGCTCGCACCCATTTAGTTACAGGATCAGGATTTTACAGAGCATCTCCTTGGCCTTGCGAGTAAGAAGTTATGAAAGCAGCCTCTTAACCTAATTAACTAAATAGTTCGCTTGAATCAATCTTTGTGGAGTGTCAGCAAGGTATGTGAATCCGTTAACTGGTCCGGATTTATACAGGTGTCGACAGTGGAGCTTGACTTCAACTTCAACTTTTTCCAAACCTCCAGGTTTCGCATTTTTCGAATACCGTTAATATTTCAGCAACCACATGTTTGATAAATGTATCAAGTCGCAACATACAATAGACCAACACTAGACGGGCTTGTCACGTTATCGCACAATGCCACACCTCCTTTCGATGAAATATTTCATAGGAAAAGTTTCTCAATGGAACGGACATCACTAAATCAATTTCCACGGGATTTCCAAATCATCTATGCTGATGTAGAGCTCCAGCTGAATTGTCCAAAATTCTGAAGACAATTGGTCAAGGTGGAAACATCACAGGTATTTGCTTATGAGAAAAGTATGTCACACAGTACACTGGATAGGGCCTTATTGGCTACATTCAAAAACATGTGTCTTGAAAACAATCACCAGCATACTCTTCACTAAAGCACCGTCTTTTGTTTTAAGTAACCGACATAGCCGGTGATCTTGTCGTTTTTCAGGATCCTTATTATTGCACCAACCGATTCCGGGATATTAAAACATACTCTTTCATTGCTGACAGGATCTTCGTTTTCCTCGAATTCTGTCACTCGTTCAAACTCACAACCAATCGCAGAGAGCACATATTTCGAATTTAAAATCATTTGTAAGGTGTGGATTTAATAACAGGAACACGGGCTGTTCCTGTCTTCGGACTCCTCGTTTCTTCTCGAACTGATTCTCTCTAAAGCATTGTTCATATTACCCGTGAATTTTTTTTCAGAAGTGCTTGGTTACAACTTAAGTTGTTTGTGAAAAGCTGGAGTAGGTTTAAATTCTCGTCGTTTCAGGAATTCTAGGACAATAGAAGATAATTTTTCATTTAATAGTCATCGCCTGGTGCTGACTTGCACAAATTCTGAATCTCGGCAGAGACTTTTTCATACAGGTAGAAACCATTTGGTTGGATGGACAAGCTTGAAATTTATTTTTTAACCAAATTTTGTCAAAGGGACGTCATTTTGCGGAAAATAGTTGTTAAAAAGAAATTTCGCTTCTTCCTGCCGACCTTACTTAGATGGCGCTACAGTTTGGGATGAAACTGGGCCTCAACTAACAAATCTCTCCAGTTATTCTGGTATTTAGCTCACTGCTTACTGTTGCGCACTCCAAGTCGGTTGTGGTCCCTTTCTTCTTGTGGGCGCCACCCAAGGTGAGGTCTTCCTCTACTGTGTTATCCCACCGGATTAGATTTGAAGACTCTGCGCGCCGAGGCTTTGGTTTCCATTCGCTCTAATTGTCCTAGCTATCTCAGCCGACTGATGAACAATTTTCTAACTAGGTCGATGTCGCTGTACAGTTCCTGCAGTTCGTCGTTGAATCTTCTCCTTCAAACTCCTTAAACGCAAACGGTGCCGAATATTTTCCAAAGGATTTTTATCTCGAAACGACTAAGGATATCTTTATCCGCCTTCTATATAGTCCATAATTTCACGCCATAAAGTTGGTCTTTTATGGAGTCTCCTTAGTTTTTCGGGATAGGGCCTTACTACTCAATTGGATTCTTAGTCCAAAGAAACAGCGATTGGCAAAAGTGAGTCTTCGTTTTATTTTTGCTGAGGTTTTGTTGGCAGAATTCATAGCGGAGTCAAGGTATGAGTAGACAAAGTCCTTTACTACCTGTCGTTTGAGACGTTCGGTCCAATTCGTCAATGTTGTGTGTCCCATGTTGATAGCATATATCATACTTGTTTTGCGCTCATTTACCACTAAACCTATTTTGTCAGCTTCAGTTTTAATACTAACGAACGCGACTGTGGCAGCCCTCTAAGTTCTCCCAATTATGACGATATCATCAGCGTACGTTACTTGTTATTCAAACTTTTGAAAGATTGTCCCTCCAGTGTACACTTGTGACTTCCACACAATTCTTTCAAGTGTCGTTACCTTGTCTAAAACCTTTTTTGACATCAAGGCTCTCGATTAAGTGTCTACCGATTTTGACGGAGTAACGAGCATTCTCCATCATCATTCTACCCGTCGGATGAGCTTAGCACGGTCTCTATAAATGCTGTTATATGCCGCCTTAAAATCTAGGAAAATATGGTGTGTATCGATTCGATTATTAGATTTTTTCTAGGATCTGCAGGAGTCTGAAGATTTGTGGACTTTCCTGGTCTGAAACCATACTGATAGGGACCAATCAGGTTGTTGACGAAAGGTTTCAGATGTTCACATAATATGGCAGATAAGATCTTGACTTATCGTTGGCGCAGTTGAGAGGGTCTCCTTTTTTGTGAATCGGGCACATGCCATTCATCAGGCATACACTCTTCTGACCAGATCTGATAAATAAGTTGGTCCATGCTCTTTACAAAGTCACTTCCAGCAGCTTTAAATACGTGGCCGGTAAGCCGACAGGTCTAGCTGATTTTTTGGATTTTAGCTGGTTCTGGTCAGGAGGATGGAAGTTTTGGCTATCGTTGTCTAAGTTGAATAGTCTATTTTGCCGGTCGTCGGGATGTTGGGTTTTTTCGCTGTTATGTAGTCTGCAGAAAAAAGTTTTTCCATATTCTCAGCACCGGGTTTGACTCTAGTACAAGGTTTAATTCTTCATACCTACAAGCTTCTGTATGAGTCTTGTTGCCTGGACACGTTCTTTTTACCTGATGGTAAGACTTCTGTACATTATTCCTGGAGTACAATCTCCCAATATCTTCGATCAGGCGCTTATCAAGCCGATGTTCTTCTCGTCTCTTCTGCTGGTGGAGCTCACGAACAGCTCGCGTTCTTCGTTGCAGCGCCGATTTATAAGCTTCTTATTTACCTGCAGGTGCTTGTCGGTATTCTTTTAAGCCAGGGATTTCTTGGCAGTGCTAGGGTGAAACCCAGCACATCAGTTACGGCATCTCTAATGGCACGTTGGCAGTATTGCCATTTGAGTACTTGATGCTGACATAGGAGTTGTTGAGAAATTTCAGGATACGTGTTTGAGGAAGATTCTGGCGGACCCTTGCTATTGCAGCTTTTCTACGTTAAATCTTCTCATAGTAGTTCTTATTTTTTGTGGGGCTTGGTCAGTCGCATTAGTATCTCGGCTGCTGCGAGATGGTGATCCGAGTCGATGTTAGCTGCCCGGAACGTTCGGACGTCCAGAATACTGGAGCCATGCCTTACGTCTATGGCAAAATAATCAATTTGGTTTAGCGTTTTATGATCCGGAAACCGCCAGGCCCGCTTGTGTGTATTGAGATGAGTAAATCGTGTGCTTGTATAATGATATTTCGTTCCGCCGCAAACTCAATAAGCCTAAGTCTGTTGCCAGACGTGATGTCGTGAAGGCTATGCCTTCTATCCTGGCGTTCTTCGGACATTGCTCATAAGTCTTGTCGAGGAGCTCGAAGAAACATTCTTTCGTGGCGTCGTCCTTGTCTTCCGTGGGACATGGGCGCATATTAGGCTTATGTTAGCGGGTTTAGCCTTGATACTTGATGGAAGCTCAAGCTATAGCAATCACCATAGTACATATCACAGTTTTTCATCCACCCTATGTTCGGTCCATCCCATCGCACTTCCTGGATGGCGGTGATTGCACGTTGACTGTTAAGGGTCGCAATATTCCACGTGCAAATCCGAAGGTCGTTGTCCTTTAAACGTCAGGAGTGAGTACATTTTTATCCGCGGCCATTAATTGTTTCATCACATATTTTAATCTCTTTCGTATATGGTTAAGCCAGTATAATGCTACTGGGCGGACATGCCCTTGCCATTTTAGCCTGTATGACTAAGGGTTTACTGGGGACCACCAATGGGAGGTAAGACAAGCACTTCGCTACAAATTTGATTGTTGCGCTGATGTACTAATCCAAATTATAGGACACTCAGCAGTTTCTCGATCAATGGCCAGCAGGTCGCCGACCTGGTCGTACGATCTTTTGCTAACGTCCTCTATTTTCACACTTCAAGACGGTGTATGATGAGCGGAGCAAAGATGGACACAATTGACTCTTTCCATTGTAACGTCCAGTTTGTCGATGTTGTTTGTTCCTTTTTGTTGACGACATATTGTCACTAGAGAGAGGGATTAATATATGTATATTTTCTTTAAATGCTAAAAAGAAAGCAAAAAGGAAATCAACATATACATTTAACGCATGGGATGAAAATTCTGTGCCGTTTTATAGTAAAGCACAAAATTTTTGCAAGATTCTACTTTATTTATCAATATACGAGTAGTTGCCTTCGAGGGCGATACACTGATTGAAACGATTTTTCAATCTTTCGATACCAGTTTTGTAGTACGATTTCGGTTTAGCCTCAAAATAGGCCTCTGTTTCGGCGATTACTTCTTCATCGGTCTTAAATCTCTTTCCGGCGAGCATTCTTTTGAGGTCTGCGAACAGGAAATAGTCGCTGGGGGCCAAATCTGGAGAATATGGTGGGTGGGGAAGCAATTCGTAGCCGAATTCTTTCAATTTTGCCATCGTTTTCATCGACTTGTGACACGATGCATTGTCTTGATGAAACAGCACTTTCTTTTTCTTCAAATGCGGCCATTTTTCTGCGATTTCGTCCTTCAAACGCTCCAACAACGCAATGTAATAGTCGCTGTTGATAGTCTGCCCCTTTTGGAGATAGTCGATGAAAATTATTCCATGTGCCAGCCGACTGTTTGTGGTCGTTTTGGACGAGGTTCGTCGCCTGCTCGCCACTCAGCTGACTGCCAGACTTCACACTTGGGTGTGAACTGATGGAGCCAAGTTTCATCCATTGTCACATACCGTTGAACAGCTTTAAACACTCCTCTGAATCATCAACACGTTGTTGTTTTTGGTCGATTGTGAGCAAACGCGGCACCCACTTTGAACAGAGCTTTCGCATGTCCAAATATTCGTGTATGATATATCCAACACGCTCTTTTGATATCTTCAGAGCCTCAGCTATCTCGATCAACTTCACTTTACGGTCATTCGTAATCATTTTGTGGATTTTTTTGATGTTTTCATCTGAAACAGCCTCTTTTGGAGGTCCACTGCGTGCATCTTCTTCGGTGCTTGTATGACCACTTTTAAATTTTTCAATCCACTTGCGAATGTTTCGTTCGCAAGGTGCAGAGTCCGGGTAACACTTATCAAGCCATTTCTTTGCATCGGCTGCATTTTTTCCCATCAAAAAGCAATGATAAATCAACACACGAAATTGCTTTGAATCCATTTTTTTCACAATAAAAAAAATTGTTGCTTCACTCACAACGCTATATCTCGAGAACTAATCGTCCGACAGCTGTCAAATTTATACACGTATCTTTTGAAGGTTGCTACTAACTGAAAATGGTATGGATTTATTTCAAGTGGTGCTCTCTCTTAGAAACTGCACGGACTTTTCAGTTAAATTGTTTTGCGCAAAATTACTTAAAAAAAGTCGTACATTTTGACAGCGACTGTCATGTCGCAATGTTCAGCCGTTTAAGAAATTATTCAATCTTAAAAAGGCAGGAGTGTATCTCATCCGGTACATTAGCTGCCATTTCGATTGCAGATTGCAATATTTCAATTTTGTTTTCGATTTTATTCTTTTCCGATTTTTAAATCTCCGCTCTGATCATCATCAGTACTTCTGTGGCCATGATCCCGTCATCGATTTCAATAATAATCTTTTCAGTTCACTCCCTCAACATTATAGTCTGCTCCAGATCCTCTTGATTTCATTCGTGGTCTCGTTAAATTAGGCGGAATTTCATTTTCATCGTCCCATGTCTTTTTTTGGGCTCAGTTGTTATTTCGCTCCATGGGTGGTATTCAACATTTAATGGGGATGTTGGGTTGTTGTTGATTTCTAGTCAACTACTCATCTTTTTTAATTTTCGTTACCTGAAAAAATAAATGTATTTCGGGCGAGGTTGGGATTCGAACACCGAACCTTCCTATTTGGAAGCCAGTCCACTACCAGTCGTAAATTCGGCTTTTATGAAACAATTTTCAATTGTCAATGGAGTTACATACTGTGCCCTTGTACATATCTTGTATTCCTCGTTTTTCGTTTCCTAAACCTTCTAAATCTTGGTAAGTATACGGCGCTTGTAGTGCACTTTTGAATTTTGGATTATAACCATGTCTATCGGCTGAACTGCTGAGGTCACGTTAGGAGGGAAATATTCAAGTTTGATTAACCCTACTTTATTCCTTACTTGTTTTGGGTGAGCTGGTGAGCAGTTATCGACTATGCATTTAAATATTGGGAATTTTTCATCAAGTTCTAAAAGCCAACTCGAAAAAAGTTCCCCGTTTGCAAAGATTGAATTTTTTTTTAAGCAGCGAGGAAGCAGTGAGGATTTTTGCTCTTCCCGATGATTAAAAGTTGTAACTTCTCTGAGCCAGCCATGTTATATCCCATATGGCATGTGACACTTTCTTTCCTGAAAATGTTTACTTTACTCATTTAAAAGCCAGAGTATGGGTCGGTAAACATTTAAAAAAAATTCCTGTGTCATCGACATTGAAAATGTTGTCCGGTTTGAATTCTGCGACAACCGCTGTTGTGTCCATTCATCGACTCTACTTTTATCAACACAAGCACTTTCACCGGATAAAACGTTGCCAAAAATATTGTCCCTAGTTTAAAATTTGCTCAGCCAACCGTCACTTGCCTTGAAATTAGGAAAACCGAAGCCGTTTGCAAATTGGAGTGCTTGTTTTCTTAATATTGAATCACTAACTGGTAAATTATTGCCTCACACACTTTCGTGAATAACTTTATGTAAAACAGCTTGGTCAACATTTTCATATTCACACACCTGGCCACTTGTACTAGTAAAACCATATCGAAACCTTGATTGTTCCCTCTCAGCCTATATCGACTGGGAATGCCAAAATCGTCAGCAATTTTAGTTTTCTTTTGATGTCCATTCTCAATCTCCTCAATCCAGTGTTTTTAGTTTTCTTTTGGCCATAATTTATCTGAATATGTACGAGTAACTGATATTTTGCATTGTCTAAAGAAGTCGTTTAAAATTTGATTTTCCTGCAATTTTCGATATCAACTTAGCGCAGCTAGAAACAGAAACAGTGATTTGAGAATGACTACTAAATAAAGTTAAAAAATCTGCGGACTACAGATATCCATCGCACTAAAGCGAGAAAATTTTACCCATAGGGATTGACTGTATTCAAATGAAACTCTACTTCAGTAGACATAAAAACACAGCGGCGCGCCGGAGTGAAGTGTAGTTAGGTCAAAAATCCAAAGAATACATATGTTCGAGTTAGAGAATGACTTGTCTGAAGAGAAAGCAAAAAAAGGTAGTAAAATACGAGTGAGGAGGAGGTTCGGTTTAGAGGGATTCGACTGTAGTTGTAAAAACTCTACACATACAGGATGGACGGAAGTATTGAAAACGGAAGTAACAGTTGTACAATAGATAAAACCATTTGGTTGGTTCTTGTTCCGTCGGCCGAGGTTACATCTGCTTTCACCTTCAGCATCACACACGTGATCTTTTTAAATTAGAACTTGCTACGCTTGTTCGTACTGCGGTGTCCAGGTAGGTTTCAGCGGTTAGACCAAACATCATAACGCGGACTATCGGAGCGTCTCTACCGATTATTGTAGTGGCGATTAGATTCAAATTAAAATACTGCGGACTTTCCTTTTTTACATTGGAACAGGATGTACTATTTACTCGAGTAACGCTAGGAGCTCCACACCCATAACATGCGAGAGCAAGTCGGTTATTCTGAGATGCGTTATTTTCTTGCATGCCTTTCTTTTTGAAACACTACTCTGCGTTGTGCTCTTTTCTTCGACAAAACGTGAATCGCTTCTCTGATCGTTCTTTGATCGCGTCTACGTCTGCTAATGCTAGTTCTGCTTCCCTTCCCTTTTGAAGGAGTTTGGCAAACGAGTTGACTTCATCTACGGACATACGTTCTCTTATACCTTGGAGAAGCAGACCATATACATATTATGCTCAATTGCATTCCCCCCTTAACAACCGTCAGCTTAGAAAACAAGACACGCATTTTACAAATGAAGCTGTCGATTGGCTCATTGGGCTGGTGTTTGACCTCCATTATCTCTAAAAACACGCGCCAGGAGGACTACTGGAGTGAGAAAACCTTTCGTAAAAGCTTGACCACGTCCTCGATCTTCTTGATATTGGACTTAACGTCAATCCACCATGATGCGGCACAATCTTCCAGCAACATTGGCATAGCTTTAATGGCATCAGCGTTTCGTTAATCTTTTCTAGCTCTTTGAAAGTTGTGATAGCCGCAATGAATTCTTCGAGCTTCGCAGTATCTCTGTCTCCACGAAAACATGCTATACACGTGGTAAATTACCCACTCCGGGAGTTATTCGTAGCTGAAACCGTAGTTACAATAGTTGGGTAAACTGATCTTCGGTAAAATTCGCCATCCTACCTTCGTTTCCAGCTATTCTCTTGCCCCACGTTGGGCGCCAAATGTAGGAGCTTCTTCCCTCGATGAAGAAAAACTACTCTGGTACGAATTGTTTTTTTATTGGGGAAAATGTAAAACTAGTTCTCCTAGGAAAACCTTAGAGTGGCCAGTCTAACGACTTCAATGCGAATAAGAAAAAGAGAATTACACGCTCTGCGTTAGGCCTTATACTCGTACAGTGCAAAATTTAAGCTTTCACAAATTCCATGAAAGCTTAATTAAAACGATTAAGAAATTCATTGAATGCATTTGAAGAAAAAAAATGTTGGATACTGACTGTTATTATAACCTTCCTCGTCTGTAAAGAAGTGATTATTCGAAATTTTCACCACCGACTGCGTCTCTACTACGATGTTACCGTGACTTTAGTGCAGGCTTCGGATCGAGTTGTTTTTGTCTTGATCCACCGTTTTTTAACTTTTGTTTAAATTTTCAGACCTCAGTTTTACAGCAGGATTTTTTGATCGCGTCGAATTCCTATTTTTCAAAATAGCTCTTGTTTCTTTCTAGAAGTTCGTATTCAGTAGCTCTCATCTTAATTCTGGTCACCGTATGCAGTGTTACACGATACGCAGACTACTTGACTACGAGTGTCCGCCGATACTCATCGCGGAACCATGTGTATTGGCTCATTGCTCGTTGTTGCATTGTAAAACTCTCCACTACCAGGGACGCCGCTTTTGATGGCCCCATGGCAGCGTTGCCATTTGTCTTCTGCACTTGATGCTAGTGGTTGAGGGAAACGCTGTTAGCCAAGGTTCTGGTCTCTTCTTGTGGTTAAAGCCACCCTAGATCAAAACATTTCAGCGTGTTTTCTGGAACTACCATAGATATTTGCATTCTTACCCTGATAATTACTTGATAGTGGTCCGAATCTACGTCAAGATGTGCAGACATTTGATGCGTGTTTTTGTCTACCACACTGTATTCAATCTTTTGAACCTTTACTCGTAGATGCGGGAAATGCGTCCGTCCGTCCACTTGAAAAATCGGCCAGCCAAATTTTTGTGTGGGCTGACTGGGACTTAAAAACCAACAAAAAGACATAAGAGCCAGAAACGAAGGGAGTGGTGGAAGAAATCTAGTTTGAGGCGAGGAGTGTTCATTGAGAAATTACGAGTAGAAACGGAAAGGTTTGAGTTGACCTTTCGGAGCCTACGGGAGATTGGTTCGTTGAAGTCATAATGGGTGCGGAGGAGCGGTAGATATGTGTGGTGGTGTCGAAGGAAATAGAATTGTAAAAAGATGAACAGTCAATGGGACATGAGAGCAGTCGAAGAATGAAAAGAATGCAGCTGTATTCCTACGGTCTTCTAAGGAATTAAAATTAATAAGCTTGAGGCGGTCCTGACAGAGAGGTAAGACTAAAGGCTCATTCAAGACCACGGAGATCAAATCGGAGGAATCGACGTTTAATGCTCTTGATTCGGGAAGAGGGACGAAGCTTGAATGTCATACTCAAGCTGGGGGCGAACGAAAGTTACATAGAGAGATCTGCTTACGTACGGGTTGGGAAATTCCTTGCATCACCGTTTAGTAAAGCCAAGTGATGAGTTGGCTTTAAAGAGCATCTTATCGATATGCGAAGGAGGGAAATTAAGTTCCCTACCGAATAATGTGCCAAGGTCTTGAAAAGATTGAACCTGGGGAATAGTTTGATCATAGAGAAAATAAAGTCGGGGAGCAGACGGGTTGCATTTACGCGAGAAAATTATAAGATTGGCATACGGCGATATTATGCCCTAAAGAGTTTTGAGGCACCAGATTGAAGACAGATCGAGATCTTCTTGAAGAAGGGTGGAGTCATGGGAGGAAGAAACAGTTTTAAAAAAAAATTTATCGTCAGCGTAAAGGGAGAGGGAGGAATGATTAATAACCCTTTCAAGGTTGTTACCAGTAAGATTGAAGGGAGTGGAACCAAGAAAACAGCCTTGTGGAACTCCAGAGGAGGCCAGGAAAGGGTGGATCTAAATTTAACACTATAATATCGGCTTACCAGATAAGAAGATATCCATTTTAATTGAAGAAGTTCAAGGCCGAGAGCAGACCATTTGAAGAGGATCGATTGATGAGATACCTTATAAAAAGCTTTAGCGAAATAGGTTGCAATAATATGGATTTTTTTGCCTTTTTCTAAAGCTGCGAAAGCAAAGGACACGAATTCAAACCATGTTGTCTAGGCGAAATAAAAAACTTGCCCTTGAAGCGGCTTCGTATAAAATACTTTCAAAGAGTTTGGGTATATGAAATCGATTAGGAATGGGACGATAATTGGTAACTTCATTGTATCGGGATTATAAAAGAGGTCTTTGGAATCTAGAAAATTCTCCCTCTGTAAGGAATAGCCGAAATACGAGTACAATAGGTAGCAAAGGGGGAGAGAAAGATTGGAAGAGCATTTTTGAGGAAAAACGGCAGGGAAACCATCTGGCCCGGGTAGAAATTCATTGTTAAGCTTTTGTAACTTTTCTTCAATAACAGCAGGATCGAAATTTTGACTGAGAAAAGAACAAACGGAGAAGTTTATTAGGTAATCGAAGTAAGAGGGATCTGGTACGAAGGAGTTGTTGGCAAATGATTGTTTGAAAAATGTATCAAAGAAGTTGGCGATGATAAGAGGATCACTTGAAGATTTGTTTTCGAAATATAGGGAGAAAGGATAACCGTCGGTCTAACTTATGCAGATGACAAATAAAAAAAAAGGACTTGGAGTCGTTTATAAGATTGGTTTGCCCACTATTTAGATAACATTGATAGATAGAGTTGTAGAGTTTGATAAAATGAAGATACTCTTGAGTACCTAGATAATTTGAACTGTAGAAAAAGAGTAGGTGTGAAGAAATACCGCCCATAACTTCCTTTTTTTTCTTTCATACTCGCACATACAGCAGAAGATATTTTCTGGCGGTAATATGGCGCAAGAAGGAAAATGAATTTGAATATTTCTTTGTAAAAAATGGAGAGGGCATCGACCAGAGACAGATTGGTAAACTCGAAAGAAGCCCTGGTTAAATTTTTGTTGATTTTACGAAAATTAGCTTCAAAAAAACGAGAATTTTGGTGGGAGGCCACTTGATTGAAGAGCTGTCAAAAAATGAAAGAAGAAGAGGAGGATGAAAGTTATCAATAGTTGAACCTGAACACGTATACCGAACAGTTAATGGGATTACTTAGATATGAAAACAGAATCTAATTGCCTTTTTATATAGCTGGAAAAGCCACTAATTTGTCTGTTAACTGATCTAAGAGGAGACATTTCTTAGTAGTAGAAACGGGATTAGAAGCGATGAAAAAAGATGGGTCTTCAAATGGAGTCCATTTCAGCTGAGGAAGATTTAAATCCCCGAAGATAATTATATCATCAAGAGAGCCCGATAAGTCAATCAAATTGTCGATTACATCAATAGCGAGTTGGTAGGACTGGATAGGTTGGGCCGGAAGAATGTAGCAACGCACAAGCATCCACGCATAAATGTTATTTTAACTAACAAAAAGTCGAGCTTAGAAAAAGACGAATTGGCAACGAGAGATGAGTCGTAGCTGATGTGAATGGCCAGTAGGACACCTTTGCAAGGAAAGTCAATCAAAGGGGGTGTGCGATCATCATCCCGGAAAACATTGAAATAAAAAGGGAATAACTCCTGGTTTTTTATGTTGGGGATAAGATTAGTTTCAGTCAGAGCGTAGGTATCAAGTATGAGATTGATGCAAAGCGGCATGGGTTTTAGAACGCAGTCCTCTTACGTTCTGGTAATGAAAGGTGAGAGAAAGGTCAAGGAAGTCAACTGCTTCGGAGGTGTGAGAGTCTTATAGAGCGTACAATGTACATAGTTGCGAAGAGCGGCAAGATCTTCTGAATTTTTTGAGATGGCGTATTGAAAATCTCGTAATACTTTATATAAAGTTTACTGAGACTGGTAACACCGGTAGAGAGGGCTTTCTGCTGGATTGATACCATGACGATTGTTTTTGTTTTAGCCTCGTATCACACCGAGTCAGATTTATCGTGTAGATAGGCGAACTATAGACGTATATTCCCGTAGATCTTTTCATCCCTAAGCCTAGAGGGCACATAGCGACATTCGGTGGTATCCCTATAACCGTTGTGTAACCCCACGTCAATACAAAAAGGGTTCTTCCTTTCTACTTTGGCATTGGGTTTACTAAGTACGATTTTGACTCCGCAGTTAGAACACAGTTGATGGCTCCTCTTTTGGAGTTCGTAGAATCCTTCCTTGATAGCATCGAGTTTCTTCTCCATTCAGGCATGAGTGCGTACAAGGTTGATGTACTAGGATTTTGACTTATAAATTGTCACAAGTTGTTATTTCATTGGATTCCTAGATGGCAACTTTATCAGGCTTGTACGCTTCAAGTGCCTCCAGAAGGTCTTCGGAAGCACCTTGTCCGACAGAGTACTCTCATTCACAATTGCATAGATCGCCAGCAGTATATTAATTGGACGTATCCGATTTTTTTCACGTAGCATACGATACAGTGGCTGGTTGAGACCATAAGTTGTCCTGTGATTATTCGGACGAAAAAGGTGGACAGATCTTAAATGACACGGGTTGGTCTTGAATTGGATTTGGGAGAATATTGTGGGACAGTCGATGATGCCGGTTAAAAGTTTGTGGATTAAGAGAATATCGGCGGACTCCCGATGTTTTTCCAAAGATAGGAGACCGAGTAGTTTGAGTCGATTAACATAGAGGGTAGAATATTGTGGTCAGCCCATGGTAGCCCACGTACTGCGAATCGCAGAAATCTACGTTGGACAGCTACAATGCGCAGATTATGTAAATCGTAGTACAGGGACTCGAGAAGTGTACGAACAAAGGTTATGTCCTGTACATGATTTGGTGACATAGGGGTCAGAGAATTCTTTTGACAGTCGTTTGACAAATCCGAGAGCGAAGTTAGCTTTGCTAATTACGGAGTCAAAACGGATGCGAAAATTGAGCTGTGTATCACAAATGACACCCAAGTCCCGCATTGAAGTAACTGCAGCTATTCTTTGATTTGATAAATAGTAGATGCGTGTTGGAAGTGTCAAACGCCTACGGGAGTAAGAAATGGCTTGGCATTTTTCTGTGTTGAGCTTGAGAAAGTTTTTATGGCGTCATATCGAGAATCTATTAAGATCATCTTGTAAAGGTTGAGAGTCAGAGAGGCTTGAGCGCTGTCTATAGATTTTCACGTCATCGGCATAGATAGATATGTGGGAGTGCTTTATGACGTTAACAACATCGTTAATAGTTAAAATAAAAATTAGTGGACAGTGGACCTTGTGGAACACCCGAAGTGGCGAGAATTGGGTCAGAAAAACTGGAACGACAAAACAAGATAGTAGCGTTTTTTTAATGTAGCAATTAATCCAAGAGGTCAGTCTAGGTTCGAAACCAAGAGCTTTGAGTTTGAATAGAACTAACTTGTGCGAGATTTTATCAAAGGCCTCACTGAAGTCCATGGCGATTACATCAGTTTCTTTCCCTTCCTCTAGGGCGCACAGTGTACTAGAAACAAAGCCAATGAGCTTGGTGATCGTTGATCTGCCTTTGAGAAAACCATGTTCGTTGGTTGCAAATATAGATTTATATTGAAAATATAGTACATCATAAACAATACTTTCAAAAACCTTGGGGATGCAGGATAGTTGCGATGGGGCGGTAATTGGTGGCATCGTGCTTTGGCCCTTTTTTGTGAATAGGGATAATAAAAGCGCTTTTCAACAGATGAGGAAAGAACCCTTCAAAAGAGCCCTTGAAAATACTAGTGAGGGGATTAATTAGATTATCAGCACATTTTTTGAAGACAACTACGGGCAATCCATCACGACCTGGAGAAAAATCGTCTTTCAGTTAATGTATTTTGTCTAGTAACTGCGCTGAAGTAATTTCCACTAGCGAGGGAGATATTTGACAACAGTTGTTCAGGTAAGAAAAATATTCAGGATCGGAGTCATCAGATAGAGCCGAAAACGATTGACTAAAGAAGTTCGCAAATAGATTAGCGATGGTTGTTGAGACATGCGAAGACATATTAGAAACTTTGAGAGTTGTTGGATAGCAATCGGATTTTTTTTGTGTTAATAAATTGATAGAATTTTTAAGGGTCTGAAATGATGGTAGATTGCATTTGGCTGAGACTCCCCAGAGACGCACTTGGCCACTTCGATTGGATGAGCATAATTCAGCTTGTCACCCCAACATTGAAGTTCAACTAGTCAAGTAAGGGAAAATCCAGGCCACATTCTCATTACTAAATCACGTATACGAATACGTTATTGCCAATTGCGTACCTATGCGAGTGGATGATGCGATTTTGCCCGCTCACAACCCGTGACAGGCTTCATATACCTATTCGCAATGTATCCAAAATCTTAGATATTATCTTTGAGAACAAAATTATCTGAAATATCAAATCCGACACTAATTTATCGAAAGTGCAATCCTATATTAAAATTCAATTGAATGTAACATTTTAAATTTTAAATCAATTTTGTAAATACCCAACAATTTGTTATTCTCATTTGCATTGGTTGATTGTCCCTACAAATTAATTGAGAATATTGGAATACTTGATTAAGTGAATGGGCTGCCTTATGCAACATTTCTGTCACTTTCTGCCCCAATTAGACTATCTGATTTATTTTGGAAGCTAATTGCTGACTAATTTCCCTTTTAAAATTCAACTTCTCTTGTCAACGGGAAACATTATAAATTTATTTTATTTTATACAATGTAAGAACCCGCAAACCCGGCACAATATCTAACGCATAAAACTCATTCTTAATTCACCAACTGGCTGCTTTTAAAGAACGTATGCACTGTGGTCTATACTTAGTTCTGCAAATCGAGGGCCACCAAGTCAAGAATTCTTTAAATAGATTTGATTGCTGGTAGAGTTGTATGAACTTTAATATGTTGGGCCTTGGGCCTGTGATAACTCAAGCACAGTTTATGTTTGCTTTTTAAATAAAACCCTGGGCAAGTTTAGCACGACGGTCATTTCAAAAATAATGCACATATCAGCAACACTGCCATTAATCAGTGCAGTCTTGATATAAATTGCCTCGGTTGCTGTTGGACTTTCATCGGGGTTTGAGCGAGTTTGCGGTGAGTAGCAGACCGTAATTCAGTGTCATGGGGTGGCCATCGGATGTTCTAAATGAAAATCGTTGAGCAATATGTGAGGAAATATCCTGTGCTACCGGAGTTTCAATAATATCAGTTTTGCGCATTCTAAAAAACAATTCGCAGGAAAGAATATTTACGTAAGAGTGGATATGGCTGAAGCCAATTGGCCCATTCTGATGCCACGAGAGTCTGAGATCCTCATACTCTTGGAAACATTTTGAGCTTCCGATGAAGCGTTGGGGATTGTTAACATTTATATAATTTAGATCGCTTAAGTCGTTGTAGAAAAAGGCTCCTGGGTGGATTTTCCTTCTTTGAGAGAGAGCTGCGCATGTACAGAATAGGTGGAGGATTTCTCCTCCTTCTAGTCCATGCAGCTTCTGCAGATATCATTTGTTAAGATACCAAACTTTCTTGCATACTTGCCTATAAAACAGTGTTCAATGATGACAAATATGATACATAAAATCGAAAGATTAAACTCTGCGAGCGATTTAGATCCAGCTTTTCCAGATTTTTTTGGTCGCTAGGTATGTTGATCCAACAGTCCACCAAAGGTTTGCTCTTCTATTAGCATCCAACTTTGATATTATTGGGTCTACAAATAAGTTTCCAGCGTTTTTTTCCAAAATTTGAAGTTTTATTATGAAAACATACTTACAATGCTTTATTCAAAGTATCGTCCATCGGAAGCTACAACTTTCCCCCATCTTTCTGGCAATTTATGAATTCCGGACCAAAAAAATTTCTCGTCTTTCGAGCCCAAGAACGTATTGAGCCAATTTTTGATTTCCTCTACTGAGCTGAAGCGTATTCCCGTAAGAGCGTTCTGCATCGAACGAAACAAGTGGTAGTCAGATGGTGCCAAGTCTGGACTGTAAGGCGGGTGAGGCAGAATTTCCCATCCACTATTGTCCAAATAGTTTTTCACCGAAACCGCAACATGTGGCCGAGCGTTGTCGTGATGAAAAATGACGGACTCATGCCTGGTCTCATATTCTGGCCGTTTTTCTTTTAATGCCCGCTTCAAACGAATTAGTTGGGTTCGATATAATGGTCCTTTGATGGTTTCACCACTTCGTAGATATACGACACCCTTTTGATCCCACCATATGCAGAGCATGACCTTATTCACGTGAATATTTCGTTTCGGCGTCGATTGGGCGGGCTCGCCGGGCTTTGTATACGATTTTCTGCGTTTAGGATTATCATAATAAATCCATTTCTCATCACCAGTGACAATACGATGCAAAAATGATTTATTTTTATACCGCTGCAGTAACATTTCGGACATGCAAAATCGCCGTTCGACGTCTCTTGGCTTCAATTCGTACGGCACCCAGTTTCCAACCTTTTGAATGAATCCCAGTGCTTTTAGGCGCAGGGAAACGGCTTGTTGCGTGACGCCCAATGATGTAGCAAATTCTTCTTGAATCTGACACGGATCCTCATCCAGTAAAGCGTCCAATTCCTCGTCTTCAAAACTTTTCGGCTTTCCGGGGCGATCTTTGTCTTCAACTCCAAAATCACCACTTTTGACCCGTTTGAACCACTCGCGGCACGTCGATTCACCAATACATTCCGCCCCATAAGTTTCCGAAAGCAAACGATAGGCCTCAGCCGCACTTTTCTTCATATTAAAGAATAAAAGCAGCGCTTCCCGCAAATGACGTTTATTTGGATGGAAACTTGCCATGATTTTGCTCGATAAAATGTACGACACCGATAGAACTGCTCAAATATAACGCTGCAAAGTTGTTGACAGATACAAAACCTACAAATAAAACACATGGGGTCTGACATTTCTGCCCGGGATCTACTGGTGGCGCCATCTCTAACAAACGCTGGAAACTTACTTGTAGACCCAATAGTTTGCACTTAGCTGTTGGTATACCTATGCTACCTTCTTTCGGTTGAATAGATGGACTGATTACAATTTTTTCAACGGTTTGTCGGCCCTACAAGTCCCTGGAATGTCTCTGTGTCCCGGCACCAAACATAGGTGACAGTTAAACTGTTCTACCATCTCCCTAAGAGATGATTGTCAGTCAAGGGCGGTTTTAAAGACGCGGATATCCTTGCAGATGTCACATTTTTCTTCAGCCAACATAGAACTTCTTTAATCGCCAAATTGATTCGGAATGCGAAAGGGGTAGCTTTGATTTAGCTTATCTGAGAAAACGCCGCCACCAACCCCGCTATCAATCTTTGATCCATCATTCAACCTCCCGGAAGATCTAGAGGGGATGCTTAAGTACATGAAAGTCTTTGTCAAACCAATATTAGGGCATAGTGTAATCGAAGTTCTCTGGAAGGACCCATAGTGTATTACAAATATTAGCCTGACCAAATTATGTGCGTGGATTTTAGTTAGTTTGCTGCTGGCGTTGCCAAAAGGATTATTTGTCCACTGTCGCTTTAAGACAAGTCGCAGCTACTTGCCTGCTGAAGATATTGGGGGGTGTCTAGTGAAACAGAATATCCAGCGCCCGGGAGGAAGTAAAGCGTGGAGTTCCGCTTATGCATAGACATGCTGTTCTTTGTACTCTGCTTAGTTTGCTGCAATTGACTGCATTGTCTGAGGCCGTCCACCAGACAACCACCCCGTAGGTGGGTATCGGCCTGGTAATCGAGACGTATAGCCAGTGGGTAATGCGAAGTTGAAGGCTCTACTTGTTCCCAATGGTTTTTTTTGCAAGAGAATACAACTACTTTCTTTAGGTTTACGGTCTAAAATAAGACCGCGGTATCGGAAAAGACTAGGCAGATACCGTTGATTGAGCGAGGATCTATGATCGGAATTTTAGATTTACTGAAAAAGAGGACAATATCAGTTTTATGGCGGATTACTCCCAATCCACAGCGATCCGCCCAACGAGTTAATCTGTTGACATTTGACTATATAGTAGGTGTTCTTAAATGATATTAAGATGTTCACCTGAGGCGGCTATAGCAACGTCATCTGCATAAGCAACCACCCGCTTCCTGGTATATCAGCAGTTCATTGACCACTAGTTCCAGAGAAGAGGCGGAAGGACACCGCTTTGTACCTCTGTTGACACATCTTTTAGCAGAAGCTCCACCCAGTATGGAGTTGACTATCCTGCTATTTAGCATAAGACTGATCAACTCCCCAAGTGAGTCATCTTCCTTCGTGTTGACGTTGTTAAAGGCACCTTCTATGTTCAGGAATGCGACTATTGAGTACTCTCTATAATGTAGAGATAGTTCGATGTCGCTGGCCAGTGAATGCAGAGCTATTTCCACCGACTTTCCTTTACAGTAGGCAGTAGAATCAATTCTAGATCGTATATAGATATAAATTAGTCGTTCTAGAGTTTTCAGAAGGAAAGATGGTAGACTTATAGGTCTGAGGCCTTTGAGGCAACATGAGAACAATGAAAACTTCATTAACTTCTCTCCATAAGAAGGGACTGTAGATCATTTCTACGCGAGTATCACTATAACTTGCGTTGGATGGATGATATCTGAGGACCTTTGTAGATCAGCAAGTACTATACCATCCGGACCAGCAGATTTGAATGTTTAGAAGCCATGCAGCGCCCTTGTCTTTTGTAATCAGACCGTGAATTTTAGTCGCGCTGAAAAAAAGTGGATATTCAGTAGCAGGTTGATTGACTCATTATTTTAGGTCATCTAAGAGCCATTGGTTTAATTCAAACAGCTAGGCATCATAGGATGCGATTCCTCAGAGGATTTCGTTACAGATTGGTGGATTGCCGCTTTGCCTTCCTCAGTTCTTTTTTTAAATGTTTTGAGAGATTCATTGTATCAGTTCTAGTCTGTCCCCTTTCTTGTGCTTTTTGCTTGGTCCATCAGTGCGGTTTTTTCTTGCTTCTGAGTGGAATAAGAGGTCAGGATGCAACCATTAACTTTTATGTCAAGCTCGTTGGTGTAACGCAGTGGACTTATGAGTTCAGAAGAGAGTATTTTTTTAAGTGTTCCTTTGTATTTAGGTCAAGCAGTTTGCGATAATTGCGGAATGCTAGTTTTTTGGGGATGAGCATAATCCAGACTAAATTGGATATATCTGTGATCTGAAGAAGAGTGTTCAGGCGATACTATTCAGTTCGTTAGCATTTGATGGATGTGGTCGGAGACAAAAGTAATATACAACACTTCTCTTCGGTTTTTTGCTGTAAAAGTGGGCTCATTGTCTATGTTGCCAACAATAAGTTAGTACCTATAACGTAATCAAAAAGTGACTCACCTGTATCGTTGGTGTCGGTACGGCCCCATACCGTGTGATATGCATTAGCGTCGCACTCAATACACAGACCAGTTATTAGCCTTCCAACATCCAGTACCACTCTTTCCAAGTTGTCAACAGGGAGAGGGCCAACATGGTCGTGGCCAGCCTGGCAACAGTTACATCGGGGTCGCTGAGGTTAGGAAGTAAAATACATTAAGGCTATTTTTCTCTAATATACTACCTCAAATCTGACCTTTGTCTCTTGAGCGGAACGTACTTACATGTCCCAAATCCATGAACCACGCCTTTTAAATACAATCTGTGTTTCCTGGACTAGGATGATGTCTTCTGTGGTTGTGGATATATGCAGAATGAGTGCGGTCAAGGTCTTTCTGGAGTGATCGAGATTAAACTGGGGAAACTGTAACATCATAGCTGCAACCTAATAGGGAAGGCTCCAACGATGTTGTTCGAGTCCTCCGATTCTGAACATGTGCCCAAGAGCTCATCTTCATCATCTGGTAGTAAAGATCTCTTTTTAATTCGTCGTCGGTTTCCATTTGGCACATGGTATCAGAATAGGACACCGTCGGCCTAGTTGTCATCTCGTATAGATTGGAGTCGTTGTTATCCAATTCAGGAAAGGATATCTACACCCCAGGATCTGAGGCTGGATCCCTTACTGTTTGACTTTCCAAGACGCTGGGAATCAGCGATTGAGATGTTCAGGTAATCCATTCAAGGATAAAATAAACTTCATCTGTTAAAATATATTAGTATATTAGCAAATTGATTTCATATGTAAAATTTTAAGGTGAGACAAGACAACATCAAGAACGAGCCTTCTCCCTTAAAGAGAGTCTTCCCCACCTTAAGCCAACGATTAATGATCTTCTGATTCAAATCTTGTGGCTCACAAACCAAACTGGTCTAGGACTTTTTTTTTTTGAGCTCCGGTAATACAAACTAAACGCTAATTAGTAATGCAAACTTGCTTCACTGAATTTTTGAAAGTTTTACATTCCGTGTTGGCTTGTAAATATCTCCAAATTTAGTCGAATAAAATGATAAAGAGATTGATGTAGTATTTGCATCTCTTCGATCTTAAAATCCAAAAATTCAAGAACATTACAACCACGGAACATCAAGATTTCCACAGTTTAGCAGTAACACAAAGTTTAACATAGCTCTGAATATTCCCCTTTTGCAGATCGTTTTGGAGCCGTTAAATTTCCTCCAAACCTGTTTGTTCGAAAATGACCTGAGATGCGTAGGTTGCTAGTTAAGTTTTGAGTTACTTGTTTGAGCCTACCTGTGAGAGCTCACACTGTCGTCGTAGAGAATGATCCGTGTTCGGCGATTGCTTTTCCTTATTTCTCCAAAGACTTCCGACAAACAAATAGTGGTTTACCACTCTGAATTGACTGTTTTATGTTGCTCTAAGGGCATGGAGACGACACGTCCGGTTTCTCCAAAGAAACAGGTGACCATTTGCTTCGAAGTGCTTCGTACGCGAACAACTTTCGTTAGATTTGGCTCGTATTGAGTCGCAACGCTGTCGAATTTTTTCAGCATGTCTTTGGATTGAGCGACATGAGCTTTTTTTGAGGGATTGTGTGATTTCCAACGAGAAGAAATCGTATTGGGGGCCTAATGTCCGTGCAATATTAAGTGTATGTAAGTGAAACTAAATCCCAAGCATCAATTTCACGATAAGTCCGGCAATATCAGTTGCCGTACAGCATCGATGTTTTCTGTCACAGCAACCGATTTTGGACGACCTTCACGAAATTTGTCCTGGAGCGAATGACTGCGACGATCGAGTTTGGGTATAGTACTTCATCATCGAAAGTCGAAGAGAGTCTGCACCCCGTTTTTGAGTTAAACCACATCGAAAATCGTAATAAATTGTAGCACGAATATGTTCACGATTAAACTCCATTTTTTTTTTTTTTCAATTCTCTGTAAAAAAGGGCAAATAGCTCGCGTGTGGGAAAAGGTTCTGAACACGTGTAAGATTAAAAACGTCAAACTTTACGATGCTGATGTCAGATTTGATGTACTAGTATCTAAACCGGTTTTGCCATATTTACATGTTGGCAAAAATACGACCGACAATGCCTAATACACGATGAGGAACTAATGGCTTTCTAGTCTGGGCGATTCAAGGTATCTCCCCACAGGTCTTCAATACTGTGATTAATGTTTTAAATATGATATACCTGCTTTGAGTAGTTCGCCTATACAGTATTCCCACTAGACGACTTGTAAAAATTGATAAATTAGTCTGCATATCGTTATTGTGGAATGTGATATCATCATCATATTTCTGCTAACAGCGGAGTTTTGTCTGAATATGCAATCTACTGACATGTTATCTCTAGATACTCAATAATGCTTGCTCATTATATGTATAACTGATTTACTACTTTCTACTCATATTATATTTGTGGCTTTCTTCTGCGGTTTCGAAGCATTGTTTTAATTTTTTCAATTGTTAAGCTTCGATCATAGCCTCACGGTAACAGCTACACCGCGGGCTTCTGATACTAACTTCTGCGTTTTTTCCCTCTGTTGGTCCTAGGACTCCCACTACACCTTCCTATTAAATGTCTTGTACTAGTTTCTTTCTAGTTGACGTGATTCTTCTTTGAGTGGTATGTCGGCTTCTGTGCCTCACCCTACCTGTTCTTCATTTATTCGGTCCAATTCGGAGTACTTTAACGTATAAATCACTACGAGTTGGATAAACGATTTGGCCACATCCCTAAGATAAAACTTTTCAAAAACATTTACAGCTTACTTGAACATATTTTATTTGCTGCGCCCATATGGCAGCACGGTTTCAACAAGTGACCGAAACAGCCGCAAGTAGGCTTTTTAACTGACCGCAATACTCCTTCAAATTTTCTGCAACATATTTGACGGATATTTTAAGTTCGATTAATTATACGGGTATACATGTACTGTAGTACTCTCATCAGTACTACCATACCTGTATATACATATACAATGTATAGAAAATAGTTTATCCCCTCTACTGCTTGTCGCGGAATGCAAACTTGTGGGTTTGAGGTGGGAACGCTGATGATTTCAATTCCACTTACTTACGTAAGTGGCGCCGCAGTTCGGAGTGAACCTTGGTCTCAACTAACAAGCCTCTCCAGTTAGTCTGGGCTTTTTAAATAATTGCCTCCAGTTGCGCCAATTGAGGTTACCTCTATTTGTGCGCGTCACGTAAGGTGAGGTCTTCCTCTACTGCGTTGTCCCTTCGCTCTAGATGTCCTGGCTATAAGAGCCGACTGATGAGCAGTTTTCTAACTAAATCGATATTGCTGTACAGCTCGTATACTTCGTCGTTGAATCTTCACCTCCAAAGTCGTGTCAACGCAAATGCGACCGAATATTTTTCAAATGATTTTGCTCTGGAAACGACTGAGGATATGTACATCCGCTTTCGATAGAATCCATACTTCAGCGTCATAAAGTAGGACTCGGATGATCAAGGTCTCACACAGAGTTTAATAAATTTTTCGGGATAGAGCCTACTCAATTGCCTTTTTAGCCTAAAGAAACTGCGATTGGTTAGAGTGATTCTTCGTTTTATTACTGCTGAAATGTTTTTGGCAGAATATATAGCAGAGCCAAGGTAAGTAAAGTCCCTTACTACCTCGAAATTCTGTCCAATTCGTCGGTGTTGTGAGTCCCGTCTTGTTGACAGCATATACTTGGTTGAGGGGTCTCCATTTCGTCCAATTGATACTGAGATTCCACTTATTAGGCACACGCTCTTTTGACCAGATCTGAGAAATGGGCTGGGATATGCTCTCCACAAAGTCATTTCCAGTAGCTTTGAATAGACGGTAAGTCGTCAAGTTCAGCTGCTTTGTTGGACTTCAATTTATATATTGATATCCTTAATTTATTTTGGTCATGTGGACGGAAGTTTTGGCTATCATAGCCTAAATTGAATGGTCTACTCTGCCTAACTGCGGTATGTTGGGTTCTTTTTCCGTCTGCAGAAAAAGTTTCTTCATATTCTCAGCACCGACTGTGACTCTACTATAAGGCCTCCTTCTTAATGTCTACAGGCTTTTTTTTACAGGTATTCTTGCCATAATACGTTCTTTTTACCAGTTAATAAAACTTCCGTACGTTATTCTTGGAGTACAACCTCTCAATATCTTCGATCGCGCGCTTTTCGTGTTCACAAACAGCTCTCGTCCTTTGTTGCTGCGCTGCTTTGTAGTCAACGGCGGTTGACGGTGATAGCCTAGCCAACGTAGTTCTCAAAGAAATATGGACCGATGACGCCACCAGCCCAAAACCCACACCAAACAGCGAATTTTTCGGAATGCATTGGATGCTCTTGGATCTCTTGACATACCCATTCATCCAGAAATGGGCCTGAAGATGATTTTTTGATGAAAATTAGGTCAGCTTCCAACTAGTCAAGAGCCCATTCAGCGAACACACGTAGTTGTTTATGGTCGTTTACCTTCAGCTCCTGGGTTAGTTGAATTTTGTACGGGTGCAGGCCGTAGTCACGACGCAAAATTCGACAAGTTGTGGTCTGCGAAAGGGCGAGTTCTAGTGAGCGACGCGAAATCTACTGCCTCGGATTCTCCTGCACACTCTCGCGGACAGCGGCGATGTTTTCGGCAGATCTTGCGTTTCTTCGACGTACGCGTGTTGGTTTATCATTTACTGAACCAGTGGACTCAAATTTATCCACTACACTGCGAATAGTCCTCTCGGTAGGACGATTATGGCGACCGTGGAATGGGCGAAACGCGAGGAACGTTGCCCGAGCAGAACACCCATTTTGTACGTGTTGTTGAACGCTATGTCTGCCCACGGTGATTTGGCAAAACAGACTGAATAAATTACAGGCAATTTGATCGATGCAGCTTCAACAATATGGCTGCTATCCACTGTCAAAGTTCGGAAGTCCCTATTGGAAGACCCTGTATTTTGCACAAATTTACTGATGAAAGATGCCTATACAGTTATGTCCTTTTTCCTCATCTTATTTTCCCAAACTATGTTAGTTCTTTTCTACAATAAATTCCCAATTAACCTTTTCTTCTTATTTTTTTTTTCTATTTTGGTTCTACTTTTACTTGATGTCTTAAATATTTTTTCATTAAGTCGAGAAAATGATATCGGCTAAGTGGCCGCCGTCAGAATTGATGACCATTCGGGCCCGATTTGTGGCATTTTCCATCACTCTTGCTAGAACTTTCGGCGATAGGTCCTCGCATTCTTGATGGATATTCTCTTTCAGGACTTCAAGAAACTGAAGCTTGTTGACATAGACCCGTGACTTCAAAAACCCCACAAGAAGTGCAAATCGCCAAAACAAGAGCTTAGGCGATACGGAAATGCAGATCTCAGAATTTCGATTGTGGCTCGTGCGGTATGCGCCGTTGCTCTCCATCCTGTTGGAACCATATGTTTTCCAATGCTAATTCATCCAATTGAGGAAGGTGAAAGTCCTTGACTCTTGAGTATAGCCCCCTAGCGCTCGCTGTCCGCAGCAGTCGTTTGGCCCGCTGGGTTTTCGAAAAAATAAAGCCCGATGACGCTTCCAGCGTAAACAGCACAAGATGCAGTACCTTTGAGCGGGTGCAATAGCTCTTCGTGGGTTACACGCGAATTTTTGGTGCCCCAGAACGATAATTTTGCTTATTCACTTACCCACAGAGATGCAAATTGGCTTCGTCGCTCATGATGATTTTCGATGAAAAGTTGTCTCTCTCATACTCGAGATTCAGGTTGGGTCGAGCGTAGGTTACACGCGCCTGGCGGTCAACAGCTAACAGCTGATGCACTATCTGCACTTTATAAGCGAACATCTTAGAGTCCTTCACCAAAATTTTCTGTAAAGATCGCCGGTAGATGCCCAATTCCGTGGCACGTCTTCCGGCCGATACTCCGGGGTCCTCTGCGACATATTCAATTACAGCTGCAATATCCTCAGCAGAACGGTTGCCCCATAAACTTCTAGGCGAACGACTAAACGTCGTAGTGTTTGCGCATTTGGTGTCGGGCCACCGGGAAATCTGCGCCGAAATTAACGCCGCGATAACACCACCGACGAATTATTCCGCGTTCTTTAGGAGTATAGCGATTAATGTCTTATTGACGTATATTTTGTATCTGTTTACTCCACAAATGTCAAAGTAGAATTGACACTTGCAGCCATTTGCAAAAATTATAGCATCTTCCGATAGAGTGATGGCTTTTGCGCCACCTTGTATAAGTTTCCTAGCATAGTGACTGTTATTTTTATTTATTTTTTTATTTTCTTTGTAAGATCCAATCTATTCTTAAATGTACTAGAATTTTGTAAATAAATAAATAAATGAATAAATTTTGTTATTTCGTTAAAACCAGCTGTTTCCAAGAAAGTTCATCCGGAAGTTTAACAACCACCGAAGATGTTTTAATTCTTAACAATCTGTTGGGGTCAGAAGACTGGTGGATTAGCTGTTTGTACGCCAGAAAAATCAACTAAATGTTGCTGGAGCTACACTCCTTGTCTTTCCTGTTTTATAAGTGTTTTACACTTGCAAACGAACTAGGCATTTCTGTCTTAAATTAATTTGAAATAATTCTACTGATAATGGCTTTAGGTTATTTTCTATATCTAAAGTCTAACTCGTTATTTAGTGCAGTCAATCAACCTTTATCTATTTTTAGCTTAATCATAGTTTTTTTTTTTTTTTTTAACAAAATAATAGAAATTGTATCTATCAATTTAAATTACCTACTCTTGGCCTTCGTTGAGGTGATTTAGCTAATGAAACACTGGAAATGTATAACTCATTGTTATTCTGGGATTTTAGATTGCAAACTTAATTGACAATCTCGTTTCAAGCTCTCGCTTCCGCTCTTACGAGTATATGCCTATGTATATCTGTCATGCAAGTGTCATAAACGTTCAAGTGCCAACGAAAATGATTTATCTTCTGATGATAACTTCGAATAATGACACCCATGTTTGTTTACTTTACATGCAGAGGCTTCCGTGATAAAACGTGATAAGGCTGAGTCTTATTCAAAACAACTGTCATAGGAAGTGACGCAACTTATGCTCAATACACTAAAGCTCTAAGCAGAAATACCCTTGTAGACATAGGACTTCTTTAAGATGCCGACAAGTCTATTCTTCTGGAAAACAGTAGCAGCGCCGCTGACTTTATATAATAGATACATGGGATTGCATTGGATGCACTTAGTCTGTCTAGTTCTTGTGACAGCACAAGCAGCTTTAGCGTAGGTTAGTATTGCAAGAAGTCTTTCTCTGAAGTTCTCCAAACAAGTTTGTTAGCGAAATGACATAAAGTAATCCCACTGTGACTACTTTGGAGGTAGTTAGATTGTTGTAAAAAAAAATTGCAAGTGAAGCTTCATTTGACGCTTGTAACCGGTTTTTCATAATAAAGTTCATTCCCATTAGGATGACTGTATTCGCTTTCAAGATCAACGCATGTTTAACTAACAAGATGAAAACCTTAAGGTTGCGTTCACGCCGAGCAATGGAGTATTCCTTTGAGAACTTGATTACATTCTTTCTGTGGTTCTGACTGTAACCAAAGGTAGTCTTCACCACAGGATAAGTTAACTTCATATTTTTGCAGCAGCTGGAGTGAAAGATCAATGAAAGTACATCGATAATTGCATTACTTTGAAGCCACCTAGTACAGCCGTAAGGATTCATAAGTCCCTTCTCGATGAAAGCCCCATGTTTTCTGAAACTTTTATTATACTTGATAATCATCTACTTAACATACGAGTATATAATTAGTCCAGAAAGGTGCACTATCCAGATAGTAAGATTCTCTGAACGGACGATCATCAGCTTGTTCCACAAAGTGACGGGAACAACTTCAGTTTGAAGAAGACCAACTATTTGTTAAGTTCAGAGTCAATAGACATAATTAGGGTGATAGTACAACAATATTATCTAGAGATCATACACATAGGTTTTGCCAGTATTAGAAAAAAGACTATTTTTGTATCAACAAGGCCTACAGATTAACTTGTTTAGAGCTCTACAGCTGTCAGCTTTCCTGAAACCTTTTTCATGTGATATTCTGATAATTCATGCACGATAATGAGCAATGTTTTCTTAATGTGCCCCTGTAGTCTGCTAGACTGGGCATACCCAATAGAGTTTAATATGAGCCTTAAGGTAAAATCGGCCACCTTCCATATCCTTATGGTGATCGACATTTCATATGATGGCAACAGTATCAACTGTATTAGCGTCGTATCGCAGCATTACCAAAAGGTTGCATTTTAAGCGGTTCCGCATTTTGAATTGTTACGAGGTCCCTAGAACTCATAAAGTACTCCCTATTAAGGAACAGCTGCTAAGTAAACTAGCACTTGGATATGTACATTCGCCCTGAGAAATGTCAGGATCATAGTTAATAGCGGAGACGAGGTTCATCTACCTCCAATCCATCCCCAGCTTTCTTAGATATACTGTTATATATACATTGTTACTAATACTGAACATACATCTGGATTTTCTGAGTTGTGTCTAGGATATGCCGTGGAGTGAATATGTGTCAAATTTGGATAAGTTGGGCCTAGCTCCCCTTTCATAGGGCTCATTCAGATAATCAAAAATTACCGGGTGTTTTTTTGGAAGCATAGAAATTTTATTAAAAATACTCGTAAAACACAGAAAAATTAATAAAATGATCAGTACTCGTATTTAAAAACAATTTCAGGCCTATAGCCACCGCGGATACGTCTTATGATTGCCATCCTATCAGCCCAATTTTGTACCACTTTTTCCAGTATAGCCGGCCTTATTTCTGCAATAACGCGCCGAATGTTGGCTTCTAAGTCGTCAATAGTAGCTAGTTTGTCAGCGTACACAAGTGACTTGACATATCCCCAGAAAAATAGTCCAAAGGAATCAAATCATATGACCTGGGCGGCCATTTATGAAACCTATTTCTTGAGATGATTCACTCAGTAAATGTTTGTGCCAATAAAGTGATGGTTTGTCCCGCTATACGGCATATTGTGTGGTACTGCTGAAACCATTTGCCTCCTAGACGATTGTTATTGACACAGGGAATCGCCAATCATTTGCGTGTAAGGCCCGCACAGAGCAGTAACTTTTTCGGGATATATTGGGGTCTCGAGATTCTCGTGAGGACTGTGCTCACTCCGAAAAAGACAATTTAGCTTGTTAACATATCCATTGAGCCAGAAATGAGGCTCGTCATTGAAGATGATTTGACGGTAAAAATTCGGTTCAACTTCCACTTGGTTTTCAGCTCATTCACCAAACGTACGTCGCAAACGATGATCCATTGACACTGCACCAGTGGGATCATTATTGAGTGTAGGCCAAGACCTTTCCTTAAAATCTTCCGAGGCCGAGTTGCTGAGAACGGCGTCGAATGGATAAATTTGAGTCCTCGTTCAAACTCAGGCGACGGCTTCTTCGGTATGCACAGTGTGAGCTTATGTAGACATAAATCGATCCATAGCATTGCGTATAAGCTGTTCAGATGGACGATTGTGAGCACCGTAAATTGGATGTAGTCCTTTATAAGTTTGGTGTAAAATTTATTCGAGTGCATTTGAATATGAATGTCAATAACCCTATCGGAAGTTCTATACCTCTAAAAACAAATACACATTACTTTCAGGAATTTACACAACACGGGTACACAAGATCTTGCTGAATGGACGGAAATCATGGCTTTCATCGGATTGATAGCTTCGTTCTGCTTGACAGCGAAAATTCGGTCACACCCGCCATTTACAACTGCCTGCAATATTTCTTTATCCTCAGGAGCGACTGTGATGCAACAACTAAGTTTCGTTGTGCATCTCGGGTCTTGCTGACTTTACAAGTTTTTTTTTCTTTTGGCAGGACTTCCTAACGTTGTTCCTGCAGTAGCACCTCATCATTTACTCAATCGCGGTTTTTTCTTTCTACGGACGAACGTAGGTCTCTGCCCATAGAGCTCACTACCCGATTTCATCTTCCTGAGTTCCGTGGTTTCATGAAGGTGACACATTAGTTCTGGCGCTTCGATTTCTGCTTGGTATCGATAGGATTAGTCAGGAAATTGAAGTTTGACAGCATATTGTCACTGCAACAGCTTAACGTCAAATCTTCACAGTATTTCTCCGTTATAGCGGCTACTGATATTCTTATAGGAGCCTTAGCTTCAACTAGGTAGTGGTACGAGTCTATATTGGCCGGCCGAACTATTCAGACTTGACCATAATAGTGGGAAAAGAATGTGCTGACTATAGTGACGCTTGGCCATCTAGCAAAGTCAATTATCCTAAATCTGTCCGACAATGCGGCCGGTTTTTTTCTTTTTTATAATCTGAGCGAGCTCAAGGGTTTTGAGTACCCTTAAAATGCTTACACACGGCAAGAGCTAAGGAAAATTAGGGAGGAAAAAGAGGTACCGATGAACGTTGGTTTTAAATGTTTGAAGGTTATAACGACTAGGAAATAGAGAGCTCGACAGGGTATTCCATAACCGAGTTGTGCTGCTTAAGAAAGAATCACGATATTTCAGAGTTCATCTGAAAGTGGGCCGAGTGTTACGGTTGAAGGTTTGAATAGGTGGAATGCTACTGGTAATTTCAATGGTGCATTGGTGGTGAAAATTACAATAGAACAAGCTATGGCATGAGACATTACGCCGTTTAAGAGTGCCAATTGATTGTGTGTTATTAGCATCACCTATAAGCTTTATCGCACGGTTTTGAATCCCATCTAGCAGGAGCACCTGACCAGATGTGAGCGTTGTACTCCACTTTTGAGCGGATGCCTTATATATTAATGCCAGATCAGTTTTTGAAGTGAAGTATTTCTTACATCGTTTGAGGAAACCTAAACATTTCACTGTATTTTTGGCGACATCAAATATGTGATCGTTGCAACCTAGACTATCATTGACACACTTACCGAGAATGGAAAGTTTTTCGATTTCGACTATGCAAGTGGCATTCATGGACAATGGCTGGGCGTTTAAATTTCGCTTTAAATTCCACTCTGTTGGTGGTTATCCATTTAGTGATGATATTAAATCGGATTTTAATGAGCTTCGCACACGCTGTCGTTCCTATTTTATAATACAACCGAAGTGTATTGACGTGAGTCCGGGAACGAATACGGAAAGACGTCTGTAAAGGAATATATTCGATCATAAGTAGAAGACAAGAGATCACTAATGAAGATTAAAAAGAGTATCGGAGACAGAACAGAGCCCTGCTGCACATCAAGGCCCCTTTCCTATTTGGCGTAAAAATCATTTTAAACGGATTGAATTCTAGACATTGGAAATTGCTCGTTTTTATTGACGTGGAGTTCGTTGAAACATTCTTCGGTAGCATCATCTATTCCTTCTGTTGGGCTGAGAGTGCATATCAATATGATAATGGTAAATTTAGCATTGATAAGGATTGGTACAGACATTCGCTGACGTGTCGAAAGTTCAAGATTTATTGCCTCAATTTGCGGCTGACAATAGGTAGGTAGGTAGAAGTGGCTGTTGGAAAATCCAACCCACTTACGCTAGTTGGCCCAATGTGATGCCACGTGGATCTGTGGTCCTCTTACTCATGGAATCAATTTGATCTTATAATGAAGCGTAGGAGACTGTTTACGTCTATATTCTTTAGATTGTTTATGTCATTGTAGAAGAAAGCTCCTAGGTGATGTTTTCTTTTCTGGACGAGAGCTGAACATGTACAGAGTAGGTGGAGGTGAGGCAGTCTCCAGTGATGACGCCTGTAATGTTTTCTATTTAAAAGAATCAGACTCCTAGAGCGATTCAGATCTAGTTTCGGCCAGATCTGTTTAGTCGCTAGATATGTTGGTCCGACAGTCCACTGAAGGTGGATTGGCACCCCGCTTTAATATTAATTTGCATGTAGCGATTAGTATACCTATGCTACCCTTTTCCGGTAGAATCTACTCTACCTAGTTCCAATTTTCACGAGTGGCTCGGTACCCAGCGAAGGTGAAGATTGACCTTATCTGCCATCTTTATGAGAGATGATCGACATTCAAGAGCGGTTTTAGAATTTAATGGGACTTGAATGCGGCCTGAGAGTATGCTTTGCAGATATCACGTTTTTCTTAAGCCAGGACAGAGCTCCTTTAATCCCCAAAATTTCCACCTGGAACACGCTACAGTGATTTGGAAGACGAAAAGAGAGGCTTAGTTTTAGCTTATCTGAGAAAGCATCGCCACTAACCCCGCTATCGGTTTTAGATCCATCTTTGTAAAAGTGGATACACTTGTCCACAATGAAAGCATCTTTCTTCCAGAAGGATCTAGAGGGGAAGCTTTCATGGAAGTCTTTGTCAAACCAAAGGATTGGTCTAATCGATGTTCTCTGTGCGGATACCTAATATATGTATTAAAACTATTAGCGTGGCCAAATAAATGATTTGTCCATTGTGTAGTCATTATAAGGCGATTAGCTGCAGTCGCTATAAGGCGATTAGCTGCAGTCGCAGCTATTTTACTCGCTTGCCGAAGAAATCGAGGGATGTCAAGTGAGAGCAGCTTACAATAAATTCACACAGAAATAGACACTATTTTTATTCGCTGTAAAAGTTGCCGTAGCAATTGTATAATATATATGTACAATTTCTTCCTCGTTTTCTCCAGCCACTCTTCCTGGTCGGCGGCGATATAGTATATAGCAGTCTACGGCAAGTGGTTCGGCTGCGTGTAACATCTTCAAGTCTGAATATTTTATAAGCAGATCCAATGTCGTAGTTCTCTTTCTCATTTTGTTGGATTTTCAACAATAAATTTGTCGCTGTCTAAGGCTCTTGATTACTTCGCAACTGTGTGGTTTGTACGTACTGAAGTCAGTAGCTCCTTCGAAGATATAACATAGGTTCGTTAGCCATCATCTCTATTTTACTAGTACTAAAAATCCTTATTGAGTTCAGCTTCAGTACCTCATAAAAGGTATTTCAGTATGAGGTGTAGGGTTTGGAAGACGTATCATATCAGAGCTGATGATCGCAGGGTTGGCATATGGCAATAGGTGTCATTTAGAAATTTGGAATATTTACCATGGAATGCTACACAGTAAAAGAAAACATCCAAATCGTTGAATTTTATAACGAAAATGAACTTTTATTCGCGGCAACGAAGGCAGACGTTCAATTGAAAATATCGCCGCAGTAAAGGAAAGTGTGCAAAGGGAACACAAACACCTCTCCACAGCCACACCGAACCGAATTTTGACGAAAAATTTGGCTCTCCATGTGTACAAGCTGCACTTAACGTAAAAACTGAAGCCGGCCGACCACCAACAATGCGATGCGTCCTCGGATTGGGTCCTGAAAAACATGCATTCTGATACTGATTTTTGCAAGAAAATCGTGTTTTCGGAAGAGACCGATTTCCGCCCTGGCGGCTACGTTAATAAGCAAAAATGTCACATCTGAGGCTCCGAAAATCTACAAGTGATTCAGGAGATACCAATGAACCCAGAACATGTAACTGTTTCGTGCAGTTTATAGACCAGATATGTCATAGGGTTACTTTTTTCAAAAATGAGGTCGGAAAAGCCATTACTGTCATTGGAGCGTGCTACCGAGACATAATAAACAATTTTTAGTGGCCGGAGCTCGCGGATATGGATATTGACGACCTCTACTTTTAACAGGATAGTGCTACGTGTCACACAAGCTGCGAAACAATCGAGCTATTGCGCACAAAATTTCGGGGACACGCATTAGCCGTCCAGATCGTGCGACTTAACACCGTTTGACTTCCATCTTTGGAGCTATGTTAAAAGCAAGCAAGCAAGCAAGCATCCCCAAACAATTCCAACTTTGAAAGCGAACATCGAAGCTACCATCGCCGAGATAGGGCCCCAATTATATGAAAGAGTGATTGAAAATTTTGAGAAAAGGATGAGAGTCAGCAATCAGAGCGAAGGAGCTCATCAGCAATTGTTCGTTATATTAAACAAAAAAAACCTACACCTCCTGTTGAAACACCGTCTATAAGGTATCAAAGTATCTGATATGCTGATTATTGACGCTTCCGTTGGATCAATCGCGTGAATGCATCCCCCGTATGTCCTCTTAATGACGATAAGTCATTTGCGATAGAGTATTGTAGTGTTGCTATTGTCGGTCTATTGTCGGTAACTACCTCGAGGAGATAAAATGGTGTGTAGTCATAGCAACACCACCGGGCATTGCCGGGTTGATGAGAGTGATGTCAGTGTCCACCTAATCGTATAACGCTCACCCACTAATATCATCCGATAAGCCGAGTTTCATTTAATTCACTTTAATGCGGTGCTCTATAAGTCATCGTTCCCACGTAGTTCTAGCCCTATCCTGAATTTCAAATACTCGTATCTCGGATACCAACATTTCCAGACTTGTTTTTTGTATCAATCAAAGCTATTGTTCGAATACTTCAACACTCCCCATATTTTTAAAATTTGACCTCCGCCTATAGCCCTACTCCGCTTGACTTTTTGAGTTTAAAAGCTAACACTTTTTTGATGAATGGACAAAAGGTTCTCTTAAAACCGATTAATAACAAATATTGACAATCACCCAGAGCACATATTCATTCAATTTCGCACAGTTCAAGTGCTCACATTCTTACATGGTCGAGTGTGTAAGCTATTGGTTTTGATGTTTACGTTTAGGTGATCTATCTGTTACACAGCCCATTATCTTAAGAATGATTAATTTGTTCAAGACCACTTCACCTTTACGTTACCTATACGCACCTGTGAAGAGCAGCTATCCAAAGAATCAATCGCCTCAGATGAGTCCACACGTGTGGACCTTGGGGCTTAAAATCATCGTAAACAAAGTGCTAAAAGCAAAAGTATCTTACGTGGTAAAATTTTGCCGCCTCAACGCATAATGCTCTACGCCACGCTAATTTGTTGTCACAAATAGACTTTATCTGAGTAAGGTACTCGTACATTTAAAGGTGAACTGTTTTTGTCTTTTTTTAAATATTATTTTGCGATTGGCATAAAATATAGAGGGAAACAGAGGGCTTTATTTAGAAAGAACCATAAAGCACACGTCAGACTATGTGTGCTACACAATGAATTTTAATAATCGTCACCTTGGGCTTCTTATTACAGAGCTATGTGCATTTGGAGGGGCATACGGTGGAAGGAATTTGTTGAGGATAGAGCGTTCTCTGAGGTCATATGTATCTCAAGAACGGCAGCAAAGAATCTCCAAGTAAGCAAAAATTTACAATAATTCTGCCCAAACTTACGAGTACTCATCAAAAGTGCAATGGGTGATATTTTTTTTCTTATTTGTTTATTTGCTGATATATCTCTACTATGACGGAGGACTTTTCAAAATGCAGCGTTGCACCGAAAACAGCCAAAGCGAATGCCGTTTATCATCGAATGGGGATGGGGAAATTTTGACAGAAATCGGATAAAGATACTCAGAAATACACTGAGCCATACTCAGATATGGTAATGAAAAGTGAGATAAGCTTGAGGTATTTCATTGTAACGATTTGATGAGTTTTAGTTGCCCAAGGGGCACAAATTTTGTTTCAATTGTTGAGTGCAATATGTCGGAGACTCATTGAATATTTACAGATGACAGGTGCTAATGACGTCTTACTAATGCTCGAGTTAGCGTATATTTGCATGAGAAATTGCATTGCTAACAAGGTGCTAATCAAGTGGTTAGTTGTTTGTAATAAGATCACAGATCTTTTAGTTTTTAGCGTTAATTGATACATTTACTAATATTTGTCACAGTGTTTAAATGGGGAGTGAAACTGTCAGTGTAAACCTATTGTGACCAATGGCAACTTGATTCTATGGATAATGATAGAGGACTTATGGTTAGGGTTTAAATTTTATTTACGACTAAGGTTCAGTTTCTCACAAAATGAATTCAATTTACTATAGGTCTTGACAATAACTAAGACCTTATGTTTGAGCCTCAATAATCTCTCAAATTGCTTATCTCTTTCTTCAGACTCTTAGTTTTTTCACTGAAAATCTATTTCTCGGAATTAGATTTGGTCCTATCTACTCCTAAGAGCAGGTAGTGGTACGGTTCGGGGTGAACCTGAACCCTAAGTCGGTAGGGATTCTATTCTACTTTTTCGTGCCACATAAGGTGAGGTTTCCTTCACTGTCTCTCCGCGTTAAATTTGAAGACTCTGTGGGACGGTGCTTTGCTCTCCATTCGCTCTACAAGTCCTATCCATCTCAAGCGACTGATGCCCTGCTTTTTGTCTAGGTTGATGCCGCTGTACAGCTCGTATAATTCGTCGTTGAATGTTCTCCTCCAAAGTTCGTTTTTCTCTGGAAACAACTGAGGATATCTTCATCCATCCATTCTTATGAAAGGATAGTACAAGGGTCGTCTGAAAAGTTTCCGACCGAAAATTGATACAAGACATTTTTTCTCACAATTTTTTTTTATTTTTCTACATATTTTAGCCTCCTTGTAACTCGACACACTTCTCCCAGCGATGCTCCCATCTCTCTAACCCTTCCAAATAGTACTTGGCGTTTTTCTCTGCAAAATAATTGTTCACGAAGGTGATTGCCTCCTCATTTGACGAAAATCTCAGTGCTCCGAGCGCAGTTTTTAGATGAGGGAACAAAAAGAAGTCGCTTGGAGCTAGATCTGGTGAATAAGGTGGATGGTCAAGCAGTTCGAACCGTAATTCATGGATTTTCGCCATGGCAACCGCTGAGCTGTGAGACGGCGCGTTGTCTTGGTGAAACAGGTTTTTCCTTTTTGAAGATAATCGATTAAGATTATTATTAACTCCTTTACTATCCCAAAAAACAGTCGCCATCACTTTCCCAGCCGAAAAAGCAGTTTTTGCTTTTTTTGGAGCCGGCTCGCCCTTTGCATTATCCAAGTTTCATCTACAGTAATTAATCGGCGCCAAAACTCGGATTTATTGCGCCTAAACTGTGCCAACAGAGCGTTTTAAATGTTCATTCGAATACCCTTTTTGTTCTAACGTAAGAAAACGCGGCACCCAACGCGCGGACAGCTTTCTCATGCCTAAATCTTGATTTAATATGTAACAAACAAGTTCTTTGGACATTTTCATAACCTCTACTATCTCTCTCACTTTAATTCGGCGGTCGTCTAATACCATTTGGTGAACTTTAGCAATGTTATCGTCAGTGGTTGCAGTTTTTGAACGTCCATCATCTCCCAAGCTCTTACGGCCACGTTTAAATTCAGCTGCCCAAAATTTCACTGTGGTAAATGATGGTGCAGAGTCCCCATACACAGAGTACAACTCATTTTTGATTTGCGTAGGCGTATTGCCTTTCAAAAACAAGAATTGAATAACAGCTCTATACTCAATTTTTTCCATTTTCACAAAAAACACTCACATCGACTCACTCAAACGACTGTCAACTAAAAACTGCGCATCCAAAATGATTGAAACTTCGGTAAGTAACTGTCAAAAGATGCACAACTAGAATTCACTAGCTTTTATTGACGAGTGCCGCTATCTCTACGTTGCGTCGGAAACTTTTCAGATAACCTTCGTAGGACTCCTTAGTTTTACGGGATAGGGCCTTACTACTCAACTGCTTTCTTAGCCAAAATAAACAGCGATTGACAATGGTGATTCTTCGTTTTATTTCTGCTGAGCAGAGCCAAGGTAGACACAGTCCTTAATTACTGTGCGGTTCTGTCCAATTCGTTGATGTTGTGTGTCCCTTCTTATTGACAGCTTATAATTGATTTTGTCCTCATTTACCACTAAACCCATTTTGGCGGCTTCTGTTTCAATACTATCGAATGCCCCGATGACAGGCGACTGTGTTCTCCCAACTATTTCGATATCATCGTCGGCGAACGATAGTAGTTGCACAGTTGAAAGATTGTGCCTCTTTCAAGTATGCTGTTAAAGAAGTCACATGAGAGCGTGTTACCTTGTCTAAAACTTGTTTTGACAACAAAGGACTCGGTTAAGGCGTTAAGTCGACTTTGACGGAACAGCGAGCGTTCACAATCGGTATTCTGCACAGACGGACGAGTTTGGCAGGGATGCCAAAACTAGATATGACTCTATGCGGCCTTAAAATCGGTGGAAAGCTGGTTGGTATCGATTTGGACTTTTAGAGTTTCTTCAGGGATCTCCTAAAATGAGAGGATTTCGTCGATTATTGACTTTCCTGGTCTGAAACCGCAGATAAGATTCGCGCAGCTGCGAATGTCTACCTTTTTAGTAGATCGGGCAAACGATGTTGAGATTCCATTCACCAGGAATACGATCTTCTGACCTGATCTAAGAAATGAGTTGGTGTATGGTCTCAACAAAATCATTTCCAGCAGGTTTGAATATCTCGGACGGTAAGCCATCTGGTCCAGCTGCTTCTTTGGATGTTAGCTTAAATATGATCCTTTCTTCGTTCTGGTCAAGTAGACGGAAGTTTTGGCTATCATCGTCTAAGTTGAGTGGTCTATTCTGGCTGACGGCGGGATGTTGGGCTTCTCCAGAAAAAGTTGTTCCATATTATCAGCACCGACTGTGACTCTAGTAAAAGGTTTCCTTCTTCATGTCTACAGGCTTCTGTTTGGATTTTCTTGCCTTGATTCGGAGTACAGCCTATCAATATTTCCAATCGCTCGCTTTTCGTGCACCGGCTGGAGAAGGCGGTGTTTTTCTCGTCTCTTCTGCCATTTCGTTGCAGCATTCATTTCGCAGCGGGCATTCTTCATCAGGGATTACTTGGTGGTGATCGACATCAGTTCCGATATCTGTGATGACACGTCGGTAGCGTTTCCACTGGTCTTCGATATTTGGTGCTGGCGGCATGGGAGTTGTTGAGAAATTTCGTGATACGCGTTCGACGAAGGTTCTGGCGGTCTCTTGTGATTACAGTTTGTTGGCGTTGTATCTTCTTTTTTGCCGCGCTGGGAAAATTCATATTCCCACCTT